>JALIDW010000001.1:0-1362754 GCA_023079495.1 Xylaria sp. L1 SY-2022 | reverse complement strand
TACGTCGTATAGGGATCTCGCCCATCCTTGCAGGCGTGTTAGCGTGTCGCCTTAGCGGGCCCCGCACTTCCTTGATGTGGTGTAGTGCCAGAATCCACCGATGCTAGCGTACTTGGGAGGTACTTCTGACCTTCTAGCGTGGGAAGGTACGAAAGTACCGACTTCCCACTAACATACCAATGCCCCAGACTGTTTCAGCTCCTCCTCGCCATGATAATATTAGAACCATGCCTGCCGACATTTTTCTTCCTCTCCTCCCTTGTTTATAGATAGCCTTTGTTATTTGTTAATCCACGGCTCGAGGCTCTATCTTGTCGTCCAACGCCGCTTCCTGGGCAAGAGGTCAGTCACAGACTCACTCACCGTTCACCTTGGACTTAGACATTGTCGCTTGTCCTCGTCCTCATCCTCACTCTCACACTCACACTCACTCTCACTTTCACTCTCACTCGCGGCATCCGCGCTGGTCCAACTCACTAACATTCATATCAAAAACAGTCACAGCCGCGTTCAAGCTATCTCCCTCCTCATCGTCGTTCTAACGACAGGTCTGCATCTCTAAGAGTGAACCCTTCAGCCAGGGGACTCACAACCTCGAAAATGGCCGACCAGGAAACAAAGACCCAAGGAGGCGATGCCTCCGTCTCGGACGCCCCTCACTACACCGAAGGCGTCACCACCGCTAGGCCCGCCGGATGGATGTACAAGGGCATGAGCGTCCCCGGCGGCAAGGAGATCTGGTACGCCTCTCCCAAGGCGCAATTGCTCATGGTCTCTTTCGTCTGCTTCCTGTGCCCCGGTCTTTACAACGCTCTCAGTGGTCTCGGTGGTGGTGGCCAGCTCAACGCCACCGTCCAGGCCAACGCTGCCACTGCCACTAACGCTGTCTTCTCCGTCGTCGGTTTCTTCTCTGGTACTGTCGCCAACAAGCTCGGTATAAAGATCACCCTTGCCGTGGGTGGTGTCGGTTACGCTGTTTACTCTGCCAGTTTCCTCTGCTACAACCACACTAAGAATGAAGGTTTCGTCGTCTTCGCCGGTGCCCTCCTGGGTTTCTGCGCTGGTTTGCTCTGGACTGCTCAGGGTGCTATCATGATGTCCTACCCCCTGGAGAAATCCAAGGGTCGCTTCATCAGTACCTTCTGGGTCATCTTTAACTTTGGTGGTGTTATCGGTGCCCTCATCGTGCTCGCCCAGAACATCCACAACACGACCGGAACCGTCACTGACGGCACCTACGCCGCTTTCATCGTTCTCATGTTCATTGGTGCTGTCATTGCCCTGTTCATTGTCAACGCTGACGCCATTGTTCGTGAGGATGGCTCCCGTGTCATTGTCATGAAGGAGCCTACCTGGCAATCCGAGTTCATTGGTCTCTGGGAGTGCATTCACCAAGCTCCCTGGGTCATTTTCCTCTTCCCCATGTTCTTCGCCTCCAACATCTTCTACACCTACCAGCAGAACGGTGTCAACGCTGTCCACTTCAACCTGCGTGCTCGCTCGTTGAACTCTCTCCTCTACTGGCTGGCTCAGATTATCGGTGCTCTCATCTACGGTGCTGCCCTCGACTACCCCAAGATCCGCCGTTCTGTCCGTGCCAAGGGTGCTCTGGTCTCTCTCTTCATCTTCACCTTCGCCATCTGGGGTGGTGGTTGGGCCTTTGAGAGCAAGCAGCTGCCCCGCTCCATCACTTCGGCCCCTTCTTTCGAGCCCTTCAAGATCGACTACACCGAGTCCCGCTACCTCGGCCCGGCTTTCTTGTACATGTTCTACGGTTTCTACGATGCCATCTGGCAGACCACTACCTACTGGTACGTACCGAGGTTGTTTCTCTTTTGCTTGTGATGTTGCATTGCTGACTGAAAACGCGACAGGTGGATGGGTGCCATTTCCAACTCTGGCCGCAAGACTGCCAACATGGCTGGTTTCTACAAGGGTATCCAGTCTGCTGGTGCCGCCGTCTTCTGGGCTCTTGATGCTCACCACGTCGACTACAAGAGACTGTTTGGTGCTACCGTAAGTGGATTGCGATGAAATCCCCCTTTTTGAAGAAACATCACTGACATTCATAATCCAGTGGGCTGTTTGCGCTTTCTCCATCCTCGCTGCCGTTCCCGTCATCTGGTTCCGCATTAAGGACACCACTGACATTGAGGATGACTTGAAGTTCAGTGACGAGACCCTCGATGATGTTGCCCCTGTTTCTAAGGCGGACAAGCTCGAGGTTTAAACGAGATACCGTCTACATACTGCCTATGTGGCTAATTAATTTTGCAAATTCTTTGCAGTTTGAAGACACACAGCTGCTAGCAGCTTGTCGGTCTTGTGTACGAAGGGCAATGTACTGCCAGTAATCGAATAGGGGGTGCAAAGATACCATTACGCTAGTTATGTTGTGAATGCGTCCATTGACGTCAAATGAAAAAAACTACATACAAACAAACAAACAGACCCTCGGGATGTGCGTGCCGTCTCTCCTTTCACCTGACGTGATTCTCTATTCCGTAGGAGTGCCGTACCGTGATATGTATGTGTCGTGTCGGTTAAGCAACTCCTTTAAGCTCACGGAACCTCACCGTCCGTCTGAAGCCCACTTTCTACTCTATAACTAGCCTCGAAAAACGTACCTAGTCCGTAGGTACACATCGTGACGGTCGCGCAGGTCCCCGATACGGATTACGGTTGATATTCTCATACATACTACTTCGTAGTACCTACATACGGATTATGATACTACGGGGTATTCGGGATCGGAATATTCAATCGCGCAGTCCGGGGTTATCGTGGGGTTGAGGATCCGATGAACGTGGCGAGTCAGCGCATCGACTGTTTTGAGTCGTATGTTGCCACCGTCATTACTCTAATTTGTTTACATTCACTCACCCAAATGTCTGGTGGGAATTGAAAGAAAAGGGAAAATGATAATAAAGACCACGCGGCGTCTTATCTAGGTTGTGCTCGTGGGCTATTGATCGTGTATGGGTTGAGTATGTATGTAATGTGATTACTACACTGGTCTACTGGGAACGATGCTTGGCCGTCTCATCCGTAGGGTATCGAAGATGGTGATGTGATTATTTTACGCGGGAAACGATTCCCTGGCATGCCTCCTAGGAAGTTTTTCCCGATGAGATTGAGTTCTTACTCGGATTTCTTGGGGCGATGGGGGAGGACTGGAGGATTTGGATTCTGGGGTCCGGTAGGATTCGTTATATAGGAAGAGGATTTAAGAATGGAATACGGAATAAACTGTTGCGGTTATGGTTATGAGGTACGTATTGAGAGCGGCGTTGAGTGTCGTGATGAACGCCGCAACTCTCAACTGGCACGGAACCGCCAAGATGAAGCCAAAGAGCTACTCAACTCCAACAGTACTCCATACGAAAGTGAGTCGTCTAGCTACCTAAACATCACCATCGGGAATTCCAGGAATCTTTTTTTCCTGTCTAGTTTTTTTTTCTCCTTTTTTTTTACCAGATAATCACTCATATTAATTGATATTACTCGAGCATGAATCGGGAGTTCGTGATGATAGAAGGGATTCCAATGATCATCTAGATATTGGTCATATCACACGACACGACACGACACGACCGTAAGCCATCTTCCATCCTTACTTAGTGCAACTTCGGCAATTGATTTTCGTCCTTCTTTTCCCCGGTTTCTTGGTTCTCTAGGTCTAGGTAGACTGTTTCTCGACGGTGATCCAGTGCTTCTTCGTGACGTCTCGCTCGCTCGTCCTCCTCTAATCCGTACCTAACCAAGATATCAGGGAGGTATGTAGGTAATCCACGGACGTAAGTGCTAACGACGGCCAATGCGGTACTTCCTCCTCTAGCCGAACGATAAATAAACCCGACTTCTTTCTATCTCCCTAGTCATTGACGTTCGGCGTCGAGATACGGCTGGCTGGCTTCTTGTGCGATATGGCTCGTGCTGTGGGGACTGGGACTCTGTAAGTAGGTAGGTAATTCGAAATTGTAATAAGAAGAGCTTCACGAGAGAAATCAGACCTCTAGTCGTAGTGTAGAGACGCAGAGAAACAAGCAAAAATTTCTATCTACGGAATACCACGGCCCCCACGTCCTGCTTTCTTGCTAGGTATGCGACGTCATAAACCGCGATACGACCACATACTGCGACCCTGATCCTCTTTCTTTACGGATTATGTAGGTGCTACTGTCGGTACTCGAGGTTTTTCTTGGATTTTGCATGGTCTAATTCGGCTTGGCGAGGCGCTAGGTCGACAGGAACTTCGCCGTAATCCGTGGGTACGAAGCAGGTCTTTCGATGATAGATAATCGTAGCTCGTGAATGTGAGGGACGATGAGATACTTTTATACAATTTGTTTGAATAAGAACAAGTCTGAAGAGATAGATAATGTACGGAATACGGAGAGGTACTCGTATAGGTCCCAGGCACAGTTCAACTAAAAGGCGCGGAGAGCCAAGCCTCTCGAGTCTCCTGTTCTGATCCAAGGTCGTGAAAACCAGCGCTACCGCTTTTCTGCTCTTTATTCTTTGGTATATTTCTTGATATATAAACCTGATATCTAAAAAAAAAAAAATTGTAAAAAAAAATAATGCTTTAAATAAATTACCACTTCTTGATCTTTCTCATACTGCCCTCCTGGTCCAGCGCCTTGTGCATGTCGAAGCTGTTCCAGAGGAGGTGGGGCTCGTGGCCCATGCCCTTCTTCAGGCACTCGAACTCGGCCTTCTCGAAGTAGTCCTTGAGGATGGGCCGGTAGTCGTCGTGCGCGCACTTCTCGATGATGACGCGGGCACGCTCACGCGGGCTGAGGCCGCGCACGTCGGCGAGGCCGTTCTCCGTCACGACGACGTCGAGGTCGTGCTCCGTCTGGTCGACGTGCGTGCACATGGGCACGATGCAGGAGACACCAATGGGGTCGGTCTTGGAGGGGCGGGTCGAGGGCGTGTGCATGATGGAGTACTTGGCGGAGCGCAGGAAGTCGGCGGAACCACCGAGACCGTTGAGCATGCGGCTGCCCATGACACAGGTGCTGTTGGCGTGGGCGTAGATGTCGACCTCGACGGGGGTGTTCATGCCGATGACACCGAGACGGCGGATGATCTCGGGGGCGTTAGAGACGGACTGGGCACGCAGGAGCAGCTTGTCGTAGTAGGATTCCCAGTTGTCGTAGAAGCGCTTGAAACCGTCGGGAGAGAAGCGGATCGAGGTAGCGGTGGCGAAGTCCAAGCGGCCAGAGTCGAAGAGGTCAAGGAAGGTGTCCTGGATAACCTCGGTCCAGACCTTGAGGTTGGAGAAGTTGGAGGTGCTCAGGCCACCAATGACAGCGTTGGCGATGTTACCGATACCGGATTGCAGAGGGAGAAGAGACTTGGGCATGCGACCGTGCTTGACTTCGTGCTCGAAGAACTCGATAAGATGGCCGGCGATGGCGCGCGAAGCATCGTCCTCGGGAGAGTTGGGGGCGGTCTGGTCAGGGTAGTCGGACTCAATGATACCAACGACCTTCTCGGGGTCAATGGGGATCGAGGTGGTACCGATTCTGTCTTCGACTTGCATAACCAGGTAGGGCTTTCGGTGAGGGGGGAGATCCGTCATGGTAATATCATGGAGACCCTCGAAACTAGGAATAGCAGTGTTCACTTCGATGATAATCTATTGTTCGATGTGTCAATTCAGAAACACACTTATAGGAGGAGTTATCGTAACAACTCACCTTGTCGGCCATCTGTACGATTTCAGGCGTGGCACCAACCGAGGCACCAGGCACAATGCTACCATCCTCCTTGATCGCTGTAGCTTCGACAACAGCTACGTCCAGCTTGCTGTTCGCCCGATCCTTCGTGTAAAAACCCTGCAGAACGTGTCAGCTTTCACAGAAATGCGCCGCCGTGCACAGATGAACTCACATAGACCAAATCAACAGGGAACATGGACAAGTGCTTGTCAAAGAAGTTGATCTTGCCCTCGTTGATGCCCTTGGCAATGGCCTTGCCGACTTGGTGGGGTGACCGGCGGTTGATCATGTCGAGGCCAGCCCATCGGTTCTCCGTCTCGGCACCAGATGAAGCACCAACGAAAAGGTCGTACTTCAGCTTTCCCTGCAGGTTGTTCTTCTCGACGTGGTCGGCCAAGAACGTGGGCATTTTCCTATTGTCGCGATTAGTTTCTGTCCTCTTCAGGTTTTGAGCTCCCAATCGCAACATACTTGGGGTAGCCGACACCGGTGAAACCGGACCAGCCGATCGCAGCGCCATTGGGGAAGTGGTGAAGCAGGTCCTCGGGACGGCAGAGCTTCTTGAGGAATGAGGCGCGATGAACGCGAGCCTTGAAGGCCGCCGATGCCGCGAGTGATGTCATCCTGTTGTCACTGCGCGAACGTCTCGATCGCTCAGTCACTCAGTCTTTGGAGGTGGAGCCGCGCAGGCGATGGCAGAGGCGGGAACGCAGCAGTTTAATAGCTACGTGCCGGCGAGGGCATGCACAGTCTGAGCCGAGCTGCTTGGGCGGCTTTACTGTAAGAAGGATGCGGATCAACGGATGAAAATAAAAAGAGGATCCCTCCGGTGGTAACTAGAGATGGCCTCGTGCCCGTAAATACCTATACCACGTTACGTATCCTTGCTGCGGGATAGGCAATGGGAAAATGCCCAGAGCTTTATGGGCAGCCGCCTGCGCGAAGCAAAGCACCGGTTTAGCACCGAGCCTATTGAATAATGCAATCAACGTAGCAGTCCCACCGGACTCTCGCTGGACTGCCACTGGCCTCCCACTGGATTACCACCTGCCCGGGATCTAAGGCAACCCCTCGAGTCGAGACCGTCGTGGCGTTTGGGCCGGTTGAAACTTGACGTCCCTTTCAGCTGCTCATTCAACTCCCTACCCGCCTATAAAAACCCGCAAGCGCCCGAGCTAACGACAGCGGGAGAATTGCGATTGTGCTGAAGAATTCGGCAGTTGTTGTTGTTGTTGTCGTTGTCGATGTGCTCCAAAATCTCCAATGCTGCAAGAATCTACAGAAACAAACAAGTTACGGATTTCGAGGCTCCACGGCGATAGGTATTCCAAGATGCATGTGATCGCGACTCCGAATACAGCGATCAGGCTGTTCCGTGAGTCCCAAAACAGTTAAGCAAAGGGTTTCGGGCGTCACTCGCCAGGAGATGATGCCGAGCCGGGTATCCAGACCGTTTTCCTTTGGTCCGAGACCTTAGCCGACCGCCCCGAAACCCCAGCCTCACTGCTCTGAGTGGATCAGCCACAGGTTGGAGAATGCTCGAGTTGCAGATGTTACCTGCATGCGGAGTACGGGTTACAATTGGCAGGTAATCCGTAATCCGTAGGTCAACCGCAGGTAATCCGAGCCGAAGCCACTGTAACCCAGGTACTGTAACCGTAACCAGTCGGCAATGCGCATGCAACCCCTGCATGTCAGAGATGTGACATCGTAACGGTTTTGTTTCTCGCATTGTTACTGAGCACAAGGGGTGTTAGACTGTAGGTATCTTCTCTACTCATATAAAAACGGTGATTCTTCTTCTCCTCCCAGAAGCAAAGGGTGGCGTGAAAAACACATGCAGCACTTCTTCCCACCTTCAGGACTCAACTCAACGTGCATGGAGTAGGAGGTAGGTATATGAGGCAGATTATACGGATAGCTCGGTCAGAGTACTTACAGATACTTACAGACTCTACACATCCAGGTCGTCGTTACCACCTTCGTGTTCACTGGTTAACCCTTTTCTTTTCTTGTTCTCTCGCAGTTTCTTTTCCGAGTGGCGTAGTTCAAGCAGTTCATCAGCGCTGCAAGCCTGCATCTTGATAGATAGTCTGAACCTACCAGTTGCCGCGTGACCTGCCCACATATCGCGATCCAATCCGAAAGGGGGCTCAAAGTATATATAGTCTGCTGATGATGTCGTGATCAATGCTTTCTCCAACTAAAGAGATCACGCCACATCTCTTTTAATCCGTAATGCGGTGTCTTCGAGTCATATATTGTGGCTCTAGGCCCGTCCTTCGCAAAACGATCGAAGATGCCATGACCTTGCCGATTCGTTGTATCACCATCCCCAGAGCGCTCGGGCACTCGCGTCGCTCGATCCTTGATCGTGTCAGCAAGGAGCGGCGCAATGTCAGCATAGCAGTTGTTGAGCTCTCGCTCTAGATTGAAATATGGCTTTTTAGCGAGTTCAGGGGCCATGAGATTGTACGATCGCGTGATCGTGTTCAGGTTACTGATCGAGAGCTCCATGTATGCTTTTTCAGTTCTCAGCCACTGCAGCATCCAGAGTTAGTTGTCGCCGTGTCTGGCGCAGTATAAACTGTCGTTGATGTCCATGCGCTTCCGAACAGGCCAGAAAGGGTAAAGACATCCGTGAAGGTTGGGGAATGGCTTACGTCTGTGTCTCTAAAGGGCGCGGGCAAAGACGCCTCGGAATCAGGAGAACCGCCACTGGACTGCCCTGATTTCTCTGACTTTTGTAAGTCAACATTGGCCTGCTGCCTGATCTTTACCATGACGACGTCGTCAGTTGAGTTGGTAGGGATCGACATTCCGTCAATGTTTTGTTTACGTGGATTATGAAGCTCTTCTGCCTTTGCGAATCGCCTAGCTCGTTCCATCTGCGCCTCGAGTGAACCCCCTTTGCTAGCTATCATCATAGCAGCATGACGTTTCCAGTCATTTCGGAGTCGAGTTCGAAAGGTATGAGCCGTCTTAGCTAATTCTTGCTGCTTCTCAATCCAAGGAGGGACGATATCCTGCCGTTTGATCATCTTATTCATGATGTATTCGGTCGTGTCGATAAACGGGTTATCACTCCTCGTATCTCGTTCTACGCCCTTGCCTCGTGGAATGTTTTTGAACTGCCCTCTCGCGATCGCATCTTCTATGCGCTCATTTGCTAAAGATGCGAGTCCCGTCAGAGTATTCGGCATAGCACGAGCACCTGGCTGGAAACGCTCGCGAAACATCTCCATCCGAGCTGCTTTCTCTTGTTCATCAAGCTCCTGATCCAATTCCTTCATGGCCATGCCGGCGTATATAGAGGCTTTGTCCCGTGCATTAGCGACCCTATGTCCGGGACTCAGCTTTGGCTGGATTCGCAAGCGTGTGTCTACCGGTGGAAGATCGGGCAATTTGGGGCGGCCACGTAGCTCTTGCTTCAATGGTTTGTGCGCATCCATGAGCATCCTTAGAACGCTGTCTTCTGTGCTCTCTTGCCCTGTCCATGGTTGGCTCGCTGCGATGTCTCGGGAACCCTGGCCTGCGGATGCTGGCAGACCTGCCTCTGCAAAAGCTGCCGCATGTTCGGATCGGAACTGCGCGTCTTTGACCTTTGCAAGCAACTTCTCCTTCAGCTCTTCCGAGAAGCCGGCTTCTTCGATGGCGCGTCGACCTGCTCTCCCACCAGTCAAGAGCACCTCTTCTGTCGCTTCCTCAAGACGACGGGCCATAGGACCCTCTGATTGGACAGCATCACTACTTCTCTTTTCATCATCGGACTCGGTGGTCTGAGTTACGGATTGTCGGTCGCCGGACTCAGTCGCGTAACCTTTTCTTGGTGGCTTTATCGCAGGCTGTGTGGATATTGCATCAAGCAAAGTTGATGCGCATCGAGCGCACACGTATGGACGCACTGTTCGACCAAGCATACCCGTCCACGTCTTCTAAGGAGATAAATATATAATTCAAGAGCAGAGTCACCGTAAGATATCGGGAATAATGGTGCCACTATGGAATCATTTTGGCACAGTCATCTTACTAATCTTTTACTCGATATCCACAATCCCTCGACAGACCAGTATTATGCATGATAAGGGGCATTATATAAGTTTATCGCTTAAAAGTAGATAGTTCCTTCCGCAGGAAACTTGTTGGTCTCACTCGATGATCACCGTGAAACTCGAGGACTCATCACATCACGTCATGTCCTCCCTTCCTAGGTGAGTTATTTGGCAGGTACTCGTAGGTTCAAACCGCCGTGTGCTTTCCCCCTTAGCCTCAGAAATGACATCTTCCGGATGAATTATGATTACTCACCACGGCGTACAAAAAACCGTAAGTAATTAGTAAGAACTCGCGGGATGACGGCGTTCAGGATGAAGTCGGATTCTCAAGTCACGAAATTCATCTGTCATCCTGCGAACATCATCGTGATGATACCGATAACTACCCGACCTACATCTTCTTGAGATGATTTTTGGCGTGTAGGTAGAAGAGGTACTTTGATGAGACCCTTCCTCTCAACAGACTTCACTTTCTTTGTTTCTCCAACCGACTGAATAGTCCTCCTCCTGCTGCTGCTTCCGGCCGGCTCACACCCTGCTTTGATAAAGACGTCCATTCATTCCTGGCGTGTCCTTCGAGGCCCTTCGAGATACTACAAGCACGACTTACTGTCTAGTAATTCACGTTTCTCACGGTTTGCTGCTTAGACTCGTCAGCTGATACAGTCACGCCATGTCGTCGGTGTACCGGGTTTACGTGCGATTTGGGGATACTGAGTACGTGATCCTCACAATGGAATCCATTGAGGAAAATATACATACATGCGCTGCAGTTGTGGCCTAACGAGTTCTGCCCAGTTGTCTTCGTTTCCTTGCTCCGGGTGACGGCATCATTGAGAAGGATGGCTTACAACTCTTCGAATGGATACGTGATCCCCGTAATATCGCCAGACTTCGCAAAGGGTTGCAACACGTATACGAAGTAGATCGACAAGATCTGCCGTATTTCCTAAAGACTAAACTGCACAAAGATCGAGGCTCTAGGGATGATCAAATGGATAAGGACGCAAGTGAAGGCGATATGCTAGCAACACTGGGGCGGGAATACGACCACTTTGACTCCCTTGAAACGGGCGTTGAAAAGCTGGAAGCCATCTCGAATGCCACGGGGACAACAGTGATCCCTCGGACTGCTCCTAGACAAAGAACAGGTAAGGGTTGAGCGAGGACATCCCAGTTACGAGTCTCCGCTGACATGCAGCACCATGGAGACCAACCTGGCTGGTGCGTTTAAGTGCCTGTGATGGGCGATGTCTTTTACTGACTGAATCACTTGACATTAAGGCTCTATTTGCTCGATCTTTTCCAAGGTATCCTAGAAGTTTACGAGTTCAAAGACTACAAGCCTGACAGCCTGTCGCCATTTTCCAGACTCACCATCGAATCCCTCTACCAAAGGTCCCCGAACGAAGCGCCAGGCTATTACATTAGACTGAAGATGTCAGAAATCCAGGCCATGTGGCGGAGCGAATGGGTCACGATACATGAAACCCATGCTGAGGCTCTCCATCAGCTCTGGAAGTGTAACTGCGGAATCCTTCAGACTGTGCCGCATGCCGACACTCTACCTTTTGCAGTCTTGTATGGCAGCGACCTTGGTACGGAAGGTTGGAATGCGCCCATCCCGTGCAGGGTGACAAGAATAACACCGGCGACATTGACGCAATATTTGGCTGCCATGAACCGAAGACGGCCCTCCATGGTTCCCATTTTTGAACGGAAATGCCTCTATGATCCGTCTCAAAAACTGGCGCACAAACGACCACAGGGTGTTCAAGAATCCATGTTCGAGCTTCGAAAAGAAACATTACTCGAGCGCCAGCGCAGGCGTCGCCGCAAAACGCCCAACTAATTGTTTCTATATTTGTTTAGGGAAATTATCCGAATCATGAGCTCTCATGTTTGCTCGAGTTGGTAAAATGCCCCTTTAAGGCAATTTATGCTTAGCCATTAACTCAACAAAAAGGAGTCGTATCGGTTTTCATCACGAGTTGATCCCCATGACCGAAAGCGCATGATACCCTCTATGAGAATCTATTCAAAGTCAGTTCAGTTCTCTTCAAACGAATGTTGAGTAGCAAATTTACAACTTTCTCCAGCTACAGTATCGCCCAGACGACTCGATCGCTGTCACCTACCGGTTGGGCAATAATACATGCCTGGTCAGGACTTGATGCATCTCTATGGTGACCATGAGTGCCGACCGGCTCTGGCACCATGTTCTTCAGGGTTTCTATCATCTACCAGTAATAGTCGGATACCCAGAGACGCGTGTCAATGCGTTGACATAGACTCTGAGTGCTCTCATATAAATAGTTGGCTCAAGGCCGGCCTGTCTTGTCACGTCATGATCGGGCAAGTCTGCTTTGATAGCATGATATCGGTACGTGAATATGTATGGAGTCATGCAGTATCCGGTAGTTGAAGACTCATGATTGGCAGATGTGGTCGTCAAGTTTCCTGGGGCCCTTATTCATGCTAGGTTACAGAATATCACCTTCTAATAGGTAGTCCCCTCGACTCACGGTTAATATAAGTAGTCGAACAGAGCGCGGCAACTGTGGTGAACAGGAGGTTACGAGTACTAACATTTACATGGGTAGCACTTCAGTCGCGAGGGGAACTAAGCAGATTTAGTATCAATTTACAACGACGATCGCCAAGTCCATGCATGATGATCTGTTAGCACCTGGATGCATGGTACGGTCGGTATACCCAGTTGGAGAAAATTTTGCTATGTATAGCCATGGACTTGTTTCCCTTGATTTCTTTTTCATTCTAGATATCACATTCCACAGTACGAAGTAGGGAGGTGCATACTCTTCGAAAGTGAAGTGATGGGCATTGGTTAGGCATGCCCTCCATCACGAGCAGGTCTGCATGATGAATAGGTCGTACTACGTCTCCCGCCCACCTGGGTGCGCTACCTACACTACGGAATATCTACGATAGTCCGTACGATAGGTTGATGGAATTCGTGATGGATGGTAATCAAGCTATGTATTTGGCGTTTCCGTATTCGCCAATGGGTTCCGGACCTGATGATGCTCAAGGGCGAGAACGCACGCAAGGATGATCGACCAGGTTAATAATATGCAAGTCAATGCTACCTACCGTACCTGAACATGGACACAAACAGTTACTCCGTATGTACTCGTTGATCGCAGAATATAGTACCTATCATGATAGAATGTGAAGCCGAATTCCGAAGCCAGGGTGTGTGTGTGTGTAGATGTAAGTCGGCAGTTACGAGTTTGACGATGCACTCACGTCCCTCAACTTCAACGATAATATGGTGTAGTTCATGTCGTAACAACCTCAGCATTGAATATCATATGTTGACAACATCGACTTGAACAACCCGGTCTGGATG
Organism: Xylaria sp. L1 SY-2022; assembly: GCA_023079495.1. Taxonomy (NCBI): domain Eukaryota; kingdom Fungi; phylum Ascomycota; class Sordariomycetes; order Xylariales; family Xylariaceae; genus Xylaria; species Xylaria sp. L1 SY-2022. The sequence continues at coordinate 1,349,597 of JALIDW010000001.1, read as the reverse complement.
AACGGTCAGATCTGCGGGCTGGATCCCACCTGGCGTTGCAGTAGCACCGGGGACGAGTGAGGTGTAGGTGCGTACATATCATACCATGCTGCACGTAAATCATGGGCCATTTCTCAACTCGTTACCATGCCCATTATGATGAAAGGACACATTCGCCGATGATAGCGCAAAACAGGTCGGTAGGTAGCTCTTCTACATACCTAGCATGCATGCCAATCATCAATAGTCCTATGTATGCCCGTCATGGTCCCATCAGCAAGTCTCCGATTTGTCGAATCGGTTCGAAATTTCTTTCTTACGGCTGAAAAAAATGGTCAGAATGAGAATGAGAGGCAGCTTGTTAATTGGAACGTGTGAATGACCATTCGACCCGGGCGGGGGGGATGGGGGGAATAACATGTAAGAAGCGGATGAATGTTGCGTCGGGGTCGGTGTTTTGCTACCAGACGGTATCTCTTCTGCAACCCAGTTGCCAAGAGGGACCCTTCTCTTCTGACGTGACGTTAGAGAACCAAGCTTGAGAGAGTCTTGGTTATCACATGTAGTTAGATAAATTATACCCGGGCGAAGAAGATCTACAGGTGGGATTGGGGTAGGTAGAGAATCTTGACCAGTTCAGTGGGAAGAGACTGCGTTCATGCGGTCTCCGGTAGGTGTCGCCACCCTTCGCTTTTTTTTTCTTTTTCTTCTTTTTTTTTCGCGAAAAACAACCCCACGATGTATCGTAGGGAAGGAAGTGCCATGCACAGCATACAGTAAATGATATGCGGTGTCGTCACAAGCTGGGTCGAGAAATGTGACACCCGAAGGCATTGAAATAGAGGGGAGAGCCGGCCCCCCCTCTTCCTTCGGAGTGTTCGTCTTTTCGCATCCAAGGCTATTCGTCGCTTCTTTTTTTTCTTTTCTCTTTTCTTGGGCTGTGACTTGTGAACAAGATGGAGAAACAGCAGGCGAAGAACACCGCGTATAACGCGACGAATACACACGAGGATATCACGCACCAGATCATCTCGTCGTACTTCATTGGGCCGCGCGCGGAGAACTTGCCGTATTTCAAGGAGAATATCGATATTATTCTGGAAGAGTTGGAGAAGGCGAGGAAGAACTACTTCCCTCAAGATGGCGTATGTTCTCAATTGATGGTCTATTGTGTTATGTTGTTGTTGTACTCACTGGTTACTGGGTCTGTTTAGTGCTTCATCGATGAGAAGACGCAGAAGACGCCGGCCTTCATGGCTTCTATGGATAAGATGCAGAGGGCGATCCGAAAGGCATCGAGTATCCTAGGCAAGAGTAGCATTCCGTTCTGGTCGCCGCGCTATGAAGCCCACATGTTCGTCCTCCTTTCTCCCACAATTCCTAGAATACAGAGCTGACCAGGACAGGTGTACCGATATGAGTGTAAGTTGGACGTCGGACCCTTTGTGACGGTTGTGGTGATCAATTGGGCACAATTCAGGAGATATAATCAGTTACTGACTTGAGAAGATGGCCTCCTTGCTCGGCTACTTCATGACGATGCTGTACAATCCCAACAACGTCGCCATTGAAGCGAGTCCTCTGTCGACGGTCGCGGAGATCGAGGTCGGTGAACAACTCTGCGAACTATTCGGTTACAATAACGACGCCGAGAACACCGATTTGCCTCTTGCATGGGGTCATGTCACTTGCGGTGGCACGGTTGCTAATCTGGAATCGATGTGGTGAGTATATCATTGAAATGCACTTGAGTCTTAGGAACTGACACGTCTATAGGGTCTGTATGTATTATCCGTTGACCATGATATGGGATCCGGTTACTCACTTTTCTCTCAGCTCGAAACCTGAAGTTCTACCCGCTATCACTGCGCATGGCTTTCCGCGAGGGAGAGGCGCTCGAGTACCTATCCGACAGCTTCTACGTTGAGACCTGCAAGGGCGAGCGCAAGTTGTTCGTAGAGCTATCGACATGGGAACTTCTCAACCTGAAGCCGTCGGATGTCCTTGACTTGCCTGATATTCTATGCAATGACCAGTATGTCAACCTCTGTTTCAACGGCCCTAACCATCGGGCATTACTTTCTGACGTGTGATTTTCCATAGTGGCGTCTCAAATGCCTTCCTCTCTGATGCCATGAACAAGTTCAACATCCAGTCAACCGGCAAGGACGTACTGGAGAGAGAGTACGGCATTAAGCCGTGCCAGTACATGCTGGCGACGACTCGGCATTACTCATGGCCGAAGGGAGCTGGTGAGTAGCCCTGTCCAAAATCGAAGACCTCGACTAATGCCAAACCCCTTAGCTGTCGCTGGTATCGGATCCGACAATGTAATCGGTATCCCGGTCGACGTAGGCGCACGAGTGGACCTGGACGAGCTCGAGAAGATGCTCCGGAAAAGTCTCGAAAACGAGCAAGCCGTTCTCGCCGTCGTCGCAATCATCGGTTCAACTGAAGGTACGCGTCTCTCTCCAATCCCCGAATAGTTCTACTCATACTGATCATTGTAAAGAGGGAGCCGTCGACCCCCTAAGCGGCATCCTCGCTCTCCGCAAGCAATTCCAAGCCGAAGGTCTCTCGTTCCTCGTCCACGCCGATGCGGCCTGGGGCGGATACTTCTGCTCCATGTTGCCGAAGAACTTTCACCCCGGAGATGTCATCAATGTCCCGACGGAGCTGGGTGATGCTGATGGATTCGTCCCTGATGCGACTTTGAGAGCTAAGACTCAGGTAACTTCCCTTTCGCCTGGGAGTCCGGACTTTACTGATGTATGGATAGGATGACCTCTATGCTATGCGCTACGCCGATTCGATCACTGTCGATCCTCACAAGTCTGGTTACATCCCGTATCCTGCCGGTGGGCTGTGCTACCGTGATGGACGTATGAGATTCCTCGTTACTTGGACAGCTCCTGTCTTGTCGCGCGGATCCGTGACAAGTATCGGTATCTTTGGTGTTGAGGGCAGGTGCGTATTTTGTCAGGGTAGCGTATAGATATATTTCTTGGTGGATGCTAACATTAAACAGCAAACCCGGTGCCGCCGCAGTCTCAGTATGGCTCGGTAACAAGGCAATCGGCCTCAACGAAAAGGGATACGGCGCTCTCCTCAGCGAAGTGACATGGACATGTACACGAGTATGCTCATACGCCCCTCAACCTCCCCCCTCTACTACTCAACTAACCGTCTCGCAGCTCTCCGCCGAATGGGCCGCCCTAACCGACGCAAGCAGCCCCTTCGTCTGCGTCCCCTTCAACATGCTCCCCTCAGAGCGCTCCGCCGACGTAACCGAAGAGAAAATCGAAGCCGAGAAACAGCGCATCCGTCGGGACATCGTGAACAAGACAAACGCCGAAATCGCCGCAGAAGACCAGCGACGACCGGACTCCGCAAAGGCGATGAAACTGATGCGAGAACTTGGGTCCGATCTCAACATCAATGCCTTCTCGCTGAATTTCAGATACGAAGATGGACGGCTGAATGAGGATATCGAGGAGGCGAATTATCTCATGCAGCGCGTTGTCGAGAGGCTTTCCGTCGATAGTCCCACGGATGATCCTACGGATATCCCACTGTATCTCACCTCGACGGAATTCACGGATGAGCTGTACGGGAAGTGTAAGGCCAAGTTCGTCGAGAGACTTGGTCTCGCGCCGACCACGCAGAACCTCATGGTCTTGCGCAACGTCGTCATGTCGCCCTTCCCTACTGATGGCAACTTCACGAACCACCTGGCGCAATTGTTCTATGATGTCGTCGCGAAGGAGACAGAGGTTCGTATCACCCCTTTACTGACGAAAGATAATGTGAGGTTCTAATGCAGCACCAGGTCGTCCGCAAGCGCAACACCCTCGCGCCTGAATTCCACAACTTCCTCATCCAGGGCACAGAGCACATCTACCTGATCCACCTGCCCATGTTCCACGTCGCCAACCACCGGCAGCAACTCATCGTCGCCGTCGAGCTCGACGCGCGATCCAAGGCCAAGTTCTTGGCCCTGAAGAAGACGAATCCGGCGGAACCCATGCTGCTCGTGACGCAGAACAAGACGTTGCTTGCCGACGTGGTTCGGAGGAACGGGACGATCAAGGCGCAGATCATGACTAAGGAATCGTAAGTAGCCCCCTTTGCGCGAAGTGCAGAACTGGTGCTGATGTGATATAGGGGCATCATCATCAAAGACATCGACGTCACATTCCGCGAGACGGTCGTCAGTCGCCCCCTGAACTCGAAATGGCGTCTTGAGCAGTACCCACCAACATTCACGCCCTTCTACCTCTACGGAAACGGTACGTCTCCCCTCCACGATCTCATCCACACCACTAACACGTCCACACAGAAACCGAAGCCAACATCGACCACGTCATCACCCGCGCCCCCAACACCCAGCTCTCGGCCAGCGGGTGCAAGCTCACATGGTACAAGGCCCAAGACGCCAGCATCTGGAAAAAGAAACTCGTCCTCCTCCTCGAGGACGTGCGCGAGGCGCCCATGCAGCCGTTCCCGCCCAACGCCAAGATCGGCAGCAAGAACGGCGCCATCATCGCGCACGAGACGATCTATGCGGAGCGAGGCAGGCCGCGATTACCCCGGGACGAGAAGAGTTACGTCCAGGTGTCGTCGTCGACGAACGGGAACGAGCTTAGTCCCGATAGTCTCGTTGGCCATTTGAAGGACCTGGCTGATCACGAGCATCGGAGCGTGCTTGAGGATGTTAATGGGGCTGTTAGTCATGTCCTGGGCCATGTACTCAAGGCGCATAAGGATGATGAGTCGCATGTTCCGCATAAGGCGAGTCGAGCCGTCAAGTGCTCGACGGGTCGGGGTCCGGCCCGCGGAACGAGTTTCTTCTTCCGGCCCGGCGCGACGTTTAAGGTGGGCGTGTGGGAGGATAAAGATCGATCCAACGAGAGTTCTCGTTATGCGAGTTTCGAACTGGGGAAGTTCGTTGGTCGGGGTACATTAACGCTTGGGGAGCATGTGTATGTGGATAGCGAGGCGCTCAATTTCGATCCGTTCAAGAGGGTGGAGAAGGTGAGTGAGTGGCGGCATGAGTTCGGTCTCATTGGGAAGGAATTGGATTAGGGGGCGGGCGTGATGAGTGAGTGAATATTTTCCTTGGGATTCTGATAGTGATGAGGATCGGGGTTATGGTTCGGATTTCGGAGGCTTGGGTGACAGCTTGGGTTAGGCAGTGAATATATGCGGACATTCTTGCCCCTTTTGGGATACGTTAACCCCGTAAACATGGTGAGGATGTATTATCTCCGCGACGATGGCCGTTATGTGGATTCAAGTGACTCATAGCTCGCATAACAACATGGAGATAGGAAGAGGTGAACGCTCGTCCGGAGATAGATCCTGCGGAGATGCCAATGTCCGTTCACCATCTTGGAATCGCAGTTTGAGACGGATAATAAGGAGGTAATATCGCGGAGATAGGCGAGCAGCAGGACGCGAAATGCAGCCTCCTTTCGTGTATATAAAGCATGGCGACATCTCCTTGATGTTGTCTGTCTTGTTAATCATAACATCAGTACACCTTTATCAAACACCAGACTTACTCACCTCTCCTTATTACCATCATTACCACCATGTCCGGAGTCAAGAAGATCGCCATCGTCGGTGTAAGTCCAGTCTTCAACCCCCTCCCTACGCACGTTTTATCTCAACTGACCATCAACCAGGCAACCGGCAACCTAGGCAAACACATCCTACAAGCGCTCCTGCAGCGCAACAAGCATGAGATAACTGCCCTAACTCGCGGAGATATCGATGTTCCCAAACGCGTGAAGATCGCCCGAGTCTCCTATGACGACCCAGCTTCCCTAATAACTGCCCTTGTGGGCCAAGATGTGCTCATAATCACCCTGTCCGTCCGCGCACCTCTAGACACCCAGGATAAACTCATCGAGGCCGCAGCAGAAGCCAACGTGCCCTTCGTCATACCCAACGAATGGGGTCCCGAGATGTCTCACGGGACGCTCGGTATTGACACGAGGAGTGTCGCAGCTGCAGGGGCGACTAGGTGCAAGATCGAGGCGCTGGGTAAGAGCGCCTGGATCAGTATGACGACGGGGTTTTGGTATGCGCATAGTCTGGCGACGGCGGAGGCATATGGGTTCGATCTGAAGAATAGGAGGGTAACGTTTTTCGATGATGGAATGACAAAGATCAATATGATCGTGAGTTATGTCTCAATTCCAGTTGACAACATTACTTACTAACGCATATGCCAGACGATGGAAAAGACCGGCGAAGCAGTCGCCTCTCTCCTCTCCTTACCCGTCGAGCCAGAGAACCCCAATGTGCCGGCACTATCAGACTATAAAAACAAAGCAGTCTATGTCTCATCATGGCTGATGAGCCAAAAGGACTTATTCGCACAAGTCCTTCGTGTCTCAGGCACAAAAGAGTCCGACTGGGCGATCAAGTACGAGCCCGCCGTTGAGCGCTATGAAGAGGCAAAGAAGCGGCTTCTGTCTGGTGATTACTCCGCTTACGGTCGGGTGTTGTACACGCGGACATTCTATAACAATGGTGATGGTGACTTTCAGAGCAGACATGGTTTGGATCACGAGGCGTTGGGTGTGAGTGAGGAGACGCAGGAGTCGCTTGATGCGCAGACGAGACTGGCGATTGAGATGGCTGAGAACGGGTATGTGTACTAAGGTGATAAGCACTGGCAAGCGGATCTTGACTTGACATGGCAAGATTGAACTTTGGATTGATGAGATGGCTGCGTGTTCTGTATATACATGTAATCCGTGTGCGAGGAAATCAACAAGTCAGCGAACGGCAATAAAGAGATACCCTCTCCAGGATGCCAACTCACAAATGCAGACAGATTGACAAGCCAACGCTTTTTTGTCTTCTTCCTCCAGATCCTGTAACTAGTTATTCTCAGGGCCAATGACCTGGTACTCACAAGCGTAACAAAAGAGAGAGCCTCAACTTCACATCCTCAATCGCGTTTCCAGCAGTCTTGAATTTGACCAGTTTTTTTTGATTTAAATGGCTCTATAAATGGTGACAGTCTTGACCAAGACAAAGGAGGATTCAACCTGGCGCCCACCAAAAAAAAAAAAAATTAAAAAGCTGAATTAGGGAGAAACAATTTTCATAACTGGCATTTCCACCTCTACCCTTAAATCTGTATATTTTCCTCTTGAAATAGGACTTTGATGAGAGCCCCCTCTGTAAGCGAGGGTCTTTTGCCGAGACGCGAACGTCGTTTCGTGGTAGCCAGCCGGCGGGCAGAAGCGCCTGCGATCCGGCGTCACGGGCGTGGAGAACCTTGCGCTTGAATTTGATGACCTCCGAGAGTAGTTGCTCGCCTGGGACTGCGAGCGCAGACTGAATGTGGGGGAGACGAGCATTTCGTCGGGAGACTGTGTAAGGTATCTGGTGTCGGGCAATGCAGACGGCTCAATATCCACAGACTCTGCAATCAGGAGTCAGATCCAGTAAGTAATACACCGATTCCAGCAGCTCGAGGGTCCCCGAGGTTCGGAACTAACAAACTAAACGGGGAGTTTAGACTTGATAGGCCGACCATGAAATACGAGAACTCATGAGACAGCGAGTTTCAAGATGTTTTCATAACATACCTATATGTGACAGGGTCAAGCTAGGAGGCGGTACAGAGAGACGCTCTTCTAGCGCTTTCCGAGTCCTACCATGATCCGTTAGCAACGGTTCAAGGACAGTTTCGTCTCAACCAATACACCACACCGCCGAATATCAAGAAGATAAATAGATAGATAGTACTTACTCCTCAAGCTCAGTCTCTAATTTATTGAGCTTAGCCTCCCAGGAGCGCGATAAACCCTTGAAGATTTCCGATTCAGGCAACACTAACGAGCAATTAATTAGCATCAAAATTGGGACGAGTCCTTGACGGCGGAAATGGAGGAGCTTCGGGTCACTACTTGACGTAGACACCGCAAAGACTATTGAATCGAATCCAGCTGACGACTTACACTTCACCTGTTTCTGCAGCTTTTCTATAACCGAGTTGCCGCGGCCGAGATCATGTGATAGCAGCGTTAACTGGCCATCTGAGTTGTTCAGATTCGCTTCCACGGAATCGACGCGCTGGCCGAGAACCTTGGTTCGGCCGTCGCAAGCCCGTACACTATCATCGATGGCCTCGATCCGTTGCGAAGAAGCTCGGGTCCTGACATCGATACTCTTGAAACTGTCCTCCACGGCGTCAATCCGCTGGCCGAGCTTTATCTGAGCGATGCAGTTCGCTTCTTGATCCAGATGTTTGGCGTCGATCGTTTTCACATAGCCCTCGAAGATATCCATGCGATCGCTTAGCGCCTGGTGAATGTTCTCGAGCGCTTCGTGGTCCCGCGCTATCCGGACCTCCAGAGTCTCCACTTGTCTGCTGAGAGTTTTGCGGACATGTTCCTCAACAAAATCAGATTGTCCCTTTAGTGACTTCTGGAAGTTCTCCTTGACGAGGCCCAGTTTCTCACTCAGTTCTCGATTAAATTGCCTCTCAAGGGCTTTCGTCTCGTGAGCAAGAGCCCGCTTGATTTCCTCGATGGTGTTCTCCTCCGGATTGGCGGTGAGTTGCTGCGGTTTTTTGCTCGATTTCCTGCGGCCGAACCAGAGCCAGAGTACGATGGTTGTGAGAAAGATGACGGCAAGAAGAAGAAGACGGCCAGCCGCATCATCCGGGTTCAGGGCTAATCGAAGGGCCGCAGTAGTCTGAGGCGTCGTTACCGGTTCGGGCTCTATGCTCATGGACCTGGGAATTCCGTCGCCGGATAATGCCGTCTTAGTCGTGACCACGCTCTCCCGCGCCGCGCCCTGAGGGGTCACCCTCTCGACCGGGGCATTTCGAGACGCAGGGATCTTGGAAGGGGACGCGTCGGGTTCGAAAGCCGGCACGACTTTCTGGATCGGCGCCGGAGATGACCCGAAAAGGAGGCTGTTCCAGTCTACGAATACCGGCATACCGAAAAGCCCCGGAGAGAAAGATAGGTGTGTACCTGGGCAGCGAGCGCACGTCAAATGGGCCGGAGAGAAAAGCAGACGGGATGGAAAAGACACAGCAGCTGGAGCAAGACGGGAGCGGGATTTGAATGGAGGGACCCCACTGGCTTGGAGGAATCTAGGGAGATTAGAGTCTCGGCAAGGGCATTGTTAAGTATGCGCAAGCGTGAAATGAAGCTGCCTTAGACATCGGTTTTATCGATGTCATAGACGAGAGCCAAGCCCGGGCATGATCGAGAAATCTTACGAAGCAGGTACGTGGATGGAAAGTGGTTGTAAGTAGAAGAAGATCAGCGGCAAGACGTGGCTGTAGAGGGGAAGGACCAGGTGTTCGAGTAGGGCAGGGTAGGTGGTGAGTAAAGTAGTGAGTTGCGAGTGTGTGCCCTGGGGAGGGTGAGCAGCGACTACTCGTACGAGTAGCTAGCGAGAGCAACTGGACTGGAGCAACTGCACCTGGCGCTAATTAGATTATTACTTACATTTGCTGCCTGCACCGGCGCTATGCATGTGCAAAACGCGCTAACGTGCCTACGCTGTACGGAGTGCGCTAGTGCTGCTTTAGCAGAACCGTATTTAGACGTGTAATTTGGTCCTGGTGCGCTAGCATTGTGCACTACCCACCTCATTTCGGTACCTGTAGCGGTCGCGTACAGGTACTTGAGCGCTGAGAGCCCGAGGCAGTTTGAGGCAGTCGACGGATCGCGCTACGCCGCGTTAGGTATCTTGGACGGACGACCTGCCGTTCTGCGTTAGTCGAGGCCAGTGATGTCTGCAGTGCGGACTCGAACACGCTAGGGCCCCATCGGTAGCCATACTCACAAATAGCATAGCAACCACGAGGTACTCCCAGCTCACCCCGTCTCTACCGTTGATCCGATCAGATCAGTGTTTCTATCTTGGTCGATCCATGTCAACCATCTACTTTACCTGAATTGTCGACAACAGGTTGACTCACAAACAGGTAGGTACGCTGTCTTGTGAATGTAACGACTACAGGTACCTACTTACCGCTTATTGCTGCTTTAATATGTCCGTTTGAAAGATAACAATGCAATGCGAGTTGTAGGCATCTAGCTATCTATTGTCTTCAGCATACCTACCATAGCAAGATAACGAATGTTCATATCAACCTGACGGCAAGATGCTGTGGTGTTCCCTTGGGATCACACAGTACCTGCACGACGATATCGAGGGAGCGTACACGTAGTGCTCGCCCGGCCTCGAAGCGACAAGACTCGGCGGGAGGGGCTTTCTGTGTCGCCATAAGACCGGGCGAGTATACAGCCCTACATGCAATGTCGTGCCCTGACTAGTCAGGTATTATGTAGTACATTGTAGTAGCATGTACGGATTACGAGTATGTATGTATGTAGTCATGGCATCACCCCACTGGAGCGCATGTCAACGTGGCTATGCCAGGAGTCGAAAATGGGTATAAGCTGGCTCCGTAGCAAATGGGGAAAGCCGAGGCCAAGTCCGTGGTGTAGTGTGAAGCCTAAAGGACGTCCACTTGGCCGGGAGACGACTCAGTGCTCGCCGACGTTGTGAGAGCACGATGTCTGCCGCGGAGTCTGGCCTGTGAAGTTAGGTAAGGGCCCTGTCGTATACCCACACGTCGTGGGAGCTGAAGTGTACGTCGGACATCTCATCCACCTCTCTCAGCACTCTCGTCGTGATACATACTAGGCACTGGCTGCCCCGAGTTGGACCAGCTCCTTAATTGCCGTCATCCTTAGTCTTCCCCAGAGTTAGTGAGCTACACTACGGAACATAACACTACCACCTACCCTCTTAGTAAAGTCCTGATACATCGGCACGCATGTATGAGTACGAGTACGTCATGTATCTTCTCGTAGTACTGTAGGGGTTCTGTACTTCGTAGGTAGCACTATACTGCCTTAGGCATCCATATATCCAGGTCGTGATATAATAATGCCTGCCGCTTCAACCAGTCAGAGACGCAGAAAAGGAAAAAAAAAGAAAAAAAAACAGGGCGACGGCAAAAAGGCACGCTCAGCACCACGCATTTGCTGGCCATCAAGCCGTCTCGGATAACTTGATAGGTGGATAATGCACAGGTGAGATAATCCTGCGTACTCGTAGATAAAGAACAGCACAGAAAAGTGTAAGGCGAGACGAGATGGATTTACGATTGGCCAGCTTTTTACATGTCTGACGCTAGCGTACGGGAGGGGCCAGGGGGGCGGCCAGCCAGGGGAGGCCAGGGCCAGGGCCATCATGCCATGCCAGGCGGGTGGGGCCCATGCAGATGGGGCCCGAGCAGACGGGACCCCCGTTTTCTAGCGTACCGGTACCGGTAGGCACTAGTGTACATCATATACCTGGCCACATGCCCTCATGTGGATTGACGCGGATCTATCACATTTTCTCTCTTGTATCCATGTATTCCACAATCTCGTTTTTTTCTTTCCGTATCGAACCCCGTCGGAGCTCATCTTCAACACGTTTTTGCCAAAAGGTACGGGGTAAGCAGCTGATGTGCGACCCGTTTTCGAGCTGAACAAGTTAGTGAGTCGCAGCCCTCAAGCCTTACACGAAAGGGGCTTAAGCCTGGAAAAACGGCGTCGACGCTACACCCAAACAGGTAGTAGATCGATGCAAAAACCAGGAAAAGAAGGTGGATCCTCGACGATCCTCTTTGGGAGGGGCAGGAAGTCACCTTGCCTAAAGTGCTGCGTGTTCTCGGCACTTATCCCTCTTTTTGACTGTCCACATTCCGTAAAGACGCATGGCCGTTCACCGCCTCGAGTCGACACCAACAGGCAGGAAATAAGCCGTTCTTTTTTTTCTCTCTCTCACTTCCTTCTTCTTCTTCTTCTTCTTCAACTCCTCGGCATGAGCACTTTTCCCGCGTGACTACGTAGTGTAGGTACTAGGGACGAAGAGTCGTAATCAGTTTGCGTAGGAATGAGCTATCCAACGCACCAAGGGTGGATCGTGGCATGCTGGTGTAGGCGCCGTTGTGTGGTGTTACGGCGCCCGACGTAATCGCTCAATGTGCGGCAGCAAGCAGTACTTCCCGCGCATGTTCAAATCAGCGGCTGCATCGCCTTGTTGAAACACAGAAACCTGCTCGCCACCGGCGGCGACGACAATGGGGCCCAACCGCCCGACGATAGGTCCGGATCGCCTCGAGTACTGCGGTACAGATGTTTCAATATATATACGGCGGCCCTCGCATTCCCGATCCAGAGTACCTCGCTAACGCCGATGCACTCAAGCGCTCGCGACGTCGATGTGGCCCAGCCCCGGCGTAATAGGAGCCGCTGAAGATGCAGAATCGATGCTGTGGTTGCCGAAGGCCTCATCGGCCCTCCGTAGGTACTGGTAGCGCATGTACCTGGCTAATATAGCAACCCAATAAGGGCGAACGTTAAGCAACTGCGAATAAGCTGGAGCTATGGCGACGATCCACTTCGGTGCGTTGGATGGGTAGCCCGTCCCGTCCTGTCCTGTCCGGTGCCTCTCCTGTTTGTTTCGGCTGTTTTACCTGCAACTACGAGTAAACTACATACCTACAAAGTCCGGCTTCGCATGCGCTCCAGCGATTCCGTGCCTACGAAGTTCCGTATACGCAGAAGCAGGTAGGTATCTCGCTTACGACCTACAGTGTCTCAACGCTGGCGATTCCCGCCAAACAGCACGAAAGATTGGTGGAGCGAAGCTATCAGGTGAACCGGTCTCTTTAGCGACACACGGCCTTAGCGAAGAGTAATCCGTAATCCGTAAAAAGAGACTCGCTCTTAAAATCCGTACTTTAGACCCGGGCGAAATCTGTATGGCACCCGTAATTACCGTCAACGCCGACGGAAAGGGTCCCGACAGGAAACTACTGCGTGGAACATTTTTTTTTCTTTTCTTTTTTCTCTTTCGTCAGTTGCATGGGTTCACTTATTTAGTCCACAGTCCAGCGGCTACGGTACGGAAACCGGAAATTTCATCGACAAAACCCGTTTGCGCAAGCCCACGGGTGCCCACTGCCGTGCCAAGAGCCGAGAAGAAGGGCATTGTATGTATGGTGGCTACGTATATAAAAAGTAAGTCGGTGGTCGTTAATAAAGGGCTTCGCGGATGGTCTGGACCGGGCACTGCTTCGTCGTCAAAAGTGTCTGGAATACGGGTCAGACTGAACGTCCGGCTTCTAGTGTAGTAGTTGGCAACACTTGGGAAAAGAATGTGAGGGATAATGCGCAGAATATGAGTTGTTCGATTTCTTCGTATATCCTTCGTATTGCGCAATCTTACTCAGAAAACATTCGATGTCCGTGTTCTTCTGAGAGCCAGACAGTTCGTCTGCTCATACCAAAACTCACAAATACATACCTAGGTACGCATGAGCATTAGGAGGCGTTCACATACGTAGTCGAGTCTGTCTGTGAGTTGTGGTCTCACTAATCGTATTCACTCATTCGAAAGTACGGAACATCTGCCTATCACGGGTTGTTTCGTGAATCTTCTTCTGTCTCGTTTTTCTTTTTCTCAGTCGAAGCGAGGAGCACGGTGACATCCTTGCTTCTCTATGGCGCTATGATCAGCAGTGGCGTGCTGTATATGATCGGAGATATAATGTCCATCCAGCATTCTCCACCAGCTGGGACATCTCAACTTGAGATCTATCACATTTTCATTCGCCATTTGGAAGCTACCCTGCCATTACTTCAAGTATCTCTGAATGTATTCATGCCTGTTGGGTACGAGTACCCAATATGAACCCGTTCATCTTGTCGGAGCCTGAGATCGCGCCAATCAGACGACAACCAAGGCGCACAGCCCTGGCATCGTACCATAATTCCGTCTGGTATATTAATCTTTGATCTTTCTAGAAGACTAGTACATAGGGAAATTTGTTGTCGTACGTTAAACAGATCTCTGGACCCGCTGTCGTAGGTCAAGCCCTTTTGCGGAAAGGCCTTCGTGCTCAGACAAAAGATCAAAGCCAGGGCATTGATAACTTCGCCGACAACATCCACAATGACAGGATACGCAGTGTATCATGCTCCGCGGCATCTAGCATGATTTCCATTCGTGGAGAATACCTCAAGCATACCTAAGCATTCAGGCAGTAGAGAGCAAGAAAGTCCGACCAGGCCGTTGCAGCCAAGAAAGCCAAGATCTTAAATCCGACCCCAGAAGGGTTGGATCGCATGCCTCTGCTAGATTCTCCACGAATACTGACTCTAACTTGAGATCGTAGCTATTCCTTTACATCGTCATGAAACGGCTAGAGTCGTATAAGATCTTGAATATCGCGATGGCAGGCGCTAATGCTGCGGCGGCTGCGGAGTGAAGTCTGGGATCGATATGGCAGAATGAGGAAGCTCGATAGTTTTGAATTCCTTTATATCAGGTCCGTTTCCAGAGTCTGGGGATCATGACCCCCATAACGTAACGACTTAGTATCTTCCATCAATCAACCTAAGCATCATCATCTCCTGAAAAAGAAGAGACAAAATGAAGTACGGCAGCGCTCTATCAGCAATTGCCCTCTCTGCTGTGGCTCAGGCAGCCCAGATCCCGCGCGGTAGGTCTTTTCGCACGGCCGAGAACCTCCTTTTCTGCCAACAAGTCTAATTTAAACCATAGCCGACTTTGCCAGCAAGGTCACGCTGGGCGTCCGTGCCTCACAAGCTACGCCAACCGGTTTGACAACGACGCTGCCAGCTTCTGCAGGTGCCGTGACTTCGGCCGCGGCTATCGTCGTTGACGGCAACTTCGATGGCGGAATGAAGCGATACGAAAGATCAGGTACTGCTTCTGACGTGATATCAAGATCCATGTGTAGTAACAAATAGGAATATAGGCAATGTCTGTGAGCAGCAGGAAGAGACTGGCGAAGATGCCGCCATGTTCATTCTCGAGGACGGCTCCACGCTCTCCAACGTCATCATCGGTGCCACTCAGGCCGAGGGTGTTCATTGCCGAGGAACTTGGTGAGTTATCACGCTGCTCATGTTCTCAAGATGTTGAATGAAAGCCTAATGGTGAGACAATACACAGCACTATCAATAACGTCTGGTGGGCGGATGTATGCGAGGATGCCATCACGTTCTTGCAGGAGAGCGGTACAAGTTACATCAACGGAGGTATATAACCCTTCCCATCGACGTTTACTTGACACAGCAGTGCCTCCCCCCCTTTATATTTCAGAGATAATTACTGAAATGTGCCATGCAGGTGGTGCGTTCAAGGCAGAGGATAAGATCATCCAGTTCAACGGCCGCGGCACGGTTCAAGTGAAGAACTTCTATGCCGAGGACTACGGCAAGATAGCCCGAAGCTGCGGAAACTGCTCCGGCAATGGCGGACCCCGAAACTTCATCAGTAAGTCGAACGCATATTTCCCCTATCAGAGGAACGGGAAAGTTAACAGACGACAGTGGACAACGTTGTTGGCGTCGATGGTGGTGTGATCTGCGGCATCAACTCGAACTATGGAGACACTTGCAGAATCTCAAACTCGTGCCAGGACGATGGCAACTATTGCGACTTGTACGAGGGTAACGACACCGGCGACGAGCCACCGAAGATTAGCTCTGGCCCGGACGGCACGTACTGCACCGCATCAAGCGTGACAGAGGAGTGCTAAATGCCGGAGTCTTTCCTCGAGATCATGAGAATGGAGTGGTACCTAATGTATGAGCATTACTCGAGACACCTTCTGTTGACCGACGGAAAATATGGTCTATCCCTTATGTTGTCAAGTGATCATTACGATATGATCTAGTAGAACCCATGAATACAAGGGTGAAGCCAGTTGTAGATACACCCCATGTCGGACAAATGAGTAAGGCACCTTTCACGGCGGGTGTTGTATTCGGTCTTCATGAAGCACTTGGTGACCACTTGTGATGCTATTACCCTTTTCCTTGAAATTTGGCCCAGATTGCCCGGTGTTTGGGATGCAGCAGATCACTGAAGTAGCGGTTCGGGCAATTCTTGGAAATCGTATATCATTTTCGGGGCTAATTGGGCTTCCTTTCATCGTCCAAAGGGGGTGGTTTCCGTGGCCAGTCGCGCGCAACGTCAATCTGGTCCTTGGGCCACCACCACTCACAGAATATGAATATCAAGTAGTCGATGACGACACAGAGACAGAACAGCTTTCCGGCCCAGACACCGCATCCGTAGTAGCGCTTTAGCCGGTCGATCAGAGCAAAGTTGCGCCCTCTTGTAGCACTCCAATGGGATGAATTGTTGAGATCCACGCCGTAAAACTCGCCCTCGCTGATATCACCTGAGATGCCTCGGTACACGCGCTCGGTTCGCTTGGCTACGTTCGTCCAGGAATACATCGTCTTCACTTGCTCGTGAAACTTTTCAGTGCGGACTTTATTCGCGCGAAGAGCCGCGATCGCTTTACCCGTCGCAGCCACGAGGTCGTTTTCCTCAGGTTTGGCGAAGACGGTCATATGCGAAGGCAGAACTTCAGGGATACCACCGACGGCCGTGCAAACCACATAGAGACCACAGCTTGCAGCTTCAACTATCACGGTACCGAAAGCCTCTGTCAGACTAGGATGAAGATATATATGGCCTCGGACCATGATTTCTCGAACATTTTCGTGTCGCACGGGTCCTACCATTTCCACCTTGTCTTGCAAGACATTTTGCTCAATCATCTGCTGTAGATCAATAGCTTTAGGCCCGGCGCCAGCAATTATGAAGCGGGTATTTGGATGGTTCTCGAGAATGCGAGGGATGGCGGCAGTAAGAAGGTCCGTTCCTTTATTGTAGAAGAGGCGACTAACCACCACAATGGTGAGGGTGTCGTTGGGCCCCAGGGGATGAGCAGGCACAGGATGTAGGCTGGATGATTCCGGGCGCGGCAATGGTTTGAAATCGTCGGAAACAAGAGCGTTGGGAATAACGGAAACAATTAGAGGATCAAGAGCTGCTCTGAGAACAGTGTTCTCCTTGCTTCAAACATATTCAGCACTGGATATTCGTTTATTTGTTTTAGCAAGAGCTGGAAAGGGGCACTCACCATGTATGGCTAACACAAATGACATGATCAACATCACTAAGAGTAAATTTGAGCAGCTTGTTGGTCAAGATACTGCCAGCATCGGCGAAACCGACCAAGGAATGATCCGTGAAGACCGTTCGCAAACCCATGGTTCTTCCATGGAGGATAGCTTCTTGACACAGTGTGCTCATGGTAGCATGGCCATGGACTATCTCTATTCGTTCGCGAATCATGATGTTGCGAAAAAGAGGGAAGAAGGAGAAGACAGTAGGGAAGGTCGATGACCGGTAGATGACAGCAAAGGGGACATGGTAGACCTTTACGCCGTTGGTCAAATATCGGATCCCCTTCCTGTCATCGTAAGCGTGAGTAATGACAATGACCTTGTGTCCTCGGTCAACCAGTTTGGTCGCGAGTTGGTAGATATGACTTTCGACTCCTCCAGGCTGGGGGTAGAAGAAATCGCACACCATGGCGATATTATAGGTTGGGCGTGGCATCGTGAATTTGATTTTTGTGTCAACGATGAGAGCACATAAGGCGGACTTGTTCTAGTTATTCAGAGGGCGATGAAGAGTGTCTAATGAGTGCCGTTGATAGAATTCGGCAGATGATGAGGATCGACGGAGATGGTGATATTATGATAATAATCCAATTAGAAGTCGTATATCGTGATTTTCACATGCTACGAACGTAGACTCCTCAGAAACAGCCATGGTTCTCAGTAGAACACCAAATTATGAGAGGCGAAAGCTTGGGAAGCTTTGCAGCCCGGAGAGCAGAAGTTGTTAGTGTATGCACAACGACATGCTTGGAGATGCAATGACGTTGCTGGGCGCGACTCGCGATAGCTGGCCAAGATCTCGTTAATGAAGGGGTGAGGACAGCGATTACGTAACTGATAAGATAACACTACGATAAGAACGCGATAATGACATGATAAGATAAGGATAAGGCGATTGATGAACGATAATGAAGGCGGTCAATTTTCTTGCGACGGCAGAACTTGAGCTTGGCACAGTACGGAATACTAGCGCTATGATACGAAGTGCGGATCGGATCACCTGCGAAATACTCGCGATACCGAGGTGCTCTGCTGTGACGAACAATGCTGTTGTTGGCTGAGAAAGGTTCATCAATTCAATTTAACTAAGACTTACCCTCTAGTAGAGATGCATCCCTCCAGACGGGCCCAATTGGGTCTTGATACTGTGCCAGGCACGCCGTCGCAACATGTCCGATTTGACGACGGCGAAGACAATCAGGTTGAGCCCCCGGCCAAACGGGTCAAGTTAGGAAAAGACGATGCGGTCACCGAATCGCCACGCCAAGAAAAGTCTAAGAAGTCGAAAAAGAAGAAAAGCAAGCACTCGCGATCAGATGATACACATAGAGACATCGATGGGGATGTCGAAATGCAAACCGAGGAGCAGCCAGACGAGGCAGTCGATTCGCAAACGTCGTCGGCGCAAGTAGAAGAAACCCATCCGGCTGCAGATCAAGACACAGCAGATCAAGCTGATCAGCGGAAAGAGAGGAAAAAGAAGAAGAAGAAGTCCAAGGACGATCAAGAAAGTCCGGCCCAACTCGAAGAAGACATTCCTATCCGCCATAAAGCTATTCTAGAGAAGAAAGCGAGGTCGATGCAGATAGCCCCTGAGCCAGCTAAAGATGGCGGAGACACAACAACTGATCACGACGCATCAAAGGAAATGTCCCCCGAAGTAGAACTGCATGGGCTCGAACCGATCCCCCAGCCAGGGCCAATCCCACTCGACACGAGCACGCCTATGTACGAAACATTGCCGCCTTGGCTGGCATCGCCGATACGAATTTCACAGGAAGCATCAGAACCGTTCACCAAATTTGGGCTTACGCCAGATCTGGGTATTACCCCTGAAATTGCTGAGCGATTAGCTTCAAAGGGTTACAAGCAGGCATTCGCTATACAAACCGGCGTCATACCGCTTCTTCTCCCTAACCACTGTAAAAGCATGCAAGGCGACGTATTAGTCTCTGCCGCAACCGGTTCGGGTAAGACACTTGCCTACGCGTTACCAATGATCCGCGATATCAGTTACAGCAGTCGCCACACCACGAGGTTACGGGCGGTGATCGTTGTCCCCACACGCGAGTTGGTCAAGCAGGTGCAGCAAGTATGTGAGGATTGTGCTGGTGTACTTGCTCTTGACGGGGCCAAACGGCGACCCCGAATCACGATGGCGATGGGTAGTCAGTCACTTGAGCATGAGCAGGCTTTACTTATCGAAAGAGAAGAGGTTTACGATCCCACAAAGTATAAGCAAAGGCTCAAACGTCTGGCTCGTCTGAGTGGACTCGCCGATGAGAATGATGATGAAAATGGAGCGGATGAGGACTCTGGTTACAATACTGAAGACGAGGAAAGAGATTCAATCCAGAGAAGAGAAGACAAGATACCAACAATGCCCGATCACGTCATCACATACAAGTCCAAGACAGACATCCTCATATCCACACCGGGAAGGCTTGTTGAGCACATCAAGTTCACACCAGGCTTCTCCTTGGATTTTGTGAGGTGGCTTATTGTTGATGAAGCTGACAAGCTCCTGGGGCAGAACTTTCAACAGTGGCTGGACATTGTCATTCCCAGACTACAAACTCACGAACAGAAAGATGCGCGAAACCACAAACAGTCAAACCTCACGGGCGTACGGAAAGTCATCCTCAGTGCCACGATGACTCGTGACCTTGATCAGCTGGAAGGCCTCAAGCTGCGACGGCCAAAACTTGTCGTACTCGAGGGCGCCAAGGGCCAGGATGGAGACAGAGAAACTACTAACCAGTCAGAACAACACGTACTACCTGAACTTCTCCATGAAACTGCCCTCAAGGTTGGCGATTCCAACCTAAAACCCCTATTCCTTGTCGATTTGCTTCGAAGTCATCATGTCCTGAACCAAGCCGACGATGCCAAACCCAATGTATCAGACGACGACGACGACGACGACACGTCTTCTTCTGGATCGGACTCGGACTCAGACTCGGACTCGGATTCCGACTCGGATTCAAGTTCAGATTCGGATACAGATTCAGATTCTGGTTCAGATTCTGATGACTCTGAGAAGCCCACCAAACCTTCCATGGATTCTTCGAAGACTTCGGGTGCTATGCCCACAGTATTGATCTTCACGAAATCAAACGAGACCGCGTTACGTCTATCGCGACTACTTGCGCTGCTAGTGCCCACACTAGAATCTTCTATTGGCACACTCACGTCAACCACGCCTTACACGACGCGCCGTGATACATTGAGATCCTTCAACGCCGGTAGACTCCGTATCATCGTCGC
Source organism: Xylaria sp. L1 SY-2022 (assembly GCA_023079495.1). Classification (NCBI taxonomy): domain Eukaryota; kingdom Fungi; phylum Ascomycota; class Sordariomycetes; order Xylariales; family Xylariaceae; genus Xylaria; species Xylaria sp. L1 SY-2022. The sequence goes on along the minus strand of JALIDW010000001.1, from coordinate 1,329,291 downwards.
ATCCGACCTCGTCGCTCGTGGTATCGATCTGCCGTCTCTAGACCACGTGATTAACTATGATATGCCGTCAAGCATAGCATCCTACGTACACCGAGTGGGACGAACAGCTCGAGCTGGAAACACGGGTAAAGCCTGGACACTCTTCACTAATTCCGAAGCAAGATGGTTCTGGAACGAAGTTGCAAGTGAGAAGACGATACGGCGTAATACGCCGGTTGAGCGTATCAGAGTGACAGAAGAGAAGGAGGATGCCTTCAACGATAAGGTGGCGGTATACGAGGCAGCCTTGGAGAAGCTTGGCAAGGAGGCAGGGCAAATGCGTCACAAAAGTCGACAGGAATAGCTGATCTGATCTGAATATATAGCGAAAGGATATGCTTGGTTTTAATTGTACGTACATTCAAGCGAAATACGTCGTCGTCGTGGCCTAGATATCTGCATGCATCCCTGAAGTCTGGCCCTGAGGTAAGATGTAAGTTGTCCATGCCAGCCCCTGGCCGAATATCATACCTGACCGGGCGAGTACCTTGAGGGTACCTTTCCATCCGAAGTACGGATTATGTAGTGGCCACCTAACCCAGAACACGGTGTCCACGTGCATAATTTTGCGCCTTATTTGTTGAGATAGGTATGTCATATTGACGTAGGCAGATTCATCATCATAAGGCTAGCTGGAGAGCGGAGCGGGAGTGGCGAGCGCGAGCATCCGAGGATGATGGGCTTGGTCGTACTTACCTAATTACCGGGGCGCCAGTCACCGCGGGACGTCCTATGTAAATGCATATTTCCCTAGGTAGGTACATTCTGCGCGCACCGCACTAAGGCAGGTACCTGCGACGTACCTTGAGATACGCTACGCTACTTCAGGTAGGTGCGTGCAAGGCAAAAAACAGTCAAAGCAGGCGCAACGAAGCGCACGAAGTCGCTTTACATAATCCAAGAGCACACTGTGGTTGCCTCTGTGGCTTGGCAAGAAATTCTCTGGCGCGCATCGTCTTCAGACGCATGGTTAAAAACCTGTCCAGCACACGCGGCGTGGGATTCAGATTCCGTGCTGCAAATATTCGTATACGTTTCACAGTCCTTAGGGTTGAGTCCTTGTGAATGGCTGGATGTGTAGGCAGTGCCATCCTTCAGCTGAGCCATTTTAAATAATTTTAGTCGATCCCTCATCATCCACATCCGGCCACTCCGGGATTGTAGCTGAGACCCCGGGAATAGCACGAATAGCACGATGCAGCGGAGGGCATCTCTGCTGCACTCCTGCCGTTCAATCTGGATTCGATAGCATACTTTGCTGCCCTCCTCGTCAAGCCTTTCTCGTCCGCCACACCTGAATCTGAGTCGAGGAGGGATACCCATCTTCCTCTCCCTCTCCATTCTGCCTACTGGCCGCTACGATTTTACGAGTTACGACACTTTTTCACCGGCGCTATCGCTTCGCCTCTGTTCCCGCCCTTCCCCTTCACTTCCATGTCTTCACGCGCGCGACGGGGAGCCCCCGCGACACCACGGGTCGCCTCTCCGAGCCCTGCGCCCGATCTCAATGACGCTAGCTACTCCGGTCCCGTCACGCGATCTGCCGCGCGGCGCCGCCAGGCTGCCAACGGCGCTACCCAGCCTCACCTAATAGAGACACCTCTCAACCGAAACCCTGTGCTTTGGAGAAGGCCTCGATCGCGCAGTCCTATGAAGTCTCCCACGACCGAAAACGAGACTCTTGATGAAGCTCAGGCTGAGAGTGAAGCAAACCCGGCCGCAGTGAATGGTGCTGCGAGTCTTACAAACGGCGCGACGAAATCGGCTGACGGTCTGCTGGCCCCGCCAGCTTCTGCGATCGGCTCACCCATGGCATGGAGTTGGCGCGACCTCAGCCGCAGCCCCAGTCCCCTCGGCCTAATTCCGATCCATCGCCATTTCCAAACCCTGATACATAAACATGAGGTGCCAAGAAAAGCCCTGCATGTTTCCATAGGCTTCTTCGTGTACTGGCTTTACGTCAATGGCACCCAGACATCCTCGGTACCACCCTATCTCATGGCGGCTCTCATACCTATTGCGAGCGTTGATTTCTTGCGACACAAATACGCGTCCTTGAACCGGTTATACGTTAAATGTCTCGGTGCCCTAATGCGCGAGACAGAATACGCGGGCTGGAATGGCGTGATCTTCTACCTCCTGGGAGCTTGGATCGTCCTGCGTTTCTTCCCCAAGGACATTTCTGTCGTTTCAGTCATGCTACTGAGTTGGTGTGACACGGCTGCCAGCACATTTGGCCGGCTATATGGACACTACACCCCCAGACTTCGTCGCAACAAGTCTCTGGCTGGTTCATTTGCTGCCTTCGTTGTCGGAGTTGCAACGGCTGCTTGGTTTTGGGGCAGTCTAGCACCTCGGACCGGTCCTTTCCCTGGCGATGACCAGCACCCTTTCATGTTCCAAGGCATTCTTCGATTGCCTACATTTCTAGCCAATGCGTTAGGATTTGATGAATCCGCTGCTACTTTGAGCGGCGCGGCTGCGCTTGGGGTTATGAGCGTGTGGTCAGGGTTGGTAGCGGCTGGAAGCGAAGTAGTTGATCTGTTCGGATGGGATGATAACTTGACTATACCGGTACTCAGCGGCTTGGGTATATGGGGATTTTTGAAGATCTTCGGCTAGAAGACAGACGAGAGCTAAACTCCAGCCACTTTTGTCAAACATCGGATCACTGGGCCTCCTGGTTATTAAATGGTGTTGGAGGCGCGTATACGCAGCATGGCTCAACTGAATCCACCCGTCATTAGGGGTTGCTCGGGAATCTCGAGGCATCGGCGACAATACGGACACATTCGACTTATCACATGACTGGCAGATTGGATATGCCATTCCCTGGATATAGATAGCCGAGTCGGGGGAGGAGCGCATCCACCCTAGAATTCAACTCACCTGGGGAAGCCGACCAGCTCGCCACAAACATGGCACATGATGTGGGCGCGCATGGGCGGAATCAAGCCTCTTTCAGCCTACAGCTTGTTGTCTACAAAATTGTCACGATCAGCACGGCATAGCCAGGGTCCATTTCTCTACATGGGTATTACTACTGGACATGGTGGTGAACAACAAAGTGCTGGGAGCGGTGCCGATCGTAATGCACCGTTCCCAGCTCAAAACCGCCTCCCGGGTTCTCAACTCTGTCCTATCAGAAGTTGCCCCATCATCAAGCTCAGTTCGCTGCATGCAAGGCAGTTACTAGCCCTGCGGGTTATTCTTCAACCACACAGGTAACAACACCCAGAAGAGCTCCCGGAGTTGTACCTGCTGTGTTACCTGCTTGGTTCGCCAACCCATTGCCGCGCCGTCCCTACCTAGTGCCCTTCTCTTCTCAGGCCAGACATTGTTGCATTGATATACCATCGATATACCATTTTTCTTTATGATTAAGACATTAATAGATCAATACCTATCGTTCGAGGCTTCGAAATACGTCCATCTTTCTCCTTTTTTAATGACTATCACCTTTCTTTATTTCAGCGTTGCCATCTCACATCTGACAACGAAACCAACTCTTCTTGACCACGAGTATACCCTACAAAGCCCCTGGAAACTGCTTGCCAGGGTTTTGGTCGGTGCGCATACATGAACCTGCTGCAAACTGCCTCATACATAACATAAGACGCAGTAGTTCTCAGCCACCTTTCTGGGCCGTATGATGCGACATTCCTTGCCAATGTCAAACTGCAAGTCATCCCGTTCCACTACACCATCCATTGCTCTTCGCAAACGTGTCGTAGGCGATCAAGCATGGGAGTTCTTCTCATGCACCGTACCTTTTTAAAGGACAAGTCATTTCGGTGTGAACGGGCGATCTGTGTGGTCGGAAAAGCCACTATTCGCATAGCACAACAACTCGTCCTCTCCTGTCTCGACTCCCAGTCTTCATCATAGTTGGAATTGTTCCTCCTGGTCAATGGTAATTGTCAGCAGTTCAAGATCTAAGCGTGGCGGTGTTATTACCATACCCACCATTAACAAAGCAGGCTACGTTGACAATGATATTTGCCGTTGACAGTCTGAACGGCGACATGAATCAATGGGTGTCCGGCTCACCACCAATAAGCAATGCGATTCGCACCGGAAATGGGCTGCTTCGAATGCGTCTATTGATTCTGCGTGATGTCAGCGCGACAAAGGCTTTCGATTCGGTCCCAGTACAATATGGTACCCTGCCACGTCAATAACTTGACATTGGCCTCTTTCTGCTGACCTCGCGAGCATCATCCCGGCCAGGTGTCCGACCTGCAGTTCTTGCCCTGGACAGTTACATGGCCCCAATGGAGACTACCTACCTATAGACACGCGGGAAGATATTTGTGTCCCAACGGCCAATCAATCAAGGGGTTTATTCGAGGAGGAAGGAAAAAAAAGAAGCGCCGAATATTATAGACACGTCAAAGCAGCCAGCGCAGTTGCTAGTTGAGTGCCCATTATGTCAATGAGACTCTTAACACGTCTACATTTCATTAGATTGCTTATGCGGCATCGGGATACCGAGGCCTCTTCAAAGAGCACGACCTCATACCGGTGAGTGAGAACCCTTGCCCTTGGCAACGGTAACGCCCTGCGCGTTCTACCGAACTCGCGTCCATGACGATTCAACTCCGAATCTCTGGGGCCTCATAGACAACGAACTTGGAACTTGAATTAGTTCAAGATAATTCAAGATCCGTCATCAACATGGTCGGTTAGATCTAGCTTATGCTGAGGACATAGGTTGATGATAAAAAGAAGAGCAAAATAAACCACTGAACTGGGGTTTCATGGCGGTACGACTCTGTATCTTGATCCTTGTCCGCCCAAATTCAGACCTGCAGATAATATGTACCTACCAGCACATTCATCCATACTCTTTCGGCATAGTGTCTTGCCCTGGGGTGAATATCCTCCAATATGGCCAATCAGAATATTCGCTATATGGCAAATATGTACTTGTTTACCCTGTTGAACAAGATCGCGGCTTTTCAGCATCGTGATCGGGCCCGGCTGTTCAGATCGAGCAGTGTTTTCTGGAAGTGGTTCCGCCAGGGAAGAGGGCGTTTGTCCCGTGGCATCTTGAGCAACGGAATTCGCCCGTCGGAGTGGTCGATGAGAACGGAACTTCGTGCAGAACACAATCCGGATACCCTGCTGATATCTAGTTGGCTGGTGCCAGGACCTGACAACACATCATGACACCACGACGCCTAACATCCTGCATCTCTGCCTGACCTGAGCCATAACCGACGCCTCTGGCACAATCCCAGCATCGTTCTGACGTCTAATGGCTGAATCGGCTCCTTGATGTCCCACTTCCCGTCCTCGGCGTACCTCCAACAGGCTTTCGGTCTACCACCAGGTTCGCCCGTACTCGTAATCACATGGAACAACGGATTTGATCCTCATACACCCCCTTTCAGATGCGCGGTCCGAGAGCGATTCTGTCGCTGCTTTTTGGCAACCATTCCCGGAGCTTCTTGGCCAACGCCCTGGGTTCCGCATCGCTGGGCCCCTGGTCAGTTGTCATGTTAGATGAGACATTACGACTTTAGCCCTGAATGATACCGAGGCGGCAAGATCTTGATAGTGACAGATTGATGTGTCCGCCTACCCGAGCCTGTCCTGTCCACACCTTTGCAACCCCCCTCTCCTTAGACATACAGCCTGCCATCAGGTACTATAACGGTGTCAAATCCCAACTTGCGCACTTGAAGCCCCACGCTTGAGCTCGGCAGGTACCGGGCATACTCTGCCTTTCAAAAAATGAAGCCCTGTATGTTGCTCCGGCTGGCGTAGCTCTCTGCCTGTCCCCTCACTCTTCCAGGAATCCCCGAGACGTAACTAGCCGAGGAGCCTCCTAAACTCGGGTTACTTCCCCTGCTCACCTTCGTTTTCTATCCATCCACCCTCGTGTCCATCCTTCTCCCATTCGCCCCTTCTTCTCCCACCAGAAGATGGCCAACCGGTAGACTCCGTAGTTCTGTGAGAGCCTTCCCCCCCTCAATCCTTGACTCTGCACTGATCCCTACTTTGGGGGCGGCTTTGGGTACGAGATGTAAAATCGAAACCGATCTTGTCCAGAATGAGTTCTTCGAATTCCTGATCACATACCCCACCCCCCTCCCTCCGATTATTGTTCCACGATCCTTGAGGGTGCTAATGCAGGCTTCCTTCTCGTAGTAGTGACCCCAGTTTACAAGTATGTATACCCTACGTCTAATGCTGATAGTTGTACGGTCACCCCCATGGAACGCCCTAAGATGGGAAAGAAAAGACGTGACGTTTGCCTATGATGGACGGATGGTGATCAGAGCCCTAGATTCCGTCAACGCCGTATAGGATGTGAGCTGATTCCTCCTCACTCACATACATACTCAGCAAGGATTCACCTCACGTACATATCGATGAGCACGACCGAACTTCTGTACGTATGTAAGTCCCATCACACCCCAGCAACACGGGATTTCTTTTCTAGACCGTCTCTTCGGACGAAAAAAAAAAAAACAGACAAGACGTGCAACAGGAACGTAGTATTTCCCACGTGTCACCCCACAACCAGAGGCCACCTCCATGTCTTGTCTTGTCTAGTCCGCCTTGAACAGGTTATAGGAAGACGGGTGATCCAATGTACGCCGTAGTAGATCTTCTCTCTCTTTTATTTTTTTTTGTTTCGTAGACGCACACCCCCCCTTTCCCGTGCCGCGTGCACGATCTCCGTTCGTACAAACGCAAAAGGTCCAGACAGTTTGGATAACAATGAGTCAATCAATTCAGACCGGAAATCTTGGTATGTTTGGTACAAGAATCCATGTCCCGTTCGTTTATTCTCGTCTCGGTTTTACGCAATACCTACTTCTTCACGCCCCCCTCCTTTACCCCGGGACCCGAGTATGCGGTGCAAGCCTCGCATCTACCTACAGTCCGGTCGCTTCGGTCGGTCGGCAGCAAAGGGCCGTGCACAGATCTTTTTCCTCCGTTTCCAAGGACGTCGGAAAGGCTACCCATGATTCGCTCCCCTGGTGGATATTTCCTGCGCGCACGTGTACATACATACAGACCTGCATGCACACAACGTATCGACAACACAATAAGCTTCTTTTTCATTTTCTCTTTCTTATTCGGGATGGGATAGAGGTGTGTGAGTAGAATGTAGTATCGATCCCTGCCATGTCTTGCCCTGTTCTTGTCTCGCCCTGCTGGCTACCCACACGCCCCGAACACAACGTCAACGTTCCCCATGCGCGGTCCTCACTCCTGTCCCATACATGTCTACGAGTACCTACTACCATTCCGGAAACTCAGCACGCCGCCTTCTTTTTTCTATCTTTTTTTTTCGTACACAGGGAACAGGGTAGATAAAGTGAAGCAAACAAAAAGCATGCGCGGGGGGTGTGTGCGTTCCTATGCTAGGTAGGTATGTATGTAGACGTAGTGAGTGGCCTGGCCGTACCTCCGTCACATCCATGGCGTCAAACCCAACCCCGGTCACCCCATGCTGTTGTCGTTCATGGCTAGATCGGACGAATAGGAGATGAGGGACCTGGTGATGGGCATTGGGAAAGTTGTGAGAAGGAAGCAGAAGACGTAGTCACTGTCTAGGTAGAAGAGAAGAGAGAAGGAAGAGAGAGAAAGTGGGCAGAGGGAAAAGTATAAAAGGATGTCTCCTCGACGGGTCGAAGAGGTTTTCTTCTTTCCTTCTCTTTCTTCATCAGCATCAGCATCTTCTTCTCTTCCTTCTTAGCTCTCTTCAAGAAATATCGTGAAGAAATCTTCAGTCTTAGGGTTCGAGACCTACACAAGACACACGCATACACACACCGCTCACACAAAGACACTAAGTCATACCCTCATACACTTGATTATTCCTCTGTTCTTTAGTCTATCTTCCTTCCAAGATGGCCACCTACTCGTCACAATACTACGCCAGTGGGATGTCGATCCCCTCCAAGGAGACGGAGACATCGTACACATATCCCTATGGGTACAACAACACCACGTTCGGCGTCTCCCCGCCAGAGACAGTCGACCCATCTGTCATGTCCTCTGGAGGCGGCACCTACTCCTACGACGGTAGCAGCAGCAGTGCGGCCCGTCTGCACTCAGACACCATCAGCGGTGCCGATGACTGCTACCAATACGGTAGCGACAGGACCGCGTCGGCAAGCAATGTCGACTTCAACGACTACATTCAGAACAAGTTTGCCGACGTCTTCGACCCCATTCCACTAGACAGGAGCTTGGCTACGCAAGCGCAGACGTGAGTGTTTCATCCCTGTCAGATCTCATTGGTCTGTCTCCTGGAAGCGGAATCACTAATGCGACATCAACAGTTCCGGAGCACTCAACGCCAAGCATCGCGAGCTCTTGGAACTCCAGGCAAAAGCGCAAGCTCGTCTAGCCAAGTCGCGCGCCCGCTTCGCCGAGGGTCTGCGTGATGCGCACGAGGTACGGACGAATCTCGAGTGGACATCCAAGAAGCTCTCGTAAGTCGTATACGCCAACTGCTCCTCGAGAGAAATTGATGAACCCCCCTGCTGATCTTCCTGCAAACAGATCAATGAAGAAGAAAGCCGAGAAGAAGCACTCAAAAGAATACCAAGCAGCCCGTGAACGATACCCATCGCCCGACTACTAGAATCTTTCCCTGGTATTTCCCTCCTCACCTCTGTAATCCACACGCCCAGAAAATTTTGAGGCTCTGCTGCAGTCAATCTGCAGGGCAGTTGTCGAAACGGGGAGCACGTGAGCGCGGGAACCAAAAGCTTGAATTTCTTACCCCTGTCATTTTCACTGCAACAATGGGAATTTCCACTTCATAACGGCGTTTCTGGGGGGTCTGGATATCGGGAAAACAAAATTGAAAAAAAGACGGATCGGCCCTAATGCAAAGGGCGGGTGGGCGAACCACCTGTACGGTAGATCTCGATATGCGAGATCAGCTGCGTGCGCCATTGCACTGCTTTCCACCACGTGCTTGGGATACCCTTATTTTCCGAATGCACACGCCCCCTCCTTTTCGTGGTGGTATTTCCTTGGTTTCTGGTTCTGTACACACCCTCCCACGGGGTTTGGTTTTGTGGGAACGGGTTGCTAGTGAGATGTGGCAGATGTTTGGGGGGTAGCGCCGCAAGCAAACAGTTCATGTGCATCGCTGCTTTACGTGGCAGCAGGAAGCGCAGTACCTCGCCCCGGCGTGTGGGCAACAGGTGTAGCAGAGTAGGGCGAGCTACATCTGTTCCTGCATCCGTCTCGGCTTCCTCCACAATGCGGACGGCGGTCAGCACCACGTGCTGACGTGCAACAATCGAAGGGGAGAGGCGATTGAAAGGCAAGGGGGTCTTGGTGGTATGTATGGCTTCTGATTGGACGACCTGAGTTGGTTCCTAGGGCTACATGGGATAAATGTACATGACTTTAGTATCTAGCAGGGGCGTAGGCACGTATGCGAAACAGCGTGACTTAGGTGTGACCGGTGTGTTGCCTAGGACTGGAACAATCGCACTTGGGTAGCCGAGACCTGGGCGAAGCCTCACAGATACGCAGATATGGTCTCAATAACGGTGGAGTACGTATCTTAGGGGCACACTCGGGGCGAATAATAGACAGCGTATCTCATATCTTATGAACTTGTTACGCCTAGATCGTACCCCATGACAGGACGACACCTCTTTCCTTGTGATGTTGTGGGTTCCCCTGTTTCGTATATGTAGCGCATAGGTTGGGTCGTTATGGGTGATTGGAGACTGGCCCTGGGATCCTCGTGATTGGATAGCGACCGTGTAGATACCGAAGGTAGCAATACCCTGATTCCACTTTCAGCACAGCTCAGAATAGCTTTCACGTACTCCGTTGTTGACACTGTGAAGATACCTGTCCCAGGCATTCACCTTGCTCTCCAGCCCACGGTAAGGTACACAGGCGTGTATATAGAGACCAATCTATCCATCGTGGAAGGATGAGCCTTGAAGCTGTTCATTCCTGGTGTCGTATATGTCAAAGGTTGTCACGTGATTCCGTGATAATTTGGGGAGTAGCTTGGCTCCTTGTCGATTGGGCAACTGACAGTTGAGCATGTGAGAATACGGCAGTCGTCTCATAGGTGCCAGCAGACTATACTCCTGAATGTGTTGGCCACCGCTGTAAGCTTCATTGGAGCCTAATTCCAGATTTGGAGACTGAGTCGGCAGCATCAACGCAACGGAGAAGGCAGTAATGAGAACTGAGCCTCCAAAAATAAAGAAGCTCAGTATCTCGCTACCTGTGCTTCTTCTCAAGAAGTCCAAGACACGTCGGACTCTAGGCCGAGAGACTTTTCGAGTGCTGCCCAAGGATTGCGGATGGAGTCGGGATCAAAGTATCTATCCCGGAGATCCGTCTGACCTTGGCCCTCTGAGTGCGTATTCGTATTATGATAGCCTCCCCGCCAGGTACCTTGAACTGAATGGCCACCACGAGGTGCCGAACTGGAATGGTGCGGGAACGCTTGTCCTTCAGCCGAACTGCCAACTATGGCATCAATCTGGGACTGAAAATCATCCGCGATTTCCGCAGGAATAGGATCTGATGGACGTGAGGTGTCGAGATACTGCGGTTCGACATCTTCATCGTCCATGTCATCGGTTGTGATCTTCAGTGACGCCCCGCCGGCAGAATCGTCCTGCCCCTCGTTTTCGTTCCCATCATCATCATCACCGTCAAGATCAATCTCGTCGGTATTCCGCTTTCGAACGCCTAGAGGAACCGAGTTGGAGCCAGTTGTAGTGTTATGAAGTGAGAGCGCAGAGATGGAGGTGGATGGCGAGTTCGTAGCGACAAAAGCGTCCGCGTTGGGGTTGAACTTGCGTCTCTTGTTGGGATTTTGGGTGCCGAAGCTGGAGAAGCCCATCGCCGCGGCCATAGCGGCAGTCGTGTCCTGATCGTCGTCCATCATGTTGAATATTTCGGAACGATAAACAACAGTGTAAGATTTGTTTGGCGATGTAGGACAGCGTTTGCCGTGCAGGAACCAGTCGCAATGGTGCTGTAGGTAAAATGAATGTCGCAATTGAGGCAGGAGTGAAGATGCAGTCTTACTGGACAGCGACCTGATAGCGAAACGCGCCTATCAAGCACCGTGTCCCATATTTATACGAACTGTCCCCGAAGGTTCTGTGATACCTTCCTGTACGACCTGTAAATACACTAACGAGACGTCGCCTCTCGCTCTATGTACAGTGCCATTAGCACTCACCACGCGAGGATCCTAATCCAATTTTGATTCTCATTTGTGACAATTCTTCGTTGTTCTTCATCAACATCTTGAGTGAATCCGGATAAAATAGTGTCAAATACCTGCCCTCATTCACTGTTCCCTTCTGGAACCACAGATTTCACAATGGAGGACGATGCGGTCACTCAAGTCCCGGATGCTCCGGTAGGGGCTTCAAACGACGCCATCAATCTACGGCTGCCCTCCAAATACCTCTCTGGTCTCTCCCAAGCACCAGAATCTAAGACGGAGCCCTTTGCCACGCCTACAAATAAATGGCTCTGGGGTACTTGGATCGTCACGCACTCGACATTGTCCATGTGGCGATCAGCACAGAATGTCCGGATCACCTACACACCTTACGGGTCCTCTCCCTCTTGCCCCGACACAGACGAGCCATCGGTGAATGACAATGTCGTGGAGTACGAGAGAAAAGACGGCAAGGGTGGCGTGAAGAGTGTGCATGGTACTGAGAAGCCCGATCCCATGATTCCGGCTGCATGGAACTGGCGCGGCAAGGGATGGCTTATGATTGCGAGCAGTCATTGGGAGCTCCTCGGCTGGGGCGAGCGGCCAGTTGCAGGTGGCGAGGGCATTGAACGCTGGGCTGTGACCTGGTTTGCACCAACACTCTTCACTGAGGAGGGAATCGATATCTACAGTGATCGAAAGGAGGGACTCAGCAAGGAGACAGCGAACGACATCATCAAAGCCCTGAAGCGACTCGAGGCTCCGAAGCTGGCGCAGCTTGTTGAAAAGAAGATGATGGAGGTCACTATCAACTTGCCGTGGAAGGAAACCTCCAAATGATTCACTGCAACGCAATACACCATGTTTTGCTTTTGCTGTTTGAACGACTTGGCACCGAAGCACACGATATGATACCCAATGAGCTACTTAAAGCTTCACAATGCGTCGTTTACGCAACTTTATTAATTAGAGAGAGGGATGAGCAGAGAATCAAAGTATTTGCTAGTAATCAATAAAATAATTCCAGTCATTGCCAGGGGGGGTATCGTTATTATGTTGCCTTCCAAACGCCATACAAAAAAGCAATATGCTTCTAATGATGATCTGTTCTCGTTGAACGCCGCCGACTGTGTTCCGGTGAATGCCTCTCCCGTTCCCTGCTATGTCTATCATGGCTGCTACGATGATCACTTCTCTCGTGCCTGTGCTCGTGGCTATGACGATGATGGCGGTCGCGACGTTCATCATGATCGGACCTGTGATGATGTCGGTGTTCTCTCCGCTTGTCTTTCCTCTCATCGTCTTTCGTGGGCTGTGCATCGAGGCTGAAACCCTCAAGCTCATCGGGATCGTTGTGACGACTACGTCTCCTTTCGCGCCTCTTCTCGTCCCGCCGTAAGTCTTTGATTTCTCTGGCTTTCTCCTCTCTCAAAGCGCGTCTTTCCCGCTCCACATCGCGCACTTTGGCCGCGCCCCTTTTCATCATAGCCAGCGGGTCATTGGCGACCACCCTCGCAGCATCTCGTTCCCTGCGCTTCGGATCTTCATTACCCCAGACGTCCTTACCCACTTGAACCTGAACATCCGCTGAATCACGCAAATCTCTCGCGCCATTCGAGGCATACCACGGCCCTGAGCCAGTGACACCAACACCGCCCTTACCCCCGGCGTTCGCAAAGCGCATCGTGTACTGATCCTCGAAGTCGCGTCGCTTCTTCGCTGCCTCACGCTCCGCCTCCTCATTCTTCTGATGCTTCGACGATTCCTTACCCGCCTCCTTTTCAGGAAACAGAGCGATATGACCTCTGGAATCAACAAGAGGTGCGTCGCTCGTCTTAGCAGAGTTACTCAGCCGAAGGACACTATCGGAGGCAGCGGCATCTGTCCGTTCCCGCGCTACGCGCATTTCGAAGTCTGTGTCATCTTCGCCAAACCGCTTGCGCTTCCTGCGCTCGCCTCCTCGGTAATGCCCAGACGAATCGTCATCGCGATCGCGTTTTCGGTGCGCAGAGGACGGTTCCGTCGGCGATGGAGGTGGCAAAGGAGGCGGTTCTTCGCCACGTAAGATCGCCAGTCGTTGCTCAGCTTCAAGTTCTTGCTTTCGCTTCGCTTCTGCCTCATTACGCGCTTGGGCCTCCGCCTCGTCGCGCTTGACACGCGCAATGTTGGCCGGATTGTAGACGTTCCATGATTTCTTGCCAAGTAAATGGCTATACCCCGCTGTTAGTGTTCTGTGATCAGATAGGGTACTTGTGTCTGTATGTACTCACAGAGGCATTGTGCTTAGGTGAATAGAACTGAGAATTAGGAGCGCTAAGAAGTTACAATGTACGGATTAGGTAGATATCAATGCCAACAGATGCAATTGACACGGAGGTTGGAATAATGGGATGAATTACTGAACCCATTTTGATCCCCAACGCGAGCATTGAATGACGCATGTGCCTGCAGTAGCGCAGATACAGTACATAGATTCAATGCACTGTATTTACGTACGGTATACAGACTGCGACCGGACGTCATGGCAGACCGGTCTGTGGGGCCGAGCCGTAGTGCCATGCCACCGGTGGAATCGATGGCGTACCGGTAGGTATTCACGTGTACCGGTAATGACAGACAGATAAGATAATCAGTTGAACTACCTACAAGTCTATAGGTAGAGCAATTCATTCATGCTGTGAATTAAAGATTGCAATGTATCTGCTCAATATATCTTGATGCCTTTTCAAAGTACATACGGCTATGAAGTTAGAAAAGTCCGAGGGAGTGAACGGCCCGACAATGGACGTTTCCAGGTGGGGCCGGGCCGCGAACTAAGATAGAGCTCCAGATAAAATGCATTTTGCCTCGTGAGACCGCCTAAATTTTCCCCAGACTCACCTCGCCATCCATAGCTCTGCACTTACACTCCCGTATCCACTTCTTCATAACGGGTGTCAATTCTGTATCGCCATTCACTTGAAAGATGGCTTCCGAAACAAAGACAAAGAAAAGTGACCCGCGAGCCTGGACGTCACTAGGCTTTCCAGAATGGACTCTGGAGGCTGTCTCGGCTATGGGCTTTGCCCGCGCAACTCCTGTTCAAGCTAGTACGTGGTTCTCAAAATGTTCACTTATGCGCCAGATCAAAATACTTATCATCATTTATAGGTGTTTGGCCGTTGATGGGCACTGGTAACAAGGATGTGGTTCGTGAGCCTTACATACCCCTTGTGGGCACTCGGCTCTGTCGGATGTGCACACAAGTACCATGCTTGAGACGCTAACGACACACAGGTTGTCGAGGCCGTGACAGGAAGTGGAAAGACGCTTGCTTTTCTGATCCCTCTCGTCCATCGAATTCTCCGTATGGACGAGCCGACGAAGAAACACCATGTGGCAGCTATTGTGATCGCGCCCACTCGTGAGCTGGCTATCCAGATTCACAAGACACTCACCAACTTGGTCGCGTTTCACCCTGCTTCTGCCGAAATGGCCCCATTCCTCTCCTCTGAAGATGAGAAGCGGCCTGCCAGCAAATCCCCGGTTATTGTTCCTCAGTTGCTGTCCGGTGGCAGAGGTAGTGCTATATCACCTGCTCAGGATCTCAGTTTCTTCTTGAGACATTCACCCAACGTGATCATTTCTACCCCTGGACGACTGAACGACTTCCTTTCTTCACATCACGTTCACTGCCCTCAGTCAAGTTTTGAGATGCTCGTTTTAGATGAAGCAGGGTATGTGTAGACTCATCCCTTATTCTTGGTTTCGATTCACGCATGGGGTAATGCGCACCTTGCTAACATGCTCACAGTAAGCTCGCTTGTGCATCCTATCAATAAAAATATGATGGCTGCTTCCCACGCGATATCAGAAGGGGGGCCCTTGGAATAGTGTTCTAACTCCTAGCAGATCGTTTGTTAGACTTGGGTTTCAAGACGGATATTCAGGGAATCCTCTCCCGATTACCGAAACAGCGAAGAACTGGTCTCTTTTCGGCCAGTGTCGGAGAAGCCGTCTCTGAGATCATTCGCGTTGGTCTGAGAAATCCCGTGAAGATCTCAGTCCGCGTGAAGACAAAGTCGGGCGATGTCATCGAGGAACGAAAAACCCCTGCGAGTCTTCAGATGACCTACATCACTACTCCACCTCAGACGAAACTACCGACAGTCGTTCGGTTATTAGAACGCCTAGAGCCGAGACCTTTAAGGAGTATCATCTTCTTGTCGACATGCGCTGCGGTGGATTACTTCTCTCATATTCTCCCGGCATTGTTGCCTGAGGGTTTCAAACTGAACATTTTACACGGAAAGCAAGACGCTAAAGTCAGAGAAAAGGGAGTTCAGAAGTTCTTGAGCGCTTCGGAGCCTTCTATACTCCTGACTACTGATGTGGCAGCAAGAGGTGAGAGAATATTGCTTGCGCCCCTGAGATTCTCTCCTTAACAGCACTTATTGACTGTCGATGTCAGGTCTCGATTTCCCTGCTGTCGACTTCGTATTACAAATCGACCCTCCTACAGGTAAGCATCATGATCCTAACTTGACGCATCTCGACAAAAGCATTAATTCATTCAAAATAGATCCCAAGACCTTCTTACATCGCTGTGGACGTGCTGGGCGAGCTGGCAGAAGAGGTCTTTCAATCGGTTAGTGGCCTCTCACCATTGGATCGACTTTGATAGCCTCTACTGAGTAACTAATGCTGACTGTAACTTCAGTTCTCTTGCAGCCTAATGAGGACGATTATATTCCCTTCTTGGACGTTAGAAAAACGCCCATTACACCATTCACACAATTCGATGCCACCATCTCAGACTCAGAAGCCGACCAGACAACCGCCCAAATAAGGGAGATCGTCAGGAAGGACAGGGCGATATATGACAAAGCTCAGAAGGCTTTTGTTAGTTGGGTTAGAAGGTTAGTACTCGATCAATATTCGTATTCTAGTCGAATCATCGCTAACTTCATAAACAGTTATAGCAAGCACACAGCTAGCAGGTAATTGCTTTCTCATGATGCCAAATATTGAGTGCCGGTTATTAACATAAAAACAGCATCTTTCGCATAGCCGATCTTGACTGGAACGCACTGGGCAATGGATGGGGGTATGTTTTAAATCTCCTTGATTCATGCAATGAACATAACCACTGACCAAACTCAAAAGCCTCCTCCGCCTCCCCAAAATGCCCGAAGCCCGCAACTTTCAAGGCGACCGCACCCTCGGCTGCGAAGTAAACTGGGACACCTACGCGTACGAGAACAAGATGCGCGAGAAGCAGCGTCTCGCCGCCCTAAATGCCGAGGCCCCCAGCGCCGAAGAGGCCGAAGCGCACCGGGCGAAGCGCAAGCGCAACGCCGAGGCCTGGAGCGGCAAGCAGGAGCAAGAGGAGACGCGCGTCGCCCGTCGCGAGAAGAGACAGCGCAAGCGCGACGCCGAGCGCAAGGACAAGATGACGGACGAGGAGAAGACGCGCGATATGGATCTTGCGCATCTCCTTGCTGCCGTGCGCAAGCAGAACCAGGAGAAGATGGCTACGGGTGCGCTGGTGAAGGATAATGGTGGTGATGACTTCGAGGGCTTTGACTAGGTGATAGACTGGTTTGATCTGGCCACTGCTACTATTGATACCCTAGACGCAAGTTAATTGAGTAAGATACGTTCTCAGTCGTTCAGTCGAAACAGGAAAATGCCCGTGCCCTTTGTTGATGCTTCACTTTACCTTAACACTCGTCATGCAACATGTTTTCTTGCGAGAAGATTCACAGCGGGACCTAGGTCTACATTCACAGAAGAGAAAAGCAGCGACAAGACTTGACACAACATGTGTTGAATTTCTCATTATCGTACCTATGAACGAAAGAGTAGAGTACCTCGGTTCATTATCTTCATTAATCTTCAGAATTTCTCATGGACAATTTTCCACAAACGATCGACAACTGGGGTATCCACGAACTAGGGTATGGGGGGTATCCGTCGTGGTGAATCAAAAACAAGGGGTATAAAAGTGCCAGTTAGACCGAACCCCGTGACAGCGCGGAGTATTCCGGACCGAAAGAGAAAAAAACAAAACAAAAGAGATGGCGTGAATGGTACAACGACGATCAGAGTAAAACGTAGATGTCCCTTTCATCATACGACGGTGACAATCTTTCTTTTCCTTTTGGTGATAGGAGGAGGATAAGAAAGAATGTCCCCTTCATCAAGTTCAAATGTTCTCGATGATGTGAGCGTTGATGGCACGTTGGAAGCCACCATCATCGTTGCTAGACTCAGCCATTCGCTTGGACGCCTCGGCCATGGCGGTCATGTCAGGCATCGTCTGGTTGGTAGCGGGCAAGAAGATGACCTTGGCATTAGCCGACTTAGCCATGGACTGCATGGCCTCGAGGTAACGGATCTGCATAGCGGGCGCAGAGCTGAGGATATCGGCGGCCTGGCGCATGAGTTTGGCGCTCTCGACCTCGGCCTTGGCGGCGATGATCTTGCTCTCACCAATGCGCTTGCTCTGGGCAGCCATGGAAAGAGAACCCTGCAACTCCTGACTGAAAACAATGTCCTTGATGAGCATACTCTCAACCTTGACACCCCAGCCGGCGGCAACGTCTTCAATGATCTCTCTGATGCTCTGCGCAATCTCCTCACGTCGTTCAATAACGTCCTGAAGAACACGCGCACCGACAACATGACGAAGGGTAGTCTGAGTTCGCTCAATAAGCGCCTGCTTGACGTTGGCAATTCCGAAGGCCACCTTGTGTGGGCGAGTAACGTGGTAGTAGATAACGGAGGTGAGGTCGACAGTGACGTTGTCCTTGGTCATGCAGACCTGGCGAGGGACCTCTGTAAAGCATCGAATGTCAGAAAAAACTACTCAACAAAGAGAAGAGAACAATAGAATCGGGACTTACCAACAATCTGAATCTTGACGTCAATCTGAATAAGGCGCTCACTGAGAGGGTTGATCTTGACAAGACCAGGATCGACGGCCTTGTAGAATTTGCCAAACTTGGTGACGAGACCGACATTGCCTTGGCTGACTTGCTTGTACGGGTTGGGGCAGACAATGCAGCACGGGATAGCACCGCAGGTTCCGATGATGGCGCCAAAAGCGTTAATCATACCGCCATACCAGTTCTTAGGGCCGGCATTGTCGTCGACGATCTGGGCATAACTCTGCTGGAGATCCTCCTGGCGAGGAGGCTCGACGGCCATGGCAGGCTGGCTGCGGTACTGGGTCGGGCGAGCCGAGGAACCATTGGACTGGTCCACGGCTTTGTTCTTACCAGCCGCGGACGACATGGTGCTTTCCTCAGTGTGCGAGTCCATCTGGATGAGATTCGTGAAGCTGCTGTTATTAGCCAGGTTGGCCAACTTGAATGGTTCAGGGTGAAGATGATGGATGGAGCAAGGGAGGAAGGGGTGGAAAAGTTATGTGCGGAACAATGATGGATGGGAGGGAGGGAGGGAGGTAGATGGATTAATAATGAATGGGCAACGGCTGATGGGCGGGTGAGAGAGGAGAGAGGATACCCACAGTATTTGTATTGTGGTTGTGAAGTTGTAGATCGGGCGGCGAGCTACAACCGAGAGCAACCGTTTACAATGATTACAGGGCTGTGACAGCGCGAGTTGTACGGAATCGGTACTTGTACAGTTGCTGGTTCTCGATCAACGTCGTCAATGTCGTGTAAGTGGAAGGCACATTCGAGTACGTAGTAGTGCCTTGTACCTACCCCATGGGATCTCGAACGCTAATGCACGTATGCATGCATACTAGCGGACCCACCTAGCCCGTGGTTTTAAACCCTGTCTGCGTCGTTACTGCTCAGTGCTCCGTACCGGCAATTACGGCTACGAGTACGCAGCGCCAAGTCACGGTACGTTCCGTCTTCCAAGCAGCGACTTCGCGAGTCGCGACTGCTAGGTATTGCGACCTCATTAGCTACGTATTGGTAAAGAGCTGAAAACGATGCGTTAGATATAAATTAAATAGCAGGAGATAAACCTCAATACATGTACGAGTAGATACACATCCGTAACCATAGCGATGTGGGGAACACATACGGATTAGTGGAGAGCTACCCAGCTGCTGACAACGTTAGGGAAGGTACGAAACAGCTAAGGTTAGGTGTCTCGTCAGTTTCTTGTCAGTTACGGACAAGCGAGTGTCAGACCGTTGAAGGGCGAGTCGCTGCCTGCCGGGTGCCTACGAATATCCAACAGACCGACGGAGCGAATTCCGCACCCTCCTTTCTACAACATCCACGAGATGCCAAACCTCCATCACTCTTTTTTCGTCTGCCTTAGGTAACTAACCTACTACTTCTCCGTACGGTCACCTCCATATCGTCGCCCCTCTGCTCGTAATTGGGTCAGAAGCTGACGAATGACTCGGACATATGGCCGGCAACTTCTTGTCAACGCCTTTCTCCTTCGTACCTGGTAACAAATGTCGCAAATAATCCTCGTTTTGAATTGAAGCTGCATGCGATGTTTTCTTACTGCCCAATTCGTACATTCTGGAATCCATCTCTACCCTTTGCTAACCTGTTTGGTCAAGGTCGCTCTTTGCGGGTCTTAATTGAAGCTGCATGTGCCGTTTTGCACAGCCCCAAACGCCCGACTCCCGTGGTTTCTGGGACTGTCCTAAAATCTAAGGGGCCGTCGAGCTCACCCAGAGGACCAGGTTCGGCCATGCCAATCCTAATGAGATCCACGTTCACAGCCTACTCGTAGTTGACCGTCAGCAATAACGGGTAATATGCCTTACGGAATGCTTGCCTACTCCGTACACCTACACGTTAAAGATTTCCCATCTAGGCATCAGGTACCGTATTGTATCCGCTACCGCCGGAGGCTCAGACCCGGGATTCTACGGTGTGTTGGCTCCACTTCCCGACGAGGGCCAACCGGGTGGATTTTTGTGTGCGTGTGTTATGGGGCAGAAGTGCCATTGGCATCCTTCTGAAAATATATATCGCAAAGCGCCCGCTTCGAAGGCGTAAGCGCTACGGTATAGCTACGTCAACCGAGACATTCCCATCAAGCACAGCTCCCTTTGAGTCTCGAGTCACACTTATCACCTATAGTGACATCCGAACCCGAAAGCTCATGCCGATAACATGACAACACCGAGATTACGTAGCCCTCAATGGCTAGGCTAGTCTTTTTGCATTGGCTTCGCACCACGGATTACACGGATCGCGCAGAGCAGATTAACGATATCGAACCCCTTTCCACCTACGTATGAGGTTCGTGTGATATTAGAGGTTGTCATCAAGTCATCTTCTCATTTGTTCTGCCACAAGGCGAACAGTTCATTGACTGGGCGAGTGATTCCGCAGAATCGGTAAATGGTGAGAAACCTCGAGAACATATGAAGTTGCACCGACGTTATTGACAGCGGTTCACCATACATTGTGCGATGTAGGCTGCCTATGACAATCCACGTACCTGGATGTGATCCTGCTACTAGGTAGCAGGTGTGCTATTCAGATAGCGCTGTGGCACTGCCTCACTTGAACTGATCACCCGCCATCCCCATGGATCAAGTCCGATCGATTGGGATGTGTCAAATGATCCTGATTCTGATCCGATTACTCACCAAAGATACCCAAGTCAGATCCGGTCGCCCCTGATGCTGTGCTACCTATCTCTTCGCCCTTTTGGTTCCCCGAATGAACCTCGAATGGATTTGATCTCGACTTCCGCCTTATTCGACCCCAGACCTACTTCGTACATACAATCTTCAGGTGACGCCGAAGCCACTGCGTCCTATGGACCTATTCTTTGTCAGCTGATCGAACAATAAGGCTTCGGCTGATTCTTCTTCTCAAAATTTGTGTTTCATTGAAGGCCGAGCCACTGCGGCTTGAGGCTGTGATCGAGTTGCTACGTTGTGACATTTTCACATCTAAGACGCCATGACGCAGACTCCATGATGGTGGCCTGCTACTCCGATGCTGCAGGAAAGGTCAAAATAATCACGCAAGTACAAGATGCTTCGTCCTACCTATTGCGGATGCGAATCAATCGACCCAGCCTTGTTGAGAATATCAAGTGCTCTAGGTATTTCGTACCTACTGCGCGATCATTCTATCCTGTGCAGTCGATCACGCGAATGGCGTACTTATAACAGCTTACAGGTCAGCCATGCATGTCACATGACTAACTACTTCGGCATCAGTGGTTTAGTGGTAAAATCCATCGTTGCCATCGATGGGCCCCGTGTTCGATTCACGGCTGATGCATTCTTTTGTTTTTTTTTGACTCTTTTTTCTTGTTCAATCCTTTCGACTATCTCCCACACTTCTGCCTCGACAGACGAGCGATTTCCCATCAAATAACTACTCCAGCATCAGTGGTTTAGTGGTAAAATCCATCGTTGCCATCGATGGGCCCCGTGTTCGATTCACGGCTGATGCAATTCTTTCTTTTTTCCTCTTTACTGATCTTCCATTTTTTTTGTCCCTTCCTCATCTCAAAGTTGGCGCAAGCAGTATTCCATGTGTATAGCCAGGACCTTTTATTTTTTTTTCTTTTCCCTTATTTTTGATATTCAGTTCATACTGTCTTCTGTGCCGAGTAAGTGAATTCTGACCCCCTTGTGGTGAATTCGCACTCAGAGCGAGATGTATCAGAGAAAAGTCCAGCTATTGAACATCTCCATGTTCTCTCAACAAGCTCTCCATCCGGGGAAATGTCAGCTCATGATGGGGTAGATATTCACGGAAATACACATGCCACCAATAAGAGCGGAGCCATGGACAGCTGCGTTCGCTCGTGATGATGATGCATCGTCTTGAGAGTGTGCTTCAAAGAATTCCCTCATAAGTCAATTATATTCCTATCTCTCAATCAACAACTGAGGGCGAAGTGATCATATATCGGGTCAATTCGATGACTATGCTCAGAATCTCAATATACCAAGTTCCTTGACAAAGTACGATGAGACTCGTTAAGTACTGCTCACTTGTTTCTCTCACACTCATTCAGCATGTATCAGGAGCTTTCAACGTATCTCACCTACTCTGGTACAGCGAGCCAGCTCAAACAAACTTCCTCGATGCGCTGCCCATCGGAAATGGCTTCCTCGGCGCCATGATCCACGGCTACACGAATCAAGAGCTTATCCGTCTCAACGAGGACTCTGTATGGAGCGGCGGGCCGATGAAAAAGATACCGTCGAATGCGAAGGCGTCGTTGGATGATATGAGGCGCTATCAGCCGGCTGGCGACCTGCGGATTGATACTGGCCATCGGTTTGACGATGTTCGCGATTATCGGCGCATGTTGAATTTATCAGGCGCTGTTTTGTCGGTCGGTTATGAGGTCAATGGGATAAAATATGTGCGAGAGGCGTTTGGAAATTTCCCGCGGAATGCGCTGGCTTTCAAGTTTTCTGATTCTGAGCCCAGAGCTCTGAGCCTCAATGTGAGTTTGACTCGGGACCAGAATGTCACGGAGATATCTGCCGATGCTACCACGGCGACGTTATCTCTGAGCGGGACTGGTGATCAGGACGACACGTATAGATTCGCATCGAAGGCTCGCATTGTTCTGGAAGACGGTAATTATACCCATCATCCTTGTTCTCATATTAAAATGCTGAAACACTGCGATAGAAGTTGGAGAGATCAGCGGTAATGGCACAGCTTTATCTATTCAGGGGGCCACAGAAGCCTGGCTGGTGCATACCGTCGAGACGGCATATAGATACAGCAATGCCACGACCGAGCAGCTTCACTCCGATGTACACAGTCGGATCGCAAACAGTTCATAAGCTGGCTACGAGTCGCTTCTCACCGAGTCAATCCAAGATTATCAACAGTGCTTCAACAGGACCTCCTTAGACCTAGGCGACTCAGAGGGCTATCGGACAACAAAATACCACGAAACGTCTCGCAGACTGGAAGACGAACACTCCATCCTCCATCTCAGACCCAGAGCTCATGGTCCTGCAATTCAACTATGGCAAGTATCTCCTCATCCAGTCCTTGCGACTAGGCACACTCCCCGCCAATGTCCAGGGGATTTGGAACCGGGATTTCGTACCGCCCTGGGACAGTAAGTTTACGCTGAACATCAATCTCGAGATGAACTACTGGCTGGCGCAACCTCTTGATCTACGTGAGATTGCGTCGCCTGTGTTTGACCTCCTCGATCGACTGGCTGTGACGGGGAGCGAGGTAGCGAGCGAAATGTACTGGGCCGAGGGATGGTGCTGCCATCATAATACGGATATCACGGGTGATTGCACGCCATATCATCACCTCACAATTGCAGCACCGTATCCTCTCAACGGTGCCTGGCTTGCCTTCGAGGCGATTGAGCACTTCCGCTTCACGGGCGACATGACATATGCGCGGGAACACATCCTACCGATTCTTCACAGGGTCATGGATGTCGTATAAAGCTGGGCGCAAGAACGGGACGGATACGGATACTGGATCACAAACCCGAGTTGCTCGCCCGAGAACTCGTATGTCATCCCGGACAACATGAGCGTCGCGGGTGATACGACGGGCTTGGACGCAGGCACCATGAATGACCGCGCGACCATGTGGGAGATCATGACGGGATTTCTCGAGATTTCAGCGGTGCTGAATCTAACTGAGGGCGTTGGGCGCGTATCTGCGTTCCGCGAAAAGATTCAGGGGCTCATACGGACAACTCATAGAATACTCGCGCGAATTCGAAGAGAACGATCCGGGCCGTTGCTATTTCTCACCTCTCGTAGGCGTGCAACCCGGCACCTGGATCTCACGCCTCACGACGCCCGACTACGCGGATGCTGCGTATACGCCCCTGCGTCATAGGATGGATAATGGAAGTGGTGGGACGAGTTCGTCGATCGTCTGGGCGAGTCTTCTGCACTCACGACTCTTTGACGCAGGACATGCGCTGGAGTACGCGATGCAGTTGCTCTCAAGGTGGGTGCATGATAACTTGTTTAGTCGGAATGGGGGTTATTTCCAGCTCGATGGGAATTGCGGTTTCACGGCGAGTTTGGTGGTGATGTTTCTCCAGAGCCATGCTGCATTGTGAGGGGTGGATTTAAATGGGAGGAGCTGTTGTTCGGGCGAGAATTAGGTCTTTGCTGGGGAATAAGCTGAGGCTGAGGGTTGGGGATGGGGTTGTGTGCGAGGTTGATGGGATGTTGCAGGGGGGTGAGAGTGTGGTTGATACGGTTGTTGGTCAGGTGTTGGATATTTTGGTTCCGTAGGATCTGATATTGGGGATCTCGGCTCCGTAACTGAATCATGATGGTGAGCTGTTGGGGAATTCCCCTATTGGGTATTTGACTTGATTCAGTGATGGTGCAATTATTCATATCAGATGCATGTGAAAGATGCTGCTACTGAATCATAACTCCCGTTCATACTTCTTGAGGACATGTTTGGTCCTTCTTGCGCGACCGACTCGTTCAAGAGCATCCGAATCGATATTATGGGTTTGGCAACACGATCACTGCATGTACGACCTCGCTTGTGACCGTTGCCCATCAAAGCGACATGCATACTCTTACATCGTATCGCGATCTGCAAAAAACAGGGAAACGGATGTGCGCCATACATTACACAAATTCAAGCATTGGAGGCAAAGATCGTCGGAAAGAAAAGAGGTCATTTCGTCGTTAAATAACTACCTAGTCTTACAAGTTTCGTTATTATATATAAAAAAACATTTCATGACCACACCCTCTTTAGACGAAGTGCACATGTCCGAAAACAGGGGTGATGTGGAAGTTCGCCTGGTCCATGGGGCTCCAGGCACCGAGGATCTGGTCGGGGAAGATCTCGGCCGAGACGACGGTGCGCAGGAAGTTCATGCGCCAGTTGGTGCCCTTCGCCTTGCCGGCGTCGACGTTGAACAGGCTGAGCGGGACCGTCGCGTTGGTGACCCAGATGCCGGCGTCGCGGTCCAGCGAGGTGCTCGTGAGCAGGCCGTCGGCCATGGAGCTGGTCAACATGCCGCGGTCGAAGGCGGCGTCGGCGGCGCGCACCTTGGACGGGTTGTAGATCAAGGCCTGCCAGGTGATGTTGTTGGGGCTGACCTCGAACTCGAGGTACTGCGAAGGGTCGTTGGTGCCGTGGTAGATGAAGGTCTCCATGACCTCGTACTCGTAGATGGGGTCGTTGATGACTTGGCTCTCGTTGAAGAAGAAGTTCACCTCGTCGAAGGCCGTGAAGGTGATCTTGATGTCGGTGTTCGTGTAGCAGAGGTCCACCTGCGTGAGGGGGAAGTCGGGCGTGAGGGTCGGCACGGACTTGTTGTACTGCACCGTGCCCAGGCCGTACTCGCAGGAGGGAACCTCCAAGTGCGGCAGGCTAGAGACCGATCTTGAGCATTTGGCGCTGATGAGGGGCGCGCCCGCCAGGAGGAGGAGGTTGATCCAGCTGTTCATTTTGTTGGTGGTTTGAGATCTTGCGACCGTGAACTTGGGGCTTGTAAGCTTGAAGGACCTTCACAATGACTTGCGCGAACCTTGGACAAAAATCACGTAAAACAAAGAAAATCTCAGCTGCGATACTGCCGTCTTTATAGCTGTTGGTATCGTGCCAACGACGGATTACGAGTACACGAGTCACGATATCGCACTGCAGCTAACCAATCACGGCTGATGCTCCCGACGTGACAAGGTAATGAATCCCTCGGCGATTACGGGTACCGTGCCAGCGAAGCCCAGTCCCGTCTACGAGTAACGGTTCGCGTTCTTCTCCCTGGCAATCCTTGGTCGATATTGGTGGCTTCCGTCAAGTTCAAGATCCTAAAGTGCCAAGCACCGCCCCGTATCCGTATAGGTGCCTAGATCGTGGGGATCGGGAGCGTGACGAACTGGAACTCAACCTCCTACCATTGCCCAGCACGCGTGGCTTTCTAACTCCAACTCGATTCACGTCCATCATTGGCCGCGGTACCTTCTGGATCTCGGGGATCCCTGGACCTCATCGGACGGAAGTGGATAAAGTGTAACGTATGATTATCTAGGAACGGCTTGGTATTTCGTCGTTATCAGGTATCCCGCAGGTATTCCGGCCGGAAGACCAACGCCTCTGCAGTAAAGCTGGACGGCGGGCACTTACCTAGCCTACCTAGGTAGGTAAAGGGCCCAGGATCCTCGTGCCTGTGCAAAAATCCTCGGCGAGGGTTGGGTACGAACTCGGTACGAACTCGGTTCCGTACGAGTATTTCGTAGACTAGGCACGGTCCCCGGTTTGCCAGAGCCATTACATATCTTTCCCTTGGCTTCATTGGCGTGTGGCGGGGGACCAGCAAAAGACGTTACATGACTAGACAGTCTGGATTCATCTGAGTCTACGAGTGGGCGGTTTGCGGTTGGAAGTTGGTCCGCTCGGTTCATCCATCGGTGGCCGCGAACTTGAAGCCATCACGAGCACCCCGCATCACAAGATACCAGCCCTGCCCTTTTTTTTTCTTTTTTTTTTGTGTGCAAGAATCTCTGAGGGTGGGTACGAAATACAGCACAGAAACAAGGAAAGAAGAAAGATTTTACAGATGCCAAGCAAGGTGGCGGAGTGTGGAGTTGCACGCTAGGCACGTCAATGATGTGGTGGCGCGGCGCGTTACCAGGGTGATAGTGGCATTTCTTGATCAGAAGAGGTCAGCGACATGAGCGCAGGATGAATAATGCGCTGGCATCGCTGCTGATTCCTCATTGTTGTACCTACCTAGGTACTCGTATCGGTGAAGGAACAGTAATACCTAGTGCTGATATGATCGATTGTGAACTGCTAGGTATGTACGGATTCGTATGATAGCGTTCGTATGGAATCCCTAATCCGTACCTATTCCGTATGGAATGCGGATAGAGATGGTATGAAAGTACGGATTAGAACCCAACCTCTCGCGACGAGTTCACTCCTTAATAAGACAAACTCGCCAAGTCAGTTGACTCGCTGGTTCAGCCAGCTCTCTCTCTTTGGCATGTCTCACTCCATATACGTGATACCTACCATATTCTTGTTTCACAGACGGGTAAGTGCAGAACGGGCTTACCACTCTCATCTATCAATCCCCTGATTATCCGAACGACTCGTAGTAGAGCATCCTGTTGCCGAAGCCGAACTACGAGTACTTCAGCTTCTTCTGCGCCAGGTCTTCTCCGAGAATCTTCGTAATCTCAGGCAGGCGGAACTTTTTCCAGCTTGCCAGATCCACGATCCATTCGCCGAACGTGTGCCCGAACCAAGCGGTGCGCGCAAGACCACCATACCAGAACCAGTCGGGACGTCCGAATAGGCTTCGCAGCCAGCCTGGTTTTTCAGGACGCAGACTCGCCGTGACAAGTTGGCGCGCAAAGGTCGTCGTATCCATAGTATCGTGATTCTGGCTGAATACGAGTCTCCATTCGAAGATGTGTTTCACCTTCTGATAGAGACTGTTCTCGGGAAGGACGCGATGGCCCTGGCTTGCCGTGTTGCTCTTGACGGTGCCGGTCATGGATACCATGACGCGGACGCCAAGAGGGGCGAGTTCGAGGCGTAGAGTTCGTGAATAGGCGCTCACGGCGGCCTTGCTTGCACAGTAAACAGATCCGAACAGGTAGGGTGAGATGGAAGAAAGCGACGAGATATTGATTATCAGCCCCTTTGCGGCGATCAGCTGGTCAATGAAAGCCTGGACCATGGCCATGATGGAGAAGACATTTGTCTCGAACGTCTCTCGGACATCAGGCAGCGAGATGTCTAGGGCTGGATGCGTGTGCGTGCGACCTCTATCGTTAAATCCGTGAGCATCCAGATTCTGTCTCAGATTTCCAAGGAAGACTAGACTCACGCATTGTTGACTAGAATGTCCAGCTTGCCGCCGTTGATCTTGGCCACTTCTTCGTGGCATCTCTTGATGCTCTCCGCATCGGTGACGTCCAGAGTCACCGTGCTCATGCCCAGCTCGGCCAGATCCGCAAGGACTTCGGGACGACGCGCCGTGGCGATGACGTGCAAACCTAACATCGAGTTAGCAGAGGATGCGCTTGGCGAGTCGATGTCGATGGCCGAGTCATTCATGGTAATCCGTACCTTGTCGATGGTATTCCAGACAGAGAGCATGACCGATGCCTCCTGGGGTGCAACTAGAAGCGAGAAGAGAGAATTGGTTAGTGAGTGTGTTCAGGCTGAAGTCGCATTGCTAGACATGTCTTGTCTCGCCTTCGACGATGGATCGTTAATGCGGAGCGATCCAAAGCATCGTGATTCGCACCTACCCGGTTACTAGCACCGTCTTCTGGCCCGGCTGTGGTCCCATGATGCAATGATCTCGCGATAGGATAAGCAAATCCACGATAGAGTTCGCGCTTGAAAGAACAAGATTTGATCGAAGTTTCGAAGGTTCGAAGATACTTTTTACGAGAAGCTTTGCTCGGAAGGTTCATTTGTCTGGAAGGTGCCAATGTCCATCTACTGGCACCTGGCAGTCAGGTCTCGACATACGAAGCGAAAGATGCAGCTTGGGCACGGCCGTTCTGTATTCCTAAAGCAAGGTATATTCCTACCAAAACATCTCCACTTCTCCGGTCAGTCCCACTATTCCGGCTGCATGAGGGTACCTTCGTAAATCTCGTATTCCTATATCCAGACCCAACCGTTGACGATGCTTGGCTTGCTTCCACATGCCAACCGGCGACATGCCCGACCACATCGTGGCACCTGTAATGGCCTTCGCTACCAACAGCTTCCAGTTGCTCATAGGTATTTACCAATTCCATTCTGCTTCGGACAACTTCGGTAATCGTACTGCGGGTCGTCGGCACCGTGGCTATAATGGCAACTAAATCGGTGGGCGTCCAAGGGTGAGATGGCCGAGTGGTTATGGCGCCGTGTTCAGGCTAGTATCGGTTCTCCGATATCCAGAACAAATTCGCGGTGGAGCAATCCGCGTGGGTTCGAGTCCCACTCTCATCATTTTTGTCTTTTTTCGAGACCTCGACATGATGTCGTCGCCTTCATTTTTTGAAGTTTCATGCGCTGACTCCTCTTCTTTTGGCTTACCTACCTATTCGATGTTGCCTCCAGTCAACGGGCTGCTGTCATGTCTGAAGCCGTCAATGTAAGCCCTGTTTTTTTAACGATTTAGATGGTGCCTGGTGAAATGCAACTCACGCTCTACTATGTCCCGAACGAGAGTCACGTTGAAGTGTTCAAGACTGACATTGCAGGATCGATTCCCTTGAGTGAACAATTCGTACTATTAATCAAGTAGCAATTTACGATAGCCGTCTAACCAGTCCAGCACATGCCATAGACAGAAAGGCATGGTAAAAAGAAGACTTCCTCAATCTGTTCCGCAGTTCCCAGCCCCTTGAATCCCATCAACTCTTCATTTCACAACGCTCTCTCGACTTCACCCAGACTCCTCGCAACCTCCTACACCTTGACCATGGCATCAACAATCTCCTTGACAGGCGTAGCCGTCAACCCAACGCGAGCCAGCAACTCATCCAGCAGCGTATCATTAATCACACACTCACCCATCTTCAACGCCTTGTATGTGCTAACCCACCACTGCACCGCATCTTTCGCCACCCCTCCTCTATCAACATAGTACGCAGTATGCTCCCTTTTGCCCACGATCTGAACCCTCAAGCCCCTGCCCCTGGCCTCACCCACCAAGTCCGCAATCTCCTCCATCCTCAACGCATCACTCGCCCTCGTAGAAAGATACCTCACGGTGCCATTCTCATCGCCCTCCCGAATGCCCGCAAGCAAAATCGCATTCGCAACCCCCAAATCATGAATCGCCGTCCAGCAAACCTTCCCATCGCCCGCCAACGCCACAACATCCCTCTCCGTCCCGGCATGCTCGGCATCAAAATAGCCCAGATAAAGCGGCCACGACTCCGTGTACAGACCCTGTCTCAGCACCATGAACTGAATCTCATGCTTCGCGCTGACCATCCGCAAATACGCCTCCGTGCGCAGATGCGCCCGCATCACGGCCGCCTCGCTCGCCTGAGAATCAGCCGTCTTCGCAAACGCCAGACTCGCGTACACGATCCACTTCACGCCCGCGCGAACCGCCGCATCGATGGCGTTCTTATGCTGGCTCTCGCGGCCCGGATGCTCGAGGTCCTTCCGCATGTAGTAGGGTGCATCGGGCGCCGGATCCGCCGTGCCGTCGAAGGACAGATAGCACCCGAAGTCGAGCTCGATGTGCGGCGTCGAGATGAGCAGGACGTGGTCGACGCCCTGCAGGGCCTTCTCCATCGTGTTCGGGTGGTCAAAGTGTGCGTGGCGGACCTCGACGCCTTGGTCTGCGAGCTTGGTCCATGTTGGCGAGGACGGTTCTGAGGAGGTTAGGGCGATGATGTTGGAGGGTGCCGTCAGCTTGTATTTGAGCAGGGCGGCGAGGGTTGCGCTGCCGAGCTTGCCGGAGGCGCCGATGATGGCTAGTTTGGCCATTTTTGATGGATTTGATGGCGATGGTGATGATGGTGAGTATGTGAGGGGAAGTTGAAAGAAGGTGAGTGAGGCAATTGATCCGAAGATTCACGGCTTTAAAAATTAGTTCGGCAGGAGAGATATTTAGCCGTTTCTAATCCGTATATGATATGGCATTTTTTGGTCATCCCGTAATGCTACGTTGATTATTTGAACTTTACTCCCGCGCTACGGAGTATTCAGCACTTATCTCCGTCCTCGTTGTCGCATCATGAGGTCGTGGAACAACTTGATTACCTAATTTTTTTCTTGTTTTTCACCCAAAGTAAGGGATGCACTGAGCGTCCGTATCACATCACAAATACAAAATACAAAAGCACCAATATTTTGTCATTCAATATATTCATATTCATTTCCTTGTGTGACTACTCAGTCGAGCTATGGCTATGCATCTCATCCCGACAATCTACAAAGCCAGATTATATATTGATGAAGAAACTCTTCTCGCCCTCCTTGGGCAAGACACGTGCCCGCTGCATAATCGGATCAACGCAAGACAACCGGATTCTCTCTGGCGTTGCGGGACTCTCGAGTCTCAGTAATCCATCATCCTCACCTCCTTCACCTCCTAACTTCGCCTTGACACCATACTCAGCACGTGCGGCCTTGAGAGAGTCTCGGATCGCGAAGAACACGGCACTACCCATGAACAAGGGGGGTTCGCCGACACCACGACTCCGCTGAATAGTGCGAAGGTTCTCCCATGTTACGCCCTTCAGAAGACTGACGTTGAAAGTCTGTGGAATATCCCGGAAACCAGGGATCTTGTATGCGCCTGGGCCCTTGGTGAACAGGTTTCCTGCCATGGGGCCATTGCGGAGCCATAAACTCTCCTCCATCGTGAAGAGACCCATGCCCTGAACAAAGGCACCCTCAATCTGACCGTAGTCGATGGATGGGTTGATGGAGCGACCCACGTCCATCTTGATATCGGCTCGTAAGCATGTCCAGGTTCCGGTGAGACAGTCGACTTCAACCTCGGCAGCAGTGACACCCTGCGTGAAATAGAAGTACATCCTACCCGTGTTCTCGCCCCATTTGTAGCCGATCTCAGGGGTCTTATAGAAGCCATTAGCACTGAGGTTGACACGGTCGAAGTAGGCGGCGTGCGCAAGCTCCTTCATTGTCGCGTTGGGTCCGAGCTTCTCTCGGTAAGGGGCGAGACGGGCATTGATTTGCTCGCAGGCGTTCCAAACAGCATATCCGTTCAGATCAGACGACGCCGAGGCAGCAGTAGGCGATGTGTTCGCAACGGTATTCGTAGCAGTCTCCGAAATGTACACATCCTCCATGGGTACCTTCAGCGCCTCAGCAGCGAGGGTGATCATCTTGGTGTGTAGTCCTTGACCCATCTCAGTACCACCGTGTGCAACCAAGACCGAACCATCGTGGTAGATATGGACCAAAGCGCCAGCTTGGTTGAGCCAAAGTGCCGTGAAGGAGATACCGAACTTGGTAGGGATGATAGCGAGACCTCGCTTCCGCCATTTATGACTTGAGTTGAACTCCTCAACAGCTTTCCGCCGGTTGGCGTAGTCTGACTCCTCCTTCACCTGCTTATACATGAGCGGCACATGCCAGTCTTGTAGCTTCTGATTGAAGTGGGTTTCCTCGTTAGGTTGGTAAAAGTTGAGTTCGCGAAGATCCTCAACGGCCATACCGAGCCGGTCAGCTACTTCAGACATCATGGACTCAGCAATGAACATGCCCTGAGGACCACCAAAGCCACGGAAAGCCGTATTAGACATGGTGTTAGTCTTGCAGAGACGACCACGGATGTGGACGTTGGGGCACTTGTAGCAGCCATCGATATGACTCATGGCTCGCTCACAGACAGCTGCACTAAGATCGAACGACCAACCGGCATTATTGAACACGTCCACATCAAGAGCCTGGAGCTTGCCGTCCTTGTTGACACCGACCTTCCATTTCGCCAAGAAGGGGTGGCGTTGTCCAGACATCACCATGTCCTCGTCTCGGTTCAGCATGCACCTCACTGGGCGCTTGGTCTTTTGAGCGGCTAAGGCCATGATCGA
Organism: Xylaria sp. L1 SY-2022; assembly: GCA_023079495.1. NCBI lineage: Eukaryota > Fungi > Ascomycota > Sordariomycetes > Xylariales > Xylariaceae > Xylaria > Xylaria sp. L1 SY-2022. The sequence goes on along the minus strand of JALIDW010000001.1, from coordinate 1,296,583 downwards.
GCTAAGCAGAACACATCTTGTTTCCTTGCCACCAAAGCCACCACCTAGACGTTTTACTTTTGCGACGACCTTGTTGGCCTGTACACCAAGAATCTTGGCGGCATATACTTGACTGTTTACATGTTAGTATGTAACCCTAAGAGTCGAAGTTTCGAGGACTTACCTTTCAGTCGGATTTTGGCTACTCGTCCAGATCTCCATCTCGCCATCTTCAGGCTTCGGTATAGCCACGCAGGCATTCGTCTCCAGGTAAAAGTGTTCTTGGCCACCCATCCGAGTCACACCGGTGAAAACATGATCGCAGTTCTTGAAGGCCTCATCAACATCGCCCTTCTTGATGTAATTGAAAAACTTGTGGAAACTCTCCGTCTCGATGGCTTCTTCCATGGTAAAGATAGCTGGAAGATCCTCGTATTCGATCTTGACGGCGCGGACACCATCGTTCGCCCTGGCCTTCGAAGTAGCCAATACGATAGCGATGGGTTGACCGGCAGTAAAGACCTCATCTTCAGCAAAGAACCGATCATCGTTATGAGGTGCTCCCCATTTGTTATCTTCTGGGTTGTGCAGATCGGTTCTATCAACGACGTCAACTACACCCGGAATATTCTTGGCAGCGGAATAGTCGATTGACTTGATCTTCGCATGTGCCCGAGTCGAGAACACGATGGAGGCGTGAAGTTCGTTCTTCATAGCCGGAATGTCGTCGGTGTACTGTGCCTCGCCGGTCGTTTGCTTCAGAGCAGCAACGTGGTTGCCAGCTTTGCCAACTGATTGCTGGACATACTCAGAACTTGCCTCGTTGTCTTTCCAGCCCGAAGACAATGCCCGCTCCAGCTCTTCGACGGCTTGACTGTCGCCATGCTCACTCTCTGCGTTGATAGCGGACAAGACATCGTGATAGAAACGGTAGAAGAATCCCAAAGCCAAGGCCTTGCGGTAAGATGCCATACCACCGGGAACACTGAATGAGAGGTCGAAATCGGACTCTAGTGCATTAATAGCACCCTCAAGTGTGTCAGGGTGTGCAAACATCTTGCCCGTCAAGTACTCGTTGGCGTTCTTGGCCGCAACTGTAAACGGTGCCATACCACCATATACTAGATTGCAGTGTGTGACTGTGCCCTTCTGATCCACAGTAACATGCAGCGCGCTGGTTACGATAGCAATGTCGTCGTCATGTCTCTTGGCCTGTTTGTAAGCTCGGAAATAATCTCCTTTCTCGCTTGTCAGGGGGATGCGGATAGAGGCAATAACAGCATCGGGTTCCAATGCTGTCTTGCGGTAGCCCTTGAAGAATGTAACCATAGGTAGCTCGGTCTCCTTATCCTTGGACTTCGCAACCAGTACGCAGTTCGCTGCCATGAACACTGGATTCAAATCAGAAATTGGCGACGCTGTAGCCAAGTTTCCGGCAGGTGTTCCAACGTTCCGAATTTGTCGTCCAGCAAAGTACCTGAGTTGCTTGTAGATAGCCTGGAAGACCTGACCCTTCGCTTCTCCGTAATGCGCAATGGCTTTCTGGCAGATAGACTCGAGGTCTGTGAGAATGACATTTCCACCGACCTCGACATGGTCATCGTTGAAGGAGTACTGGCGCAACTCGGGAATGTCTCCAACGAATACGGACACAGGATACTGCATGGCCTTGAACTTGATTTCGATCTGTGTCTCCGTGCTTCCACCGATAATCTTCGCATTAGGGTATATGCTCTTGATTTCCAGCAACTGCTCCAAGCTGACGGGCCGGTACCACCATTTTCTCTTATTTCCGAAAGCTAGCGGCTTGAACTCGTGCTTCTTCAGCGATGGAGGGAAGATGAGCTCTGTGTCAGGGTTGTACTCGATGAAACCAGGAGGTGTAAACCGCTTGATGGGCTGATCGCCATCCAGACTCTTCTCCTTGCAACAACCACCACTGGCGCCGCCGTTTTCCATGCAGCAGCCAGATCCGCCGTTCGTCGCGCTCTTTCCGCATGAACTCTTCACAGTGAATGTCTGAGCTGCATCAAGAATAGGCCGGTATCCGGTGCAGCGGCAGAGGTTGCCATCGAATGCCTCCTCAATGTCATGCTCATTAGGGTTCTCGTTATTTCGTAGTAGGGCGTAAAGGCTCATGACGATGCCAGGAGTGCAAAAGCCGCATTGACTGCCGTTAGCTTTCGCTATCCGTTCCTGGGCGGGATGGGGCTTCTTGACGTTTCCGATTCCCTCAATAGTAATTACATGCTTGCCATCTAGACTAGCGAGTGGTGCGAGACAGGCGTTGACACTCGCATGGTAGATTTCTTTGGTAGTTGGGTTGTACTGGCTGACAACGACTGTGCAAGCACCACAACCACCCTCGGCGCAGCCGCTATTTTATGATACGTTAGCAGTGTCCTGAAAAAAAGAGAACCGCTTGACTTCTCGCATGATATCTGCTTACAGCTTTGTTCCTGTCAAGCCTATGCCCCGAAGGTACTCTAGTAAGGTGATCTCAGGGTCGATCTCATCCAGTACCACCCGGGTGCCGTTGACGTAGAAAGACAGTGTGTCGTGATAGATAGTGGTAAATGCAGAATCATCAAGGCCAGCTTGAAGGGGCGGAGAAACGAGACCGGGAGCCATGTTGGGTTCGTATATTGGACAATTTGCAATGTGTTCAGTCTTTCAAAGAGGTGATAAAGATAACATCGGATGGTGGATCGTTGAGAGAGTCAGCAGAGATTAGATGTGGACAGTTCCTATGAACTCGATCTAACGGCTCTTATGTGAGATTACTTATGGCGTTCCCAGCATGAGTCTGAATAGTAAACTGTGAGAGTGATTCAACGGAGTATGAGATAGACGCCAACCTTCACATCGCTCGCTAGGACCACGACTATCGGATGCAGATGCAGAACAGTGACAGATGCGACAGATATATGAGGCAACGCAGGTCAATGTACAGAGAGGCGTGAAGAAATGAATATGATGTGATTAGTGACAGAGAGCTGCCATGTGGCGAAGTCGATGTCAAGGAGCTGTCAAGAACGGGCACGAACAAGGGCTAGAATCGGAGGTCGGCGCCGGCCTACACGTTTAAATAGCTTCCCCGAGACCAAAGGGGAATTTACATCCAAGCTATCGAGAGCGACGAATCAGGAACGACATGTATATCATCCAGCTCGAACTGGAATTCCTATTCTGGTTTGGGCGAGGTCGAGATAGGTAGTGTACGATAGGTACGAAGGTCTCGATAATGTACGAGTAAACTGGGTCGGGAACTTGTATGTAAGGAGGAACTTAGGATGACGGGAGGACCTGTCAGGGAAGCGGTCGCGGGGTTCATATCGATGAGGACCTCTTTCCCGCTGACCTCACCCCGCACTAGGTAGAAGTCACTGACGGCCCAAAGGCGTGTGCATCCGGGTCCACACCACCGTCTGTGCAGCGGCCGACCAATTGCGTTGCGTGCCATCTCCGCCCTAGTCACGGATCAGGTTAGTACGAAGTACGGAGTGCTGGATCCGAAATCCGAAGGTACCGGATACCGTCGGGTCACTGCGTACAGCCCGGGAACCAGCATCGCTGCAACAGCCACCTTTCCTCCACCTCCGTATGCTTCAACCGGTATCTTCCTCGACTTCTGAATTCCCAAATGATAGAGCTGATCGAGCTGAGGAATTACGGTAGAAAACTACGAAGTACAGGATATATTCATTACCTATCTACATTGCAGACATACGGTTACTTGCACCCGACGGAGCTAATCCTCACTCCACTGCCAGCAAAGTCAGGACCTACCGATAGCGTGCATATTCCAGTCACTTACATGATGTACGAATTATCTATCTGTGAATCTAACCCTTCGAAGCCTCCAGATTTTCGACAGTATGAGACCTATACGAAGTAGGTAATCCGTATCGGTGATGGGACATCAAGTCAAGTCTCGTCACAAGGGATGAACTCCCTCATAGTGTCGAAACCCTCCGAAATAAGTACCGTAAGACACCTTCAACAGATTTACACAACAGAGACAGAGGTCATGCGATCAACAACGCCATAGCTACCTAATTAGCTGCTGTGGACCCTATCATGAACTGGCAATTTGGACGCCGCATGAGGCTAAGAAAGGTGCCACGATGCGGGACATTTCAGATCAGCCCGAATCAAATTGATTCGAGTTGGGCAGGTTGTCGTTCCTTTATAATGGAAGCTACCAAGCTCATGGATAGGTCGTATGAAATGTCTCAGCCAGACTCGAGTCAAGTGACTGGTTTTTCGGCATATTGACGGGATTTTGGGTAGGATTTGAAGTCAGTTCTCGAATAAGAAGAGCGATGTACGAAGCATAAGGGCACTGGAATAAACATGTTCCCATTTGGTGGAGAATTAACGGTGGATGGAACGACATTCTTTTTTCTATCATGCCGACGGCCAACAACAGTCTATAGAAAAAGCCACTTCTATATCCAACCAGGTGTATTTCCCGTTTCTTTTCAATTAAAATTTCCCCAGCACTTCTAGAAGCCCCTAACTCAAGCCTCAATGAACTTCTTCAACTGTCTCAGTCTGTCCTTCGCCATCTCGAGGACGTCATCTTCCTTGCAGACGGCAAACCGCATGTAGTTCTCGGCGATAAGAGCATTGGCGTCCGTGTAGAACTCGGTGGGCGGGATGGCCGCAACACCGACCTCGTGGATCATGAACCATGCGAGCTTGAAGTCCCGAGGACGGCTCGCGACGTGTGGAGGGAAGGGGTAGTCAGCGGGCATCTTGACCTTGGCCATGTTCACCATGACGAAGTAGCCGCCTTCGGGGTCAGTGTAGGGGAGACCCAGTTCGTCCCAGATGGCGTTGAAGCGTGTCATCTTCGCCTTCATTTCTGTGATCGCCGTTTCCCAGAACCCTTCAGCATCGGCTTGTTCAAAACCTGTTGTTTGATGTTTAGTGGGTAAGTTTTAAAAAGGGATATATACTCAAGACAAACTTACCGATGGCGCAGGCCTCCTGTAGAGGGGAGACGGAAGAGTAGCAGATACGAGTGTGAGCTGCAGACACGTGCTGGATCAAGTGAGCAGGTCCCAACAGCCAACCTGTGCGTTTTCGTCAGCTTTGATGGTCCTAGAATGGCTTTGATACTAAAGAGCCTTAATCGATATATGAGTAGGGAGTACCTACCGACACGCCATCCGGTAGCGTAAAAGTTCTTGCCAGCAGAACCGACTGTGAGGGTAAGGTTCTCAATCTCAGGAGAGAGCGTAGCAATTCTGGTGAAGGGCACATAGAAGAGACGGTCGTAGACCTCGTCAGAGAGAATGAGAACCTCGTTCTTAACGCACAGATCTCCGATGCGCTGAAGCTCATCCTTGGAGAAGACCTTGCCGACGGGGTTGTCTATATTCATGCCAAGTCAGTCGCTATCTTTCATGTTTATCCGATAGTGAAAACGGGAACTCACGAGGAGTGTTAAGAACAATCATCTTCGTCTTGGGAGTGAAAGCTTCCTCGAGCTTCTTGAAGTCGAGGGTCCACTCCGCAGACGAAGAAGTCCGCGTAGCACCATCACTGGGCGGGCTCATGGGCACGTAAACGATCTTGCCACCGGCCATCTCAATGTTGCTGATGTATCTAGACGCAATTCACTCAGTTCATGCTCAACTTTCAGGAGTATTCACACATATACTCACTGGTCAAAGAAGGGCTCGAAAACGATAACCTCGTCACCAGGCTCAATGAAGGCCATGAAAGCACTGAGCATACCCTCATTGGCACCGGTCGTGATAGTGATCTCGGTGTCCGGGTCAAGCTTGCGACCCCATAGTGGTGAGTACGCATCAGATAGAGCCTTCTTTAGTCTTGGGCGGCCCTTGGTCGGGCTGTACTGGTTGCAGTCAACGCGGTCCAGAGCAGACTTGGCAGCCTTGATGATGAACTCGGGCGGGTTGTAGCCAAAGAAACCCTGGCCCATGTTCACGATGGGCTGGATAGGAGAGGCAGCCGCAGCCTCGTTGACGATGGACCTATGACTCGCGTTAGAAACACCTATCCGGCTCATTCGGTGTGTCTCGTGATAAAGTGAGTCGCTCACCAGACATCCTGTCTCTGACCGGCGACCCGGGCAGCGGGCTTCAATTTTGCGGGTAATTGGAAGGCCATGGCTGTGTGAAAGTTGCGGGATTCAATGGACTTCAGATGAGACCTCGTGCTGGATTTAAGCAATCTAGAGCAAGACCTGAAGCTGGAGATATTCATCGGCACCGCGGTAACCAAGCGTCTCTCTCAGTGGCCGTAGAGGCAGAGTAGACGCACTAGCCCGGGTAGTTTAGGTGCTCCGTTCGCTTCAGCTGGATACTATCGCAAGGGATCTGCGGAATAGAGATGGAGAAGTACGGAATACTCGTGACCAACACCGTCGACGAAGTGCGACCTGAGAATCACTCGTGACGACGATGTCCACTCACATATCTACCACCTAATGCTGTTCCGTGATCGGGGGCATTTTGTAGGAACAGATTGGCAGACGGTAGCACGTCATTCTGCGGACCGGGGGGTTCTGGCCGGGGCATTTTTTGGTTACGAGCTGCGTGTTAGCGTGCAGTGGATTAGGTAGCTGCGACTCGCGGTCTGCTCGGATCGATTCGGTTCATTTCGCAGTGGATTACGAGTACTCGTACGCAGCGGGAAACCACTCCAGCTGGTCACAAACCTGGAATTTCACCACCAAGTTTAGTTGGTCAAACACCGTTGAAAACTGTTGTGCGATACGGAATTCTTTTTCAGCGGCAAAACCACAAACTCCGGCTGACGACATATTCCGTACAAGCACAACCGCTGCAGTCAGCTTCCACTGAAGCTCAGCCATAACGAGAAAAATATAAAGTCTCTTGTTACATTTCAGCCATCGAGATCACACGGTACGAGTTACGGTTCACGCACTCCGTACTGTAGATCGGGTGTGTTTCTAAGGGTCACGGGGAGTGCAACCAATATCGCAACCGTTACCAAGACATAGCGACGACTTACATGCAGTATCAACACTCCAACAACCCTGATATTTCGAGCCAAACGAGCTCAATTCCAACCATCAACTACAACCAAAAGTCACAATGATTCTCCTTCCACTCATCAACATCAATCCAACATGACAACGCCAGCCCTCCCAAAGCCGAGCACCCTCTCACCCTCCCCACCACCACCGCCCCTCCTCCTCACAATTCGCTTCAGCGCCTCCCTCCCGGACCTCGACCTCGACATCCCGCGCCCCAACACAACAACCGTGATCTCCCTCAAACACCTCATCCGCAGCCGTCTCGACAAATCACACGCGCGCCACCGTCTCCGCTTCATCCACGGCGGCAAGATCCTCCCCGACACCGCCGTCCTCTCCTCCGTGCTCCGGAGCATCCCCCCACCACCACCCGCATCCACCCCCCCGCCCGCCGACAGCAAAGGCAAATCCGTACCCGGACGCCCCACGCCGTCATCGCGCCTCTATATAAACTGCAGTATAGGCGATGAGTTAACCACCGCGGAGCTCGATCTCGAAGCCCAGGCCGCGCTCCTCCCGCCCCCGACATCGTCCCAGCCAACACCTCGTCCAGGGTCGGGGTTAAGCGTATCTACAAGCAGCGCGTCGACACCAAGGGGTTTCGACCGCCTCTTGGCAACCGGCTTTAGCGCGTCCGAAGTGAATCAATTACGCCTGCAATTTCGGAGTATCCATTCCGCGCGCTTCACACCGGACACGCTGCCGAGTCCGGACAGTTTCCGGCGCATGGAGGATGCGTGGATCGATGATAACGGGGCCGCCGTGCCCGGTGCTGGGGGTGCGGGCGCGAACGGTGCTATGGGCGTAGGCGCGGCGGGGATGGACAGTGATGAGGTTGGGATTGTGGGGATGGTCGATGTGTTGATTCGCGGGGTGATTACGGGGTTTATATGGCCGCTGGGTAGTGCGGGTTGGTTGATTCGTGAGGACGGCATGTTTAGTGATCGCTGGCGGTTCATGGTGGGCGTGGGTGTTATTTTTGGGGTCATGATTGGGTTTATTCGGGCTATTTCTGGGGATCGGTGATGTCCCTGGGTTATGAGGAAAGGGATGGTCCTCCTTTTCTTGATATGAGGACTCATTCTTGACTCACCATTCTGCATACATACGGCGTTGGAAAAGATGCATAGCAAGGCGTTTCACAGGGAATTTCTACCGACTTCAACTTTACATAGACATCGCGTTCACAGTCACATCACAACGCAGAGAAGGGACAAACAAGAGGCTTTGAGCACCGCCAACAACCAGCGGTGCTCGCTTTTTCTATCTAAACCCGACTCATCCCATCCCATCCCATCTGTGACCATAGCAATGCGAGATCATCACGTAACAGCCCCAGACAATGCCCTAACCCGAGACACCAGAAACGACAACTCGCCGGGAAATCAGAGAACCCATAGTACGGAAACTCGAGAGAAACCTAGAACACGGCACAACCTACTACGCACCGGTAGGCAAGAGCCCAACCGGCTTCATAGGAACTGCTCCGTGCTAAGTCTTCCCAAACTCCTGCCGTGATCCGAGAAATGCCCATGTACAAGCAATTAAGAAAAAGCAAATTGAGCGCAATGCGAGTCTATAGATAAAGTGACTGGGCGGCCACAATGTCGCGGCGAATCTTAATCAGACTCTCTTCGAACTTTTGTTGGAGCTCCTCACTGCCCATGACCTTAGCAGCTTGGGCCATTTGTCTGAGAAGCTCTTCAAGACGTCGGAAGAGACGGATCAAAGATCCTTCGAAAACACCCGTCATTTTGCTGTGAAATTGGTTAGCAAATTTAGGACAAATACAAAGGCTTAGAGGTGCGCTGTTCAGGGGCAGTACATACCAAACTTCAGCAAAGGGGCCACCGTTGGCCCACGCATAGACCGTTTCCATCAACTGATACTTCAAGCTCTGAACATAGTCGTCTTCATTGACCTCTAGCTTGCTTTCCTGACTGACTTTGGCGATAATACGGGCCTGAGACTGGACTTGGGAGAACGGCTTCATCAGCACCTCAGGCGGTGGTGGTGCGTCGACCTTCTCTTCAAAGATGAAGACACTGAGTACGGCGGCGATTAGCTCAGGAGACAACTCGTTGAAGAAACGGTTGAATAGCAATTCAGACAGTAGAAGCTCGTGGCCCTCGGTCGAGGAAATCTCGCAAGCGACACGGGCCTTCATCTGAACAACTTCACCCTCGTTGATGAATCCGAGACGACGGAGCACACGCTTTCTGGACTTCAATTCATCCAACTGAGCAATAGAATGAGCCTTTCCGATCTTCTTCTTTAATGCCTTGATTGCGTCGGCCTTCGCAATCTTTTCCGCGTAGCGATCCCATAGCTCGGGCAACAGCGCCGAACCGTGTAGAGGGTTGGAAAGCAGACGTGACTCCAAGACCTCGATCTTGCGAAGTAGCTTCTTGAAGGAATCGTCCGTGATACCCATGTTTTCAATGGGATCAAGAATGGGTAAACCGTCGGGGAACCGACGCTCCACTTCCTTGAGGTATTTGAAGACCGTCTTGCGGACCCCGTCCATATCCTCTCTCGAGATGTCCTTCGGCATGAAAACACGAATCTGGCTCAGTGCCTTGATGCATGTAAGCATACAAGGAACTGCCTCAAACATGCTCTCCTTGGTGGGGTCGCTGGGTACAGCACCATCAGGCATCTCCGTAGATGGTTCAGCAGGGCCAAAGGGATCGCAGTTAGGGTCAAGCCGAAGGAAGACATCAATGAAGTACGACTCTTGCGGCTCGTACTCTTTCTCTCCAAACTTCGGATCCTTGCGCTTCGTGCTTTGAAGCACAACTCCCCAGCCGAAATCCTTTCCGGTCTTAGGGTTAGATATTTGGACGAGTCGTCCGGGCTGCAGGTAATCGATGCAATGCTCCGGGCGTTGAATGACACATAACATGTCCTTAGTATATGTCGTTAATTGCTGACGCAAGCTGTAGTAGTCCTTAACGGTGGCCTCGTCAGGGATAATCATCTCGTCGCGCTCTTTCTGTAGTTTCATCAATTCATGTTCAAGCCCAGCGACGCCAGCGGTGTTCTGGAACTGGAAGAAACAATTCTCCAGCATGAAATCCGGGGAAATAGCTTCAATACGGAGCAAGTTCAGAATCATGTTGTATCCAAGATGGAAGGCAGAATTGAGACGGTCTTGTTGGCCAATGACAACACTCTTGGCAGTCTCGGGTTCAAGCTTCTCATCGACCATCATGATAACAATACCACGCTCATCGAGACCACGACGACCAGCACGACCAGACATTTGGATGTACTCGGACGGTGTGAGTGGACGCATGGCTGTACCGTCAAACTTCTTGACACTGGTAAAGACGACGGTCTTTGCAGGCATGTTCAAACCGATCGAAAAGGTTTCGGTTGCAAAAAGAACCTTGATCAGACCCTCTTGGAACAGGATCTCGATGGTTTCCTTCAAGATAGGGAGCAGACCCGAATGATGGATACCAATACCCTTCTCCAGGAGCGGAAGGATGTTCTGAATCTGAGGAAGCTCACGGTCGTCTTCCGACAGAATCTCAATCGCGCTAGCAAACACCTTGCGCACCATCGCCTTCTCGCTGTCGTCGTTGAAGGCATATTTCGAGGTCTGCACAGCATATGCTTCGCATTCTCTCTTGCTGAAACTGAAGACGATCACAGGGTTGAAGTGGCGGTTCATAATCATTTTGACAATCTTCTGAATGTCACCCTGCGTACTTTCGTTCTTGCCCTTGAAGTTCTTCTTGTTTTTGCCCTTGCCAGATTGTTTGGCGTTCGGATCATTGGCTTCAGCAGCCTTTCGATCTTCAATCTCCTGCATAGTTCTGTTGAAGTTGTGCTCTCTGAAAACACCCTTCTCATCAACGACCAGGAAAATACCTGAGCCACCAGCGGGGAAGAAGTAGTTTTGTAAAGGAGTAGGACGGAAATCGGTGTAAACAACGTGACAAGCTTGGCGATGAATCTTTGCGATCCATTCAGCAAACTGGAAAGCGTTGGGAATAGTGGCCGACAGGAATACATAGCGGACCTTATCTGGTAGCAAAATGATGGTCTCTTCCCAAACCACACCACGCGACTTGTCTCGCATGTAGTGAATCTCGTCGAATACGACCCAGGCGACTTCTCGCATGATCTCAGAACCGCGATACAACATGGATCGTAAAATTTCCGTGGTCATGACCAGACAACTGGCAGTTGGGTTGATAGTAACGTCTCCCGTCATGAGACCGACATCGCCAAACGTCTCGTTGAATTCTCGGTACTTTTGGTTACTGAGGGCCTTGATGGGACTGGTGTAGATGACACGCTGGTTCTGTTGCAAGCACTGCGCGATGGCATACTCTGCGACTACAGTCTTTCCGGCAGAAGTGTGCGCCGACACGAGCACACTTTCGCCTCGTTGAATAGAGGCAATAGAGAGACGTTGGAAAGGATCGAGCGTAAAGGGCCAAGTGCGAGCCGGGTTCTCAGGTGGCTTGTGGTCGGAAAGAGGAACGTACTCGTAGTCGAGATCGGGCGGTAGTGCGACTTGATGTTGAATATTGTGTGAGAGAACAAGCGAAGCCTCATCCTTGGTGGCAGCAAAGCCAGCAGCGGCAGCGACTTCTCGAGACTCGGCGGTTTCAAAGGTATCGGTCAACACGGGTTCGGCGCCGGCGTTCTTCCGCCGTCTTTTGTTATCCCCTTGACCATCGGACGCAGCATCATTAACAGTGTCTTCGTCAGCAGAAATCGGCTGAGCGTCGCCCATCTCAACCTCGGGCACCGGGGGTGCTGCAGTTTCGGAGCCATTCTTGATACCGCCATCGGCCTTGCGCTTCTTGCTGCGCTTCTCCTTCTTCTTCGACTTGGTTGACTTTGTCGATGACGCATTTACATCTGGGGTTTCTGTCTTCACCTTCTTGTCGTCAGTGAAGACATCGAAAAGGTCGTCCATGATAGCTGATGTAGCCCAGAAGCGGGCGCGCAAAGGACGGCGGTGTTGAAAAAGATGTGGGAAGAATTGGATGAACCGAGCGAAAATCGAAGTTGAATACCTAGTGAAAACGAGTGAAGAAAGTGAGAAAGGGTATCACTAGTACTCGGCAGGTGTCTGTTAACGGAGACCCTGCGACAAGCAGTTCTAGGAAATGTGATGGGAAACTTTAGTAACGAGGTGGCAGAAAAAAGATGCGCCCATGCAAAAATCCGAGGCACCGCAAGATAGCTGGGAATTGGCGTGGGCGGTGAGATCGAGATCGAGCTACACAAGGTACGTACCTGTCCGAAGTACCGACAGAGGTACCTGAATCTCCGGCGTTTATCCGACAGACGTTGTACCTCCCGTACCGGCCGAACAACCACTCGTATGATGAATCTCTTTATCTTTTGACCTTAGCTCTCCCCGAACCAAGCTCACCCTGTTGCATCACCAGCATTTCCCCAGCAACAATCGTCCAAGGTGCGTTATTGACATGCCATCCCGTGTCCCATCATGGACTACATCGAATAGAAACTAATTGAGACTCCTTGCAGATGTCTCCCTCCGCTGTTGTCACCCGCGCCAGCCCGCGCATCGCTGCCATGATCAGCCGCCGGGCCTTCCATGCCACCCGCGCCCGCATGTCGTCGCCCTACCACTACGCCGAGGGCCCCTACTCCAACCTGCCCTTCAACCCTAAGACTCGCTTCTTCGCCCTGCGCTTCCTTCTCTACGCCGTCACCGGTTTCTTCGCTCCCTTCCTCATTGCCGGTGCGTCAATTTCCCTGCCCTTCGTTCATCTCCGCGATCGGGTTCAACCCCATGGCTCTCCCCCCGACCTTCTTACGACTAGAATATTGTCACCATACTAACACGTTCGTCTCCTTTCTAGTCTGGCAAACCAAGAAGCCCAAGAACTAAGCGTCTCACGTCTTTGAGCCGGCGTCCAGGTGTTGGAGGGTGTGCCGAGGCCGACTTGCTGCTGTACATATTGAAAAGGTCATAGAGGAGTCCAAGGCCAAACCAACATTCACATTTTTTGATCATCTACATGCTCCGGCGCATTTAAGTGATTCATCAGTTCCTGCCATACAACTGCTGTGTTAAGGAATGGCCTGAAGGGTTCAGACGATGCTACTCAAGACGACGGTGTTGCACAGGCCCAACGGAGTGTCTTCATTCCTGGTGTTTGACTGGCACATTACAGGCTCGGAGTAGGTGGGTTTACTTTGAATGACAACTCTAAGCATCGACATGTGATTCCGGGTAATCCCGCGTGAACAACAGGCCCAAGACTGTTAACGCTATCCATTGTGTCCTCTGCGCTGCAGGAAGTCTACTTGATGAGAAGTAGCCGTGCTATTAATACCTGGCAGTCAAAAGGTGCACCCCGTCAAAACCGAAATCTCACTCTCATGGTTCATCATCGGCAATTAGATTCCCCTTAGTCTGCTCGTGGACCTTGATGGCCCCGATTAATGGATGTGAATGGGTAGGTGTTCTGAAACTTGCTCGCCATTAGGCGGCTAGGCTGACTCAACTCCGTGGCATGAAGAAGCACTTCAGTAAGTAGTATTCATGCGCGTTTGTTTAAAAGTTTCAGTAATGACTCAAGATTCTAACAATGTACGTCTATCAATATAACCCTATCAGTGGTATCATAACTCAACACGTCATACCCATTTTGTATATACACCTGGAGCTCTTCCTATATAATACAGCCGTATTCAAACTCATCTCTTCCATGGCGGCACAGCCGATTGTAACCCCGTTCTGTGAAGAAGCTTCTGTGCCATGTGTAAAACATAGCTAGCACCAGTAGGCTCTAAATCCCACCTAGTTTGCAAGCATTCATAAATGTTCAGCAGCTCATCCCGTGTCGCATATCTGGCATGGGCCTCAAGAATGGCTTCAGCCAGCCAGGGACTGATGAACATGCCTTCCGCCCCCATGTCCATGGCGGCTATGAAAGCGTGCCAGACGCTATTGAGCCTTTGAGAACTCCAGGGTGAACCTGTGCCACCATGTCTAGCGAATGACTTGAACAGAATAAGAAAGATAGCGCCATTGAGTGGAACTTTGCACCACGCCATCTCATCAAGGAACTGGGCAACTTTGCTGAGGTCACCAAGCCGTAGCCCATAATGGTTTAGAAGAATGCGGTACGTGGATAGATCAGGGGCCAATAAGGCGGTATTTTGGAAGCCAGTGAGCAGGCTAGGGTGCCGCCTGGCAAGACCAGTGAACATCATAAGGACCTTCGTGATGGCCCTTCCCATGGTGTAGTCGCGGTGCGGCATTGTACGCATCCTCTTGGTACTCTGCTTCATCTTCTCGTAGACGTGCTCGGCCGACGACTCTTCCCCGCATCGAATGAAACTAGCGATGAGACAGTTGAGAACAACGGTGTCGACTATCTCGCCAGCCTCAATCATGTCCTTATACCCGGCCCGGACGCCACTAGAGTCCAGCTTGAGGCCGAAGAAGTGGATGAGACTAACGTGGTGGAACCGATTGAATACGAAACCACGGCGCGTCATTTCTTCGTATATCATCTCGGCTAGTTTGAACTTGCCCGCCTTGGACGCAGCGTCGAAGAGGATATTAAACGTCACCTCATTCGCCGTCAAACCAGCCTCTCTCTCCATGTCGCGCCATATCTTGAGGCCAGCCTCCAGTTCAGTCTCTGTTGTTCTCGCGACATACCTGGTCGCAAATGATATCGCACCGTTCCATTGGGAAGTAGTCAAGGAGAAACCAGCGTATTTGATATCCTTTACGACGGCGAAATATCTCAGCATTGATTTTTCGTCCTTGCGCTCGACAGATGACAAGGCGCCCAACAGTGAAGCGCGCGTGCGGGCGGTTATGAAAGTTGGCCGAGGCTCCGGAAGGGTCAAATAAAGATTCCATATGGTATCAAGGGAGATACTAGCGGGTTGTCGACGACGAGCAAGAAGACCAAACAAGAGATCCTGCGCAGGCTCAAACCTCTCGTCGTTAAGCTTCTCATCGCCATCAATAGTCTGAAGCTCGACGTCCTCCGGCTTGTCAGAGATTACGAGATTGGGTCCATCTGCGGGCGCATATCTCCCGTGATAAGGATCAATATGCATTTGAAGCTGCTCGTCGACCGAAGCCCCATCGTAGTAATCAACAAATTGAAGACTCCATTCCTTATCCTGTACCATATCGTATGGAGTAACGGGCGGCTCGTCTGGTTCTTCTTCTATGACTGTGGGCAGCTCGGCAGCCAACTGATTCGAATCGTACAGACGCGGAGAATAAGAGGTGAAGTAGTTTGGCAGAGGTCGGCCGCCGTGCAGCCCTACCGCCGGGAACAGGCTACGTGGGCGATAGTGAACCCATCGCGACTTGGCCAGACGGCTGCGGCGGGAAGTAGGATGCAAGTCATTCGCAATGAACCTAACGCATTCATTGTGTGCTCGGACTGCTCGAAGGCGGAGTGTGAGATTGGCAGTCGGCGAGGCTTGGGGGAAGAGTACCGTGCCGTATCTCAACCCGTGTATTCTAGAGATGGTCATGAGCTGGCGTCCCGCATGGTGGTTTCGGCATCACAGCTGGGTTGAGACGTGTGACGACATGCGAGCCAATCAAAATAGTATGGTCCACGAGATATTGCAGCTATAGAGGCAAACTGTTGAAATCGAGGCTTTGTTTGGTAGGAGGTGTTCCGCACGGAAGACCTGCTCTAGTGTGAATACCAAGGGTTGAAGGTGGGAAAGGCGAGCATTTGTGAGGGAATCTTTTACGCTGCGATTCCAGGGAAGAAAGTCGAGCTTTGGTGGGTCCCCTTTTAGCGTTGTCGATGGCTGGATGTAGCCAATCAGCGCCCTCTAAACCGCCATTTATAGTGGGGTTTATGGGCCCCGGATCATCAATCATGCTCGATTGGAACTTCCCAGGTTCGCGGTTTCTCTCAGAGGTGGGGCGTTTCTGAGCTCGAATCATTGAATTTATTTGCTTAACAGGTTTAAACCGTCTCCAGGTCATTCTCTTGTCTCGGTCGCTGTCGTTGTCGTCGCCCCGTCGTCGCTGCAAGATCACGCTATCCAGCGCGGCTGCACGTCCCTTTCGCACCAACCCGCCCACCGACTCTACGCCAATTCGATCCGCATAATCCATAAGACCCGAGACAATTCGAATTGCCAATTAATCGCTTCATATTATCGCCATGGCGGGCCAGCGACGCATCAGGCCGGCGCGTGTCTACCAGACTATCACTAAAGCGCTGAACCACCGGGTACTGCCCTCGGTCAAAGTGCAGAAGCCCGTCTGGTACAGCGCCCTCGAGTCGATACCTCCCGCGCAGACCGTCGTGCGCACGTTACCAATCCAACACCAGGCCCCCAATCCAAAGGCCCGGAGGCCGAGCAGACTATTCCAGCCCCAGAAGCTGGTCTACGAGGAGGATGCTTTGCGACAAAAGTTCTACAAAGACCACCCCTGGGAGCTTGCGCGACCCAGGATGATTATTGAAATGGACGGTAGAGATGCGGAGCGACACGACTGGTCTCGGGGGCTGATCCAACCTGGCATGCCCCTTTGCGGCGAGTGGTAAGTTGCTACTGCATGCGTCTCTTTCGACAATGAGAGAGGGAGTTGGCAAAGGAACAGCAAACTGACAGAAGTGGCGACAGTGTTGTGCAGCGACAACTGTGGATGATCCACAACGTGGAGGGCATGACAGTAGAGAAGGCGTACGACATTGTAAGACACGAGTTCTACGAGTTGCGACAGGCAGAAGATGTCGAGCGGAGGATAGCGAAGGAGGAGGCCATGAAGGTGGGCGCATACTTCGGCAAGTCCGCGATGCAGGTCTCCATGGAGCTCGAAGACCAGCAGTTCGAAGGCTGGAAGAAGTGGGCTGGCAAGCAGATCCAGAACTTCCAGGCCGAGCAGGACGCTGCCTACACCAACTTCGGTGCTACGGAAGAAGCTGATGCCGACAGCATCAACATCGATGCGGATGCGGCTTTGTCCGAACTCGAGGATCGGACTGCTGAGACCGAGGCAGCGAACAAGCCTCAGGCCCCCAAGGGCGCTCTATGAGGTAGCTGAGATGTCCATTGTCCTTTGTTTCCAGTGTAGAAATAATGTACAGCTTCCCTTTTATACCAGCCGAATTATCCATACCCTGAGCACACCTGTCCTGTTTGGATGTCAATGCAAGCTTTCTGGAATCACCATTCTCATGCGCGCCACTGACATGGAGCTCCCTATGCGCAGTATCTTATTCAAAGTCGCAAGCGACAATGCCCAGGTGTCATGGTTTTCATAAGGCCCATGTAGGCAAGTCTGCGCGTTTCGACATGAACCAAAGGAATGACTCAAGTAAGGGAAGATGGAGCCATAGTATGGTCCCTTTGCAGAGTGATGGAGGGCCTGCATAGTCTGTCAGTCGTCTTTACCCCTTTCCGTTAAGAAACGGCTGTGGAATACTCGTAGATCTCTTCCGAGGGTCCGATGTGTAAGGTAGGTATTTATGACCCTCAGCTCAGAAGCAGCTGAGTATGGCCAAGACTTGCTACTGCCTATCACCATCAAGCAACGTAGAGAATGCGGAATAAATCAATATTTACTTCAACTGCCTACCCAGGTGGGTTTAGCTGGGTAGGACTTCACTCGAAAGGGACCTGCTTGTTATGCATGCGACACGTGAAGTTCGCCGAATCTCCAATTCCCTTAATTACAACCTTCACTCACCGGGCAACTCAACAATGCCCACCAGCATCCGTTATCCGTAGGCGAGAGCGCTTTCTATGGAATACGCTACGGAATACGAAATACTAACAACATCCATGACATTTATCGTTTAACTCAGCATCGCTCCCAACCAATTCATCGTCTAACAACCCATTGTTTCAGTAATTCGTGCCTTACTTCGAGCACGTGAATGCCTTCCCTGACTGATTCACGCAAAATAACAAGGGAATCTCCCAAAAGAAACAATGATTCCTCCTGTCAGTAGCACAGAAACCCACGATCCTCACTTTCCATGACATGTGACATTATCGACAGGGGTTCCCCCCTCCAAGGTCTTATCGTTGCTACCCGTAGGGATCCGTAGCGCGACAATGCGTGGATGCGTGGGTGTGTGCGCGCTCACCGAATTACCTATTAGTATACCTACCATATATTCCTCTTATATTATCCCGACGACCTCACTCTCATCAAGCCTTTCTTACTTGTATACTGAGAATTATTCCGTATCCATATACCTATAGTATCTCACTTCTACAGCTTATTGACTTGAGAGAGAGTCCCATCAAACGGTGTTGATATCCCTAAAACGAGAAACGGCGAAACTCGGCCGCAAAACATCTTCACAATGCGCCGCTCAACAGCAGCCAGGTCTTACCTGCCCATAGTGCAAAATGCCGACAAGTAAGCCATGATACACAAAATCTACAGAGGATCCCAAGCTCACATCGTCATCCAGTTTCCCATACGACACCAACGTCGTTGAGAGCTACTACAAGCTCTACCTAGCCGGCGACCCATCACCGCACGGCTACCTACGCCCAGAAACCGTCGCAAAGATGCCCTGGACAAGCTCCTTCGCGGTCTCGCACTCCGCACGCACCGTGACCGTACTAGACTACTCAAACGGCAACGACAGCGTCACAGCCTTCACCGCCGCCCTCCAGTACCTCGTGAACATCTGCCTAGCGCAGAACACCTTCCGCATCCTCGGCGCGCAGCACAGCGAGCCCTTCTCGCTCTTATCCTACCCGCGCAGCGAGTCCGGCCAGGAGGTCACCATCGAGCGCTTCGCGGCCCCGCTCTTCGGCATCCTCCTGCGCGGCGCCCACATGATCGCCTACGTGCGCTCGCGCGCCCTCGAGGACGACTGCGGCGTCATCCAGGGCCTCTGGATCCCGCGGCGCGCGAAGCACCTGTTTAGTAGTCCCGGGATGCTGGATACGTCGGTGGCGGGCGGGATAGCGGCCGGCACGTCGCCGCTGGAGACGATTGTCAAGGAGGCCGGCGAGGAGGCGTCGTTATCGCCGATTCTGGTGCGGACGAGGGTGCGGTCGACGGGAGTACTGTCGTATGCAAGCTCGACGGATGCGACTCATGGGTGGACCGGTGAGGAGGGGTTGTGTTGCCCGGGCATTATATACACCTACGATATGGAGTTACCGGCGGACGTGGTGCCGAAGCCGCATGATGACGAGGTCGAGAGTTATACGTTGATGAGCATGGGAAAGGTCCAGACGGCGCTTCTGAACAACGAGTTCAAGCCTGATTCTGCTGTCGTTGTTATTGACTTCCTTATCCGGCACGGCGTCATCAATGCTGAGAATGAGCGGAATTTCGTCCAGATTAGCGAGCAAATACATCGGAGGCTACCCTTTAAAATGGCTGGGAGATGAAAAGGGGGGATTGAGAACTTTTCGTGTGTGTGTCTTCCCTCGCTCGTTATGGAAGATCCCTACCTACATAGAAAATAATACATATCATTACACATGCACAACGCTCATGGGAAAGGAGAGAACCGCGAACATAGGTTATTTTACGGGGACTCATTCTGGCTCCAAGTGCCTCGCCAGAAACCCTACGTGGAGGAGTGCAAAACTTCATCAGTATTATTGCGCGATTATACGGAACACCTATTATCGTTTCCAGCGTAAAGCAATGCAGTTCCGGGACGTTATGTCTTCAAACACATGACGAATTCTCAGAATTTATGAGATATGGTCCGTAAGACAGCAATTATAGGGGAAGCAAAGCAAAGAAGGTAGCAAACGGACGAGTGTTGAAGACCACTTAAATCACTTCATTTGCATCTCACTCTCACACACAAACACACACACACACACACACATGGGTTTCAAATCAGGTTCATGTCAACGCGGTGAGCCATTCTTTCTATCTCGTGACATGGGGAAAATCAATATGAACGCCAGCGGTCTATGAAAACTACATACAAATGCACTTCAGACCCATCCGTACATTGAAAGCACCCATACCCCTTCTAAACGTTCATCAATGTGGCTGGTACTGCTGGCATACCAGTGAATAAGGATATGCTGTCCTTGTGTCTGTGCGGTATGCTGCAGTAAAATCAGTCTCAAGTCAAGTTGCTGGTGGTCTGCGCATGGGTAAAGGAAAAGCGACAAGTAACCGTAGGCATGTCGCAAGGAATGACGACGTTCACTGGACGAATCGTGGGGGATTTCTTGATCTGCGGGTTCTTCTTGAGTAATGATGCGCGCCTCTAAAAAGGCCGGATTCAGCAAAGCCTGCCGTATGGTCAGTTAAATGGGCAAAAATTGGACGGCGAAAATCTGGGCTTACGGTTAGGTTTCCTAGGAGCAAAGATGTCAGGCCAGTATTAGTATTTTAGATAGCCTTGGTGCGAGAGAACAAACTGCTGTAGACTGCATCCACAACAGGAGCGGCGCTAATCATGCGGCCTCCGAAATATCGGCCGTTAAGGCCTTTGATGGCATTCTCGCCTCCTTGAACTTTGTCGAACTTGAGATAGATATCGCCCTGTGAGTTGGGGTCGAGAGAAATATGGACCACATGGCCATATTTCTCTTCGGCTTCCTGTCTAACGTCATCCTCGAGCTCCTTAACCCAACTTTCACCTTCTTCCCTATATATCATGTTAATAAATTGCTACTACATAGACACATGGGGAACGGATCAAGGGGCGACCACGTACTCTGCGGGATCAAACATGTTGTGCAAGACTACACAACGGCTTGCCATGTTTACCTTGACGGGAAGGGGTTTCGTCTCAGTCTTGGGTTTGACAATAGGTCCTTCGTTCTGGGCACCGTTGGAAGGTTCGTCGGTTCGTGCGAGTTTGCGCATCAGGGCATCACGACTATAATTGTTAAAATTTACACCAGCAACATCAGTGTCGTCTAGGGCGCTGGCACCCGTGGCCTTGTCGTTGTCACGACCACCAGCCCGGTCGAAGCCGGAAGTTTGAGGACCTCGTCCACCAGCACCGGAGAAAGCAGATCCCTGGTATGGCTGGTTTTGGCCTTGGAATCTCTGTAGGAGATTGGCAGTTGACTCAGGGGTGAACTTATCATTTCCAAGACCAACACGGATTGGGCGACCAGCGAGGTCAAATCCGTTCATTTTCTCAAGTGCTTCTCGCGCCTGATCCGCATCGCGGAATCTGTAATGAGCAGTTAGCACGGTAGAGCTCAGGCTCAACGGGAGAATCGACTCACTGTACAAAACCATAGCCACGGCTCCGACCAGTGTCATCTTTCTGTAGTTGAACGAACTCGAGTTCGCCGAATGGCTCGAACACATTTTGCAAGTCCTGTTCGGTTATGCTAAAATGGATGTTTCCTACGTATAGGCGGTGAAAGGGCACGGAATTGCCATGGCCAGAACCGTCGGTGTTCCGAACCTGACGGTTTTTTTCCGCTTCCGTGAGTTGGACGATTACCGGAATACCTAATAGTTTTTGACCAGTGAGCTGAAGGGCAGCAGTGACAGAATCTTCGTTTTTGAATTCAACATAGCCCACTCTGTGAAACAAATTAGCTTAGCAGCAAGCCACGACGTGGGGCGATACGAAGCAACATACCCTTTGGATCTACCGCTTATGCGATCCTTGACGATCTGAGCCTCGTTAACAGGGCCAACCTTCTCGAAGAATTCCTTGAGTTCCTTGGTGCGCAAGCGGGCGGCTAGTTGCTGCACAAACACGGTCCGCCGGTCGCGTTCATCCTCGGTCGGAGCGGGCGTGGCATCACGCTTTGGGGTACGTCCGTTACGCTTGTCCTCATCTCTGCTTCGGTATGGGCCACGGTCATCACGGTCGCGGTGATCATCTCTCGGACGATAGTGTCGACGAGGCGAACGAGAGCGCGAACGGTCTCGCCCACCTCGTCCGCTGCGGTAGTAGTCCCCATCGCCTCCTCTGTGACGGCGTGAGTGTCGGCGATCATCATCACGACTTCGACTTCTGCGCCTACTCTTGTGGCTTCCTGCATCACTTCGCGGAGTGGCTTCTCGATCATCACCTCGGTCACGTCGCCCGCGATCGGCACTGCGATCACGTCTCTTCGGTGTGCGGTCGCGTCTGCTGCGGTCTGAGCTACGTTCACGATCTCTGCGGTCGCCTCGGTCAGATTTCTCATGGTCAGCGGAGTCGCGAGGCTGAGCCTCCTTCAAAGCATCATTTTTGCTCGCGGTCGCATCGAGGAGAGCCTCAACGTCAAGTGTGGCCATTTTGGGCCTACGGAATGCTGTAAAAGTATGGTTGTCAATGGGAGATGAAGATGGACCAGGAGTATTTGATATATCGCGTGCACTGTTACAGAGAAAGGAAGGTGGCGTGGAGCAAGGAGATGGCTTTGTTAGTAGAAGGCGGAGCGGGAGGTGGTAGTTGAGTTCGGAAGCATGGAAAGTGGCGTGCTGGCAGGTGGATTTGGGGACAAGAGGCTAGCTCGGAATTTCTTCGGTCGGCCAGAAGGCCCTTAGGTAAGCCGGACGACTTCGTACAGTAAAAATAAAGTACTTCTATTGGCTTACGCACGGTATGACCAATCCCACCTTCCTTTCATCGCGGACACATCCTCTGTCGATGTAGGTATTCCATATCTCTTCGTGCACGTCTCTCCAGAGCCTCGCCAACTTCTTACCGGAACCAGAACTTGGGGTAAGTTATACGGAATAGCACACATATGTACACTAGTCACCTGTGCAGTACCCACGCAGATCTCCCTCCATGTTCATACCTCTTTAGTTGCCGGTTGTGGAACGGGGAATTTGAATGACCCGGTTTCTGAGCAAGGGGTCACTGCATGGCCATTTCAAGATATTCTGTGTACGAGGCACAAAGCATAAAGGATAAAGAGCCGGGCAATATTGTAGCTATTAAACATACATATAACTGACTACAGCTCCGGAACGCCCGGTCCGTGTGCTCGTCATTAACATTAACTACCTACTCCGTAATCTAGTTCCATGTAGAATTAAGGTGAGTACGGAATACTGGTTCGAGTCCTTGTTCAGACGAACGCTGCCTTCTCAATCTACGGCAGGGTCCTAGGTTATCTGTACAAGTCATTTATAAGAATAGAAGATCGTCACATCGCCATTTCAGTCGTCAATTATCCGACTCGCTCATTTCGTCTTAATCGATAGAGGGAGCTCGGTGTTGAAAACACGGTCCCAGAACATGCTGGAAACGCCGAAGCCCAGCTCGTAGTCGAGGAAGTGGTGAGCAAGATGGTGCTTCTTGAGCGCCTGGTAGTAGGCTGGAAGCTTCTGATGGTGGAGGATGTAATGTGTCACATCGTACATAACGTAGCCGAATATGCCGCCACAGAAGATGGCCGTCCCAAGGTGCCAGTTGAAGGAAAAGAGGGTGTGCGCAAGCTTCCAGAAGGGCGTCGCAAGCACCAGGAACAGTGCAGGTGGCATAACCAGACGATACTTGTCCATCGGTAGGTAGTGATGAACACCATGCAATAGGAAATGCAAGGTTATGAAGACCCGGTGATCGGGAAGATACCTGGAAATGAGAGGTCAGCACAAGCCACACAGAAACAAGGAATGAGTACAACTTGGCAACATACTCGTCAAGATGGAATAGGAATCGGTGCAAGCAATACTCCACTAGCGTCCATATGAAGACGCCACACAGCCAGCTCGCGCCAAGTGCTAAATAGCTGTCGAAGCCTTGCGCTGCCAGATAGGTTCCATACGCGTCGATCGGTAGCCATAACACGGGGACCACCCATACGGGCGTCAGACTGAGAGGTTCGAGGAAGTTTCCGAATAATGGCGCAGAAGCGCCGCCCTTGTAGTGCCTCGGACGATGGACCTGATCCAGGTAAAACGCCTTGGTGAATCCGCCCCTCCATACCTGCATCAACAAGGGCTTGTTCAAGTCAAGGAACTTGTGCGTCTTGTAATCTTGGTTCAAGTCTGTATCTTTGCTCAGATCCTCCTCACAGGTCATGCCAGTGCGGGGATGTGGCACGGGCGCAGCCTTCCCATTCGTCTGGCTGGACCCGACGTCGTTCTGCGATTGCGAATTGGCCGCCAGCTTCTCGGTCACGAGGGTCGCGACGAGAGACTCGTCAAGGACCTCGTACGCGGCATCGGAGTGAGTATGCGAGTCTTCGTCTTTCAGGATGTCTGCAATATCCTTGCCAGCCCAGTCGAGGATCAGGTCAGGGCCACCGGGATGAGCATCGAGGAAGTCAGTCACGTCGTAGACCTTTGAGCCGACAGTGACATAGCAGGACTTCGCGGTGTTGTGCGACTCGACCTCTGCCTGGGTCAAAGCGGGGAGAGTCTGCCCTGGCATGATGCCGCGAGTGTTGAGCAAACGAAACTCGAACGTAATCTTGCAAGCTAACAAGAGAGAGAGCAGGGCCGTCTGCAGAAGATCGCGCTAGGTTGAGGACGTAGGGGAGAGGAAGGGAAGCGGATGCGAAAGATGATAAGTGTGAAGTTTTATAAAGATGATATTTGGCGGGATGACCAACCTTAAGCAGACATGTAACCAATTAGGGGCGAAATGTGGTACCCAATGGCAGGCGGTACGGATGACGGTACCTGCTTCGTAGCGGTGGTACTTGCTGTGTTCCGGCGGTACTTCCTACGAGGCGCGTCGCGCTTTCTTTCTTTGCAGATTTTAGTAATCCTTCGATCCGTTCCTGGGCACGCGTAGTACCTGAGCGTACCTAACTTGTACAGCGCTCAGCAAATAGATGTTGGGAAAGTACCTGCCCACTACCTACCGGTAGCACCACCTGCTAGCATGCGATGGTAGTGCTGGGCTAGTCCCGATCTAGTCTGGCGTATCCGGTCCTCGCCTGGTGTCGATTCAACTTGACAGTGGTGTTACCCGGGTCGGCTTATCGTATGATCCCGGTTACTGCTGTTCCGCCTTCTGCCGGGTTAACATTTCATTTTCGAATCCCGAAACACCCCGATGCAAACACCGCAACTGTAATCCGCAGGTAGATCGGACAGAAGAGACAAAAGCACCGCGATCGGAGAATTGGCTGTACGAGGAGAAATCTGAGTTACCTTATGTACATGGTAGCTGGTCTCGGAAAGCGCATCAAACTACGAGTACATATGCCTACCAACCGGCGTCATGCTAGTCCGTACCTACGGACTACTGTTCCGTACTCGTAGTCGGCTTGCAACACAAGAGCCTCACAGCCAGGCCATATATCCGGTCACAGGCTAGACAATTACGTGCATGTTCGAGACAGTTTTGGTCCAGCAAGGTATTACTACATATCATACAGCTATGTCTCACCTTAACGCGCTTTCTGATACTAGACACATACGCTACAGTACAGGAACAATCAATCCTCATTGCAGCAGCACAAGACGCTGCCGGGTATCTCTGTAAATCAATCCCATTGCCTCATGCAAATCCCAATTGTATGTAACTCCATGCCATGCAACAAAGAGTGAAGGCAGCGCTTCTGCCCGGTAAAAGAAAATCCCTTCCCTGCTTTTCATTCAGCCCACAGTATATGGACTCACGCAAGAATGTGCCAGATGTGGTGGATGATGATGCTCCCAAATAGGGTATTCCCATAAACGCCAGATGATGCCAGAGACGCTCTTCTTGACCAGATATCCCACAGAAGTAGGATAGCAACAAAAACCTGGAGTAAAGCCAATTTGACGAAAGATGGCGACAAGACAGGCGGGCGCCTGTCACCGCGAATTTGACGATCAACTTCAAGGTCCGCTGCCAATCTGATCGACACAATCAGGCAGACGCAAATAGAGGCTAGTCCTATGCCCCGCCCATAGAGCTCCTGAGAGCCCAATGCGAAGATCCAGCCGCAAAAGGTAATTAGAAGGGCAATTAGTTCGACAATACGCGTCATAGCGCGGTTTGGAACGGTGTCGGGATGTTTTGCCGCGTCACTCTCCACTTTCTGTCTTTCTTCTACGTCTTCTGGATCCGGACTGATAGTAAAGGAGTTTGCGAACATGTTGGACAAACCGTCTCGGGGATCATCTTTCGGCTCAGGGGCATAAAACTTGGCCGGCATTAGGTTAAGTTCAGTCGTATTTCCCGCGGACCTTCCACTAAAATCGATGGGCCGCCGTTCTGTAGGCTTAAAGAAGGTCTCCCTCTCCTTCGGACTCTCTCGAATAATCGGACGCATGGGAGGATTCCGCAACCTTTGAGATGGGTTGGTAGGTGCCGGGGGTACCTTGTACCATAGAGGACCCGGTTTTGGTTCAGTCGGCGCATCATTGAACCGCGGATTCATGTTCTTGACCTTGTAAGGATTGTATGAGCCGAACGCGCGGTGTTGGGAAGCGGATGGAGACCAATCCATTTCATCACCAGTCTGCGAGATGGGCGACTCATACGTTGCACGTGAGAAGATTCTATCGCTAGGACGTGAACTTGCACTCGTCGCAGCAACACGATTCATCCGAGAAATAGGGGTAATGGAACTGAAACTCTTCCCAGAACGGGTTACCCGAGGGCTCGAGATAGGGGGAAGCGGTGGCGAACTTGGGGGTGATATAGATGCTGTTCTATCCTGTCGCTCTGAAGGCGCATGTAGAACATCGTCGAGCACGTCGCCGAAACTGTCGTAGTCCCTTGCCGAGAGTGTCTCGACAGGATGAGGAGACGAACCTGCAGTTAGCTCAGCCGGTCGCTGAAAAAGGGGAGTAGTGTCAGTGTGAATAGACTTCTTCGCCGTCAGATAAATCTGTGCCTGTGTTAGCGTCCATCGTCCCTGAGTGAGAATTCAACAACTTACATAGAAGACGAAGAAAGGCAATGCAAGCTGAGCAGCCAGTTGGCTGTTTGCGGGTACCCCTTTAGATTTGCTATATTGTGCGAGAGAAAGTGCGACAAATCGCACAAGCAGAGCGAGGAACTGGTACGTGTACCATTGCCTGAAACCGAGAATGTGGGCCGTAAAGCCTCGAATGCTTTGTTTGAAGCGAGGATTCCATGGAAATGAGCACATGCCGAGATTGATTGCCCATTGCATAAGTCGGTCTGGTTGTTGTGGTAAAACGGCATTACACGTCCGATATAAGACACCCAATACAACAGTCATCCTGTCGCCGTCGTCCGTTGGAGAAGGGTGTAGCTCAGTAACGAGACAGAAAACCACCGTGAGATGCCACGCGGCTTGGAGCACAAATCCAGCATACCAGCTTGACTTGCCTAGAAAATCAACAACATCCAGCCAACCACGCCGTTTTACTTCCGTCTGCCGCGAGCGCGTGCGGTCCATTACACGTCTCAGATGATCAGTTTGCGCTGTATAACTGGCCTCGCGCAGCTTCCTATTGACCATAGGTAAACAGTCCTGGCAGACTTGTGGATACCGCTTCTCAAGTTCCTTTCTCAGCGCCCAATACTGGCGCTCCCTAGCTCGATATTCAGGACCCACAGGCTCGTCAGGCCACTCGAACTGGGCGATAGAGCTGCTCAGCATGTGCTGGTTTCGGAGACAGGTTGCACAGAAAATCGGGTCGCTGGTCGAGCTTCCGGCTACGAATCCTACCGGTGAAGGCGAGCGGGTCATGGAGGATCGCGGAAAGCCATATCGAACATCGCGCCCGGTGCGTTCGGTGCCCGCGGGTGGATCTGTGATTTCGCCATTCTGCATGTTTGGTCAACAGAGCACGCACACAGTCGCGCATGACGGAGGAAGAGGGACCCGAACAGGAAAAGAAGAGAAAGGAGGAGCTTACCTGGTCCAGCCAGTTGGTCGCGCTACAGACGGTACAGTCGAACGACTCCTGGGCCTCAAATTGAACATTCGACTTGCGTCCGCAATAGAAGCATCGCAGATGTTTCCTGGACCGAAGAGCTGCCATTTTGACTGACGCCGACCGAACGTGCAAAATGCAAGCTCCTCGATCCCAGTTCAGCTTCAGTCAAAAGCCGTCGCCAGTCCACGGGTAGAAGAAGGCTCGGGATAGGTATTTCGGGAGTCGGGATGTAACAATAACGAGGCGGGTAACAAAGAGCGCGGTTTCAGTCAGATGGCGAGGATTTATGTGCGAGTAGTACTAAGGTTGGTAGGTGCCTACAAGTATGTATGGAGCGGGAGGTGTGTTGGTTGACACGAGATTGTTGCAGCTGATGATGGGTCTACGGTAAATCGACAAGGTCACAAATTCCAGGCGCGTCGGGTAATTGTAAAAGATTACCGAAGGTAGCTAGTAGGTCGGGTACCTGCTCGTGCGCCCCAGCGAGACCGAATGGAACGACACTACCTACGAGTACGAAGCGGGGCACGCACGAATTAGGTAGGCGCTCCTCCGAGAAGAGAAATACCTAGGTACATACCTTAGGTAACCTAACGGATTAGGTAAGGTTACCTACCTACGGGCAGGTACGAGAAGGTAACCTTAGTATGTACTCAGGAGGTAGGTGTGGATTACATGCGTATAGGTGAAAACTTTCGTCGCTTGCGTAGAGTCTAGACTGTATAAAGTCAAGTAATATTTCATGTTCCTTCAAGTAGGTACGGAGTACCGGAGGTGTACACTACTCGGCACTTGGCTTCCATATGACGGGCATGGTAGCCGGATAAGTGGCTGGAGTTCCAGAACACATCGCCTACGAATGGTACCTAAGCCACTCCAAATCAGCCACGTTCCCAAGCGTGGTATGTACAGTATCAGTACTGTATTTCGTACTTCGTACAACCACCAGCTCCACGGCCTCGAGTGTCAGTCCCTACCTATGATACTTGCGAGCCGCCGTCAAGTTGCCAACTTTTCGCTACGGCTCATTGCCAACCACGATCTGACCTATCTAAAGCACCAGCTGCTACTACGCATCTAAACGTCCTGTACGAAACAATTGAGTCACCCGACAGATTCCAAATACATACGTACTTCACAGATAGATCATCCTCAAAGAGTACCACGAAGTTGCCGCCACATCATTCATGCGCCGTAGTATCATATACACCTAGTTCGGTCTCACTCAACCTGCGAGATCAGTAAGAACTCCCACTTGGGTGAGTGATGCATTTCCTCGATGAGTTTAGATTCGTCTTATGTGCTTTTCTTCTCCTTCATTCATCTCCTCAAGCTGTGAACGGCATTGAGCTCATCGCCCCCCTTCTGCACGGTCGTCGCTCCGGTATTCCATGGCCATCCCCCTCGTTATAAACATTACGACCACAGGCAGTTCCGGCCTGACTATAGTCAAATTGGGTCATCCAATTGTCTTCAGATGCGTTTGGACCTAAGCCGGTGGGTTTGTTTGTAGATAGTCCTGAAGTCTTGCCTCTGAATGGTGTCTCGCGATGAGAGCCTCACCTGCCATTACATGATTACTTGCAGTAGAAATCTACAAATTTGCTGAACAACCTAGTCTTGTAAGCATACTAGAACAGTGGCAGCTTGTTGTCTTCCCGAATCTTTGGCTCGTGAGTAGCATCAAACTGATCAGCTCAATAGGGGCAGACCGCGTCAATCATTAAGTCTATGAAAAAAAACGTTCGGGGGCTTACCAGAACTCAGCATCAGCCTCTCCTTGCGATACAATACTGCAATCGAAACCCACAGAGGCTGAGAGTAGCTTGGCTCGCTTATATCCTTTACTGCTCAACATCCGTTTCCGATTTTAGTAGGAAGCCAAGCTTGGATGGCTCCCTTTTGATGCTGTCTGGTCCTGTCCTTCTCGGGATATAACTGCTCCGCGGCCAAAGACCTTCACGCCCCCGTCAGATATCAAAACGTGCATCTCGTCTTGGTTCGGTGGTGTCTTGTCCCAAAACCTCTTCGGAAAGTCCAAGTCTTGTTGAATTTCGCTTCATTCTTGAGCGACACGGCATTGAGCTACGAATGAAGCCGAGGCCAGGCGAGCAGTCTAGGAAACACTGGCCTCGAGTGTGCTTAGTCTAGGTTGGCGAAACAACAGGCCTAAAAAGTCACCCTCCTTCGTGCCTTGTGTAGTTGGACCGGGGGGCCTTTGACAGTCGGCGACTCTGGGAAACCTTTTGCGCGGGGGTATCAGTTGTTTCCAATAATCCAATCTCAAACTTCATCGGCGGCATACATCGCCGACATTCACAATGGAGGGTGATAAAGCTGGAAATCCCCAAGCTGGCCATAATACGTCCTCTTTCACATCTTCACAACACTCCACTCTCTCTTCTTCTCAACATCATCAGTCTACAGACCGCCTACACTCATCCTTTCCTCAGCAAAGACAACAACACGTGAAGAGCTCAGCCACCATGGATACCAACCGTGACCAAACCATTCAGTCTGCCATTGGCGGCTTACTTGGCGACATCGCTAAGAACATCATCCCTCTCACAGTCACGTTCGCAATCGCACTGGTTATAGCCGCCACTGCCGTCAAACTCGGAACGCGATATGGCCTTGATCTAACCCTCCCGACTGTCATGTTGGTCATACTGATCTCCATGTTGGCTCGCTTTCTCTATGAAGTTTACTTCGCAGGCGTCGGACCGGCACCGGTATGTAATGCACAGTCTAGTCATTATGTTTTGATTA
Organism: Xylaria sp. L1 SY-2022; assembly: GCA_023079495.1. Taxonomy (NCBI): domain Eukaryota; kingdom Fungi; phylum Ascomycota; class Sordariomycetes; order Xylariales; family Xylariaceae; genus Xylaria; species Xylaria sp. L1 SY-2022. The sequence goes on along the minus strand of JALIDW010000001.1, from coordinate 1,266,095 downwards.
TATGTGGCTCGGGCGGTCATACTGAAGAGATGATCAAAATGATTGAAAGGAGCATTCGCCCTGAACAATCATCCCACCGTCGCTGGGCCATTGGCAAGGACGACGAGAAGAGTTGTGAGAAGGTCTTGGCATTCGAACAACGTCTTCTGGGCCGTTTTACGAGTCACGGTCATGATAGTGGCACCTTTGACATTTCACGGTTTGGGCGTGCCCGCTACGTTCATCAAAGCTGGCTCACCACACCATTCACTGCCTTACGAAGCCTTTTCGACATCCTCCGCATACTCGTTGCATCCCCACATCCACAATCCCCTGGACTTCATTACCCTGGCGTCATTGTCACCAACGGCCCTGGCACTGGCTTCCTATTCCTTCTCGTAGCCCGAGCACTCAGACTGCTTCACATACCACCCACGGGTCATATGCGGACATTATATGTTGAGAGTTGGGCGCGCGTCAAATCTTTGAGCTTGACAGGCAAGCTGATTCAAAGACTCAAACTTACTGATAACTTCATCGTGCAATCACGCTTCCTGAACACCACTAACACTACCTTTGCACAGAACCTGTTGACGCTTCCTCAGGAGCCCAACGTCCCTCTTCTCAACTTTCAGTAGAGTTTTGCCACTCAGCATCACCAGTGGCCTCGGCCCCGCAAGATCGGACGAAATATGGACTTGAATGGCAGTTTTGCAATTGAAGGAGGGCGGAAAGGAGGAATGGCTAGGCAGGGTTGATTCATTCACGTCAATTACAGTACCATTAGCTAGGGAGGGTTAATACAGTCTCGCGCCAAAGAGACTACATTCGATCACAAAACTCCCTTTTCCGGTGGAATGTGAGGATATCGAGATGCTATAAGTGAGCAAGCGGGCGATTCTTATATGCCTAGACGCAGGCATCATATTGCATGAGTACGCCGCCAATGGCTCATTCGTCTACGTCCTGGATCCCTGCGTGCTGTCCTCTGCAGTTCTTTTTGGTCAAAACACGCCCGGTCGGTCTATGAACGACGTATAGGCATGAGGGCTAAGCAAGGGGAGATCTTCCCGCGAGAGCACTACTCTTTGTCTGAAGGCTATCAGGGAGCCCACCCTCCCCCATCCTCTCCCCCTTCAGATCTGCCCCCAAAGTCCAAGGACTTCACCAACTAGATGATAACCATGGTCTTGCCATCTTTGATAAGAATCAGGGCCCCAGGGGTTTGATAGGGGGTATCTATTGAAGAGAATGGCTGTTCATGGCCTCTAGACACCGTCCATGCGGGCTTGTGGTGGTACTGTACTTGGAAGGGCATCAGGCATCCCCCCAAGTGGCCCACCATCTTTTATTCAACTTCCAGAGAAGTCGCTGTTGACCTGACTGTTGACCTCAGCGGCAACTGCTTACCAGTGCCTGTCACGCACCTTCTTCTGGTCAGTGCGGCATGTTTGTTGCTAACGTTGCTTCGGTATGGAGTCACTCAGTATCCCCTTATTTTTCGCGACTTCCCCCCGAACCACTCCAGTCACCAGTCGCGTACCTCCCCTCGTCTACCGTGCTTTACGCGCCTTTTGCCACGCCCGACGCGTCTCTACTGATCTGTTTACTTACCTGCCTACCTACCTAATGTATTCAACCCACCCACGCCATAGGTATACATTGTCCTTCCGTCCATCCCACTGAATCATTCACTTTCCTTCCCACTCTTCCTCCACTCCCACTCACCACTTTCCTTCCCACTGTTCCTCCGCTCATCACCTTCATTCCCACGCTTCCTCCATTCATCACTTTCATTCCCACGCTTCCTCCATTCATCACTTTCAGGCGCGCTCAACAACAAGCAACCACCATCCGCTTTGACAAGATACGTTCACGCAAGGACATCCAACGCACGTTGGTCATCGGCCCAATAGGTTTTGTAAGTTGCCTAGAACCTCACCACTCCTCCTTCCTGTCGCGTGCTCTGCTATCCAGAATACCAGTACGCGAGTTGCGTGCGTGCCTCTCCCGATTCACTGCTTTGGGCTTCCTTCTGACGCGCTGTCCCAATCTTTAACTAATTCACTTAGACATACCGAGCTCCCCCAAACACCTTTGTGCGTACGAAGCCTGGTGAGATGTCTCCCAAACCGAATGGGATTGGCCACGAAGGCCGTCATGGTCACGAAGGCCGTCCTGGCCACGAAGGCCGTCCTGGTCACGACGTCAATCACCAACAAGTCGTCCTGTACCGCCGTGTCAGTCCAACGCGCCCGCCAGTGCACACGCCTGTGCGCCTGCCAGCGCGCCCGCCAACCCAAGGCCCCTCGACTGCAAGCCGATCTGGCGAACGCGTGTTTATCCGTACCCCTTTCGGATTCATTTTCTTCTCGATTCCTACTATCGAGGAGAACTCCACTATCCAACGAGAAGGACTTTTTGCCCAAATGCAACCATGGGATACCCAAGATTTCCGTCGCGCATATGCTCATTTCAATGAGATCGGCAAGTTTTACGTGACTATTCACTTTATCAACAAGAATCCCGTTGTCCCCTACGAGAAGCTTCCGGAGCAGGAACCGCGCACATGGCAGTTCTTAATGGCCCAAGTCCACCGGAACCCACGTTTTGCTGCCAGTCATGTGAAGTTTCTTCTCACTGTGGAATCGTATCTGCCGTATTTCATGTATCGAGCGAACCTCGACTACATATTCAAGCAGCTGCTGACCCCCACGATTTTCGTCGGCTGTGATGCCCAAGTGGATGATCTACTTCGAGCTTTGCAGACCGGTCTGTCGGGCACCGCAGGTATGTACTCTTGGGTTTCCCCTGTTCCTTTCTCCTTCTGCCTTTCATTCGGCTAATGCCTATTCCCCTGCAGCGACTCTGAACGCTCGCAGAACCCAGTCTTCTAGCAAGCCAGCCGTCATCGCTCGACTCAAACTGGTCGCCGAGCATGCTAGCCTGATCAAGAGAATCACGGAGTGCGAGAAGTTTCCTGAGTTTCGACGCGATCTCATTGATCGTCACACCGCCGTCCTGGGCTCCCTCATGGAGCCCTGCCGTGCCATGGGCGTCGACCTTGGTGATATGCGAGATTGCCTCCGCATGGTGGTGTCATTTTTCCTTGACATTGTCGTCAAGACCTGGACTAGTGGAAAGAGCATCCACTACGTTTTTCCAGAGTTCGGATCTAAATACACGCCTGAGACAATGCACGCGCTGAATTCTTCCCGCATCACCGCTCCGGTGCAGGGACCCCCCAAGCAATACCGTGTCTCGCTTGCCATCGTCCCGATGCTGATTCTCCGTGATGACCGCGAGTCGGAGCGATTCATGTGCGAAGGTATTCACAAGGCCTCGGTCTTTGTGATGGACTAGACACAAACCGCCCGAGTTCCTGAATCGCAACATCGTACCGTACTTCATTGCAGCATTCTAGCATCGCGATTCTCGACTCAAACATACGGTACCCTGTCTTGATCTATCACCTTTTCGAGACAACATTTGGCGGCACGGAATGATTACTTGTTTGCACTAAATGGAAGAAGACGTGTTTCCATTGTTTCTTCTGGGTTGCGGATTCAGTTGTTTCGCCAGTTTCGGCCTGGCTTGAAACCTCGTCCGCACCTTGAGGAAACCATAGTGACTCTAAGTACGAGATATGAGGACCATCGAGGCCTCTGAGAATCGATGGTCTCTCTAGAAGAAGCATTATTTGTCGTCATCGTCGCCCTGCACAGTCTTCGACGTTGACATTGTTTTTCACCACACGTTTTGTTTTTTCACCACACGTTTGCCCTTGATCCCTACCCCCTACCCCTTTTACCCTTACCCCAACCCAACCCAACTTGATGGAGGAAGAAAATACTCCATTGGAACTCCTGAGAGATAATAAGTGTCTTTCTCGGCGTTCCTTATTACAAATAACACCCTACCCAATCCCAATGGAGGAAGAAAATACTCCATTGGGATTGTCTGAGAGACAATAAGCATATTTCTCAGTGTTTTCCCACCTTGAGAAAGGACAAGGTCTGGTCTCCATTTGCGCTTATCGTCACCAGCGCAGAGACAAAAAAGAAGACGAGTTGTCGCAGATAATGATCAATTGTGTGCTATTATCTGTTCGACGTCGGAGGATGAACACCAAGGCACAATCGGGCCTGAGTGAATCATCGGAGAGGAAAGGAAGGAGAGGAGGCGTTATGGGTGTGGTCTGTTGTCCCAAGAGGTTTTTAGAGGCGTTACGGGCATGGTCTGTCGTCTTAAGAGGCTTTCGGAGGCGTTATGGGTGTGGTCTGTCGTTACGGGAATGGTCTGTCGTCACAAGAGGTTTTCAGAGGCATTACGGGCATGGTCTGTCGTCTCAGAGGCTTTCAAAGGCGTTTGCAAGGAAAACAGGCTTCACTTTCGGACGGACTGGCGCTGGTTTTTGTGGAAGGCGTTCGAGAGGAATGGTGGATGGTTGTGCTGGAGGTGTCCAGTTGCTAGTGGCTTTGCTGCTTTTATTTTTTTTTTTAAAAAAAAGATAAGGGTTTTCCCTTTAAACAAATGAGGTGTTTCTTCTGTGATGTGATGATGCGTGAAGGTGAACTTGGTAGTCCCGTGATGGTGAGTAAGTAAGTATCCCTCCTACCTTCGGTGGGAGGGCTCTTGAGGTGAGATTCATGATACCATTTTTTGATGATGCTGGAGAGACACGCCTGGTGATATTTTCATTATTTTTTGCCATTGTCAATTTAGTCAATCTACGCACACAAAAGGGGTGATGGTCGACTCAACGGATTGCAATTCTTGGTTGCTCCAGTCTTCTACGACGCCTGGTCGGCCTGCCCGACTACAATACAGCAAGATGGTATAATGATGCAAGACGAGAAAAGACACACAATGGCAGCGAAAGATAAAAGAGAGTATTTGCATCGTAATAGGGTATCGACAAAACCAAAAGAAATACAAGAGAGAGCCGGAGAGCACTCGAGTCCAGGTTGACCATTCGGATATGTGTCGGATGGAAACGATTACTTGCCACCATACTGCACGATCAAATACGCCCTCCAGATGAGCTAGTTCCATGTCTCATTCGATCTGAAAACTTCCATCTCGAAATCTAGGGCGCGACGAGCGTCCCATGTCTCACGAGAAGGTTATCGAGGCGTTTATTAACCGCACCCAGAACGATCTTCAGGACCACATCCGCCGTAAGCTGCACCTGGGCCCCCCCACCGGCCAGCTGCTCATACGTCACGCAATCGACGATGTCGCGGAGTTCCTTGCCCCGTTTCGTGAGGTTGTCATCGAGCTCGCGCAGGAAAGACGCCGCCCCCCTGTCCCGTCCGACCTGGATGAATTGCACGCCGAGCTGATGGTACGGCGCGTCGACTGTGTCGAGCCGCATTGCCTGCGCAACCAGGTTGTTCCGCAACGTCTCGTTATCGCCCGCCTCGCCGTCCGTGATGACGATGATATTGAGCGGTCTGGGCGGCGGTGCCCCAGCCCGCGCTCGCGCCTCATAGCAATCCACATACGTCTTCATGATCTGGCCGAGTCGTTTTCCCGTGGGCGTACCCAGCGCCGGCCGTCTACTACCGAAAATATTCCTCACATCATCGGCATTCGTAATGCCGGCATAGACATGAGTCGCCTTTCCCTCCGCAACAATACCGTCCGACCGCCAGCCCGGCTCACCCCGTCTCTCCTCCTCGCCGAACATCGCGTTGGCGTAGGGATCGTTAAGGAAGTAGATGTCCACGCCGTCCTGGTCGTAGCGCATGCAGATGGGCACGATCTGCTCAATCACATTGCGCGTCTGCTCCCAGCGACTCACCTCGCCCGCTAGCAAGCTCATGTGGCCCGAGTCGCTCCAGTTCATGGAGCTGGAGTCGTCGATGAGGAAGACGGTGTCAAATTCCGCGAGGAAGCGGAACTTGTCGGCTTCTGGGTTGCCGTTAGAGCTCGTGGGCCCGCGCAGACGCGTGTAGATGCTAGGGACGCGCGCGGAGGGTGTTAGTGGAGTCGGCTCACTGTTTTCCTTCGTCTGACCAGCTGCGTCCCCGACTCCGACTGCTGGCGCGGTCGGCGTGTATGCCGGGGGCGGGTCGGAGAAGGGATTTGTAGCGGCGAGGCCATCGGCCGCTTTGGCATTCTTGTCCGCGTTATCGGCGGGCTTCTTGTCCGTATCGGCGGGCTTCTTGCTGCCGATGCCGACTGCTCGCCTGACGGACTGGAAGCTGCCGGCGAGCGAGAAGCGCTTATTGCTCGAGGCGGAGTCGCCCGAGGTTAAGGACTGATTACTGGACTTGGGCATGTTCAAGTTCAATGGCTGCTGCTAGTATTGTGTGAGAGTGAATTCGAACCGCGCGTCTTTCTTTATGTTGTTAAGAGTCAAGGATGGGATTGTGTTTGTTTGTTCGGTCTGACGGTGTGAATGTGCTGTCATTGGCCCCCGTGGAAAGCCGGGATGATATTAGGACTGGTATTATGACCTCCTGAAGGAAGAAGTACAAGTAAGCAAGTGATCCAGACGGAGTCATGGACTCGGTGAGGTGTTCTATGGACTGACTTATAGGGAACCGGATCCTTGAGTTGAGTGGTTTTGTTGGTAGTCACTCACTTTCTTCGTATTGTCTATCTCGGACACCTCATCTGGTCTCTGTTTGCGCAGGCTGAGATCAATGGCAGGTATCGTTTGAACTTTTGCCAAGGCTGAGCAGTTTGTGTCACTCAACACAAGGAAACATACATGAAAGGTGTTCTCACAAAAAAATGAATAAATAAATAAAAATCAATGTGACGGGCAAAAGTCTCGGTCCGCCACGTGAGAGTGAGTGATGATGAGGCTGTGTAGGACCTAGTGAAACCCACAGTGAGGAATCAGGAACCAGAACCGAAAACGTCAGCCGGAAAACGGAAGGTCGTGGCAATGACAGCGCATTCTTCCGGGCCAGATCGGCAGGGACTTACGAGTACGAGTACAGAAAGGGAGTGGATCCTATCTCGGTCAGAGTTCAAGGAAAGTAGGTAATTCGGTTATGTACGGAATGTTACCTTCCATCTCGGTCAGATTCTAGTATATAGTCCGTTATGTACGGAATATTACGTTCAGAAGCTGATTTCACGTGTTGGCGTGACGCTGACCTTCAATTACGAGTACCTTCAAGGGGTAAGTTATGCGTATTTTACTGCCAACGATGGAGTTCGACATCTTGATATGAGGTACTCATGATATTCCGTATTACACCGGACTCACTCTATCGTAAAGAGATCAATGATTGCCTGCAGCTTAGCTTCCATCCCACACCTCGTGACAACGTGACCAGTTGATTCGCAGGAATTACCCCATCACATCATAGCCTAGACTCCTTCAATATACTCCAGCACAGCCCGATCAACAAGGCGGACTGCAAGGTCATCATGAGATTGGGGTATCTTGTTTTGAGCGTTCTATGTTACAATGCAATGCACAAAGTACCTGCATACTTGCACTTCCCGGCGTTTACGCCCAGAGCGGAGCCGTGACCTCAACAGCCCGCTCCACAACCGCCTTGACCCTATCGGCAAATACCCGTTGGTTGCATTCAACCTCAAGGTCCTCCAGCCAGACCGTAGCTACCATCTTATCCACCTTGATCGTGACACCAGGCACCAGAATGCCAAGTTTATGTAGTCGTTCGAGCTCGGTCTTTTGTCGCAATTCGAGGAGCCGCTCTTCCTCCTCATCATCATCGGAGAGCTCCATGGATGCATCTGAGTCGGCTCCATCGCCTCCCTCAGACTTCTTGGGTTTCACGTCCTTCGTTAATGCTGGCACTTTAGGCATCGCCACTGGGGCGACGGCATCTGCGCCGAATTGTGCTTCGAGGAATAGAAACAGGCGTTCGAGTCTCTCTTGAGGTGTCGGGCTCGCGTGGGGATTCTGGGCAGGGAGTTGACCATGGTCGTGAGAGTGAGGGCTTTTGCTGGCAGATCCTACTCAACTTGTTAGTCACGATACTCAGGCGATGAACCCCCCCGATGTTTGCTTACGTTTAACGGCGGCAGGACTGCTTTCTGTTGACAGCAAGACAGCCATGACTGCATCTGCTATGCCATCGTTCAACATGTTTCCTTCCCATACTATCTCCACTTCACCATTGCTGAAATACCGAACGGTCACGCAACCCATGACCAGATACGCAGCCACAACATGGGCTACCTCTTCGTCCACATCTGCCATCTCATCCTTACTGTTCGTAGTTTCGCTCTCAATCTCAGACTTCTTTGTCTTAGTCTCAGGGAGTTCTTCAATGCTTCCAAAAGTGCTCTCCAAAGCCCACTTGATTAGGTCGATGCCCGCGGCACTAAGTGTCAATCGCTGTCGGCAAGCAATGATGGACGTCGTGAGACCGGCATACTCTCGCAGGTCCTCCGGATCCATAAGCGACATTTTAAAGTCGTTCTGAACAATAACGCCAGCTACGAGCTCAGCTTCGGAGCTATCGAGAGAGGATAGCTGTGTAGGAGGCGGGATGGCTGCAAGCTTGCCGACAACTTTGGCGACCTTGTCCGTCTTGAACGGAATCCGGAGTTCTTCGCAGTTCCGGGGACTGAACACCTTGGTTTTATCCTGTTCAATCTTGTTGGCATTCAACGAAAGTAACTTGGACTTCAGCCGCATCATGTTGTGCTGTTCGCCGTGGACCAAGATCTAAACACTACCTGTTAGCTTGAATACGACTACCATCTTGAATAGAATAGGACTTACCACGACTGGAGCAGCAATCTCTTCAATAAACTCCTTGTTCTCCTGGCCGTCGACATGAGCGGCGAACGAGTACTCGGCGACACTACACCTCCGGTGAATCAAAACCTTTTCGTTGTCTGCGCCCGGCGCCCTTCTGATGGCGTTGGTATTGCGAGACATGACGGCTTGGATTGTATCTGGTTCCGTGACAATGTGCTTCGCCATGGTGCCTTCCACGCTGTAACCGGTGATAATGACACCGTTCTTGTCACTCGGCGCCCATCTCTCTAAAAGCTCTCTGCTAACGCCATTCTGTAACATACCGGGGCTCGCCAACATGACGCAGCCGCCCACATCGTCGAATCTGTCCAAGCTTTTGAGGGACCGGACGTACTTGAAATCCCATGGTCCTCCTTTTCCACCGACATCTCCAGCAGATTCGGCCTCAGCCATACGCTCCCGAAAGAGGCGTTTGATGTTATCATTCATGGCACCAACATATGTCTGGTATACGACCATACACTTTCGCGCGAGGTTGCTGGCATAGTATATGGGGTACTTTTGGAACTCAGCATGCTTTCCCCAGTATTCATCAAGAATGAGCATTAGCTCTTGCGCTCGACCGAGAGCGAATACGGGCATGAGGACCCGTCCGCCCCGGTTGAGGATGTTGGTAACAGACTTCATCAATGCTTGCTCGCGTTCAAGACGCGGGACGTGGGTTGACACGCCGTAGGTCGATTCAGTGATGAGGACGTCTACCTTGACCCCTCGAGGCACTTCTGCAGAGATCAGGTGTCGATCCTGTTCTCGGGAGTAATCTCCCGTAAATAAGATGTTGAGACCGGCAATCTCAATCAAGAACATGGCGGCGCCTAGGACATGACCTGCGGGGTAAGGTGTAATGCGGATGGAAGAGATAGTATGGGTGGTGTGGTAGTCAATAGCCTCAATCAGGGGGAAGCTATTAAGATGATCTTGCTCGGTGTAGACCGGCTGAGATGAAGGGTGCGATGATGTGTTGCCAACTCTTATGCTGTCCTGGATCAGCCACTTGTAGATAGCCTTGGTAGGATGGGTCATGAAGACCCGGCCCCTGAAGTTGGTTTTTGTCAAAACATAGGGGAGGGACGCGGCATGGTCAACGTGGAAGCTTGCAACTTGTTAGCATATATTGCATCTGTCCCTCTGACAAAAAAAAACAGGGTCATAGAGATTGAAGCATTGTCGTCACAGTCAGGTGGGATACTATCGGCTGAGATTGGACAACATCTTTGTATTGATAGCTGAATAGAAGATACAAGACACATGGAAGAAGTGGTTAGATAGCCATGAATCAGACTCTACCCACGAGTAGGCAATGCTCTTGAGATGTAACAAAACCGAATGGTTTCTTGGTTTGCAACCAACCGATAGTGCCCATGACCCTCTACAACTACGGGGGAATAATGTGGCAGGAGGACTTACTGGCTGATGAGCAGCACATCTACTGTGCTCAGATCGAAATCGTCAAAGAAGGGCAAAGACGCGAGACCATCATATGCGGGATGCTGACCGGCATCGAGCTTCAAGACCAGACAGACAAATAGAGGTTAGCCTCGCCAGGTATCTAGCTTGGACTTGCAGTCCGATCATCACAGATCACATACCATGACTGTTTTCCCTTTGTACTGGATGATGTGACATGAGCGGCCGACCTCGTTTCCGCCGCCCAGACACAAGAACATCAACTCGTCGGAAGGATCCACGGCCTCGTCTGAAGCCGACGCGGCCATGGCAGAGGCTTTACGCTTGGATGCCATGATGTTATTGTTTTCACGAGCCCATTAACCGATGGGCGCGGTTAAGTGACCGTCAGCTATGTGGGTAGAGCAGCAGACGGGTGGGTTTCTAAAAGATTAGAACGATAGTATCGCGTCGCAGTGGCTTTGCTTCTGTCTGGCGCTGTTTCTTCGACAGAAGTAGAGAGTTGACGAGTCTGCTCAACCTCCACTATGTCGCAAGAGGAACTGGCGGCTGACTTGACAGAAAGTTGAATGAGGGTTGTTGTGGGAGTAAGGAATGTTGATGAATTTGGGTAGGGAGAATGGTCAAAGGTGGAAAGCAAGGCGAAGTGTTATGGGCGGATTATGGATGGATTGCCTGCCTAATGCATACCTCCCGGTAGGTACTACTCCCCGCTAAGCACCCACCTGAAATACCTACCTACGGAAAGGTGTCTACGGCGACACGGCGACCTCGACACGCCTGCTTACGTAAAACAGAGAAACCATGGAAGGGAAGGTCCGTGCACGGGCCACCGCTGTCAAAGATTTCCCATCGGCGCCAGTGCTTTTCCTACACTAACCACTCCGCCTAAGTCAGAAACAGACCTACCAACTTAGTGCCTTAAACATCATTCCCATCATCACCATCCACCCTCCACCATCAACCATCACACTCTGCTCTGCGCCACCCTGCGCCAACGTCTACCACTGTCGCCAACTTCCATTTCATCTGAGTTCCTGCGCGCAACGACTCCGCAAATAGTTCGGTACAGAATTCGATCTACAAGAACTACACGATTCATCGCAAGACTCCTGGCGGTTTGATGGGGTTTGACCTGTCCTGCGTGACAGTGATGCGCTAGGACCGCGGCATCATATCCACGCGCCTGCCTGGTCATACCGCCTATTTTCGCTCCCGTCGTCACTTCCTATGCGCTCCATCTGACGGTGTACCTGCCCATTGAAGCTCTTCCAGAGCTACGCACCTGCCTCGGAGTCTGTCCCTTCCCCGTCTGGTTTTGTGTGGAGCTGATACCGCCCACGTGTGGAAGGCACGCCTCGTACCTAATCTACCGATTTCTCGCACTCAACATTCTACACCCTCGGCGATTCTCCTCACGTATCCTATCTTTCCTTTCCCGCCCCAAATTCGACGACACGCACCAAGACACACGTTCTCATCTCGTCTTTCATAACCCTTCGACGCGATTCGCGCGACAACTACTACGCAGGAGAATTAACCAGATATCCAAATCAGCAATACACTGAGACCGTACCGTACGCATCCGATACGATACGAAGACGATCGTGGACGGACTTCACCGATATCCACACAGATAGTCCCGATTGTTCTAACCAAGTTATCTTCCGTCGTAACCGTCCGTCAACATGTCCCATCCACAGCAAAACCACACGCAGCGGCAGTTCTCGCCGCCGCAGGCGTCTTCTCCCTCCCCAAGCAGCACAACAGCGCCTGCTGGTTACCCTCTCCCGCAAGCGAAGCGACCCAAAGTATCTCCGGTGCTTCCCCAGCAGCTCTCTCAGCCAGCGTCGCCCTATGTGAACACAGCGCAGTATGCTGCTAGTCCGACATCCAGTATCCCGACATCCAGTATTCCGGCGCCAGCACTAGTCGCGTCACCATCGCCTGGCATGCCAGCACACTCAGCACCCTCCGCCATCTATCCCCCCGTGAGCGCGTACAACACTGCTCAAACAAACGGTCGCTTTGCACCAATGGCACCAGCATCGGCTGCTCAACCTGCACAGTCACAAAGCCCACTTGGCTCGCCTCTCGCACCTGGACAGGGAGTTCGCCCAGCTTCTCAAACTCTTCAGTCGCCAGCTCCAACAGCGACAACTACTGCGACTCCTGTGCCTCCCCCGCAGTATTCGCATGCTCAGCTTGCGCCAATGAGCAACGCCGTGCCTGCAACGAGCAATATGGGGCCTCCGGCCACATACCCCGCCTCGTCTCTCCCCGCTCCTAAGGACTTGTCGAAACAGCAAGCTTCGAAGCCAACTGCTTCGAAGGTTAACTCGTATGAGATGAACGATATGTTGATGGGTACTGGGGTCGATTTGGAGGAAGAGGCAGAGCTTTTGAACGAATCGAGATCCGGCTTTTCGCACATGCCTTCGGGTGGAAGGGACACCTTTTACGGCGCAGGTCGGGCTAATCAGCCAGGTGAGGCTATCAATGAGCAGTCCACTGAAGACCTCGAAAAGGAAACTGCAGATCGCGCCTGGCTTGCCGCAGCCAGCCGCCTCGCTGTATCGCGAAGTCAAGAACTGAAGTACAGTTCATTAGAGCCGGGCGTCCTCCACCACCGAATGCACAACATCGCCCAGAAATTCGGTCTTGAGCTCAATTTGGAGTTGAAGCCAGATGGCCAGACCAAGACCATGGGAAGGACTTTCCAGCCTGACGAAGCTCAGAGACCTGAGATCAAGGTGTCGGTTCAAACGGCCCCGGACGGCTTAATCCTTCAGACGCACGGGTCGATCATTCCGAAAGATGCATATCTGGCGGACCAGATACTCTTGCTATCAATGGCGACGAGGGAGCGCCTGCGCGACCTACTCACTGATGCAAACAAGATTGCCAACGCGCGACAGACAACTGCGCATGGTTTTGTTCCCGCAGAATGGAGTGACGCCGTAGTATCGCCATCTGAAGACACGGCAACGCGGAGAGGCAGTAGGAGCAGCCCCGGCGCTAGTCCACGCAAGCGTAAGAAAAGCATTACTTTCAGACATGAGTGTTCCCCACCACTAACAACGTTGCTAGGGAGTTCCGCTGGTATCAGCAATGGCGAAGCACATGCGGCAGACACTAAGGTGCTGCCAACTAATGAACTGGTTAACAGTATTGTTGCCCTTGGAAAACGATCGCGGGACTTGGAAGAGGCCCGTCTGAAGAAGAGACAGAAGCGACAGAAAGCCTCAGCCGAGAAGACCGAAGAGGAAAACGGCACCGGCGCCTCTGGTGACTCAGGTGCCATTGCGCCCGATGGAGAGACCAGGTCGCAATCGAAAAAAGACAAGAAACCAGCCGGTAAAACCGCCGAAAGCACAAGTAAGACAGATATGCAGAAGTCGAATAATACTCTGGCTCTGTTTACCCGTCATAACAGATATGCATGGACAACAGTCGGCAAGACTGGTGGCGCATCAGGCTTCCAGGGTCTGGGTGGTCAGAATGCTTCCAAGGGTCAAAATGGGCCTCTTACTAAAGCTGGCGTCGCACATCTAGGGCAGCTTCGTGAGGATTCCAAGAAGGGCAAAAAGATCCAACTTCGAGATTGGATTGTGACCCTTGAAGACCGCGGCCTGGACCCTCGAAACCTGCAAGTAGCCTACAGTCACGTCGACAAGTCATCAACGGGCTATAACATAAGCAACAAAAGTCCGTAAATAATGACACTCCTTTCGGGTGGATGCTCGTCCTAGGGTAGGGCCGTCCATCCTCCATCCATCCAGGGCGGCTCTTCAAAACCATTATACCGATGGCATCTCCCAAGTGGCACACCTGTTTTGCGTTCATCAGTTATATACCCCTTGCTTTGAAACCAGGCCAGGCGTTGACATCACGGGGCATAGGAAGGCGGGCATGTTTTGTGTTTACAGGTCGACTTCGAGCCCTTCACTTGCCGCCCAAGGTATGCCGTACGAGCGAAGCAAGCGAGACGATCTCTAGATAGCAGAATAGGCAGTGAGAATCAAATCAAAAATCGGGTTAGAGTCCATACATTTGCGCAGAGAAAGTGAAGTAATCAATGGAAATAGTAGATCCCTTGGAATAAGTGAAGCCGAGGACTTGCATAGGCCCATTCTCAGTGAATACATCTTTTACGTTCTTCTAACCACCTCTAATACCATTTATTTTCCTGAGTGTTTGTTTCATGGATGGCGATGTCCGCATTGAGCATTCCGTAACCCGTACTGCACAAGAAACTGAGAAATGAAGCTATCGATCGTATACTGTGTTTTTTTTTTTTTGATTCCGTCACTGATGTTACGTCCTTGTATTTCGTAGTTCCGTGGGTCTGATGGTTGTTATTCTCGAATGTCGTCGGGGCCGGACCGGAGTCCAGGTCAAAATTCGGACATCTTGCCGCGCCCAACCGGCCCGGCTCCGACCCAATCAAGAACATTCACCCCAAAATTGATAATCTAGTCCGCTCCTTGTCTTCTTCTTCTTCATCATTCTTTCTTTCATCATCTCACAGTTCCTGAATCGTGACGATACCAATAGAAAAGATAAAAAAGGAGTCAAAATGGCTAAAGCGGTAAGTTGGATGCAACAGACGAAACCCCCGCAGACTGAAGAAACGTTGTGAGAATGAGACCATGAATTGCTAACATGAAAGCCACGGGGGAGTGTTTACTCCCTCGGATGTGCAATATAGGCCATCGGACAGATATGCGCGTCCAATTCTATGACGCATAACCTGGCGCAGTGCGTGAGGCTCGTCGGTCAGGCTGCGAGTGCTGGTGCAAAGGTGAGGGGAACCTTTGTTCATCTCCATGCATCTGTCTACCTTCGTGCTTTCAGACTTCGGCCGTGCTTGGAGGGGATGCTCTCATGTTTAAGAGAATGAGTGCTCGAAAGCAGATGGGAAGTGATATATGTTGCGGCATATTCACTTTATGTTCCCATGCTTCGGGCGTAGTCTCATGAGATGAGATGAGTGCACATACGATGACGGCTTCCCGTTCCGTCAACGGACATACTGCACTCATTCACACTGATCACATCGTGATATCCATTCTTCACCAGGATGAGACCATAACTAACTCATCCCCAGATCCTCTTCCTCCCAGAAGCATCCGACTACATCAGCAGCACCCCACAAGAATCCCTCTCCCTCGCGCACCCGGTCACAACATCCCCCTTCGTAACCGGTCTCCAAGCCGCAGCTGCCCAGCACGCCATCGCCGTGCACGTCGGCATCCACGTTCCCGTGTCCGTAAAGCCCGTCTCCACCGTCTCAAACCCCGTCGTCCCGTCCCTCCCAACTTCTGAGGACAGCATCTCCCCAACAACAACAAATGAATCAGTCAAACTCTACAACCGCACAATCTACATCTCACCCACAGGCACCATCGACCCCAACACCTCCTACAACAAACTCCACCTCTTCGACTACAGCACCCTCCGCGAATCAGCCAGCACGCAAGCCGGCGCGGGTCTCATCCCGCCCTTCCCATCACCCGTGGGGCGATTAGGCAGTCTGATTTGTTTCGATATGAGATTTCCCGAGCCGGCGATCCATCTCACCCAGGGGCGGTTTCATTCAAACCCTCCTCCTCTTACTACACCTCCTACTGCTACTCCTCATACTTCTACTTTGCATACCCCTCCACATCCTCCTTCAACGACAACGCTTACTAACGAACCCCTCCCCGCCCAAATCCTCCTCTACCCCTCCGCCTTCACAGTCCCCACCGGCCGGGCACACTGGGAAATCCTCCTCCGCGCCCGCGCCATCGAGACGCAGAGCTACGTCATCGCCGCCGCGCAAGTCGGGCCGCACAACGAGATCTCGCCCGCGGACGCAGCACGTGGTAAGAAGCCCCGCGTCTCCTACGGACACAGTATGGTCGTCGATCCCTGGGGTCGGGTCATGCTTAAGATGAAAGGTGTCCGGGAGGATTGGGATGGGGAGGATGTGAGGGATGCCGTTGAGGAGGGGGCTGTTGGGGAGTTGGGTGTTGTTGATATTGATCTGGGGGAGTGGGAGCGTGTTAGGGAGGGGATGCCGTTGATTCGGAGAACGTAAGTGACCTTCTTTCTTATCCATCTGCCTACCTGCTTGTCGAACTCCTGATGAGCACGACGGCGTGTATGGATTTAACTACTGGTTTTTCGATGACTTACTGACTTGTATCCAGTGACGTATATCCTCAGATATAGTCAGCTTGGACTACTTCAAAAAGTCAAGAAATTCACATAGAGAGCGAAAAGAGCCCATGAAATAGACTTGTTGAATCCTTTGTTGATGGCATAGCTCAGAAATGAGCCTTCCTATCTACTAGCAGAATATATTTGATTCAAGCAAGTCCCCCATAACTTCGTAGTTGTTTCGTACCTTCCAGGTAAACAAACAACATGGTTGTGATCATCCGTTGTCTTCATACAACGTAGCGTAGATGAGGACGCTCTCAAATCGTCCTGTTATTACTGAGTATATGGCCGCTCGGAAGCGTAACTGCCACCCATTGTACCGCCGCAACACGTACGTTGATGCATGGATGCAAGTTGAAAATGACGATACCTAACGCCGTGGCCGTGACCACTACGCCAAACGTGCCTCGACCGCCCAAACCGTCGTATGGGACCGAGATGCTGCAGAACCCGCTTGCTTGAAAACCCCTTCTCCTAACCATGGACATGAAACCGGAATTGTATGGCCATCATTCTAGTACAACTGTACAATCATCATGAGAGACGAGTGGTTTGTCTCCATCGTGGGGTTAAGACACCAGCCCCTCTGGTCATTAAGAGTATGAGTAGGGAGACCGAAAAAGAAAAAAAAAATAGTAGCGACAACCGGCAAAGACAGATTTCCGCAAGGGGGGTCGTCGGAACGAAAAAGGACTCCCCGAAAGAATAGGCGCAAAAACATAGGCCCAGGTGGACAGGATAAAGTCCTAAAACATTAGCCTAGACCTCAACTTGCGGAATCGTGGAAACCGCGCTGGGCGACTACTGCGCGATTGGCTGGGTATAGCCGCCTCGTCCTCGAGGTCCGCCACGGCCACGCATGCCGCCACGTCCGCGTCCACGACCACGGTAGCCACCACGGTAGCCGCCGTCGACACTGCCTTGGCCAAATGTCTCGATGTTTTTGCGTTGCTCCTCGCCACGCCACTCCCGCCCACCGGGCTTGTGACCGCCGTTCTCTGCCCGATCCTTGGCCTCACTGCCTATGTTATCAAAGAATGACTTAGACTTATTATATGGGCCATCGTGAGACTCAGCAGGCTCGGAACCATGATTAATAGTAACCTCGCCCATAGGTGAGGAACTAACGGCGGCCATGGCAAGTTCTTGCTTGTTGAACTTCGCATTGGCAGTCTGGAAATCGAAATCGGAGTCGGGAACTTCGACTTTGGACTGGGCGCCACCACGACCTCCACGGCCACGGCCTCTACCAGAGCCACCTCTTGTAGCATTCACGCGCATTTCATTCACCTTCTTTGTGAGGTTATCCATAGCAGATGCCATGTTGGGTGTTCCAACAACACCAGCAGCGGCATGGGCGTTATCTAATTTGGCCATAGCCACAGCGACTGCTGCCTTGGCAGCTTGAGTTGCATCCTTCAGAGCTGAGGCGCTCTGAGCACCGTTCGCTTGATCGGCAGTGCGTTTCACTAATACGGGGGTAGCAACAGCCTGCGCAGCAGGCTTAGAAGGAATTACGGCGGGAATTGGAACAGCGGGGGTGATCCGTGTGCTCTTAGGGCCAGTGGGAACGTTCTGCGTTTCGGCAGTTTTGTTCACAGGCTTGCTTGTTACTGGTGCATCTGTTGTGGCCTTCACAGTTGGAGCCGCAGGCTTCGATTCGGCAGGGAGATTGGGTCCCGCTTCTCTCGGAGCCGGTTGAGACGGCTGCCCATAGGGCTTGGACTCTGCAGGCGCCTCACTCGGAGGAATACCAACCGATCTCTGTTTGTCGACACCGGCACCAATGGGTGTCGGCTTGTTACTCTCCGCATTCTGGGCGGTTCTCATTCCCTGGCCGGGAGTACCAGGTGCACCAGATGGACCATGGGGAGCAGGGGGGTAACCGAAGTTGTTCCAAGGGCCCGGGCCTCCAGGCGGGAAACCTTGAGCAGGGGGGAACCATCCAGGCGGCGGTGGATACGGCATACCATTGAAACCCTGGGCTGGACCGGGTGCGCCACGTCCCCATTGACCCGGAGGCGGAGGATAGAAGCTAGGTCCGTAGGGATTTTGGCCGAAGCCAGCAGGGCCGGGAACTTGGCTGGGCGGACCAGGTGGCATTCCACCAGGAGGGCGAGTACGAGCCTGGGGGACCCAAGAAAATGCATTAGCAACAGCCCACAATAAGCGGATTGACAAGAAGGCTGAGTGAAAAGTGTAGATCAGAAGGAAGGCAACGGAAATATCAACACGGGATTGTTTGCGCAATTCAGTAAACTTGAGTTTACATCCGAAATGATTCATCATACGATTGAGGTTTGATGCTTGTGAAGCAAGAACGGAGACAGAACAAACTTACACCAAGGATGGCGGGATCATCGGGGACCGCGGGGGGCTGGTTCTCTTTCGGGGCGGAGGGAGGCTCCTCGATACGGAGATCCTTCACGTCGCTGCCACGGAAGACGATGTACTCGTAAATCTGCTCCGAAGCAGCTACCTCGTCCGCAGGGTTTCCCCGACGACCTTCAGTGCCGTAGGACTTGACATTCTCGAGAGAAACCGTCGACTCTTCACTGTTGATTTCGTGCAGAATACCTGAATAGCTTGCCGAAGCGAGTCAGTAACTGCCGGGCGTGCTGCACATTACCTCAAGGACTTACCGAATATCGCTCTTGGATATCAACGATATCCTTGCACTGCGTGAAGCAATGTTAGCGAGGCCAGTTGGGCACTATTGGATCAGGGAGCCGACGCACCCTAGGAATTCGGACATGGCCAGTAGAATGGGCGCATCAAGCGCAAGTAGAAGTGGAACTTGGATTGAGAAAAAGAAAGATGAAGAGGATGTATTATGTTTTGAACAAATGTGTTGGGGGTTAGAATGAAGGAGGGCGCGGGCACATATTACGGTTGGAGCTGAGGGGTAGTGGGTGAGGTGGGTAGGAAGCAGGGTGAAGGGAAGAGGTGTAATGAAAGAAAGGGAAAGAAGGCTGAATATCGTCAAAAGGACCAGCCATTTGAATTGTGGCTATACCCACACGAGCTCTGACCGCCTGGCAGCAATGACGCGAATGATTGGTGTAGAGCAGGTCTCGGGACCCACAGTGACTCGAGCTCCTAGGGCCCCGATACCTTACTCGTACATGCCGATACTATGGATCTACATAGATATGTATTTATGCACGTTTGTACTACATAGCTTGGTGGGTTCTCACACGGAGTGGAACTCGTCGTCGATGCAGGTCGCCAGCTCCGTTATCCGTACTAATCCGTACCTAAGGTACCTTACATAGCACGCAACACCTGCTGAGGTCCAGTGAGATGCCTGCAGTCCCCAATTACCACTCGGTGGACGTGGCACTCTTCAACGCTACAAGATGATGATGGCCGTGCTACCGCCTTGTCCAGTTCAGTCGGCATATCCCTAGTATGTAGGTGGTTAGTCAGACACGTCAGAGTCAGAGTCAGAGCCAGAGCTGCTTGTCGTGTCATCCGACGTCTCTTCCTCCTTCACGTTCTGCTCCATAACCGTGTCGTCGTCCTCCTCGTTTGCTTCCTCCAATGACGACTCGGCATCAGATTCGTATTCAACGAGTGCTGATGCCTTGCGCTTTCTTGAGGATTGCTTCTTGTCCACGTTTTCTATGATATATCCTTCGCCCAAGTCGACAGCAGGAGCTGGCCATACATAGATTGTAGGGAATTCGATGATCTCTCTTTCAGGCAGAATTCCAGCTAGGTTGTCGGAAGCTTCTAATGGTATCAATCTTCGTGGCTCTCTCGATGGTGTGTTTGGCTTCAGATAGAAGAAGCGATATTCGTTCTCTGTTGCGCCGTTCCAGGCGCCGTTGATCTGGTTCTGCATCAGGCATACCGATTCTTGCCACATGCCCGTCTTCGGATCCTGGAATCTTCTTCCCGAGGCTTGCTGCTTCCGATACGCTCTCTCTTCAGCTCGCTCGTGGGTTGTCAACTGTCGTTGCCGGTCACACTCCAATGCTTCGGCAAAGGCAACAGAAAGAGGTGTCTCATCGAGCACCTTGTGCAACAAGCGCTTAGACCGAGTCTGACTACTTGTGACAATGGATGACTCGGTGTTGAAGACCATCCATTCCACTTGCCAGTTGATTGTTCTCGTGCGTCTATTCCAGCTCGACTTGTTCTCTTTGTAACGTGTCATGCCATATGGGAGGGAAGACACATGTATGCCAAGCTCGCGCATTCTTTGTATAGCATTTCTGTCCCATCTCCGTAGACCATTGTCAACCGTGGTCCTTCCCCGACTCTGACCTTTGTTGAAGCGTGCCTTCTTGTGAGCCGGGGGATTGGCATTGGCATTGGCATTGGCGTTTTCCTGTGGTAGAACATCCCTATCTCCCCGCAATATACGCTCGGCACGTTCCATAGATCTCTCGATCTTGGTAAGGAAGTTGTAGTCGTGGTCGATGCTGGCATCTGTCTTCAACTTATCGAGCGGCACAAACACGGTAGCGTCGCGTTCGCCATTGCATGAGGACCAGTTCTTATGTTTTGTGACACAAGCCAACGAACAAGTCCGCGTCTGGCATCTTGGACATTTGTATCGAGGGGGTTGGATATGGCAGATGGCGCAAAGGGAAGTAAGCAACGGATCCGACATGATCGCGTTGTGTGTCGTCGTGTCGCAAATGAGTATACTAGTCGGCCGCCTTGGTCGGGGAAGAAAGACAGGAAGAAATCCGGTGCCCGAAGGAAGTAATGTTATCTTTGTCAAACAATCCGGTGTATATTAGGTATCGAGAATTGAAATTGGACGAGAGGATCTTGAAGTGAAGATGCAGATGCGCGTGGTAGGCTGAACAACCGTGCTCGTATAATCCGTAGGGGGCGAAAGGGTATCAGAGCAGAAAATAGATTACTTCTTGTACATAACACAATGTAGAGCTGTCACAATTCACGTAAGAGCGAAATAAGTTGAAGGCTTTTAGAGATGGGATGAAATATTGTAGTTTACGTATGGTAGATAGGGAGGTGGTGGTGGTAGGTTAGTTGCCGCAGCGCGTGTCGATGATAAAGTGCCGAAAATGTTTGGATGCGCCATGCGATGATCAGCAATCACATGCTTATCTTATCAATCAGTTTCTTTATCGATAGCCAGCGTAGTATCGTACTCCGTACGCAATAGTACTGTGCATACGGTACGACCAAACCAGGATGTGCTTATCCAAGCTCAAGCTTCAGGTTATGTATCAGCAATGTGGGGTCATCGACGGGTCCGCTCTCGGTGGGGTCTTCTGGAGACGGACCCCTCTCGCGCTAGGAATGTCGGGTGCATGCTCAGCTGCCCCTATCGAAACCGGGCGAGGGGCAGCATCTCGAAGCTCATAGCTCCTACGGAATACCTACGGATTACATAGCTCCCATTGATGACCAACCTCGCACCAAGCCTCTAGCAAACATTGTCCCGGTCTTACACGAAAAACCGGTTGCTGAGATGGATCTCTTCTCCCCTGTTATTGGTAGACGATGGCATCAATGGCCGAGCTTCTGACGGCGTCCTGATTTGCCGATGGCGTAGGTATGAGACATTACGTATGCCTTCATGAGGTACGGATTATTCCGTACGATCGAAGCAGGTAGTATTCCGCGCGAGGATCTCCTAACCAGAATAAATGCAAATAGATGTCCAATCCGTATTGATGATACGGAAAGGAGAAGCAAGCCTCTCAACGTACGGAACACAACAACAAGTGATGCCGCCCTACGGAAGACACAACGCTCCGTCTCACGTATCCATTCTCGTACCCCTCTCGGCGATTGCCCTCATCATGCGGATCGGAGTCTTTCTGGCGGCGGGTCTGAGACTGACATCTCCGGTGACGTCCCAGTGATAAGGGGGTACTTTGCGTACTTCCTGGCAAGGTTTGGTGGCTTCGCGAGATCTCAAAGCCGCCGAGTCGGTCTTATGAAATGTGAATAAATCTATTTGCCGATTACTTATCAATCTTGCTCACTCTCACTCTCCCTCCTCTTCTTCGGGTCTTCCAAGTTCTCACCAGGAACTGGAATATATATTTATAGACTGACGTGTTCCTCCTGGCGTTCATCTAATCAACGACTTCTCTCTCTTTCTTCCATTCTTCAGTTCAATTGACAGCTCTTCTTTTACTGCGACTCATATATTCGGCGTTCATCATGACAATCGCTACAAACAACCTGGGCCAGTCGCAGTTTGACCCCACCAAGATATGGACGACACTGTTGACGAACCGTGCATACTTCGGCGGTTTGTTGGTGTTGAACCACTCTTTGCGCCGGTCTGGCAGTCGCTATCAGCTCAAGGTCATGGTGACTCGCGATGTCGAGAAAGATGAGGAATACATGCGCGCCTTTGTTGCTGCCGGTATTCCCACCATCGTCGTCGACAAGATCGAGCCTGCGCCTCGCGATGGCAAGGTCAACCGTGGTACCTGGGAGAAGCTAGCGCCGTGGTCTTTCACCGAGTATGAGGTAGGCTTGCCATGATTGATTGTTCTACCCTGCTTGGACTCATCTCTGCGGACCAATGTGTGTTGTCGCATTGCTGGCGCATCCGATCATGACTCAAAACGTGGGGTTGATTATGCGCGGTCCAGATATAGCGGTTCAACCAAACCAGTCTAAACGGTGGCACATTCGTATGCATACATACCTACTAACGAACGTCGTGTAGCGCGTCGTCCTACTTGACAGCGATCAGATCATTCTACAGAACATCGACTACATGATGGAGGTGGAACTCCCCGATGGCTGGATCGCTAGCACCCACGCTTGCACTTGCAATCCACGCAAGCTCCCGCACTATAGCAAGGACTGGTAGGCTTTTGAGATTTGTATGACCGGCCGTGTGTTTCACTGCAGACTGACATCCCGTGTGCCACAGGATACCCGAGAATTGCGCCTTCACCGCAGCAAATCAAGAGACGGGAGAGCCCGCGCCTATCACTGAGTCCAGCCCCAAGAATCACCATCTACTAAACAGTGGCACGGTGGTGCTGCAGCCCTCAAAGAAACAGTACGATGCTTTGATCGACACCATGAACACACATCCCGACGTGCCCACCATGCTCTTCTTTGACCAGGATCTCCTGGCGATCGTGTATCGCGGCAAATGGAAGCCGATGCCCTACACCTACAATGCGCTGAAACCAATGCGCGATTGTCACGCCAGTCTCTGGCGTGATGAGGATGTAAAGATTCTGCACTACATTCTCAACAAGCCGTGGAAGAGTCGGACGTACAACAATGATCGCATTGAGAGCACGCACAAGCTATGGTGGGATGAGTACGCTGAGGTCGAGAAGGAGTGGGTGAACAGCCCCGATGAGCAGAAGAGGGAGTTGTGGAAGAACGTCGTCGTGCCTGTCGTTGCACAGGAATGATCTTTCACAAGCATCTAGGAAGAAAGGTCAGGAAAAGCGGCGTGAACCGCGCATAATGTCGTGCTTTTGTAAATTGTAATGGGCTCCAGGTTGGGCATTTGGCAGGCGAATATACCAGATACACGTATTGAGAAATAGGGACAGAACACGCAGTGAGTTGAAAAGTATGCGAAATACACGATTTGACAGCATGTAAAACGATCAATACTCATTTTCTAAGCTGTCAGACATAAATATATTGCAACACTTGCTATGACATATGCTTCTCCTATTCCTTGATCTTAGCATCGGCCTTACTCGGCCGTGTGCCGAATATCGTGCTACCAACACGAACCTCATTGCTGCCCATAGCAATAGCACCCTCAAAGTCCTCGCTCATACCCATGCTAAGCTCCAGCTCCCTCGAAGCATCCAAGCCAAGCTCCTTGACCACTAAATCCCGCTGTTCCCTCAACGTGACGAAGTCCTCGTTCTCGTTCTCAGGCGTCGTGGCAACAGAGCGAGCAATCGCACCGATCGTCATCAGACCCAGCAAGTTCAAGTTCTCGGCAGCTTCAACGGCACGGCAGAGTTCGACAGTCTCGGGACCCGGCAAACAGCCAGACTTCGACTCCTCTCCCGACGTGTTGACCTGCACGTGGATGTTGAGCTTTTCGGGCTTTGACTCAGCCGGTGAGGAGGCAATGAGATCTCCGCGGGACTTGTCAAGCAGTTGTGCCTTCTTCAACGTGTCGACGCTGGACACGCACCAGAGATTGGGGATCTTGGCGAGGTTGCGGCAGTGGCCTGGGATACATGATTAGTAGGGTCGACGTTTGTGAGTCTCGTAAGCGTTGTTAAAAATTTGAGCAAACGGTAACGAGTTCGTTATCCGCATCTCATCTTATCATCCCAAACCCGCGGAGATATCAAGATGCGCACAAAGAAACCCCCCAGGAAGATCTTTTCCACGCCGTTTTCTCATCAGAACTTACCAGACTGCAGTCCACCGATGAAATGCCACTGGATATCCCGCGGCAGCAGTTCCGCCTTCTGCGTCAACTCCTGGGCATAGTTCTCGCCGAAATGCAACTGCGGCGTCATGCCGCGCATATACGGCTGGACCAACGCGATAACATCATTCACGGGCTTCAACTTCGACACCGCAACCAGCCGGACCTAGAATATCCCTCAAGATCTCAGCCTCACATTCCTCATCTCATCTCATCTCATCCCCCGCGACTCACGGCCCACGGCTCACCACGAGGGGACCTCAAGTCAAGGGAAGGGGGGCTGTCGACTCACGTTTCGACCTCCGCTGACGGCCACGATACGCTCCCTCACGCCCTGGAGCTGCGAGACCAGAGTAGCGGCTCTGGAAGGGTCGATCTTCATGTCTTCTGCCTCCGCCATTATTATGGTTTTCCTCTCGATAAGGCTGACTCGTGAGATGTGATACTGAGAATAGAACCTTCGGAGCTAAATCACGGAGATAAAAGGATCATATTACAGTCTATATACTGTATAAGACACTGTATTAGTGTCACATGCTGTCGTGTCGCACTGAGATCATCGAAGTTGATCTTGCTGATCTCGCAATGCTACGGTAGCGAAGATCTCACCTTACTATGTACTCGTACACGTGGGTTTCTTGTCTCCAACGTCCTTAAATTACTGTACGTTCTGTTTGCTACTTTGTACATTTTCACAATATACTATTCCATAGAGATATTCTGGCATCTCTTCTGGATCAGTCCTTACGCTCTTGCCGACATGCAACAGTGCCATGACAGGCCATCGTTTGACAGGCATCGACTTATCTAGGGCGTCATAAACAGGTCGTGTTGCTTGAGTCACAGCATGAATTCGATACCCATGACTTTCGTCTTCACATTATTATTAACTTTACGGTTGATTCTACCGTCGTTAGTTGCCCGTGGAGACGGTATTCAGACTTATCACAGACTCATCAGAACACATGACGGGAAACCCTTAATTCTTTTTAACTTGATTGTAATTAAAGCGAAGTATGAAATCAGAAACCGATGTCCATCATCGCGAGAAACGAATGTCGAGAGGTCTTAGCCCCTTTCAGCAACCCCCAGGTCAACCAGCAAACCAGGACACAACCCATCGAGAAAAAAGCAAAGCTCAATCTCCTCCATCACATATTGCACTGGCATCTCCTCTCCTGCAATTCAAGTAAGGCGGCCTGAAGCACGTCCTTCAAAGCGGTCTCGGACAGACATCTTCCTCGCCTCCTCTCCGAGGTCGAGAATCTACAGTTCTGTCCGTTTTGCCCGTTTGCGCTGCTCCTTTACGGACACAGGAGGTACGGCTTCAGAAGAACGACGACATATCTCCCCGGTGAGTTGTGGCGTCACAATCGTCACGTACGCGTGCACCCGCTTAACGAACCACGCGACCAAGTCCGTCATTACATCGAGCACGGCCTCCTCATATTCCGCCAGCGTCACCATGTCCGCGAGCGCTTTTCTGTACAGGGAAATCGCCTCGGAATAGTCCTTGATTGTCGCTTTGCTGGGGTCCGAGACTCGCTTCCATATCGCCTCGTGGAGCTCGCGAAGCTCCGCGAAGGGGTTCTTCGCGCGAGGCTTGCCAGCAGAGACGAGCGCGGCCGCTTTGGTCAGCATGGCTGGGGAGTTCGAGTGGACGATGGGACAAGGCGTATATATGTGGCGCCGGCCGGTGAAGGAACAGTACATGGTTCCCGTCATGATGTCGGGCTCAGAAGTTGCAGAGCTTGCGATGCCGCCGATCGATGCTGTTGCGTCGAGGGTCGACGTCGACACGAACACAGTGGTGGTGACCATCTCGAGCTCGGTGTCTGTGCTGACTCTGGTGACGGTGACGACCGTGGTGTAGACCAAAGTAGTCTCGACCACTTCCGAGGAAGTGACCGAGACTACCTCAGTCTCCTTCGGGCCATCGACAACCAGAGTCGTGGCATCGATTGGTTCCACCGTGATGGCTAGACGTGTGTTAGAAGGTACTACTCGGGAACTCGTGGAGAAATGGAGAGATATACCCTCTTGGTCTCGGATGCCTGGCTGGGTAGGTTCAAAACCTCCAGTGATGGCAGGCACCGAGACCGAAGAGCCATCAAACGGGCCAGAAATGACCCCGACAGTGGGAACCGAAGCCAGGACCGTAGAAGGCGCCGTAGCAGGCGCTGGAGCAGACGTGGTGGTCATGTCACCGGTGTTCATGCCACCGTCCTGGATTTGGACGGCCACCATGGCCGTGCAAAGGCCTGACATTGTCCATACATTAATATCTGCCAGAGTTCTGTAGTCAAAGGTTTCAGAGCACTTACAGAGGACCACAACCCAAAGGAAAAATACGGGCTTGGTGCAAGGGGAAGTACGGCTGATGGTGCCGAATTCTCTGACACCTACTCATGGAGATGTTCGCATTAGCATCTTGGACAGGCATTTAGGATATCTGAATTGCTCGGATACTTACCTTGCCAGAGGCCATTGACCTTGGCGCGGAGGTTGTCGTAGCTGGGCGGCATGGCGACGGGCGGCCATGCAATGGCCTTCTTCTTGGGTTCTGAGTTGGTGAAGACGGTCAGTAGTCGAAGAAGATGCTGGAATTGATGAAGATTCCTGTGAATCGTGGGAAAGGACGATGAAAATGATGAAGATGCTGGGTTGTGAAAGATGATGTTGGAATTGAGGAGATGATGTGGATGATTGACAGGTAGAGATGAAGAAGATGGAGGAGGAGATGGAGGAAGAGAAGGTGGATTGTTCTGGGGAGTAGTGGTATATATAGTCGCAAAGAATACGTCAACGGCGACATCAAACTTACTGAAGAAGGTGCCATGTTGCCATCGCCGTGAGGGAGACGAGACAAGACGGCGACGACAGACGCGGGTCCTTTCAGGATTTACGATCTGACCAATCAACCTGAGATCTGCGTCAATCAAGCGGTAAGCTGACGGCTCTCTTCTCATCCACCAGTCCGTTCGGAATAACAATTACTTTTGAATAAAACGTATATATAAGGCCGCTGCCGACTACTGCGGCAGCGGCGCCGTTGCGGACCCCTGTCCTCGGGCGTTCGCGGGGGTTCCAAGGATGAGGAAAAAAGGTGTGAGGGGGAAAGAGATGAGTCTCAGAGAAACTGCTGGCAGACTTAGAAGTAGGGCTACAGCAGGTAGGTTGAGAAGTGCGCGTCAGGCCCGTGCTCAACACCGGACAGTCAACACGTCCCCCTATGTTGATTGTTGATTCTTATATCGACGGTCGAACGTTAACTGCACTATGCCTGACTGGGAAATGTGCCTGGTTGTACCTTCCGCCTTTTCCCTATTACCAGTTGGTCTGAAGTGCAGAATACGGCTAGCTCCGTGACATTCTCTACTCCTAATCGACAGTCTAAATGTCGGTCGTCATTTCCGTTATTGGTGTTGACAAGAACAGTCAACAGTCAACGCGTTGACAGACAGGCAACACTCGCGACTGCCGGGTACGCACCTACTTCACGCAGCAGGTGCAGACATTCGACACTTCCGTCCGGGGCCAATAACAAACAAGAGAATTGACATAACCAGCTTATTTTCGCAAATGTGGGCCATGGACGCAACATCGCGACTGCCTCCTATGTATGCCTACAACAATAAACTCAAGGTAGCCCATTCGACCGGAAACTACTGTTTTGAAGACGGGATCACTAGGGTGATAGTTCATTCTCATGGTTTATCGGGGGATGTGATTTTTTTCTCATAAGTAGTAATGCGCATCACGAACCCCTTTTCTTTGAACAAGGACAGAACTACGCCTAAGAAGCACGGGAAGCGCTAAGGGGGTCAGATCTTCTTTTGGTTCTTTATTACCTCTAAGGAAAATCTACTTCAAGCTTTAACATAGCAACAACAATGAAACCCTCAGCATGTTAACATGCACGGAAGTCCTACGCACGTATTTACTCGTACACGGTTTAAGGGGTTGTGCTCTATCGTTCGGCCTTCATGAAAACGGCTTGAGAGTCCAGAATGGCAATTGAACGAACCTCGAAAACATGCTACAAATTTTGCTGGACGATTAGTTTGCAGGTAGAAGCACAATAAGCACACACAGAGATGAAAAGCGAGACAGTTAGGTGAACGGACGACTTCTGTTTGACTATTTAAGAGCGGTAGTTGTTCGGTTATTTCACCCGGACTACTATCTTTGACTTATCAGACGCCATTCATTATTCATTAAGGCTCCATGAATACGAGTCTGGCGTTTCGTACATAGACCACCTTGGTTTATCATCAGATTACAGTTGGTAGCTTAGGTCACCAACATATTATTTAACAAGTGCGCGCTGTCCTGGCGCATCGCACCGTCTGGAGGCACGGTGGTTAGTTTGGGAACGCCATTAGACAGTCGCTGCTCCATCAGTTTGAGCAACACCGAGGGGACGCTCTCATCAGTCGCCCTGATAGTAAGGCGGACCATCTGTGACATGTTAGCTGACAGGAACGAGGGTAAGTGATATAAGGGGCAACTCACCCGTGATGCGTAGTTCGGCTCCAGTCTCATTAAACAGCCGAACTTACCGCCCTCTGAGGTATGCATAACACTTGCGCCAACATAGTTCTTGGTGTTGGGATCAACTCCTGCCAAGATTCCCCATCTAAATCCTTGGATCACCTTGCGAACAAAGGAGTCGTGAACATTTCGGTCCATATCCGTTCCACCGGCAAGCCCAATGATTGCCTGGGCTTCACGAGGTGCACCGCCAATTTGCTTCCATCTCTTGAAGAAATCATCTGCTGACAACTCAGCAGGGTCCATGTACTTGTGCGCAGTCAAGGGTAGCTTCAAGGTTAATGCTTGAAGAGCTCCCGCAAGGTAGCTGATTCTGATCGTGGGGCTCTTGCAGAAAACCTTCTTGGCTTCAAACATGATAACCTGCCTGGCTTGTCCACCTTGGGGTATACTGCTCTCAGGCAAGCTCTTGACATCCCAAGTCAGGTGAGATTTCTCGCTATCGTCCAAGTCCAGGGTGGTTGTGAAGGAACCAATGGTTGCAGGCGTCTTATTCAGGAAATAAAGAACAAGGCAGGCCATTTGCCCACGATACTCCGATCTGATGCCAACTTGGAGCTGACCGTCCTCAAAAAGAATACCGTCGGCCTTGAGAAGTAGCTTGTAGTATCCCGGCTCCCAACCGGGAGACAGATGGGCGGCACTGGCTAGATTAGGCGTCTTCAGTATCTTTTCAGGGGCGGGTCCTGCGTTCATATCTAGACCAACGAGGTCATTCGAATGGCCGTTAACGCCGTTGGCAGTGCCATTAGCAGCACCATCGCCGTTTGGAACACCCTGGGAACTGAAAGCCCTCTTCCCCCCCGCCTGCTTGGCCATGTTCAGCTCTGAGGTATCAACGTTGGCGTCTTTGCCGCCCACCACCCAAGTTCGCTTATCACTTGTACCCGCATGCTTCGAATGGAGCCTGGACAATAATGCAGACTGGCGTTCTGGAAATGGCGGCATTTCGTCACAGACGGTTCGCAGAAGGTCATCCGTAGGCAGACTCGCAAGAGTCAAGTACTCGCATGCCCGCTGTTGAAGCTCGGAGTCCAGTGTATGAGAATAGACCTCGAAAACGTGAAGAAGTCGGGGCTTGATTTCGGGAAATAAGTTGACGAACTTGATGAAAGAAGACAAAATCATCGCACATGTACTGGGGGAACATGCCGAGAGTTTTCCCGACAGGGCCATGAACTGCTCAATGGGGCTACAGCCCTTCTCTTCTGCGATCAGATGCCCAAACTCGCCCAAGACATACGCCCCTATTTTGACCAGCGTCTCATGGCAGTGGTCTTGCTTGACGTGTTGTAAGGTGTTCTGGGCTGCATATACTTGCAATTCCTCATTGTTTGTCACAATTTGAATCACACGCTGCCAGACCTCGTCACTCAAATGATCTCCTGCAACGGCCACGAGTCGCAACGAAACGTTGATATACCACTGAATGTCGGTGGCGTACTTCTCGGTGAGAATGGCAATTTTCAAAGCCATCTCCTCGCGGATAGCGAAATCAGCATTCTGAAGATACTGGAGTAGCTCTGCCACAATTGGTCCAGAATTGGTCGAATCGCACATGCTGTAGAGCAAATCGAGACCTTTTCGGCGCACACTAATATCGCGGTCCTTGAGTGAGCCCAAGATGACGTTTTGATGTTGCTTGATGGGGCCCAAGTTTTCAGCGCGCGCGGCAAGATGCGTCATTGCCTCGAGACCAAGATATCGAACATTCGTTTCTCGAGAAGTAATGAAACGGCCTAGTCGAGACGATATCTGTTTCATCAGCGCATGCTCCGTATCTAAGAAGATGATGAGATTGATCGCCTCAAAAAGGACCGCGTTCTGGGCATTGTTCTGCTGCACATTCTTCTGCACAGGTTTGTTAGACTCCAATGCCAAGAACAGGATCTTCTGCAGAGATTCTCGGATCATGTCCCGGACATGACTATCCTCTGGAGTTCACGTCAGCAGTCTTGTCAATCGGGGTTGAGGTGGAACATACCTGAAGGCGGGAAGTACTGCAGTAGACGCAACAGTTTGACTTGGAACCAAGGGCAAGGGACCTTGTAGTACAAGTAGTCGTTCGAAAAATCACCGTCGACGACTATGCGCTTAAGGCGTGACGCGGCTTTGGCATATGCGCCCTTGTACTGATCTGGGTTGTCTTGCGCAAGAGCCATCACAAGAGAAGTCACTGACAAAGCGACGCCGAAATCAACGTCATCCATCAGCGATATTATGCGTTCTGCCCATTGCGGAGATATTATGTCCGGGTGTTTCCGGTATAGACGGAGCAGAGTAAGGGCAGCCTTCTTCTTGACGAAGGCCTTAGATGTACTTTGATTCTCGTCAGCGACTAAACCAAGTGATGGATGAGGATGTGAATACGTACGGCGAAATCAGCAGCCTGTGGACCTCACCACTGAGAGCTTCGCCCATCTCCCTACCACCCACGTTCGCAATTGCATGAAGAGCTAAGCAATTGAACAGCTCGTTGTGATCGAGAAGGTCCTTCCGTATGCTGTTGACCACCAAGTGCAGCAGCTCATGCTTCTCGTGGAGAAATAGTGTCATCGCCAAGTATCCGATCTGCTTCTCGGAGTATTTGTTTGCCGAGATGAGGTTGACGGCTTCGAGATGTCCGAAATCGACATTCCAGCCTAGAATATAGATGTACAGGAGCTAAGCGCTCAGGTTAGAACCGAAGTGTCGTATCTGAGTTGATGTTGTGATAAATACCTTGCAAACATATTTCTTCTTGTGATAGCCGCTCAAGCTGCCATCTAGATGCGAATAGTGTTAGTATGCTCACCCACCGAGCTCGAACGGCGCAACCAGGGATTAAGACGCACCCTTGAACTTTTGCCTGTATGCGAGAGTCATTGGTTAGCAAGACAGTGACTTATGCGTGCGGCATTATAGCGATGTGTGGTGGCACCAACCGGATATTTGCCAGCTCCTTGTTGATCCTCTTCTCCTCCAGATCCCGGGCTCGCGCATTTCTGAGATCGGCGATAAACTGAACAAGACCGCGCATATTAGAGTTATTATTGCTAGACCGGCCTAGGAAGCCGCCTGCTCCAGATGAAGCCATGGTGTAACGATATAATCGGCGACAACGACAATGGCGATGGTGATTTGCGAATTCGATGTTCCGGAGACTGGGCCTCAAGTCCCACCCTCACTTTTACTAATAAACACACCGCCTCTCCTAATGTGTTTCTGAATCTGTCACTGCTTGCAGTGATGGCGAAACGTTCGAAACCCGTTCTACTTTTCAATTCCGAAGACTCCAGATGGCGCGCTCGAAATCTGCGCCTCGCATGGTAGGGCAGGTCAGTCTACCAGCATCATCCATCCAAATCCGGACCGCCGGGGTTGATTTGGGTTCGTGTCGTCGCGTATCCGTTCGGTGCGTGTCGGCGGTCGTGAGGTTAATGGAAGCACCGGCTCGGGTGAGATGCGGTGCGGGTAGGTGGGAGTAAAGTTAAACGATCGAAAAAGAGTGAAAAAGAATGAGCAGATGAGGTTGACGGGAAAACGGTCGCAAGGTAAAGGGGTGTACGAAGGAAGGATTAGGTAGGTGGTAGGTAATAGTGGTTGACGGAGAGATGCTCGGAGGAGTTGCAGGTAGCGTATTCCGTAGGCAGGTACAGCGAGCGTGCCGCTACAGAGGCAGGTAGGTACGGTGGATGAGAAATTGGGGACCAACTTGGGGGTAGCACCTGCAGTTAGTCGAATCCTCTGAAACGGTTCCTCCGTGCCTGCAGCACCTGATGCACGGTACCACAGCGGCGGTAATTCACATAACGAGTAGTTAATACCTCTCTAACAGGTTTAGGGATGTGATTAAGCAGCATTTAGTTGTGAAACGGATTTTAGTAATACACTGTGTGCAGACGCAATTGTACCACAGTTGCACAGAATAATGCATTGTTTAGGTACGGATTCCAGGCACGATTATTAGGTAGGTACGGTACGTATTGCCGACGTCACCACGATACCTAGCTGGGAGGTAGAGGCAGGTCCGGAGTGCCTATCTCAATAATCCGTAAAGTGGTACCCATATTTTCCGTATATTGAATACGGATTACCGCGGCAGCTCTAGATCAAAAGCTTCGCCTTGACAATGTCAGAGGCCCGTTTTGATCATTATGTACCAAACGTCTGCGGAGTTTTGGGAGGATGACTTTCACAGCCCGTCAAACGACCCAAATATGCAGACTCATATATAAATCGAGGCCGTCGCCGTCCATTGCACGGTCGGCGCGTCGATCATATGCCTTCCAAGCTGCAGCGCCGCCAGTCCACCAGGTTTTCAACCAGCGCACGAAATGGTTGCAAAAGGAGCGCGCCGCTCGCGATGTCGAGAACAGTCGCGTCGCCGACTATCTGAAAGACGAGGTTGCGATGCGCGTCTGTGAGAGATTATTGGTACGTCGCGATTCACGGCCGGAGCCCTGTTGCGTCGTCCCATGCTAAAACCCGCCGTGTGAAGGACATCAAACGTCACTATCCTCGTGTCCTCGACCTCGGAGCAAACTCGTGCAATATCGCCCGAGCTCTGACTCGCGAAAACCCCGATCCAAACCCGGAGACCCCTATTTCCGATCCGATCGCGAAAAAGATAGGTCATCTGTTGGCCGTTGATTCCTCCGAGAGCATTTTGTACCGCGATGCCGGCCTTGATTTCAATAATCAGATCAACATGACCAGGGAAGTTTTGGCCGATGCCGAGACATTACCTTACGATGCCGACACTTTTGATCTGGTTTTGAGCTCTCTCAGTATGCATTGGATCAATGACCTACCGGGTATGCTTGCGCAGATCAACAATGTTCTGAAGCCAGATTGCGCCTTCATCGGCGCCATGTTTGGTGGTGACACGCTGTATGAGCTTCGGACGTCGCTTCAACTAGCTGAACAGGAGAGACGGGGTGGTATCTCGCCTCACGTATCGCCGTTGGCAGACGTGCGTGACGTTGGTGGGCTGCTTCAGAAAGCCGGCTTCCAGATGCTGACTGTGGACGTGGAAGATCTCATCATCGACTACCCAGACAGTTTCGCACTCATGCAGGACTTACAGGCGATGGGCGAGAGCAATGCAGTTCTGAGCAGAGAAATGGGGCCCGTTGGAAAGGACGTGCTATTGGCCGCGGATGCAATCTACCGTGAACTTCATGGTAATGCAGACGGATCGATACCAGCCACTTTCCGTATGATTCACATGATTGGATGGAAAGCATCGGAAAGCCAGGCGAAACCGTTGCCGCGGGGAAGTGGTCAGATCAGTTTGAAAGATGTCTTGGAGACGAAATAGATGCACTTCAGATTCTGACTTGTTCTTATTGATGCGGAGTGACCCTGAAATCAGAATATCGGGTACGAACACTTTCGATGATCTGTCTCAACCCGACCAAATGGTTAAGTGGTGTCAGTAGTCACATGCGTCCGAATTTTCGACAGTCTATCTGTCAAAAGTGGTTCATCGCCTTGGGTGTCTATGCATCGTGATGATACAGAGTCCATACCATGTGCATATTCGTTGGGCCTGCTCTTCGGTGGTCTCTCTTCTCATTCCACAACTGTTTCTTGGGCGTGTATCTCGGGCTGTTTCAATGCATTCCCCTGTGATAGGTACCTGTTTGTACTCGTATATCATCAATCCTCGAGACCATTCGTCCTGGCACTAAGTAGCCTACACTTAGGTACCCCGAGCAACAAGCCATTTGCCAGCAATGAAGCGATTTGATGATTCGGTGTCCTTGGACTTGGAGACGTGTTTCTTCAGAGCGATGGATATGTAGGTAGTTAGTGAACATGTGATGGAACCCCTTTTGCTGAGAAGGCTCCTCAGTCACTTGACAGCATATTGAACCACGCACGATCAAGCGTGTTGCATTCGTTGTATACCAGAACAGACTGGCAAGGAAGTGATGGATGTCTACGAGACTTCTTGAAATTGATACGTATATGTGAGGCAGGGACACGATAGATGAAGCAAGCAGCAATGTTGAAATCAAACTCGCAGAACGAACCGTCAAATTCAACGGACAATATTGGCCCCATGACTGTACAACTGGACAAAACAACCCATGGATACGATTTGGGTAGGTATTCTATATTCGTATTCATCAGTGATTATATAAACTTCCTGGCTGTCGAAGTCTGGCGTATTAGAGGTGAAAATGTGACTTCTCGTTTAAGGCGTGCTGAATTGATCATGGTAATGTGACGATATCGATGTCTGGAGCAAGCAGACTCTTACACTTTGCGCCGATCTGTCATGCATCGCTGTATCGATCCTAGTCCGGCAACATCAACGACCTTCTCGTGCCAGCTCAGAAGGACACTCATATTGCCACCGCTCGACTCATTTGGCGCGCCGGGTCTGCTTCCAATCTGGCTAAATCCCGTGGTCTGGGGTGTGAGGTTCCGTGTGGGTGTCCGGAGACCTCCACTTGATGCACCACTCGCCATACCTTTGTATCTAGCGCCCAGTCTTAGTAACGTAGACGAGTAATGCCGACGTGCCGAGAAGAAGACTTACAAATACTTCATCAAGACATCCACCAGCTCGCTGCCGCCCTCTGATTCGTAAATGCGCTGTAACATGGGTGTCATCTCACTTGCTTTGATGGATTGTAGAACTTCGATGACGGTCTGCAGATGCGCATCCTGCATTGCATTGCATGATCAGTATGATTCCATGATGAGTGCAGTAGGTCCGTATTCCCCAGCCTAGGAGGCTCCCTTCCAATCGTTCGCCGTTGCTCGTACACCGCTTCTGCCGGATGTCCCTAAGCGTGTATGTATGTGTGTGTTCACCGCTCTTCCGCTTCTACAAGCGGCATTCCGGCAACCCGGAGGAGGAGAGCCAGAACGTACCTTTGCCACCTCGCTGCCGTTATAGACAGGGGTTTCTAGACACCCGCGCAGCGCGCCCTCGGGATCGCCACCCCGTAGCAACTGACGGACCTGGCCATTGAGTGCGCGCACATCCGCCTCGCTAACCTCGGGAAGTGGTGGGTGTAGTGTAGAGATGTCAAAGTTCTGGGATGAGTCGGGGTCTAGCGCATCGACGTTGATGGTGCGCCAGGCATCGCCAAGCGACGAGGCTGTGTGCTGCTGGATGATGGACATCTCGATGTTGTTCTATTACAACCGGTATCGAAATTGCGTTCTTCTTCGGTCTCGTTTCTCGTGTAGAACGGAGAAAGTAAAGACGGGCACAGAGGGCGAAACCGAGGCAATATGATGTCGTCAACCGGTGGAGTCCAAAGCTGGCGTTAATGCGAGAGACGTCCTGT
Source organism: Xylaria sp. L1 SY-2022 (assembly GCA_023079495.1). NCBI lineage: Eukaryota > Fungi > Ascomycota > Sordariomycetes > Xylariales > Xylariaceae > Xylaria > Xylaria sp. L1 SY-2022. The sequence goes on along the minus strand of JALIDW010000001.1, from coordinate 1,229,518 downwards.
TGGGCGGGTTAGCCCGGGTTACGACGAGAGATTGTCAAAGTGGTAGGGTTACTGTTGCTTTGAAGATGGCAGTGACTGTTCGCAAGCGAATGGGCTTGATATAGGAGACAGAGACTCGTAATTAGGCCCGAAAGTTGAGGATGCTCCGATGGTGGCTGTGATGATGAGGTGGGAAGTGAAGTGGTGATAGGTAGTACCCATGTACCTCCTTGGCGGTGTTAGTGGGGGCCTCAGGTACTCGTACATCTTGATCGGGGAATGGGGCTGGTAGGTTGTGGCTGAGGGGCTGTGGCGTCTATATCTCGTAATAGGCATCGACTTCCAACCTCACTCCGACCATCACAACTGCAATGATGGTACCAAAGAATGGTATCACATCCCAACCAGGAGAACAAGCCTCGGACTTTAAACAACATGAAAATCTGCATCTATTGAGCTCAGAACGAGTAGACAGAGTCTGCCATTGCGATTTTGACGCCGAGTATTCTGACGGCCTACGCGTCGATATCTAACATCATGCGTCAGGCAATTCATCAACATCCGGCCAGCAGCCGGCGTCTCAAGCAAGTGAGAGGCGCTTTAACAAACAATTACAAGAGAAAGGATTATGTGATTCTGCGGCAGTGACAGAAGGAATTGCATGTGTTCGCATCTCAGGCAGCGCATACTGCGACGATTCGGATGTTGACCGCCTCCAGAACCACGGCGGACTAGTCAGCCTCCACGGGTTTACTTTTGCATCGGCGGGGTGCGGGGGCGGGGACATGAAGATGTTCTCGATTGTTCACGTCATCGCATCGCATCTTTGAGCACGGACGTTGTCCGGAGAACTCACCGTACTCGTACACTGCGGCTTCTGCCGGAGTGGCAATCGGATCAGCGCCGGACCTTGCATTTCCGTTCAGCCTCACTTCGACTGCAGCTATGCGTGCGTTATATCACCGGCATGATTGATCGTCTTTATCACGTTTTCTGTCGTCTATCGACTATCCAAAGGCAGGAAAGTCATCCAGGGCTGGTGTGAGCACATGACCAGCACGGGAACACTAACTCACCTGCTCTTGGGGCATAGAGGCGACAGCAGGCCATGGCCTAGGCTCGCTTGGATAATACTTCAGAAACAGGACTAGGGTATCGGATGAACTTTGACAGAGGCCGGCATGGTTTGGCGTACATGGAACTATGTCCAATGTCTCATAAGCGGAGAGTTTTGACATGCCCAACGCTGCACCGCGAAATATGATGGTCGCTTTCGATAGCTCTGCTGGGCTGCATCTTCCGGTATTACACAAAACCGAAGGGTTCTTCACAATGCCTACGGATATCCGTGGATTCTATTAGTATTCCGATGCTGCTACGGACCACGCCGACTAATTTCGTTGATTTGCTAGCTACGTACGCATTTCCCGTCCCTAAGCCCCAAGGTGGTACGCCGAGCACGGATCCGTAGTATCATGCGATATACCGGTATCCGAGACCGGATTTGCTCCGGTACTCCGTTTGGCGCAGCAGGGTCTTCCGTGAAGATCCACAACAGTTGATGCAAGTCAAGGTTGCATATTTTGAAGCGGGTAATCTAGGCACTGGGTCGACTGCGTTCTTGTGCGGAAATTTTGTCTGAGTAACGGCTGCTTTGCTGAGAGGGACACAGGGGTTGGCATCTCCGACACTCCTTCATGGGACGTGAACTGAGTAAATGCGTGGTTCTTTCAACTTACTTACAAGTATGTGCCTATGCCGGTACAGTCAACAAACAAGACACGGGTCCCAGCCCGTCAGACGAGTATCGTATGGAGGCTCCAATCTACCTAGCCTACGAACTGGTATACGGATTCGTCTTACAAGAAAAAGGCCTTCAGGGTCGAGGAGCTGTCGATCCCTGGGACTTGCCTAGGCCGTATTGATGTACTCGTCAGACGATTTGAACCTAGGGTTCTACGTACGTATTCCCCGGTTGCCGTTCTTGTCATCATCGTCATCATTGTCGTCGTGTTTGATGCTCGGGCCATTTCCACAAGCAGTAAGCCGCCAGAAGATCAGAAAAGAAATGGCAGGCTGGGTTTACCTATCTTGATTCGTATTAACGCAATCCACTTGCTTGATACATACGTACGAGTACGTACGCAATGCATCCTTTGTCCCCATCTGGTAAATCCGTCATAAGGCGTAACACCCTTCCATGATCCAGGATTCCTCCCCGGTTCGAGTTAAGGACCGTCCGGGTCAAAGTGTCTAGGGTAAAGCCCTCGATCTGCATCACAAGAAGGAATTCATCATCTTCGTGTTGTTGAAGTGAGAAAAGAGACCCCCTGATGATCGTCCTCTGTAGCTACTGAGTAGTGTGATGGAGCATGGTGTGTTATGAGGTCACTTCTGTGCCTAGAGATGTACAATGCCTACCTGGACCTCCGCTACCCTCTCAGGACGCCAGATAGTTGGTGTACCTACAGGTAGTTGCATGCATCCCATTCTGCCGGCCTCCGTAGGTACATCGAGCATACCTACATCGAGCATGTCTGCTTCCTGGAGGCGACTCACGGCCCACTTAGTACTATTATTCTCTAGTGTTTATTATTGCTCCACAGGGACCAACGAAGCAGAGACCGTTGCTGGTTGTTACAGGCTACTTGCTAGTAGCGCTGATACCTATCGTACACTTTGAGGTTTCTACCTACCTAAGGTGTTAGTTAAGATGGTTGAGAGTCTTATTATCTGTCAACTCTGTTAAGAGAGTTGACGTTTGGGGCCTGTTGGAAACTCGACGAGACGTCCCATGCAATTGCCTCGTTGAAGACTCTCAATTGCCCGTTTCATCCAGTCCTACTTCGTACATAAGTCTCAACCATGTGGTATAACAGTTGTGTTAGCGATCTTCTAGAACAACCAAAACATTCGATCCACTATCTAAAAAAAGGCTTATGCAGATACAACACAAACGGTGGGTACGTTGTACACAGTACAGTTATTAAATGGCTGGGCATATTGTTGATACTTGCTCGGACACGACAAGTCGCTGGTACGTGGTGTACTCTATTTTAGACACATTTGTCCCGGTACGGATTCCACCTCCCCATCGTGCACACGTGCTCACAATATCGATACGTTTGAAGAGTCCAGCTCTGGTTTCTGCAGCGGATTGCTGGATATGTCCTATTACTTATCGAATATCATGCGTTCCCCCGGTAGCGTGCATTCTCATTACTGGAAGAGTTGAACGTGAGCCGAAGTTGCTACGAGTAGGTAGTTGTTAGTGAGTTGCCGGGCCAAGTTTGTTGACAACCAGAGCTAAACAGCCCACCATCGTACTCGTAACTTTCTCAACTCTTCTTTGCTTCACAGAGAAGGTCCGTTTAGCAAAAAATTTTCAACTTTTTTTTCCCCTGCTAGCTATATTGCGCTTTGTTGTCTTGATGAAGCTTGCATAGTCTACGGTAGGTGTAGTTACTAGACATGCACCTTTAAAATGGCTTGTCCTGCTTTCTTCGAGTATCATGCATTACGACGTCACAGGTGAGTTGTCACAGCATCCTAGGCCTACTTATTTTTCATGCCCAAGACGTGATGGTCTGAAACTTCCCCCTTTCAACCCATTCGCCTGCCTACTGTAAGCTGAAACAAAGTCTTGACACTTGAATAGCACCGCGAAGCTGCATGCATACTCGTCTGTTATCCGTTCTATCTGCCTATCTTATCAGATTGTCTGGTCCAGAGTCTGTCGTGACGGCCAGTGGAAGTCCACTCTCGATGGAGGGGAGAATAGGTACTCGCACTTCCAAGTTCCCACAGTCGTCAGTCAGTCGTTGTCTACGCTCAATCTATTGCGCCAAGAAGCAGCACGACGAATAACCCACCCGCTATGGAGCTTGCTCGATACAACTCGGCCATGCGGACTCTGTACCTGCCTATCTGAGCTTCAGCCAAGAGGCTTCTAGCCCTGATGGATGCTAGGGCAGAGACTATACCAGCACCCGAGACCTCGACCGCGTCCGGATTGCACTGATTAGCATCGAGACCAAATTGTCGTGCAGCACGACGAGCTGCAGATCAGCTGATTAGCATTCACGGCGCACCCCAGGATCCTAGCATCGGGCCTATGGCGACTCGGAAGCGTGATCAATCACTGTGCCCTTTCGACACGAGGCATTTTCGGAATCGATGCCACAGGCTGCTGCTGCTGCTGCTGGTGGTCTTCTTCTTCTCGCTCGGTCGGACATTGTCCCACGGAGGCAGCGAGCCCCGTTCCGAGTGGCTGTTATGCACCAGCCAACAGGGCCCAAGTCATTCCGCCGGGGGCGCGCGCGGTTTGCCTCAAGCTGTGTCGGACATTCACATCGACCCACCACTTCATTAGGGTGCACAAAACCGTTGTAGACCTTGTGCGTGTTCCGTAGCTCTTTACTACCTACCTTCCAGTGAGACGACCAGCCTCCGTCTAGAGCTGCGATAGGCAACGGACTGGTCGAATCGCGGTTAACCCTCTCGCCCAAGTGGCTGTCCCGGCGTGACGGCACCACCGATCTGCTAATGATGCCTCCAATTTCAGCCAAAATCCATTCACTTTGCCGCTAGCTGGTCTGGTCGTAGACTATCTAGGGTGGCCAAACCGTCTGTAACTGGCAACTTCGAGGTTAGATCACGAAGTCGAAGTCGCTGTGTCGACGCTAGGGATGGATGTGCGCTACGAGTACATACACTACAAAATTACCTACCGGTAGCGTTAGGCAGTCTACCTAGTCCGTAGGGAGACGACCAGCAGCAGGTAGCCACCTCTTCATACCTGCGAAGGACTCGTAGGTAGACGAGAGAGATCCAGTAGGGAATAGCCCCTAAAGTTACACGCAAAAGATCCTAATAATAGCCCCAAGGTTGTCCGGAACGTCAACAGGATGCATCGTACCGTGCCGCCTTACACGGCTCCAAGCAGAAGCAGACACAGCAAGTCGTCTACCTAAGGACCTCTACTTGTCCTCGTAGGTACCTACGAGCTTTGCTGCTCACGCGCTATCCTCGTAAGGCACCGATATCAGCCACTGAGGCGACGTGGCTACACATGGCCGTTCATTCACGATGCTGGAGCTCAATGGCCGCGTTACAGCTCATTATGAGTCAACTCGCTGTATTGGTGGCTACTCGTACTCGTAGATAGGTAGGTAAGTGGCTCTCTCAACGTCCTTCTCCTATGTAGAGGACTTGTAGACTCTGGGGAAAAGGGCCTGCATCACCTCTCTCCCAACCACGTGGATGGCTTGCAGTGTGCCCTTTCTCGGTAACCCCAGCTGGTTGTTCATCATCATATACCTGCCTATCAACCCTCTCCTCGACCCTGACCTGCCTATCAACTCGCTCCTCATCTCTGTTTCGCGCCACCGTTTCATCAGCAGCCGAAACCCGTGATCTCTGGGGTAGATATAGACTGGCATTGCTCGATTCGAGGGAAGGCGTTGGGTTTTGAGCATCTCACATATGGAATGTACGTATCCATCTACGATACATACGATACGCTACCGGTAGTAGAGTTGGATCCGGACCCCTTGGGGTTTCTTGGTTCGCCAAGGACGGTACGAGGTATGTAGGTTAGATAGGTTGCTTTCGTTGCCAGTGAATCACTGCATCGACGAATACATACGTAGTACCTCGTACGCACGAGGTAAACCAATGGGAAGTCAGCGACGAGGTCCCAGTACCTAACCTGTCTGTACAGTACCTCCGGATTACTCGTACCTACAATACCGGGGCCCTCCTAGCATCGACTTAGGGAAAGCATAGGGGGGGATGATCGACGGTACTTAAAATTCCCCAGCATTCGGGTCCCACGTCGGGATGTTTCCTTCAGCTTGGAAGATGCTGCTGCTGCAATCCGGCGGCTGACAAGTACGTAGATAGTGTACGGAAAGTACATTACGGCAGGTATGTTATACAGTAGTGTGAAGCTCAGGTAAATAAACAAGCCTCACTGAGCTGTCGGTTTTTCTTTTTCTTCGTTTTTCTTCTTTGTGAATCTTTTTTTGTTTATTTTCTCTCAACTCCTTTGCCTTGCCGCTGGCTGGCTGCTGCTGGAGCCTTTCCCAACCGCATATTGCACCGTGAAAAGGACTCGTACACTGTCATGTTGTATAATAAAGTGGACGGGAAGAAATGAGATGTCTTCCTAGCGTTGAGTATTTATTTATAGAAGACGAGAGGATAGCGCACAGAGCCGTCATTCTGATCTCATCGTTGTACGGTTGGTGCCGCCGTTGTTAACCCACGATATCAGTTGACGAACAGACCACCGTAGGGTACCTACGGATTACACCATCAATAGCGTGGGTTGTCGCGGCAGCAGGGGTGGAGGACGTGCTTCTCGATTCTGGCAAGATGGGAAGCTGAGGTACCATGAGGCTGGTAACGGTTAATTATAACGTAGCATGGGTGAGCAAAATAAAAGAAAAATAAAATACATGACTGGTACCTATGCCTTTCGTATGGTGGTAGGTAGTATACGAAGTAAAGAGGCAGGGTGATTTTAATTCATTCGAGAAAAATTCGAATAGGAGTTTTTTTTTTTTTTTTTCTTTTTTTTCTTTATTTTCGCGCAGTAGGGAGATTACCAAGTGGGAACCGAGAGGATCTCCCTTGTTGTTTTGGGCCGAGAGGATGGGAAGCCGCTAAACCCCTTATCATTCTGAGACAAGCCGTGGAAGACCTCCCCACCATAGGAAAGACCAAGAGAGAAGAGAAGAAGAGCTAAGAAAGTAAGAAAGAAAGAAAAACAATGGAGATGGAGGGGACTCTCTGAAAGCCGTTACACGGGCAAGTAGTATCACCTACTCGTACTTTGATGAGGAACAAATCGGTTAAGCTATGACTGGTAAGAAATCACCAGTCAAGACATGCCCAGGCACAATTACAAATTCTGGCGAGCCGGGAACGTGTCGAATTACTAGAATGGGCATTCGAGTTGGGAGCTTCAACGTGCTGGCATCTGGAATCGTCTGAGACAGCAATTGTAGTAGTTACGAAGTGCGGAATAGAATGGAATACATCACTTCGTATAAAGTACTTGCCTACTTACTTACGACCACACAGGCCATTCGACTCAGTCCGCCATGATGTAATTCCTATTTCCATGTACGGAGCATGCAGGCACGTTACCACTTGCCTGTGGTCCAATAGTTACCAAGGTCATCGTCCAGTTTCTAACTCTTTTCTTCCTATGAAGGCGCAATTCCGGCATGTATGTACGAGTACGAGTAGAATGCGCTGGGCATGGAACTCCCCCGAGCTCACCTTGTCGACTCATGTACGTACACACTATAAGTTTCAGTGCGTTACCGTGGCGTGCTCTGTGGTTCACCTGTCTGCGAGTATGTACGAGTCCTGAGCATCACTCTACATTGGGTCACAAGAACTGGGGTGACGGGGAAGCGGGTGAAAGGAGAGCAGGAGAAAAGGGTAAGAGGGAAACAAAAAGAAACACGCAAAAAGCCATCAGACAAACCACGGATGCCTACGTGTAGATGGATGCACGTAACTAGCAACAGTGGAACGAGAGGGCTGATGGCCACGACTGCCACCACATGTGACTACGGAGTACGAGAACACTGCGTATGTGGCAGGTTGATTGTCATTTCACATACAGCACGCTGCGTATTCCGTCAATATTGAGAATGTATGAAGTAAGTAGGAGGAGAGGGTGTTATGTATGCATAAGACGAGAGAGAAATGCTTCTTCGTGATAGTAACATCAAGCCATCTTCACCTCATGATACTTACCAGCTACCCAATCTGTACTGCCTATTGCGCACTGCGGACGGCGTACCTTGCTTGGCCTATTCGAATCCGTACTCAGATGCTGCTGCTGCTGCACAACCCACGACCTGGGCGCATGCAATAACAGGTCCCCCGAACAGAGCATTGGATCGCAACGGTGCCAGGTAACGAAGGTAACGTCGAGCGTTCCAGCTCACGGCTCGCACAGGTTTATAATTCCGTACTGCGTTTCCGTACCACTGTTGGGAACTGGGTAGAACTCCCTACTTGCCTACCAAGCTGTCTCTCGCCCGGAAGATGGACTTCTCTCCATCGAAACGAAGCATACCTATCATCTCCTTCGCAATCCCAACCTTTCCCCTTCTTCGATTCTTCTCACATGTCCTCCTGTTTCCTTTTGTAATAACGGTCCCTGTTACCCCATCTGACTGCCTGTCGGTGAGCTGGCTACGATTGCTGTTGCGGGGGACATGCAGTTGTTGGACAACGACGTGGAGGTTAGGTACCAAGAGAGAAGCCCGTGGTTGCATGTAACAGAAAACGGACAGGCCAGAAACTGAGATGCCGCATCGGGTTAGTGCCCTGCGCCCGTGAATCTCGTCCTACTGCCCGATCGGGGTAGCACAGGGGGTTCGAAAGAAGCAAGCGTCGGTGTACCGATGACCAATATCTCGCTGGACGGGGCAGTCGCGGAGCAGGACTGCGAGTTGCGACTGCTGCGACGGCGCAGTAGGTACGGAGCAGGTACGGCGTAGGTACCGCACGCAGGTAGGCACGCAGTACGTACCGAACATGTTTCCTGCACGACGCACGCGGCTTTGCCTGACCGTCGACCCGTCAAGCTAAAAATGCTGAAGTCCACTGTCCAAAGTCCAAGTCCACTGTCCCACTGTCCCACAGCTTGGGTCATAGTCCGTGCGGTCCTGGAGCCCGGTCCTTGTCTACAACACATTGACACATAACGATAGCAAAGGGGGAGCGGGGCCGAGAGGAAGAAGTGACAAAACACGACGGGGACTCTTGCTGGAGCCTGGCACTCTTTGCTGGGAGACCTGGAAGAGCATAGGTTGTGTAGTTAGCAGGCGACTAGCGTAGGTACATTACGTATAGCGTACCTAGTGTGCGAAATAGCCTGCCTGCGCTACTGCGTGCTGCTGCGTTCTGCTGGAGCTGCGTACGAGTCTGCGTACGAGACGAGTGAGTACTCGTACAGTTGTGTGTGTTGCTAAGGGCGACCAAGGGCGACCAAAGACGACCCAGGACGGCCATTGTGAAGCCCTTATGCAGACGAGCGAAACCCAACACTATATAAATCCAGCATATCACACACCTAAGACTCAACAGGGCTGCCAGTCCAGGTCAATCAGGTCAAGCGACGTCCCGGACATGTTCGAGTTATTGATACATGGTTACAACATGTGTTTCCGCTTGCAATTCATCTATATTGGGAGGGCGTCGTCGGTGCTTGCTTGGTTTGGATCGAGCACGCTCTGGTTTTGCCCATTCATTCAGTCAGGTTTGAGAAGAGACAGCTTGGTAAATGAGCCCACGTGTAGACAGTGGATGGTCTCCATCCTCCTCGCAGCGCCTATGGTATGCAAGTACGAAGTACATGATGTACTGAGGAGGTACACAGCAGTGGCCATGTACCTACGAGTCTAGCGTGTGCCGTACAGTACGGTACTCACGGATTGCCTGTGTACTCTTTTACCTACGCCGGTACCAGTATAGGCCCGTAGGGAATATACCCTACCTACAAGGGTAGTAGTATCCTGGAGAGGTACCTATCCTGGAGAGTAGTATCCTGGAAAGGCATCCTGGAAAGGCCTGGGAAGGTACCACCTACCGTACCTGCCCTCATCCAACGAGGATCCTCTGGCGATTGGCAGGTGGGTTCCTCTCTGGAGCGACGCAGTACGGAGCAGGTACGGAGTACATCCCGGAGCACGGAGTACCTCTGGAAGGCACGGTACAATGCTCGTTGCAGCGACCCACAGTCAGCCCGTACTGCTGTCATCTGCAGGTACACTGACCTTGGCCGAGATACAGGGGATTTTGTGTGTGTCCGCGTAGGTACGAGTACTTTCTGCGATGAGTTGTACCTGGGAGGATCATGCAGCGGGACCTCTGGCTCTGGGATGGATTAATTACTGTGACTAAATTGTACTTGAGCGTCGCGATCAAGTTCTTTCACGTACGAAGTAGGCACGATATGTTGTTATTACACTACGAGTACAGTATTACACGTCTTCCTGGCCGAAGAGAGAAAAAGAGGGCAATGTATGTATGTACGAAGATGTATGTACACACGCTAATCCGGACTGACTGACAGGGCATGGAGCTCTACACTAGCTGCCATCTCCGTTCCTCTCGCTCTCGTCCTGACCCAGCTGGCGCCCCAGCAGCGAGGAACCGGGCTTGCTGCTCGACCAGGTATGGATGTAGTGTATGTACCCTCGCATGTATTCGTACTTGTATCGTGGACTGGCCGGGAGACCCGTATAAAGTTGAAATAACGCCTTTCCTCCACTCCAGACCTTCTTGTGAATTCCTTCGATTATCTATTCCGTACATTACATACATTACCTTACATTACATCTACCTCGCCATACCCTCCGCGGCCTCTCCCTACCTACTACTTATATAGCCTTAATAAACCCTCCTCCCTCTAAAATATCCGCAAACCGCAAACCGCAAAGCACCTCGTCTATCTTTAAGCTTAGCTTCCTAGCTTCCCCCCCGGGCCACCCACACACGGTCCAGTCCACTCCCTTGCTTACGAACTTGTCTTGCATTATTCCCCTTTCAGTTCCTGTCTTGGTGTCTTGGGACTCTGAGCAGAGCAATATAAACAAACAGTGGGAGTCCATCGTCAACGCACCCCCCCAATCGGCAACCCTCACGCTTCCCAATCTGCGCCTGTGCTACCTGTTCCAGCGCTGTTCTGTTTTAAGCGACGCTCCCAGCTGCACACTACAGCCTCAATCCGCATTTCTCGCATAGACACCAGACATACCCACCGGCAATCTCATACCGAGAAACCAGGGCTTTGTAATTCGACAATATAACGGTTTCCAAAACCTATAATATCTCACCCTCCCGAGACCTGCGCGACGACCTCTTCGACGAACGGCCCTCAGCTTTCAGGCATACACGCGCTTCCTGCTCCTGCCCCCCCTGCTCTACCCAGAATCAGGCCTCAGGCTTCAGGACTTTGGGCTTCTGCTTCTGCTTCGGCTTCGGCTTCAGACAGAATATTCTCTGCTTGTCTTGTCTTGACCGTGCTTCAGCTTCCGTGTCGCAAAGGAACGACATTTTTTTCCAGCCTTCGCTTGCGCTGCCGGAATCGTCCACACGCCGTGCTGTGTTGCAACACAGGACATATTCGACTGTACTATATATATTTTTATACACGACTTACTTATATATATACTACCGTCTTCCCGTCGTCACATCCCTTGACACTTCGGTGCTGACCTCAGATAATATTAATTGCGCTTCATCTCGTCTCAAAGCCTGCGACCAAAACATCTCGAGCTGCGTCTCATTCGACCAGACCACCACCCATAATTACGGCGTCATTGCATCGACTCAATCGCCCAATCCCATCCCGCATCTTCCAACCACGTTTCATTTCTCGGCCATTACCGCACTGCCGCTAGACCCGGCCTGAATATAAGGGTGAGTCAGACGCACATTCGCCATCCCTATCCTATCCTATCCTATCCTATCCCAATGTGTTCTCGGAATAGTTATCTCGTCCTGCCTTTGCCTTACATGCCTACCTTATAACGTCGCAATGCGTGATGCAGCTACCTACTGCAGACGAAAATAGCAAGTCAACTCACTGGCTTGGCTTGTTGCGCACCCACTCTACTTTTCATCACCAGACTCTCAAGATATACTGACAATGCCTTCATAGTAGTTAATTCATAATAATTACTCTTTCATCTCACAATGGCTATCAGAGAGTCACCAATGCTCAACATGGGCCGCGGCGCCTATGACACAACCGGTGTGCCCAAGCCTCCCCCGCGCCCCAAGCCTCAATAAGTGAGCGACTCCATCTCGAGGAAGAAGAGACGAAGAGAGCATGCGACCCCTTGGTCGACACAGACTTCCCCTTTCGTTCTTTCTTTCTGGTGGCTCGTCACTCTTGCCAATTCCGACTGAGGGCCTTTCATCGTCACCACCAACATAATGAGCATGTTCACTTCCCAACTCCCCACTGGCATGAACATGCCCATTCGGGGCTTTTCGCATTCGCACACGCACACGCACACGCACACGACCCATCCGGAATCTGCGCATGCGCGCTTCCCCCCTTGTACAACACTGCAAGCCCTGCCTTTCAGCTCCAACCGTTCTACAACTTTTACAACCTTTAATTCGACAGTCTGAGAAGCACCAAGGCCACTTATGCAGAGGTCTTACCGGCCCTTTTTCTTTCGCAAAGCAACAACAGGGCCAAAACAACAACGGGTCATTTCGGGGTGTTTCAATTCAGGCGTTTTTTTTAGACGGGATCAACGGGATTTTTCAAAAAATCAAGCATGTTTTTTTTGTTTCGGCTCCTTTTTGAAGAAGCTCCTCCTCCCCACCCATCAACAACAAGACTCGGTATTAATTGGCAAGCATGTCTGCCTCTCTCTTCTCTCGCTCTTGGATTTCCGAAAGCCAGCAACAAAGAGACCAGCACGCTTTGACGCGACCGCGACATCTTATTTTCTTCTTCCTCCCAGATCTCTCTCCCACAGGTCTGGCGTTTTCACACACGTCTGTCTCGACCAGTTTGCTAATATGCATCTTCGAATGTTGCTTGGGACCTCAACCCCAGGGCCAAGAGCTCCTTTGCGGTGGTCCCAATCTTTTACACATATTCACTTTTTAATACTGGTTCGACGACCATGACCAAAAAAAACAACAACAACAACAACACAACTCGGAATTATCGGTGCAGGGGTAAAAACTTGGTTATTGGGCTTTTATTTGGGGAAATAAAAAAAAGGGAAACTTGACTCGCATATAGACTTTTGGGTTCTTTTTTTTCTTTTTCTTTTCTGTTTACATTTTTTTTCTTTTGTTTTTTCTTCTTCTCTTTCTTTTTTTTTCTCGCCGGCTACTTTGTGAGCCCCTCGCGGGGAACCCCTCACACATTGTGCGCGGGTTCAAAAAAGGGGGCGCCCTGTTGTGTACTCCCTTTGAAATCTGGGCTAGGCCTATTCGGATTTTGGGGGGGGTTTATTCTTGCCCTTTTCACCCTTTTTTGGTGGGCATTTTTTTTTCATTCATCCCTCAGAAGGACGGACTTCCTCGTTGATGATGTGGTGCTCGCGCTCGCGCTCACACTCACATTCACAACATCACACACACAGACACACTACTACACACACTTCGCGGGTGAGAGACCGCCGCCGCTACTACGCACTTGATGCTTCTTTGTTTCGAGCGTTTTTAGCTGTTGCCCCCCATAAGACACAGACACGCTGGGCTGGGACCAGATTCGATAGAAGATACCCCCGTCTTTAGACTGTACAGTAACATACAGAAGGCATCATCATAAAAAAAAAAGCTATTCAAAAAGCGCCCGGACTCACTCCGTTTGGCTCCAGTCACCGTATTATTGCATTACTTGCTTGACTCTGCTCTTGTCTGTCTCTTTGTCGTTCTCGTCTTGCTTCGCCTCGTCTCGTCTCGTTTACAATGCCGCGTTCGTGATAGGTTAGGTACGTACGGTAGATCTAGAGGTAACGATGTTGCTTGCTTTTCCTCCCGGCCCGTCCGGATGTGTCGACCGGCGGCGAGACTTACATGATTAGAGCCGAGAAGAGAACAAACGCCGCGCGTTCCGCGACGTACATACTGACATTGCCTGATTCAGCAAACCTCGCTCGCGTCTTCCTTCCATCATGTTACCGTAAACAGACATGCCGGCCGAATGGGTGATATCCGAGACCCCTATTCGTCATCGGCCCCTTTCGCTTAATGGAAAGTGACGATCGTAGCACATACATACTCTCTGTTTTTTTGTTGTCTGTAGTCATTGCTCGCTCGCTTTCTTACGACGACTTTTACCAATGTTACGGTACGGAATGGGGAAACCAATCGAACCGAATGCATGACCCTTACCGTAAGCACTATGGAAACGTACATGCGTACGCACATTCGGACGCTCGGGTCAGTCGGTCGCTACCTTACCCAACGGATCCAAGGCAACGTACATACACGCCACTGACGACGATGTGGAGAGATTCTACAAAGTCCACACAGAAATGAGCGGGATCGAACAAACTACGCAGTGAGTTCTGTGTTGCCCCCTCGTCGTGGCGCCTGAGATTCATTAATGATGAGATGAGATGAGATGAGACGAGGAGGAGCTGTATGTGTAGTCCTGTCATATCATTGCCTCCAGCCGATGGGATTTCTAACCTTTTTCTTCTGTTCATGATTCGATTGCGGGTGTTGATTGCTCTCTGGTCGTGTCACGCAGGGTCTGAAGGGATCGTCTTGCGACTTGAGCGTCTTACCCCTACCCAATCCATGGCTCCAGTTGAGCCCTGAAACTCCATACGCCGTACCCAGACTTCACGATTCGCAGTGTCACGTCTGTGCTGCTTCTGAGCTAGTCCTTTTCTTGCCTTGCCTACTTTAGCATCCCAGATTGGCGGGGATGTAAATTATCTCAGCTAAAGAGGTGTTTTCGTTCAGCAAGTGGCGACATCAATAATGGAAGATAGCCTGCCTATAGTAATAACGGGTGCTAGTCTGCCCGAATTCACAGCGCGACGCACAGACAGGACCGTGACCAAAGACACAGAGAGACAAGGCAGACATGGCAACAAAAATAAAAATGGTTCACATTGAAAAATATGGCAATCGTGGACTTTTCGCCGCAAAGTGGGTTTCTCTTCTTCTTGCAGGAAAAAACACAGAGAGAAAAAAAAGATTCACGGCGTTATTGCCCCAAAACGAAAACGACGTTTACCTATCGGATTCCATATGCAACCTGTCCCCTCTTCTTCGCTCCCCCAATTGGGAAGAGAGAGAGAGGGGGGCGTTACAGCTGGGTTGGCTTCTCGAACCCTTCTCCTGCAAGGCTAATGCTGGCTAATGCAAGCTCTAAAAACGGGGAAGAAACCAGCTGCATGAAGGGAGCAAGGCGAGCAGGTCAGGATACGATACCTACGGATGTGTGAGAAGAAAGTACCGGTACGTCGAGTTCGTCTACGTGAACAGGTATGTAGGGAGTACCTTTTTCTTCACCCTCTCTTCAAAGGTGTGCTAAAACGCTCAGCTGCAAGTTTGCATTCCTGATGCTACCTATTCCGTAGTGTGAATGGTTTATTAAAGGCGTAGTTCTCACCTATAAACAGCTGCCATTCGCGGCTACCAGCAAACCGTCCCGTCGGGTCCCAGCTATCCATATCGGCTCCCTCCCCTGCCTTTGCTGCTAAAACAACCCTTACCGATCCGTAGCCCTGAATGCAATTAATCGAGAGGAACTGAGCTAGGAAGGTAGGTAGGTACTCGTAGTGTGGACAAGTCGAAGGGCTTCACCCATGGCAATACGGTACACTAGACCAATCCACCTGGGTGGTATTTCAGGGTAGGATCGTGTAGATGGTAGTGTCAATGGGTAGCGTTGGTAACCCCCTCTAGTGCTTCCTACGAACAAACCACCGTATCAAATCGCATCGCGAGATTCGCATCGACCATGAGGCATCACCCAATCTACGAGTACAGGTAGGTAGCGCTAGAAACCCGCTAGAATACGCCCAACAAGGGGAGCACAACAACCAGGGGGGGTGGTCGGAAATGAGGCTAACTTCGCTAGGCTCGACCGGTTGACGAACCGTCGCAAGCCTTAATGGTACATTGCCTTCTCCCGCACACCATCTTGACTGACCAGGTACCGTACCCGTAACCGTACCGACCTTGGGATTTGATGCCGTACACGACACATCACCAGTTTCCGTTGGTTTGATCACTGATCAGTCCGAGCCTCGACGGGAAGAAAATGGTACCGACCTACCTGTCTAGGCAGTCCCAACCCAAGAAGAGCCTTAGGCTACCTACTCTCTCCGGCTTTGACCCAATTGTTGCTTTTTATATCTTCGCTGAGTTTACCTATCACATCTCTGTTTGGAGGCAACCCAAACGCCAGATTCGGATCACATCTCGTCGTGTCTATGGAGGTAAGTATCGTCTACATGCCAAGAACGGGCTGCCATCGGACGGATCATGTACCTACAGCCCATCTGTACAAACTCATACCTACGAGTAAGTATTCCACGCATAATGAGCTCAACGTCGCAGTATCGTGACAATCCGTAAATAAGGGGCTCGTCTGGTCTAACCAGTGCAAGCAAACTCGACGGGTATGCCGTCATCTACACCAGGGCTAATAACCCATGACAAGCCGTCCTACTAGCTGGTACCTACTGTACGGATCAGACTATCTACCGTAGATGGGCAGAAGTAGTTTTCAACTCCAAGGTACATGCGAGAACTTGGAGGACATTTACGAGTAAAACCCCGGACACGTTAGGACCTGCACCAGCCGGTATCGTGACACAGTGCCGCCATACTGTACAAGTACAAAAATAGGTACCGACCAGGCTCAGAGGAACTAAGGGCTAGCTACTGGTCGCCGAGGTGAAGCTCAGATTTGTTGGTGCTGAAACATGAATTCGTACGATTAACCAAGAGAAGAAAGATGGGATGTTCCTTCGCGCTGGTTGTCAGGTTACCGTGCGAGTAGTAAATATGTACGGTACGGGTACCTGGACTGGACCCACTTTCACAGCTCTTCGGGTTCGGCTCCACAGTTTCTGGCTAGCGTCGAAGCTGGTCGGTTTTTAGCGGGACATCGAATTGAATTGGTTTTGTTCATGTGAATTTCTCTCAGTTGACAAAGTCACATGTACCGATTGAAGCTCAACTCCGAGGTACATTCAACTCTCAGAGTTACCTTTCTCTCTCAACTAACTAACTGCGATTCATGCGTAGACACAACTAATTACTGATAACGAACATCATTTCAGTGCGAAATAGTACACTATCGTCTAATGCCTAACTAACAGCTCATCGTCGCCCTGCTAGGGCTGTCGAATCGAATCTGCACCAATAGGGCCGTCACGAAATGCAGGCGCCGCGATCGATCATGCACATCATCTGCCGATGCACAATCGCCCGCCCATCCTCAGCTGAAAATTCATTTCCCTTACCATGCGACAGGCCCCGCCACCTAATGAGAAGTCAGGTTTCTCACCCATAATCTCCATGTCTACCTGAGTTACTATGTAGGTACTCCGTAGTATCCGTACGTGTGCCTGTAAGCATAGAAACTCGAACCTATCACGACGACATGCGATGCGCGTGACGCGAGTTCCGAAGCAATTCCGAAGGCGAGGGGCATCGCGCATCTCCAGCTCTCTTCCGAATGCTACGAAAACGTCTTTTCCCCTGCAGTAGTTCAGCCTGTGCGCTCTCGTACTCACACAATTGTACCGATGACATGTCCGTGTGTGGTAGATGTTACTCGTAAGTGGTTGTAAGTCGTGACACGCGACGGAGAAAAGGTGACAGGGACTCGCAGCGCGCAAGAATGACTAATTTTTTATCCCGTCGTTTGCTAATTTGTCAGTCGATTCTGATATCCAGTCCGAAGTTGTCTTTGGTACGAACGTCCTAGATGAATTGTCATCGTTCAGATCTCCGAGTTGAGTTGAACTGTGTTAGAGAGTCACGACTATCGGCACCGAGACGAATGGACAGGTCAACCATGGCGTCGCATCTCATAACTGCCTCTATCATCAGAAATGTACACGATACATGTCGATACGCGCCAAAGACCGAGGCAGGCCCCTCCCCGGCACCAGCCGCAGTCCCGCACGCAGGCAGACATGGAACGGAAACCACATGGCGTGGCCACCATCTCACCCATCCATTGCCTACCCAACGACGGTGGGAGCGTGGGAGGGAATGCTACGGTATGTTATGGTATTGTATGGTACGCTACGGTACCAATGTATGTACGAGTATGTAAAACGATCCTACGAGTGATGAAAGTTGGAGAGGGCCAAGGCTCTTGCATGATGTACAATGCGCATGTGCGTGCGTATGTAGGTGCTTCTTATTCTTTTTTTTCTATTTCTTTCTTTTTCTTTTCTGTATGCAAGATGCGATGCGGGCGCGATGCCATGCCATGCGATTCGCGAGCGTAAAAAAAAAAAAAATCCAATGCCGTTGTCCAACCAGAATAAAGATATTTTCTTCAGAAAAGAAGAAAGGAGAAGAACAACAACAAACCGGGCGCTTATAGGTGCGATGTTATTATTAAACGGCCCTCGATGATTGATGCTGCTGATGATGATGCGCGCGTCGTCTATCTCCTCCTGGTCGTCAGCACACGCACAACCCAAACCCAACGCAACCCAATGCCAATGCCAATGCCCATCCATCTACGCGTACAACCCCCTCATCACCACAGGAACAGCGTCATCTTGAATCATCCGCGGCGGCGGCTGAGCACGTTGTCGTCGTAAAGACACTGCAACGTCATCTGAAATCCCAACCAATTAATTGACTGCTGCTTGCGACCCTCCCCTCCTCAACCCCATGCCATTGCCGTCTTTCCCACCTCCGTCTCCGAATTCCCATTGTTTCATGTTTACTCTGTGCCACGTTTCTGTTGGGCATGCATGGAATGCTGAAGACTTTTTCTATTGTCTGTCTCCTTTTTCAAAGTGAGGGTACTTTGTTCGTGGTCGCCGAACTTCTCGGTCAATTGATATGTAATAGCTCTTCTTCTCGTGAATACGGTTGGCCTCATCTCATCTCACCTGTCTTTTTTAACCAGTCAATCATGGACAAGAGATCCGTCCAGAGGCAATGATAGGTAAGAAGAGTGGCTGATACCATAATCGAATCGTCAGCACAACTAATAGTTACCAAGAACGAGCAACTCCGCGCAACTCCGCTGAAGAAATAATGACTCTTTTTTTGACAAATCCTGACTGGTTCTAATCTGCCATACCCAACTTCAGACCAGGTCTGGTTTGTTACCGGCCCCATGGTAAGACATTCATGTTCCTTTTTTCTTCGACCAGTCTTTAGCGTACCGTAGGTCTATCACCTCTCGATCGCCTACCCTACCCTACCAGGTACCCGACGCGCCAGGCCCGCACTACGTGCGTTGCGTACATAACATACGTGATGCCGGTCGCATACAATGGACCTACATAAAGAGTAATCCGTAAGTATCGTATGTGCATGCGTACATGCGTACCGCGCCATGGGACGCCCTGGCGATTGCCGACGATCAGGCACCAAGCCCCCAATCCCAATCCCAATCCCAATTCCTACCCAGGTAGGTACGGGATGTACCTAGTCTGTACACTAGGATGGTACCGAAAGACGAACAAACGAAAGTGGGAGGTAACCCAGCGAGAGGGAAGAGTTAAAGAAAAAAAAGACCAACCGAAAGGCGTAAGAGGATTTCATCATCGTAGTCTCGTGGTTGATAGGTAATTTCCGGCAACGGGCACGCGACAAGGAGAGCGCCTTAGGAATACCAGAAGAAGGACGGACGAGAAAGAGGTCGCACTAACAAGGTACGATTCGCCCTATCCTATTCCTCATCGAGGAACCCCGGCTGGTATACTAGAACCCCTGCTTTCATTTACCTTCTTCGTCTTCAATTCGTATTCTGGAACCTTCGAATGGACACGACTCTGTGAGGATGGAGACTTGTTGAAGATACCTGTCACTTGGGTTGTTTCAGAAACGATCTGCGGGCTGAATTGAAGGCTGAAGTTGGAGCGACTCGTCGTCGTCCTATCATGATCGTGAAGCGACCCCTGTCTGTAACCCTAGAGGTACATGCCTGCTTGCTATGAGGCATGTATCTCTCTGGTACCCGTCTTGATCAGATATACGCGGGGCACCGAGAGATGTACCATATCCAGTGCAGTACGATAGAAGTATTCCGTACCTAGGTAGGATCTTTGCATGTATCTCCAAGTCAACCGGCGAGGTCTCTCATCTGCGCGTCCCTAGTCCGTGTCACGACGTCGAAGTAGTGCAAATTATAGCCGAAAGTGGTGGCAACGCCGGATCTCTTCCCCGGAAACCCCTTGGCTGTCAAACAAAGCTACCGTACGCGGGTAGGTACCGGCCGTCCTCCATCCGTCCGTCCGTCCGTCCATGTCTTCAAGAGAATCTCGCAGGATGGTGAAGCGCACGCAGGCGAGACGACCTCGTCTAGGACCTTTCCCCGGCTCATCCGGGGCTCACTCCCTCTCTGCATTGTATCGTATGTCGTTAACCGTGAAACATCGGCTTCCAATCATTCCCAACCCGTTTCCACAACTGCCTTGCCTTTGCCGTTGCCTTTCCCTGTTCCTTTGACTTGATGGATGGACGGGGTCTGCCGGCCCTACCGGGACTAATGTCGGGTTCCATTCTTCGACTCGCCTCCCCGAGACGCGCTAGACCTGACCCTATGTATCCAATGCATTGGCTCCTGGGAATTGGGGCTCAATCGGACGAAAATAAACCGTGAGAGGGCTGTCCTGTGGGCCCCGGTACTACTCCGAAGGTCCGGATATGTACGAGTAGGTACCTAGGTAGGAGGAAGGAGGCAATTCACTCAATGAAATCCGTAGCCTATGTAACCTGCCTGGACTAGACAAGCAAGTTGTATGTATGAGCTCCATATCCAAGGGTTCTGCGCGCTGGTCCGAGGATTCGCCTCAAGCGGCCCACCCACGTGCTGCTGAGTTAGGACGCCGACGCTACGAACGCCTCACTTCTTAGCTTCCTCTTTAGTCTCACCTAGAGAGGCTTCTAACCCAAGCTAGGACTCAGGAGTTCCGCTTGTAATCCGCAGAGCAGGTACCTAATTCGCGGAATGCCTGCGTGTGAAGGTATCCAGGCTAGGGATTCCGTAGCGTCTCCCAGGTTTCCTAGTGTATCCGTATTCCGTCGTTTAGTTATCCAACAGAGTACAATCCGGATACATACTGTGTATCGACAGGATACTTGAGGTATTTGGGGATCATATCTCGCGATATTTCGGTTACCAACCTCTGTTGCTATTGTTACGGCGGAGGCGCATCGGTGCCACCTCGGTGAACCGTTTGAAGTACCGGTGCAGAAGAAAGAGAGGACGTTGGCTGGCTACTGTCTACCTGCAGTAGGTATTCGCGCATCTACACGGCCCGTTTCAGTCCGGCCAAAGGACCCCCACGGCCCGCAACAGCCCTACAATAAAACTTGGGAACGCTAGGGGCGGGCTGTGCCATCCCCTACCAGGCACCTGCCCGTCTCTAACTGCCCCTGCTATTACGGCCTGAGGTACCTATAATGACAGGGTTACTTGTCCCTGTCCCGTAACCCAGCAACTGTTTTGATATCGCTGTTGTTATTGACTGGAACCAGGTAGGTACCTTGTCGTCAACACAAACAAGCCATCCTAGTAACCTGTCCAGGTTTTAAATAGATACGAAAAGACTCTAGGAATACGGATACCTGCTTTTACTTATCTCCACCTAGGGTAGGTACTCGGTGTCGTACCACACAGTTACTCGTAGGGTACAACACATACCGGGTCTCCAGATCTTCAAAGTGAGCCCGTTACCGTCAAATTAAGCCAAGAAAGTAGGGCTGCAGCGGCTGACCGACGCCCCGTCGGACCAGACCTTTCGCCTGCCCGAGCACATGCGTACGAGTAAAACCCGCTAACATTTAATTAAGGGAATTGGGTGTGGGGGAGTCGTGGACCCGTTCCCAGGATAGGATTTGAGAGGGAACCAGCTGTGTGTAGGTGGATTTGCTTCTTCAGCTAGGTATGGTACCGGTAGCTGTTATGCATGTATGTACTTCACCTTGAGTTACGCCGAGACCGATGACATATTGAAGAGGTGTTGGATAGGAATAGGTTCCAGTTTCAGCTCAACTACGGAAAAGTAAATTCGTTCTCGTTACGAATTGGAATTGAGTCGGAGATCAGACTGAGAGAGCTAAGCCTGTAGTTGTTTCGACGGGTAACTGTCTACTTGTACGCATTGATACACGCGTGGGCGATGATATGCCAAGATGTTAGTAATAGCACAAGTAAGGAGATGTAACTCAACCAAACCAGTTTGTGATATTGATAACGATTGGGAATGAAGTCGTTCATGGCGTTATAGTGCCCCTAGGTTGAGAACAGTACCTACCGGGAGAGAGCACCTTGCCATCTCCTCACACTCCTAAGAACGAGTCACTGACCAAAGTCCGGGAGATCAACACGACCAATGATTTCAATCTGTATTGAACAAATCCCGAGCCTCAGTCTGGCTATACGACTACAAACTAATTACATCATTGCCCCTTTAATTCATCCATCTCCGTGCCACCGTATTAGTCTGCCCGTATCATCGGGTCCGGGGATCCGGGGCCAGACTGCGGCTTCGTCCCGAATTCTTCAACAACTTTCTATTTGCAATGGGCCGCGGGGAAACGGCGTAGTACGGACGTTCGATGTTTGCTCTATATATGAAATATGAATCCCCTTGCTACAGTAGTTGTGGGGTACTCGAGTCGTATACCGTGGTGTTGGGAGGCTCGAGGTCGGGACTGTCAGAGCATGAAACTGACCTCGAGATTCACGAATACTTAAGTTCTGTAGAGTTTGGATATAATCATACGATCCTAGATAGTCCCTCGTTTATTTCATGGGATGTTTGTAGCGTTTTGTATGACTTCCTGCTTTACCCCTGTTCCAGATCTGTGGATATTGGTGTGTGATAGACACGCAATCTGCTCCCGTTCTCGTTGATACCGAACTTCTTCTTATCGTACCGGTCTAGTTATTCTATATGGCTCGTTGTCGTAATGCTTCATATACCATAGCTCGAGACTTGAAGCCCACCCATGAACGAAACAGTACAGCATGAGATGATGAGCCCGTCAACACTGCCAACCACCTGACCAGATCACGTGTTTATGTGCCAAAGCGCCTAACTCCATCCTCCTTCTATCATCCCAACTTCCTCAGCAAACAGTGGCAAGAGCCTTATAATGATTGATTGCCGTCTGTCCTTCCAACTAGTCAACCAAGGTTGCCGCAGTGGTCAAGTGGTCAAATGCCCACACCACTACACAAAGGCCACCGGTTCAGATACGGCTCCGAGCTAGGAAAAAAAATCCGTCTGCAAAAAAATCAAAGCAGTGCTCGGCATGAATGAAAAGCCGCAAATAAGTACCCCAATGAAAGATGCGAAAGCATGGGGCGCGTTGGAGCGAGGGCACTAGTTTACCACCCAAAGACCCGAGCCAAGGCGTGATCTCTAGGGAGATCAATCACGGAAGTAAGTCATATCCCCTCCCCCCGATCCAGGCCCCCCCCGAATATTTATTTTATTTTTTCGTTCTTTTTTTGTGTGTGTTTTACTTTCCTCTCTTTGTCTTTGTATCGAAGACAAATGTGGACTACCCCTATCTTTGGGCGCGTATCATGATTCCCTGGGACAGAATGGATAGGGGTTAGGAATCAATCATGTGGTATTAATAACAGGTGACGTCTCTATGTTACATGCGCAGTGGTTCGTTTCGTTTCGTCAAACCATGACATAGTATCTCGGTCCTTACTGAAATCACCTTGATCCCGAGGGCATTTCAGTAGGACGCGATGTTCCTTCGCCCGATCGAGGGTTTGTTTGCATCATCAGAATGAAACGAGAAAGCAGCACAAACGATAGTAGGTTTGCTATATTGCCTCGAACAAAGTGCCGTGGTACGATCTATAGTCTTGATGCTTCATCATGCCTCCTCGGAATATCCAGTTGGACAAACATGAACGATTCGACGCCCGTGCTAACTCGCAGTCTCTGCGAGACAGGTATACTTGGGGAGACTCTACATTCCTTTCGTATCGATAAATCTCTCATGGGGCCCATCTCCTGTGCTTCGCATGCGTGATAGTCTATGTATCACTTCCCCAACATGATCCCATACTAGCTGACTACTAGTACGATCACAGGGAGACTTCAAGTTGCACCTGGTGAAACCCAAAGGCTAACCCATGGACTCTGGAGTTCCAATAATAGAACGCTGCAGGTTGCAACTCGCGGGTAGCCAAATAATCGTCCAGGATCTGCCTGTTATATTGAGATCAAAAATACTCGAGCGAACTTTCAGATGAGAGCCTGTGTGTCAGACATGCAATATAAATCCACTCCCGGATGGTCTGATTCAAGGACACTGCGATATCTTACCCGATGAGTTGGCCAGAGAACCTGACCTATTCTTGGCCATGAGTTCAAATGCAATCTGAACTGCAAATAAACGCACTTGTGTAAATGTATGCAAGCTACCAGCCGAACGCCCCAAAGAGACGACGAGACGTCAATGTCAATCATGGTTGCCAGAGCATCAAAGGAAGACTCGTAGTCCCTTTTCCAGACGAAAACAACACAAGTGAAAGAAGTCATAGAATTATCGAAACGAAGGGTTGTAGCGCTTGCCGACCGCATGTAATGTCCCAGGCGCCAAACACGACGTCGGGGTTGTCCTTGCTGCACAGTCGATATTCCGTATGTCTGCGATAGCATCAGCAGCGTCCACTCTCTGGTCATCTCAAGCTGGACTGAGACAAATATTGCCAGCACTCGCTAATCTGGGGTTCGCCTTGTTGAGGACCTCTGAAGCGTGAGTCACAACGGCACACGATCACGACGATGTTCAGAGCAAGCTGTCCTGCTTGACCATCTTCAACCGGCGCAGCGATTCTTGCCTCGCTTAATCCACATCGAGACTCTTTAAATTGAACCGGGTCTCACGAGAGAGACATGGCGTTCCTGGTCGAGAGACACGAAAGATTCTGCTCAAGAGGGCCACCGTATCGACTTTCACCTGTGCTTGGGCAGGTCGTCTGAATTGTTGAGTGTTTGGAACTTGAACTGACTGCTATGACGGTCTTTCGCCGTTACTGAGGGCCGAACATCGCAAGTCAACCTGGCTGATACCACGAAACAGCCAACTGACCGTACCAACGTCACTGTATTCCAACGGGCAACAGATCAGTAAATCTGAGTTGAAGCATGGAAAAATCGGTTGAACGAACTGAAAATGTGAACCTCTTTGGACATCGTACGAGTACGTTGCGCTTATGTAAAAGCACCGTATTCGCACGGTATTTCTAGGTACCCACGGAGAACGGAATTACAGCGGCAGGTAACGGATTAGGTACCTGTACGGACTGCAGCCGAAGCACCGACACAGTACAAATTCCGTAATTAGTCAGCAGAATAGGTCCATATTTCGTACTCCGTACCAAAAGATGCGAACTGTGCGGTTGCATCATTTTGTCCACCCGTGCCCCTCCATTTTAGTACTGCTCAGAATATCCGTTAACATTGTCAACGTTCGAAGAGTCCCAGAACGACATTGTTCTACGTGATAGTCTCCAAGTCGGTTGTTTTTGCTTTCCAAGCCGGCTTGTTTTTCACGGAATATTCAGAAGTATTGCGCCTCGCCGAAGAGCTAACACGGAACAATGTCTAGCAGACAGTTGCGCAAGCTCCAGAAGCAGAAGGAGCTGGAGCAGCTCGAAGCTGCAAAGCATGCAGACGCCGGTGCAGAGACGAGCGAGGATGACGCGCCATTCCAGAGAGCCCGGCCAAACGCCTTCGCCGGCTTTGCCGCACTAGGAGGCGGAGATGACGATGGCGATGACGACGATGACGACGAAGATGCCAATCAACCCGAAGACTCACACGAAGCCGTCACAACTCCAGCTTCCGCCGAAAAGCCTAGCAGTTCTGCCAAGAAGTCCAAGAAGAAGAAAAAGAAGAAGGGCAAGAAAGCGAGCAACACCACACCCTCGAAGACGGACACGCCCACGCGAGTCGACTCTGATGATATTGATGAGGCTCTCCGGGAACTAGACTTATCGGACGAGGAGGATGGTGCCAGTGCTACTGCCCAAGGGTTGGCTGCGAAGTCGCTAGCCTACGAGCGAATCTGCCAGCTTCTTCGCATCAACACCTATTACTTGAAAGTGGTGAATGAAATGCGCGCGCTCTTCGGTCGAGAGGCTATTGCTACCGCTGCGCGCGAAGAGAACGAGGAGAACATCCAGCACGCGCGCATGCAACGCACACGACATGCGCAGGAGAACGTAGACTTGGAAACGTTCCTCAAAGGCATTCCTGGCAGGCCCTTGCCGGACGTAACGCTACGCAGAAATCCATTCTTGCCCGGGAAGGAATCGTGGCCGCGCGCAGATACGGAAGGCCTTACGATGTCGCAAATCCATAGCGACGCATTCACAGGCACCGTCGAGTTCGCATTTACCCACAGCGCCAACTACAATCATCTCGAGCAAACCTTCTTTCAACTCGCCAAATCGCTTGATCCGATGCAAATAGTACATTTTCTGCATCGACATCCATATCATATCTCAAGCCTTATCCAAGTCAGCAAGGTCGCAAAGCAGGATCAAAACGCGGCTCTAGCGGCTGACCTGTGCGAACGAGCTCTATTCACCTTTGGCCGCGTTGCAATATCTAGCTATAGACAAAAGTTGGAAGAGGGCAAAGCTAGACTCAACTTCTTTCGGCCGGAAAACCGGCAGTTCTGGCTGGCTGGTTACTGGTACATGAAAAATCTGTCAATGAAGGGAGCCTACCGGACGGCCTTGGAGTGGGCTAAGTTGTTGTTTAGTATGGACTGGAAAGACCCATACGGTTTGATACACTTGATTCATCCGATGGCTATCCGGGCCCACGAGTCTTTATGGTTCATTAACTTTTGCGACTCTGAAGCGTTGGACCAGTTTGACGGGGTTCACAATTATATCCGGCAGACATTGGTACTAGCAAGATTGCAACTGAAGGACAGGGCTGGCGCGAAGGCTCTCTTACTCGAAGGTCTCGCGCAACTTCCATGGCTGTACGATGCCCTGTACAAGGCACTGAACCTAGACATCCCGAAAGCGATATGGGGTGTGCAGATGGACCATCCTCATGAGCGGCTCCATATAGAGCTCTACTTACACCAAACAAAAAGTTTGTGGGACAATACGCAAGCCATTGATCTATTGAAAGAGGTGGCTCGAGAAGCGAAGAAACCGAAGAGAACCCCTGTCCATCACGCGACAATGGTTCGGGAGAATGTTGTCAGATTCATTTTCCTAGACAACACACGCGAAATGATGGCGCACCTTCCAGATGGTCTACTCAACTGGACACCCAATTGGGATTTTGATCCTATTCCGCCGATGGCCGAGAGCAACGTATTTTCCCACGAATCTCAACAGTGGCCGTGGACAACACAACCGATGCGTGACGGTTCCGCGCTGCTTCGTGATGAGCAGGCGATGCGCGATTACCTTGCCAGAGTCAGAGCAAGAGGAGGCCCACAGGAGCTCGAAGAGTTTCTCCTAGCTGCATTGAGACAGTTTCAACAAAGGGAAGATGGCGCTGAGGCAGGAGCTGACCCAGGAACTGGTGATCATGATGACATTAATGCTAATGACATTGATGTTGGCGAGATTGACAACCCTGGCGTTGGTGCTGAGGAAACTGAGCCTGGAATGTTTCAATTGATCATGGACCTATTCAACAGGGGTAATAGGATCGTAGATATAGAGGAAAGCGGCAGTGAAAATGTGGACGCCGCTATTGAGGAACTCTTCGTTCATGCCCGAAATTCAAGGGGAATGCCGGGTGGGTGGGAGAGCGACCCAGACATTGACGAACATGATGCATCTGGCAACGCGGCAGATAACGAAACGTCGGACTAGGTAGTGTCCGATCTTTCTCTCACGCATTCTGGTTCATGGTTGCATACATTTGGGGTAACGGGCTTTTGTGCTTCAGTTGCACATTCTGCTACGGTTTATCCTTGATGCTGGGCAACTCGTCATCAGCAACGCAATCCAAATAGGGGCCATATGGGAGTTGAGGTCACTTGCTACATACGTAGAATCAATCATACAATGGCTTTGATGGAGGCACTTCCAATCCGCGTAGCTATTCTGCCCCATAATGAAATCCCGTGTACTATCGGTCTTTCGTATTTCCTTGCCTCCTTCGCCGGGCACATTCAAAGTGACCGACCTCAAGTGAAATCGCAGTATTACGGATTAGTATGGGAATTCTGAGTATACAGTACGAGTAGTATCCCCATGGCATATACACTGTCTTTTATGAGCAAGTTTTCCCACGCCACATGGCGTACATCGCACTTATCGCGCACTATTTGTTAGCCGTCGGCAGGCGGAAACTTGCCCAGTGACCCAGAATGCGCCGCACTGTGGAAGCCATACCCCTCCTAAGGGTCCAAAGGGGGGGACCTCCCCTCCCGCTCCATCCTTCCTAGCGCAATACGTACCTTACGGAGGACGGAGGACGGGGCACGGAGGTATTACGTCGACGTAATCCGTACCTCGCTATCCAGCGCATTCCGTGGTCTCTTCTTGGCTTCTCCCTCTCTCCCCTTATTAATAATCCATCTTCCCAAATAAAAGCATTAAGTTCGTTCGTGCACGCACATCTGAGATTTTTCTCTGCAATCTGACTTCCTTCCTCTTTCTTCTCGAGCGGGTGTGCTGTCAATATCTGTTAACTTGCAATCCCTTCTTCGAACCACATCCCGACCATCTCTCTCATCCTCACGATCTCACAATGGCCGACAACCACACTTACAAGTTCAGGATCACAATGACCTGCACCGGCTGCTCGGGCGCTGTCGAGCGCGTCTTGCGCAAGCTCGAGGGTACGATCTCTATCTATATTCCTGTATTCTAGCAGCAGTCGTGGCATCGTCCATCGCCCTCTCTCTCCTTGCATCATCTCCATCGACAGCGAGGTTCTAAGCTAATATGTGAATCCGAATCACAGGCGTCGAGAGATTCGAAGTCTCCCTCGAGGCGCAAGAAGCCATCGTCCTCGCCTCGCCCAGCCTAGAATACGAGACCGTCCTCAGGACCATCAAGAAGACCGGCAAGAAAGTCACCTGGGCCGAGGCCGACGGCGAGTCCCAGAGCGTCGAGCTGTCCGAATAATCTTACACTTAATGTCTTATCTATATCTTGCGGGGAGGAGGGAGGGGATATCTTGTTTTGGGTCATACGGAGCATCAGGATCCGTTTATATTTCGTGGCTTTCTCTTTCGATGTCGGATGCCAACACAGATATCGCGTGAGTCACTGGAGGAGACCGATGGGGATAGAATGCAACATGACGAGGTGCCAAGTCGGTCCGGCTGATTGGTGGATTGATTGAGAGATTGTCTGTCTGCTTATTGATTAATTGACTTCCTGATGGTCAGGTCAGAGCTCGAGCAGCTCGACTTGACTGGGTTTACGATGAAAATCGCTGCGTTATTGTTCGTAGATGTCGTCCCACGAATCAAATAGCTTGCTCTTCAACCCTCGGTGTTTTCTCCTTGCCATGTTGCATCATCTACTTGTCGATCAAGCTTCCCACTGGATGAACTCCCGGGATATAGGGGAAGCCAGGATTTTATATCTCTTCATGGCTGACTTACGCGAGTGGTAGTCTACGATCGTGACGAAGTTGTACCATGGCGTCTTCCGTTTTCCGTGACGAGGAAGCCCCGGAAAGCGAAGAGTCTCGCTACTTATAAACGTCTTTGCACCACGCGGCACCCAGTTCTACATTATTCCAGCTCACGAGACGTGGGATGATGACAGGACAGAGGAAAGAAGACAAGGTACGAAATAATGAACGAGTCCAAGTCCATTGATGATTATTAATACCAAAGGAAAGAAAGAAGCAATTCCAATCAGGGGCTAACTGATAATAGTCCCTGACTCCAGCCCCTGATAGTCACCAGAGTCCAAAACATTACGATGCACCTCAGCAAGAAATCAAATACCAAATAACACCTTTATGCGCCAGTTTTTTATACGCCGTATCGCTCCTTATCGCATACTCGTTGTTCGCCCAGCGGTTGCAGATCTCGGCAAACTCGGCGAGAAACATAGTGCGGTTGGGTACGGGGCTGTAATCGATATCGTTCACTATTGGCCCTACGAATTCCAGCTTCACGCAAAGGCAGACGCCGAAGTCGTTCCAGTACATGATGGACGGCGCAGCTTGTGCGTATTGGGCTTTCCAGGACTCGAAGTTGGGTGCGTCGATGACTGCGGTGACATAGTCGTGGATTCCGCGCACCTCGCTCAACGTCATGGTGGATATATGGTCGATGAAAGGTATATAAAGTCGATACGAGGTATATGAAAAGATGTTATAAAGGCTTTGAATTGGTTGAGAATGGAGGAGAGAGGATATCTGAGAACGGCAGCCCATTCTTGCCCTTTTTATATATTTTCCCTTTTCTTCGTCGTACGTGGATCTGTCACCGTATTTATGGACGTGACACCCTCGCAGCTCGATGATTTATTGCTCGTACGCACGAGGCTTTGTGTTTGTTTGAAAAATGGACGTCGAACGGTTGTACGGCGTGGAAGAGAGCGGTTGAAATGGCTGTAACAGGCGTACAAGTGATCATACACTCGCTACTACTCGAGAATCTGGGCTGGTATAGAAAGGGGTCGAGGACGCCTGTACAGGAATTCAGAAGCCACTGATCAAGATCAAAGCTGGTATGTCAGTCATACTCTTGACAATTACCGCTGCAATTAACAGATGGTACTGACTTAGATCCTAGATGTGGAAAACTTCACGACCTCATCTGACGCATCATGGTACGATGCCTGTTTTGAAGAGGTTCTGATACTATTAATATCACCGACAAAAATCATTCCATCACGAGGGTCCGTGATTACTTGAATAAACAGTGATGATCTGGAATAAATTGATTAAGTGTCACGACGTTAAGACCATGTCAGTTCAACTAAGGGTTCGTACATTCCAATCACCAGATCATCGCTAATAAGTTTCTATATTTCATACAAGCCATCCAAGTCGACCAAAGGAAAAAATAAACACATTATATTACAAGATTCCCTCTTCGTATCTCTCTCGGGGAATCTCACTTCTGCGCCGGAATGTTGCCCTCTATCTGATACGCCTTGAACTCGCGCGCGGGAATCTTCCTATCAAAGAGCACGTCCAGTTCTTCATACGTCCTCCCCATCGTCTCAGGGACTCTGAAGTAAGACCAAAGAAGACACAAGGCACCCAGGCCTCCGAAGTAGTAGCCAAGTTTACCCTGCAGATTGGCTTCATCGGAGTTGAGCATGTACGGGATCGCAACGGTCATGACGATACCGACGACAGCTTGTACGGCTGTGGCTATGGCGATGGTCTTAGATCGGACACGGGTAGCGGAACACTCGCCGATAAGTACGAAGGTGATGGGACCGACAGACAGGTCGTAGACGCCGTTCCAGACGAGTAGGAGGGAACTCTCGGCCCAGGCGACGCCGGACGGTCGACCAGGGATGGAGTCGAGAATACCGACGACCAACATGATGAGTACGCAGAATGTGAGTCCAACATTGAAGATGCGGCGTCGTCCGAACTGGCCCATCAAGTACCATGAGATCACGGTTGAGACCCAGCCCACAGCTACACCTGATTAGCTTCATGAAAGGGGGAGCACATGGGGCTCGAGAACTCACCTAGGAATCCAATACCGAGATAAAACGATTCGTGATCTCCAACTCCCGCCTGCTGGAAGAAGTACGTCCCGTAGTTGATGAGGTAGATACCCGACAAAGCCTGCGTGGCATAAACACCGGTCGAGATCTCCGTGCGTCGCAGATTGACGCCCTGAACGGTATCGATATACGTACTTCCCGCTTCCATCTGCTGCTCGAGTCGATCCGTCTCGGCAATCACAGCAAGCGTCGACTCGATATTTACCTTCTTAGACGACAATCTCCGGAGTGAAGCCCGGGCATCGTCGATCCGTCCCTTGCGCACCAACCACCACGGACTCTCCGGGATGAAGAAGACACCGGGCATGATGAGCAGGACCCAGAACCACTGCACTGCGAATGGAATACTATACGCCCAGTGATTATTCAGTGTTTCCGTTCCTGCTGTGACGCCGTTACCGAGGAGTTGTCCAGTGACGAAGCACAGGTTCGTGTAGGAGGTCAGGAAACCACGGAGAGCCATGGGGCAGACTTCGGATGCGTATGTCGGCCCAATGACGACGAAACAGCCCAGAACCAAACCGCCGAGCAATTCTCCTACGAGGAGAACTTCTAGTGAGCGAGCGAAGAATTGGATGAAGACGAGTCCGGCTGTGAGTATGACGCATGTGAAAAACGTCCATTTACGACCGTATCGCTCCATGGGATAGGCAGAGAATAAGGCACCGAATATTTGACCAAGGGGGTTTCCTAGTGATAGGCCCGTCTGCCATCGTGCTGGGATGACGAACTGTTATGAGATCTCCATTAGCACCAGAGTACGCTAACGTGTGTAAGTGAGGTGTGGTTGGCATCCGCTTTACCTCGCCATCAGGATGTCGAATTCCGAAATCCTTCTTGAATTGCGGAATGGCAAACATATTTCCCACGATCTGGGGATCAAAAGCCAACATGATGACGCCGATCGACACAAAGGCAGACCACGCCACAGCTGTCGGGTACAGCTTGACAGCTTCACGGAAACTCAAGGCATGTTCGTTCTCGATGGCCTCATGGAGCGCCTCGGGCTCCGTCTCCGTTCGCTCGATGGCGGCAGGGACTTCGTGAACGTCATGCTCATCGTTCTTCGCCATGGCTTCTTCAAGACTCGAAGGATGGTATGTCGCGGGAGTAGGTTTTCGCGAGGCATGAGCATCATCGGGCGCCGAAAAGGTCCCATACCTGGACGGTGGCCAAGCTGTCATTTTTATACTAATATAGCGACAGGTATTGTCACCGGGGTCGCACAGCTTTCACCGTTTATAGCCTCTCTCCTGCGCATGTCAAGTCCACCAGCCGTTAATAGCGTCGTATCCCTATCGCCGTTGCTATCGGAGGAATGGCGCGGATCTATGCAGGTCTAATTGGCGAGATAAAGGATCCCACACACCCCCCCACGAAGGAAGGTCGAGACAATGGAGGGGGGGGGGGGGGCGGAAGACACTTAGATGTCACCATTATTTGTACCTTTGGTGAGGGGGGATGGGGGTGAACAAGGGGTTTTAGTCATGCAACGTTGTGTTTACGAGGCATCCGTTCATTCATCCATTCGATATCTACGACGCCCACCGGGTAGTATGTGGTGGTGCCTTTCGCCCATGGCGTTGGACCTGCAGCACATGATCAGTTGGCCGGTATTACTTGCCAGCACCACCACGCAGACAACAATACGAGACATCTTTGGCTGTATTCGTGTGCGGCCTGTTGTCGACACACGTGACAGTAGCACAAAGACGACGGCGGCCTCAACGAATGATGAATCTCAATAATCCAGGAGAAGGGCCGACCAGAATGGTTCGCTGCTCTTGTCCTCGGAAAACGTCAATAATCGCCCGGTTTTGCTCGTGATTGTTTTCTGCAAGATGCAGTCAGCAAGGTACATCGACCCTTAGTTTATTTAGATCAGGCTGCATATCAATCAATTTGACCGTGCATAAGTAGGTGAGTAGTAGGTATCAGCTCGCATATTACGAGGTCAGCTATTGAGCCCTGGCTGTTGTTTTCCGGCTGGCCCCCCCATATATTGCCGTTGCAGTTGCAATTATATCATACCGATTGGGAGACTCTTCATATAAAACCCTCACGAGACCGTTGTGTTCAAGTCGAATGCCCCTGCATAGAGCATGGCTATTATTCCCCGTGCCTGATTTAGACCGAAGAATACGAAGAAACTACCTACCCTGAGATAAGAACAGCGTGTGTAAGATACCTAGTTCAATCGTATATCATACTGATATTTATCATACCACTTACCCAATGAATAGTCCCATTGATTATTTCATGAAATGACTCGTACATTTGGGGGCGTACAGTCGGACACCAATCGCCACGGCCGCCGAGGAGAATCGGCCAGATTCTATCCCAATTTACAATCTAGCCAGCACCTTCTCTTTGGTGTCTTGCAACGCCCAGGCGCTTGACTTGGTCTTGCTGAGAACGGCCTTGCATTGCTCAGCCGTGAAGCCCTTGGCAACGACGGCGGGGTTGTAACCAAGCTTGTTGGTCTCGCCGATCGTGGCATCGTCAACCTTGGGGGCCTCGCTGCGGTCGGGGCGAGAGTAGACGGTTACAACAACAGCGCCCCCGAGACCGAGGTTGTGTTGTAGCGCATATCTTGTTTTTGGAACTGCGCGGTTGTTCGCCCAACCGCGCATGTGCCAGACTAGCTCGGCACATTGAGCAATGCCGGTAGCGCCCAAGGGGTGACCCTTAGATATCAGGCCACCCGAGGGGTTGATAACATACTTTCCGCCGTACGTGATATCGCCACTGCGCACGAGTTCATGTGCTTTTCCAGGCTCCGACAGACCAAGGGCATCAATGGTGATCATCTCATTAGTGGAGAAGCAATCGTGAAGTTCGCACACTTGAACATCCTTAGGCGTGATCTTAGCCTCCTCCATGGCTAGTTTTGCAGCCCGCCTAGTCATGTCGATGCCCATCAGGTCCATGGAGTCCGACGAAAAGAGACTTGGCGCATCAGTGGCGAAGCACTGGCCAGCGATAAGGATGGCCTGGTCCTTCAGGTGTGGTCGTGCGTCAAGGAAGTCCTGGGAGACCAGAACGGCGGCAGCGCCGCCATCAGACGTGGGGCAGGCCTGAAGCTTGGTAAGAGGCTCATGGACCATGGGCGATTTCATGATTTGTTCCAGCGTGTAGACATCCTGGAACTGAGAGTAAGGGTTGCGGGTTGAGTGCTCATGGTTGATGCGGGCTATCTCAGCGAAATCTTCCGCCTTGGCGCCATACCTGAATACCAATTCTCATGAATATGATTCCAGATTATTAACCAAATTTTTGGGGAGATAAGATACTCACTTTTCCATGTATGCTCTACCGGCATTTCCGAACATCTGGGCAGCACCGGGAGCTTTGGTGAGGCCACGGGTCTCCGCCATCATCTTCACGGTGGTTGCCGTGGGTTGTTCGCGATCATTCCAGAAACTCTGCAGACTGCCAGGCATCATCTTCTCAAAACCAACAACAAGAATGCAGTCAGCGCCACCGTAGGCGATGGTATTCCTGGCCATGGCAAGACCGGTCGATCCGGTGGAGCAATTGTTGTTGACATTCACGATAGGAATCTGGGTCATGCCGAACTGATAGAACACACGCTGCCCGCAGGTCGAATCACCGTAGCAGTAGCACGCGATGCCCTGCTCGACATCGTCGTAGTTAATCTGTGCGTCGAGCATGGCCTTCACACCGGCCTCGAAGCCTAGCTCTGTGTAATCTATCTTGCCGCGTGGCTTGACGAACTTGGTCATGCCCACGCCGAGCACGTAGACCGGTTGCTTCTGCTTAGCAACCATCTTGAGTAATGAGAGAGCGGCCGGGGTGAGAATGCAAGAATATCAAGCGCTGGATGAGCCTCGAAGGGACAAGAAATTTGATTTATTAGCAGACAAGACGCTTGTAGTAATCAATTGACGTTCTGAATATGTTCAATGCAAAGATATGGTACGCGATGTCTATCGTCAGAACGTTACGAAACGTAGCCAGTCATTTCATTCGTGTTTGAAAGAGCTGGCATGGGCATGGTCTTGGAAATGTTGGTGCTGTTGGTAAAAAGGCTCGCGACTCACGGGTGGGTCCCTTGCGGGATGGAGCCGGGAGCCTGGAGCTTTCCCGAACTTTGCGGGGAGACAGCCGAGGCATTGCAGTGCATCACTAGCGCTGCTGCTAGTGCACCAACAGCTGCAGCTTGATACGGACCCTTGTAACTGGATAAACTGCTTAGGCTCATGCGCTATCTTCAAGATCAGATAGTATGTATTTAGAGAAGGGTATGCATTTACACATGTTGATTATAGTCCTGCACGGTGCAGCACCGTGCGACCGCCGTGCCAAGCATTACCTCATGCTGCTGCGCCCATCCCGGCGAGACCTGAGACCACTCTGTCCCGTCATCAACTTCACCCTATCAACGCGCCATAGACATTCAGTCTTTGTAATTCCATTTCTTCCTTCCGCGGCATATATTCATCTAGTATTCAGATCTCTTCACTCTTATTCCTCTTCTAGACCTCTTTAACTACCGTTTCCCTATTTTAGACAGAGCCCGGTCGCATTCATTGTCGCCATGTCGAGAAATCCATTTGGCGGGTTCGGGTTGCCAGGCTCAGGCTCACGGGCGCCTCCGGCAGAGAAGCAATATGGCGACGCTTCAGGTGCTCCGGGTGCTTCATATGGTAGAGCGGACCCCTACGGTACAGACCAAAGATATAGAGATAGATCCTCTCAAGGTCCCGGCGCCGGCGGATATAACGCATATCAAGCGCCTGGAGCTCCCAGACAGGGCAACATGGGCGGTTCAGGGCAGGGTTCTGCTAGACAGGTTGCACTGCGTGTCGAGAAAGTTGCGGACAAGACTATGGGGGATAAGCTGATTTTCTCCAATGTGTTAGCACTCATCTAGCGAGCTGTCCCTGAATTACCAGACTAACCAAGCTGTGATAGATGCGCCGTATCTCCAGAGGACTTTCCCGCTCCACGCGATGGTTCCTATCTCTACATTCTCATTCGGGGCGGCCAGCCCGCTGGTGAGTTTGTGGTGACCGCAAAGGCCATACCGGGCTACCCCCGCGGCTGCATCAGTTTGTCCGATCCCCAGCGTTCGTGGTGCGGCATCACCGTGCGCGACACCTTCACAGGTGAATTATATGATCCTTTCGCGTCAGGTGGCAAGTCGTATCTTGGCTCTCTAGACGTGGAGATTGGATTCGCCTCTCTCAAAAAAAGAGTCGACACGCCATACGACGAGGATGAACTATGCAAGATCTTTCTCGACACCTATGGCAACCAGGTGCTTGCCCCTGGCCAGCGCATCCTGATGGATATTCGCAATATTCCTCTCGCGATCGATGTAAAGACAGTAGGGCTGGTCGACCTTGCCATGTCTTCCCCTGACAACAGTAAACAAATTTCGCGAGAAGCGTCCGCCAGGGGTGTACTAACGAACCAGACTCGAGTACTATTCCATCGGGACAGCAAGGGCGACTTCAAGCTGAAGCCCTCCATGTCAAAGCCTAATTCTAATGCTATTCTGAGCCCCGACTTCAAGTTTGAGGATATGGGTATTGGTGGTCTCGGCAACGAATTCTCGACCATTTTCCGACGAGCTTTTGCATCCCGTGTGTTTCCCCCAGGACTGGTTGCGAGAATCGGTATTCCCCACGTGAAGGGCATGTTGCTTTACGGTCCCCCGGGTACCGGAAAGACCCTTATTGCTAGACAGATCGGAAAGATGCTGAACGCCCGCCCTCCCAAGGTCATCAATGGTCCCGAAGTCCTCAACAAGTTTGTCGGTCAGTCTGAAGAGAACATTCGAAAACTCTTCGCAGATGCCGAGGCGGAGTACAAAGAAAGAGGCGAGGAGAGTAGTCTGCACATCATCATCTTCGATGAACTGGACGCTGTTTGCAAGCAGCGTGGTTCTGGCGCGGGCGGCGGTACAGGTGTTGGTGACAGTGTCGTGAACCAGCTGCTTTCCAAACTGGATGGTGTGGACCAGCTCAACAATATCCTGCTCATCGGAATGACGAACCGGAAAGATATGATTGATGACGCTCTTTTGCGACCCGGTCGTCTCGAGGTTCACCTTGAGATTTCTCTGCCGGATGAGGCCGGACGATTGGAAATCATCAAGATTCACACCTCCAAGATGAAGAACAATGGACTCCTGAACCCTGACGTCAATTTCGAGGAGTTGGCATCGCTCACGAAGAACTTCTCCGGTGCCGAGTTGAACGGTCTTGTTAAAGCGGCAGCCTCATTTGCTTTCTCACGACACACTGAAGTTGGACAGCTGGCCGCTGTCAAGCAAGATGTGGCGAACATGAAAATCAACCGCGGTGATTTCATGAATGCCTTGACCGAGGTCCGTCCTGCTTACGGTGTATCTGAGGCAGAACTAGAGGAGGCCGTCAGACTAGGCATTATCCACTACAGCCCTCATATCGAGAGAATCATCGAGGACATGATGCGCGTCGTCGGCATGATCAAGGACGATCCCAACAAGTTCAGCACGTCTGTGCTTTTCAGTGGTCCCAAGGCATCGGGTAAGACTGCGCTCGCAGCGCACATCGCCATGAAGTCAGGCTTCCCGTTCGTCAAGATGATCACGCCGGCAGACCTCGTCGGTTACCGAGATGACTTTGCCAAGAAGGACTATGTGCACAAGGCTTTTGCCGATGCCTACAAGTCGCCCACCAGTATCTTGATTCTTGATGACTTTGAGCGTCTGATTGGATGGAACCCCATCGGCATGCGATGCTCGGAGGTCATGCTTCAAGCCCTTACAACCCTCATCGTATCTAAACCTCCCAAGGTAAGCGCCCCACTACTCCTTTATCCCATTTACGGCCACAACTGACTCACATCTGTAGAACCACCGTCTACTAGTCTTCGTCACCACCTCTAGGATGTCTATGCTCAAGAGTCTCGAAATCGACATGGACTTCGCAAAGAAGGTAGCAGTACCCGCCGTGGCGAACATCGAAGAACTCAAGCCAATTCTACGCGAATGCAAGGTCTTCAACCCGGAAGAACTCAACGAAGCAATCGAATTGACGAGACTGGGCTCAGGGTCGGTGGATATAGGCGTGGGCATCAAGACGGTGCTTGACTGTCTGTTTGAGGCACGCGCCGGCGGTACTGATGTTTCAGGAACGTTTGCGCAGATCCTGTCCGACAAGATTAATGAGCTGCGATTTGCTGGTCCAGGCACACCACACCTGTCTTGAGTTAGAAATAGATGGCCTCTTCTAGGTCCATGAAATCAAGCCCCTTTTTGCATTACGAAGGGCCAGCTAAGAAGCTGTCCTTCACGATCCTACGAGCAGTATAATACCTCCGTCTCCTGATTGCATAGTGAATTGTGATTGTCTCGCCTTTATGTATGGTAAATACATGACGAATATCAAATGAGCTCCCCACCGTATCCAGCTCACAGCTCTGTTAGCCAGTGCATAATCTCCAAGTCCATACAAACTGGTGTCACAACGATCCCATTTCTCTAGATCCTCCACAGGTCTGACTACAAAAGCCGGCGCATGACGCCCTTTATATGTCGGATGACAACCGTATACCAGCCCTAGCAGATCTACGAACAGAAGTGTGCCACCGGAACCTGCATTAAGCCCAAGTCTTAACGAATTTGGCATCAAACTCTTCTTTCAGCATGGTGAAAGCTGTTAGGACGTTTTTCAACCCCTTCCCATCTTTCCACGTCCGCGAGGCGCGTGTTTGATGGTGCTTATGAACAGGTTCGTTGACTTCGTCTGACTCGTCATCGTCTTCGCTTGTCTCGGTTTCTTCGTCCTCATCGTCGTCTTCGTCGGTTGTTTCGTCGTCGTCGTCATCGTCTTCATCACTCTCAAATTCACTAGAATCGTCATGCTCGTTGCCGTCTTCGCCGTTGACGACTGATTTGCCGTTGTCAATCTTACTATCGTCGTCACTGTCGTCCTCCCAAGATTCGAGCGTCTTTTGCTTTTTTCCCTTCGGGCGCGAAGCAAGTGGCTTTGAGTTGAAATTAACCCCTTCAGGCTTAGCCACGGCATCTCTTTCCTTCCCGATCATCGCCGTCTCATCTGGTGTCTCACCCACATCTACATCAACCAACTCGGTGTCATCCATGTCGTCCCCAGGCTGCATGAAATTGGTGAGACTAGTAATGATTGTGGCGAGTAAAAGGGAGAAATCCTTAAACAGGAACCAGATGTCCCCTTTCTTAATACGATTGTCCCGCGTCATAGCGGCATAATCACCGTGCTTAAAGAAGTCATAGATGTATGAGTTCAGCGGCATAATTCGATCCACGGGCCAAATGGGGATGTATGGTATGGCTGATTCTTCGAGGAATACGCCACTGCGAATGTTGGAACATAGCTCATGAATGCTTTCGAATTTGTCCGAGTAGCCTGATAGGGCGATGAACGGCGAGCGTAACTTCGTCGGGGGTAAGTCACCCGGGAGTCGTAGCATCCGCGACTTTTCGCCGCCCACTGCGATCCCGGTGAGAGGCAGGTGTCTATCGGGGACTTCTTCAAGATGCTGGTCAATATATGTACTCGCGTAACTCGTGAAGATCTTCAATGTCTCGTTATTGTGGCGTCTCAGGAGTCTCTCAGCCGATTTGGGAAGAGGCGGCAGCCGATGTTTTTTGGTGTTCGCTGGCGCATCAATGCGATTGAACAAGTGTGACATGATCAAGACCAGTGTTCGCAGAGTCTGTGTGGGATTTCGGTAGACTTCCGAACAGAGACCATGGAAGTAACCACCTTTGAGTAAAGAATGGAATGCGAACACAGCGTTTTCCGTGAAGTACAGGTGTCCGACGAGGCCAGCGAAGTTCAACGGCTTGCCGTTGGCAGACAGCAGATGCTGTCGCTGGAGATATTCGATGGAAAACCTCAGATGATGGTGGATAGACTTGCCCGCTTCCGCGCCGCCTAGATACAGTCTGTTCTGGGTCATGAGAGACTTTACCATACTCAATGAGAGACTGGATTGTCCTGTGGCATCCACAAGTCCAAGGATTCGGAGAATTAGAGTGGTAGTTAAGGGGAAGTGTCCTTTGAGATCAGGTAGCCGTGCTGATACCAGCTCGTTTATTCGACCTCGACTGATCCTGTTGAATACCACGTTACCGAGAAGATCGAAACCTCGACGGCCAGCTCGTCCAGCTGCTTGCTTGTAATTTAGAGCAGTCAAGTAGAGTGAGTCGTCAATGAATGCGACTGTTTTACAAGGCATGTTGATACCGAGAGCTAAGGTACCTGTTGCGATAACGGCAGTTAGATATCCTTTCCGGAACAGGATTTCAACAACTTGTCGGTAGCGTCTGTTCATGCCAGCATGATGGACGGCTATTCCTCGTCTCAGGGCTGCAAACAGACGCGTTGGAAGATGTTCATAGGCCAAACTTTTGATGTAATCATCCATTTCGGATTGCAAGAGTTTGGTATCATCCGCAAAACTGAAGTTGGGCAGCGGCTTGCTCGGATCAAAGCTGGCCCAGGGGCTGATCTCTTCGTTGGCCTCTTCTCGCATTCTTTCGTCCTTGGCCATCTTGACTGATGACTTCTTAGGCATTTTTCGCTTATTTTGAGAGTCTTTCCATCGCTCATAATCACTGAGCTTTTGTTTCCACTCTTTGCTGGTCTCTTTCCAGGCTCCCTCGGAAGTTTCGAGCTTGTTCAAAAGCACATCAAGTGTACGCTCGCATTCCACGCGGTCATAATTGAACAGTAGAGCTGGGAGAGCATCTTCTTTGTATAAGTCACAAAGCAGTGCAAACACTGATCCCAGGCTAAGTTGAAAGTCGGATTCAGCTGTCGATTGCTGTTCATGTTGCGGATCCAAGTCATTGCAAACCTGGTCAAAGGGCGAGCTTGTATCCTGCAACCAGGTGGCCAGGATGTCCTTGAGTCCTTTCGACCATGCAAGCACGTCGGATTTCTTGGGTATACCAGTGGAAAACACTCTAGATGGATTGAGAGAGGCGTCCAACGGAAAGTGCTTGTTCTGACGTCGGTTCATGCTTTCCCATAGTGCGAGCGCATCTCGTGGCTCGAGGCTCAGATTATCAAGATCAACGCCAAACCTGTAATATCAGTCAATAGGATTCTATCATCAGACGGGTGTTTCATTGACACCAAAGCAGGACCTAGCATAGTAATGACTAACCTGTGAGCTATAGCGGCGACTGGATGGACAAGTCGAAAATTGCGGTTCGTTTCAACCAGGCGATCCAATCCTGGAACCGGGAAACGATCAGGACGGTTCAGGCCGGCGAATGTGAATCCCTCCGGGGCCATGTATTGAAATGTCCTCAGGTCTGAATAGCGGACATGATGCGTTATCATTCTGAACTTGAAGCCCTTTGATTCTTGGGCAACTCTCAGCCATTCACTGAACTCGGTTGGATTTCCAACGGTCGCGGAGAGTGCAATGATGGGGCATGGGGCCATGAGTAGGAGTTGCTCCCATACGAGACCGTCTTTATCTTGGCCGATGCAGTGGACTTCGTCGAATATGACCCGTTTTATCCGATTCGACCAGGCGCTGTTGCCCGTTGCGTTCGATGGCGATAGCAGCATAATCTGTAGAACGTCGGGAACAGTGACCAGTATCTGGCAGCCTCTCGGGCTATTCACCCGGTAGTCACGCGTGTGGATAGCCCAAACGGATTTGCCTTCATGTAGATATGTCTTCTGAAATCGGGCTTGGATCTCAGCCGCGATTTGGCTCACCAACGCTTTCGTAGGAGCGACATAGACTAGAACTCCATCGTCGTCCAGCCGCAGAATCTTTTCCATCGCATAGAAAGATATGAACGTTTTACCTGATGAGGTTGGCGCAACAACCAGGAGACTCTCATTTGCATCTATACTATCAAGCACTGAGCGTTGCCAGGCATCTGGTTCGAACGGGACACGATCATCTTTGCGGGAGTCGAAGCTCCGTTCTAGGAAAGGACCGCATTGCCTCAGTTGGAAGGCATAGTCTGCCACGGGTAGCTTCTGTAGTATCGTAGCTTCAGACACTCGCGGCTGGAAACTTAGCTGACGCGATATCAATTTCTGACCCGAGGGCTCTATGTTGAGTATCCCGAGGGCCGAGCCTATGATGCGAAGATTTCCTGCGATCTCTTCGGTCACGTTGGGCATCCTTGCGGTTTGCATGATCTGGTTGAATAACAACGACGCAACGCCAAGTGCTATCAGAGGTTGTTAGACCAACATATCCCACGACTTCTAGGGGTCAAAGCATACCTTGTCCAGTACTCGTTCGAACTGCTTCCTCCACCCAGGCACGGTAGAGGGTGTCGCATAGATGTAGAGACACTTCTGCCCCAATAGTGGCTTCGTCCTCCTTGGATAAGTTCTGAAAAAACTTGAGTCCTTTTTGGAATCGTTTGGTTAGAGTCACTTCTCGACTCAATTCCTGACTGGTGGTGCGCCAATGTTGAAGGGCGGCCACGTTTTTTCTCTCCAACTTTTTGGCTTGAGTTGCCAGTGCAGCCGCACGAGCATTTTCCTTGCCTGTTCCTGACCGATGTTTCTTTTTCGAGTCGGCATTGGTTGGGCCTTTGCGTGAATCCGCAGCTGAGAATGATGATGAATTGGGCGTGCCTACTTGATTCCTCGCGATGATCTGGGGCTCGATTAGCTTGCCTGTTCCGCTCGTGAGACTTGCTGAGTACACCAGTGTATCGGACATATAGATCTGCGTCCGTTTCATGGCAAAGTAACCCGGTTTCTTTTGAGGGCGTTTGGGGTCAACGCTGGCTTTGGCATTGTGCCAGTGCGAAAGTTCTCGAAAGACTTTGCTTTCACCGGGTTTTTCTTGAACCTCAGCCACCTGCAGCTTTACTGGCGCAAGATATTCATCCAGATAATCTGAGTTGAACGGAAGAAGTGTGGTTGTGAACGGGTCACTAGAGGGGATCACCGGTTTGGCCTGCGGTCCAGGTTCCTCTGGCTTTGTGAATGTTTGCAAGTGATCTAGAAGTTTGATTCCGCTCAACTTCTCAACAGACACAATCAGCGGCACAATTTTTTCGACCAGGGTAGACGGGATGCGCTTTTTCTCTGAAAGGCTGATGCATAACGACAGGAAGAGTCTTCCATCGATGAGATCGAAGACGTCCCACTCCAGGTCTCGAGTGGACAAGTCTGCTATGCGTAACTCGAGAAGATCGGTCACTTCTTCGCAGAAACTTTGGAGAAAGACGGCGGCATGCTCACGAATATCCTTCTTCCTTCTCAAGGACGGCACCTCCAATGATCTCTCGGGTAGTCGGGTATTGCTGACAATGGCCTCATGCAAAATCATGGCTATTGCCATCATTTTGAAATCTCCTTGAACACTTGGGATCTGTGAGACATTATGAAGAG
Source organism: Xylaria sp. L1 SY-2022 (assembly GCA_023079495.1). NCBI lineage: Eukaryota > Fungi > Ascomycota > Sordariomycetes > Xylariales > Xylariaceae > Xylaria > Xylaria sp. L1 SY-2022. The sequence goes on along the minus strand of JALIDW010000001.1, from coordinate 1,185,742 downwards.
CAATAACAGTCACTAGCTCCTTTTCACTGTGCCCTGTGTAGATATCCAGGTCAGACCGGCTGGGCACCTTTGATGCTTCGGAGCTCTTGGCAGATGCGCTTTTCTCCAAGGGTTTCAGAGATTCGATAGAGGGTGCTCCCGTTATCATGGGTATGAGTACCTAACATCCTCTTAGTGTCTATATCGATAGCAAATAAATAGACAGTGAATCTCATGGTCACCTACTCGAGAGCTCTTGAACACTGTGCCGTGGATGAGCGCCACGCTGTGCCTCAGACAGATGAATTGGTGAATCATATAATGAAAAGCCTCGGCGTGCTGCTTTGGAGCTCCGACACCATCATGACAGAGCAAGAATGTTGCTGGATATCTGGCTAGGTAGTCTTTGAAGTCCTCACTGTCAATCGATGGAAACGTGAAGACAAATTCGGTGTTGCTCTTGTCGCCATATCGGCGAAGATGCTGGATCAGTATGGTTCTTGTTAATCGATACTTATAGAGCATCTCGTCGGGCGTGTTGGAGGGAGCACAGAGCTCACTCTGGTTGTCGAAGAAGACGACATGAGTGTTGCAACCACGAGTTCGAAGATTGTTAAGAAACGACTCAACGGAGAAGATGGCGTGCAGAAGCTGGAATCCAACTAGGACGAAGATGGATCAGCAACGAAATAAACTAACGCCAGCCATACATAATATCAACGCTGCGGTCTTATGGATCGCGGTCCTACCTTCAAAGTCGACCCTCGAATTCGTAGTGCAATAGAGCAGCATGGAGTCGCCGTCAATCAGGAACAGCTGTTTTCCACCAAAGTCTCCGATGATGTCGACTCTGCGCGGCTGGAGATCGGCGTACCACTTGTCAAGGCTCGACCATGTCTTCCCGCGCTTCTTCGACATGGTGAAGATGAATTGGCGGGCGTCTCCTCCTTGATTAGGGGATCGTTGTGTGAAGGAGCGGCACAGATCAGGGCAAGAGCATCAATAAAATACCTAAACAACTAAGAATGTCACGAAGAGATATCTGGGATCCCTGACCCCCGTGCGTGAGGCAAACGGGTTCGGGAAGCAGAAACGAAGCTTGAACAACTGATGGTGGTAAGCGGAAAGAAGCTGAGGTCCGTGGGAAAGAAGGATGATTTTATACCTACCCAGGTAGGTTAGGTAGAGTCCCACGACATCCCAGCGGAAGGCTCGATGCATCCATTACCCTGCTCGTTCAGCAAGGTAACTGCCCAGGCTCGCCAGGCAAGGTTAGGTGCTGGGATTAGGTAGCACCTGCCCTGGGTATTTAGGCCGTACACTGTAAGACAGGCAGGCAACATAAGGCAGGCAGGCACGTTCTGTTTGTTCTTCGTCGGTTGTTTCCCGTCGTTTTACAGGAGCCGTCCAATTGGTTGTGCCGCTCTTGCCTTCCGCGCGACGTTGTGAAACGTGGAAGCACAATTGTCTAAGATAACTCCGAAAGCAACAGCCCATATTGTTACGACCTGAATACCTGATTGAGGCTTATCCATGATTCATGTAGGCTGGATGGAACGTTATTTTCTCCTGCTCTGTGTTATATCCGTCGAGAAAGCACCAATCTGATTTTCCATTGGAGCGAGATGGTGGAGGGTAGGTGCAGCCGTTCAAGGAAGGAGCAGCCGGTGCCGTGATCAAAGCAGATTCGCAGGGCGGTTGATACTGTACAGAAACAACTCAACCGCCTACATCTACGCATGCACCAGTTCTGCGGATCCTGCTCGCCTCATTCTGCTGGTGGTGATTGAGCTCCGGCCATTGCACCGTGTCCTAAAATCCCAAGCGGCTCATGTAGCTGGCCCGTAGCTGGCCCGTAGCTGGCCCGGGCCTGATCCCACTGCCGAGATTTTGTCCGGGATATTTGGACACCGCGCAATGATCAACGGCCTATTTACGGAATAATACATGTTAGTGACGTTGCTTTCAGCGTTACGTCGGCTCTGATTACTTCTTCAGTCTCATCAACTTCTCATTGGTGAGATCTGTATCTCGCTCGAACTTGTGATGGGTCTTTGCATAGGTAAAGCCTCTAAGCAGACTCTGATCGTTGACCGTCCCCTGACCTGACCATCGCGAGTCTTAAATTGTTGCGCCGGAACGTTTCAAAGCGAAACACATAAAAGCAATAAGAGGCCTTGGGTTATATGCTGCATAGGTACCTGGTAGTTACAGACACATGCTGTGGTGCCAAGTATCTACCTAATGCCTAGAGGAAAGCCGGGATCGACATTAGGCAGGCTTCCTGCAAAGCACACATGCAAGTCAACGATGCACCGAGCTCACCGAGCGCGAACTGCTTTAAAATATGGATATCTTGTTGATCTAGTTCGCTCTGACATACTCAGTCTCCCTAGTTGCCGGATCTTCGCCATTGTAAGTATACTCAGGTGACTACACCGGCAAGGTCAGAGACGAAAGAACCCCATAGATCGAAATACTAGCTGTTAAGTCCTGGTCGCTACCAGGCGAAAGCGTGCCGGAGATGTTTTTAAAGATGGGACCATGCTCTCTTATCAATTTTCCGAGAAGAGAAAGTAACCATCTCATGATGTCCTTGCTAACCCAAGTCGATACACTATCGAACGGTCCCAGGGTGGATTCCACCGCATCTCGCGCTTGAATTTGTCAATATGGGTAAACATTGTAAACTGACCTGGCAGCATGGCTGGGACCACCTCTGAGTCTTTGTAGCGCATTCGGGAAACGGGTTTTCATATTCGGCAAATGAATGTGCGGCAGTGATATATCATCTTGGCTATCTATAATACGTACCGCTGGCGTCGCGATATACCCGCCATATAGCCGCAGCCCCTATTCTAAGAAATCGTGGTAAGGCCTTACTTAATCAGATGATTTGCATCAACCAAGATTCCTATAGAACTTTTGGAAGTGGCCCCTGAGTTCTCGTATACGTTGTATGTCAAGCTAATTACCCAACTCATTGGCAGACAATGACAATTGACTTGATAAGTGCTTTGTGCTAACATGTCTCGTTTCTTGTAGAATCTCTATAACACCTTTCAGACGCCTCGAATTCATAAATGTTCGCTCCCCGTCTCTTGTAAGTGTCGATTCTCCTCTAAAGAGAAGACATGCCTTCCTGTTCCTCACATCGCCGTCTTCACATCGCCGGCTTGTCACCGTGACACTATCTGGCGGGGTTGATTCTACCTTCTGAAGTTGCCACAACGATGTCAACTGACTTGGCCCAAGAGGAAGGTACCTGGCGGCACCTCCTACTCCGCGACGGCGAGGTCAACTGAAGCATCGCCGACAGCCCAAAACAAAACTTCTAGTATTATAGCCGCATTTCTTCAACCAGAAGAATGTCTCCTCTCATCATCTCATCAACAAATCCAGAAGATCCTGGTACGCTCACCTGGATTGTCAACATCATGGCTGGACTACGGATTCCCGATTACTACAGGCTCCTCGAAGTCCCCCGGGACGCGGGAATCGAACGCCTGACCTACGCATACAACAGGATGGCATATATCAAGCGTCCGGACAGAAATTCAGGCAACGCCGACGCTGGTGCTGAGTTTCAGCAAGTGAGTGGCATATTCCGGCATCTCAGTGTCGCAAAGCATTCAGAAACGTACTGACCATGAGAAACAGGTCCAAGAGGCATTTCATACATTGTCTCAACCACACCTGCGCGAGCATTACGACAAGTGTCTTCAAGTTTCGGAGCTTACCGCCGAGCTGGAAGACAATACTCGCGAACTTGAGCAAGCTAAGCTGCGCTACCAGTTCCTCCGTCGTCAGCTCGACGAGCTCAACGAGTCCATCAAAGGTCTGAATGCGCAACTCGACGACGATAAACACCAGCTCGCCCTCATTGAAGCAGAGTGGAACGAAGTTCACACCGGCGGCAAATATTTGCTCAAGCGGGCCCTCTCGAAGGTCTCGAAGACCCGAAGCCAGCAGCTCTCCGCCGCTCAGGAGAACATCGAGCAGCGCAGCCAGAGCCTTCGAGAGGCGAATGCCCGTCGTGCCGAAGAGTGGCACCGCAAAATGCACCAGATGCAGAATGAGCTCGTTCCTGAGGTCCAGGCCCTCGAGCGCACCATCTCGCAATTTACGATGAGCATACGTATCCGCTCGGGCATTAAGCAGGACTTGACTCAAGAGGTTAACCGCCTCGAGGCCGCTCTCGTCAGTACTCGCGCCTCTCGAGCCCATGAAGCTGCTCGCGCCCGCTTCGAGGCTTCTATGGCGGAGCGACAGGCTCAGGCTCAGGCTCAGGGTGAGACTCAGGGCGAGGCTTCTACATCAGCAGCTAAGAGATCGACTTCGACCTCCTAGCTTCACCTTGATCTGCCCGGTACCCTGAACGAGTCATGACGGAACGATTGCATGCAAGGGAGTTCGGTTTTCTTTTCGGAGGCGGTTGGCAAGGCGTTCGCGAGGTACAAGGTCAAAATGTTTATTCGGATGATACAAGTGGCTACTTGCAACAATTCAGGGCTTTAGGCCCCATGGAGCTTACACCTAGTAACAGGTAGACGTGGGACGGCTTTCCCACAATATTCGGAATCATGTTCCCGGTGCTAAGTGATGCCTCTTAAATGTGAAGCCAATCGATGTTCTCCTTGATCCACGCGTAAGAACCTGATCTGAAGTCATCCTTTATCTGAGTGGTAAATGTCTTGTAGAACCGCAACAGCTGATTGCCCCCTTTCCATTGCGGCCACTTCTGAAACAGAAATGATGTGCCCTTGTTAGGATCCATGGTGTATAGAAACGAGAGATAGTAACTGTGGAAAGACGTGCTCGCGTAGTCGGGGGGAACACCGTAGAACACCTGTATGAGGTCGGAGGTGTGGAACGTACCCAGGATCGGCGTGCCGTAGTCGTACGACGATAAGTAAGACCACGACGGAACGTTGGGGTTCACCTCGGACGCCATCTCCAAGAAGACCCTCCGCGTCAGAGTAAACACCAGGTCGCCAAGAATCGCCGCAAGACGCTTGAATTGAGGATATGGATTATTCAACAGGCCGGTTCCAAAGGGACTTCCGGCTGATATTGCAGGACTGTAAGTTGCGACCATTTCGGCGATTCTGTCTCTACCCGCATCAGGGAAGAAAACATCGGTGAGGTAATCAATTAACTGATTCTCTGTCGTCAGGTTCGATTGGAAGAGCGCGAATATAGTACCTTCGTCCTCTTGATCACCAATAATCATGGGAACAGCGGCGTATCGGCCCGTCTTGACCAAGAGATCAGGGCTGTCCGGTAATGAGAGGCCATCTGGCCGAGGAACATATGACAACGCGAGCGAGTTGTAACTAAACAGACCCGGAACGCTATTTGCGGCCCGGAGGTAGGTGTCATAGTCGACTCCACGAAGGCATTCGAGGGTATTCGCAGAGCCGGCGCAACCAGCTTTGTTCACGACGTGATCATAGATACCCTGGCAGCGCTGGCAATCGACTGGGTGAGCAGGCGCGATACTGCCAGTGTTCATGATAGCACCGCGGAACAATTTGTTCCCCTTGTAGGTGTTGTTTCCACCGTACAGCACCATTTGGTCGAAGACTGAGATCGCGCCGGCGGACTCGCCCCAGATCGTCACCTTAGTCGGGTCACCTCCGAAGGCCGCGATATTATCCTGCACCCATTCCAAACCCATGCGTTGATCCAGCAGCCCCAAATTGGCCGCGCCGTCTGCCAGGATCTCTTTGCCCGGCATGAACCCAAATCCGCCAACTCGGTAATTGACAGCCACATAGATAAAGGGCTTGCTTTGCGCGACCCCGGATAGGAGGAAGCTGGTGCCATCATACAACGCCGGACTCCCGAGTTCGAAACCACCACCGAAGATCCAGAACAGCACGGGTAGCTTCGCGTCTGTCCTCGTACCAGCTGGTCTCTGGACAATCATCGTCAAACAGTCTTCGGTCTGGCCCGTCACGGTCTGGAAGAGCGGCGTATCTGCCAATTCACCGAGCACTTGCGTGAGCAGACCTCCCTCAGTAGAGAAAATCATCTGAGGGCAGGATGGACCCAGGCCGCCGACATCTAAGGTGCCATATGGCTCCGTGCGTCTCTGAGGTGGGCGGAGACGAAGACTTCCAACGGGCGCGTCGGCGAAGGGGATCCCCTTGAAGCTCTCGACTCCGAGGAGTGAGGTTCCAACCACGGTTCCCAGCGGTGTGACGACAGATGGCGAGCCCCTTTGCTCGAGGGGCGCAGGTACCGCGCCGACAAGGCCGGAAAGAATGAGAGACACAAGAAAGAGCTTCATGTCAAACGAAGGACTCGAGATTGACGCGATAGAAGCAGGGATCGAGAAACAGGAGAACGGAGTAGGTAGATCGAGGAAACGACTTACCTACTTATTTACCTGTTACAGGGACGACCGTTCCGTACCAATGACATCTCAGTCACAGGAACGACGTGTCCAGCCTATCGAAAATTTGCATACTGTAAGCCAAGTCCGTTCATGCTGTTGTGGCCTCCCTGGCTTCGTATGCTGGCCATTCTCACATTCCCTTTCGGGGAAAGGAGAAACGGACGAAGATACGCTGAACAAGCCATCATTCCGATGATCTGACATCGTGAATGTGTGTGTCGCAGCTCATATTCGGCCTTATTATTCCGTAAATGGCATTGCGATCTTCAGGAACGCAGGCGGCAGATGCGGTGTGTGGGTGCCATGGAAGGTCTTCGATTGAGGAGTTCCCCTCAGCTTCCCGCGTCTATCTTAACCGCGCTTATTCTCTCAATTTCTGTTGACCTTCCTCTTCCCGCCTAGCGCGTGTACGTAATACGGGGCAGCTGAAAGAAATCGCCGCGGGTCGCAGTTGGCGCGCCCCCGCCCCGACCAACGCCAAGCCATAACAGGCTAGACACCGGCCATTCAAGCCCTGACTAGGGTTAGCGTACCGAATTTGCGGAGAAGCAGCTTTTCCCATCTTTCCCAAGTCGTGTTTATTCGGAAGCATTCATGATCCTATGCGCGCATCTACGGATTATTCCCTCGCGAATCCTCACATGCTCGCTCAGATGTTACCCAAGAAATCTTCACATGATTTTCCCCGCGTGATCGTCGAAAACCGCGGCAACACAAGACAAGTACGGTTACATCGCACAGTAATATCTCGTATTCTGTACTCGCACATCTTCAGCCCGTAACCTCCGCCGGCGGGGACCTCGTCCAACCGGGGCTCCTCGATCTCAGCTCCTGTGTATCCAATATTGTTCCCATCGCGTCCTACATCAACATCTGCACGGGGAAGCTCAGGTCCGGAGTAACGACCGTCCCGTTCGTGACGCTCGCATCCGTGTATCCGGCATACACGATGAGCTTATTCGGATAGTCGACGACCGAGATCACCGTGAAGCCCTGATCGGCCCCGAACTGGCCGCTCCAGCCGCTGGTGATGGTGTAGGCGCCGCATGCGACGGGTCCGCCATTGGCCTGCGTCGCCGCTGTCGTTCCCGCCGCTGTCGTTCCCGCCGCTGTCACCGTGTAGGTGCAGTTCGTGACGTCCAATTCGGCTTCGTTCGGGTTGATCCCGAAGGTCCACGTGCACGACGTGTCTGCTTCGTCCCAGACGCGCGATAGTCCGTTCAGCGTCCATTGCGTGGCCGCGAATGTCGAGATGGACTCCGCGAGGGCAGACGTAGTGAAGAGGGCAATGAGTGCAGTTGTGAACTGCATCTTGATGATGGGTTGGTTGGTTGTAGGTACAAGGAGTCGCGCGATTGTGGTCTGTCGAGAAATGTGACTGGCAGGAAAACTCTCCGACGCGCACAAGATCGTGTTTTATAACACCGAGAGAAGGGCGAGCAGCTCTATCGTGGCGCTTGCTGTTCACGGCAAAAGAATCTGAAGACCGAGGCGTGAATGTCTCACATTGTCGTGAATTCAGATAGGTACCTCCTATTATACTGCGCTTGGCTTCAAGAGTGAAGCTAGCAGGTTGGACCCCAGCTCGCCCAGTTCTGTAGTTGTGAGACAGACCTGTTCTCTTCGACGCTGACAGATCACACGAGATCAGGCATACCTACCTACATGATCATCATCTCTGAGACAGCTTGCATATCATGGGGCCCTTGGCTAGGGGGTCCTTACTCGTCCCGTTTACTTCCACGTAGCCGCGACGAGAATGGCGCACCAATATTCGTGACTGCGGCAACCCTGGTGGACGCTATCAAAAGCCAACTCCCCAATGCCGGTTACATGATTGTCAGGAGATCTTAGTAGCCGGATCATCCGGACCAACTCGCGGACGTTGTTAACGTTCTTGCGTGGTGAGATCGACAGCGCCAAGCTCTCGTATTGACGGATGTGCTGTACTCTCTGCACGGCTTGCGACCGCAAATGTCACAAACATTGAGATACTACTCGTATGTATGTAGGGATGTATGCAGTAGGTCAACGGCAAGGATTCCACCAAAATTAGCAATTAGTACATAATATGTGGTAACTTGTGTCTAAGGTGAATTACACGGGGTAGGCAAACGTGCAGATGGCGTCGATGCATCAACGTAATAGAATCGCCACTCAAATCTTCTCCAGCGCTTAGAAGCCCATGCATGACTGAGATGGCATACGACGTGTATCGCTAAGAGACTTGGGATCAACATATCTTGCCAGTAACGAGTGCTTCTGACAGCATGATATAACCCGACGACCGATCGACCTTATTAATGATGCATTCTGCCATATCCAACTGGTCTATAAAATCAACACCTTCGAAGAACCCTAAATGACGATACCTCTGGCTGACCATCCATTCTTGCCTTTCCACGCCCACAGAATCATGGACGTACCGATCCATACGGATACTGACATCGCCCAGAACGTCAGGGCATAGCACTGTTTGCCGTAGCACAAGATGTCGCCAGCCGACCCGTCATCTTGGAATGGGGCTGGGCTATTAGTCCCAGCTTGATAGACCGAGGCGTAGATGACACCCCAAAGGAGGGATCCTAGGGCTGGTGTCACTGCAATGATACCAAAATTGGTACCGAAGTTCTCCACGCCCCAGATCATGGTGACCATGATGGGTGTCAAACTAAACACGGCACCATAGGTAGCACCGATCGAGCCGGATACGATCCAGAAGCGACCAGCATGCTCCTGCACAGCACCCGACGCCAAAACCACGGAGCCAACTGAGAAAAGAAGGGCAGAGATTGCATAAAAGACCACACGCGAGACCCGGAACCCCAGCCGTGGGGCAGGCTGTGAATGTGATGAACCAGCTTGGACATGCTGGCTCTCCGGAGTTGGCGAAAGCAAATCGCTGAGTGATGCAACGGTCAATCGAGAGACGGTACTCACAGTCGTCATGATGGAGACATGAGTAGAAGCTGAAGGTAGCTTTGAGAAAGCGCTCGGCGAATTCAGGGTGCCAATGACAGTTCCGAGATTATTAGTAAAAGCCTCGCAAGGCCCGATGATAAGCCAGAAACTGAGGGCAAAAAACCACATGGTAGGGTCGGCCAAAAACCTCCTTGTCTCTGCATTAAGCAGCTGGGCTTTCTTCAGCCTGGCGTAGATGGTTCCTTGGGCATCTTTTGGTTGGTGAACACCGGTATTGCCATCGTTGTCTCCTACCTCATCGGCGGCACGGGAGGACTGAATGACAGTACCGTAGCTTCGATCCGTCCTTTGAAACACCTGTCCGTTCTCAAGCAGGCCGCTTCGTTCGAGTTCCTCAACCGCCTCGTCGATGAGCTCATCCTCATTTATGATACGCAAAAAGAACGTACCGAAAATTCCGATGATGGCGAGAGAAATGGCAAGGAACAAGAAGAACAGGAATACATTTACATCGCCCTTAGTCCCATCAGGCTGAACCTCGTAGAGTAAGCGACTACCACCCTGGCTTATGATCATGCCACCTAAACCAACAGAAGCGATCGGGGCAACGAGCATCAGACCTCGGTACTTGCCCTTGCCGAAGTTCTTAGCACAAGCCGTGACGGCGCTCAGATACATACAAGCGGTGCCGACGCCGATGACCAGAAAAGCAAATAACATAGGCGCAAATGTTGTTTTACTGATGTGGTTTTCCACCTCTCGAAGACCTTTCTGGTATAGGAACGCGGCGAGGGCGTATCCACCGCCAAGCAGCACGGTGGCAATGAGAGACAAGATGCCGGTACCGAAGCGGTCACAGATGTAGCCAACGATAGGCACGGGCACATACAGGGCGATATTCATGGTACTCGCAATGCCATTGATTTGGAACTGAGTGTAGTGCAAGCGGGACTGGAAGAGATGCCCGTAGAGAGAGAAGACGGTCGACGAGCCGGCGCCCAACGCACCAACGACGGCTGCTATGAAGGCGAGGGTGCGCAGAACGACGACCTTGCGTCGGAAGATCGGATCCTTACTGGCATTTCTCAATGAGCTGCTCGTGCTGGACGAGGATACGACAGTGGAGGAAGAAGACGCGCGCAATAGGGGTGCTCGTGATGAACCGGTATCGGTCGAGTCGTTGGCCATGATTGCGGCCTGGGTTCAACGGCGGATGTGCTGTGGCTTTCTTCTCTCTCTCTCTATCTCTCTCTCTCTTCTTTCTCTGTGCCTGGTTTATGTAGGGACGAAGGAGGAAGGAGGTAGGATGGAGAGAGGTTTCAGCTCGTCATGGTCCACCGACGTAGCCGATCGCATCTACCCAGGTGTTAAGGTATGGTATGCTTACCTACCTCCTACCGTAAGCGTGGCATTACGTAGATCCTCGCCAGGGCCGTACAATATTGATGCGCGTTGGGTTAGTGGTGTCCTCTGGAAGCGTGCGGACGAATACAGTGCTTGCGTCTCCCAGTGTCACCTGCACCAGTTAATTCGGCGCTAGCTCGGCAGATGTGGGGCGGAATTCCCATACGGCGAACGGATATAGGCATTCAGCACATTCTTATGCAATGCTAACGTAGATATCGCACTATGCGTGGTACTTTCGCCCCGCTTTAATCCGTAATCCCCGATTCCCCGCCGTCCGATAAAGCTTCCAGGCTCGCGGGGCAATCGTGTCTGGTGACACTTGTGACCTGACCCAGGCTGCTCTCGACAGCTGCCGCTGCTGCTAACCTTGATGCCACTGTCTTGACTTAGCTAATACACCCAACATCGCGATCCCCTCGCTTCAACGCCCATATTCTCAGGCGGCAGAACCAATCCGTAATAGTGGTGGTTAAAGGTATCTAGAAGTGTTATAGGAACTTGTGCCTGTCGAAACACCAAAGATTCGACTTCATCCACCTCAGGCATCCACGCGAGAACCAAGATTCGTACCCAGTTCCAATGGTGTCAAGTCCAGGTCCAAGTCCAAGTCCGTTTCTATCGCCATGGACCACCCAAACAGGACGTTGGCCGATATCCGGCAGCTCTTCTTTGGTGAGAATCCGCTCACACGCGCAGAGTTGAGGTATGTGAAAGCTCTACTCTCAATGTCAGATGTTCACGTCAATCTCCTTGGCGATCTACCTCTCGAGCTTGTCGCAATGGTTGCCGTGTACCTGCCAATCGAAGACTTTGCTCGTTGTTTGCGTGTATGCAAGGTATGGAGGCATCAATTGCTATCCAGTCCAGTCATGAGGCCATATGAAAAGCAAATGTGGCCGGCCTTGATCAATCGCGTCGACGTCGCGAACGGAGACAATTTCCTTGCCACTCTCTCCAAACTAGGATGGGCGTCCTCCTGTTTCCGGACCCCAGGTCACAGGGCTGATGTCGAGGCTGTACGATGGGATGACATGTCTCATTACAGGCTGGATGTCAACACGGCATGCGCCGAACGTGACCGCGACGATCGCCATTCCCGTCCTTCAGCACTCTATTCCTTCGGAAAGGTGGCATGGATCATGGACGGTTTCGTAGTTATTGATGACCTGCGGTCGATGACCCGGAAATCCCTGGCTCCGCCCGGTGGTATAATGCGTGGCTTTGGATTACAATTGAAGGCGCTTGGCTCCAGACTCGTTATCGGCTCATTGCGCTCCGCTATGTACGTGGAATTCCTCCTAATTGTTTTCAGGACGAAACATGTTTATTGATGTTCTGAGCAGGTTCGCCTGGGATCACATGGATGATCGTTCGTACGAGAAGCTGCTACCGAGCCAAATCATCCAATGCACCACCCATAAGAGCAAAGTTGCCATGATCCTTTCTGGTGGTCAAACAGTCATCTGGACTCCCGGCGGCCCAGTGGTTGAACTGAATTTCAACTTTTCGGTCGCTATAATAGATCTTGCGGGTCCTGGTCTTCGCAGCGTGAGGGAGGAGAGGAACATATTCCTTGACCGCCGTGACACCAATACCGCGTACCTGGCAGCCGGATGGTTCTCTGTTGACTCTCGCTACCCCATCGAGAAACCAGTTGTATCGTCCCACGTTCTGGTTCTTGAGTACTCAGACAAAGATCACATAACCACCTATTCCGCTTCCTATCAAGAAAGCAATTCGATGTTTAGCTTAACATCAGGTATCCCCCTTGAGCACGATCGCATTGTGATGTCCGAGTATGAGTATGAACACAGTTATATCATCTTCAGCCGTCGCCAGGACGGTGTTTCTGTTCCAATTACTCCACTAATAGGGTTCGACAAAATCGAACGCAAATTCGTTCGCTTCGAGCATCGTGACCCCGTCAATCAGTATGAATCCGACCACGCCTACGCCTTCTCCACGGGGAGCGACTTCTACACACCGTATGATCTCGAGGACCTCGCCGGTGGTATGGATCTGGACTTCAAGGTCAACTTCGGGGCTTTTGAATTTTATACAGTCACTCGGCCTCGCCTGATAGAAGGAAAATCCAAAGATATCAATATGTAAGACCTGACTTTTTCAAGATGATGGAACACGCGGTATCTGGGAACTTCTCTTGCCTCCCCAGCCATATGAAAACAATGTATCAATATCATGGATTACGAGAGGAGACGTGATGTTTTACGAGTCAGCGAAGACTAATTATCATCTGTCTATAACGGCTCGACTTGTATTACAACGGCTTATTTACCGGCAAGTTGATGCCATCAAACACATTTCCGCTGCCATCGTAAGGCGTTCCCACCTTCTTTGCCGTGCCTTTCCAGGTGTCAACAATTACATCTGCCACTCCTTTTCCACCAGCACCAACAAGATTTATGTTCGGCGGGGGATAAGCCGTGGACTTTTTCGTGTGGTTCCAGTTCAGTGGTCCTGGATACGACACCGAGTTGTTGACAGTGGCGGCGTTGGGAGGGTCGAAATTGGCATATCCTGTCACACCAGCGACAAGCTGAAATACATTAGAACCAACGTCGTAGCGACCGAGATTGGGCAGTTCCCAGTTGTTCTCCATCGTAGACAGAATCGAGTAGTGGGTGTAGAACGCGTCGTCAGTTGTTCCTTGAAGTTCCTTGGGGACAGCATTGCCCATTAGCAGAGAGACAATGCGGTCTGGCTTGGAGTAGTCCTCGCTCTCGTCGTAGGTCAGCTGAATGAGCGTCTTCTCGGCGAAGGCGCCGTCGACTAGTAGAGGCTTCATGAACTCGCGCACCCATTTGGTCGCATAGTCCAATGTAGTGTTGTGCCCGTCGTTCAGCATGTTCGGAGACATGAAGACGAATTGCTACATCCAGGTGTCAGCAGTCGCAATTCATACCATAAGAGCTCTGGCCTCATTTGAAAAAACTCCCACAACTATTGCGCCAGAGAATGGGAAGTCAAGGGGGTACATACCGGCACAGTACCAGCACGGAAATCGGCCTGGAAGTCATCAAAGGACAATACGTTACGCAGTCGACTTCCAAAGTAGGAGACCGAATCGTACGAGACAAAGGGACTTTGCAGTCTGGTTAGCCTACACCTGCAGCCCACGACGATCAATGCATGCAATACGTACTTGTGCTTCCGCACGTAATCCCAGGTGCCACTTGGGGAATGGTTCTCTGGTCGTCCCACGCTAGCCTTCGCCATGTAACCGGGTCCCGGAATGCCCTCGAAGTAGCCCTTCCATGATATATTCTCCGGCTCGAGCAGATCAACGATCGTGGATATGTTGGACGGGATGTCCACGACCTCGTCGTGGTCCAGTCCCCAGTAATCCCCACCAATCGCGGCTAAGTAGTTGGGCTGGCTCGGATGCGTCTGGGCATAGTAACGCGTTTGCAGAATCCCGAATCTCTTCAGGTCCGCGAACGCGGCGTCAAGAATGACCTTGTCATAGTCCTGGAGAGAAATGCGCGCGCAAATGTCAGTGTTTGGTCGTTCAAAGACAAGGGAATCGATCCTCTTGCCCGCGATCCCACGGAGTAGTACTGACCTGGTTTTCAAGCCATATCGTGATGAATCTATCAAATGCTCTGCCAGGGACTAATGCAGCATTAATCGGGCCTAGGAAGAAACCTAGCAAAAGGGTAATGAGCACTATCATGGTCGCGGTGTCATTATGGGATACGGTCTAGGTGGGTGAATTCACGCCAGAAAATCATGACATTCACGGATGTAGGGTGTTGAGCTAGGTTAATTGCTTGATGCCTTTGACGCCGGGCTGGTCCTCGGTCTAATTACTTGTCTGTTGCGCAGGCGTGTTACGTAACTACTTGATACTGAGATACCTATGGTTTTCTATCCTCATAGCCGCACGCTTAAAACCGTATCTATCAGCGATATGCCTGTATTCAGAATAGAGAATTCTACGGATTAGGGTGAGAATGAAAATGAAGCGATGAAACAACGAAACTCATGTTCGATGCCTTGGCATTCCTAGCACTCCCGGGAATCTGGTTCGGTTGGTGAGACCTGCAAGTCATAAAAAGATCTCGTCTGATAATTGATATCTTGCAGCACGTCGTTTATATTGCGTGAAACATACGAAAAGAAACAACCACTACGGATTACAATTTCAACCCAATAGGTCGGGGAATTCTTACGAAATACCTCGGATTACAGAATAACAGATGACGAACGCTGGCCAGTAATCCGTAATCCATAAATATGCATGAACCAATCCTCTCCAATCGGTCTCCGTCTTAATACCGAACTCCGAGGCAGCAAGTCCGAGCCTGGGACGAGACCAGAGATGAGGTCAGCACTTTTCGAGATGATCTTCTTTTATCAGATCAACTTACATCATCTGCCCTCGGAGTCTCGGCTCGGCTGTCTTTGGATAGATTCACTGGCTTTATATGAATCTGGTTAGCTGGTGCGCCAACATGGGGGATGCGACAGACACGCCGAAGAAGCATCAGCGTGATGAGGATGCGCACGGCGATCATGAGAGTACGGAGGACAGCCATCACGGGTCTCAGCGCAAGCGCCAGCGTGTGAGGCTGTCGTGTCTCGAGTGTCGGCGGAGGAAGCTGTCGTGTTCGCGAGAGCTGCCATGCGATCGTTGCGTCAAGTCCGGCACTCCTGAGCGATGCACGTATGAGTCAAGGCCCGGTAAATTGCCGCCGACCTCAGTCTCAGCCACGGCAAAGCAAAACATCGTCCAGACGGACAATCCTTTGTCCGCTGCTTTATCATCAGATGCGTGGCGTTCAGAAAACCACCAGTCGCCAGCTCGTCGCGACGTAGATGGCGCTGTTCTGAAACATTCTACGCGCGATCAGGAGCGCATCAGGAAACTGGAGCTCGATATTATCCAGTTGAAGAATGCCCTGGCGAGGCAGTCCTCGGTGGACGCCGACACAGTTCTTGCTTCCCCTGTGATGGCCGGAGAGGTCAATAAGAACGCTCCAGCCGCATACTCCGCTGAACAAGCTGCTGTCTTCACGGACCCCTGTCCCGCTGGTATTTTGCCAAATATCGCTAAAGGTTCCATCAATTTTAAGAGTAGATATGCTGGGCCGTATAATGCGTGGTGCTCACTTAGGGAGCTCACCGGGATAGGCCGTTTCATGCAAGAGACTGCAGACGAATGGATACGCCCCCTCAACATCAGTAACAAGGATCGACGAAAGAGAAAAGAAGATCGCAATAGGCACTTTGCTGAGCCCGATCCCGTGTTAGAATCACTCCTGCCTTCGAAAGAAGAAACGGACTCACTGGTGGATGTTTACTTGGATCAGTTTGAGCAACTCCATCGAATCGTCCATATTCCGGCTTTCCGCCGCGCGTATGACTCCTTCTGGGACCCAAGCCGTCCAAGGCCTGCGTCACTCACTGCCCTCGTGCTCTCGATGATCTCGGTGTCTTGCTGTCTGAGCATGCAAACATCTAGCAAATTCATCGGCGTAAAGTCAAGCGGCCATGCTGCCGCCGAAAAGTGGGTTGAAGCATGCGATGGGTGGTTTCAGCGGCAGAGTCATAAGCACCGTGAGCTGGTGCACTATCAGATTCAATGCTTGCTTTTCTTGGCAAAGAGGGTGAACATCCTTAAGAAGAAGCGATCCTGGACGACATCTGGTGGGATTATTCGGAATGCGATCACTTTGGGACTACACCAAGATCCCAATACTATTGCGCCAGATCTCAGTCCTTATAACAAGGAGTTGAGAAGACGGATATGGGCCACTATGGTCGAATTCGATCTACAGGCTTCATTTGACCTGGGCGTTCCTACAATACTAAGCCAAGTCTATAACCAAACAGACGCGCCTAGTAATGTTCCAGATGACAGCTTTGATGAAGACTCCACTGAGATGCCCGCCTCGAGGCCACGGACAGAGTATACCATCTCGTCCTATGCTCATCTAAGTCGCCAGAGTCTACCAATACGACTTGAGATATGTAAGATCTTGACAGGCACTCCGATTGATTTGGGCTGGGAGCAGGTTCTCCAGTACACCGACATGATCACCCGTGAGATCGACTCGCTTCCTGCGTGGGATCTCGACTCTGATGAAGGGTCCGGCGTCTGCCACAAACCGTCTCTTGCCCACGCGTTACTACACATTCAGCTCAGACAGTATCTCATACCTCTTCATCAGCCATTTCTCAAGCTACGCAAAAGTCAATCCCGATATCAAACGGCAGAATTTATCTATTACACGGCTGCGCGAGATCTAGTTTTGATGCATGATCGTCTATTCAAGAAAGGGATTCGCACTTTGTACTTCCTTCGCGAAGACTCGATCGTCGCCGCAATGAATCTTTGTAATATCTCACTTCTTCAGCACAAAAGTACGTCGTTTCGCTGCTCTTCTCTCATGACTTACTGACCAAGTGAGTAGATTCTAAGAGCCTTATTAATTCCAATCACCAAGAGACTCTTCGGCTTATTGAGCTATGTATTGCCCTGAAGGAAGACCGTATACTGAGATGCGGCAACAACGACCCTTGGGGCTATTCCAGCATGTGTGCTGCGTATGGCCTGGTCGAAACCCATCTGGGCCTCAAAACCCCGGAGGCCGCAAAGGCGCAGGCTGCAGAACGATTTATCAGCCTGCACTACAAGCTACTTTCATCCCAAGTTCCCCTTGCTGGGAAGCAGGACATGGGGTTACCGGTTGATGGCATCATACCACAGCCTAGTTCAACCCAACAATCCAATGTGCCCGTACGTCCCAGTCAACCCCTGGTTTCTGTCGAATCTTCCTAACGTTTCCATCTAGTCTGCAAACGCATTCTCTACGGATACCCCAATACCTGCGATGCAGCCAGGATCCATGCCGCCTCCATGCGACAGCTCGTCGTTATGTATGCCCTGGCTAATGCCCACGACGGATTCGAGTCAACTCCTGGTACCCAATCCTGATTTTAATTTTGACCTGCTGGGCTCGGATCTGAATGACCTATGGGGCGACTGGAGCGGGGTTGACTTTGTGTAGGCAAGTGAACATTCACATACGTAGGGAGGGATCTGATAGACGGATCAACTTCGTTCAGTAGTAGGACCGAATCAACTCATCTCATCTTCTCTGGCCTAATCGTGGTTTACGCCCGCCTCTTTCACTCTGGGATCAAGATCTGCAGTGTCACAAGGGCCGATTCACATATCTTGGAAGGAGGTCTTCCTGCTAATAATACCACATTCAATTTGTCATAGGAAGACAAAGCAGGTATAGTATGACATTTGTGATTACTTCCAGAACCAGATCGAGGTGGACAGCGCCAAGCACACCTAAAGGTCGTCCGATATTTTTCCCTCGTCTCTTACCTCAGCTTACCTTCTCGCATCCTTACATACAAATATCTCATCCTAGGACTGTCTCACGATCTAGTCTGCCTGAATCTTCTTTTCTAACTCATACGACTGTTCGCCGATACCAGAGAACCGTGTTCGATACGATGGCGCCCCTGTCCTTCCTCGGCGAAAGGAACATCTCCTATTTCACCGTGGGTTGCTTCACTTCGTGTACAGCTCACTTGGATTCGCGCTAACTGGATATGCCTGAGTAATAGATCCCGGTGGCCCTTTTTACGGTATGAGGGATATGGATATTCGCCTCTCTTGACGTATAGTTCCTCTAGGTTACTGATACGGACACCGCTTGCTAGGCCCTGTCACCGCGTTGCATCACGGCCTTCAGTTCTCCCGGCAAGGACTACTTCGACCCGACCAACCCCCGGACCTACCCCTCTCGACTCGAGAAGTCCGGTCTAGACGAAGCAGTAAGTTCCTGCCACTCTATCTCCATACCATATCATCCATTAATGTAACCTCGTCATAAAGATCATCGCGCGCAACCTCCGCGCCGAGTCCGCCATTGCCAACGGCTTCGAGGGCCTCCCTCTCTTCGCAGCAGCCGTCGTAGCGGGCAACAGTGCGGGTCTCAGCACCAAGACCCTGAACACATTATCCGTTACCTACCTTCTTAGTCGTGTGCTCTATAACTGGGTGTATATCTTTTTCGGGTATACCCCGAATCGCGCTGCCATTCGGACTCCGATTTGGTTCGTGGGTATTGGGACTGCGTTCACGATGTTTATTAAGGCTGGTCTTACGAAGTGGTAAAATGGTGGTTGACTCATGAGAGTCATATGTTACTTGCCGTATTAAAGGGTAGATGAATTCATGATGTATGAGTCTCGCTCGGTGTACGTGAAGATCAAGAGGAAATGAATGAAGTCCGTTGGGGATGCCGGCCTCGGTGACCAGCTCAGGGACCTGCACATTATCAATCTGACCAATCAAAACACGAAGAAGCTTCGTTTCTTCACAGTCTGATTGGTCTATTGACAGGTTACAGCGAAAACACAGGCCCACTATCTTCCAGAAAAGATTTCTGGGCTCACTCGGAGAATCCAGGCTTCATCACACCCAGTCGAAAAGTGGTGTTCACCTTGCTCACAGAAGCGATGCGAGGTACCACCACCCCCAAGAGCCTCTTCACAGCTCTGATCCGCACGCACCACATCACCAGCCGGAAGAAACTCCAGCGCGTAAAGAAGGCCGCAGCACAGCACGCGCTGCCCTTCGTGCTCATCCGCAGCGGCGGCTGTCCGGGCATCATGTACGCGGAGTCCAGCAGCGAGAGCGACGTCAGTGCCTGGGTCGCGTTCGTCAAGGACCTGCGCTACAAGGACTTCCAGTGTCCGCGCAAGCCGGCTGAGAACCGCGTCCTTGTGCCTGACCAGCAGCAGACGGAGCTGAAGAGCTTCCATGAGGTCGAGTCTGTGACGGAGTTTGGGAACCTTATGGAGAAGAAGGGACTTGCGCAGTGGTGGAAGGCTGCTATGGGGTATAATTGAGTGTTTACTTACCAAGTCCAAGGTCCTGAACACTCACGTAGTTGTGTTCCTCCCTTGTGGGTGAAGTCCTTGGGAGGGGTCATATACCCATCGGTGAGCTTCCCGTTGAGCCTCCTTCCTTGTAGGTTGTACTAAGCGGTTTATTTAGAAGAAATAGATTGGATACCGCCATTTTCTCTGCGCTTAGAAGAAATATTGCCTTCCGTGAGAGGATTTTGCCATTGTGCGCCAAGCACGACATCGAGGATCGATAGTGTTGACTCACAAGATCCTTTCGGCCGTGAGACTACTCAGACGTCCATCCGTGATGAGTCCGCATATCAATGCATCGCCCAGTGGCCAAAATAAGTCATGGCGATGCTAATGGACGAGGAGGTCAACAGTTATAATAGTCGGAAAACATCGGTACACATCCGATGTGGAAATCACGGATCACGGACGATGAGGATTCCATTCAATTGCCACGATGGGATTCATGCGCTGAGGTGGGCCCGGAATTCAGGACTCATCGGCTAAGCCGTCAGGATGCGAGCCGTAAGGATGCGAATCATCAGAATGCGAACCGAGAGAATGCGAACTGTAAGAATGCGAACCGGAGACAAAAAAGTGCCCGATCCATTACAAGAAATACGGAATACGATCCATTCTTCGGAAGAAGGAATCGGCATGTCTACCTAATCGGTCGCCGAAGGTGTTGAGAATGCGCCGTAAGTTTCCGATCGCATTCTTACGGATTACACCCATCTCACATGGCACTTAGACCGGCGGCATAGTCAGCTTTCACATGTTGCAGGAGTCTCAATAAGTCACCGGGCTTTCTAATTAATGAACGCTCGTGATTTAGAAGCTCAGTGACTTATGGAAGTCTCTGATTCAGTGAAGTTCACTGAAATTCACTGCCAAGTGGTACATCTTTGAGCGCACCAAGACATGCCATCGCAACAAGAGATCCAATCGTTAAACTGAAGTCTTTCAAGCTTTCACAGCTACGAAATACAGTTAGGTACCTCGCAATTGAAATAATTGCTGGATCACACGGATGCTTCTGTCTCTGTTTGTGAGGAAGGAGTCAGCTGAGCAGTTTTATTTAGCAGTTACCCTACACGAATCACGGGAAATACGGGTAGGTGCAGTGAGGAAGCTGTGTGTAAGTGCTTCGTCGACGTTCCTTCTCGGATCGAGAGAGTTGAAGCTTAAGGTTCTTCACGCTGCGACTGCACTTTCCTTGGGTGGCAGTCTGACAAACCCGCCATGCATCATCGCGCTCCTGCAATGGATCCGATTGGTCTCGCTTATCGGCGATCGCGGCGATCGCGTTTAGTCTTGGCCAGATTCGGTCCATCCTGAGGCCCTCGGAGCAGGCATGGGTGTCACCGGTACCGCCTCAACAAACCGCCAAAAGAAACCAGCAAAATACTCGTCACCGACATTGATATAAAACCTCCCGTGACCAACAACATTATTATCTGGCGACTCACATTGTTCATTCGCATCAACAAGAATATCCTAGGCGTGACTTCAGCTGCAACTCACAATTCATCACTCCCCTTTCTCTTTATATAATTCCACAGTCCTCGACATCATCTACTGAGACACTTTGTTTCTCGGGTGAAGATCATCACAACATCTTCATATATGCACAGCTCTCAATAAGCCATAAACAATGGATATCCCACACGAAAAGAAGACGCGCATCACGTTGCACATGAACAAGGAGCACCAGGCGGAGCTCAAGCTGTACCTGCGCGCCTTCAACGGGCTTTCATCCTCCGCCGCCGCAGACGCGGAGCTGCTCGATATGACCCTCGACGCTATGACCATCAAATCCGCATCAGGCACTCACACCGTCCGCATCTCCCCACCCATGAGCTCCTCCATCGAAGCCCGCGAACGTTTCGTCGCCATGGCCGCTGATGCCCGCAAGAAACTCGGCCTTGACGACATCCAGATCACTACCTTCCCGCCTCCCCGCGGCGGCGGTCTCGTCTCCATCGTCGGCTTCAGCTGCTACTGCGTTTCTGCCGCAGCTCTTCTGCTTGGTTTACTGCGCCCTGGCACTCTGGCTTGGATCCTCTTGGACAAATTCTTCCCGTACGGTGCCGGGGGCTTTGCGTGGACTGTCCGCACGATCCTGGGTCCCGTCCTGTTAATTCACGCTACCGAGGCGTGGTGGATGGCCAGAAGCCGTCTTGCCAAGCACGGTGTTGAAACGGGCAGCATGCTATGGTTCCAGTGGGTGCTGGAGACGTTTGGAGAGGGCTTCCCGGCGTTTCAGCGCTACGATGCGTTGGTGGAGGAGGAGAGGAAGAAGCAGGCGGGCCTCTCACACTAATTTTACGTGTTGGCCGATGATCTACTCAATTCTTTTATTTGCGAGCTGTGTGCGAATGTAAGGTTGGGATGAGGCGAAGGGAACGATCTTGTTTCTAACTCGTGCCGATCGAGATGCATCAACCATTGAAATACTCATGCGCCCTGATGCGACGACCCCCTTTTCTTTTCAGCAAAATTGTACAATCACCCAAGTTTCACGAATCCTTTTCTCGATGTTGTTTTACTTATAGATTTCCTTCATTCTCAATCGTCATTGTCACTACTTCGTCTCAGTGCTGTCGCGATAATACACACAAGTCATCAATACCATGTTTTCAATCAATACTACGTTCGTTCACGTGCATCAGTCGCATTCTCACAGTTCACCGAATAAGTGCATCATCACGAGCAGATACCGACAATCCAGTCTATTACTATTATGAAGTCTTTCTATATTCCATCATCCTCCGTCCCCCAAGTATCCAATGCATATCTAAAGAATTATCAGTCAATGTTCACAACACATGGAATCAGATCAGAACTACTCACCCCATGGCATCTTCTTCTCCCGCTTAGTAGGGAACGCACTGGACACCGCCAGCCTTGTCCTGAACACACTTCTCGCCGGCCTCGCAGACGGCAGCCAAGAGCCAGGCACCGTTACCGCAGACCTGGACGGTGGAGGTACCGTTGGGAGTGATGGAGCTGTGAAATGGTTAGCATGCGATAACTCCAGAATGAAGAGAGAAGTGACATACTTGAGGCACTGGTAAGTACCGCTCTGGCACTGCTTGGAGGGGGCAGCGGCAATGGGAGTAGCCATGAGGCAAGCAACAGCGAGGGCCTTGAGGTACTGCATGGTGGCGGTGGTAGTTGGTGGTGTTGGTGTATGAGTTTTGCGATTGCGATAGTCAAAGAGCGACTGGAGTTTGTTTGTTTGAGTAGTGAAGAAGCTGTGAGAGTGCTGATGATGATAGAACAAGAATTTTCTCGAAAGCCGAAGAGAAATTCGACTTCTTTAATACTCGAATTGTTGATTGCAACTTCGATAGTTCGCAATACTACTCGTACAATACAATACTGCACGCCCGGTTCTCTGACGACCCCGTGCGTAACCCATCCACCATCTCGCCCCTGAGACAACTCTTAGGGAGGAGATAATCTGGCGGACATACGAGGTGCCACAATGAGGCAAGCCCGCGACCGATCTGTGCGGAAATGACGCGTTCGGACATCTACGAAGGAGTGTAAGATGTAGGACATTGCGTGTTCTCTCACCTGCGCGCCAAAGCACAGATCCAATTTTCCGGGTCTAATTCATTCAATTGTTTTTTTTTGTATTATTTATTTATTAGCAGCGCCCGGACCAACAGGCTTGGTGCTACAGATTATGAGCCCCCCGACGATCCCATCATGCCCGAATCAACGTAGTATGCCCTGATCCGTCGCACATCATCGACGCAACACGCTCGGCGCATACAATGCGGTCCCTCAATAAACCCCCCGACGTGAGCGGAATCACCACATGCTGGTCCTGACCCAACTCCGCGCCAATTTTGTAATCCCGGTTCCTTCGCATTTTACGATCCATACCCTCCCGCCAGTTTAATGCCAAGCGTCTTTCCTCTGTCCATCCCGACATTCTTGTTGCTCGTTACGCATTGCCGTCAACACTGCCCCTCGACACAAGGCGGACAACAAAAAACACACATCCGCGATCTACGTTCCACGTAATCCGTGATGCTTAACTAGCTAGCTATCTTACCAGTACGGACTCACAGCTGCAACAACGCTAGAAACTACGACGCCCATTCATTCGTCTCCTCGCGGCCCAGTCCCGAGACTTCGACGCGATGATGGGCATTGTTACCTCCAGACGGTGGCAGTGCTGAGCGAGCAGCGCCTCGCTCGGCACCGTCTTCCGCCTCGTCGTGGTCTTCGTAATGCTCGATGCCGTTCTCAATCAACCGTTCACTTTCGCCCGCACTGACTTGTCGCGGGATCCGTCTGAAGTCTTGGGCTCTGTCGGCCCTGACGCTTCGCTGTCGCAGGTATGCGAGATGTGCCATCTTCTCCGTGTCAGCCACTACAACTACATACATAACTTGCCATGCATTGCACGTATGAGCAAGCTTCAAAAGGTAATGCAAACTCACCTGAACAAGACCAACAACAACAGCAACAGCGAACTGCAAGCCCGACGTACGCATATACGACGCGCGCCACGGCCCATCGCACGACGTGTGTCTGTTATACATGTCCGCGCAATGCCCCTTCGGCGGCCACGCCCGATCAACAACAGAGTGGAAACCACAGCATTCAAACGTATTCTGGATACGCTCTATGGCGCGCCCGTCATGAGTGTGCCATAGCTGCTGCCAGTTGCCCTCTAAGCCGCACTTGATGATGCCCTCGGACGCGAAGCCCTGCGCTGACAGCGTCGCGATGATGATGGCCAGCGCGCCGTGGAGGATGTGCAAGGCCGGGAGCAGGAGCTGCCGGGTTGGCGAGGAGCCGGCGAGACGGATGAGGACAGGCGTGTAGAAGACGACGGCTGTTGTGAAGAGGGGGATCAGGATGGTGAGCACGGTTGTCCCTGTTGCGATGGGTAGCGACAGTGAGCTTGTGCTGGTTTGAACGTAGCTATGGAGATGCGTTAGCTTGCCATGTCAATCAATACACCTAACTACAAGACAATAGGACCGGGGACGGTCATGTACATAGCAATAGCTATAAGAGCTAGCATTAACTAGGAGGCGCTCTTGTTAGCGATACACTCGTTTAGGAATCCAGTCAGGTTAGATGTTTCGTCGACATACTAGCGGAAACGCAAGCACGAGTTTCCGCATCTTGGTCTAGAGAATGCGGTCGTGCCGGGGAGACCGAGTCCTTTGTGATCGTTGCTGTCGATGCGTACGGTTACTGACCAGACGTCCCAACCCTGTCAGTAGACAGATAGCACCGTTATCGATGTCGCCTTGTTGAGATGACGAAGAGCCTGAACCCGAAGACTTGAGCAAGCAAGCTCTGGTTTCGGGAGTCCAGAATGTTGGGCAGACACGCGTGGTCGAGATGGGTTGTGTGGGGATGGAGGGGGATCGTCGCTGTGAAACCAAGGAAACACGGCCATGGCCGGTTGCATTACACACTCTACCTGCATAGCATGCACAACATGCATATATGTTGACTGAGACCCTGGATTTATGAACGTAGGCGCACGATTGAGCAATAATGGAATGAACGGGATATGACGTTTGCGAAGACATGTAGATAGGGTGTATTAATCAGGGGCAGTTTTCCCCTGGAATGTCGAGTAAGGACCTCCAAAGGTGACTTTCGGGGTACAAACATGGAGGCTCCTATAATTGGCAACATATGGATTAGTTACCAGGGCAAGTAATTCCCCGACTTTATTTACTCGTACTTGTGATTTACGAGTAGGTAGATCTGAATGGGATCGTCGAGGTCTACGATAGTATTCCTGTGCCGTGTTCTCCACCCGGCCTATTGGCCTTACACTTCATTGATCCTAGCAACGATGCGGCCTATGTGTGTTCATCCAGGCCGCCAAAAGGGTTGAGGTCTTCTTTTTCTGATTCAGACGCCCTCGTAACAGCATGAGTCGTGCAAGATGCCTCATAAATACGCTGCGCCATCATGCGCGGTTTCAAGGGCCCCAGCATAAAGAGTCGTCGTTATCTAGGCTTCTGCGACTGAGATCTCCTTGGTTATTGGGTTACGAGACCAGGAGATAGAAGACTTGAGATGATAGATCATAGACGCCCTTATTGAATATCGTGGTGGGGATGTCACTGCAAAGACGGCCCAGTAAGTATTTGTGATGCTTGCTATCGAAGACATCATCATTGTCATAATCATCATTTCCTATGTACCTAACCTATAGACCGTAACCCTCTCCTCATTGAGCCAACCGGCTCGACGTTATCTGACCCCATCCGAGAGAAATGAACCCGCATTTCCAGTATTCATACCCAAAAACTTAGAACAACTTTCCGAGGAGCGCGTTCTTGCGCTTCTCAAGATCGAAGTAGACCTGCTGAATAGGTGTAGTCTTGGTCGGGGCACGGGCGCCGCTGAAGGTACCCTGGCCGTGACCGTCGAAGTGCAACTTCCAGGCTGTCGAACGGGTCAGTACACAGGCTTTTGTCACTGTTAGAGAGATGAGGCAGGGAAAACTTACTGCTAGCATCGAAGGCGAGGCAGGACCAGCTGTCGTTGAGGTAGAGCTTCTCACCGTTGACCACAACGGTCTTGACCTCACCCATCGTGCCGGGCGCAGGTCGGAGCTTCTTGAGGTCAGCCGCAAGCTTGACGAGGCCAACGATGAGACCGAAGGCGATGTCCTTGCCGAAGCAGGTGTGCTGGCCATAGCTGGCGTGGGTAACCTCGCGAGGAGCACGCTTGGCGTCGAAGACATCCGCGTCGGGGATTTCGGCCTTGTTGCGTCCGGAACCGCCCTAACATGAGGATTAGCAGCTTTCCAGGAGAGAGGTTGAAGCATCGTCCAATGACGGGAGTACTCACGAGGTTCAAGGCGATGAGGTCACCAGGAGAAAACTTCTGGCCTTCGATCTCGCCGGCGGTAGCGGCGACACGAAGGGTTCTCTGGGTGGTAGTCATGCGCTGGGCTTCGCTCACGTAGGCGCTGAGGCCAGTGTAGTCGTTGGCAGCGGCAAGCGCCTGCACTTCGGCCCAGATGGACTCGTTCTCTGGGGCGAGGAAGAATTGCAGGATTTCGCAGAACTACTAACAGTTAGCAAGGCAACATTCAATACGATCGGGTGAGCGTTATGGGGATACTGACAGCTGTAACGGGTACACCAACACCGCCGAAGGCGCAGAGCCAGAGGCAGTCGGTGACGTGCTCCGCCGAGTTACCCTGAGACAGTAACTCATCAACGAGCGTGAAACCGCAAGATCGCAGAGAGTTCTTCTTGAGGTGAGACTTGCGGCCAATGGTGTTAGCCACAGCCGTAACAATGCCGACACCGAGGCCACGGGAACGCTGCGCGTCATCGACAAGGGTGCGGGTGCTGTCCATGATGAGCTTGACACCCTTCTGGGCAAGCTTGCGGCGGGTCCAGGACATGGCGGGGTCACTGTTGTTGGTACCCCAGAGGCGGACGTTCAACATGTTCTCATAGAACTCCGTGACACCAAGCTTACCATCAGGGTTCTCGTCGCTCTTGATGTCCATGTAGAAGACGTCGGAGAGGAGTCGCGCGTTGAGGGGGATGGCAACGTCACGGATGATGTCGATCTGTTCCAAGCCTTCCTGGAGCTTGAAAGTCGCCTCCTTCACGAGCTCTGAACCAACACGTTCACAGAACTCGCGAACGGCTTGACCGAGGTTGTGGCACTTCGAGAGTGCCTTGGTCATGCTGGCACGGTTCTCGAGGTTCTTGGGACCATCACCTGCCAGCATGAACCAGCTGACATCCTTCTTACCCAAGAACATATCGTCGATGGGCTTATACCAGGGCATGACGTACTCCTTGGGGCTGCTGACGATCTTCTTGATGTTAGCAGCCGAGGTAACACCAATAATCTTCGCTGGGGCCTTGGGTTCATCCTGAGTGTAGCTGTCCAAAGTGCCAAGCTCCTTGGCAATCTCGGTGTTGGCCTTCTTGGTGTACATGGGCTGCATAACGGCGACCGAGTTGTAAGGGAACCATCCAGGGAGACCACGCTGGAAGAGCTTGTACAGCATCGAGCCACCCAAGATCTTGGGGTCCTTCTGTACTTCGTTGAAACCCCAGTTGGTCAAGTTGTCGACAGTGAAGTCGATGGTGTTGAATCTGTCCGAACGAACAAGGGTGATGGCGTCGGAGAGAATAGCTCTTCCGAGGGTGTAGGGAGGGCAGATACCAGTACCGGTGTCTCTTCGGGGCTTGGTGTCTTCAATCATCAAACCAGGGTAGAGCTCAACCATATCGGGGTCGGCTGTCATGTACACAGTTAGCAAGTGAGCCAAGTTGGCGTGAACTGGATGGACTTACCGTAGAGCTTCTCCAGAATATTCGCGATTTCCGGGTCAGAGTTGATGTCGGTGAACTTCTCCCATCGCTTGAGTCCCATAAACTCACGGAACTCGTTCAAGGAGGCAACACCCCATCTGCGGGCCTGGTTGATACCGAGAATCTCAACGATTCTGAGGGCCTTGGGGATTGTGCGAGCACCGAAGGTACCGGCGGGGTCGTGCATGGCATCGTTCAGGATTCTGACGAGGTCCTCGTCCTTGAACTTGCCATCTGCCTGGCGTTCAAGACCGTCAAATGTGCGCTTGCTGGGGTCCTTGTCGATGGACTGCTCAAATTTCTGCAGAGCACCGCTGAGGTCGTCCCAGCTGAGGTTCTTCAAGTCATCGGGGTTTTGACCGGGGAAGAGCTTGAGGAAGAAGCCGTTAATCCATGTCTCATCTTTCTTGGAGATGCAGGAGTGGAAGCGGTACAACAGGTTGAACTCAACACTGATCTGGTTACCACAGCCGCGGGGAGTACCCTCGATCTCAACGCGAGGGTCCAAGGCCCAGTCGGTGTCGGAGTGGTGAATGTTGGTAATAGCTCGCAAGTAGTCACCCAAGGAGATACCGATGAACAGACCGTTTGTAACAAGACGAGCGACGTTGAAAAGGTCGTGGTCCTGCTTAGCGAGTGCCTTAGCCTTGTCCTCGGGGGTAGGGTTAGGACCGCAAGCTAGAGTGAAGCGACCGTTCTCGTTGATCTTAAGGAGGATGTCGGCGACGTAGTTGTGGAAACGGTTGTAGAGAACCAGCATGACGTTGACACCAGCGGGTTGGCCGAGCAGGCGCTTCTCGTGGAAGGTATCGGGCTTGAGCTTACCCTCCTTCATGGTTCGAATCTCGAGCTGGTCCTTGAGGCTGGAACCATAGAGGGGTGCCAAGTCCAGGTATGAGGAGACATCAGTCTTGCTCATGTCTGTGCGGTTGGTCCGGAAGAGGTCGTGAATAATGATGGAGGCATGGTAGAAAAGCATGGACGAGACACCGGCAGGGTTCTCCTTGTACTTGGCGTCATCACGACCCATCAAGAGGTCGAACAGCAAACCGGGGTCAGGCTTGACACCCTGAAGACGCTTGATGCTTCTGGCAGATTTGGCGTAAGAGGAACCTGCCTTGCCAAGGTTGGGCTGGAGAATGTTGTTGTAGCTTCCGTCGGGCATGCGGTATTGGTAGCAGCCGTTAGGGGTTTGGGGGACCTTCTCACGCAAGGTGACGTTGGTGTCGGGAACCGTGAACTCGACGTACTGCGCCGGCGCAGCCGTTTCGAGGGACTCATGGTGCTGGGCGCATACAACTTCGTACTTTGCATCACCACCAATGTAGCTCGTAGGGGGATGCTGAAGGTTGTCCCATAGGGTGTTAAGGAAAACATTTGTGAGTTGTTGACGAGCTTGCGAATCAGAGGGAAGAGCAGACAGAATGCCGATCAACAGCTCAGTAGTACTGTCATTCGTTAGACCAGACTGGCTCCCATCATCTGTCATAGGATTGGTACTTACCCCTTCTTGTCATCCAAAGGCTGGCCCTTGTTCATAGTAAGGCCCTTGATGAGACCGCCAAGTTCTTGAAGAGAGGCCTGACTACGAACACCAGCGTAGTCTCTAAAGATATCGGCGGCCAACTTCAAGGGGTCGGCGATGTAGTTCGTGTTAGTCTTCTCGGGGTCACCGTAGGCCTCACCGGCCTGGTAGTACTTCTCGTCCGACATCCTTAAGTGTGAGCTGTGAAACTGACGTAAGAAGGATCGCGTGAAGCAGGTGATGAGAAGGGAGAAGTGTGGAAGGGACTTGATCTCTCTTCAGGTCCTGACGCGCCCATTTATATATACCGAGGCAGCGTCTCCAACTCGACAGGACATATCTGATTCTGCCTTACGTTGGCCGTTGGCCGTGCCCGGTGGTGAGGCAAAGCAACCCCTCTCTTTGATACCCACAACCCCTCGGGTGTGTCTGCGACCCCACGGACATGTCAACATTGTCCTTGACGTTGCCCGTAGCGGAAGCATCATAGATCAAAAGCGTAACAGATTGACGCAATTGCCGCTGAGCATCGAGAGCGGGTCGCTGAAAACCAGCATGGTGCATATTATCGATTTTCCTTGGCAAGCATCTTGGTTGATCTTCGAAATGGGAGCCCGGCACGCGCGCCAGGCATACGGAAAACATACGAAGTACTCGTACGATAGGTATTCGTAGATAATTCTCCGTATGCGTCCTCTAGGTCTGTGATCTACACCACGCAGTAGTGTCCACACGGCACTAGGCTGGAGGCCCAACTTCCCAAGCCACCATCGTGGTATAACCGGGGCCCCCCCGGATAATTACTCGTAGACGGTTGCTCCAAAGCACGGAAGATGGAACCGGAAATGGTGTCTTTTCACCTTTACGGGATAGTCAGTATTATCTGCCACTTCTTACTCGTATCTAATCCGCACTTGTAGGTGAAGGAAGAGGAGGGAATGGAGGATTCCCCGTCAAGGTATGGTAAGGCGGGTAAGAGCCCAACGGAATGCCTCTTACGGAGTCAACGTACCATGAATGGAACCCAACGCCTACACGGACTGTCTAGAGCTGCCAATCAGACGGGTTGTCCATATTCCATTAGGTATGTGAATAGGAACGTCGGTTGTATTGGCTGATGAAGCTCCAGAATGCTACTGGTAGTATGTGACGATCAGCAAAGGTGTTCGAGGACGGATCTCTCAGCTCGGCACGGAATACGGAATACCGGTAGCATCAACCTACCGAGATATTGGCCTATCAGAATGCAGGAAGATTGCTATTCCCAGGATATTCTCTTGCGCGGGTTTGACTACGTAATCCGGGATACATCTACCCTGCCGTGTCCGGCATACATACCTGCCCTACGATTCGGCGCTAGTAAGAGTCCTACGCGGTAGTTTTGCGCTAGTCATTCCGAACGTGATCCACTGCGTTCCGGTAATCCGTATATAGACATAACTGACTAGGGTTGTAGTGACGGAAGCTATGCGGAAAACCACCATAGCCAGGAATCGGCCAGCCGACTTTGCACTAATGCATGCCAATTGTCGGCCTAACCCGAATCCAGTATGGATGGTAGATCTGGTGTTCAGCCCTCCGGATGGATCGAGAGTTCCTTCATTCTACCTCTTTAGAACGATATTGATGGAGGTTGGACCCGGAGGGCAGGGTTAATCCGTGGGTATGCACTAAACCCGATCTGAAGTGTGACACATGAGTTTAGTAAGTACATAAGTAGTGCGGAATTCATGACGCTAGTACTGTATGCACCCACACGGATTTTCATTGATGTGCGTGGGGGTCGGTCTACGCACGGTGCCGATACTTGCCGGCCCTCTAACGGTGCTAGCAACCCCCAGCCGGTGTGCTTACGTTGTCTGGGCCTCAGGAATTCAAACTCACGATAGTAAACAACAATCATTGATGTACCTGCTTTTCAGTGAACACTCACAGCCGCTGGGACTCTAATGCGACCTGATGTGTACGATACTCGTAGATATGAGCCGTCAGCATCTCATCGACTCGACCTACCTATTCGGTTGGTAGCGGCTCACTGACTTGGAGATACCTGCTCGTACATTGCATCGTCGACCTAGACCTGCTCTTGACGATGCTGCGCTTGCAGACACATATCTCGTTCTGAGATGACCTTTCATGAGGGCTTCATTGGCCGGCAAAGACGGTAGTTCCATGGAGATGTAACGTTGTTACGTTGTTAGCTTTCAGCTGGCCACAACTAAGTCTGCGTTTGGCTACGACTCTGCCTCCGAGATGTGTAATATTATCACCGATCGACCGTGGCCATTGCCTAGTTCATTATCGACCCTGCACGAGCCCATTTGTCACAGCAAGCGCCGCTACCCTACTGCCGTCAGATCGACCAGGCCGTATCAAGGCACATGTCTCAAAGGAGAAAACCAGCGACGTGCCCGCTCCGCACGGAAGCTAGCGAGAGACAAGATGAGATGACAGAACCGTGGCACGGCATAAACTGGTTGCGACCCTATACGGCTTCGGGCAGTGCCTTGCGAACCGCATTGGCGCGAACGCAATACATACATATCGAGTACTTGCCCGGCCTCAGCAAACGTGAAGCAGCCGTGCACTATGTCAGAGTAGTAGGCAGGTCGTCCAGCGTCGCCGGCGCTCGAGATTCGAAATTGCCGCTGCAGTACACGTGTAACCTCGCTGTATCGCTGCCTATTTGTCGATCATCTCCGGTTTTTTGCGCCAATATACTACTGTACTCCGTACGGTAAGGTGTTGGCTTACGGCTGAACCGGCATTGACCCCAAGGCTCCTCGGCCGCTTTGTATTGGACCGCTACCGAAGTACCTGGATCGGGGTTGTAAAATAGCCCAGATGCGGAACCCATACTACGTATCGTAGTTTCGCGGTGTTCGAACCTGGTGTGCTGCGATGATTATCGTCCATTAATAACAACCCTGGGGTTGCAAGGGGGGGACCCCCCTTGTTGACGGAGCTGGCATTGAGCAGCGCGGCTGCACCGAGAGGACTTAGAGAAGATCATGCTGTGCGCTGGTCGATGTTGGCCGTCGTCAGGGTATGGAGCCTCGGTAATTGACTCGTGAATAGCAATAAAAAGGGCTCGCTGGCTCGTCCGTCTCGGAAATCTTGTTCGTCTTCGTAGTCAATAGGCAAATCTCCAAGGTCATCTCTGGTCTGTACTTTTGTCCTATAGTGTCCCATTTTGCCATGGCTTCTACGCATTCCGAGATGGTCGGTGGCCTTCCCATCGAGGCCCTGACGGAGGACAAGAAGCTCGTCCTGTTCTTCGATGGTACAGGAAACACCTTCAGCGGTTCCAGCGCCGATACCAACGTCGTAAAGCTCTTGGCCCAGTTGGACCGTCATGCCCCTCGTCAGTTCCACTACTACCAAAGTGAGTCTATAAGTCCCCCTTCAACTACTGGCACTGCGTGCAATACTGACGGAGACTGTCAGCTGGTATTGGTACCTACGATATCAATGAAACTTCGGTCAACAAGACGATTCTTGGCGAGCTGAAGAGTCGCGTCGCCATGACCATCGACGAGGGTTTCGGCAACACGTTCGATGCCCACGTCATGGCTGGTTACCGCTTCCTGATGAAGTTCTATGATACTGTAAGTCAAGATCATATAGATGGCCATAAATGAAAATACTAATCCCTGAATCACAGGATACCAAGATCTACATGTTCGGTTTCAGTCGAGGTGCCTTCACGTAAGTCGTCCCTATATATTGTCACCGTGAGTAAACAGTAACTGACTTCTTCGTGTTTGTAGCGCCAAGTTCCTTGCTCGTATGGTCCACACTGTCGGTCTGCTGTGCAAGGGTAACGAGGAAATGGTTCCCTTCGCCTACCGCCTCTACCAGCGTTACCTCGAGGGTGAAATTGAGGACTTCAATGCTCAGCAAGATTACATTGCAGCTCACCCTCCGGCGCACGGCCACGGCCGCCGACGCAAGAAGGGCAAGAAGGACGGCGAGAACGGCGAGCACAACGACGCCGCTGACCACGCCGACGAGACCAACCCGCTGCTCCAAGACAACGAGGAAGGCGACCACAGACCCCACGGTCGCCACTTCGAGCGCGCGCACAACGAGATCACAGCCTTCAGCAACACCTTCTGCCGCAAGGAGCGTGTCAAGCACATCTGCGACCACGACGGCGAGGAGGTCGAAAAGGAGGTCAACATCAAGGTGTACTTCCTTGGTATCTGGGACTGCGTCAACTCCGTCGCTCCTCTCGAGAGACGCACGCCCACCCCCGTGGCCGTCAAGGGAACGGCTACCTACGTGCGTCACGCCGTCTCCGTCGACGAGCGTCGTGTCAAGTTCAAGCCCGCTTTGCTGTCCCAGGATATCCGTGCGAACGACAGCGGCGAGGAGAACCTCAAGGAGGTCTGGTTCCCCGGCTGCCACGGTGATGTCGGTGGTGGCTGGCCCGCCGAGCTTACCATTGACGAGAACAAGAAGCCCATCAAGAAGGGCCTGTGGGCTCGCATCAAGAGCATCTTCCGGTCCAGCAAGCCGACGGAAGCCAGTAAGGATGTCCGCAAGGACCCCTTCCAGATGAGTGACATGCCGCTCGCGTGGATGATTCGTGAGCTCGAGCTCGTCGGAAAGGAGAACCCGAGGGCTGCTATCAAGTTCTCCAAGCGCTCTTGGGGCTTCAAGCGTGCCTTCAGAAGACGCAAGGAGCAGGCTTTGACGGGTATGATCCACGATTCGCTCGCTATCGGCTCCGGTACGAGCTTCTTCAAGGTCCTATTCTGGAACTTCATGGGTATGTCTCATCTTTTATTTCCACACAACAACTACAACAAGGATATACAAGATACTAACCATCGCTACAGAATACTTGCCCTTCATCTCACGTTATGAGCTGTCAGAAGAGGGCCGGTGGTACAAGACTCACTTCCCCCTTAACCGTGGTGACTGGCGTGACATTCCGAAGGATGCCGTGCTGCACCAGTCGCTCCTCTGGAGATTGCAGCACGATGCCACCTACCACCCTAGAAACAACCACGGTGGATTCAGTACGCCCTGCCTTAAGCACAAGGGCAAGATCGCTGAACTCGTGGAGGTCAAGGAGGAGGGCATTCATGCCTCGGAACTACCGGACCCTGACCACCAGACTTACACCTTTGCCAACCAGAATTAAATGGCAGGAAATCTACAAAATACGCGGGGAACTAATTGACTGGTCATGATTCATGAGAGAGACACGAAGAGAGAGAGAAAGAAAGAGAGAGGGAACGAGAGGGGGCCCCCCAGTGAGCTAGTGCAGCTTTGGGAAGGATATGGGATAGGACAGGTATACCTTTCAGGTCGGTGGGTATGTGAATAACGGGTTTCCTAAAAAGAAAATATTAGTAGTACATTGGTAGAATCAAAATGAGCGCGCGCGGAACAAGCGCTGACGAATAAGCACACCATGAATCTGTGCCAACTCATCGATATGTCCGTTATGCAAAGGGATTGGTTCCAGACTGCCATTGCAGGGCTCTGGATCTAGATCGGGTCTCACAGGAACCTCGTCGTCACCAGGGCATCTCTCGTCTCATTGTGTGCAGATGCACGTGCAACATGAAGATGCCCAACCAGGATGACGGACGAATAGGTAGACGATGCTCCCAAGAGGAAACGTCATGTTTATCGTTCATGCGCCCCCATTAGGCATAGGTAGGCATACCTAGCCTACCTATAAGTAATCCATGAATTCCATAGGGCTCATGCATCTTCCCATAACGACCTTCGTAGTAGTGTCGTGAAGATCGACTAACCATGTTTCGCAGTTCATATCCCGAAGCTCCCGGTCCTACGGAATAGATGATTGGGCCGTGTACGGGATCGTAGTGGACGACGTCGGCACCCCTCCGGCTCTATGTAACAATGAGGTTTAGCTTGATGCTCAGGAGTGGATAGCACCGCTCTTATAATCAGTGACTCCACGGTACTGGAACCCCCCCATGTCCTAGTATGTCATAGAATGAGCTTCCTCTCTCAGTTTCCATGAGTTACTCGTATCGTGGTGTCGATCATCTACCTACCTATCTTATGAAAGGGACTCGTCGGCATTCTCAACTCTCGAGATACCAGCATAGCCCCATAATCCGTACAACATACGGGGTAAGGCAGAATTACGTACTTGACGATGATGCTGAAGATAACACTTGCTGCGATTCTCGCTTTTCGATACGTGCAGCTCTCCGCATGCACATCAGGAGCATTCCTACCCGACACAGCGGGTCTAGACAGTCGAAGCAGTCCAGCCACTGAAGGCAAAAGCGACACGTCCGATTCTGGCATCACATATTGCGGCGGGCTGAACGACCCAAGCATTGAAACGAGTAGGTAGTAAATCGCGAACTCAGGTCACCTCTGGCTGCCTGCTTACATTTTGCGTTTCTATCCGGTGATGACGAGAATGAGGACGGCCCAGGGTTCTGGGTAACGAACCAAGACGACAACGGCTCTGATTACTTCTTGTACGAGAACAGCCGGGACGAGCATCCATGGAAGTACCTGTCAGTAAGTAATCCGTACGGGTAATCCGTAAGCTTCTTCATGCACCAGATTTCGATACGCCCCCCCCTGTGACCCTGTTCCCTGCCCCTGGTCGACTGTGGCTTGGCATGAACGAATGCCCTAACCATTCGCGAAGCTTCCTACAGGCGCCACGGCATTCGTCTCTGTCTGCGCGACTTGGCAAGGTCGCGTCGTCCGCGGGGTGCGCGGGGTCAACCTAGACGGCCGCGTACATAATCTCGGGACCTGGTTCGCGTCTAGCGTAGCGCCGAACGGCTGGATGTGGGGAGATATCAGTTTCCTCGAGGGGTGCGATGGGGGGGGGGGTGTTTCCGCTACGGACGGCTCCAACTCCTCGCGCCAATGCTACGAAGACCTCCTCACGGACGCACCTCGTTCCGCTCTTGCTACGAAGGACTCGGGCACACAGGCCCTCGCGAGCCTGGTCGGTGCGAGCCCGAACGGGCCCGCGAGGGACTGGGAG
Organism: Xylaria sp. L1 SY-2022; assembly: GCA_023079495.1. NCBI lineage: Eukaryota > Fungi > Ascomycota > Sordariomycetes > Xylariales > Xylariaceae > Xylaria > Xylaria sp. L1 SY-2022. Next base: position 1,149,254 of record JALIDW010000001.1, on the reverse strand, counting down.
CTATCGAAGTGCAGCGCCGACTTGGTCTGGATCGATGGCGGCAACAGTGGCCCGGTCCTCAAGTCCACAAATGGCCGGCTGGCGTTCGTCTTCTACAAAGGTAGGGCATAGGTAGAAAACTAGAAGTTAGAGACGGTAGTTATCCGTGAGCCTAGAGGGAATTACTGCGAGTTTGCGCATGCGAATGGATCATGCGTTCGGAACGGAGGCTAGGCCCACACGGCTAATAGGTAGGTAATGCCCGTGATTTTTTGAAGTGGTTGACTTGTCATCTCTCAGAATTTTCGCACTGCCCCCGCGGGTCTCGGTTATGGCGATATGCATGTAATATGCATTTATCTACAATGACGTTAAAAATGGATGTGCCGTGTTACGTAATTAATACGTGGGGGTTGTGGCTGAAGACTCCATCCAGCTTCTGTATCCCTACGCTTCTTGTAACGCCACAACTATTTTCAACTTCAATCTTCTCCATTGCGAGCCACTGCACACGTAAAGAAGTGCTTCATGAAAACCAAATCGTTCTCTCGCCATTGTCATGGCAGGGTCAATACGTAACCGACAATGAGATATCTGCAGGGACTTCCACGAGGCGTCTCACTTCTGTCTCGGGCCGAAGTCGTTCGTTTTCTTCAAGCCGCTGTTGACCATCTTCAGCCGCGCTGTCGTGATAAGCCCTAAATCAGCACCTGCGCATAATCTTACCAATGGAATCTCAGGTGTCGACATATAACCTTCAAACGATTGGCTTGCTCTATAGCTGAATAGAGGACGCAGATACTAGGGAATATTTCCTCCGTCTTACCGTCTCAGAACCGAGGCATCTTCACGCAAACTGGCACACTCGGGGTCCAGTGCCGCCGAATTCGAATCATGTTACGCGATCCCGCATGAGCGGCTGTGTACAACCTCGGGTAGGTAAATTCTTGACTCAACTAGGCTGCCGATGTCGATATACCGGTATACACTGTGCACATACAATTCAGCCCTACGAGGAAGTCAATCGCGGAGTCCTGACTCTTCCCCCCTTAATACCCCCCTTTCTCTTGACATATCCCCAACACAACATCTTACCCGGTTTTGCTTCAAAAACTAAGCTTTTGCCCTGCGTTCGCCATGACATATTCCTTGGTCGCAGCCGACCCGAGGAGGGTGTACTCGTACGGAACGGATGTCAGCGTGCCAACGGGCGCCAGGTTCTGACTGCCGCCCAGATCGATGTCGTTGACGACGGCATAGCCTGGACCCACGTTGCTGTCGTTCGTGAAGATGCCCTTCTTGGGACAGTTCTCCCATACGGAGCTCTCGATCAGTAGCTGGGCTAGGTCACGCGTGTCGACTGCTGTTTCGAGCATGTTGCTGAAGTATGAGCTGGGAGGGAAAGAAGAACGTCAGCTCTGCCCGTCCTGTGCTGATTCTTATCTATATGGCATGAGATGTGAATGAGTGATACGTACTTGAAGATATGGCCCTCCCCAAAGCGATACATTGGTGTGCGGCTGTTGATGTTGTCAAACCAGTTTCCGTAGTATGTCACGTGGAGGTGGCCGGTGTCTGATGAGAGAACAGGCGTTAGTAAATGAGTGAACATAAGATTAGAAGACTAGAACAAAAACTCCTGAGGGATGATGATATATAGGGGCATCACGAAATCGACTCACCTTCCTCGGCGTTGTTACTGCTGTGACCCACGAGCGAACCCTTCCACTAGAATAGTTATTATCGTTAGCATACGCTCTTAATACTACCAACACACTCGTCACTATCTCGGGCAACGCGACAACTTACATGATCGTGAAAATACGTATTGCTAACAGTAATCCACTCCGAAGCATGCACGATATCAAGCAATCCATCATAGTAGTCCTTACTATGGTCAAGGTCCGCGGAGAAATCGCACGAGTCGATCCAGACATTGGACGACTGCTGCACGGTCACCACGTCGCCGTAGTCCGCCAGCACCTTGGAGCTCTTCAGATTGCGGATGATGACGTTCGATTGGCCGAGGATTGTGAGGCCGATGCCAGTAAGACCTGTATACGATCAGCTTCAATCTTTTTCTTCTTGATGTTTGGAGTGAACGTACTCGATCCAGCTTCACCAATAATGGTCTTGTCCGAGGTGACATGAACCTTCTCCGCCCCCGTTAAGCTCCCACTGAGGATAACCACAGCTGGACCTTCAGCCCCTACCGCGGCCGTGAATTCTGGCAAGCTCGAGACGGTCGTCGTCGTACCGCCAGCACCACCAGTAGTACTTTATGCTCTTCATCAGCAAGACCCTGTCTACTAGTATCTATAAGAAGAAACATACCCGCCATTCATCGTACAATACCCCACGGTGCAGGCATCCGTGATCGTAGCCCTCTTCTCAACAGTCCGCGCATCGAGAAACCCTTTCTTAGTGGGCGAGGGAACGGCACCAACGAGTCCAGCTAAGAAGGCGGACGCAACACAAGCGAACTTCATAATGAAAATAATCAATTATTCACGAGAAGACAGTGAACAAGCCCTAGCAAAGCAAGCAACACCTTGGCATCATCACTCTTATACAACTTGGACAGACAGAGGTGTTGTATTGTTTACAAGAACTCCATGGATAACAAATTCTCCGTCGCATTCTCGAGTACCTGCTTGGATGGAGGATTCCCCTATTATTTACACCTCAATTTAGACGAAAACTCGAAGTCAATGAATGACAAGACAAATTCCGCGAATGATAGTTGGGCCGTCCGGAATACAACCTCCAGCGAACAGTTGTGCGTTTTTTTTTTCTCCGTTGTCATTGTAACTCCACCTACCAGAATCGAGGTTCAACATGGCAAACCAACTGTAGATCAATCAAAAGGCGAAGCGATTGGAGCGAAAATATCTATGGTGCAGGAGAACGAGACTTGATTGACGTTAGGTAGCTACGACTTCTTTCACGTCCATTCTTCCGTGTCTCTACCTGGGATAATTATTACATGTCAAGGCGAGTCGACATTCAAGGGCCACGGAGGGATGGCAGCACAAGAATCCGACGAGTGAAGTACGCAGTACCCGTTTATGAAAATGAACACAAGCAAGCATCCGTGCCATGCCATAGTTTATTTTGCAATCCCACAAACTCCCAGTTGAAGGTGATCGAAACCCCTACTCGTACATGAGAATGTTCGGTACAACTATCGTGACCATAGAATCCGATGGACCATTGCGCGCAATGCATACATGGGCGGCTTGCACGAAATAGAATCCCTACGTCCCTTCCAGACGCGTCGCGTCACGTCCTATTATAACATGTCCGAAGCATCACCAATCATGGCAATAGTCTCCTCTGGCTACTTCAGCAAAAGCCCAGCCATTGGAGATGTGGAGGTACGCATTTGCTTAGAACGCCATGCTGTGCGAAGAAGATGCTGACATATGAAACCGCGGTATGAAAACGAAAACTGGGTATCCTGACCAATGTTAGATAGAAGAGCGGTTATTTGCAATGGATTGTGAAGACCTACCGACAAGTATCATAGGTCGCCGAGCCCCTACAAGCTGGTTCATAAACCACCACGAGTATGAAGGGGCGTGGGCGACTCTAGCGTACAATCTATGGACTCCAATTAATACGCGGAGCGGCGAGTGAACGTCTGAATTCTTGTTGCCATGTGAGTCATGTTGGACAGATGCGGCAGAATGGGATCTGTCGGTGCCCGACTACTGATGCGCATGAAGAGTTTCTCAACTCGCTCGAGGAGTGTGGCCATGATCTTGGGAATCACTTCTCGTACTGCTGGGTCCTGTATGGTGTTAACTCGGGCATCATTGTCGGGTAATGGATGGCTACGAACCGTGACGTGTGAGAGGCTACTGTGCAGGCTGTCCAGAACGACTTCTACCCAGGTGACCTTTTCTCGTAGGTGCGGGCCGTCGAGATGTTCAGCAAGAATCGAAGCAACTGAAAGCGAGACGAGAGCGGGCATGTCTCGCACAATTTGGGGATCATATTTGATGACGTATTCCTCAAATATCTCGTGCTGTCGAGGGAACTGGATCCAGCGGATCAACCCTGTCTCGTATTCACCCCGCTCCATCAATGCGGCTACATTAGAGATCATGTTCTGGAGCTCGACCTCTTTGACATTGTGATGGACACCGCCAGGGTATGGAACAAGCTGGTTATTGTGGTTGTTGGAGTTGGCCGGGCTTGCATATGACGCAGCCTGGCTTGACGAAGGCGCTTGGGGTTTGACCGAGCCACGTTCCTGCGACATTCGTACCTGCATCTGAATAACTCGTTCCTGCATCTGCGCCATAGCTGTTGTCATCTCGCCCACTGCATCAGACAGTTTAGAAACGACGGCGGTAAGTTGGTCGATCTTATGCGTGTCCGCAATATGGCGCTCTTCGAACTCCTGAATCTGGTCTGCCGTTCTGCGTTGGACATCTTGAATCAAAGAACGAGAAGCATTAACGGCCATCTCACTGAAGATCGGCGTGATGCTTGAAACGAGAGTTTCGCGAAACGAAGCCTCCATGTTCAGAGCAACGCTAGAAGCGAGTTTTTCGGAGACAGATTTGGTCAGGTCCGCCTTCTGCAGGGCGTTGGTAATCGCATTGGGCACGGTTTTCTGCAACTGGTTGTTAACAGAGTGAGAAACCTTACTACCCAACTTGGAGTCAATCTGGGTCTCGATCGTCTTGCTAATGAGGTTGCTCATGTGAGGAATAATGTTGTCCTCAACTTGGTCCGATATGGTTCTTGATAGAACCGTTTGAATATTATCATTAAGGATGGACGATACCAGTTCCAGCAAGTCTTTCTGACTCTTGGCATACGAATCTGAGCGATTGCGAAACTCGGACTCTATCTTGCCTCGATGGTCCTTTAGTTCGTGTGCGATAACGGTAGTTAACTTCTCACCGAGACCCGTTGAGATTTGTTTGATAGCTGCCTGGATGGATTCGCCTGACATGGCGTGTTGAGGCGAAGAGGTCGTGGCTTTGGTCTCGGCGGCCTTCGTGTTAAAGATAGCTTCAACACGAGGTGAGTTGGTGCTCGCGTTCGACTGATTAACGTCTGCAGCCGGTTGAGCCGCAGTAGCCTTCTCCCGCTTCTTCCTTGATTTCTTCTCAAACTTGTCAAGTTGACTGGCAGGCGTTGCGGCACTTTCGGTCTCCTTCCGCTCACTCGGGATGTGAGAGGTGGCTGATTCGGTATTCCGCTTGCCTGTCTCTTGAACCGAGGGCAAAGGCGCAATATGCGACGATGGATGCGAGGCTGGCACTTCCTTTGCCGAGGGTCGAGTCGCAATCTTGATAGGAACCTGGGGCTCTTCGGGAATGTGAGACTCAGGAGCTACGGTGCTGGGCAGATCTCTCAATTTCACGATCTTAACAAGCCCGCTCTCAACCGCATCCACAGGATAGACAACCTTATTATCCTTAGACCATCCTAGGTCAGCCTGTTTCACAGTCACAGCGGTGACACCCTTGGAGTGCATGGCGTAAAGATCGAAGAGCGTCTGCTCATCGTTGGAAGAGGAGCACGAAGGGTTCTCCAAGATATCCAGACTCCGAAGTAGCCCCTTATTTGCCAAAGAATACTCCCGTATGCCGCTAATGACGGCAGTCGAGTCTGGCTCGGGAATAGACGAATCCTTTGCAACCAACTTCTGAATGTAGTCGACCTGTGACAGACCCTTAATCGTGTACTTAGGTGCCGACAGATGTAAGAAGTACACAGAGTTGCGAGTGGGGTGGCCAACTGTGATCATGCCAGTAGCAGGATTGTACATGACGCTACAAACCGCGTCAGACTCCTTGCTATGCGGGAGGTTGAACTCTTGCACCGGTTTACCAAGGGCAAGGTCCCAGAGTTGAAGCGTATGGTTCTGTTTCATACCAACGATCATATAACGTAGGGCACAACGCTTCTGATAAGGGCGTTGCTTGTCCAGGAGCAATACAGAAGTTGGCCAGGCCTTTTCGCCTTCGGGTGTTGTGTTAAGAGTCAACAGAGGCTCTTTGATTTCGAGCGTTTTATTGGCTGGCATGGGATGTCGAGCATCAGAATTGAGGTTTACTGCCGTGAGGTCTCGCACATCCCAGAATTTGACACGGCCAGACTTGTCCAGCGATACGATCGTAGTATCATCTTGACTGAATGTAAAGTCTTTGCCTGCTTTGCCGGTATTAATCCGAAGAGCACACTCTTTTGCAAGTCTTTCGGTATCAACAAGGCGATCATGGCCAGGTTTGAAGATGTTCTTCTGCATTACAACAGCTGGCCAAATGATGCTGATGGTCTTGCCACGACCGACGGCAAAATATTCTGGGTGAGTGGCTGAAGTTCTTGCACGCGTCTTCAGAACCCCGCCGGGCGAGTCACCTTCTTGCATGCTTGACGGGGGCAGAGCGAAACCATACTGCTCCGGGTGCGGTTCCTCGAGATGATCTTTGCCTGCGCCTTTAATTTGAACGTAATATACCGTGCCACTGATTCCAGTGCCAATGATAGACTCCTCTGCAGGGACTTTGCCGTCATCAAGTGTGTACGATACCGAAACATTGAACACGCGATCTTTGGTATCTGTGAAAAGCTTGGCATCTTTCCCATCGTCCTGGCGAATTACGCGCAAGCCACCAGCTTTCGACATGCCATACGCGATGTATGACTCGGTAGCAGCGACGAGGTTTCGATCAATTTGGTCGAATTCCTTCTTTAATCGTGCAATGTCTAAAATGACGTCGTCCCGGAACAGAGGCCGAGAAATCTCAGGTGGTGTTGGATCCTGCATCGTGATAGAGATCCATGGCTTCATGGGGAAGTTGTACACCTTGACGGGTACAGTTGGCTCTTCAATTACCACAATCTCATCGGCCTCGGCACTCTCCCAGCTGTCAGCTACAGGGCCATGCGCAGCACTGTCGATGATATCGTTGCTAGTCTTTGGCTCCTTGGACGAATACTGCATCTCAGGCACTTTAGCATTGCCTTCCTTAGTCAACTCGTAATTCTTCTTAGCAGCGCTCATCGGGTTCTGGTATGGAGCGTCAGTCCAAGCACTCATCGAGTATTCCGAGTGTGCAGCAATCTGGGATTGTACCTCTTCTGACTCATCTTGAACAAGATCCTGAGACCCCATATCTGCCGTGTCCACACGATCCGGACCCGCTTCATAGACACTCTCGTTACCGTTCTCGCGCAGATCCGAATGAGAGCCCGTGGCGTACGGAGAATCACGATTCCGGCCCGTCTCAGACATGTAGCGGTCAAGTCTAGCCTGAGCAGCATCGGTGTTTGTCATCGGAGTATGATAGGACGGGGATCGCTTGTTACTTGAAGCGTTTCCGGGCGATGAGATGCCGCTGACAGGCGCGTTCTTCTGCAGGACTTTGATGGTAGTAGCGGCGGCTTTTTCAGTGGGCATCGTTACGGGGCCAGTCGCTGCTGGAGTGGATGACTTTGAGGCTTGGCTCTGGGGGGCAGCGAATTCGTCAAATGTATTGGTATAGTCAAATCTACCGGGTCGGCAAGCTGCATCGTGGTGGGCATGCTGAGAAGATGATGACTGGTATTCATACCTAGCTTGGGGTGATGATGCAAACTGATGCGGCAGAGGTGTTGAACCATGCGAGCCGTTGTCAAGAAGTGGCTGCCTAGGCGCGTAGTCCTTGTAATGATCCGCCGATGAACCATTGGCCGACTGGGGAGTCAGTATTGCTGGCTGAGAAGATTCATTCGTCGACGGCTGATCGGTTTGAGCCGGCTTTGGGCGATGCAACAAGTTGAGTAGGTATTCCTGGGTGTTGGCAGGAGGACCAACGTTCCACGATTCGCGGACGTTAGATTGTTGATGTTCGGCTCGCGTAGCTGGGGCCTCGCCGTGCGCGTTTCCTTTCATAAGGGTGGCAAGCAAGCCCTGGGGATCAGCAGATACAGGAACGGGCGCATGGAGGGGAGGGTTGTTGGCATGGGGCTGGCCAGGCGACGATGAAGCGAATGGAAGTGTCTGGGCGTTGCCTGAGGGCGATGCCTGCGCGTGAGGCTGCGGGTTCTGGGCCTGCGCGCCGCTGAATTTTAGAAGATTCAGCAAATTGACACTTGGTTCGGCCGCGCCCGCATTAGAAGACGAGGCCATTGTGCCGATAACACCAGGAGGGTGATGGGAATGACCAAAACCAGTAGGTGGTGTCGGGGCAGCAGGAAGAGGATAATTGTCTAGACCGGTCACAGGCGACTCGGCAGAAGGTTGACCATAGTAGTCGTGCGGGTTGTTGGCTTGGTTGTAGGAGTGGAAACGTGACAGAAGGTCGACTTGTGCTGGAGTGGAGGCGGAGGCAGAGGCGGAGGCGGGGACGGATGCAGGGATGGGAGAATCTTCGTCTGGGTTTTGCGTTTGTGCGTTTCGGGCAACCTGCAAACGGGCGTACATGGTCTGCAAGTGGTTGATGCGGCCTTCGCCACCCGGTGGGTTCAGGCTACTTCGGTACGGGTAGCTCGCCATGAACTTGGACAGGCAACGAGCTGGCCCACATGCAAATACGTAATTACGATAGATTTAGGTAGCTAACGTGGAGCCTCAGCCGTTTACTGTCGTAAACAATGTACTCGTATCCCGGACCTCAGGGATGCAATGGATTCCGTAGATGAATTGGCAGGTTACGGAATGCCAGCTGTGTTGTTGTAGGTATGTATTCCTTAGGCACGGTTCACGGAACAGGAATCGGTACGGTAATCGTAGGTAGTTGAAGCGAAGGCACCTGTTTGGATAGGTATCGTGAGCCCTGAAACTAGTGTAGGCAGGCTGTGCCAAATCCAGTGCAAACCGCGGGGACGAAGGAGGGATTAGGTACGGAATCGTAGGGGTAGCTCCAGGCAGGGAGGCCCTAAAATAGATCGCGTTGCCTCAACAAACCGTGAAGTAGAAACCGAGCTGTATGATGACGCACGAAATGGATGTTTGGAGGGCAAACAGGTCGATTTGTTTAGGCCTTGACACTGGTCAAGAAGGGGGTAAGTAATGTAGGAACCACGGTGATCACAACACAACAATTAGAACTTTTTTTTTCTGAGAGAAAAGGAACAGTAAGATGAAGATGAACGCGTGATGATGGGCAATGGCTTTTCTTTTCCGAGCCCAACAACCAACAAGAATTGGGTACGTCAGGTTCGGAAGCTACCTATGGTACCTTAACGCATGTCAAACGCAGCAGGCAGGTGTTTTCTTGCTTACAGCCCAGCCTCGCTAAAATGACAGGAACGTCCTACAGTACGGAATACGGATCAAGTGCGTGCCAATCGTATGGAAAGTATTCCGTACAAAATCCGTATCCGTCGGAGAGGTATTCCGTACCTTCCGTACGTATATTGTACGGACTCAAGAGAGGCGGTGCCGATGAAGAATCAGTGGGTACAGAGGGGTACCGACAGGCACTAACCAGCGGCCCTAGCTTCTCGCAGCTAGAGAGAGCGGGCGATAGAGGGGTCCGAGGGGTTGCCCGAACCTGTAATATGAAGGAATTTATGGGCGTATTATGGGCATATAATAGAAGACCTCGGGCATGGGAAAAGGAAGCGAGCATGGATGACGAAGAAGAAGAACAGCTAACTTACCTCGATTAACAGCCGTTTTAAGAAGAATCAGCCGAGAAGCTACCGCACTTTTCCGGTCGCATTCCAGCCCGACACCAAAAGCGTTATGGTGACTCGTGAGAGCGGGAGAAAGGACGTGACGGAAGTGATGCCAATGAAAATGTTGAAGAATGTTGAACGGGTTGAAGATTGGAGAAGGAGAGAGAAGGGCGAATGCAAGTATGAGCTGGCACAGGCCCAGAAAAAATAGGCACGTTAAGGTTGGAGTGCGCCCGATCGTTCTTTACATATCTTTTTGCATGCCATTCGCGGTTGCCTACGAAGTACTTTACTACGAGTATGTACCAACTCCGTGCCTACCTAATCTAATATCTGGGTTCCTCTCGTGCCTGCCTACATTAGGTACTTCGTATTTCGTACAGGTATTATATCTACAATATCCTACGAGTTGGTAGGAGGTCGTATTTCTTGCCTTATCACCAACGCCACACATTTCATGGTGATCTGGGACATTGATGTGTAACCACTACGGGATGCAGCATCCTGCCTATGGACTTGGAAGCTGGAAGTAAAATACATAGAGCCAATCTCCGTGGACTGAGGTCGTTAATTCTACCTTACGTACCTGTAGTTACCAATGGCCATACGTGCCTGCCATGTGCGGAGTACTATCACCCAATTTACGATAGGTACTACTTCGTAGGTAGCATCAAAGTTGCTTTACTATTCGACGGAAGGGACCGGTGATATGGAACACAGACCTGTGCATTCCTTCCGCTATTGTCATTTGCAATGCAATTAGCAAGTATCATATGGAGGACGTGTTGCATCTCTGAGTGAGCAATACGGGTGTTACCAGGTAGGTAGGTCCTATGATAGTACGCTGCAACTTGATGTCGGCAGTGCTATTTCGTACCTACGTAGGTAATTCGTGTAGAGATTCGTCCTCTTCTAATGACGTAGTTGGTCTACCTACCTACGATAGGTAGGTACTCGTAATCCGTACATACACGAGGAATTTGTATTCCGTAGTACCTACCTACTTCGTAAACAGCCATGAGAGGAAGGTCCCTTTCGGACGCTAAAAGTTCCACGTGCGGGCTTCTCCACTTCTTACACAGCCTTCCTAATGTGGTACTCTGGATAGTGGAATAATTCATGCCTCCAGTGTGGGTGTAATCTGTTAGATAGGCACCCACTAGGCATCTAACCGTATCTACCGAACGTCGGGTCTTACCCGTCGTAAATTCACCGGACGGATTTCAATCCATCGGCTGCCATGGATGTTTTCGTCCAGCCAGACAGACCAACCTTTCGCAATCCATCCATGCCACCTGCTTTTGTGAACCAATCAATTACCTAGCAACTACTTCCTCCATAACTTCGCCTCATTACCTTCGTCTGTACCTGTCTTGCCGTATTGCCTGTATCCTTACTGCCTCCTTCATACTCTACGACTTCAAGCCTACCCATTTCCATCCAACTCCTGCCATTGTGCGATTCGTGAGGCTCATTATTCGCGGCACGACCGACGCCTGTGATCGTCCCTCTTCACCACGAATCTCGGTCCAACAACACTTGCACCCTCAGGGTTCTATTTCTCGATATCCCTACTCTTTCCGGCATAACCGTACCGGCTTATCATCCCGATCTACCAATCCACCCAGGTCTGTCATAAAGCGAAGGTCGTCATGTTCTGTTTACGGAGGTGAGCCTTTGCAAATCCATGAAGCTTTGACCCGACTTGCGCCCCCTTATCCAACCTCCCCGGCAGTGAAGACTGATCGATCTGTTGTGTTTCCGATGGCTAACATAACGCGCGCATTTCAGCTGGATCCCGCTCCTCTTCATCCCCGCGAATGCATCGCCGGCATTCATCTTCTTATTCTTTGTCTGCACATACTTTCTTAACCGGCCGTGCGTCTACTGCTCGATCCTGCTTCTCATCCTATTCGTGACGTCGTGCTACTGGTCCGATCGATGCTTCTTTGACTTCAGCAGCGACTGGTTCGCCCCGAGAATAACGTCTGCCGCGTTCGAGACCTGGATTGACTCCCAATATGCCGTCAATGCCACCACGAGCACCGCCGCTGCCGCCGGCTCTACAGCTGCCGTAGACCCTGCTGTCTACAACCTCTTCAACAGCACCATCATCGAGTCGCTCAACACGACCGCGAGCGCGCTCGCCGGTATCGCTTCTGACGAGCTCGTGCGCAAAAGAGCCGAATGGACGGGCATGGGCCTCGAGTGGCTGCGGAGCCTTCTCGGCAAAAGGGAATGGCGCATCGAGTGCATGGACCTCAACATTCGACTGTGAGCATGCTATGCCCATTTGCATACGTACATGACTCAAAAAGTCGGCATGGGCTGTGTGACACGTCAGATTTCAGAGCATATCTCGCAATTGCATGGCATTGGCGTTTGAATTTCGAACTAGACTGGGCAGAGGCGCCGCATTGGGTCCCTTTATGTGCATGTTCCATGTGTACATACGATCTATCATCTCTGCGGCCCGGATTATGCCGCCACATCGGATGAGTGTTCTTCAACCCTTGTACTTTATATACTCTATTTCTCCTGATGGTTCTCAACGATGGTTGGATGGAATGCTATCACCATCTTCCTTCGGAGTACCTAGGTGGATGTGACGCATTGACAGGAATCCTTCTTGCACGATACATCCGGATTCTTCATGTTTTCACGATCGGATCCAAGAAGCCTCTAATTCACACAATGTTGGAGCCTCAAATACCCGTGCGATTCGATAGCCCTCACCGAGCGATCACATTCTCCAACTGATGCTACATCGTGCCGTATGGTTCACGATGCAGACCGCCTCTCTCTTTTCCAAGGGTCCCTCTTACATCATAATCACCCCAACATCGAATCCTACGCTAGTACAAAGTCAGGCCTGGGCCTTTGCGTGAACGGACTGTAGGATGCGCCGAGCGTCGTTCGTCCAGGGTGTGGAATTGTTCGGCTCCTATGATATCACCGGGATCTCCTTTCGGCTTTGCACGACCCTTTCCGAGACGCGTACGCCGTGAATTCGGGTATCGGCTGCACGGGCCCATGCACGACACGGCGCGGTGGGGATGTCCATCCTTCTCCGGGTTCCGGTTATGGATGTTTGTCAATCCGCGCCGTCGGGTGTCCACCGTAGGCCGTATGGCGATCTCATACCCGGATCAGATCAGCCCCACGCAATGCCTTTCTACCGGTGCGCTTCTCCTTGGGGATGTGGATTCCTGCACAAACCATAGGCCGGGATTTCGCATTTAGAACACGGAATTGTGTACATTCAGTCTGGCGCATATGCTAGATTCCCCCCTGGAGTGCAGGACTCTATCACGGATTGGCATACCCTGCCTGTATACTGATTCTCGCTCTCTGAGCGTCGTCTTGACTTTGTGCTCTGGCTTCCTTTTATGGGAAGACAGAAAACAGCTCGAGAAGGATGAGAAAAGGTTGGGGAACCATAAGGATTCTATACGGCGTAGTTGCGGCTGTGTATCACATAGACGACCACGTTGGCGAATCGTGTTGCGGAACTGGACATACTCGGACATTGCAGGATTGGAATTCACGCCACTGCCACGAGCCGACGAATGAATGCGAAGAGGGCTTCCCGGGTGATCGTAGCGAGGCCCGGTGGATGCTGTATGTATAGGATATGATGGGAAAGGGGGTTGAGATTACTCGAATTCGTCAATACGAATCGTCTGATCAGGGATGTCACATACTTCTAGTCTAGGTGGCTCAATCAGCAGTTACTGGTAGTAGACAGGCAGACATGCTAGGTACAGTCACAATGGACCACATAAACCGCGGAGACACGACAGGAGACTATAAACAGGCCAAACAATCCTGGTACTCAGGAATTGCAAGGCCTCTTTTCTCATTAACGTTACATCAGAGCTGTGGCGGCCTGATTTCATGATTTGATATACACATTACCGATCCCCTCCCCTATCTCCCTTGAACGCCGCGCTCAGCATTCTGTCTATACTGTACACGCTAAAACACACGATCTTGTTTGTTGCACATCTACACGGGATGCAATATACTTGTAAGGCTTCTTACAGCTTCGCCTGGACGGTCATCTTGGTGGCTTCCTGGTTGACAAGGACCTCGCCGGTTTGCTGGCCGTTGCCGAAGAAGATGACTTGGACGGTCAAGTCGTCACTGCGTAATGCGTTAGTTTGAGGTAGATTTACAGGTTGGGAATTTGAGACTTGCCGGTATCTTCGTGAAAAGGGCGAGACGAGAGTCAACAAAGCGCAAACTTGCTCCTCATTTTTGCCACCGAGGGCATTGCGGACAAGATGCGTAGCAACGTTCTTATCCCGGACGACGAATCGCTCGGTCTCGTCAGGAGAGATACCCCATTGGCGCTGGCGGACGGGGGTCTTCTGGCCCTCGTGTCCGGCTTGCTGCCGAGCCTCGACGGGCAGGGCGTGGCTGACGCCGAAGATCTTAGACCAAAGAGAGCCGATCTGTGAGGATGACTGCTCTGCGGCCTGGGACTCGATCCATTTGCCTACAAGCCCGACAACTTCTTCATTGCTAAGCATTTCCCAAAGACCATCAGTGGCCATGACTAGAAAATCGCCCTTCTCGGGCTGGATCTCAGTTCTGGTAACGACAGGCTCGGCGGTAACGTAGGGAGGTGTCTTCAAGTAGGGAGAGGTGTGTCGGCCGAAGAACGAGGCGCGAAGACGATCAGAAACTTCCCGGCTCCACTTGTAACTAGCATCGCCAAAGGCGCGAGTGGGCTCAAGGCCACCGAGGACGCGGCCATTGTAGACAACACGGTCTTCGCCAGGGTGCGCTTTGCGCATACGAGCAGCCTCGGCTGGGTTGCTGCCGGTCTGGTCGTCAGAGAGCGACGTAGCAGTCCACTTACCAGAGCTGTTGCGCCGGCCCAGGACAGCGCGCGAGTCACCCGTGCAGGCGACGCGCAGGGTCTTGGAGCTGCTGTCGTAGAACGACAGGAGAGCGCATGATCCCGAGAGGGCGGGGCCGAGTAGTTCAGCCGCAACTCGCTTCGAACCGGACTTCAAGACTCTCTCGACGCTGTCATGGACGATCTCATTGTCGAGACGGGTGAATCCTGCCTTCATAGCAGCGTCGATCGCTTCGGGCGACGGGGCCGTGCCTAGGGTTTCGGCAGCCCTATAAGTGGTGTTTAGTTCGCGGCCGACATAATTGATCAACGTCTGGCGTAGCTTGGCCGATGTGGTCCATCCCCTATATGCACGGTTAGCTTCCGCGTCGAACGGAATAAGAAATTGAGCGACAAGATCGGTGCCACGCACGCATGACCGTCGAAAACACCCCAGAACATCCAATCACTGTTTCCCTCGCCCTGCGGCGACGCAACTTCGACTATCTTCTCGGCGTGATCGTCTTCGATGGGGTTGTTGCTGGCTAGCTGTACGATGTCATATCGCAAGACGCCTTGGCCTCGGTTGACTAGGAAGGAAGTCTCGTTCTGGCGGAGCTTTTGCGTGGCTTGCTCCGGCGTGAGCATCTCAAGTACGTTACGGCCGCTGCCGTCCACATTTTTCGAAATGGGTCCTTCGCCTACGAACGTGCCGGTCCGGAGTTCATCGGCACCAACAACGAGGACGTTCCGGGTGGGCGCGGCGCCGTTCGCCAGCTGGGTCGGGGTGGTGGAGAGGGCCCGTCCGAATTGGTCCAGTTCGCTGTCGCCTTTGTATGAGTACCAGGCTCCGTAACCGACAAGGCCTGAGAGTATGACGACGGACAAACGACGGTAATACATGGAGGACCGAAGCGACGGTGCTATCGCATAATTGGAACGGGTTGAAATAGATCGCTCTGTGAGGGCCTGATCAGGCACGGCTGGGCTCCGGCGGCCAGGGCGAGGCAGGTTCCGGGCTGCAAATTGGCGGGCTGACCGAAGCGAGGTGAGGGCTGCGCGACGCATTTGGGCGGTTGTTGACTTGCTTAAACCGAGCAAGTGTCGCGCGATTGATAGGTAATTGGGATGGCCGGAGTGTAATGGGCAGGGATAGGGAAATAGTGTAGTAACGTTTGGAGACGGTCCGCCCGTTTCTGGCCTGGGTGGATAACCGTGGGAGGATGCTCGGCCCGCATTATCGCCGTAAAAGGTGGAACGTCATTGGCCGGGTTATGTTTTACCTCCGGTGGAGGTACGTACCTGGGTAGGTACTGCGATACTTCTATGTGCCCTTTATTCGTCTAACACAATCCAGAAGAACAGATGAACGAGCATTGAGACATGCAGCTTTCTCACATGGAACAACGCAGGAAGTAAAGACGGCTGGAGAATTGAGGTCGTCTTAGCATTGTTGAAGATGAAGCTAAAAGGGGCGGTAAGGAGAAAAGAGCATGGTAGCATTCCGAAGTGCTCTTTGCTGACAGGATGTACCTTCACGGGCGTGGTACAGAAGACGAACGGGCTATGCTGCAGCTGAGTGTAGCACAAGCTGCTGTAACCCGGTTACCGTGACCGAGTGAGGTTTTCCGTAACTAAACGTGACCAAACAATGCGGGTTCCAACAATCCATACTGTACAGCTACCTGTCTGAAATACCTCGGCCTGAAGATCAATCGACCTGAGATCAACCAGATAAGCATAACAAACAACAGGTTTACTGGAGTTCTCACGCAACGAAGGAGGTTGCCGGAGTGTCAGTGAGCCTCTTTCGAATATTACGTCGTATACGGAATAATACTCATTTACGGTTACGCACTGGGAAAAGGCGACGGCTTGGATTCTGTGATACCGAGGTAGTCGCAACTGCCTAGCTCTGTGAAAGTGAAGAACACGCCTTCCAGGATCCAGAGCTCAGTATCGAATCAACACGGAGAAAGAAGCCACGGTGAACACAAGCTTCTCACCAAAGCATCTTTCTGAGAATCTCATATTCCTGGCCAGGTTTTGTCTACCTGTCACTTTCAAGTGTGGACCATACGTCTCCAGAATCATACGTCACAAAGGAGCGGCTCTCCTCTGCATCCAAAGCGGGTTCAAGATGGCAGCAGCCCCAGACGCCTCGCAGCGCGTGGCCGACATCCAGCGGCGCGCAGCCGAAAACTCAGAGGTGGCATTCAAGGCGTTCGACACGTATCCGTGGCAAGCTGATCAGATCTTCAACGTGAGAACTTTCTATCTACATCCTGCTGGTTGACCACTTCACTAATAATACACATGAATATAGCGTCAGTTAACATGTGCTTTGTATGCCTGTGAGCCCGATGGTGCTCAGCTGGCGGAGATAGCACTGCAGATACGCATCGAGAGATTCGCGGAGCGGATAAAGATTCAGATCGATAAAGAGGCCTACAAGGCTTGGCTGGCGGAAACAGGCAGTCAACAGCCAAGCCTCTTTTCAGAGCAGAGTTTAGAAAGAGAGATTCAGGGGAACGTAGGTTTTTTATTTCTTTTCCTTTCATTTTCAACCCCTATTATTGTGGTGGATTGTTTGTTATTAGGTATGTATCGTACAGTACTGAGTGGGAATACAGGTACCACCGGAGCAGAGGAGATTTGCCATCCTTAACGCCGAATACGGACATCCTCCCGTCGAGCCAGAGCCTGAGCCCGAACCAGTGATAGATCCATCTGTCCCTAGCTGGCAGCGTGAAGCCCCAAAAGCTGAGCTCTACGTCCCCAGAACCGCCGCCAACGCGTCGTCGAATGCTGACGGTGACGCATTGCCATATCCGAAGAGGTTCGAGGAAATCGTCAGGTTCTTGGAGACGGGCCAGATGATCCCCGGTATTCGTCAGATTCCCGACACGGTCATCGAAGACCCGTCCATCTCCACTCACGGGACTATGCAGGCGCCGGTGAAGCCCTGGGAGAGGAATAAACCCGCAGAACAGAACTCGAATACGTCTCTGAGCAATAATGGAACTCAGAATGCAGGTGTAGCCTCGTAGATTATAGGGGTTCGGAGTATCGTTTCGTTGTCGATGGTAGACCTGGCATGGCAGTATGACTCTGTAGTTGTAGCGAGCGAAGATGTAGTATATGCATTATGCATCAGACGCAGATGAATCTGCAAAGCATGAGTTTAAAGCCGTGTGAAGCCATAATGCCGGGTGCACCAACGCCGCAGTATTTTCAGAGTAGAGCTGTACCGTAAATCTTCATTCATCAAACCTCAATCATACACCCACACGTCAATCTAGATTCATGGGATCATCATGAGTCGGAGCATTGTCAGCGGTCGATGGCCGAGATGGCAGCTGCGTTGCAGACTGCGGGGGTCCATTCGACGCATGCTGAAAAGGGGTCTCCTTCATCTTCCAATGTAGATTCGACCTCCACTCCTGCTTCTCCTTATTCACGGCCCCACGATGACCATCAAGCTGGTCGTCCCAACCCCACTTGACCAAGTTCAACACATGCGTTAACGCCGCAGAACGAGGCGACTGTCTGAACTCGTCCACATCCGCCCTAAACATCCTCTCGCGACGAATCGTAGCCAGATCCGCGTACTCGGGCTCCAGAAGCTCAGGCGACCGCTTTTGTGTCGACAACGAAGGCTGCTGCTGCCGAGCATGCGGCGGGAAATGATACTTCGCATCGCGCGAGTCCCGGCGCAGCCGATCGTCCTCGCGCTGGCGCTTGTCCTTCTTCCACAGCGCCTCGGCCTCGTCGCGGATGATGCGCTCCTCGAGCAGCAGGTCCATGTCGGCATCGCGGCGCGGGTGCCGGATGGGCCGGTTGTTTGCGTCGTACTGGACGCGCTCGACCTGGCCGACGGCGCGGACGCGCTGGGCCTCGCGCACGAACATGGCGATCATGTTGTCCTCGACGCGGGACGCGTGCCACTCGAGCGCCTCTATCGTGGCTTCCAGACTTGTAATCGGGTCGTCTGATAGAGGCGGAGGCGGCTGTGTGAAGTCCCGGGTCGTGGGCACGAAGATGGACGGCGAGATGCTCGTCAGGACGGGGATGGCGTCCGGGTCCTTGTTATTCTGGCCGGACCCGTTCTGGGCTGACCCCTCTTGGGTAGCCATGCTTCTTGGAACTCTTCCTATCCCACTGGTGAGAGCGGTTGTGTTTGTCTCTAATCTGAGATGTGATTAGGCAGCTGTCCCAATTGAAGACTGACACCTAGACTCGCTGTCCCAGATATTTGGCTGATGATGTTCTAGACAGGGAATAGGCGGCGAGTACCTATCGTGTCGTCCCGCGAGAGCCCAGATCTAGTGTAGGCCCAAACCAGCAGAATCGTCTAGACACCAATTTTAGAAGCTCGAAATCGGCGGTGCACGACCTGAGGTACTCGTAATCCGTATGGGTAGTAGTAACCGGTGATCCGCGCCTCGCTACGGAATGATTGTCGGTGGGTAGTGCACTTCTAGCTGTTCTAGAGGAAGGGGTTGACGATGGCGCTAGATACTCGTCCACGTGTAATCCGTACGGTGAAAAGGTGATCCGTAGTATGGCTCTGGTCGCTAATTTTTTTTGCTAAGGGCAGTTGAAGCGCCTAACGGGACACCGATAATTATAGCGGAGGTAGGCACGCTCTACGAAATACATATTTCGTTCCTGCCTCTTTCAACAACGTTTGTGTGAACGGATTTACAGTGTGAATAGAGGCATACAGAAAACCGGTCGTACGGTTTATAGAAGTGTACGAGTAACTCTCTGTGGCAATTCATGTTGAAGTGTTTGTACTGATGTTAATTCTGTATGCTATTTCTGTCATGTTACCTCATTTTGGTTAAACAATCCCGAACCCCAAGACTTCCTCTCTTGTGCAGCTTTGTATGTATACAGTACTTGGCGGTGCACCGCATACATTGATCACTCCATAACCCCAATTTTGTACGTTGCAATCTGATGACAACATGAGGTACTCGTAATAACGAGTAAGTAAACGCCGAAGGTCCTAGGAGATAGAAGTTATTCGCCGCGGTTATCGGCCATACAGCTTGGTCAGGAGTCTCTGTGATTTACGGCCAGCTGCATTATCCCATGCAGGTACGAGTTGGTTATGGTCCAAACTCCATGGTGTACGAGTTGGTAGGCACGTTGAGTTGTCAGATTCATTATTGACAAAGGGCAAGTTGGAACAGACTATTGTTGGGACAATCATTCTATATTCTCATCCCTTTCGAATGTATGTACAGTTCAACCACCATAGGTATGCTGTCTCAGACCCCTCCAAATCTACACAACGGACGAGGTCCATGAAAATAGATACAGAAAACCGAAATCAGGTCTATCGAAGGAGACAATGTATGCTTTGATCGCTAGATTTAATGTTGGTTGGATGGATGGTGGCGGGATATCAACGTACAAGCCCAAAGCCGTACGCAAAAGTCAGGCCGACAGAGCGTCAGTATGTATATGTATGTACGACGCACTTATACTAAAGAGTCGCAGTAGCACCTGAAGACATCATGAAGTATATGCACGCACCTGTAATACTGTGTCGTTCGCTTCAAGTGGCTGCGGGACTCTTACAGGCAGGTACGCCGACTCTCAAGGGGTCGATACAGACGACAACAACATGAATGTTCACCGCCAACTGATCGACGAGGAGGGCCAGGTGCTGATCCAGGACGTGTGTCTCTCGCTCAGCGACTGTCCTCTGAAATAAACGGGTAAAGGACCAAATTCGAATATGGATCTGAATTTGGTGTGTGTCTTTGGCATGGGTATATATAGTGCCTCGGACGCTCTTTGTATCTGTGTCAATACATGAGAAGCTTCGTTGAGCCTCGCTTGTAGGCTCCGAGCGGGACGGCCTGTGGAGAGACATCCTCATTTAGGAAACCGGGCTTGCACTGCAATATGGGCCGGCTTAAGTGCTTCTCTTCGTCCTCTGAAGACACTTGAGAGCCAGTCAGCATCCCCATCCTAAGGTCATGATCAAACGCCAGACAAACAAGGTTGGTTTATCACCTTGAGGGGAGAAGCTTTCCCACGTATTCGCGTGCTAGTCGGAATATTCCCCAGACATGGTCCTCGAATCGTCGGTCCTTGCGTCGTCGCATCCATATGAGAATCAAGGTGAAGATGAACGAGTCGATGGCGAAATGTTTAGCGATGATCCACAGGAACCATCCAAACCGCGCTGGAATACTTCGTGCTTTCCTGGCTCTCCACTCTCGACCTGTCGTGATTTCTTCTCGTAATGCTGCCACTTCGGTGGATAAACGAACCAACGCCCGTTCGACCTTGAGAGACCATTGTCCCTGTCTACCGTAGTCTCCCTCGTCGTCGTCGCCTGTGTCTTCTCGATAATGCTGTACTACTGCGTCATCCTGGCTTATCGGGCTGAGCATTTTCATGGGTCCCTCAGCCCCACTACTCATCATTGGTTGATGGAAGTTCCGTGGATCGGCGAAGGAGGTGCGCTCTCTCGGCAACGAGCCTGTTGATGAGGGACTATTGTTCTTGATCTGGTTCCACACAAATTCCAGCTCGGACACTAGCTCCAACCCGTCTCTGGTGCCTGGTCAGTCGAAATGCCTCGTTTTCTAGGTAGGGAGAACGGGTTGCTCTCTACATCATCGTATCGGCAACCAGCTTCTCCTCACCATGCAGAGACGACTTACGGAGTGTTGGTGTAGCGATGCATTGTTTCAATAAGCGCCTCGACGTACCGCCTCTTTGCTTCCGTGCGACTGAGCCCGCTCTGGCTGTTCCACGCATCCCACTTGTCCTTCTCACGCTGGAGTTCGTTGGCATCCATGTTCGGGCCTGGTCGAGGCCGTTCCATCACACCGTCGACATCGCCTTCCATCGCCTGCTTGTATAAGCCATAGAGTCGCAATCGGTCGGCTGGCGGCGGTCTTGAAGCACCTGTCTTGGGAATTTTCTTGACGGTGTTGAGCGCGTGCACAAACACGCGGTCTGTGCGAGGGCCAAATGTGTCAGTTAATCTTTCTTTATGAGAAGCAAGTGACGCATTGGAGGCACATGTCGGTCGGAGCGAGTCGCAAGAGACTGGAATGGAAGGGCGAAGAAGAAGAAAAGTACGGGCAAATGTTATCTCAAAAGACGGGAGACAAGCGTACCAACCGAGTCCGCCATTGAGGGCCGACTGCAAATTGCGACCGCAATTACGGCTTATAAGTAATGCACGTATGTCACGTTATGTATAATGAGACTTCCCCTTTCTCGAACAAATAGTTCGTGCTGCTTGTGCACCAGGGCTCGTGATGGCGACCCCGTTACGGATAGCAATAGTAGCAGTAGGCCTGGCAGCGGATGGAGTCGAGCGTTCGTCGGTCGTTGCCGGGCAGCCAGCCAATGAGAGAGAGACGCCGATAATTTACCAGGACGTCATTTGATATCCAAAGATGGCGAGAAGGAGGATCTGGGTCAAAGAAAGTGATGTGTCGATCACAATTGGGTGTCTACATTGTACGGAGTACGGCCAACTACCTAACAGAACGAGTTGTTAGGGGTTGAAGTTATATTATGGCTTGGGGTCTGTAGGTAAAGTCGGCAGGTTTGGAGCTGGTCTCTCCTCGGCTCGCTGGTTCGCTGGTTTTGCCAATCAATGCAAATGGATGCGTGCGACCTTTGCCTCAGCGTTGCTGGGTAGGCCTAGTGCACATTAGGGCCCCTGAATGTATCCGGTACCCCTGTGAGCTGGCCGCGATACCTCGGTGAGGCACACGGTGGCGTCGCTCAGCCCAGTACCCCGGGAGGTACCTGTACCGTGGTCAATCAGTGGATCGCACCTACCAGATGATAGATCTCCACTTGGTTGGAGGCGGTCGCACCTAGGCTTTCCCGAATTTCCGCTTTCCGATAGCCCAGTGGCCGAGGCGTAGGCGTCAACAAGGTTAGTGCTAGCTACATACCCGCTTATGTACGAAATACGCTAGATGCGCCCTATATAGGCCCTGTAGCAACCCTACCAATAGCGTACCGGTCAACTGCACGAGGGCTATCAGTATGTACCTGCCAGTCACCACCCGAGGCACTCACGAGCATGCCCGACATCGATGGAACACATATTCCATAGTAAGCGCCACATGGCCGAGATCTTGCCCTCGCTATCTTCTCCGCAGCAAGAACCATACATATCATCTCGTGATAAACACCATCCAAGCTGTGTGGACGCATTGGGTAGGTAGGCAGGCAGGTCTCACAGACATTGAACCCGATGCAACAAATGCAGCCCAATAATAATGACTCACAGCTTCACTCGTCTGGTCTACGATAGCAGCTGAGGTCGCGTGGGAGAAAATAAGAAAAGAAAAACGAGCATTGCATGAAGAGTAACAACCCGAGGTTTCTCACGTCCTGCCCTCTTCGGTCGGTCTATAAAAAGACGCTGTGAGCCCCGTCAGACGGCGTTTGCTTGCGGCGCATACCGCTTGATCCGAGTTCCCCAGCATGAATATCTCGTGTATTCTACGGATCTCTTTTTCGTCATTCCCCGCGCACTCGTCCATCGAGATCGTCTTTTTCGGTCCCTGACTCTCAAGGCATTTGGGAGTCCGGTCATTTGCCGCGAGTCTTGCAAGCTCAGTTTCGCAATAGCGATAGGCGATAATTCTCCCGAGACATTATCATGTTATTTTTGTCGAGACAGCTTCGAAGCCAGGTCATGGTGTTCCACTGCGCACACTCTGTGGAAAGGGGTCGTATAAAGATTCAGGAATTTGAAGGGCTGATTTGAGCAATCACTCGTCGCGTCAAGATTCGCAGTGTTCTCGCCAACGACGCCGTGGAGCCCTTGAACGGGATTTTGAACAGCAAGGCATGTGTGTGGCTCTTACACGCTCAGAATCCCATCTTGCTGGGATGGGAATACTGCGTGGACTGATTCACCAACCCATCAGTCTAGATACGGTGAAAGAGGAATATTCATGATCACTACGAGCTGTGACACTGGATGTGTAATACTGGGTGCTCCAGTTTCTTCCTGAAAAAAAGGACGAAAGCAGGGGATTTGGATTCCCATGCGCTCAACTTCCACATTCGACGCAATACGCCTCCGAGACTAAGCAGCCGGTTTTACGAGCTTTGCATGAGATGATGCACATAATCCCGAAAAGATCCTCATTCATAATCACTTAGGTGAGTTTGTGCAAATTGAGTCACGATTATGGCAGTTGGACAGATCCAGAAGACATATTCTATTGTACTACTGAGGAGTCAGTCACCTGTCGTGGTAACCCTCTCCTTATCCATTCTATGATGCGTGGGTATCGTTGACTAGAACGACTTCAGTTGCAGCCCCTTACCACTCTACATCTCCAAAGTCGCCGCACCCGCCGGCTACATCCTGTTCAACCTCTCTCGTCCACTCATACATGCCGCCTCGCTTTCTGAAGGCTTCCTGGTCCCAGTGGATTTCTTGCAGCGCTTTCTGTACACCGACGTCTAGAATTGATCGTGACTGGATCTCGGCACCAGAACCTTTATCCAAGAAGCAGAGGTACTCATCCAGGATGAGGTAACTCGAGGCCATGAGTGAGTTCGGCTCCGGTACGAAGCAGTCGAGATGCTCGTGTTTGTCGCTGAAGGTCTTGAATTGCTCGTCTGAGATCAAGAGTTTCTTGGCGTTTGTCTTTCGCGTGCTCAGTCGGACGTCTTCTTCTTCGGCGTCGTTCTCTCCCTCCACAAAGAGGACCTGGAAGACTTTCCACCGGAAGGGATCCAGCTTGCGGATGGTCTCTGACATGTCCTCCTCCCAATTCAGGGTGCATACAACCGTGTTGAGCTTGAACTTGATGCCCAGCTTCTCACACCACTTGCGGACCATGAATAGCTGTTTGACATTGTTGCCGGTACCACGGCCGATGGCTATGTTCGTCTCCTCATTGAAACTGTCGCAGCTCACGCCTAGGACGTCGACATAGCGGCCGTACTGATCGAGCCACCTCTTGGTGATCTTTGTGCCGTTGCTGATGATGCTGACACTCTCGAGACCGAGGTCTTCCTTGCAGAAGCGACAGAGCATCGCAAGTTTGGCCGGATAGAGGAACGGCTCGCCACCAGCGAAGTTGATCTTCCGCATACCGGCTGCCTTGAGCAGTCGAAGTCCGCGCTTCATGTCCTCTTCGGTGGCGACGTGGGATGTCTTCTCTGTGTGGAAGCAAAAGGCGCACTCCTTGTTGCATTTCCGCGTGAAGTGATAGTTGACAGAGACTGGTGTGACGACGCCCTTGTTGTCAAGATAGTGCTTAAGGAGCATAGCACCCCCTAGGCCGCAGGCAGTCGCCGCCAGGGCGGGCCAGTTCGATTGGACGAATTCGGTAAGCATGTTGATGGTTTTGGGGTTTTGTTCTTGGTTGTTGGTTTCTAACAGGTTCTGGGTTTAGAAGATGTTGAGTTGTGAGGTATGAGTTATGAGTGTAGAGGAGTTGGTTGATGATGAAAAGAAGAATCGGTCATTGAGTTTGTTCAGACGCTGGTTATATACTCAATTTGCGATTTTCCTGGGATACAAACATGGTCTCTGGGTGGAAAACAGTATATTTGACAGGAAACAACACAAAGGGGCTGTTCTCCAGACAAGACGGAGTCATGGTGATCTTCCTCCACGTTCTGAACATTTACAGACTATGGCAACAGGCTGAACTGTGTTCACGTTCGAGACTGCCTTCAGGAGCTCTAAAGAACAGAGCTAGGTCATAAACAGCTGCCTTGTTTATAATCCCACGAGGCTATAAAACAAAGCTTTTCTTTGTGTCTTTATGGTGTTCTGCGATTGTCTGCATAGCGCGGAGTGCCAAAGAAGTATGCCATAACGCGGCTGTTTGTTCTCGCATTGTTGTATGAATGGGCTTGTTTAGAGCTTGTAGACACAGCTCTTGCACCTTCAACTTCGTTGGCGAACCGGGATCTTCTCTCAGGAGTTAGAAGTCGGGAGTATAGTAGAGCCTAGTTGAACTCGTATCGTTCACATATACCTCGAAGCTTGGATTATAGGAGAGCGGGTTCACATGAAGTCATTCCAGCGAGTAATGAGAGCTTTCATGATGGTCCACGTTACTATAACAGAGATTGTATTCTTTGTCACAGGAAAGTCAGAAGCAAAAACGTGTTGCGGCGAGAAATCTCCAGATGTGAAAAATCATACCTGATTCCCTAAGACTCATGGCCAGTCTCTCATGTAGTTTTCTAAGTCATCCGACAAGCCGCAGATACTATGAGTCTTCATCCTCACTTATAAAACCGCTCGATGAGCTCTCCCAGAAAAGAAAAGCTCACGTCCATCTTCGCCAAGTTACCCAATATGGCGAACCCTACCCCTAACCGTCCCGACTACGACATCGTCTTCATCATCGGGCCCCCGGGCAGCGGGAAGAGCACGACCTGCAAAACAGCCGCAAAGCTCACCGATTACCCCTACGACCAAATGATTCATCTCTCCGTGGGGGACTACCTCCGCGAGCTCTGCAACCCCAACACGCCCTGCGGCGTGGCGGATGTGCCTCGCGACGTGATCCGGTCCCATCTGGACGAAAACCGGCTGTTGCCCGCGGATATCATCATCCCACTGCTCAAGGACAAGATGGACTCGACTCCGTATAAGAGGGGCGCGATTTGGCTGATTGATGGGTTTCCGCGGGATATGGAGACTGCGTTGGCTTTTGAGGAGCAGGTGAGTAGATGATGAGGTTGTGGTATGGGGATGTGCTGATGGGAGATATTATAGATTGGAAAACCGCGCAAGGTCATCGTTATGGCGTGTCCCGAGGGCGTTGCGCAGGCGCGGTTCCTGAAGCGTGCGAGGGAGAACGAGGATGATCGGCGTCGGTTCTTGAGAAGACATGATGAGTACACGGCGAATTTGAAGAAGATCAAGGAGCGTTATGTGAATGTTATGGATGAGGTATGTTTCATTCTACTATCTGTTGATTTCCATTGAGTATCTGAAATGGTTGCTAAGAGATCCTACAGGTTTGCGCCAGTGACGACCCCCAGAAATGCGCGGAGGCTTTCACCAAGTCCATGGCTGGCGTATCGAGGACTGGGAAGCCATGATATGCTTTGGTTTGGCAGTTTGATAGCTGCTTGGTTCGGGTTTCCTTATGAACCATGGCAATGTACGCAGCATGACAGTGATATACGATGATACAGAGGGAACATATACTATTTGCCGGCGTTGGTGGATGTTAGGTAGTTCTCCACATGAATGAAGCGATGCTTTGTGTTTACTCTCAGACTACGAAGTAATGATATGTTAAGATATATATTAATACGGTGTCTTGAATGCTTGCAGAGCAGCAACTTGCAAGTTGGGTTGAAGATGAGCGGAGAAAGGCAGGGATAGCATAAGTCTGGTTAAGCTATGAGGTGAGTGTGTGTCGGTACCTACTTCTCTGGTGGGATAATGGAGTTAGACATCGACTTGACTCTTCACAACGCAGAAGCGGAAGAGAACCTCAACGAAGAACACTTTTCCGACCTCTCATAAAAGGACCGTGACAGTCAGTCGGATTAAGATGCCTGGGATGGCTTTTCGCAAGGATCCAGGGTCTGTTTCTGGATAGTATTGTACAGCGGTGGGATGAAGTGCATAATGCAGCTAAGGCGTGTGCGTAGCCGTCTTTCTAGGATTCTTGGGCCTTCTTTTGAGCATTGAACTCTTCCTTCAAGCCCTTGAGCCGTTTCATGAGTTTCTTGTTCTCCAAGGCCCTCGTTGCTGCGATGGCGCCCGCCTCCTTTTTGGACAGCCCGCTTCCGTAGCCCAGGTTGAGGTTCTTCTCGGTTAAACCGTCGTAGTACACTCCCACGGTGAACCAAGGCAACCCGGTATTCCTGTCTGTCTTTGGCACGCCTTCGTCTCGGTAGGAAATAGTGACCCCTTTGAATCCGATATTCTGCACTAGGAGCACTTTAGGTTCCAGATTCTTCGGATTGGGTGGTATCGGGTTATTGGTGTTGGAGCCTTCGTTTTTCGAGCTCGAATTCTGAGCGGCGGCAGACTTGTATTCATCGGAGATCTCGCGCTTGAGAACCGTACCCCAGATCGATTTCAGCCATGGCACAACGCGCGACAGGCCCTCAGAATCGCCTAGAATGGCAGCGGCTGCAAAAGCCTCCAGGAGATCGCCGAGAATCTTCTTCCTCTCCTTTTTCGATGCTGATGTTCCACCGCTACCACGAGACTGTCTACCTTCAGCATCAAATTCTTTGGGCAAGATAGCTCGCTTGTCGAGGCCATATTGTACGGTGACTTCGGACAGCGCTTCATTCTTGATAAGTCGTTCTCGGAGCTGCGAGCATCGCCCCGTGGGGAGGTTAGGAAAAGTCTGGTAGATGAAGGCAGATGATACGAGATAGAGGTAGGCGTCGCCTATCCACTCAAGCTTCTCATAGTGCATCTCTCCTTGTCCCGCGACGCCTGAATGCGTGCGAGCTGCCTTTTCCAGAGTAGGGTCCAGCACAGGCGGCAGCGGTGGTAGCACAGCAGCCTTGGGAATGTCTTGAGGCGTCCACTTTGTGAGCAGCTCTGGATTGGGGACTGCTAATGCTGACTTCAAGCGATCATCTGAAATGTCTTGATGCTGATTTAATCTCAAAACCTTTTGCGATCCATCTGAAGACTCGCCCTTACTAGCCGTCTGTGAATCATTGTTAGAATCATGAACTCAAGCCAGGGGAGATTCAAGTTCAATTCGTACCTCGTCCTGGGTTAATGCCTGGGTTGCGGAACGGATCTCGACATTATGTCTTTTTAGAATTGAGACGAGCTTCTCGTCATCACCCGATCGTCCCAGTCGTTCGAGGTCCTGTTTCAAGGACTCGGCGGCCTTCAATAGACTATTGACATGGCCTAGGACTGCAGAGTAACGAGAGCTCGACGGCGTCGTCGAAAATTCTTCAAAAGAGCGCTTAGACATTGGGAAGTGATTCAATGGTGATTATCAGTTCAGGGTATGTTAAAGATGAAAATTAGTACGATGGAAATGGCACTTCTTCGTTCCTGACTTGCCTGCCAGGCCTGTGACGACGGCCGTTGGCGCGCGAGTATTTCGTACAGGTATCTAGGTACCTTGATTAAACGTATATGTATTTATAGAGTGCTATCTACCTATCGGTCAGAGTTTATGCAGTTGCCTAGGTAGATGCATACGTTTTCCCTACCGTGAACCAAAGTCACATGCGTTGCGAGTCGGCTTTTACCTAAGCTAATGCAGAGGATGGACCCACAGAACCCGGCAGGTGGAGCCCAGTTCCAACTTCATCGGCGCCATCTCGACTTCGCGATAAACTGTACAGGGCATCTCTCTATCGAGCCACCCTGCTGCCCAGTCAAGATGTCTGTCACTCGTGCCCGGCTTCTGGACCTTATGAAGGTGCGTCAATTGGCAGCTCACAAAACATGGCTTATGAAGCTAACTTGCGCATCAGGTCCAGTGCCAGATCTTCTCAACCACCTACAACCCTGAGGGAATACGAATGGGAAATAAGATCCTGCGGCAGAGACTTCGGGGTCCATCCCTGGTTAAATACTATCCTGCGAAAGGTCCCTCGATCATTACCCTAGAGAAAGAGTTCAAGGACTTAGGACTTGAGACCGTGAATGAGGAAGAGGAGGATCGTCAAGAACATTTGGCAGGGCAAGTCATCCCCCGAGCTCTTCCATGTCTCCTATAAGACAGACTATTAACAGCCTCGCAGCCGGAAAGCACGTGGAAAGGGTGCACCTAAGAAGAAGGGAAAGAAGATTCAGCATGGTGAGTTGTCGCCTTCGCAGCCCTTGGCCAGTGGGTTACTAACCTCCATGCAGATAACAAGAAGAAGCATTGATAGCTGTATTGGCCGCGACACTACCTGTACCATCAGTATGTATAAAAGACTGCGATATCGACGAGCATTAGACGGAAGAAGAGACCGGTGTCATCTTCGAAGTGATGGTTGAGTCATCGAATTGTGTTCGCGCCGACCAATCGTATTATCAGCGCCACGGTCCTATATACCCTATCCGGCTTCTTGCAATACATATGCCAACCATACCGCCGGGTTGAGCTTGCCGACATACCTACATATTGTCGACCTAATGATCCGATTGTTGGCGTTAATGGGGCTCTGGAGACCTGGAGATGACGCAGGCCGGCAACCTACTCGTTGACCGGACCAAGCGAACAATCACCTTCTACACATCGAGGTGTATGTACGAAATATATGGCAAGGTCGACCGTATCACTGCCAAATAATGAGAGCATGTGATATAATGGCCCATGGAATGCTTGGCATGGTATCTAACTACTTACCTAGTAAGCACTTCTCAATTTAGTCATTTTGAAGTCTTTCTGTCTTTATTATATCTCGACATGTGAGAGCGTCCTTGATCGTCATCTGATATACCATCATGCCAGTGTCTAGGTGTGGCTGAATAACCTGTCTGCTACGAGTTGGTGGTGCTACAAAGACTGAAGTCGATTGACATTCCTGTATCATTGTGCAACGTCTTCTCTTCTTGCTCGATATTTATGAATATATGAATACATTGTGAAGCATCCAACTCACACATTACTAGCAGGCGGGGATATCAATGGTGCCAGTTGGCACGAATTTTGACTGAAAAGATGTCCGTATTAGCTGTCTCGCTTGTATTGAGGATCTCTCTTCGTGCAGTTTGGTTGGATACCTCCCACATATGGATGCCTGGAAGTTGGCCCAGAGCGACTACCCAAGTGCATGTGTAGGTATGTACGGAGTATTATTCTGCACTGAGTCGTTCCTGCCTTTCGAAGCAATTAGGACTACAAGACCAAGCAAGTACTCATCGGCATAACAACTGGAGCACAGTGCCTTACCTACACGTGAGACGCGCCAGAGGGACCGACAGAGGGACAGAACGATAGAGCGAGCCGTGCCTTCCTCTTCTGACTCGTCCCTGTTTTCTATTCCTCGGTTATTCCACTGTGCCGTCGAAAAGTAGGCAGGAGCAAGCAGGAACAGGCAAGAGCGATTCGGGCTGCCGTTTCCGTTGTCACCTCCAGTCAGTCATAGGAAGCGGCGACTGGGCGCGTACCTACCCTACCCAGCGCCCCTGGTACCCGCAATATCTCCTTAACGGGCAGGCACGCGGCTGCGACTGAGCTGCTTCACACCTGCCCGTCGATATCCTCCAGTACGTACGTACCTAGATACCTATCCATAGTGCTTGCCACCTTCCATTTCCTAGGTCAAAGGTACCTGGATATCTACCTCGTCCCCTTACATCCAACCTGCCACCTCCAGTTCTTCTGCCTACAACCCTCCCACTGGATCCATTCCACCTTTCCACCTCAACTTCTTCCTTCGCAGTCACACACCTCTCTCTTCCTCCACCCACCTCTCTCTTCCTCCACACACCTCTCTTCTTCTCATTCTCACGAAAGGCGCCTCTTTCATTCGCAGTTCTATTGGAGTGCGTTCGCTTCTCTCGTCACCTCCCAGTATCTTCAGATACTGCCAGGCACAACAGTGAGTCCCTTCTTTTCCGTCTCTTCCTTCTCTTCTCTCTCTACGGCGGTCCTACTTCCTACCCAATGCCACTCTGGTTCACGCGCTTCTTCTTCCCTGTCTGACTCTCTTCTGTCCCTAGATCGTCTGAGCTTCGCAATCCAGTAGGTGCCTCGATACTGGACGTCACCACGCCTACTTATCGCGGTCAAATCAACGACAATTTACCTACCGGCGATCAGTCAGTCATCTGTCCTCCCTCCTCTCGATTCCTATCTTTAGTGGTTACCTGGTGCACGCGCGTCCTACCACCCTACCAAACGAGCCCACCCTGTCTGCACTGGCTCCTTCTCCTCTCCGGTCGCCTTTCACTTGCACTCGGAACCAACTTCCTTGTCCTCGAATGTTTTGATCGCTAACCTGTGGGACTGTACTGTCTAGGTTTAATCGGTTTATCCTGTCGAATCTTTTCCTCTACCCTTCACCCACATTCCCTCATACGTCTCTCCCGTCTGGTACCCTTTCGACATCTACGCTGGCGGTCGTCGTTCACCGGAGCGTATCGTCTAGTGTCTGTACTCTGGCATCTCTGCCACCTGCTCATCTTGTCCGACCACGAAAGTCTACTGGAATCTGCTTAGAACGACATGTCGGCTCCTCACTCTACAGGCTCGCCGACCTCGCGCCGAACTGCCTCTAAGGCAGCACTCACGGACGAGAATGTCAGAGTCGGCAAAGAGGATCACAACATGAACGCTATGAATGACCAGTTCAAGGCTATCCTTTCCATTGTAAGTCTATTCGTGACGTCTGCTTCTGCTGCCGGTCTTATTTGATCGGGTGATATTCAGCACTATTGTTAGCCATGCATGCATTCACATCAACCCATTTACCTCGCTTGGTTTTGCTGCTTCCTTCCAAGCCCGTTTGCTTTTCTTTTTCCTTTGTGGAACTAATCAAATTCCCTTATAGAACGAATCGGATGGAATTTCCTCGCAGAAGAGGGCTACTGGTGTTCTGACCACGTCGTCGCTTGTTAACCAAAGCTGTCCTGAGGTTAGTTGGAAGCGTCTGGTTCCGCTAAGCATGTTCCCCATTTATTAATCGTTTGGTATAGAAGACAAAGTTGAAACCCGGACCCTTTGGTACTCACGAGAACCCGGGATTGGGACAGGTCGAGGTGATCTCTGGACCTGTCCAGCAATCCTCTGGTCCCCCTTCTGCTGGTCTTGGCTTTTGCTACGCAGCAGAGCCGGCTGTTGATGGAGTGAAGCTGGAGCAAACCTCTGCCAGAAACTCGGTGCCTATCACCCCTGCTACTGCTTCCTTCCACTTTTCAGCCCCTGCAAGCCGACCTGCAAGTGCCGCTGTGCAAGATTCTACGCTCGAGACTCAAGAGTTGCTACGCCTCAAGCTTGAGCTTGCCGAGGCTCAGAACACTATTACTCAGCTTAAGGGACTCACTTTGACTCACCATGCCCGCCCGGGCCCAGATCAGCCAAATCGTGTTTCTCCCAATGATAACGAACACCCCGGTGGAAACCAGACCGCGCTTACCTCGCGTTTTCCTATCCTCCATTCCATGGCCGCAGCTCCGCATTGCCTCGTAAGAGAAGGCAGTAGTCGCCCTTGGTCTGGTTACGGCAATCGGTCAGATACTAGCGATGCTCTTTCAGCAACCGGATTTAACCGTTCCCGCAATATTTGGGTAGGCATGAAACAGACACCCAGCGCCCTGGCCCCGGGTGGCCCGCCGCCTTCGGAGATGATACAGGGACCATGGATTGCACGACCGGCAAGTCACAACTACGTCGAGTCCAGCGTGTCTTACGATGCTGTTGCTACTGGCAACTACCGATCTGAACGATTGACTCCGGATTATGACTTGGCCACGAAGCCTCTTATGAATAGAAGGGGCGCCCGATATGACACTCGTTTCGGCGGCCAAGCGTATGGAATTGGTAACGGCAGCCAGCCTTACAACAATCCGGCCACCTTTGGTGGATATCCTTATCCTCAAGGCCAGTATGACCCCGGTGCCATCGCAACCGGTGGTGCCCAGAATGCCTTGAGTCTAGGGGCATACCCTGGCTACCACCCAGCACCGGCTGTTACCACTCTATCGCCACTGGCCAGCGAATTCACTTCCATGTCTGGTGGCTCGGCACCCTGGAAGGCTGAAGTAAGTTGATCCTCTAACGCAATGTCCTTGGTTTCTCTAACATCCCGTCAAGTCTGCACAGAATGATGGCCAACTGTATTTGCCTACAACTGAGCCCCTCAATTACCGTCGCCTTCTGGACCGCAATGCCAATTGCAATTGGAAGTATATCGTCGACAAGATCGTATGCAGTAACGATCAACAGGCCTCTATCTTTCTTCAACAGAAACTCAAAGTCGGAACCCCTGACCAGAAATATGACATTGTTGAAGCGATCGTTGCGCAGGCCTATCCCCTGATGATCAATCGATTCGGAAACTTCCTGGTGCAGCGGTGCTTCGAACATGGCACTCCGGAGCAGGTCATCAAGATTGCCGAAGCCATCAGAGGCTGCACTCTTACCTTGTCTATGGACCCCTTCGGTTGCCACGTTGTCCAGAAGGCATTTGACTCTGTCCCAGAAGATTACAAGGCAATCATGGTCCACGAACTTCTTCGACGTATTCCTGAGACGGTTGTTCACCGCTACGCCTGTCATGTCTGGCAGAAGCTCTTTGAACTCCGATGGTCTAAGTCTCCACCTCAGATAATGAAGTTCGTCAACGAAGCGCTATGCGGTATGTGGCACGATGTTGCCTTAGGTGAGACTGGAAGCCTTGTTGTCCAGAATATTTTCGAGAACTGTCTGGAGGAGGATAAGGTATGATATTTCAATCCATTGGGGTGCCCCATCTGATATAGTGTACTAATGGACTCGCAGCGACCATGCATCGAGGAGGTATTGACCAACATCGATATTGTTGCGCATGGTCAGTTCGGTAACTGGTGCATTCAACACATCTGCGAACACGGCGCGCCAGCCGATCGAAGTCGAGCCATCGACCATGTCATTCGCTATGCGGCCGAGTATAGCATGGATCAATACGCCTCTAAAGTGGTTGAGAAGTGTTTGAAGATTGGCGGAGCCGAATTCCTCGGCCGTTATCTTGATCGTGTCTTCGAGGGTCGCCTTGATCGCCCTCGCATCCCTTTGATTGATATTGCTAGCGATCAATACGGCAATTATCTTGTCCAGTGGATCCTTCAGCATGCGAACCCGCAGCATAAAGAGATGGTTGCGGCGCATATTCGCAAGCACATGGTATCTCTGCGCGGATCCAAGTTTGGCAGCCGAGTTGGTATGCTCTGCACCAATCCTGCCGTCGCTACGCGACCCGGACCCGGCGTCGGACCCGGCGTCAATCGCATGCCTGCTGGACCTCGCTACGGCGGCCGCGGGTTCCAATAATTCTTCAACCTTTTTGAAGGCGATATTGATTCGCCTGGGGTTGCGATTGTGCGTAACCCTCCTGGGCTTGCAGCCTTGGCTTTTCACCACGCCAGTATCTGTTGCCTTGCCAGTACTTACAGTACTACTATCTCGTTTTAATGCTCATCATCCGAATCATCAGGTTCTCAACCCATTTCAGCTCGATTGTTGTTCGGAGCTGTCAACATATGACAAGTCGCACACAAGCATCATCTGGGAGCAGACGATTTACAAATCATAAGTCTACGATATCCTACACCCAGCAGGCTACTGCCTTGTCTGGGTGCTTTGGACACCACATGATTATGATTTTGCGATATGGCAACTGTCCGTTCGGATTGCGTCGCTGTCATTTCCAGAACTGAGCCTAGGTTGCCCACTCCGGCCGATCTGGGTAGAGGTCAATGTTCCGTTTATTCTCGTTGTCACACGGACTGGTCATGGCATATTATTGTCCTACTGCTCAACATTGTTGTCCGATATAGTTGCGTGGACGGTTCCCTTGATCTCAACCGCGTAGACGTTCTGCAAAGATAATCATAGTCTTTGTTGGTTGTTGGAGAATTCAGCTTGTACCTTTGCGAGTGGTGTTGCCGACGGAAAAGGTGGAAGAAGGGAGCAGGCTTGCACGCCATTCCTAATCAACTGCCAGATCCTAATGCTCTCCATTGTACCTCGCTCACAATTGAAATACAGGGTTATGTAGGCTCTATATTTTACTAAGAGGATTCTTCTTACTTGTCTTGTCTATTTGCAAAATCGTGATTCGTGACGGCGATGTGTCGGTACTTTGAGATTTCGGCTTGCATTAGTACCACAACATTCATTATGCAAGTCTCCGCTAATGCTGATTCCTTAGGTATTCACTGAGACCATGCTCTGCTGTTTCTGTTCAATGTGATGTAGATAGAGATATATATACCTACCTATTGATGCATGTATGTACATTGATTGCATCGTGGCGTAGTTAACACAACCAACACCTACCTAACTAAACAGCAACAACAGTGAGCAGATAAGGGAAGGAAAACAAGAACGGGAATATAAAGAGAAATAAATATAGATAGAGAGACGGGGAGGGGAAGAATCGAAGCGCTTGATGTGATGGTTCTTGTTCAACTCTCCTTTATATATACAGAGAGAGAGGAAATTGGAAGGGCGGGAAAAAAGGGGGCGGTAGGTTTATATGTTCAGAGGGAGAAAACGAATGTGCAAATGAATTTCTACTTTTGTATGGGTATGGGGTTCCCTTGGAAGTTCTTTAAAAAAACGGATGATGATTTTAAAATTAAGAACGGATGGATGCAAATGAAATTTAGGTAGGTAGAGATATCTAAGCGAATTTGTCTTGATAAAGATTTGGTTTGGTTTGTTTTTTACACGCCGTATGCAACTTGTCCCATGGGCTTGTCCTCGCCCATTCCCGGAGCCATGAAGTTTGTGTCGGGGTTGCCGGTTGCCTTGGAGGCTGAGCAGCGGGCCATTGTGGGTGAACTGGGGATAGGATGTTAGTATGGGTTCGGTTTTGGGTGTGTATAGGAGGGGAAAGGGGTACTAAGCTTACCTCCTGGAGATAACGTCTGTGAAGTAGAAGTCCTGGATAACCTTCTTCAGAGGCTCGTTGGTGGGCTTGGAGCCCTTGTTCTGGTCTACGAGCTGGACCTTGCTGAGTTGCCGGAGGGATGTGGGCTCGACAACGTCGTAGGCGGCGAGGGCGGGGCTGATCTCGACCATTCTGTCGCGCAGCTGGGCGACGTCGTCGTAAGGGAGACGTACGCCGAGGAACTCACTGGCGGCACGGATGATCTTCCAGTCGGTGCGGGCCGCGCCGGGCAGGGAGGTGGCGGCGCGGGTCATCTGGACACGGCCCTCTGTGTTGACGTAGGTACCGGCCTTCTCGGTGTAGGCGGCACCGGGCAGGACAATGTCGGCGATCTGGGCACCGCGGTCACCGTGGTGGCCCTGGTAGACGACGAAGGCGTCCTTGGGGATGTCGGCGTCGGAGAACTCATCAGCACCGAGCAGCCAGACGAACTTGGGCTTGGTCTCGGCGACGGCGGGGGAAGGAGTGGTGAAGCCGACCTCGAAGGCACCGGCTCTTGAAGCGGCTCTCTGGAGGATGTTGAAACCGTTGTGCTCCTCGGTGAGGAAGTTGGCGGCGTTCTTCTCGACGAAAGTACCGATGAGCTCGTAGAAAGCCTTGGCGTCGGGGTGGTCGGTGACACCAGAGCCAACGATGATCATGGGCTTCTTGGCCTCCTGCAGCTTCTTGCCGAAGGGGCCGCTGAGGGCCTTCTTCAGGGCGGCGAAGTCGGTACCAAGGTGCTCAAAGTCGAAAGTGGACTTCCAGGTCTCACCAACAACACCGATCTCCAAGTCAGATCGGAGCCACTGCTTGCGGATACGGGCGTTCAGGCCAGCAGCCTCGTGTCTGGGGTTGGTACCAACGAGAAGCATGCAGTCAACGTCCTCAACAGCCCAGATCTTGGAGTTGAAGAGGTAGTTGGCACGAACATCGACACCGTGGGCAATGGGCTGGCTACCAGAGGGCATGTCGAGAGCCAAGTTGTCGTGGCCAAGCTTGTTGGCCATGTCCTTCATGGCGACCAAAGACTCAACCTCGGTAAGTTCACCAGCAATAACCTTGAACTCGTTGGGCTTAGGGGCCAGGTGTGTGTAAGCACCGTGGATCTCAGTCAGAGCCTGCTCCCAGCTGGCGGGCTCGAACTTGCCGTCTCTCCGCACAAGAGGCATGGTAAGGCGCTGTGTCTTGAGACCGTCGCAAGCGAATCGGGTCTTGTCGTTAATCCACTCCTCGTTGACGTCGTCGTTCAGGCGGGGCTGAATGCGCATGACCTCAAGACCACGGCTGTCGACACGGATGGCGGATCCTAGACCGTCCAAAACATCGATAGACTCGGTCTTCTTCAACTCCCAGGGACGCGCGCGGAATGCGTAGGGCTTCGATGTGAGAGCGCCGACGGGGCAGAGATCGATGACGTTACCGGACATTTCGGAATCGAGGTTCTGTTCGAGGTAGGTACCGATCTGGATGTCGTTGCCACGGCCGAAGGAACCCATCTCAGGGGCGCCGGCAATATCGTTCGCGAATCGGATACACCGCGTGCAGTGAATGCATCGGTTCATGGAGGTCTTGACCAAGGGGCCGATGTTCTTGTCCTCAACGGCACGCTTGCCACCGATCTCGTGGAAGCGACCTCTGTCGCCACCGTATCGCATAGACTGGTCCTGGAGATCGCATTCACCACCCTGGTCGCAAATAGGGCAATCGAGAGGGTGGTTCGCCAGCAAGAATTCCATGACACCTTCTCTGGCCTTGTGGGTGAGTGGCGAGTTGGTCTTGACGACCATGCCGGCTTGTACGGGCCAAGCGCATGATGCGACTGGCTTGGGGGCTCGTTCGACTTCGACAAGGCACATACGGCAGTTACCGGCGATCATGAGTTTTCTGAGAATCATGATTAGTATCATGGCGCATCGGAATCGGAGATAGTATATCATATGTATTCGTACTCATGGTAACAATATCTAGAAATAATCACGTTAGCATTGCCCATTGATATTCGGAAGAGGGATGCCCTTGAAGACGCTTGCTGACCTGGGGACCGTGGCGCCTGCCTTCTCGCAAGCCTGTATTAAAGCTGAACCAGCTGTTCCGCGCAAGTCGTCAGTATATATAAATGAATAAACGAATCGAGAACCGCATTGCTCCTAACACCTCGCACGAGGTCGGAGATCGTGAGATGGTCCTCATACCTTCAATCGATACCTTCTTTCCATCTATCAGCATGTTAGCAGATGCTCCACACCAAGCTCCCACTCCCCAGACATCGCGAACTGACCAATTGTGAGCTCAACCTCGGCTGGGCGCTGTGCTGTGGCGGAAAAAGCTCTTGAAGCTCTGGCAGCGGCTTGCCGGGGCGTCCGCCAAGCCGAACGAGCCAGAGTCTGTCGAAGCATCGTGTCGCTCCCGGCGGAATATGTGGTTTAGAGCGGAGAGGGGGGGGGAGGAGAAAGGCGAAGAACGGAGGGAGAGAGAGGGGGCGGCGTTCGAGCTGGAACACGGGTTGACGTCTATCGGAGGATGTCAAGTCATGAATCGGTGGACTGGATTAGGTACATTCGCCCGGCCGGCGCCACTCTTTCAGTCCCAAGTGCGCTAGTGAATTAAACGGGCGATTATTTCAGCAGCCTCATCATTGGCCACCGCGGCGGGGCTCCGCTTTTTGTGAATGCTCGGACCACCTGCCAGCCGGCCGAGGCACGCTCCGTGAAATGTCGCACAAAAGATACAGTGGGTCTATTACCTAATAGATGTGGGTCCGTCTCTGGGGAACGCGCAGAAATTCCACGCCTTTAAATTCGGCGAACTGCTCCCGCCCGTTTCTGTTCCTCTTTTCCTTCTTTTTTTCCCTTCAGTAAAATTGTACACGGGCACATTTTATTGTAGGTGAGCTTGAACAACGCAGCCCCTGGTTCTGCCAGGACTCTTGTTACCAGTCGAGTCTTCCTCTATCTTGTGCTCCAGAGTAACATTCTTTATGACGCCGTTTATGGAAGCAGGTGAAAGGGTCATCTAATGGTCTTCTCATGATCTATGCCTCTTACCGCCGGTCGTTACATCAAAATATCTCAGGATGATCTTTGATGTCTGAGTCGAAATACGTCTTGGATAGGGATCGTTCAGCCTATGCATATCGGGACGGGTCACGATGTCTGTCTGTAGCATCTTAATGAGTCCATGACTCCAGGAGCCTCTAAAGCATAGAGGCACAAACATCAATGTAGAGCCAGTAGCAAGTAGGTTGACGTATGGCCAAGAAGCAGATCTGTGAATGTACCTATCGTCGTGGTCGAATATCTATACAGCAGAATGCCAGAATCACGCGTCTGCCCTGAGAACCACTCGCGGACGAGCCGGGAGGGGGACCTGGTTGGTCCTCCGTGACAATGTCTACGTTGGCTGGTTACTCAAGGAGGGCGAGAATCTGGAAGCACGAATCACGAATCACGGGTAGCCGTCTAGTCTTATTTATTTGAACTGTTGTGGTCTTGATTTGTGTCGTAGAATCTCATACGCTACCTATCTAACGCCAGCCCATTCCCATCCGTCATGCTGATGCAAAGAACGCCAAAATCTTCCAGACCATTTCCTCCCAGCGCCAAATTGCGCCGAACACAAAGATTCCAACCTCCCTTCCATGAGCAAACAAGAAGCCTCTTTTTCTAACTCCCTGCTCCCCCGGAAAGAAAAAAACAAACAAAATTACATGGTTTCTTATATATATATGTGAAATATATATTACAAAATCAATATATCTGATGCCAATATTTTTCTTTCCATATCCTCTTTTCATCTAGGCCTTGGGCTGAAGAGCAGCGGGCAGAAACTTCGACTTGGAAGCGATGTGCATCGCGAGCTCAATCATGGGCTGGTTCTTGAGGATCTCCGAGACGTGAACAACACTCTGGAGGTCCTTGAGGGCCCAAGCACGAATATCGACAGCGATGAGGGAATCGACACCATAAATGTTGATGGGGCGGGCAGGATCAAGATCCTCAAGCTCCATCATGAGACCCTTGGCGAGCTTGACCATGAGACCCTGGCAGACAACCTTGGTGGCATCGATCATGGTTTTGGCGGCGCCAACACCGGCGGCAAGGTCGACCGTCGTACCGGCGGTCTTGTTGGTCTTGCCGATCTGTGCGGCCGCGTCGAAGGCACGCAGAGGTCCGAAGCGGGCATCGGCGAACCAGTAGGGCTCGTCGAAGCCGTTGGCTTTCACGAGACCACCGCTGGCAAGACCGAGGATGGGCTGGTTGCGAATCTCACCGGCCATCGCCTCCTCGAGGATCGCCCACAGCTGGGTAGAACCGATCTGGGGCGCACCGCAGGCTACGATCTCGGGAACCTTTCCTTGCTCTGACACGAAACCGATGTCGCCCATCCATCCCAGGTCAATCGAAGTACCCTTCAGACCTAGAGTGCGACGGTGGTGCATTATGGCGTCTTGGTACACGTTACCGGCGTTGTAGTTACTCTGCGCGATGGAACCGATCTGGCCAGCTGCAGACGACATGGTGATGAAGAAGTCGAGGTCCTTGGGCAGCTGGTTGTGCAGGTTGGTCGTGACGTAGTACTTCGGGCGGATCGCACCCTTCCAAGCATCCAAGGGCATCGTCTCGAACATGGAATCCTAGAGGCCGGTGTCAGTAAAACATATTGCAGCTTCATAATAGGGAATGGCTTACCTTAACGTTCATGGCCAGGACAACGGTACCCTTGATGGGTGGGAAGTCACTTTGAGCCAACTCTCCAAGGACTCTGGCACACTCGGTCTCCTCACCAATATCGGCGGCGAATACGCGAGTCTGCACACCTCGGGCACCGAGCTCGGCGAGGACAGACTGCACCTCGGGGTTCTTGGCGCCGGAGCGGGAGGTTAGGGCGAAGTACTTGGCGCCCTTGTCAGCCATCCAGGTGAGCATTGCGCGACCGAGACCACCAGTACCACCGGGGATGAGGTAGGTAGCGTTGGGGTTGAGCTTGAGCTCAGCCTTCTTGCCACGGGTGACAGGGACCATGTCATCGTCGACAACCTGTAAGACAATCTTGCCAAGGGAGCGGCGAGACTGAAGAATGCGGAAGGCATCGGCAATCTCAGAGAACTTCATGACGTTGAGAGGCACGAACTTGAAGACACCCTCGGCGTAGTACTTCATGACATCAGACATGAGCTTGCTGAAAACGCGCTGGTTGGTGCGGTACATCTGCAGGATGTTTACACCAGTGAAGGTGGCGTTGTTTAGGAACGGAACCATATCCAGGCCAGTGTTGGACTTGATGTCCTTGACACCGAGCTCGATGAACCGGCCAAAGGGTGCAATGCAGTGCCAGGTCTGGCGCAGCAACTCACCAGTAAGCGAGTTGATAACGGCATCAACACCCTTACCCTTGGTGATGCGCTTGATACCCTGAACGAAGCCAGCATCCTTGTTGCTGAAGATATGGTCATCAGCAATGTTGTACTTCTCCATGAGCAGGTTCTTCTCGACTTCAGAGGAAACAGTGACGAGAACCTCAGCGCCAATGTGCTGAGCCATCTGGATGGCACCCTGGCCGAGTACATCGGCAGCAGAGTGAATGAGGATGGTTTCACCTGCCTGGAGACGAGCTGCATTGTAGACACTGTAAGCCGCAGTACCGTAGGAAATCATCATCGAAGCACCCTCTTCGAAGGACATCGATTCGGGTAGCTTGTGGAAGTTCTCCTGGCTATTGCGGATGAAAGTCTTGTACCAGCCGTTTGCGACAGTCATGACACGGTCACCGACAGCGTAGCCGGAGACATTCTTGCCAAGGCGAGTGACAACACCAGAGCATTCGATACCCAGGTTGACGTCCCAGATCTGACCAACAGCTACGACCATGTCGAACTGGTCAAGACCAACAGCCTTGACTTCGATCTCCATCTCCGAATCACCGAGGGGCTTGGCGTGCTCGGCATCGTCACTGAAATAGAAGCTGTCAAGCTCACCAGTAGCCCGGATACCGAGCTTGAGGGCACGGTCGGCTTGTCTGAGAGGCTGAGGGGAGAGATCCTTCTCGCTAGTCTCATCGGGCTTCAGGAGCTTGCTGAGAGTCTCATCAGTGCCCAGACGGAGGACGTGGAGAGCACCCTTGCGAACGGCAAACTCGTGTTCCTTGTTAGCAGCGTCGCTCTGGATGTCGAGCACCTGAAAGATGGTGCTTGTAGTGGAAGCATTGTTGAGAGCGACGTTGGGATCAAGATCGAGCGTAGCGAGTCGAATCTCAGGGGCTTCACCACGGACGGTGCGGGCCAGACCGGTGATCATGTTCAGAGCAGGGCGCTGAGTGTCAATTGTAGCACCACCCTGAGTCAACCAGAGGGTTCCCTCAGATCGGAGGAAGATGTTCTTGATACCTGTGTACTCTGCTTCATCCATGATAGTAAGTACTGATTTCTCAACTTCAGCCGTGACGATGACTCGGTTCTTGCTCAAGTCGGCCTGGGCAGCCTCAGTAAGGGTCATCTGGTTGACGGTGGCTCCCTGAGAGGCCAGCTTGTGAGTCAGCTGCTCGTTGAGACCCTTGGCTTCGGCAGACTCATCAGAGCCTGTGACAATGGTAACATTGTTAAAAG
Organism: Xylaria sp. L1 SY-2022; assembly: GCA_023079495.1. Lineage (NCBI taxonomy): Eukaryota > Fungi > Ascomycota > Sordariomycetes > Xylariales > Xylariaceae > Xylaria > Xylaria sp. L1 SY-2022. The sequence continues at coordinate 1,106,643 of JALIDW010000001.1, read as the reverse complement.
GCGCAACTTTAGGGTCATAGGGATTGGTGGAGGCCACGAGTGAAGAGGACCAACCAACATCGTCACGATCGCGGAAGCACAGGTCAACGCCAGAGAAACCGACAGCCTTAAGACGCTGGTCCCAGCCCTCCTCAGAGAGTTCAGGACCCCAGTGTCGGTCGTCATCCTCTCCAAGCCACCAACCAGCAAGGAGACCGAAGACGGCAGTACGTCTACCAATCTTGCTTGTCAATTCAGTGACAATGAGCTTACCACCGGGCTTCAACAGTCTGCGGGCGTTGGCCAGGGTCGTGCTGATCTTAGATGTAGCGTGTAGGACCTGGAAGGCAACGACGACATCGTAGGAACCTTCCTCGAAGCCCTGCTTGCCAGGCTCAGTCTCAACATTGAGCACCTTGAATTCCATCAACGAACGGTAATCCTTAAACTCTTCAGCGGCTTCAGCGAAGAAAGATCCAGAGATATCGGTGTAAGTGTACTTGGTAAGCTTGCCAGCAATGTTATCGCCCAGAGCGGCAAAGATACGGCTAGTGGCGGAACCGGTACCGGCACCGATCTCGAGGATGCGGAGAGGCCTCTTGTCGGCCAGGCGCTTGATGTACTCGCACTGGACAGCAGGGGTGCGCTCATCCGAAAGACCATAGCGGTACATCTCGTTCAGAGCATTGTCATGGTTCATGAGCTCCCAAGGCTCGATCTCACCCAGGAGAACGCTCTCAATGTTGTCGTTGATCCGAACCATCATCTTACCCTCAAGACTGGTAACGGCAGCACGAGCGAGAACCTCATCTTCAGTCTCCTTACTAGCAGACAACCACTCAGGAGTCTGGCAAGGCAGTTTGTTCTCACTAGCCAGCTTCACCTGGTTCTTCATGTGGTTGTAGAAGATCACGTGGTGAGGAGCCATGCGCTTGGCATCCTCATCGGTGAACCGCTGTGCCATTCTCTTGCACACGATATACGCACACCACTCGAGGTCGTAGACTTCGTTGTATGGTACCTGGGGTGCCTTGTTGACAGTCTCGGTAAGAATGTCTTGCAAGGTTTCAGGAGAGTTCTCAACATCAACGTGCCAGGTCGAGTAGGCACCCAGTTTCCGGACAGCCTTGATCTTTTCCTCGTCCTTCTCGTCATTACTGGCGTCGGAGTTGTAGTCAGTCGACTTCAAGCCCTCGAAGATGAGCAAGGGCTCCGCCCACTTAGCATCTGAGAGGACGACAGTACCGTTCGTGCCGTCAGCCCACTTCTCCTTGATCTCAGCATAACCCTGGAGCTTCGCGCCGGCCTCCGTGGGCAGCTTGGCAGAGACATAGATGCGCTCAATATACTTGGGAACAGTGATCTTCTCTACACCTTCAGCAGCTAAGAGGATGTGGAAGATACCGTCAAGGGTAGCAGGATGGATCATGTACGAAGACTCGACATTGGCAGGCATCCAAGACTGTGTGTTAGGAATCTCGAGCGTACCCAGGACCGCGTTGCCAGCAGTGCGCGACTCCTTGAGGGTCTTGAATGTCTCTCCCCAGCGCATGCCAAGTTTCTCAAACTTAGCATAGAACTCGTCGCCTGTGTGAGAAGCCAACTGAGCGCCCTGGATACGAGCGTACTCGTTCTTGTACACTTCGTTGTTGGCTGCTTGTTCATCGCGGAAGCTGGATGCGGGGGTTTCAGCCGCATACTTAAGCGAGACAAGACCTGTGCTGTGCTGTGTCCAGGTACCATCGCGGGTACGGCTAGAAATGCTGAATTCCTTCCAGTAGGTGGTCAGGGATCGTGAAGCAACACGCCAGTTGCGGAGTTGGAGCTTGGTCTCGACAGGCTGGTCCTCGTTGTCCGTTAGGATGATCGGTGCGCCAGGGAAAACGTCTCGGAATTGGACGCCCTCAATGACTTTACCGGGCTCGGCAATCTGGCGCATAGCCTCGACGACCATGGTCAGGAAACCAGCAGCGGAGAACAGGAAGATATCCTGTACGCCATGGTGTCGAGCCCAAGGAATCTCGGAGGTGCGCAGGTAATTGCGCCAGGCAGGCTCAGCGTCGCCACTGAATACATCCCGCGAACCCAAGATATCATGCTTGGGCTGGCTGCGATTCTTGTATGCATGAGACAGGGCAGTCTCATACCAGAATCGGGTGTTGTGGTTCCAGGAGAAAGGAGGGAGATCGACGAGGAAGCTCGGGGACTCCTGCTTAGAATCAAGCTGGTTGGCTTTGCTGACATCAATTGGCAGACCCTTCTGGAAGAGGATACCGACACCCTTGAGCATACTTTGGATGGCATCCTCCTTGCGCATAAGCAAACTGAAGAGGTTTATTTCTGAAGGCTGGGTTTTCAGAGCTTTGACAATCTGCTTAACAGGTCCCTGAAGAGCACCGTGGGGACCAACCTCCATCAATACAACAGGCTTTCCGGAAACAACAGGTTCGCTCAAAATGCTAGCTAGGGCAGGACTGAAACGAACGCAGTTAACCATGTTATCTACCCAGTACTGGGGGTTTAGAAGGCCGGCATTGTCGATCTCTTTGCCAGTCACGGAAGAAAACATGCGGGCCGAGGTAGGTTCACCACCAGTAAGACCCTTCATGGACTCCAAGTAAGGCTCAGCGAGCTTTCTCATGAAAGGGCTGTGGTAAGGAGTCTTGACCAGAAGTTTTCTGGCCCAGGCTTGGGTGCCAATAACCTTCAGCACCTCATCAATGCCCTCGACACTGCCTGACAAGGTGACACTCTCGGGACTGTTCACGCAAGCAACGACGGGTTTGGGATCCGAAGTGCATTGGTCGATAAAAGGCTGCACATCCTTCTCTCCAAGAGCAACTGCCAACATGGCGCCAGTAATGTTGAGGCTGGCAGACAGACGACCTCGGTGGTATGCAACAGTCCAAGCGGCTTCCCGAGAGAGGGCACCCTTGGCATATGCAGCAGCAATTTCACCACTAGAGTGTCCGACGGTGAAGTCAGGAGAGACACCCCATTCCTTCAGCAAGTCCACCAGACCGACCTGGACAGCAGTGCAAGCCGGTTGACTGATCTGAGGCTCGTTGATGCGGGAATCGGCCGGGTTCTTCATAAGCTCCTCGTATAGATCCCATTCACAGCCAAGAGTCATGAGATGCTCCGCGGCCTCTTCGATACGAGTTCTGTAAGTTCGGTAAGAAAGCAACTCTCGACCCATAGCGAACCACTGAGCACCCTGGCCAGTGAATATCCATACGGATGAAAGGTTTTCCGAGGGACGTAGATGCTTGGCAGGAGTGTTCAGTTCCCTGGCAGCCTCATCGAGATCTGAAGCGACAATAAACGACGCCCACGGATGCCGGGTTCGGCGCGCGGCAAGCGTGTAAGCTAGGCGCTTCAGGTGATTAGGAGCTTCAGTAGCAAGCACCTCATTCTCCATGATGTAACCCTGCAAGTCCTTAGCAGTTCTGGCAATACCATTCTGTTCAGGGTGCGACCAGATAAGAAGCTGAGGAGTGGAAGAGATGATTCCCAGGTCCTCAACGCTGCCAACCTCGGAGACAGGCGTAGCAGTTCCCCGAGTGCTAACCGCCTCGGAGTTCTCAACGCTAGTGGCGAATGCAGATGTCGCCATAGATGTGAGGGCATCGGTTTCAGCAGGGTGTAGAATCGTGGGTCGGTAGACTCTAGGAATGGTGTTGTGCCGTCCAATGAGCCCGCGGCTGGCGAGATAATGGTAAGCGTCGTCGATGATACAATGCGCGTTGGTACCACCATAGCCAAACGAGTTGACACTCGCACGTCGGAGACCGTCAGTGGGCCAGGGCATTAATTCGGTGGGAACAGCGAGGTTCCATTCCTTCAGTAAAATCTTGGGGTTGGCTTTTTCAAACCAGATATTAGGGGGGATTTGCCCTTTTTTCAAGAGCATAAATGGCTTTAGTGAGACCAGCAATACCGGCAGCGGCTTCCAGGTGGCCGATGTTGGATTTCACAGATCCAACATACAGAGGAAGATCGGGAGAGTGGTACTGGCTGAAGACCTTCGAGATAGCCGCAGTCTCCAATGGGTCACCGGCCGGTGTACCGGGACCGTGAGCCTCGAAGTATGTCGTATTATCAGGTTTCAGGTTCGCATTTTCGTATGCGCATCGAATTAGGTCCTCTTGCGATTCCGCAGATGGCAGGTTGATACCAGGCGTGCGACCGTCGTGTGTCACTGAGGTTCCCCGAACGACCGCACGAATACAGTCCCCATCTCTCAGGGCTTCGGCCAAAGACTTGACAACGACAAAGGAGACACCCTCACCACGAGAGTAACCGTTAGCCTTGTGGTCAAACGATTGCGACTTGCCATCCTTGGACAAGAACGACAAAGTACTGAGATGGTTGGACGTGTGAGGCGCCAGAATTAAGTTAGTAGCACCAACGAGAGCCTACAGAAACGTCAACAGTCTGTCAGTGCATGTGTTAGTCCTCGCCTCAACATACCATATTTGACTCTCCAGTGCGAATGCTCTGCATGGCGAGGTGCAAGCACACGAGGGATGATGAGCAAGCAGTATCAAGCGTCAAGCTAGGTCCCTTCAAATCAAAGTACCAGGATATGCGGTTAGACACCATGGCAGTACCCATAGAGCCATTGGCTTCATAACGACTGTGCAAGGGTTAGCATAAGTGGGAGTCACTGGATGTGGATGCTTACGGGTAGTCGTCAGGATCAATCGCGCGGATCGCAGCGTAATCTCTAACGCAGGTGCCCAGGTAGCATCCCATCCGAGCTTTGGCAACGTCGGCCATTGTCAGGCCAGCTAATGCTCATGTTAGCCCATCTTGCTCCTTACTCAGACCTTGGTATGTTATATTATATGACCTCACCTGATTCCAAGGCCTCGTATGAAAGTTCAAGAGCAAGTCTCTGTTGGGGATCCATGGCGTGTGCCTCTTGGGCAGAGATCTTGAAAAAGGGAGCATCGAATAGACCAACATCGGAGGAAATAAAGTGGCCTTTCCGTGTGGTTGTTGTTCCCTGGCGCTCAGCACTGGGGTGGTAGAATCCATCTATGTTGTATCGGTCCTTCGGTACATCGGTCAACGCACTCCTCGCCTGGGAGACCATATCCCATAGTCTGTCTGGGGTCGTCGCATCTCCTGGGAATCTTCCTGAAATACCAATGACGGCAATTGGCATGGGGCCATCCTTGGCCAGGATGGACTCGATTTCTTGTTGTGACATGGCCATTGTGAGTTAGGGTATTGGTAAAGACACGAGAAAGAATTATATGCAAAAGATTATATAAACAAGAGGCGTTAAAGAACGAGTATGGAAGATGAAGAACCGGGTTCGAGATCGAGGGCTGCCTTGTTGAAACCCTCGCGTTGTTGAGCAGGCAGATTCTAATATAGCTCTATAGCTTTATGGAGTGTTCACCCCGGGCTCGTAAATCATCAAGACCACAAAAACAAGGAAAGCTAAGGAATTAACACCATCGGGAGGTCTGGGGGGGGACTGGGGATCGTGGATGTTATATAGAGACCAGCACCTTGCCCTCTGCGCTATGAGGGTGATATGACATCTAAGTAGAGTTAACGTCAACATGCGTCTCCACTCCGATGCTCAGATTCATGCGTTAGTGAGCGGTACAAAAAGTAAAAGGAGTCAGTAAGCATCACGATAAGGGAGGAGAATGCAAGGTTGGGGCGCGTGGTTAACAAGCAACCTGCGAACTACGAAGCACGCTTCGAAGGACGGGCTTCCCGTTGTGTGCTTTTGGGTACGTGCTCCGATCAGCCAAGTACCTGTATCGATCTAAGGTAGTTCGTACCCACGTCGTCTTGCCAAGGTAGGTATGTACTCGTACCCTGGGGCCCTGGGGAGAGAGGGCCAGGGTCAGACCTCATATTGCAGGCTGCCCCTGTAAGGTGGGCTGTGTGCGAACTACCGTAAACGAAATAGATAGTGTAGGCAGAGGACCTAGTGCGGGTGTACATCACAGACCTACACCCTGCACTATACCCGGAGGAGAGACAATGAGGCCAACGAGAGCCTCAAGTCGTAAGCCGTTCAGACGGGACTTGCCCGACACTGGAAGTCCACCCATTTTCGACTGTTGCTCGCCAAAGGGTGCACTAGTGTAGGTACGTGTACTCCGCATGCATGGAACATTCAGATGTACTCGTACTCGGCCTAGCGCACACTACGGCGGAGTCTGAATGTACGGTCCAGGGACGCAGAGGTGAGACCATGAGGGAGTGAGGTATTACTAGTGCCAGGCGAAGAGACGAAAAATGCAGAGTGCAGGTGGAATTCTGTGCGGTGCCCGGAGGGCTTTGTCGGTTCGAGTAGGACGAATATTATTAATTTACCGTTGATACAAACGGAGTGTGTTATGGAAGTTACCTGTAGCGCATACGGAATATACTGTTAATCCGTCCTACCAACGGATTACTGCGCTGCCAGTACGGATTACGGTTCACGGATTGCACTGGCATTTGTTACATACACTGCTGCTTGTGTATTACCCAATACGTCTAGTCGGCGGATGGCGAGCACCTGGCAGCGAGAGCAATTTTTACTCGTAGGCAGGTACTCAGAGATCTAGCCCGGCGTTGCTTTACGTTGATTGGCTAAATAAGCCCGGTTAGCACTGGTTAGTAGCACCTTACGAGTAGATATAGCGTGCTGCTAACCACGAACATCTTGGTGATTGCCATACGTACTCGCAGTACGAGTACTGCTGGGTACCTCCTCCTACCTAACCTAACAGGTATCCCCTGCCCACATGCAGTTACAGTGTGCCAGCCAGGTACGTAAGTGGAATGATTTGCGGGCTGGTGAACTGCCTACGACGACGAGTGAGAAACAAAACACGCCCAGAAGAGAGAGTGTCAGGTACGAGTAGTTGGACAGTCAGTGATGGGCATAACCCGCAAGTTCATCATCTGCCGGACAGCATATACTCGTAAAAGTGCAACTATAGGTTTTAAAAGTGTTTCACTACATACGGAGTATGATCTTCCTCTTCTTCTTCGTAGTTCGTGATAACCACTTGAAACCAAGCAAGCAGATGCATTATGACCCTAGTACGGGTCAGAATGTGCGTGTTCATTAGCGAGGTGAACAACGTTGTCTCGAGCCCTTCTTCCCATGGTGCGTCGCCATCACGCAATAACACGGTAAGTATCTGCTGGATACGGCACAACATCGTCAACCTGGGGGTAAACATTCTACCGGTAGGAGTCACAGGTGGGTGTGCCATGCCGCCAGCCGTCGGTCTGCTCTGCCTACGAGTACCTCTTAGCTTACATGCCCCGAGCACGAGATTTACCTGAACGCATCACATACGATAACTGCCTATTCGTACTCCGTACATATCTCTCCATACCTAGGAGGGAGCGCCAACAATACGGATTACTCCGTTCAGGCAACTGACTGACTGACTGACTGACTGACTGACTGACTGACTGACTGACTGCATCTCGGTCAAGATTCGCCGGTGCTCTCCAGAAGAGGCACGCCCTTGTTCAGGTACCCAAGGGTACCCTAGATACCGACATGGCGTACCTCTGACCTACGCCATGTAGGTACGCTACCTCACGCTAGGTAGCTTACATGCTGTTGGTCTCTGATACCGATCCGTACGAGTAGACTACCGGTACCTACAACTATGCTAGCACACTAGCCCCGAAATAGGTAGACCGGCCCGAACTAACCGGGCCGGGAACGAGGGGTTTTCCACACTAACAGAGCACGGAGCAGGAGCGGTACAGGCTAGGAAGGCAGGAATTTATAAGAGGTGGCAGGGAGTAAAAGAAAGAAGGACAGAAAAGACAATGCCGAGTTGCAACCCAACAACGGCTAATTGTCAGCACCTTTACTTACTTTACGAGTACTATTGTGAGCTGAGCTTAGCTTAGCTAGCTAACGTACCATTACGATAGAATCACAGATGAATCGCCGTCCATCCATCGGTACAGTAATCAACTCGGATTATCGTACATACATCTTTCGTCATCGACCTACCTATTTCAGACCCTCCGTCGTCGAGACGGGTAGTTCCATCGCTCGCTTGAAACACGCAGCTGGTTGGCTGTTTCTGTCCTCCGAACGCAGCACGCATGCGGCATAGGGAAGGACGATTGCCACAGCATGGACTTCCTGGCCTGATCAGGGTCGCAATATCAGTTCCTCGTCCCCGTAAATGTCAACTCGGCTAACCCAGGAGTTGCGCGGGTGCTACGTGCTGGTAATATGCGTTACCATTATGCCGGTTGCCTCTTCCTAAGGACAGGGCAGGTTACATTGCATACGGTGACACCTACATGGCATAGCAGCACTCGTGCTGCGTTCGAAACATGCTGGCAGGCATTCCATACACCACATATGACACACCTATAGGTCAAGCATCCAGCATGGTGTCCTCATGTCCATCGCCATGTCGTACTCCCGTACAAGCACGTTCTGGGCATAGTGGGATGCGCTTTGAGACCGGAACCTGAATTTGGCAACCTCCCTGCCGGGTACGACGCGACACGCGCGAAGCCATGAGTTCACATGATCCAGGTAATATTTACGAGTACGAATACTTCGTACGGAATACTCAGTACGAGTACATACCTACGGATAGACATTGCCACTTTACGAGTACCATCTGGCAAGCCCAGTCAATATGAGGTACAAGGAATTGTGTACTTCGTATGTATTTGGGGCGGTCTAATTCAAGTGAGTCTCCCACGGTTGTCAAATCGCACACGCCAGCAAAAAAAATAAGAATTGTAATCGCGTCGAGATCTCCCAACAGAATTGCCTACCAGGTCGATAGGTCGATCGAGCCAATCGTCATAATCTCCAAAAAAGCTCACCTGAGTTTCCACATTTTTTCACCACGCCACATCATTGGGATCTCTTCGAAGCCCTCGAGTACCCAAGTGAGGGCCGCTACGGACTACACGTGTACACGACACCACACCTTGTAAACCGGGAGACTAGTCTAGCCCTACTAACCACAATCAGTACTTGTTAAGTCCCTAACGACATAATCGACGGCACTACGGACTAGATGACGGCGTTGGAGGGCCATCTTTAGGTGTTAGGAGTTGACAGAGTGATCGATGCCGGGAGTCTGGCACCGCTCAAAGATTAGCGGCAGAGGGGGGGCGCAACTTGGAAGCCCAGGCTCCCCGCTAACATTCACCATTCAGTGTTCACCCCCCTCCCCTCCAGCTAGGTAGGCAAGTTGGTGAGCTGATATGTATAGGGCGCGGCGAGTATTTCATAGGGCATGATGTAGATACCCTTTGCGGCGTAGTGTAGACAGATAGTGGGGTGTAGATTCTCTGCCCGCCGACTACTAATACCTACTCGTACATACCTACCTGCTTTGACCACCATCTCAACACTAGAGGTCGACTCAAGACTTCCCAACCCCATACCTAACCCTTGACAGACAAAAGTTCATAAGCATGTTAGTTCTTAGCGGAGGTTGGGTTGGCATGTTGCTGACTTGTACAAATGCAGGGCAGATATAACAGGAGCACACCTAGTCCGTAGGGTACCTCCTACCCGGGCACATTAGGTCTATGCATATGAACGACTAAGAGAAAGGGACGGGTTATTCAGTGTGATTCCGGTTATCACGTCTCGTCCGAACTCTCTCCGTGGCATACCTAACGACTACCTTGTAGTATCAACACATACGGATTACTGTCGGAGGACTGCAAGTATGAGTGTATCCGTTGTAGGCAGATATGAGGTATGAAGTATGCAATATATTCACTGTCGACGACCTCAGACGTTAGGAGGTGTTACTTCGTTAAGGTACACTCTGAGATTCCCTAAATAGCACTGGCACAGATCTGGCAAAACATGGACAGAGAGAGTTTGCGCTAGTTCTAGCGCGTTACGCTAGGTTAGCGTTTCTTAGCGCAGTGTAACGTACTGGGTACTAAAAGGCACTTCTGCTAACCCACGCTACTCGTAGGTACCAACCACACATCTCGCGCTAGCACGCTATGGGAATTTGAGGGTAATTAGCTAGCCTGCTCCTGGCCCTGTGATCAGGTTTCCGCCAAGCAACGGTGTAGGCCGGGCACACACATGTAAAGGTTGCCCTCGGCACCGCGGTCGGCCGTGGCACAATTGCCTACCTGGGAACCCAGTTGCCTGCCGGCCGGGGAGATGGACGCAACCCAACCACGGGTGATTGCCATGTCCTGTCGGGGCTTACATACGCAGTCAATTCATCCTATCCTAAAAAAAGGAACTCGGAATTACTGAAAGGGCAAAAGCTTCCCTCAATCCGCCGTCTCGGAGCAGTACGCTTACCTAATATTCTAAAGTGGACTAGGTCTTTCGGCAGAGATCTGCTTGCTGGAGCTGAGCAGACGGTCTGGATCACTGTAGAAACACTGTAGAGATACGGTCTCACCGATGTGTACTCGTAGGTACTCGTACGGGCAGGCACTACCTACGGAATACCCACGGATTACTCGTACCCTCGTCTAGGTAGAATGTAGTCACCGCATTTCTGCGCGGAAGTCGCGTTGGTATGCACCTTCACATCCCGAACCAAGAGCGAGGTTCGAATTTTTACTATCCCTTAGCAGTCCTCCGAGACTCCATCCTCACCTTCAACCCCGCTGCATGGACCGTTCGTGTGCTCGAGGCGGGTAGCTAACCCGAAGGAGACCAGATGCGCACTTAGCTCGCCTTTTAACCGGGTCTCCATCCTGGTCGACAGATCGCACCCTTCTCCCAAGCTCAGCACTACCTATCTATATTCGTACACCTACTATAGCACGCTATGGTATAGCCCACCGATCAGACACCTACATTACGTGTACCTGTATCGTCTGTTAGTACACACTCCGTGATGATGACTTACATAGGTTTTTCATTCGGGAAGACTTCTCTTCCCTGGTATTATATCGTACGACGATGAGCACTAGCATACTAGGTATGACCGTTAGGATGTGTAGTGCCCTGGTTGCCATCGCCTACATACTAGGTACCTACCTCTACGTCGACACGGTCCACCAACAAGCGACGATGCTACTCACGATAGGCATAGCACTACACTAGATACGGGTATCTGCCGCTTTCCTGGATTCTAGATGGGACTAACCATCAGAGATGCCAGTTGCAAACCCCTAGCGCGAGGGTTAAAGCTGACTAGCAGTTCCTCTAAGCGGGCGCCCTTCATCTCTATTTCGTACTCGTCCGGCCAAGGACCGGGTGCGCGCTGCCTGCTTTCATTACAAGAGTCATCCTTGTGACAATGCATTCACGCGTTCATGGTGTAAGCACTATCTCCTCGAAAACCATGGCATAGACACACGCTAGCTCTGCTTTTAAAACGGACTCGACGCCGAACATCTCTCACCAGCACCAGGTAAGCGGGTGATCCCTTTCGACTCAGTCAATGGCCACAATCTTACGGCGTACAAGTCAAGTATGTACGAGTAGTAGGCTGATACCGTGTGTGCAGCGTCGACGGTTATGGTCTACCCGGTCATGGAAACGCCAGGATCTGTTGACCTGATCCTGGGTATTACCTACATATGTAGATGACCGGTAACGACAAGGTACCAGTTCATCTTCCATGTTTTCAGGAAATCAGCAGGTAAATATGTCATCTGCCCCCTACTCATACTCGTACATAGTTTGCCTACTCATCGTGGTGTTGATTGAAAACAGGTTGTGCTGTAGGTGTGCTGGAAGCAAGCCAAGACTTCCACTTACTCGGGAAGGACCTCTCTAAACCTATCGCAGTCTAGACTGCCTACCTAATCTAAGGTATTGTGTCATTCCAGTTACACGACAGTTATCGAGTGTCCTCCTCTCATCGGTTAGTGGCAGGGCGGCAGGAAGAGTAGGTAGGTACCTACATACGGAATACGTACATCTACCTACATACATACCTACATGCCTACATACGTCAACCAGACAGACCGTTCAGACCACGAATCTCTAGCCCCAGACCAGGCCCTACCTGACGGAATCCCGACTGAATGGATCAGACGGAGACACCCCCTCGTCGTGGCCCAGCCTATTGGAACCAAGGATCCGACCCTCCGCACGTGGCTACCATGTTCAACCGGGCCGGACCCTCTATCGTCTCTACGCTGCCTGCCTACTCGTACACTACGGAATACCTACCTACCTACTACATACCTATGTATAGAAGCAGGACGCAGGACTTTGCTCGCCCTCTACAAACAAGCTGCCTGCCTACCTAACGAAGGGACCGGCTACCTACTCAGCGCCGCCGGTGTGGGCCTAGAACGTTACAGCTAAGCTAGGGACGCTATGATGAGGCTACGCATCCAGATGTTTCCGGCCCAGGTTTTCATGACCTGCGGGTGGAAAAGGGGGATATTGCATATGTGGCTGTCTTAAAGACCTACCTGCAGGAAAGGTTCAGTCGTACAAAGATCTCAGCTAGGGCCTTTCCACGCATCCTTTCGATTGATAAGATGGGACAAGCCGAAAATGAGCAAGACCGGCAATCCCCGTTTTCGTGGGACAAGCGGGGGGTGTCTAGTTTTCGATCCGTCCGTGCACGGTCATTTTCGAAGAGGAAAAAAAAGGGTCCTCTTACTTGCTGCTGCATCGACTGCTGTTGCTGATGCCGCCGCTGCTGCCGCTGTTGATGCAAGTCATGTCTTGCGTCATGCAACATTTCCAATCCAGACTTGAAGAAGTGCTGATTCCCGATGATGATTGGTTGGTATAGGAGTTAGCTGACCTGGTTTTACATACCTAGGTATCTTCTCTCTTACGTACGGCGTACCCTACATAGATACACTCCTCCCATCTATGATCTATGATCTAGCTACGACATGCACGTACCCGAAGTCAGCTGTTGCGCATGACTGCTGAAAGCGTGTATCTGACAGACCTCCTCTTATAGCCAGCCCGCTCCCTTGCTTCGCGCTCATTGTTCGAGACCTGAGGTTTGTTCTCACCTCTTTCTCATTTGCCTGACACCAATGAGGTCATGAAGCGACGTTTCCCGCGAAAACCTCGATTACGATACCTATTCGTTGATGCAAACCACCGAATGCAGGTGAGATGATCATGAGCCGCGATGGATCTGAGTTTTGACTATCTCGTCCGAGAATAGCAGGTAAGATTCCGCATCTTGCACGCAGTCATACAGCATCAGCATGCCCTTACATCATTGGTGTAAAGTAATGTGTTCATTCATCGCAGGTTCTTTCCCTGGTCCATGACAGCTGATCGCGGAATATGGCATTGTTGTGAACGCGTACTAGGGACTCGTACATATCTCTCTCACGGCTCGGCTTCAAAACCGATAGGGGGGACCGCATCCTTTGAACGTCAAGTGACCCGGGTATGACATCCGTAGGGATGAGTTTTTTTTTAGCACAAAATTTCAAATCGTGCCTATACGAAATACCCCGGATAAAGTCGTCATCGCAGGCAATTGCTCATGATGGGAATCTTGTCAGCAAACTCAGGATTTTCTTAGGATCTAGCGTGCGCGCAATGATGCTGACGACGGAATGCGAAGAATGCCCGGGTCGCGATTTGCACGCCGATCCAAGACGGAGATAATCCGCGTAGGAACGCGCTACGCCTCTTGGGTAGATACTACTACCGTACGCCAAGTATGTAGTTGAGCGGACGGCAAGCTTTGGTCGCAAGCCATCAGCCACAACTAAACAAGACTACGGATTGCCTAAATATTGACTATCGTTTAGGAGTTGGGATTCAACAAAGTACGAAGTACGAGCAGGCAGGTACAGGTACGAAGGAGGGAAGGCGGGATGGTGAGGTGGTACAGGATAGAGTTCTTACATATACCGGTGCCGTGTCTTCGGTATCACCTAGCGAGGTACGTAATCAAGTGGGCATACGAGTACATATCTCGCGGAGATAACAACAGTTCTGTCAAGACAATGACACGATACGGTTTTCTATTTCTAACTGGCGGCATCATGAGCTACTTTGTGCAGCCGGTACCGGTACGGATTGCACTAATAATTGGTCGACTGACGACGAGCTCACTCTGGTATGTACTTGTACTCGTAGTCCGTACAGGATCTGAGGATTCCGTTCAAACGGAATCCCTATTCCGTACTTATGTAGGTACCAGAGACTATCGTCAACATCACATGTAGGTACCAAGAACTAGCACTCGTACGAGTGAGATAGCGTCAGTACGTGATACGCGCGCATACGTAGCCAAGGCTGTTCGTGCCCTACGAGTAGGTATCACCGTCATCACAGCTCTTCTAGAGGGTCACGGCTAAGTTTTAAGCTTATTTGTTCAATACGACCTGCGAGGAAAAAATCACATGTAGGTCTTGCCAGAAATCGAAGGTGTTGCCCCTCCAAAGAAAAACAACAGCACCCCCCCCACCCCAAAACGGATTACATACAGTCAATAATCGAGTGCCGGCATTTGAAGAAGGAATCTGTCGATGTCTTGCAGTAAACGGGCTAGCACTAGTGTCGCAGTTTCTCTCCCAGGTGCGAGTACACGAAGATAATGAGCTCAAGTATTTCGTACCCTCCCGATACGGACGGACTTTATGTGTACATGGTCCGTAAACAGCATCTTTAACGCCGTAAAGTGTGAGCTGGGGGATTAATAGTGTTGAGGTTCTAGTCCGATTCAGGTAGGTGCCGGTAAATGTTCTGAGGGCACCCAAGGGAAGAGAAAAAGTGTTACCGTATCCTGTCCTAGCGCTGGCGTTGACCCAGCTCCGATCATGGTTTTGCAAATCATTGAGGCTTTGCTTCCTTTGATTATTCAAGCTGAGCGTGGTTGCGCTCCTTGTTTCCGTATGTTGACTGGTTTCCGGGGATTATGGGACGCTGGAATTTAGCCGGGTTTAGAACAAATGCGTAAAATATTGGATCGAGCGAGAGAGAAAGAGGGGACGGACCTGGTTAATTGGGTGAGACGGGTTTTGGGGGGGCCCTGGAAATGCTTTTCTTGCGCGCTGACTGTTTTCCATGGTTGCGCTCACCGCTTCCCAGGTCGGGTTGCATGAACACCACAGATATGGACCGTATGGGAACCTAAGGATGTACGTATACTTCCCAATATTAACAGTGGTTTTTGTTCTCCTTCGCTCTTGTTGCATCCCGCACGCACACCCACTCGTCTCTCCCTCCCCACCAAAAAATTACCCGGTGGGTGGCGACCAAGAAACGACAACAACACACACTACGCACGCATCATAACCAACAATAACAATAACAATCAACAAAAAAAGACACACACACAACTTAATCCAGCCCTACTGTGACTCGTTTCGACACCAACTAACATGCCGGACTGACAGACCACGGAACTCGGATTCCGCACAGACACAAGCAAAAACAACGATCGCCGACCGGTGAAAGCCGGCCGTAGCCTCAGGCCCGTCCGTCCTAAGGAAAGAATTCCGTGACAGAATTCCGTCGTCGCCACACCTAAACACGCCGGATTACAGACTCCGTAATCCGTAGTGCGAGTATCGTACATTAGGCAGTTCCGTCGACGTAATTCTCCCAATCGCGTCCCTGCCTGGCCTTCGATCCCGAGAATTCGGATCACTAACGAAAATAGACGAACCGACGGGAAGTGAGTGCGGCAAACGAAAATCACGCGTTTTGTTTGTTTATTGCGCTCATGACTCTCACACCCGCAAAAAGAGTCTCGAGACTTGTTTCGCCAAATGGCGCAACCATTTTCTGCAGCCACTCAGGCCGCCACAGGCAAGGTAGGTAGGGAGGGGGGGGTTTCTTTCTTTCTTTTCTACGATATACCTGGTTGTATCTATCCCTCTTTTCCATATCCCGGATTCCCGGGGCTTTCTTTTTGAACGTGGGTAAGACGGGTTCTGAGACAATACCTAGCCATATGACGAGCATTCTCTAAAGTAGGTATGTAGTAGTCGGATTCGTTCCCACGGGAATATACAGACTAAACTGTTGACTACATAGAATCCCGTCGTTACGTCCGTCCACAAGGAGAGAGGGGGAATCCTTTCACATGCTGCAGCCCAGAAAGGATGCGAAAAAGAGTCAATCACGATTACATTAGTTTTTCTTGCTTGGTAATTATTTTGTGATTTGTCTGATGTGATGACGAGCTTCACTATGTCTAGACGTCCGCGGGCCTCTAGACGACGGTAGGACGGTGTCGAATTCGACTGGGAGATGGTTCGTTGGACGACTATTTACTTAGATCCCATCACCGATGACGCCGTCGTTCGCCTTCCTTGGCGCTATTGGCACGGATGCGTCATTTAAAAATTCTTGTCATCGACTTTTGTAATCGAGTTTGAAGCCCGATCCCTCGAGGAGGATGGAAGAAGGAAGAAGGAAGAAGAAGACGAGCGTGTAAGTGAGTCGAGTCGAGTCGAGTCGAGTCGAGTGGTCCAAGGTACGAAGTGACCTTGACGCCGCATCCAGATTCTCGTTCTGAGAAATCACTTTCATGCAGCTGCAAAGAATATGTACGAGTACATACATAGCATAGTAAGATCCTTACATGGTCATTCTCTGTTTCTGTATAGGGGGTTACCTGGCAAGCAGGGCAAGCTACGAGTAAGTAAAACAGAAAAAAATTCCCCGACACACGGGCTTATTATTGTCGACATGCATCCATTTCCATCCACAACCTGATAACTGCCCGACCTGGTTCTGCTTCCCAAGAGTACCGTACTTCTGCCGCATATAGCCTTGATATATGTACGGAAACAAGCCAAATTGGAGACACCCATCCATCCAAATCGGGGCGTTTTGTTCGCGGTGATATGTCAGCTTCAAATCTCTTCACCGGGGAAGACGTACCGGCCGGCAAGGGCCACTATAGTACCAACCCGCCCTATATAACGTATATAGCCCACCCTATAGAGGGAAAGAAAGAATATTACGACCTTGCCTTGATAATCGTATCTATGAAGGGCTTTTTGTTTTCGTTTGGTTCTTCGTTTTTCGTTCCTTGCGCAGTCCCGTCCGAGAGCGGGATGGGGTTGTGATAATGATGATATTGATAAGGATGGCATTCGGCGGTAATGAACACGCACACCCCCTGAGGAGACAAGAAGAAGGAGGGGCTTTCAGCGCGCCGGGGAGATGGAAGAAGAAAGAAGAAGAGGGGAATGATGGGTCGGGTCGCTGATGCGGTCGGGCGCAGAAAAAGAGGCTGCAGAAGCATCTTCGATGTTACAGGTCAGGTCAGTCCGTCCGTCAGTCAGCCCATGCATTGTCATAAATTTACCTGGGTAGTGAGCGTAGTAACGTGACGTTTCTGTCTTCAGTGAGTAGTCTGCGGTATTCTGTAGAGGCACTCTTTTACACAGAGGAATAACAATTCCGGAGATGGGTTGGGGTAAAGGATAAGATGACCCGCGATTTGAACTACAGCGTGTGTTCAAGACTTGGTTTTGATTTTGAGAGAAAGCTTTTGATATTCTTGACTCGAGAAAGGCAACTATTCCAACGAGGTTCTCCTAATGTGCTTTTGCTGCAAGACCTCTCGTTCTCATGATAGATGAGGAGATAGTAGTCTTCCATCAATGTTCTCCCTAGTTTAGGTAGGTATTCTGTATCTACATCACGCGGCCATACCTGTGAAATGGTGCTACAAAGGTAAGCTGCCACGATGAGCACGACAGAAGAATGACAGTGACTATGCCGAGAACCCACCGAACGGACGTTTCCATCCGACATCAAATGACGTTTCTTGTGTCGTCCTTGACGTCGGCGGCACGTCTGCTCACTGTTCTAGAAGGCGTTCACGTCAAACGACCAAGAAAGGGGGTCGTACGTATTCTAGAAAGATCATCCGTTCAACACGTGCAACGGAAGTGGCTTCTCATGCAGACAGTCCTCCGTGTCACGAGATAGAAGCGCACGACATATAAGGCATTGAAAGGACATAGAAAAAGGTCCTTTCCTCCTCCCTCTTTCGGACCGGTTCATGCTACTTAATGCACTTCCATGCTCTCTAGTGATTATCCCTGAGCATCGGATACGTCTGCGCCACGCGCTGGAACTTCGTTGCGCCCTTGAGCACCATGCCCTCACTTAAACCGCCGACTTCTCGCCGGAAGATGTCCTGCCAGGGCGTATGACTGCGTACTCAGGATTAGTATATCACGGACACATCTGTCAACCACCCAAAGCCATAGAAATCATGCAAAGAGTAAGAAACACTCACCTCGGCGGTCCGTGATATCCGCCCTTCGCATCCAACGCCGCCCTCCTCGCCCTCATCTCCCCCTCCCCAAGCAAGATATCCACGCGCCGCTTATTCAGATCCACCCGCACGACATCCCCGTTCCGCAACAGCGCCAGATTCCCCCCATCAGCCGCCTCCGGCGTCGCATTGAGAATCGACGGCGATCCCGACGTCCCACTCTGGCGTCCGTCGCCTATACAGGGGAGATCGCTGATGCCGCGCCGCAAAAGGTGATCAGGCGCGCGCATGTTGACGACTTCTGCAGCGCCAGGATAACCAAGGGGCCCAACGCCGCGCATGACGAGGATGGTGCGCTCGTCGATGGGTGCGGAGTCGACGTTCCTGTGGTAATCTTCCGGACCGTCGAAGACGGCGACTTTGCCCTCGAAGGCATTGGGATCGTCCGGGTCTTCAAGGAAGGCCTTTTGGAAAGCGGTAGAGATGACGGATGTTTTCATGATGGCGCTGTCGAAGAGGGTGCCTTTTAGATGGAGGAAACCTGCGTTGGGTTTTAGGGGGTCGGAGACGGTTCGGATTGTGTTTCTATCCCAGGTCTTTTTTCCTCGGACGTTGTCTCCTATGCTTCGGCCGTTGGCTGTCAATGCATCTGGATACGGCAGTAAGCCTGCTTCGAGGAGTTCTGCAAAAATAGCTGGTAGGCCCCCTGCGCGATAGTATTCTTCACCAAGCATATCGCCAGCAGGCATCATGTTCAGCAAGAGCGGAACCCCGAAGCCGATACGGTCCCAGTCGTCTAAATCAAGCGGGACACCGATATGCTTCGCGATCGCATTCAGATGAATCGGCGCATTCGTGCTACCCCCTATCGCCGTGTTCGCGACAATCGCATTCTCAAACGCCTTCCGCGTCATGATATCGCTCGGCTTCAGGTCTTCGCGCACCATCTCCACAATGCGCTCGCCGGTAGAATACGCCATCTGCGCACGCTCACGATATACAGCCGGGATAGCAGCAGAGCCGGGCAGCGCCATACCCAGCGCCTCAGCAAGCGCATTCATCGTCGACGCCGTACCCATCGTATTGCAATGACCAGCCGACGGTGTTCCCGACGCAACCAAATCCGTGATCTGATCCTCATCAATAAGACCAGCAGCATGCAGTTCGCGCGCCTTCCACACGACAGAGCCAGCACCCATGCGTTCCCCTCTCGTCCATCCATTCAGCATGGGTCCGACATTGAGACAGATAGCCGGAATATTGATCGTCGCAGCAGCCATAAGACACGCGGGCGTCGTCTTATCACATCCGGTAAGCAAGACAACGCCATCAAAGGGATACGCATACAACAACTCCACCAGGCCCAAATACGCCAGATTGCGATCAAGCGTCGCCGTCGGTCGACGCACACTCTCCTGGATCGGATGCGTAGGGAACTCGAACGCGATCCCGCCCGCTGACCGAATGCCCTCGCGCACGCGCTTCGCGAGGACCTGGTGGTGTTTATTACACGGCGCCAGATCCGACCCGGACTGCGCGATCCCGATGATCGGCTTCCCGGACAGCAACTCCTCTTTCGTGAGTCCGGAATTGAGATAGCGCTCCAGATACACGGATTGCATGATGCGATCATCGGGACGATTGAACCAGGCCTCCGACCTCAGGGGTCGTCTTGGCGACGGCGCGGTGTCGTCACCAGCATCATTGAGTCTAGCCTCCAGCTCCCTGACGCGCGCCTGTAAGCGTTGCGTTTCGACCCTGTAGTCCTCGATATCGACTAGCGGTCTACCACTACACGAGTCCGCAGCGTCGCAGGTATCGCAGACTGACTCGCACGGCATGCTTGTAGGTATACGAACAGACGGACCCTAGCGCGTTATCGACTTAGTTGATTTGATAGTTCGTTGACCGAGGAACCCCGACGAGACGAGCTGAAAACAATGCGCGCGCGTATCCACTGAATTGCAGGTGCGATCGATCTTTTACTCCGAAGTCCCCCTTGCTGCGCTGAACTACTGGGCCGCGACCCCGACCCGGAATACTGCTGCACGTCAGTCACAAGGGCAAGGGGGCGGATATACCCCGATCGATCGACCCCGCAGCAGCGCGCGTACAAACAAAACCCACACGGAGATCCTTCAGCAGGGCCCGGGCCGTGGATTTGTTTCGTACGTGCGTAAGTGGTGTTCGCCGGAATGGGAGGATAGGACAAAGACGGTTCCGTTGTTGTGTTCCTGCATTGTGTTGCGAGTCTTTGCTCTTTCACTCGTCGGTTTATTGCTTACGTGCTTGCCCGAGATCGCTTGGAGATGAGTACTCTGTGATAGGTAGCATTGGGCAGCTCAACTCGGGCAGCTCAAGCATCACGTCTGATCCACATTTCTGTCGGGTCCTCAGTTGGTTGCTCATAGCAACTATCCCGAGAAGAGGATAAACAAATACATGAGTGAATAGAGGTTTACACAAATCAGAGCAAGGAGCCGTAATCAAGTATGTTGCGCTTCCTGCAGTTGAAGGCACGATAGTGGATATCGAAGACCTCGTCATGGAGCGCAGGTCAGATCGCTTCTCTTTGTAACCCAGCTGCATGTCTGGACGTGCCATTCAAACAATAACTTCATCGGAAATATCCCATGTCTCCGTGGTTCTTCCCTAGAACACTTGTATGTCCATCCCGCAACTTCAGTTCTGAGTCTCAACCAAGCCGGATCCGATATTCGTGAGATGCAAAACCAAGACTTTCCGGCGCTTCAGGCGCTTCAACGTTACGCGACAGCAGCAGCACGTGATTAATCAACTCCCTAGTTCGTCCCGTCCCTGCGCTGTGGGACCCGGATTCGGTCCGTAGCTTCGATCTACCCGCCCTAGCTCGAGTCCTCGGGCGTCCCTGCAGAAGACTGAGGTCATCTGAGGAGAGCCGTGATGATCCATCAGATTACACCACATATTATCGCCTGATATATGAGGTGTTACCGGTGAACTTGGAAACTTACCTCGCCATTGCACCTATCGGAGGGATATCGACTCACCTTGACATTGAAAACTTGCCTCGGCGTGATTGACCCCTTTCCGGTTCGTTAAAGATCGGGTACTAACCGACGGAGTAATTCCGAACAAGGGGATGTTTAATTAACACCCGAGTCTTCATCAGAGAAGTCGTATTCACCACCGAATCACACGATACACCAGCATAGAAGACCATAATAGTACGTTTCGTGACAATGCTCAACGCAATGAAATCAACTCCCTCTCGTCTACAAACCTGTCGAAGCCAACCGAGTTTCGGTAATCTAGCTACTATTATACAAGACCTCGACATAGGCTCTATCGTCAAATCGTTTCTCGTGGCAACCCGTGCCTCCCGAAACGATCCATCCATGGCAAAGCCAGCAGAAAACCCCCTTTCCTGCCGCCTCGTGCCTCGTGACCCGGTCGTAGAACTCGCTCAAGGGAAAACTTTTCTATCGCCCCTAATCCTCCCTACTCCTCATCAGTGAAACTGTTCATTAACGTCTCTTTCGTAGCAAGCAAGCCGTATGTAGTAGTAGTGAAACACAATCAAGAATAGAAAAGTCTTGCCGTCCCCTTGATCCTCCTCGATTAATAAGTATTGTTGTTGTTGGCTTGGTTTTGCGTCAATCCGTATGCATGCATCATTTCTTCGTTAACGTACGTAATTCATGTCCATTTCACATCCATTAAGTGTTATTCCGCAGGTTCACGGGCCCTGCATGACAAGGTCACGAATTGCCCACCGCCAGTCAGTGCGACTCCGACTGGCCTTACCAGCCCACTTCTCGCACTTGCGTCGCCAACGCGCCTCCTCTTCGCGCTGTCGTCTTACGAACTCAGGCCCAACATCGAACTCTTCCCCAACAAGCCAGTCTTCCCGGATGTCACTAGCATGCCCGGTACCGTTGCCGGAAGATGTTCTGTCCTCGAGATCTGGTATATCTCGGAATGGGTCGTCCTCTTCTACTGTCGTAAACCCAGTCATGGCGTCGTCGGATTGAAGGTCGCTTGGCGTCGTCGACTCCACCTTGATCCAGCACATGTTCTGGGGATCGAAGACCATGTCTCCGATTCTTCTGGTTTCCTTCTTTGAGTTTATATTCGTGATAAGGACCGGTCGCGGTGTTGCGATATCCTTATCGCGAATCGCTGCCTGGGGCAGCGGCGTTGTCGACGGAGACGGAGATTGGCGTTCGAATACGCCCAACGCATTCTCATTGCCTTCCCATACATACGTGGAAGGATTGTACGTCATTCCGTTGACAACTGCTGACTTTAGTGGGCGTATTTCAATGGCTTTGGGAGTGATGCGAACACTACCTTTAGAGTCCTTGGCAGAGCTGAGATTAGATATCAAGTGTGGTTTAGTTTGAGTCGGCTTCCGGGGCTTCTTGGTACGATTGCGAAGAAGAGGAAGTGGCTTGATGTTGCCTCGGCTGGATAGCTGCGCGACCCGCTGCGAAGCCAAAGTGGCCAGAGAGCTCGTAAGCTGTACCCTCTCGCGCTGGGCCAGGCTGGTCTCTCGAGCAATACGACTAGCAGCCGTATCCCGAGCAAAATGAGGTAGCGAATCCGCTCGCGAGGGCGAATAGGGAGAAACAGGGCTAGGAGTCCTCCGATCGGGCAACACATTTTGGTAAATCTTATTTCGGACATTCGTCTTGATGCCACTGGCAATGGGCTGCTTCACGTACCGCGATTCTGTTTGAGCCGATGTTGGTAGATCGTCAAAGACATCTAATTCATGACCGTCTCCAAAGTGCCGCACTCGGCGCGGCTTATTGAGCTGCTGCCAAGCTGGCTCGGGTGTTGACTTCTCGGTTCTAGATCGTCTCGGACTAGGAGAGCGGATCATATTGCGCGAGAGTCCTCGGGAGAGCGGCCTTACCTCAGGGTCCGAATCGTGACGCTTGTAGCGATGACCCTTTACGCTCACATGGTGTGATTGAGCATGCGGTATGCCTGCCGGCAAGAAAGGCACCTGACCTTTCTTTGCCTGGGCGGTGCTGCTCTCGTTAACGGCGCGGTTCCGGTCAACTGGAGTTCTTGGACGGTAGGCCTGAGGACGGTACGGATCGGGACGGGAATCTCCACCTGAAGGGGGCCGATCACTTCGAATGGCAGGTTTCGCCGGTGGTGGAACATGGCGCATGGCTGGTAGAGAACGTCTCAAACGCAGCAGTTGGGCATTCGTGGTGGCTGTGGGCTCGCTGCGTGAAGAAGCCGGTGCAACTTTTGGACCCCTTCGTCGCGGCGGGGAGCAGGGATTGGTAGGGGGCCGGCTTGAAGACGGCGTCGCTGGTGGATTCAAGCTGGAGGCCGACGAGTGTGCTGAATGTGCCGAGTGTGCGGCCAACCTAGATGGAGCTCGGCGAGCGGGTTTCTGTGGTGGAGGAGCGGGTCCGCCGTTTTCATAGACAGGCTCAAGGGTCGATGGCGGATGAGACCGTTCATGGCTGGCCAAGGGTCTTGGAATCCGCGAGCTTATAGGGGGAGTAGGTTTGTTTGTGAAGGTGATGGAAACTGCAGCCTTAGGCCTGACAGGGTTAGAGGATCGTGTCTCCTTCACCTTGACATTGCGGTGTACAGTAGACTTAGTGAGGCGGAAGATGTTGCCTTCACCAAGATCCAGGCCGGAGACCAAGTCATCTTCGTCTTTATTAGCTTGAGACCGGCCTGCCAGCGCATGGTGGGGAGACTTGGTCTTGGGCGATGGACTTTGAGGAGAATAGCGTCTGGGTGAGGCAATCTTCGGTGAAGAAGGCTGTTTATTGATCTGCTGTGGAATCTTAGTTGCCGAACGCCCCGGAGATCGAATCTGATTCGGGTCCGAGCGGTCCGGAGATCGACCCTGCTTTTGTCGGTTTAGTCGCTCGCCCAAATCAAGGGGGCCATGAGGTATGACTAAGCCATCCCAAAACTCATCTTCACTCTCAGCGGTGAATGAGCTGGCAAGACTAGGGCTCATAGCGGAGACTGATGAGCTCCGATTGGAGAAAGCGCCCCGTCTAGTGCCACCGAAGCGTGTACCCAAGCTACCCTCACCCCAGTCGAAATCGTCACTGAGGTAGAGAGATGGTGGCTTAGGTATATCTCTCCTACTTGAAAGCTGAAGCTTTCCGTCAGAAGGTAGTTCGAGATCGTTTTCAAAACTCTCCTCGTCGACCTCTCTACGTTTCTTAGTAGATGGTGAAGGCGTGGGGGGAGTTATCAAAGAGATAGGTCTACCCCTATCTTGAAGCTTGGAGACCTTTATGGTAGCAGTGCCATCGCCAAAGAAATCATTATCATCATCTGAATCTCTGAATCTTTCTAGATTGATGGGTGCTCCGAGGGAGAGGGGCTTTCCAAGCCGTGGAGGTGAGAACTGGGTGATGGCGGGCAAGAGCTTCCTAGCCGGGCTGGGATTCGTCGAGCCACTAACCTGGCGCAAGGCATCGGGGAATGTGACCCCATCCTGCGCCTTTAAACGAAGAGCCTGTCCAGAGGCGGGCAGTTCCAGCTCATCACCCCAGTCTTCCTCGAAGATCTGTTTGATCTTGCGTCCGCCAAGTCGTTTGATAGTCCCTCCTATAAGAGCGGAAGGCGGGACGTTGGTGGGTATCGGGATGCCTGCATGCGTAGCAGCAGCTATAGCGTCCAAGGTGGATTTCTCGTCATCGCCTGGCAGATGTACGTGTTGCTCTTCGCTTTGCGGTAGCTCGTGGTCGGAACGGATGGAGGAACGGCGGCTGTCGCGAAGTCGAATGTTTTGAGTGTTGTTGTTAGTCGAGGTGGCCGTCGTTGAATGGCTTCTGATGGTCAGATCCTCTTCGTCCCCAATCATGAAATCGTCGTCGTCCCAGTTTTCGACGACTTCATCGACTGATTTGCGAGGCTTAAAACGTAGGTTCTCCATCTTGTCCAAGTTTGCAAAGAAATCCATCGGAAAGGAATGTGTGGGGACGTGCATAATGAGTGTAGATGCGTCTTATTCGTGGCGCGTCGGCTGTTTTGTCCGTAAGTAGGAGCTGTCAAGTGAATAATTAAGGCGAAATCAAGGCCCTCGTCAGAACCTGCTGTCTGCTCCCTTCCGCAATTATCGATTCACGCCGGGTCGCATCCTCCCAGTGCTGTTCAGAAGTAAGGGTCGACGAATCAGCAGCATGTACTAAAGTTGGCGCGAATAGTCATCACCAGGCTGGCGTTGTCGGTGTAGTAGCGGTAGTTTTGGGTGAACAGAGGTGATCGTGGCAGTAGTCGATTCAATTTGCGTGTCGTCGACTCGAGTGGATGGTAGGATGACGTGGAGGAAGCGGGTATCAATGCGCGCGAGTACGTAGGTAGGTATATGGATCTGGAGAGAGGTCTGAAAGAAGTGGATCGATTGATCAATTGATTAACAACTCTCCGTCGGCCGCGGAAACGAGGGTATATGTTATGGCTAGGTGTCACCGGCGTCAAGCAATATCTTTGTTCGAGTGTTATGGGAGCTCGTGATGGGGATTTGTTGGTTTGGCGGGACGGATGGGGGTCTTGGTTATTGATGATTGGCAGAAAAAGTGGTCAGGCCCGGTGCGTAACCTGCAGAATGGCTGGGAGGCAATGGAATCTTCTGCACCTTGCCTTGTGGGTTCTAGACCAGTTGTATTAGTGCTGCTTAGAGGGTGGAGCGGAGGTAAGACTTTGGGCTGGGTCGACGTCTTTTCCGGACCCGTGCTCGCGAGTAGGCAGGTAGGTACTGCAATAGGTATGTTGCTGTTGTCTGTTGTCTGTTGTCCGTTGCTGTAGTGTTTGTTGTTGTCGATGTTGTTGTCGTGCCGCTTCCTTACCGGTCCGCAACAGACGAGATTGGGTTGCGTGGGAAGGCCACGGTAACGACGAGAACGAGTGGTGGGTTGCAGGAGGTTGCAGGAGGAGATGTGTAAGGAGGGTTGAAGGAGGGACGTGAGGTTGAGGTGTACGAGGCCGGTAGAAATTAAGGTAGGCCAGGCGAGGGAAAGGTCGCAGGGCGGGAAATTTCAAGGCCCTTAAGTACAAGGTACCTCTCTACCCAAAATAGGCGGCTCGCAACTTCCACAAGTCCACAATGGAGCCATCCACCTGTTTTCACATTCGACCTCACCTAGGTATGTACCTTGCCGGTACTTGGTATCAGAGCACTCAGCACGCACTCATTGCTGCGAAAGCACGGGGCAGGCTGTGTACCTCATAGGTACCTACTGCTGAGGTATGTACATACGTATTCCGTACCTGCCCAAAACATTGCAAACATCAATTGTGAAGCAAAGGAAGGCACGACGTACGATCGCTAAGGAATACATTAAGTACCTTCTCACAATGCACATTATTCACATGGAACGGGCTATTCATACGGTGTACTTGCCTTTGACGCATCTGCGCCACCAAATTGAATGTCACCCTGAGAGATATTACAGATCTCCACCAAAACAATCCATATCTCGCGGCAGCGTCAAAGCTCTCAACCCAGAAAAGTTTTCGTACTTTCGCAGCCTCTCTTGATAGGCATTCCCTGAATGACAGATGCCGCGCCATTTTTAGAACGTACGTCAGTTTACCTGCCACCTTTATATCGGGATCCCAAGCAATCCGTACGGATTATGTACTCGTAGCAACCTTAGCAATTCACGCACCTCTGCCTGAGTTACATGCGAATACGATGCTGCGACTCAACCCTCACCATCGACCTCAATATCGCGTATACCTACGAAATATGCCTCCGTGCTTCGTACGTGCTTCGTACACTACGAAGTCACTACCAGCACTAGTGTGCGTAGTGCACATACGCGAATTACCTATTACCTACACTGCACTAGAGACCCGAGTGTCGGGCCCCCGCTCGCGAGCCGTTGTCAGGCACAGTATAGGCATAGCCCAGCGCAACTCCCGGTAGTGCCAATCCGGACGATTCCATCTTGCGGAAGATATTTACATTTACATCTACAAAGCCTCATTACGGATTCCAACTTGCACTCTACTACTCGTATGTATTTTGTGTAATTCATACTTAGTACGGAAAACTTCAGGCTCCTCCTGCCAACGTGGTTGACGTGTAAATATTTGTTGTGTACCTACCTATAACAGACACACACACACGGAATACTCATCCCATCTCGGTGGCGTCTGCAGATTCTCTACACACGTCCAATTTCTCTTCATTGCCGTGTAATATAACGTATATTACGGAGTAGTATCGATGTGTTTTGTTTTGTTGCATCAGTCTCCCTACTAGGATATATACCGACGCAAAAGGGAAGCGACGCCGTGTGAATTCCGTGCATGCCCGGAGGTTGTTGGGTTCGCCTGTATTTCGTACTCGTAACAAGCTCGGTCTACGGTCTAAAGGCCGCGGCTGCCTAGCAGTTGTTGCCTGGAGATGCGGCGTTCTTACGTGCTACAAGGGCTGCCCTTTGTAATCTACGAACTTCCACAATCAACGACATTTTCTCATGAACTCGAATATGAACAAAAGAACGTCGCGATCACTCACTTGCCACTGGTGACGTCCAAATTAAATTTGTCTGTGGTGGCATTTCAGCTACTCATAGACCACAGGTCCTTTTCCCAGGGCACAAGGCAGCGCCACTCCTGTGGTAGCATTCCCGGCGTCGTATCAAGTTGATATTCGTCGGTACCTGTACTTGGCCCCCGTCTCGTCTCGTCTCTCCTGGCTTATTATACCGTCGTTGCGAGAACTGAGATCTTACTATTGCATGGGACCCTCGTCAGGACCGTGATCGACGGACGTACCTTGTTCATCTCTCTTCGGGTCTGTTTCATCCGGCCGATAAACGAGAAAAGCCAATCGAAAAACAACTGCATGGGCCTCTTCGACCAAGATGGCAGATATTCCAGTATTGCGCTTCCCAGTCTCGGGACAGCAGGACGGCTCGTTTCTACTCACAATATCGTCTAACGGGTCGCGGCCTCTGGACTTGAAACTCGTTGGATCTGAGGGCACTGCGGTGTTTGTTACTAAATGTGAGTCTCTCGGCACTGAAAATGGAAGTTCCAGATTTGGGTCCATATCCCGGACGTTATAATACGCCGAGTCGAGATCGACGCGGCCGGACCAGCGACACCCCGGCACGCGACGTTCACGGTTCACACCCGTTTGCTGCAGTTGGTCGGTAAGAGGCTGACTCGTGCTTTCTTTTCTTATTCACGAATAGTGCGCCATAAGAAGATTGATGAATGCAAAGCCTCACCTGGTCACTGCACCGATGAGGAATGGCATCAAATCCTAGTATCGACATTGGTTGATCTGAAGCCCGTGCCCGACATCGAGGTCCGGGCGGACGTCCAATCGGATGGAGAATCTGTGGCTTTGTCGTTCCGAAAAAATATCCAAGGTATAACGGTACGTATTTCATTTTTCTCGGACTTTAGGGTCTTATCTCACGAATTTGAATGGTTCTCATAAGATAAACAGCAACGACTCGGGACCATCAAGTTAGACGATAATGGCAACACGGAGATCTCGCTTTTCGATTGGTGTGTGTCAGCCATTGCATCCCGCACCAAGGTAGAGGAGGAACTGGCCGATGCAAAGACCAAGATTGAGTCTCTGCAGCGTTCCGTTAACGAGCTGAAAGCGCAACTGGATGATTTCATCACTTCGAAGGAGGAGGATGAAACGCAGTTGCTGGAGAAGTTCCGGGATCTGTTAAACGAAAAGAAACTCAAGATCAGGCAACAACAACGCCTCCTGGCTACCGCCAAGGCCGATCCCGAGAAACTCGCCAACATTAAGCTTAGCGAAGAAAATGATGCGCACCGAGACCCGGGGTCTTCTCGTTCAGGGAAGCGGAAATTAGTCGTCACTGACGAGGATGATGAGAGTGACGATGGCTTCGAGAGGATGGATATCGACAGGCAGAAGGCTGGTACTACCGGCAATCAACCCGAATCTTCTGGCTCTGACGCCGACGAAAACCGCCAACCGAGCACGGACAACGATATGACAGCGACTGGTTCTGATACGGACGACGATGAGTCGCCTCCTGCTCGTATCACGAAACCGAAAACCTCGAACACCAAGCCGACAGCCCCGTCAAGCCACAATACGCGATCCTCCGCTAAGCAGAAGCAAGTTGCCGTGGCGACGGACCCTCATCAAGAGGAAGAGGAAGAGGAAGCGCCACCCCCACGGAATTTGCCATTCCTGCGGGGCAGCAAAGCGGAACCGCCTCCAAAGCCGGCAGATGACGACGAGACGGAATCGGACGAGGAATCCGAACTGTGAAAAAGAAACGATTCTGGATTTACTCTCACGAATTTTCACGATTTTTCAAATGGTAGGCTACGGATTGAAAATGATACCATGGCTTTTTTTGTATTATTTCCATTTCCCATATGATGGAACCCCAGTCTAACCTATTTGTTCCGAATGCAAGGCATATATGCTGTACCTACTGTGATCTCCATTATTCCGTACGCGCAGGCGGGCGTATGCACACTCCTGTCTATCATCGTCTATCATCTGCAAGATACAGATCGTTCCAGTATACCCTGACGTGCTTCTTGTCTCCCTCTACCGCGATGCGCTTGATCTCCTCGGGTGTGAGCTTAAAGGCCGACATCGCATTCATGAACTCCTGCACTCGCTGCTCGCTGGAACTCGTGGTCACAGCGACGATCCCCTGATCCACACACCATCGCAGCGCCACAGCTGCCTCAGAAACGCCGTACTTGGCGGCGAGCTCGGCATACACAGCATCGCAAGGACCGGGCTTCCCCTTCGTGATGGCCGTCAGGGGTCCATACGCAGCAACGGCGATGTTCTTCGCGCGGCAGAACTCTAGTAGTTTGTCCGCGTCATGCTGCAAATAGGGGTGGTACTCAATCTGGTTCATGGCCGGAGTGACCTTCGCAGTCTTGAGGATTGTCTCGAGGTGGGAGACAGAGAAATTGGATACACCGATTGACCTTGCGCGGCCGGATGCCTGGATAGCTTCGAGCTCGGCCCAAACCTTTTGCAGGTGCTCTGGCGATTTGGCGGCGAAGGGCGAGTGGATAAGGTAAAGGTCCACGTATGAGAGGCCCAGGCGCTTAAGAGACTCTTCGAAGGCAATGGTGACGTTCGAGTTCACCCTCTGGAGTTTCGTAGTTACGAAGAGCTTAGAACGGTCGATGCCGGACTTCTTGATTGCGGCACCGAGCTCGGTTTCATTTCTGTATGCTTCATCCACGGCCAGGTTAGTTTCTACTTCAAGGATACGCATGGGTTAAAGTCAGGATATGAGCGTTGAGAACTAGAAGTATCTAAACCACATCCAAAGCAACAGACGCATAATGGATCCTCACATTCAGCGCCATCAAGGTGGTAGTACCCATTCTTGATCGCCATGAGCGCCAACGCCGTAGTCTTCTCCGCCTCATCCTTGGTACGGGCTGAACCAAGACCATAGGCAAGCTATACAGATCACAACCATCTCGTCAGCCTCACAAGTTCTCGACAGGCTGGATGAGTGAGACTCATTACGTACCAGTGGAATCTCATGCCCGTCATTCAATTTGAGCAAGGGCACCGAACCCGAGACATTCTGTTTGACGGAAGCCATTTTTGCCTTCTCTCCTCTCACGCGTCGCGTCGATGAAAATAATAAAAAAATGCGAGACTGGTATAAGTGAGTCGTGAATGTCTCTGAAGCCCCAAACAAATCAGAGACAACCAAAACAATCTACACTACGTACACCTCAACCACCTCGATGAGTACCGCGACGCGCCATAAGTACTCGTAGGAACTCAGGTCAGTGGAGAACGACTACCGGCCCACACCGATGATGGCATCACGGCTCCCTCATTGCGTATCGATTGCTCGAAATATCCTCGGTCTAGACTCGTTCTAGATAATCATTCATGGTTCACCTAGGTAGGTAGAATCACCGGTAGCTAGACCTCATCGCGTTGACAAGCCGGACCTAAGGGTCCGCAACCACCAAGCTTCGTTTCATTCTCATCACCAGAATCGCGTAGTGCGCGGGATGCTTACAAACCAATCCATGAGCTATATCGACTCCTTCCGTGGGTTTAGTAGAGTAGTGGACTCGAGAGCCGCCGATCTAGACAGTATTCATGCACATCACGCACTATGCCTCGCACCGTGATCTGCGAAAGCGCAGCTCTGACGGCATTTCTCGCCACCAGAGCGCATCCGTATCTAATCCGTACCGAGGTATCTTTCTATAGCAGGCACCTTTCTGGTTCACTGGATAGACGACACGACTCTCAGTCTTACAGGATCGATAGAGATCATTATTGACTGACTGAATGAATGAATCATCGTTCACAATCGCTTTCTCTCCTTAATACAATAGAAGTACAACTAGCACCGTCGATTTGTATAGAACAGTTACTTCGCAAGACAAAGAAAGCGGGTATCTTTGTTGCGCCGTAGACTGGATGAGTACTTAACGAGACGAACTGGCGAAGTCACTGGCATGAGAAGGAGCACGACAGCTCAAGTCTCTTCTCTACTCTTCTTTACACCCTCATAGCAACAGGACTACTTCGCAAGCTATACGCTTACAACACGCGATTCCTACATCAGCATATCGACATCCCGGCGCGTGCATACCTAGCTAGACGTCCCTTCCCGCGTCGTCCATGACTCGCATCCCTACCAACTGCCGATTCCCACTTCTGCAAGCACGGCAAATGGCTTCTTCCGTGATCGACGGCGCCGCTACTACCCGCGGCCGCGGCCGCGCATCCATAAACGACATCCCGAAAACATGGAATCTCCCCTCGAAACTGCGCGCTGACGCTCGATACCCGACGCCGGCTGACTCACACAAGACACCGCGGAGCTCCATCGGGCCTGCCATGGTGCGCGATGCCAACTTTTCATGGGTACGGCCACAGCCCGTGAAGGACCCGAAGCTCCTCGCCGTCAGTCCAGCGGCGATGCGCGATCTCGGTATTCGCGATGGAGACGAGAAGAACCCCGACTTCGTAGCCACAGTGGCCGGAAACAAGATTCAAGGCTGGAACGAAGAGAAGAACGAGCCCGAGACCGAGCGTGGATATCCCTGGGCGCAATGCTACGGCGGTTTCCAATTTGGCTCATGGGCCGGCCAGCTCGGCGACGGACGCGCCATCTCGCTCTTCGAGACCACGAACCCCGAGACAAACGTGCGGTACGAACTCCAGCTCAAGGGCGCCGGTTTGACACCCTACAGTCGGTTTGCCGACGGAAAGGCCGTTCTGCGGAGCAGTATCCGGGAGTTCATCGTCAGTGAGGCATTGCATGCGCTCGGTATACCGACGACGCGCGCGCTGAGCTTGACACTTTTACCGCACGAGAAGGTGAGACGCGAAACGATCGAGCCGGGTGCCATCGTGGCGCGGTTTGCGCAGAGTTGGCTGCGGATCGGAAACTTCGATATTTTCCGCGCGCGCGGTGATCGCAAACTCACCCGTGAGCTAGCAACGTATGTCGCGGAAGACGTATTCGGTGGTTGGGACAAGTTGCCTGCGCGCCTCGAGGATCCGGATGAACCGGCGAAGAATCTGACACCGCAACGCGGCGTGTCGGTGGACAAGATTGAGGGGCCGTCTGAGTCTGCTGAGAACCGCTTCGTGCGGTTATATAGAGAGATCGCGCGCCGGAATGCGGTGACGGTGGCCAAGTGGCAGGCCTACGGCTTCATGAATGGTGTCTTGAACACTGATAACACGTCCTTGTACGGGCTGAGTATCGATTTCGGTCCCTTCGCATTCATGGACAACTTCGACCCTAATTATACGCCCAACCACGACGATGGAATGCTACGATACAGCTACAAGAACCAACCAAGCATCATCTGGTGGAATCTCGTCCGACTAGGCGAGGCGCTTGGTGAACTCATTGGTGTTGGCGATGCCGTGGATACCCAACAGTTCATTGATGACGGCGTCCAGGAAGACCAGGAGCAGGCTCTGATCGAGAGAGCCGAGAAACTGATAAAGCAGGTCGGCGAGGAGTACAAGGCCGTATTCCTCGACGAGTACAAGAAGTCCATGACGGCACGTTTAGGCCTGAAGAACTTCAAGGAGAGCGACTTTGATGAACTCTTCAGTGAGCTCTTGGATGCCATGGAGGCTCTAGAACTAGACTTCAACTTGTTCTTCAGGCGCTTGAGCGCCTTGAAGGTGTCTGAGTTGACATCAGAGGAAGAGCGTCAGAGCCGTGCTTCCGTGTTCTTCTACCAGGATGGCGTCACTGGTTTAGGGGGTGAAGAAGAGGGCCGCAAGCGCATCGGCGCCTGGCTTGAGAAGTGGAGACTTCGCATCCTGGAAGACTGGGGTAACGGAACCAGTGTCTCTGAGGAGGTAGATGCGCAGCGCACTGAAGCTATGAAGCAGGTCAACCCGAGTTTCATTCCACGTGGTTGGATCCTCGACGAGATCATCCAGCGCGTCCAGAAGAATGATGAGAAAGACGTCCTGGATAGGGCCATGATGATGGCACTTCATCCGTTTGAGGATAGCTGGGATGGCCGCGAGTTCGATGGCAAGACTTATGCTGGTGATAAAGATGAAGAGACCAGGTGGATTTCTGACGTACCGAAGCGTGGACGAGCTATGCAGTGCAGTTGCAGCTCATAAGCAGCTATTGATAGAAGACCATCGGATGATCAACTAGCCGTATGATGCCGCGATCATACATTATGAGGTTTTTGAGGGCATGACATAGATTATTCACGTATATAATGTTTTGTTTGGGGATATAAATGCGCAAAATAGTTTTACGAGTTACGAGAAATTCCAATGCTTCATCATAAAATAGATCTGGATTATGATATTTACGCTGCTAGTATTGAGCTGTTTTCCAATATGAAGAATAACTTCACGCATGTGTTCAATGAATGAGCCCCTGACTCTAGGGGAAGTGAAGACGCTCGTACACTTTCTGTTCTCTGCAATGCAGCTCCTTTCTCAGGAACAACTGGGAATTCCAGGAAACAACGAGCGTAGTCGATCTCACCTGCAAGATATAAGTTGTTCGTGCTTATGCCCTGAACATATGACGGAAGCGAGAGTTCACCTGTTCGTCCTATCAGTCAAGTTCCTTCACCCTCCTATGATCCTATGGTCCCTTTTTACCATGTTTACCGCCAAATTCCCATCATTCATTGAGCATCAATGATCATCGACTTTCTTTCACTCCGTGACTATATCTGCATAGCAATCATCTCTTCTATATCTCGACGACTTGCTTGCCATGTCGTTGGATAGACCACCTTTCGACCCTATTACTTCAGCAGTGCCGCAGTCACAATCCCCGTCGAATTCGCGTCCTAAGGAACAAGACTTAGCATCATCAACATGCTTCTCGAGAGAACCCTTGACGGTCGAGAAGCACCCTACTTTTGGACAATGGTTCAAGGTCATATGGCTAGACATCGTGACTATAGTTCTCGTAGGAGCTTGGGTGTTTCCGGTATGCTCACAAAGAAGATCGTGAAAATACGTGAATAAGTACGCAGAGCTGATCTTTTCACCAGATATATTATCTAGCACGACCCCTGGGTACCCGCGTATTCCCACTCGAAGACCTCCAGCTCAATAGAAGCGACCCCTTCCTCGCATCGACCTCAGCCATACCAGCACATCTCGCATTCCCAGCCCGACCCCAGACGGTCAGCAACTGGCTCATCGCCCTGATCGCCATCGCTTTCCCCAGCTCCATCATCGCCTTGATGCAAATCAGCGTCCGCAGCTTCTGGGACTTGAACAACGGTCTCCTGGGCTTCCTCTACGCCCTCCTGACCTCCGCCGC
The DNA here is from genome assembly GCA_023079495.1 of Xylaria sp. L1 SY-2022. Lineage (NCBI taxonomy): Eukaryota > Fungi > Ascomycota > Sordariomycetes > Xylariales > Xylariaceae > Xylaria > Xylaria sp. L1 SY-2022. Next base: position 1,071,740 of record JALIDW010000001.1, on the reverse strand, counting down.
GTTCCAGGCCACCGTGAAAGCATTTGTGGGCGGGCTGCGACCCAACTTCTACGATGTCTGCCAGCCGGATAGCGCGCATGCGAGCGGCTCTGGTAATAAGACCGGCCTGAATGGCATTGGCTTTCGCAGGGATATGTGGACGATCGACGTCTGCACTGCGAGGAATGAGGACAAGCTTCGCGATGCCATGCAGAGCTTCCCCAGTGGACATTCGACTACCATCGTGGCGGCGATGTTGTACCTCTGCCTTTATCTCAATGCGAAGCTCAAGGTCTTTGCTAACTACCACACGCCGCTATGGAAGCTGATTGCCCTTGTTCTCCCTATTCTGGGCGCCGTGCTGCTCATGGGAACTCTTATTATCGACAACACGCACAACTGGTACGATATCGCTGGCGGCGCTACCATTGGGGCACTCATGTCTTTGGCATCGTTCCGGATGGTGTATGCGAGTGTCTTTGACTGGCGATTCAACCACATCCCACTTAACCGTAACATCCCTTTTGACGGGTTTTCGAGGACGGATCTTGTTGCTACCAATCGTGCTGGATGGAAATCACCTACGGGAGAGACTGATTCTGTTGTTGTGCCTGGTCGGGTGCACTGAGTTGGATGTGATATTCGTTGTTCCAAAAGGAGGCTTCTCCTTTGCGAATCGTATGGGGGATAATGTGATTGCGGCTCGGGCGTCATTACTATGCGATGGCGTGTCTTCATAGTGTTATTACAGCATGATAAACAGTTTTGAATAGAGAATATGAATACCTTGGAATGAGTCTTGTTGTGTCTTGGGTGTGTGATGTATCATGTGAGCGTGATGATGTGATGCTCGCCGACATGGTGCGGGATGCTTCCAGAACAGCGGCACTTCTTACGGGATGCCGCGTCACGTCGAATTCTAGAAGGCAGATCAGAGATCGATCTCATCTCAATAGTCGTTGAATCATTAGACGCTAAGAATAGGGTATACCTAGAAAATGAGGGTGATCTATATACAAATTGATGAGATGATCAAAAAAAAAAAAAGTAATCAAAAAAACTCCACCAACACTCTTCGCTCACGAAGTCGTCATCGTGCCGGGCTCAGGCAACGTCAAGTCCAGCAGATACGCATTCCCAATCTTCGTCGTCTCCCCGTTGTTCAAGTAACTCGTGTGCCCACTTCCGTTGCGCGTCACGAAGACCGTGTTCTCCATCTCCCGGTGCAGACCCAGCGCCCAGGTATACGAGGTCTCGGGGTCGTAGAGCGAGTTCAGCATTAGCAGCTTCGTCGCGCCCTTGTACGCGATCGGCGCGGGCGGGTTCGTGAGCTTGCTGGGCCAGCCGAGACAGGTCGTTTGGATCTTGTAGCTCTGCGTTGAGCCGAGGACTAGGGGCGTGAAGGAGGCGCCCAGACGTTGCTTTTCGAGGAGATCCGCGAGGTCGGTGGAGGCGTGCGCCCAGTCCTGGCATGCGATTGCTGTGCCGGAGTAGAGGAAGCTGTCGATGTAGGCGCCCGCGCCAGCGAGGCCGTTGAATTGCGAGAAGGCCGTCGCGTTGCCTTCGTCGGCTTCTTTCAGGGCCTGGGCGAAGGCGGGCCAGTCGCTGGTCGAGGCGAGGAAGCCTTGGATGCAGAAGAGGATGTCTTCGGCGTTTTGCTCCGAGCGGCAGGATACGTCGTCGCAGCTGAGGGCCGGGATGGGCGTGGTGCTGGCGCGGTCGCGCACGCGGAGGAAGACGGATTCGATGTCGTCGTTTTGGAGCACGCAGTCCTCGGACGTGGCGCACCAGGCGAAGAGCTGCTTGAGGGTGGCTTCGTAGGTGGTGGATTCGATGAGGAGGTTGCTCGCTTCGGATTGCGAGCGCTGCAGGTTACCGTCCAGGATGATGGCGCGGAAACTGTCCGGGAAGAGCTGTGCGTACTGGCCGAAGAGCTGGGTTCCGTATGAGAGACCCAGGTAGCTGGCTTTCTCGCCGAGAGCGAGACGCACGGCTTCGTGGTCCTTGACGGCGCTGATGGTGTCGAGGAAGTTGATGAGGTCGCCGGTCTTCTCGATACAGCTGGCCGCTAAGTCCGTGTTGTACTTGATCAGCGCCTCATACTCGTCTTCCGTCGTGGGCATGAACTTGACGCGCTTGTTGAATAGTTTGGGGTCGCATTCCAGGGGCGTGCTGATACCGACACCGCGGGGATCCAGACCGATGAGGTCGAAGCGGGCGAGGATCTCGGGATCAAACGCATCAGCGCTGAAGGCAACGACTTCCGTGGCCTGACCACCTGGACCACCCGGGTTGACGAAGAGATATCCGATGCGATTCGCCTTGTCTGTGGCTTCGCGACGGATCATGCCCAGCTCAATCGTCTCGTTCTTAGAAGACGAGTTCCAGTCCAACGGGACGCGGTATGTCGCGCAGGTTGTGGTGTTGCCGGGGAATAAATCTGAAGGGCAAGCATCCCATTTGATGCTCTGCCCGGATGTCTTTACCCAGTCGGAGACGGCATTGCTGCCGTCTCGCTGAACGGGGGCAGCTTGTGCCAGACCTGCGGCGCCAATGCCCGCAATGAGGACTTGGTGAAGAGGCGCCATTTTTTTTTTTTCAATCCAGTCGTTCTTACAGAATGCAGCTCTTGTAAGATTGCTTGGATGAGAAAAGAAGGCGGGAGACGTGAAGACCTCTTTTATATATAGGCGTGGCTGGCTTGTAAGCTGGAGCTGACGATCACCATCCTCCTACTTGTACGGAATACAGACTTACTACCCAGTACCTTGTCAGCTCTAAAAAGAGACGAACATGATCAGCATTATGGGTAGGGATCGGCAGTAGATCCGGTTGTTCAACGAGGCGATGTCACGCTTGTCTCGGCAACATCGTCAGCGACATGGCCAGTGCTTCTCTCGTGGCGGGCCAGACCAGGCCTCATTCGATTCGAATGGCATCAAGTTGCACATGGAATTACATCGAGCTTACGCACGCATTCGCTAGGCGATGTGACCGGCTGTTGTCTAGAGCAGTTGGGCTTTGGGGTAACGGTGACAACAACAGGGTACCTGCCTCGAACAAGTCCTACAATCCCATTCTCTTGACTGTTCTCTCAGTCTCGATCTCGAAGGATTCTGTTACTTCGTACGAGGTTCTCGTAGGTATTCCCCCAACCTCCAGAGCCCCATAACACTGCCGGCACTTACGGATTACTCGTATCTCCAGACTCCAACCTGCCAGCCTCTACGAAGTACACTACGGATTAATATGAACCGCAGCGGCCCGAATAACATTTTCCTATCTCATAATGGATTCGGCGCAATCATGATCCCAATGCGACCCGTGGGTCCAGAAGTGCCTAGCATGGCAGCCTGCCTAGTCCGCGCCGATGCTTAGCGGGCCAGTTTATCAGTGACGCTATCTTCAATCCGTTTCCTCCTACCTCTTTGGTGTTTTCCATACGTCATCGACGAAGCTGCCGGCGCGGTGAGACTGACCGACTTTAGCAGGTCCGCCGTTCGAGTCGGCGCCGATGCCTCATCCGTCGCTGACGTGAAACACGCGCGATTAAGGCGGGAAAATTTCTTCCGGAGCGAGGCATCGATATCGTGGACCGAGGCTGGGGAGGCTTGAGACAGGAGCACACGATGAGAGTGCGACCACATAGCGAGAAGAAGACCGATGTGATTGAGACGCTTTTCTCACAGCGGTGCAGACACTGAGTCTCTCCGAGGGTTGTCTGCGGATTATAAAAAAGACGTGATGCTTCAAGAAGATCGGAATCAGATCAACGTCAAGAATCAATTGGCTGTTGTCTCAAATAGGAAAAAAAGAAAATTATCGTCAGAGATAAATAATGTCGCTCTCTGTTAAATAGCAGGCATCAGAAATGCCAAAAAGAAGCATCCAAGGTCTTCAAGGAAGAAAAAATGCATCAGCCGTGAATCGAACACGGGGCCCATCGATGGCAACGATGGATTTTACCACTAAACCACTGATGCTGAAGTTGTATTGGATGGTTATAAGTTTACTGGTCTAAAGTAGTTCATATACGAGTGATGCCTCCCCACAACAGACGCAAGAAGTGGTAGAACGAAGCATATCGGGACTATATGAACATTCTAGAATATGTTGACCATAACATTGGTTCTCTTATCATCCTCTAGTAATTTAAAAAGTCGTTCTTCGTGTACAGCCTGGATTCTGGCGATACAATCTGTAGTTCTTCGGCGACTTGAGATGCTGGATATTCAAGTAACGGGTAATATGCGTATGTAGAGATTCAGGGGTGAAGCTCACGAGACGACAACGACGACACACCAAGGCCTAGCACGGGGGCGACAGCGAGCCATCATGATCTGAAAATTAGAAATACTTTATTACTAGAAAATAGGAATAGTACACAATATGTAGTAACTTATGCGGTATCTCCATATTGCAGATACCGCGGCATCGACTCCGCGATCCAGCTCTCCTGTCCGCATGCAAACCACGACGCGTCTACATACACCTTCCTTAGGTAAATTCTGGGAACTGGCGGCGATTTATATCACGTGAGAAGCCCAACGAACGACATCGTGCCGTTCAGTAATACCTGTGATAATGTATTCAGGTACCCATTGTAGGCACCTGTAGCAGCTGCCCCAGGTCGCTGCCGTTCGTTCGCCGGGGCGCGACTGCCGTTGCTGTAAATAAAGTGGACGTGACTGCCTTCGCGACAGGAGACGCTCGGACCCACTACGGACCGGTATCAACGACAGACAACATCCTCCCGACGCGTACCCAGGTATCTATCTCGCGTGCCTTCCCTTTACATTGAAGCAACCTGAGGAAGGTGCGATTGAACACGGTCAAAAATCTGGGTATAAATGTCTCTCCCCCCATCCCAAAAAACCAAACCTCTTCCTCTCCCACACATCTTCCTCACAACTTGCTTCCACACCGTCCTCCACTGCAATCCATCATTCATCTTCCTCCCATCATCTTCCCGCTTCATTCCTCCATCAATCTCAGCATCCTCAGACTTCTTTCCTCTCCTCTTTCGACTTCTCTTCTCCGCCGCTCGCTACTCGGCGCATCATTCCTTTCTTCTTCGCAGCGTTTCCAGCGCTGCTTCTGATCAGCGGATTCTTGTCTTCATCTCTTCAGCGCTGCTTTTCATCAGCGCGTCATTCTCTGCTTCTTCTCGTGTTTGCCATCCTCCCTCCTCCATCGTCCTCCACCATCCTCCAACTCTACCGCCCTTCAATGCAGCGCGTCTTCGTCAACAGCGACTGCCCGCGACCGCCCGCCGAACTCTCGCCATCCGCGAAGCTCCGAGAAGCATCGCCTTCCCAATCCATTCTCCTCTTCGCACGTCGCAGACGCGCTCCGATCTTTCTCGCCTGGTTTCACAGTCCTCTCGTGGACTGGTCTCCGTACCTCGGGTAATCTCCCACTTCAATCTCCGTCCCCTCCCCCCAGTCCCTTCCTAACTTGTCGGACTCATCACTAATTCTCTGTCCCCCATCATTTAGCGACAAGATCCAGCAAAGCCGACCGGTCTTTGCATCCCCCATTCCTTCTCATCTCTGTATTCCTTTTCCGGGGAATACCTACCTTCACCAACATTGGAGGGGGGAACTTCGTGAGTCCTCGGGTTGCGTGGCGGGCCTCCATTTCCTACTTCTATTCCTTTTCGAGTGAATACCTCCCCATGTATTCCCATCGCGGGAATACTTCCTCTCTTATTCCACTCGATGGAATACCACACCCATGTATTCCTTTTCGGAGGAATACCTCCTATCGCACACTTTTCTAACTGGAGGGAGGAACTTCGTGAGTCCTCGGGTGAGCGGCGGGCCTCCATTCCCTACTCGTATTCCTTTTCGAGGGAATACTTCCTCTTTATTCCTCTCGATGGAATACCACCCCATGTATTCCTCTTCGAGGGAATACTTCCCATTGCACACTCTTCTAACTGGAGGGGGGAACTTCGTGAGTCCTCGGGTGAGCGGCGGGCCTCCATTTCACTTCTGTACAGTGTATTCCTAGGGAATACTTTCTTTTCTATTCCTGCTCGAGGTAGTTACCTCACCATGTATTCCTCTTCGGGGAATACTTCCTATTGCACTCTTCTAACTGGAGGGGAGAACTTCGTGAGTCCTCGGGTGAGCGGCGGGCCTCCATACTAACTTCTAGGTCCCAAACATTGGAGGGGGGAACTTCGAGAGTCCTCGGGTGAGCGGCGGGCCTCCATTCCACTTCTGTATTCCTAGGGAATACCTCCTCTTCTATTCCTTCTCGAGGTAGTTACCTCACCATGTATTCCTCTTGGGGGAATACTTTCCTTCCTTCTCCTTCTCGAGGTAGTACCTCATCATGTATTCCTACCTTGGAATACGTGGATACGTTGGAGGGGGGAACTTCGAGAGTCCTCGGGTTGAGCGGTGGGCCTCCATACTAACTTCTAGATCCCAAACATTGGAGGGGGGAACTTCGTGAGTCCTCGGGTTGCGTGGCGGGCCTCCATTTTCACTTCTGTATTCCTAGGGAATACTTTTTCCATTCCTTCTCGAGGTAGTACCTCACCATGTATTCCAAGGGAATACTTCTCCATGTATTCCTATGGAATACGTGGGTATAATACGTTGGAGGGGGGAACTTCGAGAGTCCTCGGGTTGAGTGGTGGGCCTCCATTTTCACTTCTGTATTCCTCGGGAATACAGACTTTTCTTTCCTTTTCGAGGTAATACCTCCCCATAGATTCCTAGGGAATACTTCCTGTTGTATTCCTGTGGAACACGTGGGTACATGTTGGAGGGGGGAACTTCGAGAGTCCTCGGGTTGCGTGGTGGGCCTCCATTCTTGTCTTTCTTCCCTTCTTCTTCACACTGGAGGGGGGAACTTCGAGAGTCCTCGGGTGGTGGTGGGCCTCCATTCTTGTCTTTCTTTCCTTCTTCTTCACACTGGAGGGGGGAACTTCGAGAGTCCTCGGGTGGTGGCGGGCCTCCATTCTTGTTTTTTTTTTTTCACACTGGAGGGGGGAACTTCGAGAGTCCTCGGGTGGTGGTGGGCCTCCATTCTTGTCTTTCTTTCCTTCTTCTTCACACTGGAGGGGGGAACTTCGAGAGTCCTCGGGTGGTGGCGGGCCTCCATTCTTGTCTTTCTTTTCATTTTCATCATACTGGAGGGGGGAACTTCAAGAGTCCTCGGGTCGAGTGGCGGGCCTCCGTTTTTTCTTGCCGTATTCCAAGGGAATACTTCCCCATGCATTCCTATGGAATACGTGGGTACATGTTGGAGGGGGGAACTTCGTGAGTCCTCGGGTGCGAGGTGGGCCTCCATTCTTGTTTTTTTTTTTTTCTTTCTTTTCTATTACACTGGAGGGGGGAACTTCGAGAGTCCTCGGGTGGTGGTGGGCCTCCATTCTTGTCTTTCTTTTCTTCTTCACACTGGAGGGGGGAACTTCAAGAGTCCTCGGGTGGTGGTGGGCCTCCGTTCTTGTCTTTTTTATTCACATTGGAGGGGGGAACTTCGAGAGTCTCCGGGTCGAGTGGCGGGCCTCTGTTTTTACTTGCCGTATTCCAAGGGAATACCTCCCCACGCATTCCTAGGGAATACGTGGGTACATTTTGGAGGGGGGAACTTCGAGAGTCCTCGGGTGCGCGGCGGGCCTCCATCCTCACTTCTTGTATTTCTTTTTTCCTTTTCCGGGGCAGGTGTGCCCTATTTCTTTTCCTGTCAAAGACTATTCCTTTCCCATGGAATAGTTTCTTACACACTGGAGGGGGGAACTTCGAGAGTCCTCGGGAGAGTGGTGGGCCTCCATACTAACTTCTAGGCTGTAAACGTTGGAGGGGGGAACTTCGAGTCCTCGGGAGAGTGGTGGGCCTCCGCAGCTAACCACAGGTCGTAAATTGGGAGGGGGGAATTTCGAATCCTCGGGTTGAGTGGTGGGCCTCCGCAGCTAACCACAGGTCGTAAATTGGGAGGGGGGAATTTCGAATCCTCGGGTTGAGTGGTGGGCCTCCGCAGCTAACATCTAGGTTGTAAATTGGGAGGGGGGAATTTCGAATCCTCGGGTTGAGTGGTGGGCCTCCATGCTAACCACAGGTCGTAAACTTGGAGGGGGGAATTTCGAATCCTCGGGTTGAGTGGTGGGCCTCCATGCTAACCACAGGTCGTAAACTTGGAGGGGGGAATTTCGAATCCTTGGGTTGAGTGGTGGGCCTCCGCAGCTAACATCTAGGTCGTAAACGTTGGAGGGGGGAACATCGAGTCCTCGGGAGAGTGGTGGGCCTCCATGCTAACATCTAGGTCGTAAACTTGGAGGGGGGAATTTCGAATCCTCGGGTTGAGTGGTGGGCCTCCGCAGCTAACATCTAGGTCGTAAACATTGGAGGGGGGAATTTCGAATCCTCGGGTTGAGTGGTGGGCCTCCATGCTAACATCTAGGTCGTAAACTTGGAGGGGGGAACATCGAGTCCTCGGGAGAGTGGTGGGCCTCCATGCTAACATCTAGGTTGTAAATGTTTGGAGGGGGGAACTTCGAGAGTCCTCGGGAGAGTGGTGGGCCTCCATGCTAACCACAGGTCGTAAACGTTTGGAGGGGGGAACTTCGAGAGTCCTCGGGAGAGTGGCGGGCCTCCATGCTAACATCTAGGTCGTAAACGTTTGGAGGGGGGAACTTCGAGAGTCCTCGGGTCAGTGGTGGGCCTCCATTCGACTGCTAACTTCATAGGATCGTAAACATTTGGAGGGGGGAACTTCGTGAGTCCTCGGGTCAGTGGCGGGCCTCCACAATATATCGAGCTTTTTTCGAATTATCCAAGGTATTCCCCCTAATCCCATCGAGATAGATTTCTGCTAATGACATCAGGGACAGGCGTTGATGGTTGACGGATGGAGCTATGGGAAACGATTTCGTTCGAGCAGGGCTATGGGACGTGGGAGTCCGGACATCTGGCCGCGAAGGGTGGGAGGCATGCGATACTGAAGGACGGAAGAGTGACGAAGGGCACTGGTGATAGTCAGCTTTGTGGAATGAATCAATAAGGCGGCGGGTGGTCAACCTCAAGAACGGAAATTTTCACTTGAACTGTGATATGATTTCAGATGCATTCTATTGAATATTTGCGTGGACGAAGGAAACAAATAGCAAGGGGGAGGTCTCATCTGCAAGCAAACAAGCAAGGGGTTAGGGCCGCGTAGCTTCGTCCCCAGATTGATGGACAGGCACGTAAAGATGACTCGAAAGCAAAAATAACAAAGCCGATGACATGTAAAACCATTTTATTCTCCACGGGTAGTCTTTCTCTCTCTCTCATTAAGCTAATTAGGACTGGTTTTACTTAGTCTTGGTTTTCCGCTTGCCACCGTCCTTGGGGGCCGGCTTGGCCTTCTTCTCTTCTGTGGAAGCAGGCTTGGCCTTCTTATCTTCCTTGGAAGCGGCAGGCTTGGCCTTCTTCTCCTCCGCGGGGGAAGACTTGACCTTCTTCTCCTCTACGGGAGCGGTCTTGGCCTTGCTGTCCTCCTTGGGAGCAGCGGACTTCGCCTTCTTGTCTTCCTTGGAAGCAGGCTTGGCCTTCTCCTCTGTGGCAGAAGGCTTGACCTTGCTTTCCTTGGCAGCGGGCTTAGCCTTCTTCTCCTCAGCGGCAGGAGACTTGGCCTTGTTGTCCTCCTTGGGAGCGGACTTGCCCTTCTTCTCTGTGGCTGAGGGCTTCTCCTTCTTCTCCTCAGTGGCAGCAAGCTCCTTCTTGCTCTCTTCCTTGGAAGCAGCAGGTTTGGCCTTCTTGTCCTCTGTGGCTGAAGGCTTCGCCTTGTCGTCCTTGGCCTGAGCAGCCGTCTTCGGCTTGTTGAGGGCCTTGGGGTCGAGACCACGTTTTCTCATGGCGTTGCGCTTGGCGCGCTCGATGTACGCCTCATCCTCTTCGTCGTCGAAGCCGCCGAAGTCATCACCTTCGGTCTCTGCAGCACTCTCGTCGACAATGGGGGTCTTGTCGATGACCTCATCTTCGTCTCCTGACTGCTGCTTGGAGGCGGACTCGGACTTGTTGTTTCTTACTACCAAGTTCGCGGGCGTGGGTCCGATCTTCTGGAATTTGGCGACGTAGCTGATGAATATTAGAGGATTGTACAGGGTATGCTTTCAAGAATTGGAAAACTTACAAACCGTCCAAGTTCAGGGTGTGGGGGTACTAAGGGATTGAAAGTCAGTATTGATCAAGAATCCCCTAAGGTGGTGGATGCCTCGTTGTCGACATGACTTACAAATCGGCGGGTGAGACTTAAGCTCTTGCTGTAAGACAACCTTGATTAGCAAAGGATTCAAGAATAAGGGGCCTACAGGAGGATCCATTATCTCCAAGACAGGCAGAAGAATCGACTTACTCAAAGACTTTGCCCTGGTATGCAGTGAAACCCTCCTTTCCGAAAGGAATCTCGGTAGAAACTAGACGGACGTTCGGCTGTAGTCAATGTTAGCTTTGTGTCGTTCCATGCAGACCGTGGATTCGAAAGCCTGCAAGGCATCCCGGAAGCTAAAGACGACGGGGCGAGCCGTACCCTCTTTTTCAAAGCATATTGAACGACTGGAAATTGTTAGTTACGCTGTCATAGAACGGAATAGTGCAGTGTAGACATACCCATTTCGTTCTCTTCTACGCTTACACTACATGTAGAGTAGACCTATGAAACCGTTAGTCAATTGGTCAACTAGACAGGGGACGGCTCTGTCACTCACAACAACACCACCAGATCCAGCGTGGTTTACCGAATCGATGGCTCCCAAAAGCAGCTGCTTCTGAGTGTGGGGTATCGTAATGAAATCTTTCTCGGTCTTGTTCGTCTTAACGGACGGATCCTTTGCAATGACTGAGTGTGTTAGTTGACGGAAACAAGGACCTTAAGACTGATGATAGATACTTACCACCTGTACCAGTGCAAGGGCTAAATGTAATTGAGTTAGCTATCGCCTTCAAGTGTACCTCTCAGGGATGCCTGGAATGAGGTATGCGATGATAACTCGAAGTGAACTTACGCATCTGTAACAAGCATTAGCATATCAATTCGTATAAGAGGTGAGATACGCTCTCAGGAGTTGACTCACCAAGTAATACTCTGTCGAAACCTCCCATGACCTTGGGGAAATCTCTCTGCTTCAAGTCAGTCACTGAACGCCTTATCCATCTCGGAAAAACCATCGCTAGGCTTGTGTCGAGATCGAGGAATCGTCGGGAATATTCCATCACTTACGGCATCGTAGTTGCAGACAATGACTAGTCAGATGATTAGTACACGATCTCAACGTGTGCAGTCAGGAATGATTAGGCAGCTTACCGTTCCTGCAGCCAAGTCTGTGAACGTTTCCGATCAAACCACGCGAACGTGTTTTGGAAGGATCCTGGGTAATGTAAGCCTCAGGCATAGCGACTAGGACATGCCAAATTACATACGTTGGCGAAAATACAGCCGGTATTGTTCATCATAGCGGCTAGATATGTTGTTTTACCACCGGGAGCACTAGCCATATCCACTGCACGTAACAAGTCAGCAGATGCATTCAGAAGCCCATGCAGGAGTAAAGCGCAAAGATGTCGAGAGGCACGTCTAGACAATGAACGTTTGAGATTGATCAGGGGTCGTAACTTACGAATTCGCTCGCCCTTCTGTGGCGCCAAAGCCATACAGGGGAGGAAAGAACTGGCGGCTTGCAAGATGTACTGTCCGGCAAGATACTCGGGCGTAGCTAGAGATCACCAATTAGACTCGTAAACGAATGGTAGATTGAGATCGCGCGTGTGGTATTTACCTCCCAGGCTGTTGAAAGAGCATGTCAGCAATGGTAAACTAAAGGGTTTCCAGGATGCTACGGCGCAGAGCCTCAAAAGAGTGCTGGGGAGCGTGACTTACGGAACGTTTGACTCGAATACTTGCAGACCAACCTACGAGTTCTCGAGTTAGCTTTGCCGAACTGACGCCTCTGATGAGAGGGTCGGCTCTCGGGGGTGGCGCCATATGCAGCACTCCGCCACTAGTTGCTCACCTTGGACCATTTGCCAACCTGTCAAAGAGTTAGTAAGTGTCAGATTGAATATTGGAAGTCGCAGAACATTTTCGAGGCAACCGTTCTAATGATGGCGAATTCGCGAAAAGGGGGTATGGGAAGGTATGGACTAACCGGCTCGAGTGTGACACCACGGTTGATCAGGGCAGAGGCGAGTTCTCTTCTGCTGGTCTTCAGGGTGTTTGTTCTGAATAGTGAGTTAGCGAAAATCGAATGCAATCAAGTTCCATGTATGCGCATACCTGATAACAATGGGACGAGGGCTGCAAGCATGATTGTCAGCACTTTACCCCTTATTCACGGCCAAATCACCATGCGTTCACTCACGTCTCGTTGGCATCGAAGAAGGCAAGAGCCTCTCTCTATTACAATCGTTAGCGACAGTTAAACTTGGCACAACTTCGAAAAAGGGGGCTTACCGGAGGGAACAGGTTAAGGAGCTTCTCAGCAAGGAACTCCGAGTAACCTGCCAAACAACATCAGCGCAAGTCCAGGCAAACCTCCAAACTCCAATCCAGCACGCACCGTAGTATGCGCAAATGTCCTTCAGCAACTGCGCGGTGTATTCAGACCGGGAAGTACCATCCTCAGCCAAGTTCGCAAAGTCATCCAGGACGCGAATCGTGTCGGATATTCTCTGTCGGAGGAGCTGCAAATCAGGCGTCAACATCGCCGTGTTCTGCGCATCATCGTCCTTATCAAGAACGTGGGGAACATCGATGTTGGTCTGTAGTGTCTCTTGCATCTCGGCCTCAGCGGCAGCCTCCTCCTCGGCCTTCTCCTTGTCCAATTTCCGGGACAGACCGACGATGTTGGCGGCCGTCAGTCTCTCCTCGGCATCACCCTCGGAATCGTCTTCGTCCTCCGAGAACATGGCGCGTCGCTCTCCTTCGCCCTCAGAGTCGTACACGGAGTCGTCCGAGCCAAGGAAATCGTCCGCCATCATCTCGTCGTCGTCGCCCTCGATATCGGACATCTCCTCGTCCTCGTCGCTGAATCCACCACCAATGCCATCGCTGATATCATCGAGATCGAGCTCGGGTTCGGGCTTGGCCTTCTTGCCATTCGGTTTCGCGGCCTTGCCGCCATTGCGCGCCGGGGCAGCAGGTGCGGCCTTCGCGCCCTTCGCCTTTCCGTTGTTGGGGCCCTTTCCGTTGTTGTTGCCGGCCTTGGCGTTGCCTTGCTTGCCATTGGCCTGCTTGCCGCTGGGCTTGCCGTTCTGCGCCTTTCGCTTCTTCGTCTCGGGGGCGTCGTCGACGGGCAGACCGGCTTTGCGCTTGAGTTTCGCGATGTGAGCGTCGGACAAGGGCTCGGGGATACCCTGGTGCTTGAGGCGGTTTCCAACACCCATCTTGAACAACTAATCGTATGCACAAATGGGTATTCTTTTCTTTTTCTTGTTGTTCAAACCGTGGGGAGGGAAAATAAAATCACGGCAAAGAAAAAGGTGAATTTAAATTTCCCACGACTACGAGTAAACCAAGCGCCGAACTTCCCTTCAGTCGCGCAGTTGCAGGGCAATCAAATGCAAGGTGATGGGAACTTTTTTTGAAAACGGGGACCCACTCCGATAAGAAGCAACGCCCCGATAAGAAACGTACAAGTTACTTTCGCCCCATGTCATTTCACGTTTCCCGAACCCGCGGTTTCATGGTCTCCCATGCTTTTCGAAGAGCAGGTTTACAGCTCCAGCCACATAGTGGGGGTAAGTGCTTGCGTCTGTGAGACGAGGAACGCCCAGAACAAGAAGAGGCGCCACATAATCTCATCATTCAACTGCGTCGTCATATGAGCTCTCCCTCTCTTTCACGTTCCTAAAACCAAAGCATTAACGTACCACCTGAAATTCTTCACGTTTCCTACCTTGTCGCGTAATATTCACGGTATAATTACATCGCGAACAACAATAACAGACACAATGACCGAAGTTGCGTTTGCCCGGTCCTTCCTGGCCGCCCTTGACGGCCGCCCAATCCGGATATCGCCAGACCATGTCGAGGATCCCAAGTCCACCGCGCGAAGCGCCGTACGTGCCCCTCTATACGAATCGTGATTCGCCAACATATCCTACAAGTAACTAACATGTCTACATAGTACGTCCTCCCCAAGATGTCCAAGCCCATGAGCAAACGCAAGGGGGCCAGCGTAGCGCCAGGCCAAGAGCGAAGCCTCGTCGTCACCGTCAAGTCGCTTCGCAACCCGCCGCTCGACCTGAAGCTCACCTCTCAGACGCCCAACACCTCCGTACATGACATCAAGGTCGCCGTTGCCAAGGAAACCGGCATCGCCGAGGACAAGATCAAGGTCCTACACAAGAAGAAACCCGTTGCTGATAGCAAGGTGTTGAAGGACTTGGTCGGTGAAGGCGAGACGGCTGTCGAGTTCTCTGTCATGGTCATGGGAGGTGCCTTGGCTATGGCAGCAAAGGCTACTGTTAATTCGGATCCAGTAGCCCAGGGTTCAAGTGGCACAGATGTCCTGCAGACTCAAGAGTTTTGGGATGATCTCAAAGGTTTCTTACTACAACGGATACGGGATGAAGAATTGGCAGCAGACGTCACGAAGACATTTCGGGAGGCATGGACGGCTAAGGGATGAATGCACACTTGCTTGGGGACGATGTTAGTTAACCAGAGGGACGAGCCTTGGCACTGTTTCGCTAGTTCAATGCGCCGAATAAGAAGGAGTGCATATGGCGAACAATATCATGGATTGAGGGATGCGACAAGGATGCTCTACAGTCCAGGAATAACTAAAGTGATGTAGTAACATTAGCTAACATCGAATCTGGAGTTTGTGTCGAGCAACCCTCTCAACAGGCCACTAAACTACCTTGGTTGCAGTCAGCAACGTACTTCCCCTCATCGCGGTATCGTGAACTTCGTAGGCCAGGATTAACCCAGCCAATCCTTTTGTCTTCTTCATCTAACTCATACCGTAGCTACACCCAATATGCTTATCCAGCCAGACCCTTGCTGACAGCCTTCAGTATAGTATCGTATTCGATATCATCTGGTTCGTTGGCTTGGTACTCGACAGCAATGCCGTTGAGCGAGCGCTTCAAGGCCTCCTTGGATGAAGCGTACACCATCTTCGACTGCTTGGATGTTAGTGGCACGGACTCACGGAACCGCGTAAGGGGCGGAGGGTGCGGGATCGGCAATGCTCACCATGATAGCAGCGTCGTCTGGAGACCAGGCGATGAAGGTGATCTTGTTTCTGCGTCTTGTTAGCATGATGCATGTGTCGCGCGGATCTGCGTGACTAACCGGGAACCCTCTCCACTGGCAAGGTTGTATTCAAAGTCGTAGCAAGCGTATCGGGGACCCTTGACTTGAGCACCCTGGCCGGGTTGTGAGTATTCGAACGAAGAAGGATGAGTCGACAGCAGCGCAGTCAGCAGCTTACAGATTTGGAGAGGCAGGTAGCGTCTAGGAGCTTCTGGCGGAAGTGGTCCCATTCCTTATCGGCGGAAGCTTCCTCAACGACGATCTCGCGGTTGTTGTCGGTCAGCTTGAAGATGATGTATTTGTACTTCTTGGCGAGCTTGAGTTCATTGAAGGCAGATACGCATTCCTGCGAAACAGACGCTCTAGACAACAAGGTGATCGTGTCAGTTAGGCCAGCTCAATTGGCGTCCGATTTTCTGTGCTTCGGTGGAGCGAGCGGCGTATGGTTTGATCACACGATCGCATGCGGGGAGGTTGTGCCCAGACGGCGATGACGAAGAAGGACTTGGAGAGGTAGAACAAACCCTGATTGAGACTGCGAGAGGGCGTCAGATCAGGACAGGCAAAGCCGTGGCGAGTTCACGGGAGGGGCAGGTGCAGCAGATTCTTACCATGGCGACTGGACTATGGGGGGAGGTAGGATGAAGGGGGGTAGATGAAGGCTAGGAGAGCTAGGAGATGCGGTCAGCGGCGAGAATAGCGAATGCGCAAGCGGATATAAGTAGAGATGTGGCCAGCAGGGCCAGCAGGGCGGATAGAAAGGATACAGTGGGCAAGGACTAACAAGAGTGAACAGCACGGATGAGTCGCTGACGTGGTCCGAAATCGTTAAAAAGTTGGGTTTGGACCGGGCAATAGTGGAAAATAAGGGGGTAGGTTAGGATGAGGGAAAGAAAAGAGGTAAGGTTGGTTAAAGAAAGACTGGATACCTGACAGGCTGACACTATCGCAATGGAGGGGAAGGTACGGTGTTCAAAAAAGTGACGCCCTGAGTGCGAGAGCCTGTGCACACTGTGCCGAAGAAAATAGCGTCTCGTACATAGGGCAGGGACGCAGGCATCTGCTACAGTACGAGGCACGGATACATACGGCAACGCATGTACGAGGTACGAGGTACTTCTGCCGGCGTGCTTCTGCTTCTGCTTCGTGCTTCGTGCTTCGCTCTTCATGGGATGGTACGGAATACCGGTAGCGTGCCTGCCCGTCTGCCCTTTTCACCCTTGGGCCTCTTGGGCCTTGGGACCTTCCACCAGCCCTTCCTCCCAAGGTTCTACGGATTACGGATTTAGGTACGGAAGAAACAGGCTTGTACGAATGCAGCGTGGGTTACATAATGGCGAGTGCGTACTCCGTAGGTAGCGGGCGTACGAGTAGGCGTTGCGTAGCGGTAGCGTAGCTTGTAACAGACAGAGGACGTGCCCGGTAGTAGCCACTGAGCAGCCCGGCCTGAACGGCTCTGAGCCGCCTGAGTGTGGTATCCAACTCTGAGCTGCGTACGGAGCAGGTACCTACACCTACCTACGGATTAAGCTATACGGATTACGGATCACCTACCTGAACTGTGAAGTCTGTCAACTGCAACCTTGGAAGAACTCCCGGGTATAATCCGCCAGAGCTGGTTAACAGACGGGAGCTCTGAAATCGGCAGAGAGTATTTGGAATTCCTTCAGCTTCAACGTGATGGACGTACCTATTCAATACCTTACGGCTAACTCGAAACCTCATAACCCTAGATTTTCTACTCGTATTATGTTTCTCTTGTGATTATTATCGTTACGGGTTATATTGATGGGATTCTGCAATTTACCGGGTCGTGATGACGGGCAATCGGCGCTGGACTAGGTATTAGTGGGGGCATGGGCTCGACATGGGCTCGACAAGGGCTCGACAAGGGCTGGGTATGGGCGACGAGTCGGCGGGGCTTGGCTTGACTGTACAACATAAGTACATACATATAAAACGAGGGTACGACCGATGATTGACCCTGAGGTCCATGTGTCGTCCGTTCGAGTAATACTACCTACAGCCTACCTACTTACAGCAGTTCTGTTGCTTCTGTCGTAATACCTGACTTGCTACCCAGAACGGCTCCCTTGCAGTTGCGGCTGTCGAGCAGTTGCAGGAAAAAGAAACACGGAAGAACCGTGAACAGCAGAATCTGACGAGTTAGCAGGAGACGTGTACCAGCTAAATTACTTATTATTTCATTCTTCGAGAACCACTACGGAATACAGTCAGACCTTGATATAAGAATTGTTTTTTTAGGAATAAGTCGCGACATAGGAATAAAAGTGGCCGTTCCGGGCCAAATTTGTATGGGAATAGGAATAATTCCTCAGAATAGGAATAGGAATAAAAATTCTATGCCAAGACCCCATATATATTCCTATATGTAGGCACTTAAAGGTCACAAAATCAACCCTTATAACAGCATAATATGGTATAAACTGATGAAGGTACCTAGGTACCTTCCAAATGCGGCAGGAATAGTGGGGCTAACCGGAAATGTGGGTCCAAATAGTAGGAATATTCCTCGAAGTAGGAATATAGAAGAGCCGTTCCCAAATTATTCCTATGTCACGGTTTGACTGTACTACCTTGGAACTAAATAATTTGTCCAGTCCAACAGAGAGACATGGGTGAATGGATAATAGCGTGTGAATACGGAATACGGAATACCGTAAAATAAAGAGGGTGTCGCTGGATATTAAACGGACACTTTTAACCACAATCACAATCACAATCCCGGAACTCTTCGGCTTGTTTCGGGCCCGGGGTTTTGTCCCTGGACGATCCGTACGATAGCATGTGAATCGACCTTTTCTCTCCTTCATTTCACATCTTCAAATTCACGTTCCATCCATCCATCCCATCTCATCACCGATTTCATTAACAGAATTTGTTTCAAAACAACACGTGCCGGGTCGGTGTTTGCCTGTTGATTAACATCCTCTGTAGATCTGTTGCGGTCAATTGGCAAGGCACAACCACCTACATAAACTAAACAAATAAGGGGAGGGTACTGCAATCAACTACTTTATATACCTAGTCCCCTTGGCTTGTCATTCTTCTCCTCCTCCTTCTTCTTCCCTGTCATCAACGAAAAAAAACGTGGGAAACTACCCCATTTCATTCCACACGGAAATCCCGTGTCCCAGGGAACCTTCGGGCCGAAACGGACCGCATAAGAACGGATTTATCCACGTTTTTCTGCAGCGATGAAAAAAAATGAAGGAAGGAAGGATAAAAAAGGGCCCCCATCAACATGGAACTCAACAAAAGAGAGCCCCAAAAGCCGATTTTATCGATAGATAGACGAACACGTGCAGCTGCTTATTCCCTAGTGTAATCCGTATCGTACACGTACCTACTATGATGGGTAGTCTACTGTACATAGAATCTGTCCCCTACGACATCATTCCGGGCATACTCGTAAATCATGCGAAATCTCGTCTCGCCGTCCTCTCTCTGTCTCTCTCCCGGCTTTCTTCGTTTGTAGGTGTGTGGCCCGGCAGCTTAGGTTCTTCCGTAGGTCTGCCGTACCGTCTTTCTCACCTCCCCCTCTGACATCTAGTGTGCATTTCTAGTCTGCTCATTACATCATGACTCGGGCGCCCCAGAATCTCTGCGGGCTGGGCATTTACCTACCTAGTCCTGATTCTGAATTGCCGTACGATTGGAATCGACCCAGAATACGTACGTTGTACCTTGCTTGTACGAAGTACGAGTAGTCACTTGTAAGCACGTTGCCGGACCAGAATCGCCAGCCCGGCTTTCCAACGAGAGGAAACAAGGGGTTTCAACCACACGCGCATATCCCGGAGACATTCTTTTTCCTCTCTTATTAAAAGCAAACTGCTAAGAAAGAAAGAACGTCAGTGCAAATTAAGAATCCGTCTTATTGACCAGGTACGGATTGCAGCCGTCCATCTTTCAACCCGGCTGCTCTTTCGTCGGGCTCCTATATCGTAGTTTGGCCTGCCCATAACACTACGGCGCGAAACCAGTCTATCCCGAGCAAAGATTATCCATATCATCACACAAAGGTCAGATCAACAGGCTCGGCAGGCCAATAGGATCAGCCGACTATTTCAGGCCATGCGAGGTACGAAGTACACCAGGCATCGTCACAGCATCGCGTCATGCAACCCAGCCACAAGCCTGATCAGCCGTGCAATCGCATGCCGGTGGAGCGTGTCGACCCTTTGACGCTTCAATATCGGGGCGGGTAATAATCGCCGCTCCTAGTAGTAAGCAGGACATCACCATATCACCGCTATTAATTCGTAACCCGAGTGAATTAGACGCCAAGGCTAGGTACAAGGCATGGATCGCTGTCACAGACAAAGCACAGAATCTAGAGAGCATCGGGGAATGCATCGTCCATCCCAATTACTACTACAAGAAGTAGACTGATTGACTGCTTTTAATCGGATTCTTGATTTTTTTTCCGAGCTCAGAACCACCATACAAAAGGTATGAGACGGTGGCCTAGCTAGCTAGCTAACAGTAATATACAACGCCTTTTAACAACGCCGTTCAGGATATCAGTAGTAGTAGTACGAACAATATACACGTGGTGGGTGAAGAGGGGAGAGGAAGGAGATTATACATGGCCACATGAGATGACATAATCCATCCCCGAACACCGAATTCAATGCTTTCCTTTTTTTGCCCAGATAGTTTTTTTTCTTTTGATACAAATGCAGAAGATGCAGGTTCAGACGCCCCTGCAGCTCCTTACATCATGCCGCCCATGCCTCCCATGCCGCCCATACCGCCCATGGGCGCCGCGGGCTTCTCCTCAGGAGCCTCGACAATGGCGACCTCGGTGGTACCGAGCAGGGA
This sequence comes from Xylaria sp. L1 SY-2022, assembly GCA_023079495.1. Taxonomy (NCBI): domain Eukaryota; kingdom Fungi; phylum Ascomycota; class Sordariomycetes; order Xylariales; family Xylariaceae; genus Xylaria; species Xylaria sp. L1 SY-2022. The sequence continues at coordinate 1,051,655 of JALIDW010000001.1, read as the reverse complement.
AGCGACACCGCTGGCGTCAACGAGACCAGTGCGGACGACCTTGAAGGGGTCGAGGATACCGGCCTGGATCATGTCGACGTACTCGCCCTTGGAGCTGTCAAAGCCCTTGTTGAAGTCGTTGCCGTACTCGTCCATGAGCTTGCCAACAACAACGGAGCCCTCAAGACCAGCGTTCTCGACGATGGTGCGGGCAGGGCGGGTGATGGCGTTCTTGATGATGCTAACACCAAGCTGCTGGTCGAAGTTGGTGGGCTTGACGTCCTTCAGGGCGTGAGCAGAGGCCTTGAGAAGGGCGGTACCACCACCGGGCAGGATACCCTCCTCAACGGCAGCACGGGTAGCGTTGAGAGCGTCGACGAAGCGGTCCTTCTTCTCGCCAACCTCAACCTCAGATGAGCCACCAACCTTGATAACAGCAACACCACCAGAGAGCTTAGCAAGACGCTCCTGGAGCTTCTCCTTCTCGTACTCAGAGGTGCTGGGGTCGGACATGACGCCACGGATCTGTTCGCAGCGCTGAGCAATGGAGTCCTTGCTTCCCTCACCGTTGAGGATGATGGTGTCCTCCTTGGTGATGGTGATGGATCCGGTGGAGCCGAGCATGTCGGGGGTGGCCTTGTCGAGCTTGACCTCAAGCTCATCGGTGAAGACAGTACCGTTGGTGAGGATGGCAATGTCGCCAAGGATGGACTTGCGGTTGTCACCGAAGCCAGGAGCCTTGACGGCAGCGACCTGGAGCTGGCCACGGAGCTTGTTGAGAATGCAGACAGCGAGGGCCTCACCGTCGATGTCCTCGGCGATGATAACGAGAGGGCGGCGCAGCTGAGTAGAGGCCTCAAGAGCAGGGATGATGTCCTGGACAGCAGAGATCTTCTTCTCCGAGAGGAGGATGAGAGGCTTCTCGAACTCGACCTTCTGGGCCTTGGTGTCGGTGATGAAGTAGGGGGAGACGAAACCGCGGTCGAATCGCATACCCTCGGTAACCTCGAGCTCATCGTTCAAAGTCTTGCCCTCCTTGACGGTGATAACACCCTCCTTGCCGACCTTCTCCATGGCGTTGGCAATCAGCTTACCAATGTGGGTGTCTCCGTTCGCACTGATCGTAGCAACCTGAGCAATCTCCTCGCTGGTGGTGATATCACGCTTGTTCTTCTGGAGGAACTCGACGACGGCGTCAACGGCAGCCTGGGTACCACGGCGAAGGTCCATGGGGTTGCAGCCAGCGGCAACGTTCTTAACGGTCTCGGAGAAGATGGCTCTGGCGAGCACGGTGGCGCTGGTAGTTCCGTCACCGGCAGACTCGTTGGTCTTGGAGGCAACATCCTGGAGGAGGCGGGCACCAAGGTTCTCAAACTTGTCCTGCAAGGTGATGGCCTTAGCAACGGTAACACCGTCTGTAGACACACATTCTCGTTAGCACATCCCAAGCTTGCCATCCATCGACAGTATAGTTTTACATGCCCTTTGTGATCTTGGGGGAGCCGTAGCTGGACTCGATCAGAACGTTGCGGCCCTTGGGACCTAATGTGGTGGCAACGGCCTTGGCGAGGGTCTCAACACCAGCGAGCAGAGCAGCACGGCCCTCAACACCGAACTTCAGCTCCTACAGTAGCATCCAGGTCAGTATCCTAGGTCTCAATTGGCCTAGCAAATGCCGAATGACACAATGGAACGCACCTTGTGGGCAAAGCGAAGCTGTTGACCAGCAGCAGCACGGTACTTGGTGGCTGCCGAGGCCACCGAAGCCCTGGTCCGTGAGGAAAGAGCACGCTGCATTGTGAGTTATGAATTACAGAAGAATATACAACGTCACAAAGGTAGGTATCACGGGAGAAACGGAGAAGGGAGGTTGAGGGGAATTGGTGAAGCAAGATTGTTTCTCTGGAAGATAGGACCGGAGGTTGGGGGAGCTTCAAAAATTTCGGCGGCGGCTGCGAAAAGCCAACCTTGGATTAGTGCATATTTCTGAGCTCTAGCCGTGGAAAACCGTCGAAGCACAGCTCCCTGATTACCTAATTCTAGCCGAGGATACGGATAGTTACATTAACTTTCGCGATAACTTGGTAAAGGCCCCTGTTAACTCATATATCCTGCATGCTAAGCGCTTATTTGTTACGTAATAGCTTGCTCAAAGCTACCCTATACGGAATAGCGTGATAAAAGTGCGGATGTACCTTGGCTAGCAGGTGCCCCTCCTTCCGCTCTTACGGATCCCGGAATCTTCCACAACCAACTGTCAATTCACGGTGAGAAGAGATCTGTTGTGAGACCAGACTCGGTAGAATTTCTAGATATGTTGGCGCATTGATGTGAAAGCCACGAATGTGTACGGCATAAAGGTACTCCCCGAACCATGAAGGCCCAAGTACTGTAAGTGAAGTAAATTCATCAGATGGGCATTCCGTAAGTGCAGCCCGTATTCCGTATGTCATTACGTTTTTCACGGGAATGACATCACCTGGATCTTGGAGCAGAATGCGCCGAACAAAGAAACACACGCGAATTTGCTGGCGTCAAGATTTTGTTAAGACTTCCCGCTTGGCATTCGGCACCTTTCAACGGCTCCATGTTTGCAGTTACATCTCATGTGCAGGCACCGTGAGGCACTTCGGCGGAATTCCAGCTGTGATGTGGGCTCTTACAAATCAACCGTTCGAAACGGTTATCTCACGGTAGAATTATTTCACGGACGAAATGAGGACCAATCCGTTTGTGCTCCTGCTGCTTACAAAACCCCTCGCGAGATGGGAAGGAGCGTCGTGTATAAGAAGAGACTCTTTCGCGACTGCATTGCATCGAAGCACTCGTCACTCTCATAGTAAACAAACACCTTTAGTTACTCTATTATTCACCATGTCGGCCAAGACTATTGTTGCTACCGGTGTGTCTTCGGGCATCGTAGGTCACCTCAACGACTCTGATTCTTATACACGGTCACTACTAACACGATATCATCAAGGGCTTCGAGCTCGTCAAGTACCTGCTTGCCCAGGAGCAGGCTTACAACTTCATCATTGGTGCTCGCGACGTCCAGCGGACAGTCGACGCTTACAATGGACTCAACTATGACAGCAAGAGCGCTGTCACCGTCCTGCCCCTCGACCTCAACAACATGAAGAACGTCAAGCCCTTTGCCCAGAGCGTTCTCTCGCACTTGGGCCAGACCAAGGTTGACTACCTCTTCCTCGGTGCTGCCATTGGCACTGCCAAGGTCGTTGCTCCCACTGGTGCTCACGGCTCCAAGTGGATTGAGGCCTACGTTGTCAACCACCTTTGTAAGTTCTGACTTTTCTATGTTTTCCTGTTGACTTGAGCTAATGGCTAACTATCACAGCGCAACACTACCTCTTCCACCTCCTGCGCTCCAAGGTCGAGGAGTCTCGGTCCCGCGTTGTCATTGTCTCCTCCGGTGCTGTTCGCAATGTAGAGGATACCGGTAAGCAGTCCCAACATGTCCATGCAACCATGCCCTTGCCAAGCTAACCGTATCCATCAGCCACCCTGGAAGCTCAGATGCTCTCTGCCAACGAGAAGGAGACAGGCGCCTACGCCACCACCAAGTTCATTCAGCTTCTCGGTGCCCACTGGTGGCGCCGTCAGCTCCAGGGCATCTGCCCGGTCGTCGCCGTTTCGCCCGGTCTGATTCCTGGCACAGGCCTCGCCAAGGGTCTTCTGGGACCCGAATCCTTCCAACACCCCGATGCAAAGACCGTCCCCGAAGGTGCGCAGAACGTCCTCCGGGCCTTCTTCCGCGACGACTTCCCCGAGGACCCTGAGCAGATCTTCCTCACTTCGTGGGGTGAGTGGTGGGCCAAGGATGTCTACGGCCTCACGCTCGACAAGGACCTTCAGGAGAAGTGGTCCCCCAGCCAGGAGGCCATTGAGAAGGAGGAAGGACTTACTGCTTAAGGGAAACATATCAAAACGATATGCGTCTCTTTGTCAATTTCGAATGTATGCCTAGTTAAGATACCAATTTAGTGATTTTGAAGCCAAGTCTCTGAGTATACCTTCCTCTTGTGCTGTCAATGAGTCCGGTAATTCCTTAATACAGTATTCGCCGTCTGACACCCATATTGGTAAACCGGTGATCTTGTTTTTCAATGGATGGGTAGTACTGAGATCATATTCTCAGGGAGTCTCCATCATGCAGCCTCCCGTGAGAAATGACCGGTCAACCGGGAACCTCTCCGGGCGTTGAGACAGTAGGACTCGGTATCGAAGCCGTCGAGCATGAAACCGGCAAGTATCAGAAAACTGCGACCTTGCCTACATTGTAACCGTTCGTCGCTGCAGACATTGATAATCATCCATGCTGATCAACGTCCAAGCGTCAACACCGGACTTAACGGATTTGATGCGCGCAAAAGCAAATCTGACTCCAGCACGTTCCGTGTGTGAAGGTAGCACTGAGAACACACAGGCGATCCTACAGGATTCCCCGTGCATGAACAACTTCGAATATGTCATACAATATGCACTCCATGTCCTCGGCCTCTACCTCTTTCAGCTGTCCGCAGACGACGAGAACTTACAAACCACAATACGGACTACTAAGCACATAAACTGCGGATCCGTACAGCATAAAATCTTCCGGGGACGGGGTCCCGGGTAGGTCGTCCCTCGCACCGCAAACTCGCCGGGAACACTTCCCGTCCTCAGACAAACAACTTTTACCAAGTCCATGGAATCAGATATAAGATGACCTGACTGACCCGCTGCAGACCATGGATGATTCATCCGATGATGAGACATTTTATATCTCCCCCCCTCTCTTCCAGATAACTAATCGTTGGTAACATCTCGAGCGGGGATTGAAACTTGGCAGTGTCCCAAATTTAGAACGTATGAGGCACCGATCCAGTAAGGTCTGTGATGGATGTGAGTGGATTACTTTGAAGACGATCCGGCAGGCAACTTGTAGGTTGATCTGATATCTTCGTGAGATACTTCATGACTATCTCACAAGGTGTCCCAAATGCTGAGCGTATATGAACAATTATATCCTAGGGAATGGCCATCGCAACTTCACAGAAGCAAGTTGACTGGATGGTGATGGATGATATAAGGACTAAGGACCAGACTGGCAGTACGCCGAACGAGTTTTTGTTGTGTAAATATGAGTCACCCCTATGAGAGGAGTAAAAGATATAAGCGCCGAGCTCATACCCAACGTTTTCCGTTCCATCAAGCTGAACAAAAACACCAATCAAACAACCCCAGGCTGACAAGCGCGTAAGAACTATTCCATGTGTTGATCGCGCAACGGGGTCACGTCTTGCAGCCTCACTCACAACTCGGTAACTTGGCTGCGTAGATGTCAAAATCCTACGGGAGACTACACTTCTTTGGGGGTGAAGACCCTTACATTTTCTTCAGCTGATCTCCTGCGATGATGTCTATTCGCCGATAAACACACTGCCTCACTAGTTAACATGCACCTTGGTCTAGGCAGAAAACCTCAGCCACGATGTAGAAAGCGGAGGTGCATATAAGTAGGACGTAGGTCAGCGCGATGCTTCGTTGAAGCATGAATCTGTTCAAGTTGGATATATCATAACTTGTGCCCGGGAAAGACTTCGAAGGCCGCATAGCAGAAACCTTTGAAATGGCCATAGGAACGGCCTCACGGCCGCATACCCTGGCCCTCCTCCTAACAACCCTCCTCCTCATCACCACAACCTCCGCAACAATAACATCCCAATTCCAATCCTTCTACCCACAACACGCCTGGGAATACGAATACTTCCTGCAGCACAACTGCAGCGAACAATTCGCCAACTACCTCACGGGTCGACCGAACGACTTCCCCATCGACAAGCTCGGCGGCGGCAGCAAAGTCAGCGTCCTCGTACAACCCGTCGTCGAATGCCTTCTCGAAAACGTCTCCGAATACATCAAAGCGGCCTCGGCCTCCGCACAAGTCATCCTCGGTCTCACACCGCCCATCCTCGCAACGCTGGGCGCGAGTACCGATGAGATCGCAATTGTCAGTCTCATCGGTCGCAGACCGCTACTCGCGCTCCTGCTTTCGTTCGGGAATCCTAGTGTGTATACGGAGCGCGCATTTGATTTCAAGCAGCCGCAGGAGATCCTGTTGAATACCCGCGGCCGATGCCATCCGTACCGGCCTCATAGGCCGTTTGAGAGGTTTCTGTTGGTGGGAGCGCAGTATGTTGTTGCGATTGCGTCGGCGGTTAATATCGCGACGTTGAGTTGGCAGCTGGGTGTTGGGACGGGTAAGTATAACTCCAATGCCCCTTTCAAGGATAGTATGCTGATGTGATGTCAGTGTGCTCCTGGTGGTCAGAAACAGTATTCGCACCCCTCGTCTGGGCAGCGCTCAGTATCCCCATCCACCTGGTAGGTATGATCGCCTTACGACTCCGTCTGCGCAGGAGACATTACGAAGAAGACGGTCAGCGCAACAAATTCAGCCCCTGGCTCCGTTGGTTCAGCAAGTCCGAATGGCAGCCCGCCGTATACGAGGACGACAAGCTGGAGACAGAGCCACGAGATGAAGGGGTGATATCCGTGGCGTGGTCATGGTTCCTCTCGTTTGGGACGGTTGTTCATATTATATTCGGGTCGCTTGTGTTTTCCAGTCTTCTGTTCATCGGACCCCAAGATGCGCTAGTAGTCATTGTCCGATTCATGGCGTCTGTGCTAGCATGTCGTACCATTGTCGCCTTTGAGCTTGCTGGTATGCGTCAATCAGCATCTCGAGAGGACGAGTTGGAAAACGGCGAAGCGAAAGGACATGATCCTTTAGTACCTAATAGTGAGGCATAGCGAGCAGATGAATCAGGGGCAGGTTGTATACTGTAGGCATGCCAATATGAGTGTAAAGGGGCTGTAAGCCGTCACTTGACTGGTATGAAATATAAAGCTGGTTCAACAGTTTCGCGTCTTTGATAATCAGATTTCATAAGGTGCCTCAAGTGCACTGTGTGAGATCGCAAAACATTCAGAACCACAACGAAGACTGTTTATAAAGCCTCAGAATAACTCAATAGATTCGCCAAGTCGATGCCGGGCAGCTGTATATATACTCCACTCTCAAGCTCTGTTGAGTCCGGTGATTCAGGTAGTTCTTGTGACCCAATGTGTATTTCTAGACATAGGCAGAGACTGTCCAAAAAGACGTGTCTGCCATTAGCTGCCTGAGGCGCTATGCGTTCTCGATTCATAGATGGCCATGAAAAGTTGCTGCAAGTTGCCTTTTCGCCCCTATACAGTCTATACATATCATCATCACACCAGATTGCCTTGTCTATAATTCAATGCTTTTATCCCAAATATTGATAGTGCTGAATCTCGAATTTGGAGTTCGAAACCGTGGTATTATTACATAGAAAATTAGTTGGTCTGCTGCAAAGGAGGCAGGTGTCTGCGCGCCTCCTGTCTCGCCATCTGTTGCATGAGGTTGTCCATTATTACCAACGCGGCCATGGCCTCAACGATGGGAACGGCTCTCGGCACGACACAGGGGTCGTGACGGCCCTTGGCAGCCAGAACACCCTCAGACTCGCCATCGTAAGTAGCGGTAGTCTGTTCCTGGCTGATGGTCGCCGGGGGCTTGAAGGCTACTCGGAAGTAGATAGGGGCACCGTTGGAGATACCGCCCTGAATACCACCAGAGTTGTTGGTAGCAGTCGTCAGCTTTGGCCGGGGTACGCCATTTCTGGCCGCACCGTAATCCGCATCCGCGGGGACCTCAGGAGCCCGAATGAAGGGGTCGTTGTGGATAGAACCGGGCACTTCGCAACCGCCGAAACCGGAACCAATCTCGAAACCCTTGGTGGCAGGGATGCTGAGCATGGCGTGGGCGAGTTCAGCTTCAAGCTTGTCGAAGCAAGGCTCTCCCAGACCGCTGGGTACGTTCTTAATAACACAGGTGACAGTTCCTCCAATACTGTCGTGGGCGTCTCGGAACTTGGCGATGTATTCTTCCATCTCTCTGGAAGCCTGCTCGTCGGGGCAGCGAACGGGCAGGAACTTGTCGACGGTGGTCCGGTCAATCGTCTCAATCAACTTCATGAATTCCGGGTTCTGACTGGGAGTGGGGTACTCCTTGGTGGGAGGGAACATGTGAACACTGCCGACTGACGTGACGAACCCTGTGATCTCAACACCGTAGGCCAACTTCAGGTATTTCTCGGCGATAGCGCCAGCAGCAACTCGTCCAATGGTTTCGCGCGCAGAGCTGCGACCACCACCACTGCTCGCCTTAACACCGTACTTCTCGAGGTAGGTCCAATCGGCATGACTCGGTCGGGGGTATAGGTCCATTGTCTTGTTGCCATAGTCCTTGGGTCTCTGGTCCTCGTTCAGGACAATCAAGCCAATCGGTGTTCCCAGAGTAACGCCGAACTCGGTACCAGACTGGATCACGACGCGGTCCTTCTCGTTTCGCGGCGTCGTTATAGCACTCTGACCGGGTCTGCGACGAGTCATCTGGGGCTGGATGTCGTCTTCTGTGAGTTGCATGCCGGGAGGGCAGCCGTCGACGATGCAGCCGACGGATCGGCAGTGGGATTCACCGTAGCTAAAAAGACATTGGTTAGACCATTGAGACTGATTGACTTGACTATATGTCCCCATCGAGACTCGTTCACTACATCAGGAGTGAAGACTGAAAAAGACAAAGCAAGAAGAGAGAAAGGCGCCCATACGTGGTGACCCGGAAAGCTTTGCCAAAGGTCGACATCTTGCGGTCGTTGAATTCCGGAGCGCAAAATTCGGGAGGATATGAAGAAGGGTAGACGTGAGAGAATCGAGATCAGGAGACAAGATATACAAGACAACGAGACGGATGTCAGTATTCAAGCCAGGACTTGCTTCAGACAAAAAGTCGATCGTCGAGTCAGACCACGCTGTGAACTTATAAAGTACGATCGCTTTATTGCAGATTAGCGTCATGGTGGGGACCTCCGAATCGGAGCTAGCGATCATACCTTTAGGTGGGTAATACCGGCGAAATGCATACCAGACTTCCCGGATAGGCAAATGACTACCGAAAACTCCGTATCCTTGCCGAAAACTTTGGATTTACGTCACAGCTGCTTTCCATCTCCATGCCTAAACCGTCTCAACAGTTTCTTTGTTCACTTGTCTTGTTCTGGATGGTTGGTTTGAGAATACTGCATAATGAGATACAGTGAGGATTTACTACTAGTACATTTCAAACATGCGATTTGTGTTAGGGCATATTGCGGTGCAATTGTCTGCTGTGCCGCCGTGAACCTGCTTCGTCCCGTCCGAGGCACGCCGAAAACGGTGGCCGAAATTTCCGTGACCACGGATCCCATCGGTCTGGCTTAGAACGATATTGCTTTAAGCAATCCAGAGATCAACGGCTTTGATGCATACAATAGAAACCCATCTCCAGTGATATCAGCCAAGCATCTCATTCTACTCAACCTCAACTTCTCAAAAAGAACATGGAATGTATATAACCGCCAGCTCTACTCATATATGGAATTGAAGTAGGGCATCTCATAAAACCGGCGTCCAATGACCTTACGGGCTCTCTTCCGGGGCTTCACAGCCCAACATAACCATGTCGCCGCCCATCTCACCCAAGCGGGCCGCTTGCGCGCAACCCGGATGAACCCGCCCTCAGCGCGCTTCTTCTCAGCAGACGCCATCTCACACCCCTCCAACAAGGTCCAGATCTACATATCGCGGAGCACGGATCCGTACATAAACCTCTCCGTAGAACAGTTCCTACTCGAAAAATCACACCCGGACTCCGTGGTCCTCCTCCTCTACACCAACCGCCCCTGCGTCGTCATCGGTCGCAACCAGAACCCCTGGACCGAGGTCAACTTGCCCATGTTGCAGACCCATTTTCTCGGGCGCCAGCCAGGGAATACCTCTTATGATGAGCCAGGAGTGGTTTTAGATAGAGGGCAAAGGGGCGCTGGGCTGTTCGCCAAGGATAAGCAGGTCCTCCTCGTGCGGCGCCGGAGTGGTGGCGGTACCGTATTTCACGACTTCGGCAACGTGAATTACAGCGTCATTTGTCCCTCATCCCTGTTCGATCGTAACAAGCATGCCGAGATGGTCGTGCGGGCGTTGCGAGGGCTGAGAAAGGAGCACAACGTGCGCGTCAACGAGCGCCACGATATCGTGAAAGATGTTGACGAGGAGGGACTAACCAAGTCGTTCAAGGTCTCTGGATCCGCATACAAGTTGACGAGGGGGCGCTCTCTGCATCACGGGACGTGTCTTCTCTCCTCACCGAATCTGGGCCGACTCAGCCAGTTACTCCGCTCCCCTGCGGCGCCGTTCATCAAGTCGCGTGGCGTCGAGAGTGTAAGATCCTCTGTATGCAACCTCGGCATAGAGAACACGGATTTCGAAAACGCCGTTGTCGACGAGTTCCGGACCATGTACGAGTCCAGGAGCGACAGTGGCAAGAACGTTGATGTAGAGGTCTTAAAAGATGACGTGGGTCGCATACCCGAGGTGAAAACCGGCATCGCCACGTTGACGTCCCCAGACTGGATCTTTGCCCAGACGCCACAGTTCACCTTCTCTTCGCATCCCACAGAGGATGACCCTCGGCCGCGGCCTGAGTTGCCCGACTACCTGCCGGCATGGTTCTTCCCCGGTCGTGGATTCTTAAGTGCTGAGGATTTGAAGCCTCCCGGTATGCAAATGACGGTTCGGCACGGCGTGATCACGGAGGTCACTGTCCCCGGCCGGGTGCGTCGATACGAAGAAGACTTGAAAGAGAAGATCGGTTATCTCGGTCTAGAGGACTTACTGCGTAACCAGCGTCTGGACGAAGTCTTCGACTGGCGAATGAAAATACATGAGATGCACGAACCCGTAGCCGTGTGGTTCAACAGTCTTTTCAGTATGAGTAGTGAGAAAGAAGAGCCTGATGCTCAGGAGAAGTCGCATCGGATCCAGCAAGTTGATTAGAATACACTTGCACTTGTATACTCCTGACGACATGTTGAGGGCCTGCCTCTAAAAGGCGGTAAAATGTACATGCTAGACGGCGTGAAAAAGGGGCGGATAGATATGTATGCTAGAGAGATACCCCGACCTAGGTTCCCGTAATTATTTAATAGCGTTTAAGGCTTGATGCATTCCGTACATGCGTCCCTCATTCCAGTCCGCCAACTCCCATCACTCCCTGCCCAAACCACTGCGCAACGGTCTTGAACCGCTCATCGCCTTTACTGAGTGCGTCACGGAAAAGATCATGCCGCTCGGCACGCTCTTCCTGTCCATGCTTCATAGCCTTCACGGCAGAGTTGTTCGGCGCGCAGACAGGACATTCTGCGCCAGCATCACCCTCGCCAGCAGTGCTGTCCACTTTCAGACAACGCTGATGAAAGCTATGCTTACACAAAAAGTGCACCACTGGTAGATCCAACGGTGCACCGCAACCCGGACACCTCTGGGCCTGGAAAACAGCCGGTTTACTGCCGAGTTCAGCAATCTCCACGCGCTTTTGTTCCGTTTCCTTGCGGAAGGACGCTATCTGCCGCTTGTTGGCAGCGATCTCGCGGCGTTCGCGACTAATGGTCTCGTGAAGATAAGGCTTGATCATACCCATAGTAGTGACCGCATTTGAGCCTAACGTCTGAATGACCTGGAGCGGAGCCATGAGGCCGTCTGCATCAATCTTTGCTAGCACATTCGTGAGCTCTTCAGGGCCTGCCTCGTCAAGAATGCGCGGATCCGACGTGAAATATGCCAGGGCAGCAGGATAGAGCTGGGGCTCTTGGGGTCCGTATTTCCGCAGGGCCTTAATGGCACCGCGTGTGTCCTTTGCTGAAGTGTATGATCGAAAGATATCGAAAAGTAGACCCGACTGCTCTTTGACGAGTGTGGTGCCATCGCGGAAATTGGAAAGATGGGATAAGAGAAGGACGTTGGAGTTCTCGATAGGCAAATCATGCCCCTCTATAAGCTTCTTTGCTTTGAGCTCCCATTCTTCCTTTTGTATACCTTTGCCCTCTTTGGCTTTGTGAAGGTACATCTCGAACAACGTCGTATAGATGTCGGCCTTGTCCCTCTCTCCCAGAAAATTGGAGTCAAGGCATGCTTCAAGGAATATAATGAACTCGTCGGGGTGGTCGATAAACGATGAAAATGCAGAACGTGGTGGCGGAGGCGTATACTTCGGTACTGGATCAGTATCCTCAGTTGAATTACCGTCTCTCGTTATGGGTTTGCTATTCGCTTGTGTGCCAGGCGACGATGTGGCAGGCGTGCCCATGTATGGCAGAGGCAGTAAGCTCGTGAGATTTTGAACCGCGTTAGCAGCACCGGCAGCTAAACGGTTTCCAGATACGATCGTCACTGTTTCGACAGGTGTGGTATGCACCTTGGGTCTATACTTGCCCGTGTAGTAGTCGATGAAAAACTGAGCCGTACTGTTAGGGCAATGCTCCAATAGCACCCTGGCGTACCTCATCAAACAAGAATAAGCCTGCGGGTGGTCAGTAATGATGCTACGCAAGAAATAGGGGATGACCAACAGTTTCAGCATCGAGGTGGCAGATGAAATCGAGTGCCTCCCCATAATTCTTCGAGTCCTCGATCAAGATATCCACGACTAAGTCACTCTCACCGTGCTTTGTCGCCAGATATGCTGCCTGTGCAAAATAGCCTCCTTGCCTACACATCGTGATCGCAGTCTCTAAGTCGAACTTTAGATCCCCTTCAGATCTAATGAACTTCTCGAGTTTCTCGACGTCCTTTAATTTTGCATAGCAGTTAAGCAGTAGGGTGGTGTGATCTGCTGTCGCCTTATGATGCTCATGCAACTCCTCAAGGTATTCGATAAGATTGTGTATCCTTTGGGTATCAAGAAACTGGAAAGTGTCAGATATATATAGGAGACGAATCTCGGAATAATGAAGTTTACCTTGCGGATGACCTGGGAAGGCTCCGTATTGTCTATCGCCTTGATGTATTGGGCCATAGCACTATCATAGTCGCCTTTCTGGTACAAGTGGTCACCGTACCTCCTGTAAATGACGTTCTGTTGCTGCAAGTCCATTCCGGCCTTTTGCGCAAGGTTAATGGCAAGAGGGAAGAGATTGCGCTGGTAAAGAAGTTCAAGTCTCTGCTGCAGCGACTTCTCGTGATATCTCTTGACCTGTTGAGTGTCAGTAGATGCATTATCCTGCACCACAAGGCATGTTTTCTCCTTACCTTTCCGTCTTGAGTCAAGATGAAAAGGTCACCCCATATCTCGAAAACCGCTTGCACTTGTGAAATGAGCGTCTCCGAGTGGGCGACTATCTGGAGCTGGGGATCGACCATCGTAAAGGTAGCGGCACTGAATAATGGGTCTGTAGTTGCGCCGCCGAATCGCCTCCGCATGTTATCCGACGCGCCATTCTTCGAAGATGCAGGTGGCGCAACGAGGGCGACGTATTCCCCAAAAGTAGAAATGAGCGTGGTAGCCCCGTCGTTAGCGAAGCAAAGGCCCCTTCCGTCCATAGTGTAGTAATACACAGCGTCTTCCCGCACCATAATGATGTCGCCAGTCTTCTTATTCACTGTCATACATCCTGCGGCGCATCCAGAATCTTCGATGGTCCTGGGTGGCTGCCCATGACCCCGCCCAGACAAGACGAGTTTCAGCAACTTTGAAGTGGTCGCGACGAATAGGGTGGTCAGTTTAGGATCCGACACAAACTCGACTCCGGTAACAGGCTCTTCGGACTCATATACGATCCTCTGCTTGGTGCCTCGGTCGTGAATCAAGTCGCCGCGTATTACTGTGACCGCGCCATTTGCGAAACCTATCGCGAGCTGCGAGAGATCGTCGAGAGCAGTGAAAGCAGATATCTATCACGACAACAATCAGCCTGCGTAAACCCAACGAAATGGAGAATGCGCCTACGGGAAACTGCTTTCGTCCATTGTGGATGTTGAGAGCGCATAGACAGGTCGGTAGTCCCGTCTTCTTGACGGGCTTGTCGAGGGCCCAGACTTTGAGTACCGGCTCGTTGCTCAGGTCCTCCTGTCCCTAATCAGTATTGTGACATAGCTCCATAGAATCCGCAAAAGCCACGAGTACTCCGTACCGCGATTGTGACCAGCAGGCTCGTGCCCTCAACTTGGCGCATATGGGTGATGCGCCCCGTATCGTGTGCCTGGAAACTCCGGACGACTTTCCAGCTGGGGCCGACGATGCGCACATACCCATTGTCGCTTCCGAGGAACAGGCTCTCCGAGCCGGAGCAGACGCTAGAAATCTCGTTATTCTCGAAGAACGATCGCGTCTCGTCGTCACCGAGCTTGACATGACTGACTTCGAAGAAGTCAAATGCTTTCCACTAACGAATGGATTAGCGACGGCGCAAAGCTAATAAATGGGCCGATCGAGAGATGAATACGATAAACATACCAAGAGCAGAGCCATGGTGCGTGCTCGTGTTGGTGGAATATGGCTATGTTAACATCGTCGGGCGTTGCTGATAATCTGGCATGTGCGGTGCAGACTAATAGCTCGTTGGTGATGCCTTGGGTTCGACGGGGAGCGAGGGATCACACGTCACCGCATGCATTACGGGATAAACTCTTGATGACTGTTCCTGTGGCTGTGCAATTGAGTATCGCATCTGTGGCTTAGCTTTTTGAAACTCTGAGGAGGAATGAAGCGGTACGTATTCCGTATTCCGTACAAAACAGAGATTCGACGGGAACATACTTCGTTCCTGAGGTGTTGGCACAACAAGACTCGTCTAAACTGCATGCACGGGCAGAAATATATTCCCGATAGACTCTTGCATCCAGTATCTCATTTTTACTGATTTACATGATGGTAAATATCAGTTTGTATTTTTGTATTTAAATGCCTGAATTAAGTTGCTGTTATTGCCATTTATTCTCACCCCTTATCGCTTGCGTTTCGCCCGTCAGCATTCCATGCCTTAAACGCCTTCATGAAGGAGTCGGCAGACTTCTCACTCCTAATGTTACGGGCCATATCGTCTCCTATATGTACCAAGGGCACCATTGATGGTCGGCCATGGGCGCACTGAAATGGAAATGCACAATCTGCGAGCCTTCGCACCAAACTTGTGCACTCCTCCCTGGAAAGGGGGTCGTTGAACATGATTGAACTACGACAAGCCCTGGAGTTGATCATATCCAGAATTCCTTCCGGACATCCGTGAAACAGAGCAATCCACTGCGGTGTAGTAGACTTGCCATCTTCAGATCTAACGGGGTTCAGCCGAGTGTCGCGACGGCCACGTTCATCGACTGTCCAAGCTTCTTTTCTGAGGAGCTCAACGAGAAGCCGGGGCTCAAGTCGACATCGCTCAGCTATAGTTGGCGGTAACTCGGTCACAATGACTTGTCTGTGCCTGACATTTCCAGCCTGTAATATTGGTCCAATCTTGTAATGAATTCCCCAGCGAGCGAAATGTGTCGCCATAAGTTCAAATTGAGTCGCATCACTTGTTGAAATATCAAATGTCAATGGCCGCTCAAGCAACTCTCTGCAAGCTGTAGGGATACCCGACGTTAATTGCTCAAAATAGCCTCTCATTAGCGACTCAACTCGGCATCTTTCGTCTGCAGCATGTTGGTCGACAATGATTAACAGTGACTTCGTCAAAGCCGACAGTGTAGGGTCAGATGAGCCGGCGAGAACCTTAGCAAGGATGTATTTTTGGTCCACCTGGGCAATGATCTCAGCGTCGCGTAAGGCACTCTTGGATACTCGACCTTGAATCGATGGCCCTGCCTCTGAGCAGCCTTGAAGCCATGTACTGCATCCGAAGGGTTGCGTTGGCCGCCCCGAAGCATCTTCATCCCTAAACGCGCTCGGAATGGGTGGTTCTGCGGTCTTGAATATGGGGTTGTCCCAGGAGGATAACAGCTCTCCAAGCCAGCCACTCCTACCGCTCCGTGAAGCTGGCATTGCTTGCAATCGAAGTCTCTTGGGATGTCTCGTACTCGACGCTTCGCGTTCCTCATCGCGACGATTGGTCTGTGGCTTTTTGACAAAACCAGTAATTGGATCAACGATCGAGATTTCTTTCGTGACTGGGTTTGTCCAACTGATTCCTTCATTCAAGGGCTTCTTTTCTAGACTTGTGGATTGTCCATTTTGATCGATGCTCTTGGTCATGGAATTTGCGTCGCTAAAAGGCGCCCGCATCAATGTTCCATCAGAGTTAAACAACGGCGCCGCCTTAGAGGCCATGCCCGTGCTATTGAGAGTTGGCGCTTCTGCCACAGAATGGCTGGGCGGTTCAACTCTGTTGTCGGAAAGCTGCTCGTCAGCTTTCTCACCACATCCAAAGGATTGAGCCAAACCAGACTTGATTCCAGTCCAGGTGTCAAAAGGAGACTCGGGTCTTGAACGCGAGTTACTGTTACGGCGAATCTCCAGTTGTGTTGTAACCAAATCTCCAACAAAGCATCTCTTGAGAGATGCCGTTGCTTCTGTTGCTTTTGGCTCACAGTTATTAGACTGGCCCTTCTGAGATGGGCTCGATGGTGAATTTCTTCCAGAAACCCCTTTTTGAGTCTTTCTGATGCGTTTCGGTCGAAAATGGTACTTCTTCAAGAACTCATAGACCACGGCTTTGAGTATATCGATTATAGCGACAAGATCCCCTTGTTGCTCGTCTAACAGCTCTTCGATATTTTGGGATACTGCGCGGTCCATCCTTTTACCAAGGTGAATCTTGATATAAAACATTGGCCAGCGATCCGCACCTTTTCGGGCTTTGAGCTCTTGGCCCGTAAAACCGTCAACTTTCTGGCGGCCATCGTTCGCCTGCCCCTCCTCATCTCGTCCGAACTCCCGCGTTGGTTCTTCAACACCATAACTTGAATTCGAGAACGCTCGATTGATTTCTTCGTACAGAACATTAGACCCGTGCTCATTCGGCACTGGACAAATGCCAAGACTAATGAACTGAATTCGCTTCGTTGCAACAGGATGCAACGAGACTGCACCAGCGACTGACAACCTGCCAGCCGAGGCCCTCAATGGAACCCAGGTCTCCAGGTTGTGTTCATCGGAAAATTGACCCTGATACAAGATCTTGGATACCCTCGCTGTGAGGTCCAGGTCTTCCGCCTCGCCATCCCGACGCTCGCCACAATGAACTGAAAATGCCCATCGATTGGGAGGCTCTTTGGCTGACACAGAAATAGGACCGTCCCACGCGAGCATCAATGCAACAACATCCCGCTTGAGATGTTCCCACTGCCTGGAATGGAGCCCCTTTTCCACGTCGATCGCTCTCTGCTTCACTCTTACTGGCATTGAACCAAAAAGGTCCCGAACAGTCACTCTCGTGCCATGAGGAAAACTCAGCAATTTCTGGTCGGGAGGTGACGGAATATGCCGCGCCAAGACATCCGAATTATGAATTCGAATAGAATTGTGTGAGTGATACCTGTGATGGTGAGAGACGATGGACAACAGCGATAAAGATGCCAACGAAGCTAAAAATGCACCATATCTCCCATGCACACCTTCACGTACTGGATATTTAGAAGTAACTTGGCAGAAATTGTCAGCCTTTTGAGATCACATGAGTTGACGAAGCTGATTCTTGTCCAGGCTTACAATGCAATTTGCCCAACCCGCCGCTCGGCTGGAACTCTGCAGGTGTTATTCCCAGCCCATTGTCCTCAACGGAGCAACTCCCCCGTATATAGTCAACGGATACGATGACTTTGGTGGCTCCAGCATCGAGTGCATTTCTGACTAGACCACAAACAACGCCGTTGAGCGTCGTGATGGTAGTCGAGGATTTGATTTGGGCAACGACATCGCTCGGCAATGGCTGTATAGACATCGCTAAATGGGCGGATGAAGCATCGTATGCCGCATGACTGTCTTCGTTGGTCTAGCAACCCGTGCTTTTCTGTTCTTGATATTCGGACTTGTGATATCTCAGGTTGAAGGAGTCATCTGACGAATCCTAACATTAGAAAGTATTCACGTGTCCTAACCTCAGACGCGAATGTCAAGTGCTGTCGCATTCTATGACCCTGTCTTATAGGCAAGGATGGCGTCGAAAAGGAGATGTTGTCTGGGTAAATTTCAACGGACGGTCAACGACGCTCGAAGGTAGAGCGCAGGTACCGTCATTAATACCCCTTACGTGCATATAGATCACCTATTTCTTTATCGATGTGGCTAATGACGCCATCACTCAGAGTGAAAGGGTCTAGGTGCAAATCGCTAACTTAGTAAGCAGCTGTGGCTCTTATGTAAATACGGCTAGTCTGCATGCGGGATGGCCTGCGCCTCTCCGCACATTATGCATTCGGTTTATGCATGCATTACCTAGATTGAGGGATCTCAGCGGTCCCACATAACTGGGCCCTGCTGTTTCTGTTAGGCTCTTTCTAATCCGCCTGCTGCGACCGAGTTCGTCAGGCCGGTCGAGCATGGCGTCTCTCGTAAACATAAAAGTACTTCGTATATCCCCAGCCAGGACCTGCCTGAAACCAACTGTTCCAATATTTTCCTCCTTCATCTCAACACCTTCCACACCTTGGCCCTCCCACGAAGCCTGCTTACCGAGTTCTTGTCGGCCCTATCCTGTGGGTATCAAAAGTCGGCGACTCTCCTCGGCATTGACTGTCCAGGACAACGACACCTTTCACGGCCGACTTTTCACCACACAAAGCGCCATCACTTACTCAGTCGGCGGCCAAGCTCTTTCATTCTCTTAGCCGCAAGCGACGTCGCACGATCTTCTGGCGCTCAGCATCGCCGACTCCATCGAACATCTGTCATCAATGGCCATGAACGAGACCTCTCTCCCGAACGGTAAACACCACCCTTCCTCCAGCCCCGTGATTTCGTTCTTAGCGAGATCCGTCCTTTCGCATTCATCGTCATTTCGCATGTTGTCGCGATGCCTAACCCGAGT
Organism: Xylaria sp. L1 SY-2022; assembly: GCA_023079495.1. Classification (NCBI taxonomy): domain Eukaryota; kingdom Fungi; phylum Ascomycota; class Sordariomycetes; order Xylariales; family Xylariaceae; genus Xylaria; species Xylaria sp. L1 SY-2022. Next base: position 1,032,759 of record JALIDW010000001.1, on the reverse strand, counting down.
CACACCAGGCCACCCAGAACGCCCGGGCCGCCGACGGCCCTTTGCTACGTGGGTCAAGAAACTCGCCGGTTTCAAGGCCGGATCCTCCTCATCGAACGGCAATGGCCGAAACGACCGCTCGAAACTCGAGGTTACGTTCAAACCCTCCAAGAAGAAGAACAACAACCCCTACCCGCAATCCGGTCGCATCGCGGTAGCTCCCGCGCTATTCCCGCCGCACAGCAACCCGTCCCTTTCCACACGGCCCACTATTGATTCGAACGAATCCTTGAATGAGAGCCGAGAATCGCTTGCCTCCTCCGCCGACGAAGATGCTCCGCGCACAGTCGGGACTCATTCGACGGTCCATGTAGATCGTGACACCGCCCAATCGATTCGCGCACCATCACATGTGGCGTCCTCCTCGGTAACCGGCACGAGCCGTACTATTGGCGGTGGGATGGATTCACGCAGGGGAGGCGACAGCACATTCTCGTCGCCGGCGCCGTCAGTACGGTCTCTGACGACTACGCTTACAACCATGCAGTCGATGGCTGCTAACGGCGGCGTCAACGGTGGTAATGCGACCAACCCACATGCATCGCATCACAGCACTGCGCAGACCATAACGTTCTCTCAACCTTTTCCTACGAACTCACCCGCCTCCGCCATTCCGCACCATCTCGCTCCTCATGGTCATCCGACGACCTACAACTCTGCAACAGCCAACAATCTGTTGACTGATAACGCTTCCATCCTTACGCTTGCATCTTCGAGCAAGAGACGACGCAGACGGTCCATGGATACCGACGCCTCCGTGCGAGCCCTGGCTCCGTCATCGGTGTGGGGAGGCAGTCGTGAGAGTCTACCGCTCAGTGTCCTCAGTGCAAACATGGACAGTATTCGGGATATCCCGACGACTTCCGCTCTGCACCAGTCGACCTCTAGGATTGCCAGTACTGAGCGTGCAAGTATCTACTCAACGGCGGCTCTCACAGGCGAACGCACCAGTCTCTACGCGGGCATACAAAACCTAGGAGACGGCTCAAGTATCCGCAGTAGTGGTCTTGGGCATGGACGGACGGATAGCATCAACGGAAGCGTCGTTGGTATTACCAGTCCCCTGGTCAACCAGAGAGATGTCTCGGCAAGAAGCTCCGCCGAGGAGAAGGACGGGAAGAAGCCCCTGAAAGAGAAGCAGAAGGAGACTGACTAGCGCAGTTCGAAGTCGATGCGTTCGACATGAATACTGCGTTCTCTACAACGACGCTGAAATAATGGCTTTGACTTCTTGAGCTCAAGTTTGCATGTTTCGCTCTTGTTTTCTATCACACGATATGACGCCTGTGGTCAACCACAGGGCTTGAAGTAGCTGGAGGAACTACTACCTACATGCAGGTTATCACACCTGCTTTCTTCGTTTTTCAAAGTTTTAAGGGGAGGCCAGGGGTAGGTCTGGTCTTGGTCTGGAATAGGACAGGGACAAGGGGGAGCGGCGGGCTATTAATGATTAAGGGGGAGCATCGGGAACTGGCTTTTGTAAGGATGACTTTGACTTCATTTTGATACCCGAAATTTTCTTTTTTTCTTTTCCTTTCTTTCTTTCCTGTTTCTCGAGGTGGATTTGCGGTTTGTTGTTGTGGCGAGCAAGCAAGTTGTTGTTGAGAAGGAAGAAAATAACCCGGCCACTGGTGGGCGCGGCGAGCAATAACGGACATGAGAGATAACAACTCAAGTATGAAATAAAGAATCAGGCGTGGAATTATTTTGCTTTCTACATGTAAACAATGCTGGGCGTGACTTTTTCATGAACTGGGCCCCCTTTTCTAGAAGAGCATTCGTCGAGAAGAAATTTTGTTTGATTGATGGAAACTAGATAGATAGATACGATTTGGCAACAAATGATATACAATCTGCTTTTGACCTCTTTACTCTGGTACTGATGTGAAGGTTGGAAAGGGGGAACGTGATGATGTCCCGTGATAACCTATGGGGTGATGTGGTTCGATTACCTAGTAGTATGGAAGGGGATCCAGATCCAGACCTTCGACGGAGAATTTGAAGGCGTCGTTACTGCATTTGAACCGTCAGTCACAGATATCCTAATACTATCTTTGCAGGGAGAAGCAGTGTCAACATGTCGAGGATGAACAGAGTGAGCTCATCACACCGACCTCTCTTCCCACCTATCCAGAAGGGAAATGAAAAGGGGGGTATAACGAAGAAGACAACCAAAGAAAAGAACTCACCGCGAATAACTCCCCGCCGTATCCAAATCCAGTCGACCACGCACACAATCCTCCATATCAACATCCGCAAAGATAATCCCCTCATCATCCTCCCACTGCGGACCCGCCAGGACCTCGCCAAACGGCGAGACAATACTCGAGCCGCCGCGCGATAGGAATTTATTCGATCCCGCTGTTGTCGTAGTGGTCGGCGTCTCAACGCCCTCATCAACGACTGACGAGGCAATACTCGCGAATCCCCTCGCAGCGAGATCATGCGGCGCATCGAGCACGATCTCATTTCCGTCTTCGTCGAGGACTATGGATGGACGACGAGGCCTTTTTTTCGCATGATGAGAAGGAGAGGCCGGAAGGGCGATCTCGAATCCTTCCTCCGTGATGCATGAGTTTCGTCGTGGTTTAGATGGGAATTCATGATGCTTGCTGCTGCTGCTGCTCCCGCTGTCTTCGCGGACGCACATGTTGGAACTGACGACGAAGCAACGGCCTTCGATGCCGATGGTGCGCACTGTGGTAGTGTTAGTCACCTAGATATCCTCTGTAGACATGTCATGAGGAGATAGAAGGCATGTCCATGAGTGAGAGCGAAAGATCGCCTACTGAGAGGTAGCCAGGTATCGCGCCCATCCGCCGTAGGGGCGAAATACAAGTTGATGCTGTGGTCAAGTTAGTGATGATATCTCACATCTTGTTGAAAAACGTCATACTTCTGCGCATAAAGCGACTGTCGGAGGAGTGGCATGTAATTCTCCCAGCAGATAGCCGCAGCGAGATTGACGCGGATGCCGCGAATCGTCGTGCTGACGGCTTTGAGCGTCGCTGGCGATCCTTGCGCCCAGATGAGTCGTTCCGTGCCGGTCTATTATAGTCGTCAGTCAGTTTCTTTTCCGTCAATTTTCCATAATAAATGCTCCGAACGAGTTCTCCGAGTTTCACGAACAACAAACCCACCTCCTTTCCATCCCCGAACTCACGCCATTCATTCTCACCAGACAATAACCAAAATAAAAACTCACCGGCATAACCTTCCTCCTCTTCCCCACAACACCCCGTCGAGGACAAACATAAACAACCGCACAATACAGACTGCCCCCAGCCCGTTCGACCAAGCCCACAACAAGAAAAACACCCGTCTCCCTCGCAACCCGCTCAAGTTCCTCCCGCGTACCATCACCCCTTTTCTTTCCTTCCTCCTTCATACCCTTCTCTTTCATCGTCCCCTTCTTAGTCCCCTCATCCCCCCTCCCCCCTCCATCAACCCTCACATCCTCACTCCCCCTCCCCACAACCCACCCCATCCCCCCAAATCCACCGCCCCCCGAAAATACCTCCGATACTCCTCCCGTCCACCCTCCGTCCTCCCACCAACCCGACACCCAAAATCCGCACCACGGGGATACCCACCAACAAACGCCTCAGGCAAAAGCAAAAAATCCGCCTTCCGCTCCGCCGCAGAGCGCGCAATTCGTTCAAGCAGAACAAGTGTCTGCTGCGTCGTGCCCTGCGTCGCAGGCGACGCCGTCGCAAGACGGATTTTATTCGAGGGAACCGTCATGGGATACATTTTTTTTTTTTTTCAAATCTTGCGACGATGAGATAATGAGATGGGAAAGTCACCGTCTTAACGGATGAGTTTGTATATGAGAGGATAATCAGAGGACCAGGACGGCTAGGATCAAGTGCGGATATAGCCACGACTCAGGCTCTGCCTTCTGGGAACTTTGCCACTCGCTTGGGCCCAGGTTCCTCCAAGGTACATAAACTTGTTATAACAAATCGAAGCAGAATGGACCAGGATTTACAGCAAATATTGCGCTCAAGGCATGAGAAGCGCTAACCCCTATACCATACCAACTCAACCGTCGACTGTCACCTTCGGACTTCTGAGGCAGTGCGGCAATGGATTCTAGATACGAGATGAACGACCCAACTTGGATGATGAACAGACTAGAAACACCTGTTATTACTCCAACTCTGCCCGTAGAATTGATATTCCGTTAGGTAGCAACAAGCTGGTATTTTACCCCGCAGCAAGATGGCCTACAGTGTTGCCATACGGAATACCATCGGGATACATAGTAAATCGAATGACTGCCACCTGCAATGTTAGTCATCGCCATTCCTGTTAGTGCACGTCACATTCACAGTCTCATCAAGACAGCCTGGTAATTCAATTGCAATTCCATTGATTAGAGTCCCTTGTGAGCCCGAGACTAAACCCCCCTAACTCCTGATGCTATCGGGCCAGGCAGAGGGTATCTCAGATATCCGTACGGCATTAGCAGCCTGGCACTGGACCATAACCCATTTATACATCATAACGAAACCACCTAAACCCTTTTGTTTCCCCTGCAAATCCTCGAGACAGAATTAAGAGCCAGTTCATTAAAGTTGCCCTGCACAATTCCACTGGTATTATGTGACTCTCCGACCTTAGAACCCATTACTAAGGCGAGAAATGCTGAATCCTGCGCACAAAACACAAGTTTACCAGAACAAGCCAGTGGTCGAGCTCTACATGGCCAGGACAGCCAAGCCAGCAGCGGCAAGGAGACCAAAGGGAGCCATGGTCTGACGAGCACCAGCACCACCCTGAGTGGATGTGGCGGGGGCACCTTCCATGCTACTAGCGGAGGCAGTGTTAGTAGCGCTGGTGTCGTCAGTGGACTCGTTGTCAGAAGGCTCGGCGGTGGACTCAGTGGCCGATGCGGTGTCGGTGACGGATGCGGTCTCAGAAGCACTAATAGTAGAGAAGATAGTGCTAGTGGCCAGAGTCATAATCATGACAGAGCCATTGGGATCAGTCATGGTCGAGACAAGATCGGTAGTGGCGATCGGGATCACGGAGCCGGTCTCAGTGGCGGTGTCATCGGAGGCGGTAGTAGAGCCGCTGTTGGTCATGGTCGAGGAGACAGCGGTAGAGGCAGAGCCAGCATCAGTGGCGAAGATAGTGGTGCTAGCGGAGGCGGCGTAGGTAGGATCCTGACTGAGTTAGCAACTGATGCCTTACTTGCCAGATTACATTGATGTCTGGGGTAGAATTCGATTTCATGGTCTGGCAGCCCGGGGGTTGGGGTGTAACTTACAGGAGAAGCATTGATGCCGCCGACAACAACACCATTGGCTGTAACTCTATGTTAGTATCCTAGAGGTAAGATGTGTCGTTTGCTTGATTAAACATACCAGCACACCAGTCAATGCCATACTGAATGACCTTCTTAGCGTCGCCATCGTGGCACGCAGCATTGGAACAGTCAATGATGCCGTAGGTGAAGTTGATGTTCTTGCAAAGGCAAGCACCGTCAACGGCGTTCTCGGTGGTACCGGCGGTGCCACAACCAAGGTTGCCAGCCTCGTGGAGCATGGCGTTGAAGCAGGTGGTCTGAAGGAGGTCAGCCATGCGGCAGAGAGAGGATGGGATACATGAGTAGAGCGAGGAAGACTTACGCCACAAGCCGGGAAGTTGTCAGGAGGAGGCAAGACGCTGGCAGCGCCCATGGTGGCCGAAACGGCGGCGAGGTAGGTGGCAGTGAACTTCATCTTGAATGGTACCGTAAACGGTGTCGTGATGGGTTGTCTGTCTGTGAAGAGCTGTAAGAAGTGTTGCTCCAGAGGAGTGATGCTAAAAGCGTGCAGAAAATTGAATGCGCGGTGAGTACGAATGCGAAGAAGTTGTGATGTTTTGAGGGCGATGTGTGGATGCGGATTGTGGTGGAGGAGGAAGAGGGAAGAGAAGATGGGGCAGAATTGGAGGGGCAGAAAAAGATTAGTATGGGCTTGCTCGAGGACGGAATCAGTCGCCCACCCAAGAAATTTCAGAAGGTGCGAGGACAAACACGAGGAAGGTGGAAGGTGCGAGGTACAGACTGAACAGGTGCCCACAGGAAGGTACAAGTGGCAGACACCGGTGAGCCCCCGAGGCAACAGATGACAAGACGACAATGTATTCGACGATACCAAAAGAGAGGTAGGGAGTAGATAAAGCTCGAAACTTACAACGATGACGTTGAATTGCCTGAAGAGAGGTTGAGAAGTCAGTATGATGTTAAATCGTCGAAGGAGGAGTAGTCGATGTAAAGCGGTGGCAGTAGATGAAGTTGCAACAGAATCCGTGGACGAGAGGGAACAATGGTTTCTGGGGAAGAAGGGCACAATATGACCAGCGCAGTAGAAGGAGATAACTGCACTGATGCAGACGTGCCAGCCAGCAGGGTAGGTAGAGAGACGCGAGCTTGTACCAGGGGGAAATGAAGGGACGAGCGGAGATGGTGGCAGCACAAACTTGCCTTGAAGTCTCGGGTGATTGCCAGAGCTCTGGGATCTGATGTCGAGAGAAGTTGAGGAACAGGTGGAAAAGGTGCGGATGTTTTGGGGAGGAAGTCGAATGGAAAAGATAGGTGGGTGGGAAGAATGGATGGAATTGTGGGCAGAACACGAGAAGCTGGAGGGACTTACTGCTTGTGTTGGTATCTGTTTGGGTGACGGCGTAGAAGTAAGGGAGGTTGCAGGTGCAGGTGTAGGTAGAAGGGAAGAAGAGGTGGGAGGGAGAGGAAGACCAAGCAGAAGAAGTAGAGCGAGAAGCTGGAAAAGAAGCTGGAGTGACGCGACGGCGAATCGATAAGAGCAATTACAACGTACCTTGGGAAGGTGGGTGCACTGGTTCGTACCTGCCCAGATATTACCTAAGGATGAGACTGAAGCAAACAATTGGCTCCTTCCGAGTTTAGACGAGCTCCGGGCTTCACAAAATTAGAGAGGAAAGAACGAATTAAGAGACACTGCCGGGTGATAGCTGGTGTCTGGTTTTATGAGTCCCGTTGCTCGACTACAGTCTATGTAGAAGGTGAAAGTGGGGGGGGAGAGATGGCTTGGAGAAAGTTGATCGGGGAAATAAATCGAGTAGAGGGTCGAATTCAAGGGGACCAGGTTTAAGTATCTCTACGCAAATGCAGAACGTCCTGATTTTCCTTGAGGGGCCACAGAAAACCGGCCAAACCTGCAGTCGTGTCACACACACGCTTGGTGACTGCGGTTTGCGTCTACAATGCAAATCACGATTTAGTCTGCCCGTCAGTGACAGTTCACGGAATACGGAGCCCTTGCACGAAGTGCCACTTGCTGCTATCTAGCATGAATCCAGACGGACGAGGGTAATCGCCGTTGTGCCAATTAGTCACATGACATCAATAGTGCTCGAGACTTCAGCATAGCGCGTGTCAATCCTGTTCGAAGACAGCAAGACATGTGTTTTCAGCTTCACGATCTAGTCGTTGGCGTCTATCGACGTGTAAATGCGTTACATCGTAGCTGATGCAGGGTTAAGTAATTGTCGATCCTGGGCCCATGCGGCCTGTCTAGACTGCCTACACCACGTAGGAACCGATCCCCAAACTGCATGAATCCTACATGCCCTGGTCCTAACAGGAAGATACCTCCGTCCTGGTGTGCGTACAGAAGTATCTCCGTACCGTCTCTTATAATAATGACCCGAGGTCACCGTCGAATTCGACTCTTCGACGACGGGCAGACAAGAGGAAGTCGCCAGCCTCCAGTATGATGTCGGTGGTGCACGAAACATGCAGCCAAGTGGAGCCATATGTGGGGAGGCGGGAGTGTGGGCCCTGGGGTTTTGCCTAACCGAGTAGCCAACCAGGGGTTTCGGCGTGTCTCATTGGTCCATCGCTTACATCACACCCATGCGCTAATGCACAGCCAGAGCCACCATCCCTGCTAGCCGTCAGTCGAACTCTACAGCTGGGCAGTCGCGCAAGCCATTCTGTTTCTGTTCTGCTCGACTCCCGATTTCGCATCGACTTGGATGCCTCAGTTGGGTCCGTGCTTTTATGTACAGCGATGACATTGTTCGGTACGGCGCATATGGATACCTCAATTCGAAGCAATAATCCGTTAGAGGAACCATCATTTACGCTGTTATCCCGTCTACGTATGCTGTACGACGGAAGATCAGTAGGCAAGTCATCGCTTGGCCACAACGCCACCGCGGCCATCACGCCGACTACCGTACCAAACACTCTCGCTTCTCAGATCGGACATATCAGATTGGCGGATCTGATCAGCCTTATGATGTAAGTCGATACCTACTTATAGATACTACCGTATTATGCTTCCATCTATTACGAGTACCTAGTGTGTAGCTCACAGTCAAAGCCCAGAAGGTGTTGATTCAGCTAACTACAACTACGTAACGTAGACTCAGACTGAGTCTTCTCTAGATAATTCTGTTTCGCTTAGATTGACAAACTACCTAGCGTCATCGAGGTTGTACATTACACGTCTCGACGGCTAGGCTTGGTGACGATCTGCGACTCTTTCTCTTTAGTGTATCGCCGAATTCGCACGACAGATACTCTCCCAGATAGAAACCCCGAAAAGACAACAACGTAGCTTAAATCCCACGACCGACATCCCTTATCACCGAGATGCGTTGTCGTTGCTTCGTCTACTTATCAGACAAACCAGCCAGATAATCCTGTCTACCTAATGCGCTAGCCGTACCTCGCAAGTACACAGCTGAACGCTGCAATGTTAATAACAATGACCTGCATCTTGCAGATCCCTCGATCGACGTACATAAGCCACCTGGCAATCGCCAAGACAGACCCAAGAAGGGGAGGCCCGACGATGGAACGATCTTGGTTTGCAAAATAATCGTAATATGATCAACGCCTAAAAGTTGATAATGTCGGTATTACGTCGTTTCTTTTCTGTCCCACCCCTTCTTTTTTTTTTCTCAAACGGTGACCACTGTCGTCGTCGTCGATGCCGTCCGCGACACCACACAAGAACTCAGGAACACCCACTCCCGTTACTCATTCGGATAACGACCCATATCCCCGTAACACCCATTCACCAACTTGGTTGGATGAATCGATCGGGTGGTCGTCGAGTTCCTTTTCCTTCCTCCCTCTCTCAAATTAGCGCTCCGCGCCCGTGTCACGAACGCACCGTTTTGAATCATAGCTCCTGTCGTGCTTCCCATCGGAACGTAACTGAGGTTTTTTTTTTTCTTTCTTCATCTTTTATACGGTAACGATATACGAATCACCCGCCGTCCGCAGACCCTTTAATTACCGGCTTCGTGGTTGTCGGGTATGAGGTAGGTGACGTAACGGGTATGATATGGTCGCTCCAGTTAGAGATGAAGATGATTCTTTTCTTTGCGCGGTGATTACAGTGGGGTGAAAAAAATGAAGTGCATTTCTGATCCCCCCTATGCTCGACCTTCAAACAAGAATCGCGACGTATTTTTGTACAACAAAAACAAACTACAGTGAGCAATTCATCAATGATTCGACTATCCTTTCTCCGGTTGATTTTTTAAGTCATTTACCTCGCCAATACGTGAGTGTTGACGTACTTTGGTGTAGGTATAAAAAGTGCACTTCATTTTTTTCAAGTGACTGTAAGTATAAGTCATCGCCACTTCGCCGCATGATGGCGAACGATCCTATGTGGCAATGTGGTTCAATGGTAGAGTACTCGCTCGACTCGGGAAACTCCTTGTAAAGAGGCAACCCCAGCCTGCCTCCCTATGCAATACCACGAGAACGCTTTTCGCATCCCAGTCTGTCAATTGAAGAAGAATCAGACTCCCAACGAGGTGAGATTCCAATGCATCAATTGAGACCGGTGGCTTGTAAGTGCCTATGGAATCAAGACATGATGTCAGTTTGCAAATAGTTTTCTTCCTTGTCGCTTGGCAGCTGAGGCGAGTCGCAATACGCCCACGTGGTGTCCTTGTCGGCGTTTCACGCACATACCAGGCTCTCACCTAACCCATAGCCACGTTAAAAAACACTTCAGGAATTGTACACGGTCTCGGTTCATGTGATGATGTTCTCATTATGCCACGTGAGAGCACTACGTGCTATCTGCAGCTCAACTTCCACGCCTTCTGAACTACTGAATACACAAGTCCGAGAACAAGCATCACTGGACTCGTGTAAAAATGCTTCTCGCCCTTGATCGAACCTCAAACAGAACATGCAAACGCCAACCCACCCGAAATGCCACCCAACAACGCAAAGTGCCAGTACCCACCCGTACAATGCTCAGAATTGTACTGCTGTCGAGGCTTGATGCCTCCTTTCATGTAGTTGCGTGCCCAGAATCCTTGAGCAACCCTATTCCTGCTGCTCGTCCACCGAGCATTATGCTACCGTCGCCGACCAACCCATAACATCATTATCATCTTACAAAGGCCCCTTTAGCCACTGCACATAACACAGGCCTCGGGGTTCTCAATACTGCCTGCAATGTTGGTCAGAATCATTTGCCTCAAGGAGCCAGTATGGTATCACTTACAAGCTACGACAGCTTCGTTATAGATGTCGTATTCGCGTTCCTTGCTCTTGTCTTCATCGTCCTCGTCTTGCTCAGCCGACTTGCTGCCATCCAGTGCAGCGCTTGGCAGCTCCTCGAGCTTGGGTTCGCCCGTAGGCTCAGTCGACAGAGCCTTGGGACTGTCACCCTCAGGTACATCGGCCTGGAAGGTCGAGGCCTTGGAGGTCGATACAGCTAGTTCGGCTGTCTTGCCCTCCTTCAATGGAGGAGTGGTGCTGGGTGTGAGAACCCCATGAGAAGAGTTGGAGTCTTCTGTCTTGGCGTACATCGGGCGAGAAATGCTATGCGATGAGGAAGACATGTGAGTACCAGGAGGGGGTGCCCGTTTCTTCAATGCGCCAGGTCTAGCAACTCCGGAGTCGGAAACCTTCAGTGCCTCTTGATCAACGGTGAACTGAATAGGCTGCGCGGCAGCCTGTGTTCGGAGGTAGTACATGCCGGTCTTGAGACCAAGCTTCCAACCGGTGAAGTGCATGCTAGTGATCTTGCCCATTGTGGGCTCCCTCATGTGGATGTTGAGAGACTGCGACTGATCAACGAAAGCACCACGGTCAGCAGCCATCTGCACGACTGTTCGCTGGGAAATTTCCCAGACAGTCTTGTACAGGGCCTTGACCTCAGCAGGAATGCTGGGGATGTTTTGGATCGAGCCGCCCTCCGCAATGATGCGGTTCTTCATGTTATCAGACCACAGTCCCAGATTGACCAGGTCCTTCAGAAGCCAGGGGTTGACGACTTGGAATTCACCAGCGAGGACACGGCGAGAGTAAATGTTAGACGTGTAGGGCTCGAAACATTCGTTGTTGCCCAAGATCTGAGAGGTACTGGCAGTGGGCATAGGGGCCACCAGCAAACTGTTGCGAACACCGTGTTCCTTGATCTGTTGCTTGAGGGTAGTCCAGTCCCAGAGGTCGGATGGCGTAACATTCCACATATCGTACTGAAGGATTCCCTGGGACACAGGGGAGCCCTCGTAGGTGGAATAGGGACCTTCCTCTTTGGCAATTTCCATGGACGCGGTCAAAGCAGCGTGGTACATAGTCTCGAAGATCTGCTTGTTGAGTTGACGGGCCTCGGGGGATTCAAAAGGCATGTGGAGGGCAAGGAAGGTGTCGGCCAAACCTTGAACACCAAGACCGATAGGACGGTGACGAAGGTTGTTGTTGCGTGCCTCAGGGACGGGGTAGTAGTTCTCGTCAATGATTTTGTTCAAGTTCCGAACAACAACCTGAGTAACCTCGTGCAGCTTCTGGAAGTCATAGGACTCTGTGTTGTAGTCTACGTAAGACGGCAAGGCCAGAGAGGCCAGGTTGCAAACGGCAACTTCATCTGGAGCAGAGTATTCGATGATCTCAGTGCAGAGATTGGAGCTTCGGATGGTACCGAGGTTCTTCTGGTTGCTCTTGCGGTTGGCATGGTCCTTGTAGAGCATAAAGGGGTTTCCAGTCTCCGTCTGTGCCTCAAGAATGGCATACCAGAGCTTCTGGGCCTTGATCTTTTGACGGCCACGACCCTCAGCTTCGTACTTCTCGTAGAGGGCCTCGAACTCATCACCATAGACATCGGCCAGGCCAGGGCACTCGTTCGGGCACATCAGTGTCCAGTCGCCGTTCTTTTCGACACGCTTCATGAAGAGATCAGGAATCCACAAAGCTAAGAAAAGGTCACGAGCCCGAACTTCCTCCTTGCCGTGGTTCTTGCGCAAATCCAAGAACTCGAACACATCCGCATGCCACGGCTCAAGGTAGATGGCGAATGCACCGGGTCGCTTGTTGCCACCTTGGTCAACGTAGCGGGCGGTGTTGTTGAAGACGCGAAGCATGGGGACGATACCGTTGGAGGTACCGTTGGTGCCGGCAATGTAAGAGTTGGTAGCGCGAATGCGGTGGATGTTCAAGCCGATACCACCGGCCATCTTGGAAATCATGGCGCATGTCTTGAGGGTGTCGTAGATGCCCTCGATACTGTCGTCCTTCATGTCGACCAAGAAGCAGGACGACATTTGAGCCTGAGGAGTTCCAGCGTTGAAGAGGGTGGGCGAGGCATGAGTGAAGTACTTAAGAGACATGAGGTTGTAGGTCTCGATGACTCTCTCAATGTTGTCTCCCCAAATGCCGACAGCCACACGCATAATCATGTGTTGGGGTCTTTCGACAATCTTGCCGTTGATCTTTAGGAGGTATGATCGCTCAAGAGTCTTGAATCCGAAGTATTGATAGTTGAAGTCGCGATCGTACACGATGGCGGAGTCAAACTCTTCCTTGTGTCTCATGACACATTCGTATGTCGCTTGAGAGATCATGGGTGATAGCTTGCCATTCTTGGGGTTGACGTAGTGGTACAGGTCACTGACCACAGAGGACCACTGCTTCTTGGTCTGTTTGTGAAGGTTGGATACGGCGATACGCGCAGCTAGGATGGCATAGTCTGGGTGGGTGACCGTCATGTAGGCGGCGGTTTCGGCAGCCTGGTTTCAAGCGCTGTTAGAATGTGACTTGTTCTCTGGACGATTGGCAAGGAAATGTGCTTACCAGATCATCGAGCTGGACTGTAGTGACACCTCCATACACACCGGAGATGACCTTCTGGGTGATAGCGACGGGATCGACATGATCGGTGTCGAGGCCGTAACATAGACGAGACACACGGGCAGTGATCTTGTCAAACTGGACCCGCTCCTGGCGGCCGTCTGTCCATGTCTAAGCAGCTGTGATGAGACAATAGAGAGGGGATATAGAACTACATACCTCGCTTCTTGACATACATCGTGAGGGTTGTGTTAGAAGCAACCCGCAGGAAAGAGGGCCGGTGGGGAGAGACAGGAAGAGTGCAGTGCGTTCACAACTAGGGAACTGTCTGGAGGCGCACTAGAGTAACCGTGGAAGCATAGATCAGGTTACCAGTCTCTTCTGTGCCTATGAGGCGTCGTGGGTATCAAAGAAGAAAGGATGGTAGACTGATGGATGATGCGTGGTTGTTGTTGTTGACCAGTTGGCCGACTGGGGATGTGGGAAAAAGTTAGGTGAGAGATGGACAAAAATCCGCGGTCTAGATTTAAATAGAGACGCGCTTTTTTTATCAGGACACCGCACCGCGTCTTTACCAATAACAACAGCCTAGCTTGGGGGAATGTTGCCTGTAGGTGCCATCTGTAGGGCCGTGTCGGTACAGTGTATCTGCCAATTTTGCAGCTGCAATCGATCTCATTGGAGTAGAACCCGGTCGGTGGGCAGTCACCAAACGCGCCTTCGCGACGCGGGTGTTGGCGGGGTTCACTTAACTGAAAATTACGTGCATTACAAATGCAATCCGAGCCGAACCCAGATGGCTAAACAAACGGTAATTGGCTAACCCAAGGGGGCAAGGCGTTGATATCGCTCCACATTTATGTAGGGGCCCTTTACGATAGGTCTTCATTGCACTGACTCTACTCTCCAAAGTCCCTTCCTGCACTGCGTTCTGACGTAGGGTGCTTTCCTGATGTGTATCTACTGACGGCTGAAAGATTTCATAATGGCAGCTGCAGGATGTGTGCACTTTCCGTATGGAATATCTAGAACTCAGCTAAGGCATTTCTCTGCGTCTGCCGGCTTCTGCCATCTCACCTAGACTCGACCTGATGCGGAGATGGCACAGGTGCGTACCCGTTGGACGGCTGGACCACGAGCAGGAATGGTGGCAACGTGCATCGTGCACCCGTGCTACGGACAATCTACTAACCTAGCACTGACGCCGGTAAACACTAGCATGCAGATTCTATTTGCCTGGAAGACTCTGGATTACAAGCAGATCTGTAATCCGTAAACAAACGTCTTCACGGCATTCCGAGACACCTCGACTAGGGAATTCACTTGACTAGGGCTGATCCGAGTTTCCGGTCAAAGACGTTCAATGGGTGCGTTACCATGGATGGATAAACCAAGTCAACGAGTATGAGACAGTGTCGATGGAATGCCTACGAAGCAGATCGGAGAACTCTGCCTACCAGGTATGGAAATAACGTGGGTAGATTCCTAAGGGATGAAGAGGGGTTCACACAAGGTGGGCTATCTAGGCGATAACACTACCTATGCAGGTTAGTATCGGTGCCTGGATGTGCACCATCGCGTGCTAACCTGCTCCGTATCGGCAGATGTGATCCGTCCCTGATCGAAGATTAGTGGCACGACTGGCAAGCAACATCAATTTCCCAACTCTTGCCTGTTTATTCCGTTCCGTCTGTCTGGTACGAGCAGTAGACGATCGGAATAGGCAGCAGGATGGTCTGAACGTGAAATGATCGCATGCTTCGAACAACAGAAGCCTCCAATGGTCAAGCTCAGCTTGGCACTTTACGTGACAGATCGATGTCAAGACAGTGAATTCCGTACGGAAACATTTCGCGAAGTTACCTCACTGCAACGCTTCCAAGCTTCTAATATGTCTCTCCTTGTGGGCGGCTTTGGAATCCAGGGCCATGCACTCGAACAAACGACTCAGAATTCCCCAAAAACGCCACCCAAGGTCTCAGTATGTACCTGATTTCTTCGCAGAAGATGACGCGATCATGTTACAGGAGAAACGGTACTGAACTTCCAAGCACAAAAATACGCCCTGCGCGGACCTGGATTCCAAAGCCGCCCTTAAGGAGATACTCGTAAAGGTCGGTTTCAAAAGGAACGAGCCGATTACAAGGAAGACCCAGGCGTCAGTTCGATTGACCCAACAGCATACCGAAATTGAGGAGCAGCGTGGAAGTGAGAAGAGGAAGGTCAAGGAGATGCGTGTAAGTCCACAGATCTGGCCGCCCACTCAACTAATTTTGCTGCTTGGCAACATTGTGACAAAACTAGAATTCGGTATACGTACTAGATATGCACATGCTGGTGCAGTCAATAGTATCTTTCTGTCATAACGCCGTGCATCTCTGGATGTCATTCAATGTGCCTATGCTGAGAGGCTTTGATGATATTCTGGCTAGTCGGCTTACCGCTTGACCGACAGAGTACCAAAAGTTAACCGCACGACTCACAATGCGCCGACGTTATCGTCGAGATCCAGTTATGCGGCAGGTTGCATCGAATTACAGGCCCGTAGATCCACAAAACCGGCATTCAGTCAGAATTCGGGCGCAAGGATATCTACGCTGCCAATGTCCTTTAGACACGCATGACAAGGACCATGTTCTGACAGCCATACCTGCCTACATGCCTGGGTTTCAGAAGCGTTTGTCGTCTACGAGCAGGTAAATGCGATCAGATTGCTTTCAAACGAAGCTTCAATAACTCCCAGTGTTCAAACGGCATCCAAGATGTCTATGGGATTCGACGAATGCGGGGTAGTTCGGGAGGGCTTCCCCCGGCCTGTCCCGGATATTCCTGCCAACGTCCTGGAGCAGTTCCGCATGACGGACAAGGTGATTATCGTCACTGGCGCCGCCGATGGTATTGGATATGCCGTGTCGGAGGCCATGGCCGAAGCAGGCGGTCATGTTGCTCTATGGTACAACTCGTGAGACCTACTGAATGTGTTGTGCCAGATGCTTTGAGTGCTCATTATAATTACAGAAACGATGCGGCTGTCTCCAAGGCCGAAGAACTGGCAAAATCTCATGGAGTTAGGACATCTGCCTACAAGATTGACAGTGAGTGTATTACCATAGCCCCTTTTCTTCGAGCATGCCTTGATACTAACTGCAGTTCGAAAGTCTCCGATCCTCTGGAAGTACAAGATGGAATCAAAACGGTTCTGGCAGATTTTGGCAGAATAGACGTCTTCATCGCTAATGCAGGTGAGTGCTGTATAATATGACCAGTTTCGGGAGAAGGAGGCCATCCCCGGGCTAATGTAACGACCCTTAGGCATGGCGATATCGAAGCCTATTCTCGAGCAGCCATTAGACGAATACAGGAAACTGATGTCTGTAAACGGTGAGACATCAACTGGAAGAATTCTGAACCCCAATGACTGAAGCTAACTGATGTTTCAGTTGACGGTGTTGTGTTCTGTGCCAAGTACGTGGGTGAGGTATTCAAACGCCAGGCTTCTGGGAACTTGATCATAACATCAAGCATGAGCGCCCACATCGTCAACGTGCCGACGGACCAGCCCGTCTACAATGCTACCAAGGCGTTTGTAACACACTTCGGCAAGTCTTTGGCCCGTGAGTGGCGGGACTTTGCCCGAGTGAACATCGTTTCACCAGGCTTCTTCGACACCAAGATGGGCGCGAGTCCACTTGCCGTCAACGAGGCGTATCGGATGGCAGTCATGGGGAGACAGGGGCATGTCAAGGAGATCAAGGGCTTATATCTCTATCTTGCTAGTGATGCCTCGACTTACACAACGGGTGCTGATATGATTGTCGATGGCGGTTATGTCCTGCCGTAGAAGGTATTATATCGTACGGGGAAGGAATGTTTGGAGTAGACCATAAGAACTCCTCAGTTTGTTAAACCGGGAACCCAACCATGAATTACTAGGTACAGAATCCTGCTCTGCACTACGAGTAATCATGAACGTTAGGGTCGCAGTTCTGACCTTGTCGTGACTCACATCTGACATACGAAGAATGAGCATCATAATGGTTCATCGTCGAGTCCACTATCGGCCTAGAAGAATTGGGTTAGACACGGATTCTTATACAGAGGGTATGCAGCTTTCGGATAGATATTCAGTCCAGATTTCTCGTGAGACAGGGGTCCGCAGCTTCGAGATGCAGCTCAACACATAGATCTTCATCCGTGAGATCTGTATGAATGTCCATCGAAGGTGGCTTATAACACACGCCCTAAGAATCTAGGTGACTCATTCATATCAAAAGTCGTCTTTATATCATTCTACTTAATGGGGTTGAGAGACACTGGCTATGAGCGGCAGTAGGGGTCTCTCGCTTCTTAACTTCAGAAAAATCACAAAGACTTGCCGGCTGCCCACTCCGGGTCATAATTTGTCGCCATTTTCATCCTATTACTCACGGTTAACAATGTCTTCTGAGTCGATAGAGTCCACGGCTTCGGCTGTTACATCTGGGGATAGCCCGTTGTATAAGCCACGTTATATCGATGTGAGTTTGGACCGTTCATCTCACTATCTTCCTCTCCTTGTCTGGTTGAGAGGACATTCATTATTTTCATGACACGATGAAGTTTTACAAACTAACAATCTACAGATCGGTATCAACCTCGCAGACCCAATCTTCCGGGGCATGTATCATGGCAAGGAGCGGCATCCAGATGATCTTGGGGCCGTGGTCTCACGCGCCCAAGAGGTCGGATGCCAGAAGCTCATCATTACGGGGTCTGACTTTATGAGTTCAAGACATGCTCTCGACATAGCCAAAGAATACCGTATGTATCTATTCAGTTTCAAGTCTACTCTCGTCCCTGGCACATGAAATACTCATGAAATCACACAGCGGGCATCGTCTACACAACAGCCGGCATCCACCCCTGCTCCAGCAGCATCTTCAGCACCACACACGCCCACGTCGCCACAAGCGAGCACACCATGCCCTGTGATGCCGACCCAGAGAAGCCCGTCTCCGAAGACCACGAGCCATACGCCGAACGCACAAAGGAGATCATCGCCGAACTACGCACGCTCATCGAGTCCGCGCGGGACACACACCCGGGCGCCCTCGTCGCCTTCGGCGAGTTCGGCCTCGATTACGACCGTCTGCACTACTGCTCGCGCAAAGTACAACTGCATTCCTTCGCGGCCCAACTCGACCTCGTGCTCTCACTTTCCCCTCAACCCCCGCTCTTCCTGCACTCGCGGGCCGCGCACGCGGATTTCGTTTCCCTCTTAAAGGAGAAATTCGGCCCCAAGCTGGAGAAACTCGAGCGCGGCGGCGTCGTGCACAGTTTCACGGGGACCGCGGAGGAGATGCGTGAGCTCGCTGATCTGGGTCTCTATATCGGCACGAACGGGTGCAGTTTTAAGACGGAGGAGAACTGTGCCGTTGTCAAGGAGATCCCGCTCGATCGCCTTATGCTTGAGACGGATGGCCCCTGGTGCGAGATTAGACCTACGCATGCCGGGTGGAAGTATTTGCTTGAGGCGAAGGCGAGGGGTGAGGGTATTTATGCCAAGGTTGAGAGTGGTGATGTCCCTGCCGCCACGGAGGAATCCTCGCCTGCTTCGAGCGCGGCGCCGACGCCGGGTGATGCTACGCCGGTCGATCCGGCCGCGGCGGCGCCGAAGCCGAAACAGCCTAAGCAGAAAAAGAATGCGCAGAAGAAGGATCCTGAAATCCCGGAGCGGTGGCGAGCTGTTAAGAAGGAGAAGTGGGTCGAGGGCGCTATGATTAAGGGGCGGAATGAGCCGTGCATGATTGAGCGGGTTGGACAGGTTGTTGCTGCGGCGCGGGGCGAGTCGTTGCGTGATGTTTGCGAGGCGGCTTGGGGGAATACTGTGAAGGTGTTTGGGCTTGGTGAGGATCGGTAACCGTCGGGTGGCGAGTGAACTTCAGACTAGAGAAAGCAAGCATTGCATCTAGAAAATAGAGCATGAAGATACTGGAAGGATCTGGTCCGTAGAGGGTATTCCGTATACAAATAATACATACGGCATAGACTATGTACCCAATCCTCCCCCTTTTCCGGGAGATGTGAAGAACAGTAAGCAGCGACACCTCAAAGAGATAGCCCAAATCACAACAATCCGACGATGAACCCGTTGATAATCATCCCATCCACAAACTCCATCGCTTTCATCAAAGCAAATAGGTATCTATACCAAAGTATGAACGGCAGACTCTTTCACAATCCCGAGCCCTTAAACCCCTTTATACGGCCATCCTTCACAGCTCCCAACGTGACTCCGTCTTCGCCGGTCATCCATCCGGGCATCCGTTCGCCGTCAATGAAGCCAGCTTCTACAAGCTGGCGTATACCGGCGAAGACGTGAGATCCGTGGAGCGATAGCCGTACATTGGGTCGCCATGTCCATTTGTCTCGATCCTTATCTCCTCCTCGTGTCTGGCTTCTCGTCGAACTTTCTGCCGGTCCTCCCGAGCCTTGATTCCGACTCTGTGATGGCTGTACAAACAGCTCATCTTCATCCTCATCGGTCTCATGCAGGAGACTCGCGTCGAAAGCGCTCTGACGGCCCTTCGTCCTCTGAGCACGCGCCCGTTGTGATTCTCCCAAGTCCTCATCAGAATCAACCACGATATCCGCCGTAGCTATCGGGAAAGGGTCCTCGATCAGAACGTCCACCCGCTCGATCCCCTTCCCGTCATCAATCTTCGCATTATCGCCAAACCGTGCCTGCGCAACAAGTTTCGCGCGTTTGCGCCGTCTTTCTTCCTCCGTTTCTTCAGGATCCAATATTCGTCTGGCTGCCTTTTGCTGACCTCCCGTATCTGTATTCTCCCCGTGTTCCTCCTCCACGGTATCATCTGACACCGGCGGTGTAGGCAGCAATAGGTTAAGCGGGCTATGGGTACGCGCATCGGTGGCTTTGTCGCCCGCATACACGCCCCAACCACCCGCAGCCGCATTGCTGCGCCCCGCGCCCCTAAGACTGAGCATTGCGTCCAGGTTCTTGGTCTGCAGGCTGACATCTTGGAGAGCGTACCGCTCGCGCGGCCGCGATAGCGCTTTGGGTATGCCCTCAACAACTAATGTGCGGAGCGATTTCGTCTCGGAAAGGGTCGCCGGCCCCGTGCTCTGCGCCTTACTGACTAAGATATGGGGTGAGGCGTCTGGGAATGCGACGTAAATGGTGCGCGAGGTATCGAAGCTCGTCACGGTGCGACTTGTCGAAGTCATAGATCCTGACGCCGCGGAGACGGCGAGATCCGTGTTGTATGGAGAGTCGAGCACGAATATGCGTAAAAGGAGAAGTGGTAACCCTTTCGGTCGGTCGAAGTTGTAATGCGCCTTGACGTCTGGCAGGACCTCCGCTTGAAGATTCTCTAAGAATGTACTCGGGTGGAAGCGCGGGACATGCATCGCGGTCTTGTCGATCTTCTTAGCATGATCTGCGTCGACATCGTCTTCATTCGTCGGCTGCTGGAGACGTTGAATCTTGTAACATGCCCATTTCATGGTCCCCGGTTTATCGTAAAGGTACTGCATATCCGCCATGGCGAGCTGGTATAGGCTGAGACCTTGCCTCCAGTCACCTTCGAGTATGCGATCCACCACTTCTCGCCTGCTTCCCTTGCGCGCCTGCATCCCTACATACACCTCCCGGAGCTCTTCCAGCGAGAAGGCTGGCGGATAGAGGTCGCCTTCATATTCGTCGTTATCGTCATTTTCGGGCGACTCTTGGCGCAGCAGCGGGGGACAGAGCGATTGGTTGCTGGAGTCGAGCCAGTCGAGGACGAGGGAGAGGAGCGATGGGCGCGAAAGTCGGTGTAGGACTTTTATGACAGAGGGGTTGGAGGAATTGACACGTAGGGATGAGGGGAGGCGGGCGGTTGTGGGAAGGGAGAGAGGCGGCGCCATGACTCTGGCTGTATTATCGAATGGCCGGTGGAAGCAAGACCTGGGACTGGGCGGTAGTATCTCGATGAGGTCTAGACTGTATTAGTTAGATGCCGAGGTAGACTCCACATTGTGGCGAAAGTGCGCCGGCGGGATGAAGGATTGAAGCTGGAAGGTGTACGAGATACGCGACGCGTCAGTCAAAACATTCTGGCAACGCCAAGTTTGTAAATGTAAATATTTGGTTGCTGCTTCTATTCTTGGGTTTGCATTACGTAAGTGATGAGATCGAAAGTAGATGCATTTAACACGGGTAGGCATTTAACCCGTTGTTGGGCTATTTACGGAAGTACGGAAGTACGAGTACGGAATACGCTACGGATTACCGGTAACGATTCCGTACAAAACCGAATCTCGGGTCTTTGTTGTCAACTTGTCTGACCTGACAGATTATCGAGACTCATCATTTACTCGTAGTCCGTACTTCGTATATGTATGTACTAAGGTACAGATTCAGGATCAACGATCGTGACATCTTCGCAGTCACACTCATGAATTCTCGAGGTGTTTGCATGGGTCATGTGTGTTACTCGTACATCTGAATACTAACGCCGTTCCAACTTCCAGCCGTCACATGTCATTTTTCTACGAGTACGAGTACTGAAGCCACTACAATTAGAGCAGCTCTGCTGTCGAGCTGAACCACCCCCTACGATTTGCCGTGGATCTGCTAGCGTACCTCCTCTTCGAAGGTGTCGGCGTTCGGGACTGGTGATTCAACACCTCAACAGGACTTCTAGAAATTCGGTACAGTCACATCTGTATATCGGTGCAAAGAAAGTTCCGTCCCTTGAATAACATTACGTCAATTACATCTGCCTACAAATACATATCCGAACGGATGATGAAGCCTCCCCACTGGAGAGAACTCCTCCAGAAGGGCAGTCAAAGCCGATCATACCTCCATGCTACCTATTCCGTGCATAGTTGCAGGTAAGCTACCGCGTAGGTAGCAGTAGGTATGGTCATGCATGGATGCATGCAGTCAGAAAGCGTCGCAACAAAGAATTCTAGAGTGCAACAAAGAACAAGAACAGGCGGTTAGCCATCTCATCTCATCTCATCCCGTCTCGTCTCTCGTTTTTGGCTCCTGCTTGGTAAGCCAGCGACACCGACAAAGACGGGGACGGGCACGAGCTGTTGTTCCGATCCGTGTTTCGCCCATAAGACGGATTATAAATCGGACTGGCGCTAAATTCTTTAGTGCTGCTTCGCTTGGCGACCGCCGTCGACCGCTGAACTGTTTCTGTTCAGTCGTTTTATGTTTTGCATCCTTCAGGACGAGAAAGTCGGGTTCACATGTCGGTACCGGATCCCTAAACCTGGTGGCCGGGATAATATACCAACGATCAAGAGTCGACTTATCAGATCCAGAGAAATAATGGTGTGTAATTCAGCGTTGTCAACTCGGTGAATGCCACACGTGCTGTCCAGCAGGAGCCTGTAATCCGTACTCGTACGGATCGAAGACATGTTCCACTATCCATTCATTGAATGATTACTACCTATCTCTCGAGCTCACTGCCGAGTTCGGTCCCCAGAAGAACACCCATGCTGGTCGTACAAGTGAATCCCAGCAAAGAAAACAACTGAACTGAGCAGGCGTTAGCCAATCCCCCAACCAGGACAACCCATGCATGATGAGACCGTGAATCTTGTCGGCCGGTAATCCGTAAAAGCACGAGTAAAAAGATGAAAATCGTCACAAAACCAGTTCAGTTCAACTGTTCAAGTGCATGCAACCTGTCGGCGATGCTCGTCCGCGCTACGGATCAATTAATCCAGCAAATCAGAACAATCTCGGTAGACTCGGTAAAGACGCATCTACGGAAGACCGCCAGATTCTCCTTCCATGACGCTTCTTTACCGTTGAGGAGCCCACCATGTATTTAATTAATCCGTAACTCGGAAGTAGCAGTCTGCCTACTGTAGGTACACGGCCACCTGATTAGTATACAAAAATTCACCAAGTCCCATACGTTCCTGTCTCAGTGACATGGATGCAACCTTCCCACCCGACGAGTGGGGGAGTGGGATGCCAGAACCCTAATCTAGCCTAGCGCCATTACTACGACTCTGTATTTTACCGGCCTGGGAACTGCGTGCAGGTAGGTAGGTATAAGGTTACCTTCAGTGGCACTTCAGTCACATCCCAGGTGCGTAAGGTCCATTACCTTAGGTAGTATTACTTCGCTAAGGTTCGTATTTGCCTACTTTAGGTAGGTGTGGTGGACGAAGTCCGTTGTAGCTGACCAAGCATCCCACTGGCACGCCTGCTTCACAGTTACCTGCCACCGAAGTGTGCGGAGAGAACACTGGATGGAGCATCAAACTACTACCTAGGTAGGTTGGTGTAGGCAAATAGCGTTTTTGGCAACTAACCGTGTTGGGTACTTATCGGTGAAGACCGGCAGCAATTGCGGTTTTTTATGGGCTGTTCGATCTCATCGGTCTCAACTGGTGATTACTTAATTCCACCCACCGAGTTCATACCCGCCCTATTATAATTCTCATGGGCGCTGCCTGCCTGGCTGTTTTCATTCTAAACCTACCTACCTACCTAATCACTCTTTGGAGTCCTCTTTGGAACGACGACATTCAGCGTTATTGGCACCAACGAGTATGGCGGCATTGACTCCATGATGGGCGATTGACCGATAGTTGACATTCGACTACATAGAATATCTCGATCGAATTGTCGAGGCAACGCAACGCACGATTAGTCGGATCGCCGTGTGCAACATATAAATACATATATACGGATTAATCCGTACATTACGTCTCGTATTCGCGAGTAGTACGGCAAATAGTACGGGAGAAGCCAGGATAACGACAAAGAAGAGGCCAGCTCGCTGTGGCTAGCAATTCAAGTCATCGCCAGATTGTTGCGATAGGAAATCAGACGACGAACGCCGATTGAAAATGTCAGGCTATACAGGTCGTCGGGGTCATCCCGTCAATGTGTCGCAACTGCTGCAGGACCTCAACAGAATCCCTGAACCCGCGCCGCAGCCGGACGACAACCTGCCCAGTCTCGATGATGAGTTGGCTATGTTCACCAACACCAACTTCATAGACTGGGATTCTCGGAGCCCTACAGGGAACACACACGAAATCTCCACCACGTCCGCGGCCGAACGTGTGTCCGACGCCATCGGTGGTGATCTGTCAAGCTTTGATTTCAACTTGCCAGGTTAGTGCGTTTTGTTACGCTCTGTGTTTGTTTCTTCATCGTCGGAGTGTTTTCTTTCTATCGTCGGAATGACTATCGTCGGATGGTCAACAGAGGGGGGGGCTGAGGGGTTGAGTCTCAGGAGGGGTGATGGTGCAATCCCTCATTCCGTTTTCGTTTCTGCGATGTTTCTGCATCCCTGAGACTTCGTGCTATCAGATGTCGTGTATTCGGCAGTCTGCGAAGCATTTGCGAGGCTTAGCGGCATCGTTTCTCCTATCGGTAAAGACTGTGTTAGCATCTGAATGCGCACGCCGAATCACTCACATATTCTCCTATTTGCTGCGGAGCATGCATTCTCCAGCTTCTGGGTCCCGACGTCTCTTCTTTAGTTCTCCTGCACCCATTTATATGTCTCAGTGGACCTATAACACGCTTTTCTCTGGCCGAATCGCCGAAGGCGACATCTTGCACCTGATTCGCGTTTCGCTAGCCTCTTCCTTTCTCTATTTCCAGAAGCTTTCAAGTCTGTCGGCCACCAACTCTGCTTTTCAGGGCAGCGATTGGCGTGCTGCCGCTGATGCGGGTCTATCCTTGGCGAAGCATGCTCGTTGTATCGAGTCGCCCCCACTCTCCACCGCATGCTAGGTATTGCGCAATCGACTCGATGGCGCAATTCCTCGTGATCATGGAGTGATCGCAGTTGCAGGTCGCAGGTCGCACACAAATCTGCAAGTGCATGATTTCTACTCTAGCTTGCTGCTAGCGATTCCTAATCATAATCCTCTCGTCGGCTATTTTTTTCCTGATTTTATTACTATTAATTTCCGCATGTGTGTCGATGTCGCCATTCATGACAATGTTTACTCATGTTGGCTTGTTGCAACTACGACGGCGTTCTAACATCACGCCATGACTTCAGGTGACTTCAATGGCTTCGATTTCCACAATTACTCGACGCCAGGTGTCAACAGTTTCTCAGACAACTTAGGCACGTTAGCGCCTATTCAAACAACAACCGCCTACCCTTCCAACGGGAACCAAGGATCGTACGCGCCATCTATGCATCCTGGAGACAAGGTGGCTACGGAAGTTCCTCGACGTCGCCAGCTCTCTTTCGAGGAGCAATCACGGTTAGCTGCTGAAGAGGACAAGCGGAGGCGCAACACCGCTGCCAGTGCTCGTTTCCGAGTCAAGAAGAAGGCTCGTGAGCAGGCCCTCGAGAAGCGCGAGAAGGAGCTCAGCGACAAAGTTGCCGCCCTCGAAAGTCGAATCTCCTCTTTGGAGACTGAGAATAAATGGCTCCGCGAGCTGGTTATGGAGAAGAACGGTGGCAGCGATTCGATAGTATCTACCTTGCTCGAGAAGCAGAAGCCCGAGTCTACGACGGAACCAGCAGCAGAACCTAAGTCGGAGTTAAGCGTATGAATTTTCGAGGACCGTTATTCAGAAATTTTTTTTTCGGAAACCGGAATGCGCGCGATTGTTTTATAGGACTAGGACCGGCGTTGAAGAGGAAGGCAATTTTTGTTCTGGATAAGCACGACAGCATGCTATGGGGGGCTCACGGGGATGATGATAGGGCATGATTCGTTATGAGCTTTGGTTGGCCGTATGGCCTTCCGCACATCTGGATATATGGTATATACAACTTGCTGGCAGATACCTTCTGCCTTTGTTCGAGACTTACTGTGGTATGTCTTGGATAAAATATATTCTGTACTGGGTTTTGTCTGGGCCTCCTTCCTCTTTACGTACAACCTCTCGAATATAAACGCCAATGTCCGAGATCTAGAGCGTCTCTCACTCTTCTCTAACTCATGTACATGTTCATGATGTACACGACCGACTGCCCGGCGTATTGTAGTACGAACAGATACACCCCACGCCAAGTGCGTAGCAGCTCATGCAGCGTGCCGTCCTGATATCGACCTATGAGGAGGACTCTATGCCTTCCAAGAAATGATAGACTCCGACGGTCTATTGCTTGTCTCCTTCCGGCTTGGCTTCTGCCGCCTCCTGCTCAGCCTTGGCTCGCAGCTTCGCGAGACGCATCTGATTCCGCTTTCCCACTATTGAGGAGTCAGTACGATTGTATGAACATAAAAGTATGCGTAGCAACCACTGAAGGAAATGAGGAAAGAACTTACAAATCCGTAACGTGTTCTCCCGCTCGATATCCATCATCTTATCCCAGTTCGCAATCCGGCTCAGCGTGCCGTTCTCGTTGACGACGAGCGGACCGAGATGGTCTAGCTTCAGGGCTGAACCGCCGACTTCGAGAGTCGGGGCTCCGCCTTCGGTAGATGGGAGGGCTGGGAGAGATAAAGGTGCCTGGGATTCCGTGGTGGTTTCCGGCTTGGTTTCTGATGGGGTGGCCATGTTTGGTGTTGTGGTTGATTGTAAACGACGTGCTTGAATCGGGTATCGAAACTGTGATTGAGCAATGGCCGTGCGGAGCGTAGATTGGAGTCTAGCACTCAATCTCATGACTCTTATAACCCGGTTGTGTGTTGGTGTATAAGGGGTTTATCTGAAGATTGAAGACTCGATGGCAAAGTACACGGTGAGATGAGATGAGGATATCACGGGCAGATGGTCTGGTCTCTCTCACTTGGCTGCCGGTATTTGAACTCCTCAAGACTGTCGGATTGAGAAATTGTTTAATCTAGTTCTTCAATGCCTCTTAATATATCCCAATTAATGAGAAGTCTTATGTTATGAAGCGCGTTGGTTGCTAACAATCCGAACTCTTCTGGATGATTCCTGAAGCAACCCGACAGAATCCGTCCAGTACGTACCGTTCCTACCTCGGAATAACAGTGGGTCTGGGCAAAGACATCACGTGATGTCGTGCGTATGCCGGCTTGCTTCTCACTGTCACTTCTCACTGTCACTTTTCACGAGTCATTGTGTGGGAGAATCATGTGATGGGAAGTCCTACCGATCGACATCTATCTCCAACATTCATAACGCCCGTTACAGTTGAACTCGGTTATATTGGTGAATGCTTGTAGGGGAAATCATGATGATCCTCACTGAGTCACTGGAAATGAATCGGTACGTCCACGTATCACAGCTGTGTTGCTTGCTGAGGGACAAACATCCCCACCACCTATGTCGGAGATATAGTCGGCATGTTACCAGCGGGCCGTGACTTTGGGAGCAGTCAGGACGCGCTATAATGAGGACCTCCAAGTCTAGATGAAAGCTTTTAGTCCTCTTGACGTCGAATAGCGAAGAGTTAAGAACGACTGGTCTGAGACGACATGGCCTTATGTTCGATCACCATTCCCTTGCCGCTCCCCACACGGAATGTTGCGAGGTGGGATCCAAAGGGATATGTGACCGAGACTACCCTAAGGGAATCGTCCCCGCAAACTGTTCCCTACGAGTCGTTTCGAAAGCTTTACATTCATCTACGGTCTATTGGCATTGGTCGTCGATCGTTAAAACTGGAAGTCATTCAACTTGACGTATGAATTCGGGTTGAATACAGTCGACGAAAGTTGAATGTAGGAAAATTGATCTGTCTCAATACAGTCAAGTCGCATCTTAGTCGACAACTCGATCTCTACGACAGGCGACAGTCAACATACTGGAGGTGCGACTGGAGAATGCCTCCTAGAAAGAATATGTTACGCGATTGCCTGGGTTCCGTCTATTTGGAGATGGCCTGTTTATCGTGTTGCACACAACGTAAGGGGAGTCTCTGTCATGTCCTCTTGTCGTTACTCCTGTTATGTTGGTTCGTACCGACGTCGTTGGTGATAGCGAAGTGCTCTTTGTCTTTGTCAACGTGACTTTAATAATTAATTGTCACAACAATAGGGCCAAACATATCATGTATAGTTCCGATTCAACGGCAATGTGAATGATCACATCACATGATACTGACGACCCGGAACATCTTCTCGACTCACACGCATTTTCTCCCCTCTCCTAATTTAGTATATATATGGGCAAAATCTACCCAGGATGTCCCACGATTTCTAGCTCTCCGATTCTTCTAGATCTACTAAGCTACTTATTGCTTTTATCTTTCACACAAGAAAATACACAGAAAATCTCACACATCTGAGAGCGACAGAAACAGCCTACGCTGACTTACAGTCTTTTTTACCTCCACACTCGTTTACTGCGATTCCCTTCTCTATAATACAGAGCAGAGACTTGCTGTGCAAGCCATCTCAACGACATTCTCGCCTTTTATCACCAGCTATTTTTACATACAGCTTCTTGACGGGCATTACCTGCCCACGCATAACCACCGACGAGGTCAACTAGAAGAAGACCGTCGTCTTCTTACTGATTTTTCTCATAGATTTGAACATAATATTCCCGAATATACCAAGATGTTCAACTTCTTCTCATCGACGACTACCCTCGCTGCATTCCTCAGCTTGGGCTCAGCCCTTACCATCAGCCCCTACCTTAAAGAAGCACCTCATCGTGTCCATACACTACGTTCCGAATCAAATGCCTCGCCACTTTCAGGAGCTATTAGATTTAACTACATCAACGCAACTAATACAACTGTGGCCGTCAAGCCGATCAAACCTCAAAATGTTTCCACCTATCTCCTAGGCAAGGTACCAAACCCCGCGGATGATACCTCCCTCCTATCGTTCATCGCTGAGTTCGACGACGATGACAATGTATCCTCATCCTCCTACTATGTACCACCTAGGGGGAGTGTTCCAGGTTCTGAGATCGCCAACGTTGTTCCAAACCGCAGCTTTCAAGTTCATACTAATGGAACGGCGTTTAGAACCCCTGGAACTGTGGTTAGCGGACGTCTTTACATCGCAAACGATCACCTCAACTTCTTCACCGGCCCTGATGGCGGGATTATCGAGCCAGACCCTCATAACCCTGGTGATATTGCCAGCCAACAGCTATGGGGCTTCGTTGAGCTTACATACGGCTCAGACCAAAGCAACGACAACGTGAGTCTGACTGTGAACCTGTCGTTCGTTGACTGGGTTAGTCTCCCGTTGGGAATGAACGTCACTTTCCAAGAAACAAATGGTTCGATGTCGTATGAGTACATCCCAGGTCTTCGGCCAGATGGGTTGAACAACATCTGCCGCGAACTCTCTAGCATGTCAGGTTTCTGGCCGAAGCTATGCCTCAATTCCACCGACAACGTTCCGCTCCGGGTCATGTCGCCAGAGAAGTACGTCAGCCTGAATCCAATGGATAAGGATGCGACGGAATACTGGGAGCCCTACGTAAACAGAACCTGGAACAAGTACACGAGCACCGATCTCCAGATCAATACCCAAGCCAGCTCCCCAGAGCCAGGCAGCATCAAGGTGGATGACGGCCAGATCGTGACCTGCCGCGTTCTTGACGACGACCAACTTCACTGCAATCAGGACGCAGGAAATTTCACACGTCCAACATCTATTGATATCTGGGGATGTAACTCGGGCCCCTTTGCCGGCCAAGCTGGAGAGTCGTGGTCACGAGCACGAGTCCGACCACGTCTCTGTGCGGCTTTCACACGGTCGACGCTCGACTTCAACGCCACGCAACCGTCCCAGGATATCCGCCCTGACAAGTACTACCGCGACCCCATCACAAACCACTACGCCCGTTTGGTTCACGAGAATCTCATTGGCGGGATGGGATACGCGTTCAGCTACGATGATGTCAACCCAGACAGCGCAGAGAACACGGCCGGGTTGATCTCAAGGGAAGCATCCGCGGCAACTCTCGCTCTTGACATTCTCATCAACGTGGATGGATCAGCTTAATGTCATCTTCTTCGTTATCTAAGATGCCGAGTCATCTTGTTGGCGGTTGTCTCGTCTCCCCGGACTCCATATCGTAACCCGTCAGGTCTGATCTTCGCATGGCTATGCTTCTTTGCCTGTGTTGATCTTATTTACGCTTGTGATCGTATCCATCGGCCCTGATGAGAGCAACCGACTCCGACTCGTTTCTCGCTTGCCATCCATGACTAAGCACCAGCTCGCTTAACGAAGTGAGTTCAGTAGGTCGGAACACATTATGCTCGCTTCCTCCGATCACGGAACTTTTCTTTTGCCTGCCATCAAACTCACTCGGGAATTGCTTCCCCTCCTCTCTCTTCCACCAGTTTCTCCCAATCCACCAAATATCAATATGGCTGCTGCTGGGCAAGTTTTATAGGAAGCACAGTCTCAAATCCAACAGGAAACGCATCGTCAGCTTCGCTTCAGCTTGCGTCCGGATTCCCACTCGCAAAATACAATTGCCTCTATCGAATGGTCCAGGATCGCTGCAAAGCTGTGAACATTTGAAGGGCGCAACGGAATGGACTAGAAGATGAAGGCTCTCTCTTTCAGCACCTCATGTGTCTCGAGATGGGCGAAGATGCGTTACAAGTGAAAATCAGCATTCACCAGAGTCTTCAACAATGGGATTTGACAGTCCCCTCCCATTTGCTACCCGCTCATTCATCGAAACAAGTAGGTCCTACTTCCATACAGCGCGAGGACTTAGACTGACTGGCTATAAGACAAAGGAAATATCCGAAGGGATCGAACGGGCTTTAGTATCCCAGTCTGCAAGACAGAGGTGTTAACTGGGACACTGTCCAAATGATGTCTCAGTCAACGTTCGCAAGGTCCACGAACTATCCTTGGAGCTATCCGTGATCAGCATCGAGACGTCACGATATCAAGATGAATATCCTGTCCAAGTTTACCGCTTTCCTCTCCGACATCACAGCATGCGTGTTACAAGAGAGAACAACGCTTCAACATTATCAGTTGTATTCCGATGCCTTCAGTAGTATCACAGAGGCCAAGCGGTATCATTTTCATTTCGTTCTTGTGGATCGTGACTTCACGCAAGGTGAGCCTTATCTAGGTATGTCTGGGGTAGTCGTGTTGCGCTCGAAATAAAGGAGCCGGAACACACGAAATTTATGGCTCGACATAGGCGAGCATATCGACGTCCAGAGATCAACAAACAAAAGTCAAGAGCTTGTCATTGATATCTCCCTGTTTTATATAGTAAGACTTTCGTTGGGTCACGTTCTTTTTATCCGTTACTGGGGTCCGCATCTATTATACTATGGCTTTGCTCGATGCCCCAAGCTGCCCATTTTCTCTTGCATTTTTATTGTTGTAGATGAGAGAATCTCCAATCATCAACCGCTCGGCTCATCGTTTGGTGCAAGACTTGGTCCAAAGAGGGAAGAACTCGAATCTTCGGGGTCAAGACTCTCCTTAGGCCCCTGAGGAGAGTTTCTATATATTTTTCATGAACGGCATGTATCGGGACAGAAGTTATTTCTTTAGACGACGAGGAGAAGAACAGCTTGTTTAAAACTATGTACTAGAATCTTGTTCCTGATTGCGCTGCGCAAACATTTACACTGATGAGGGATGTCCACGCTTCTGCCTTGTGCGCTTGTGTGGACACATTCCCAGGATGAAGCAGTCGATACTTCTGTTGTCCACGATCTCCACGTCACATCATAATACACACACTTCTCAGAAAAGATTGATCTAGGAGAGAAGGCGTCAGAATGTCATGGATTATTGGAAGCCGGGTCTAGGTCCCAAGTGCAACCCATCATGACCGCGGGACGGTGGTTGGCTACAGGGAACGGTCCGCAAGATGTCTTAAAAGTTTGAAGATCATGGTACAGAGTGTTCAGGGACTCGAGTATCATTGAGGATTCAGAATATAGGGACCAAGAACCCGCGGATGCATCGATGCATCGGTGTTTTGAACGGGCCCCGGTATCGCGTGGTTCGAGATCATGATGACTGGATAAGTCGAATGCGTTTCGGCGATCCTTTCAACACCAGGTCCATAGCGGTTCCAGCTCGTCCAATCTCGAGAAATTGGCGGGGGTACCAATCAAATCTCAGGGGGAGTGATCTTGAGCCGATCATTCTCACATTCGCGATTCTTTGATGTCAGATGCGTTCTCACGCCGAACCCCTCTCAATGCGAAACATCCCAAACGATAGGTAGTACGGTTTGTGCCATCTGACACGACTTGTACCGATTCCTTGTTTGAGAGCTCATATCGGATGTGACGCTTATCAGAACAACAAGATCTCTGGCTTTTGTTGTGTGCACTATCGTTTGCTGCCGACTTTGTCATGAGAACAAACACCTACCCGACTTCGCACGCAACTACAATGATCGAAATTCTCTTCCGGAGAGAACGCCCAACTCATTAGACCTGGCTGTGCAGTCAACTACCTAATTTATATATATGCAGTTATTGAAGCACCAACTGACCAGAGGGGTGTTCGATCGAGAACCGTCTCGCGCCTACCTACGATCCCGCTGGTTGGATCTCGTGCACAGGTCCACATCCCATTTGAAAAGAAATATCAGCATCCAGCCGACCGTCTCCGTTGCGTTCTTTCCGAGATCACCTATTACCTAACTGGGTCCATGAATCCGAGTGGCTGAAAATCAACCGAGTCACTCGGTAGAGCTCCAACCATTCCTGAATTTATGAGTTGCTTCCACAGGCGCAAAAGGTTCCGAACGATGCCGATGATGTTCCATGAAAAGGCGAAGATGAAAGACTTCTTTGGCCGTGTTCGCTCTCCCACAGAGCTTTTCAGGAATAATCCACAGCAGTCGCGCTTACAGCCGCAGAGACGAACGGACAATGGAGAGAATCTCCGTAATGAGTTGAGCCTCCTCCGTTTGATCGAGGCTCTAAAGACGATTGCCAAGAAGGATGCTGTGCCTATCAGAGCATTCGAAAACGATAGGGGAAATCGACTGGACATTGGGGAAATCTTGAGAAATACCCCATTTCCACAGATCACTTGGGGACAGTTGCTGGATCGATCTCCAACAATTCGAGCCCAATTGACGAGAGAGATGGGATTATCCCCGGTAGCTAAGATGGAGCGAGAGAAACTCACGAAGACGTGGAATTATACATTTCTTTCCACTCGATCATCTCCGCCACCCCTTAAAGTTGAATTCCGGTAAACATCAGCAACGGCACGGCTCTGCTTTCAAGCAGACTGGATCGAGGAAGTACATAAAGTCCCCATTACAAGGCTAAAAGCTGTCTCCACGGCAATCAACTCGTGTGGCTCGGCCCTGGCGTCCCCCCCATAGAACACTCACAACAGAAAGCAGACGGCAATCGACACACGAGAAAATATCAGAAGATAAAATTACTTCTTTCGAGCATAATTCCATGCCTTGGTTAGCTGGATATCGAGGGTGTCAAGATGACTTCCCGTTGAGTCGCTGAGACCCTCGATGGCTTCTTATGAACCAAAACAGCAATGCAGTTTCACCGTACTGGACTCGGTGCACCTGCGCGGCGGTGATGAACAAGATAATGACCTGTTCTAACGAGATCCTGAGGCTGCCAAACGAAAGCATCGCCGCCGCTTTTCACGCTTGCCTTTCTGTGCTGCTTGCATAGAAATGCATCCACACTGTCTCTGGTTCGTCGTGCGATCGACAATACGATTGTATTGCAAACTCCCGTCAAACTAGACTGTCTCTCAAGGACCTCGTGGTGTTACTATGCTCCTAACGGGTCATCACACGGGCGATTCAGATTCGGATGAGCATGGCAGCAATGGCCAGCTTAGAGCCGTGGCGTGCAGTCTGCATGTTGATATATATACATATTGACTACGTGCTACGACGCCTTTTGGCTTACCATCCATCGTACGAGGAAAAATGAAACATCCCAGGTTGAGGGCAGGGCCGCCTCCTGGATGTAAAATAAAGGACATGTTTAAAGACATCAATGCATCAATGCGCCATTGATGATTCTCGAAAGATCAACCCTGCGATTGAGTTCCCTGAAATTCATCAGGGTGATCTGGTGGGCGCCAGCAACAGTTTGAAACCAAACACGGTCCTCAAGCTTCAAGTGTTTGAGATGGACTGAAGTTGGATTTTGACCTTTTGGAGGATTGTGTGATGGAGAGCGCTGACCCAGTAGACAACGCCATGCAAAGCGTCTTCTTTGTGTCCTTTATGGTCCAGCAGAGGTATCTTGACATCTGCTAAGGCAGACTTATTTTGCGGGCTGCAATGTTGAGGGCAAGGGGGACAAAGAAGACTCAAGATGTAGGTACCCTCTGCATGAATTGCGGAGGTTGGCGAGCAATCGCCGCCAGTCACCTCGGTCATTGGGAGAGTTTTACAAGACGAGGGGATCGATATAGCTGAGAGACCAGACTCTGCGGCGGTTTCGACGATGAGAGCGTCAATTCCATACAGTCTGAAGGAATTCTGCGCTGTTGCCAACGCATTGGCGGCTGATCTGAAGACACGGACAAGGCCAAGGGCAGCGAGGTCGCCGGTGCCTCTAATGACAAGGAGGCAGACTGACTCTCATATATTATAGGTACATGTATTGTAATTTATCAGGCATCGACGCAAACTGGAGGAGTGGGGTGTCGAAATGCCTGGCATCTTCTGAATGAATATGATGCCTTGATGAACGTTCCCATACCAGCAAAAGAACAAGTTGGTGTCTGGCCGGTGTGTTTCTGTACGGAACAGCCATATGTCGAGACTCAAGATGGAGAAGTAGGGTCTCCGTGTTATGTATCTCTAATTTCATATTATGTCCATATTCGGGTTTCGTACTATATAGCCAGCCACCTTCCACCTAGTTGTGAGTCTGTGGGAATACATCGGTTCTTCGATCGTCTCGTCTTGTCCCTGGAAGAAGGCTAGAAGCAATTGTATGTCTCTCTCACGCACGCATCGACACAGCCGACTCAGTAGGTGTTCTGCACCCTCGTCTTTTGCCCCCCTTTCCCTATTGTCAAGGCACAAGATAATCTCCCTCAACTCTGCCGGCGCCGGAGAAACGCATCAGAACCGGGCAGTCGACAGCCTTCACGCTACCATCTCACAACAAGAAGACTCGTCTTCTTGATGGGGTTTTGGGCATCATGCGGACTACTTCTGCCGTGTACGACGCCGTCAAGCCCTTATGTCCAGTGCATCCCGCCGCTTACATATGAATCTCACAGTGAACCAAGACGATAACCCATCAAAGGGATGGTGGGAAGACGATGATGGTCTCATCCAAATCCAGAGTCTCCGAACTTTCCGGTCTGTCCGTACGGATTTTCCCGGGAGGCCAAATGCCTCTAGTTGGGTCCTCGCGGTCAAAGCTACAACATCCAATCGAGCAAGAGGCAACTTCTTACAGCAGCAGTACGGATTAGGTATACCTATGGATAAGGGCGCGGGGTTCATCATCGAGAACCGGGACAACGCCAAACGCGGACTTTCTAGCCAAGCAGGACGATCATGCAGTGTAATCAGTTATTCGAATCCATGATCTAGCTATATGGGGTTTAGAAGGAGCTTCTTGGTATAGAGGCTGCGCCCAACGACTATGGGATTATGGGATGCACGTTTCGTAACGCATGCATGGGAGATGCTAACAGGCGATCTCCTCTGTGACTGTCTAGGTGTCTATCTAACTACCTATCTAGGTAGTTTCCAGAGGCCACGTCTGGTCTTCGGGTTTCGATACCACGAGAAGCCCGCGGAGATCTCTCAGAACGTTGATAGAGCTGACTGATGAGGCTGTGCATGTATGTATGCTTCAAGACTTGAGTGCATATCAAATCCAAACCCCTGGATACGTTTAGAGATAGTAGGATATACTACCCACGGGAACAAACCCCGAAAAGAACGAAACGCTAGTGAGACGTCCTTATCTCGCGAACATCTAGAACATCTCGATTATCAGAAATCGGACCGGCAGTAGATATCAGAGGCAACCTTACCATGAGATGGGAGGGTATAGATCGCGGAGGAGGGAACCAAAAGCGGGAGACCCGTGACAATTTCTATGACGACTACAGTGCTACGCTTCCATCTAGTACACACATCCATCCTCCTTCCGTTCTTACCTATCGAACTGACAACATTACAAGCGACAGCGTTCATGATTCATCACTTTACTGGAGCCACCGGCTCCCACGCCCTTCCCAGATAAACACAAAAGGTGCAATATTGACCATTTTCAGCTCGAGTACATTCTCGTGTTTCTGCCGTCTGGTGGGGGTGAAATCTCACCCTTTATGTCCGATTAGGGGAGGGGAGAGGGGGGTTTAATTCCTTCTCCTCAAAAAGATTACCTGCACAGACAGGAGGGAGTCAGATAGGGGAATACCTTGAGAAAAGATCTACGCTCAGTGTGTGTATGGATGTATGGATGTACACACGTATGAGTATGGAGTCGAAGACAAGTAGAGGGTACCCGAGCAACAGGTACGGTATACCGTGTCTGGATACTGGCTATCCATCCTCTGTCGTTCTGCTCCGTAGTGGAGATTCGGGACAGTAGTCATCGTACGGTACCGTACGGCGTGGTGTGTGTGAGTGGATATTGTCCCATCGTTCTCTCAACTCGTTCGTTGTTGTCAGCAGGAATCCCGCTATGAGGTCACCTTTACGAACCGGTCCCTTCGTTTCTTCCCTAGTACCGGTATGAGGGGAACATCTCGATAACGCCGGGCGACAAGCAAGCTTCGCTCACGGCTTTGGTTCGGACCCTCCCGAGGGAGTCCCGCTGGGCGTCCTCCTCTTGAATAGTACCTACCTGAATGACCAAAGCGACGATCAGTGGGCTAAACTAGGTAGGTAGGTAGTAATCCACGTTGGGTTTTATGGGGAGAGCGGACTGCGTCAGTGAGTGGCGAATATTCGCTATCTCTATCTCTCCCCTCTCGTCGTCATCGTCCTTCCTCCCTCTTTCCGTCTCCTCAAACCACGAGAAACACGCGAAGATCACCATCCGTGGCAGTCGTTTCGAATATCTGCGCTAAATCAAGGGTTCCTTCTTCATCTGTGGAAGCAATATGTTTGAAGAGAAAGAGCAACCGAACGAACAGCGAAGATGGATATCAGGATGATATCATGATTACCTAGATGACGTAGATGCTGTGGGCTCTAATTAGATTAAGCTAGATTACCTAACCTAAGGTAAAGTTGGTGTTACGCGCCAGCGAAACGAAGCGAATGAGCGAGCGAAGTGCAAGCTGGCGTGTGTGAATGGTGTGTGGTGTGGCCACGCCAGTGAGCGAGTGACGCCACTCTGCCTACGTCGCTTTATCTGACCGAAGGAAGCGGGTAAGATCATGAAACATCTCTTGTCACTTTATCTGTTACCGGGTTCGTTGGTATCTTGTTTCGAGAATCTTGGATACCGTTTCTAGTCCATATCGAAGCTACCTCCTAACCTAACCGTATGCCTGGCGGTTACATATCTGTTAAAGTTCAATACGGACGGGATTATAGCGTCTTAAGTCCGTCTCAGCTGTGTCTAACCCTCGGACTAAACCCTCCGTTTATTCTTATCTCTTCCTTAGAAAACAAACAAACACCGCAAATGTTTCAGACGATAAAGAGGGTCGACATGTGTCAGTTCAGGCGCGAGATATGCCTCAAGGGTCGCCGTCTGTCTGTCCCGTCCGGCGTCTTCCTCGATGTCGAGGCCGAGTTTGTCTCTCTTCCTTTCCCTTCTTTGTCGTCTCATCCGCGTTTAGTGACACCTCTTAATCCCCGTTCTTCAATCCCCTTTCGTCTCTTCTGAATTCCTTGGCGCATCACATGTAAGACAGCTGGTATCTATCTTCAAAATAAATTCCCTCCTCCGTAAAAATACCTCGAAACACCTTACCCACCCACTCCCTTCACGCACCCATGAGACATATACCTATCCGCGTTTGAGCGAGTTTCTTTCCTGTCTCAGGGTAAGTAGGAGCGAGATACAAAATAGATAAACAACCCTTTCACATCTTGATACCTACCTAGATAGCATCGCGTCGCGCCTACAACCATCATGAAACCCCATCGTGACGGTGTGTGTGTGTGTGTCCTGCTTGATACCGACGGCACCCTCACATAGCGCACAGTACATCTACTCTAGACTACACGGTGGCTGTTGTGTGTGTGTGTGGGGCACACCCGGATTTGGATTGGCCTGCATATCGGATAGTACGCGACGCACTGTGGATGCTAAATCCCTGAATTCTGGTCAACTCCCCACCGTTACATTTTTTGGGCCCGAGGAGGATTGTACCTAGAGCATCGTAGCGAGGGCTCATCTCGCGCATAGGAAGAAGGGCTGAGAGCTGGAGTTCATTAATGATTGGATTTGGGGTTAGGCGTTGCA
The DNA here is from genome assembly GCA_023079495.1 of Xylaria sp. L1 SY-2022. Lineage (NCBI taxonomy): Eukaryota > Fungi > Ascomycota > Sordariomycetes > Xylariales > Xylariaceae > Xylaria > Xylaria sp. L1 SY-2022. Next base: position 994,368 of record JALIDW010000001.1, on the reverse strand, counting down.
GGACTAACAATCATTGTGCGTATGTACGAGTATGTAGACAGTTGGGGAGCTTCTCTGCGATATTGTATTGTTTGTCTTTATCGAGATAACATCTCCCTTACTTCCTTACTCACTGACCTACTGCGCGAACGGAGGTCACAAAGTCCGGTTCGCAGAGATTCGGTCCTGATACTCGTAGGTAATCAGAAAGAAAAAAACTTGGGTTCGTGAGAAAAGGGATTTGTGACAGATCACATCGGCCGTTAAGCATGAATTTCTGGTACGGAAATTCCTTACGCGGTAGGTAGGTAATGTAATGAGACGGGAAGCAAAGTACGTAACTGCGCATCAAGGGAATGGGAAAATCAGGAGATTTGCCAAAGGGCTTGGGGGTTTCTTGTCGAATCCTTTCAGCCGTGTTGAAGGGTTGTGAATAGATAGGTGCTAATACGTTCCTTCAACTCGTCGTGACTTAGGAGTTATGAATCGGGTTCGAGTTCTTGTGTACGAGTAGTGAAGACTTGAACGTTGTTCCTCTTCAACTCCTTAAGAGAATAAGGGAATAGTAACCAACGTCACAAACGACTATGGTTGCTCAGCCCGTCACAGCCACAGATCACATCATCGACTTGTCTTATGCCTGCCAATGCCAGTAATCCAATCCAATCTCTACTTTACTGGGTTGCCCTAAAATTCCTGTATGCAGACGACAGCCAAAGTCCAGATTAGATTCGCTCTCTCTCCGCATTTCCCCTCAGGCAGGCCAGGGTCTTCTCAAGTTTGGAATGCGAAGATCTGGGGCAAGACGGCAGCGGCGGCGGCGGCGGCGGGCTGGGCGGCGGCGGCCCCGGACGCGAGAAATCACTGGAGCGGCTGTTCGCGGGTAGAAATAAGAAATCACCACCTGCCTTTCCTATTTCCAGTTACATAACTAAAGCAGCATTGCATTCACCGTTGTGCCGGGCTATTTACTCCGTACGAGTAATACTCAGTAAGTAAGACGATCTCTTACCGCCCGTCCGCCCGCGCCGGCGTTCTCTGACGGTAGGTAGGTACGGGTAACTAGGTAGAATAGGGATCGACAGAGTCCAGAGCAATTGCCGCGGCGTCTGGTTCTGGTATGGAGATTGTAACCCACCCCATGGTTCTTCCCATTATTGTTGGCTGTAGGATGCAACGATCCTACCGCTACCTACCCTGGCAGTAGACCGACGACTTGTACCTAATAATACCCTTTCGACGTGGTAATAGTGCGAGGTCGAGAACTTTCGGCCCGAACTTTTGACATCTGAGACCCGGGAAACGGCGTTTGAAATCTGGTCAGGGTTGACATGTCTCCTTGTCTCCGTTATTGCCACGCCGAAAGCGCGATGGGCATCGTGAAAGGGGCATGGATGATTCGAGGTATGGGCATCGTTAGTGATGCTTACCAAGATCATTATGATGCGAAAGGGATTGTGTGCGTACGATATGCACATGATGATTAGAGCGGCCCGAAAATGATTGCCCTCGTTTCTCCATTCGTACCAATTACACGATGCTGTGGATGGAAGGCAGAGAAAGAGAGAAACCAAACCATGCAAAGAAAGGTGAGTGAGAATGGATTGCGACGCTGAGATTCTGATCAGTCATATTTTCTCTCCCCATTCCTTGCTGGCCCGGCGCAGCCCTCGCCCTTTTCATAGGTCAGTCTCCTCCATCTTTCGCAAGCAGTCATGCCTTTTCGATGCGATGCTGCCGCGCTGTGATATAATAACCCTTAATGCGACCGTTCTCCTTGCATTTCACACACACATGCTCCGGGAAAGTACTCGGCGCACTCTCAACACTTCTGGGTGTATGCAATTAATACCTGGAATTTAGGAAGTTAGCCCATTCATTCCGGAATATGTATGATGGGATGCGTGACGACGTAAGCCTGCTTTTCTTGGCTTCATTCTTCCCCCCTCCTTTTCCCCCATTTACATACCACCTACCTCCCTCCCGATGTTTGAGTACGGAATAGTATCGTGGAGGTGCCGGCAAGGCAGTATCGGTACCTACAGTAAAACTGTTGATCGCTGGGGCCTGCTGCATCTCCGATATGCATGATTTGTGTGATGCTTTGGCTGCCTTGGCTTCTTTTTTCCGTCTAATTGCCTCGTGGCCTTCCGATGGACTGAATCCGAAAAGCTCAATGGATTCGACCCGCCCTTACCCATCACGAACGCAACCCTGACCTGCTGCTTGCTCCGCGCGCCCGCGCATTTTCACCATCATGACACCCACCTACCCATTTCTCTGGTAGGCATTCCGTAATCCGTATATGACCATCCATACACGGCGAATACCAGAACGGAGGCGGTTATCACATTGGGGTACGGAGTATTCGTAGCTTTTCGCGATCATCATCACGGCAAGGAAATGCGCGGCTGCACACACAAAATGCGGTTGACCCCCTGTTCCTCAACCCGCCCTCCCTCGCCACCGTCGCGAGAAGTGTGGTCGCATGGCTGCCCGCAAATACCTCAGTTGCAACCGTTTTCGATGGACACCCAGGATGCTACACTGTACGAATTGCATCGCACGACATACCAAGCATACGGCTGGGCATGATGCTACTCGTAGGGGGGCCCAATGGACCTGGTGGACTCACGTGAGTACACACCGAAATGCGCCTGTCGTCAAGTATGCACGGGAAATGCACTTTCGCGACGACGATGCTGAACGGACGTAATAGTAGGTGTAGAAAGTCCGCAGACAGGAAGGTGATTCGAACCGATCATGAGTAGGTATTACACACCTACGATGTCGTGCTAATTATCGACCTACGACGAGACTTGCGGGGTGACGATGTGCGAGTCGGAGAACCTGTCTAGACCTAGACCGCAAGGGGATTACGTATGAGGTGCCTATGAAGATGGTGTGTCTTGGAAGTACGGAGTAGGTACTTGTAGCAGGAAGTGGAGGCGCTGCCAAACGAACAGCCGACCAGTACGAGTACACTATGGTACCCGGTGGCGGACATGGGTTCGCGCGGCATCGTGATGGTCATCGTCGCCGGCGCCAATCTCCAGTCAATGAACACATGCTGTGAACTGTTAGGGCAGACGCTGGTTTGCTATGCCAGACCCCTGCATTAGCACAGCACACTACGGACTGCCTACCCAGACCCTACCGTATGTACCCTCTGGCATCTGCGATAGTGCTCCGTAGTCTCGAGTCCCGGTTCGTGGTGGTGGATACCGATCCCGCCATTGGCGCCAGCACTCGAGAGCTACACTAGTGCACCCGTCATTATGTAAAGAAATCGACAATTTGTTTGATGCTGTAGGCCGCCAAGTCTTCCGTAGGTGATCCGAGGTCGTCGTCCAGGTATGTACCGGGGGTACCTCCTTCATACCGGTAGGTACGAGTAGGTATACGAAGCACGAAGCACGGAATCCGTACGAGTGAGTATCGCACGATGGAGGTAGGCAGGCAGATAGCGCAGGTGGCACTGCCGCTGGATAGGCGTAAGCGGGTAGCGTAGTCGTACCCAATGATGCAAACCACTGGCCGTGAGACATCGTGAAGGATGCTGCCAGTGACGCGACGGAGACGCCAAAGCCCATCGTCACTGGAGTCGGCAGCAGCCGGTCGTTTGGCTACCTACATTGGCACGGAATACTCGTACGGAATACGGAATACATGATCTCAATCTGCAGCCAGTCAGTCAGTCGGTCAAGTTCGTGACATGATAGTCGTATGTAGTCAAGTTCGTGTCGCCGTGGGGGATTCGAGCGAAGCAAAGCCCGAAGCATTCGATTGTTGCCCAAGTATGGGTATCATGGACTCGAACGACCCAGCTCGCTGGAAAAAATGCTATTGATCCCGTGGATGGTCGATATCTTTTTTTTTTTTTTTAAATAGAGCCAAGGCAAGGCCTCTGGGCAAAAAATTTGCGAGCTGAGAGAGACGAGTTGGAAATATTTCTGGACGGATTAGGGCGATTGGTAAAATACGAAGGCGAATCCGTCGCATCCGCAGAGGTACTTACGTGAGACCCGGACTATTATAGGCCAGATTAGGCTAGTTAGCCGCTAGATTAGATTAGATTAGATAATGAATTTATGATTTCTCCGGCCCAGATAAGTAATCGCGCTCCGCTTTCGGGACTCGTCCGCGCTAGCATCTCTTGCCCTGCGCCTGCGCCTGCGCATCTGCGCACCTGATCCCAAGCACTTTGCACCTTGCTTGCTTGCTTGCACTTGCTTGCACCTGCGTGCACCTTGCACCCTTCGGAATAGCACCCAGCTAGTGAAGTACGATATCATTATCATCCATGGGTGTTTGGTGTTGGTGCTGGTGTTGGTGTTGGTACTGGCGCTGGTGTGAATGCTGGTGCTGATGTTAATGCTGGTGCTTGTCTCGTCTGGTGTTGGCGTAGGCGTTGGCGCTGGGGTGATGGCGATGCCGATCATGATAATGGCGATGCTGCTGTCATTATCGTGACATCCATTTGTCGGTGTTGCTCGAGGTGTGCCTCCGTTCGCGTGGTTGGGCTTCTCACTGTTGTATGACCTTGCCTCCGTCACTGGTTGCTGTGGTGCGGCCTGATTGGTATCGTGAGCACCTTTGCCGTCTGGATCACCCCTAGAAGCATGCCGACCCCGCGGTCCAGACTCCCATCGATGCAGCCCCCTTGGGCAGACGGCCGGGCAGACGGGGCAAATTGAATGGGGGATCGATCCGGTGGACGGACGATGGGGAATGACCTGGAAAGACCCTTTCAGAGTCACATCGTGATGATGCTAGGTAAGATCGCCGACAGGGAAAGCTACGAGTAGACATGTTACAACAAGACAGACAATAATAACGGGGGGACAACCGAGGGCTGGGAAGGAAAGCAAGACAACCGGTTGAATTTACGAATAACAACGAAAGGTTGAAAAGCGATAGGGTCAAATACGATTCTATTGGAATTGTATGCTTTCTCTTCAGTCCATCTGCATTTGGAGAGGGCAATAATTAATATCAGGGACTACGGGATTAAGTCGTCTACATATCGTATGGGTAGGTCGGGTCATGTGCGCCGTTGCGAGCCATGTCGTCGACGTCGTTGTTGCCGCCGCCACTTGCGATTCTTTGGTAATACCTAATGCAGAGCCAAAGAGCCTCACTTGTTTCTTTGACAACTGACGTGATCTCTGTGCCGCCTGTCGGGATCTATGGATCTACCTGATGGATACGAAGCGCACGCCTCAGGCGAGTCGAGGGTCGTAAAGTACTGTACAGTAGGGATTCTGCACCGCGCATGTATCGCATGTGCGTAGGCCAAAGTCATTGCATTGCTTGTACGGATCCGTATGTATGTACGAAGTCCGAAGAGGGCATAATTTATGTAAGGAACCTACAGAAGAAGACGACAGAATATCCACCGGACTGCATGGGTTAGAAAATCTCGAAGCTGTTACTCGTACATACTCGTACATGGGAAAGGTAGGGGTTGAGGTCCAAGTACCTGTACCTGCGCAGAACAGCGGTCAACAACGAGATGTAGAAGTTACTTTCTACAAGTAATCCGTACGGAATCGAAAGTCAACTGTTGATTCAGAGTCCGAGTTCACTAACAAGGAGGTTAGAGTTGGCGAGGGCTTTGAGTTGAAGACAGTACGGTGTTTGCTTGCATGAGGGCATTCGCCAACACACTCCCTATTCACGTCCATACGCACGGTAAGAAGGAAGCAAGCACGAGTTGAGTGCTATCGTACTATGTACATACTATCGTAGAAAGGTAAACAACCATCACGATGTAGGAGTTGCCAACCGTATACCATACCGGTAGTGTATCCGTACGCAGCACTATTGTAACCATGAATGTACCTACTTACATATGATTTGTTGCCTTTACGTACGGAGCTAGAAGACAGACAGGACGCATCCAGGGGTCGAGCACAAGTATTTTTGGAGTCGTGAGTCTTGCTGCGATAGGTCGGATGTTTCTCCTACGCTGACAAAGAAGTCAACAATGGACGCCGTCGTTTCTTTCAACCGTCCCGCGTCATCATCTTTGGTGCCATCTGCTCGTACGGAATACAAAGACGGCAACAAAGATCAGAAACTAACTCACAAGTCTCAGACTTAACTGACACCTTAGCAGTTTTGTAAGTCCGTCCGCGTCGTGTCGGCCATTACTTATACATAGGCTTTACGATAGGTAGCAGATGCTCTGGCGGTGGATACGGCGCACCCATTCCCGAATCCCACGACTCCGAGGTGACGGCGTTTTCCAAGACCTGCCAAGGTTGGACATTGGCTAATGTGCATGCTAACAGCTTTAGTGACTGCAAGAATGATAAGATATCGAAACTGCCAGGTCCGTACCAGTTACCTACGACCTTCGTCCAAGGAACGACTTGGTCGACGAACCGCCATGTATTGGTACCCGGCCTCAACTCACTCAAGCCTTCTTTCCCTCATTTTCTGCATTAGTGCACCGAGTCACTTGATTCGTAGCCCAAGTAGGAACCGATGACAAGATTGACGTTGGGCTGGTTATGGGCTGGATTAGGCAGTGAGCAATGGGGAGCCATGGCCAGTGGCGATTCGAGGTTAAATTGTCAAGAATCAAGAAGCACGATCAGGTATTCCGTTAGGTAGCCTGGAGGGAACAGGGCAAATAATAATCATTATCGACGGTTATACCACCGTCAACCCTTGTCCGAGCAAACCGGGCCGCTGGAAGCAACTCACTTTCTGTCAATGTCAACCCTGGACAACTGGGCAACAACCCTGAACAGCCAGATAAGAGAATAATATTCTCACCAACCACGTCCAAGTCTCAGCTACGAGTACAAGTACTTCTTAACTTCCAGGAACTCCCTCGCTCCCACCTCCTTAGCGCAAGCACACTAAACTGCAGAATAGACAGGCAACATCTCCCAATCCATCCCTACCTACCTTATCTAGACAACCACCTATTCGCACGTGAGGTACGGAATAGGTAGCGTGAGCACTATACCTGCACTCTACGGCACTGCCAATGTAAACGTGTTTCCTTCAATCTGTACATGCGCTATGCTTCGACGTGTGGTCTCCGTAACTTACGCATTATGTACCGTCCTGCGTAATCCGTACGGACGGCGTACTCGTACCTGGCTTGGCCCACCACGGCAGAGGTCAATGTACATGTGCTTGCCGGAGTCCATGATCCGCACAGTGAGACGGCCCTCGTACCCTCTACTTCTCGTGCTCGTGCTCGCGCAGCCGAGTACTTGCTGCCGTCACAGCCGTCATTGGCTCGGGGAGCCTGAGCAGGTCCCTCGGGGGGCAGCGCGGCAGGGCTGGGCACATGCAAGCAGAGGCAAGCAAAGGCAAGCAGAGGGCAGATCGCAGCCGCTTCGGCGCAGGCATGTAACCCAACTGAAAGGCAAGCACAGGCCCTGTACTATGTACCTAGCGTCCACTAGTCGAGCGATAAGCATCCACATTTCGTCGCACGGCTTCTTCCATTGCTCAACGCCGATACCTGCCTGGGGCCCACAGCGGGGCGCGCTAGCGTAGTGTGGTGGATTATCGTACTACACTAGGCCTGCACACTGTGCCCTCGCTGGTGGGGCGGGGCCGTGGATGCTTTACTTGCAGCCCACCTTTTCCCACCCAAAGACCATCATTCCGCCACCAACGAGCGCTCACTCTGCACTCTGCCCGCTCCTTATCAAGTTATCTTTCACTGCTATATATCATTTTCATTCGATCATTCCCTTCCAACAACACCCTCCAGAGTGATCTGCAGAAGGAGAGATAGTCCTGTACACTACCTAGTTTTTGCAATATACATTCGTCGCTTCTCGTCTCTCCCTCTCCCTCTCTCTGTCTCTTCTTAATCCACCCTTAACCCTATACCCACCGATATCGAAGTCCTACCGAGAGTCTTTCGTCCCAACAATGGCGTGTTAACGGCGTGTTCCATCCTCGCTTCTCAGTCTCGAGTGTTTTCAACCGCGACGAGATGCTTCGAATGCGTCTCAGAATGACGACCACCACCGAACCGCCACTATTCCAATTACGCCGCCGTCGCTATGGATCCTCACCAAATGCAGCGTCTTCACCTCTCCGCCAACAATAGCAACCCTCACCTCCCTGCTATTCCCTCCCGAACCGCGAACAGCACTCCCGTATCCTCCCCAGGACTCTTCAACCTAGCTAGTCTCATCCCCAATGGCTTCTCAGTTCATTCTGGGTCCGATGGCTCTACTCCCGCTGCCGCTACAGGCAGCCCGTATCTACATCCCCTACACAACCGCAAAGTGAGAGAGTAAGTTTGCATGCTTCACGTTGATCGGGAGTGGCGCCGAACACCTATCGGAATGCAAGCCTCCTACGTCAAGGGTCCCCCCCAGCAAGGCGCACGATACTGACTGTCACTCCTTGTAGAACTCACAAGGCCCTCTTGGATCTTGATTTAATGACGGGACGGAAGTTAATAAATCAATATGAAGTCATAGAGGAGCTCGGCCGCGGTGTGCATGGCAAGGTAAAACTGGCACGCAACTTGGAAACAGGTGAAAGCGTGGCCATTAAGATCATTCCGAGGTTCTCGAAGAAGCGTCGCCTCGGAAAGGTCACTGCGTCCCCTCAGGACAAGACCAAACGAGAGATTGCGATTCTTAAAAAGATTCGCCATCCTAATGTTGTTGCAGTTTTAGAAATCATTGATGATCCTGAACTAAAAAAGATTTACGTCGTTTTGGAACATGTCGAGCTTGGCGAAGTCGTATGGCGGAAAAAGGGCCTTCCCTTTATTTGCCACTGGGAGCGAAGATTGGTCGAAAATGGAATGCATGGCGCCATGACGACCACTGGGGAAGAGGAAAGCGAACGCTATATACAGCTTCTCGAAAGACGACAGGCTATCACCGAAATGAAGAGGGCTAAGATGCAGGAAACGCAGAGAGGAGCTAACGATTTTTGGAGTATCGAGTATGGTGCCGCCAACGATGATGACTATTTTGAGGCTTCAGAGAATGCCTTTTGTAGAGATGGGGATCTTACTGCTCAGCCGCCGACAGCAGTCCCTTCTGTTTCTCATCCTGGCTCGAGAGCATCCTCGGTAAACCGCTCCTCGATACGATCAGCTTTGCATGGATCACGCGCAAGCACCTCCGTCCCCACTGAATTCGATGTCTCGTCCATGGATGTCGCTCTGGACGGAGATATGGAGATACCGGTTCCTGTGCGGTCGCAACCTGGGTCCTCATCAGCCTTGGACAGCCTCCTGTATGATGCCCGTGCCGAAGACCCAGCGTTCCGAGGCAGATCGCCGAGTATGGCTGATTCCATCATTTCCCACATGTCGTCTGTCGACTTCAATTCGCAACCTCAAGATCCCTTCTCGGACGATTTTTCATATGTTCCTTGCTTTACGATCGCTGAAGCTCGAACTACCTTCAGGGATACTGTTCTTGGTCTAGAGTACCTCCATTATGAGGGCGTGGTGCATCGAGACATAAAGCCTGCGAACCTGCTTTGGACCAAAGACCATAGAACAAAGATCTCAGATTTTGGTGTCTCGTACTTTGGCCGACCCATCCGCGACGGCGAGCCCGATGAACTCATTTCCGAATCTGAGGCGCGGGATTTCGATGACGACCTAGAACTTGCCAAGACGGTCGGCACCCCGGCTTTCTTTGCGCCGGAGCTCTGTTACACTGATGTGGACCATGAGCAGCCGAAGATCTCCGAGCAAATCGATGTATGGTCTTTGGGTGTCACTCTCTATTGCTTAATATTTGCACGCATACCATTCATGGCCGAAGACGAGTTTCAAATGTTTAAGAAGATCGCGAAGGAGGAGGTGTACATTCCACGTCGGCGCCTTCGACCCGTTGATCCGCAACACTCCCCGCTATCAACCTGTTTCTACAAGCGAGTCAACAGCGCACCATACCGAGACGACAATGTTCTATCTTATGAGGAGGTTGATGACCAGTTGCACGACCTCCTTCGCAAGATGCTCACGAAGAACCCTGAAAAGCGTATCAGACTAAAAGACGTTAAGAAACACCCTTGGGTTGTGGCTGACATCAATATGCCCGTTGCGCAGTGGGTTGAGGAAACTGATCCGTCGCGCCGTTTCTCAGGCCGCAAGATTGAAGTTGATGAAAAGGAGATCAAGCGCGCCGTGGTCCCTCTCACCTTAATGGAAAGAGCACGCTCTGTTGTCAAGAAGGCAGTAAGTAAGGTGATCCACGGCGGTCGCTCAGAGAAATCAGAGAGCCAAAGTCAGTCTCGAAGAAGAGCGGAGAGCAGTGTCGCCAGCTCTGCCGGTGAGATGCCTACAAGTGCAAGCGCTTTTAGCATACGGGATTTCCGACGAAAAAGTGTACGGCCTGACGACTACTTTGCTACTGTAAGAGACAGCGATCATCCTCTATCTTATAGCATCAGCGCCACTCCACAAGACTCTCCAGTTGAGTCTTCGGATTCTCCTCAACATCAGACGATCTCATCAGGTAGAGACATTGGCAATGCGGCCGACGAATCGACCAATAGCTTCTATGGCCTTCTGGCAAGTCTGGGTGCATCCGTATCCTCAACGGCATCGCTTGCATCCGTTAGTGGCCCGAGCCGTCAACGCCACAAGCGTGTCAGCTCAATCAGCAATGCGCAGGTCGCATTGGCGCATGTTAAAGAGTTGCGGGCGATGCCAGCAAGTCCCAGCATGGAGAACGCCATTGCAGACAGTCCAATCAACTCCCTGAGAAAAGCACGTGACATACTATTGCAAGAGGACGTCACCAGATCGATGTCAGTTGACCGGGTGTTATTCGCCAACGAAGATAAACGCGCGGGGCCTATGGTGGCCGTCAGCACAGCAACGGCACCTGGAAGCATAGAATTGCCGAGACGCCCCTTATCCGTGGACCCCGGCAGTACAATGGATAGACAGTCGCCGGCACCTCGTTCTGCCTCTCCCGCGACAATCCGGACATATGGCTATCCTAAGTCTGATCCCAATATGTATGAAAATAATCTAGCCAGTCCCGAACCCGACAGACGGCCTATAACATCTCATCGAGTCATGCAATCGGAGGGGGGTGCTAGGTCAAGCATCGGCAGATACTCCTCCACTCTAGAATCTCTGGCTAGGGCACAAGAAGACGCTGATCGGGGCAACACCATGTGTTCTCAGAGCACCTGGCCCATTGCAATCTATTCCCCGTCATCGGATGACGGAAATACTGTCGACAGTCCACAATCTCCGTCGAGGGTCGACACTGCTGGCACTTTGGCGACATCTACCTCGGCATTCACGGACACGGATTTCACGCCCTTAACCAGCCCAAGTGCGGTTACCAGCCCAATTAGTATCAAGCATTCAAACCAGCAGGCTTTCCAGTCGGATCCCTCGCTCCCAGCGCTTCTTAGCAGTGCCAGTTCTGTATCGGCCGATGCCGAGGGCGAGTTCCTGCTACGACCGGGATCACTTAGCCGACCATCCCTTATTGATACCACCGATTCCTTGACTCCACCGGCGCTTGGAAAGGAGCCCGTTGAGGGTTTCCCGCTGCGATTGGATGAGCAGTATCAGACCTTGGTCCAGCGCTCAAGGCACCATAGAATTAGCGAGCCTGGCTTCTTGTCTCCGAATGTTGCACAGAACGGTGGAGACAGCGATGAAGACAGCGACAGCGATGGCGGTCTTACCATGGCCAAAACGAGGAGACGAACTCTCCCGAGAGAACATGCGAGCGCCGCATTCCTTGAACGAATGGCAAACCCGAGAAGACGGGACACTCAAACCAGCATTACTAGTATTGGCAGTACCGAGACTGCTAAGAAAGTCGTGACTGCGGAGCCATGAAATTTATATATCGGTGGCAAGCCATTGGATTGCTTCGCTCCCATTCAATATCCGACCATCTCATCTAACCACTTTTAATACTACTGTCCCTGTTCTACACAATTTTCCTTGGGTTCACGCGGCCCGCTCAGCAGGCTCGCGATCATCTAGCCTCCATACCAACCAATCTATACCGTCGACATTAGGACTGATAGTTTTAAGAGTCCAATTGCATTTGAAGTGGGGGAAACCGTGCCAGGTGGCACTTGGGGTGTGGAACATAAGGATGTTTGCATATGAGTTACGAAACAAATTATGACTTCGAGTCGTGTTCACATAGTCTGTGGGCCTTCTAGACGAGAAGGCACCCATTGGTGTAAGCACGGCTGAACGAAGTGCAAGTCTCAGACTGAAGACTTGCCGGCATCCAGCCTGCTCTAGTTTAGGGGACATCTACTTTTTTCTTTACGAACGGGCCGGGTCGTGTCTCTCCCCGAGCGTTTATACCCACGAGTATCTGAACCAGGGCTTGCAACATGGTTCCTTAAACATTGGAGCATTTTATTACAGGGGCGGATTACTTCACGAGTGGTGATCTGTCGGCGAAATGGAGATCTTGCATGCAAAGAGTCGGCCGCATTGGGACTGGGATGGGGGGGTGGCACCTATCAAATTCATGTACGAGTGGCAATTTGCACTGATAGATCATAATCTTGGAGCGTGCATCAAACGGCGTTGACGGTTGGGTTCTTTTATATACAATGCCAAAAAGAAAGTCTCCCTTTTTCTTTCGTCTGATTAATCCGTACTTGTATGCTTCTTAACGTGATGTGTTCCGTGCTGTGCTTTGAGAGAGTGATTCTGTTAAGACACCATGGTAATTCAGTGATTGGTTTCAGCGGCGTAAAATTGTAAGTCCGATTCCAATACCATGGCGTATCGAACTGTAAATGGCAGTATTCTGTCTGCACCGTTTATGTTACGGGCTTCTTTTCCGTACAATCGGAACCACGGCGTCGGAGTCCGGGATGCACTTGACGTTCCGATCGGCGCTCCTCAGTGCCATGACTAGTTTTGTGGGTCCGATGTAAAACCCAGGCTGTGATTGGTAGAACGAAATGTATGGGTTCCCGAGAATCCACCTCAAAGCAACCAAAGCTCGAAGTGTCAATTTGCTAAGGAACCCCCACGCTGTATCGTTGGTGACTGTACTCTCAAGCAGCATCACATCACCAGCGCCATACGAACGGATCGGACGATCTCTTAATACAACTTTAACACCGATACGAATTTAATATAATCAGAAGAGGATATCATACACAACAATCTACAGAGGGAAGCAAGGACACAAACAACAACAAGCCAGATCTCATCGCCCACCATGTCGCACCCCAGAATAGAAGAAGTCTCCGACAGCGACGACGCCGCCTCCGACCCCAGCGAGGTCGACATCGACGACTTCGAAGAATCCGACATCCTGCGCGCCATCCCGTCAAAGCCCAAATCCCCCCCTCCCCAGACTACTCAATCCCGTCCCGCTCCCTCACCACAATTCACCTCCCAACAAGCGCCACAACCAGGCCTCCAGCCCGGCGACATCAAAGACTACCAGATGCTCTACCCCATCTACTTCGACGCGTCCCGCACGCGCGCCGAGGGCCGTCGCGTCCCGGCAAGCCTCGCCGTCAAGAACCCCCTCGCGCGCGAGATCGCGAACGCGTGCGCCGCGCTGCGCCTCTCGCCCGTCTTCGAGGCCCACCGCACGCACCCCAAGGACTGGGCGAACCCGGGCCGCGTGCGCGTCGCGCTGAAGGAGGCCAAGGCGCGGGGTCACCCCGTGCAGAACAAGCACCACCTGTACATTGTCGTGGCGAAGTTCCTGCAGGAACACCCGACGACGGACGAGTCGGCGTCGCTAAGGCAGGGTATGCGGGGTATGGGGCTTGCTGGGCTCGGCGGTCCCGATGATGTTTATGGCGAGGGGAAGCCGTGGCCGAAACCCGCGGTGCCGAAGGGGTGGAAGATGGGGGAGCTGTTGCCGGCGTATTCGGCTGCTATGACGGGTGGTGGTGTGAGTGAGAATGCGTTTAAGGATATTATGCGCGAGATGCAGAATGGACCGGGTGGGATGCCCGGTATGGGTATGCCCGGTATGAATCCGGATATGATGAGTATGTTGCAGGGTATGGGTTTGGGAGGTGGTGGTGGTGCGGGACCGTCTGTTGGCGGTAGTGAGAAGAAGGCGAAGAAGAAGGGGAAATAGGGGGTTCGAGAGTTTGGTGGTTTCTACAGAGAATGAAATGTTCACGGAATGGCCTGCTGAAATGGCTACGTGCATACCGATAACAAACTTCACCAAGTCGCCAGGTTGAGTGACCCCTTGATCGTCAATGACCCCTGAGACTTCATCGAGTTGACACACGCAGCCGAGATAACACAGACAACTCGATTGAACACGCTCTACTGCTACAATGCAATGGGTATCTAAAAGTTGCCGTGATAATTTTTTTCTCATCAGTCAGAAAAGCCGAATCGCACAAAGGCGAACTCAGGCCCTCCGAACCCCGTCGTACAGCCATCTAATCTATCTAATTGACGACATCCGCATAAGTCTTGATCATTAGTCTCGGTCTCATCTCTTTTCGTCCCGTCTCATCTTTTCTCTACATAGCAGGAATCCGTCCTTGTAGCCCTTCCCAGTCCCGTGCTCCCGCGATCTGCACGCTGTGACCACTGCCAGGAATGATCTTTTGCATCATGTCCGGAAGATGGATCTGCAGCTTCGCGGCGGGCTTCCTACCTCCTAGAGCTTCTAACCCTTGCCTGCGGCCTTGCTGTTGCCCAAGAATAACATTCGTCTTCTGCACCACAGACTTCTCCCAGCTCTTCCAGGCAGTGAAGTCCTCCGCTAGCTTGGCAGCGTGGTACTGCGGCGTAACCTTAGCAGGTCTCCATGCCATCTTGTCCTTGGGCAGAGCATTCAGATCATAGACAGTAGCAGATGTAGCCATGTTCAGGAGTTCCGCCAGTACATCCTTGCCCTCCGCAGCCACTAAGGCCTTCCTCTGTTCGGTAACAGGAGTAGGCTTCTTGAGTGGCTCGGCGAGCCAGTCGTACTTCGGCTGCTCGTGAAGACGTGCCCGGCGGTTGTCTTCTCGCAGGTACCGTACAGCAGCCTGCAAGTTGGCGATGTCCTTCTTCAGAGCGTCCATCTCGCGAGCTGTAGCAACGGCCCGCTCCTGACCAATCTTGGTGCCAGCAGTATCCGTTGCATCGCCATAAGCCCTGGTGTCTCCGGCGATCTTCTTCCACTTGTCGCGATCTGCCTCGAGGGTCTTAGCTTCGCGGTCTTGTTGCTCGATGTCCTTCTTGAGATGTTCGACCTGCCGATGAGCCTCGGCTATCTGAGCTTCGAGATCCGAGATTCTAGAGGCCTTGACATTGGCATCGCGCATACGAGCTTCCAAGGTGTCGATGCGCAGAGTAGCAGTGCTAATGCTCTCGTCACGCACAGCAATATCGCGACGAGCCTGGTGGTAGTTCTCCTTGAGCTGGCGAAGCTCCTCTTCAGCATCAACTGGAATGGTCTTGAGAGCCTTGAGCTCTTGGGCCCGGAGAATCCATGGTGCTGGGCTACGTTCAAACTCTTGCGTCTGTGATAGATCGGCACAGATAGCAGCAATGTCCGAAGCTTGCATAGTGAGAGTCCGAATCTTGGAAAGATAAGTTGAGAAGACATCAGTCTCCGCCGAGGAGAAAGCGGTCAAAACAGTAGTATGTACTGTTTCCTGCACTTCTCGAATTGTGAACGGCTCATCACGTCCCTCCACAGAAAGCAATTTGTGTAAGTTGAGGCCAATTGCGCGAGACATCTCTCCCAATTCTCGACCGGCAGTCTCGCATTGCTCAAAGGCATCCGAAGTTTCGGGGCTAAGAGCCAATGATCTTGCTCTGAGATCCTCGAGGGACCGGACGGCCTTGGAGACAACAACCTTGGCGCTCCGTGTCTGGCTGACGACAGCATCAGCGCGTCTCATGAAATTCTGAGCAGCCTCATCATCTTCGCCTTTAGCTGGCAAAGCTCTCTGAACCATCTCCTTCGTGACACTGAAAGCCGTAGCAGCTGACTCCAGATGGCTCTGCATCAGCATCGCTCTCATCTGAATCTCATCCGCAAAGCTCTCGAGTCCTTCGGAAATGTGCACCTCACTAAGGTGGGTCATGAGCGCGATCGAACGCTGAAGCTCATCAGCACAATGCTTCTCCTTGAGTTCATCTCGCTTGAGACCATCAATCCAGTTATTCAGGGCCCGCTCAACCGGCTCGAGCTCGTATAGAGCAGCCTGATACTTGGTGAATTCCTCAAGAGAGCAGTGGCTGATGGCATTGACGAATCGATCGCACATTGATGTTATCCAGGTGAGCTTATCCAATACGTCGCAACCAGCAAACACATCGTCTTCGTGGCCAGCATGCGGCTGGCTGACTCGGTCCTTGATGAAGTTGTGCAGAATATTTGCCTTGAACGAGAGTCGGTTGAACCGTAACAAAGCAAGGACCGAGTCCTTATCAGTGTTGAAACTCTCTGGCAAGAACATTTTAACAATTTCAAGATGTTGCTGTGCTTCTTGAGCCCCCATTCGCTGCATCTCGAGATCAATGGTCTTGATCTGAGTCTTGGCAGCGGAGATCTGCAACTTCTGATTGAGGTCCATCATGAGCCGGGCATTGCTGTTGAGTTGTTCAGACTCAGCTTCGTTGACAGCATGAGAAGCACGCATGTCCTCCAAGTCTGATTGAAGATTGGTGACGAGTTCTCGGAATCGAGACAGAGTGTACTCTAAATCTCCGATGGCATCGTCCTTTTCCACAGCTCGCCGGGCCTGCTCGGTTATGATGTTGTCCTTGAAGTCGAGTTCTTCTTGCATCTCCTTCTCGTTCTGAACATGGTTGACTTCGAGTTCATCGTTGATCTCCTTGAGCGCCTCAAGATCCTCGACCACAGCCTTGAGTTCTTGAATTTGCTCGTACTGTTGAAGCTTCTCATAACTCAACTGTTCGATCATATTTTCAGCACCTAGGTTGTCGTCGAGTTGTTGCCGTAGGTCCTCGGCGCGCATCTCCGACTCTAGTAACTTCTCCTTGGCGATTTGATATTGCTCCTTAATTGCTTCGAAGTCTGTCAAGTCTTGCTCCAAAGACTTGATTTGCGCCTTGTTCTCCTCATCCTGCTCCTGGGCGAGATCCCGAAGTCGTATAATACCTTCACGCAGTCGCTCATTGTTGCGCTCCATTTGCAGCCATCCTGTGCTTGCCCTCTCTTCAGGCGACATACCCTGTGAGAACTCCCGATTTTCTTCCTTCAAAACCTCGACCTCCAGCTCTAGTTCCTCGGCCTTCTGTTTCAAAGCATCGCGCTCAACCTTGAGGACTTCTGCAGTTTCCTCCGCCATTTCGCGATCCAAAGTTGCCAATTCCATAATAGAGTCATGTTCGGCTTGAAGCTCCTCGACGCTCCCAAGCTTGTCCTCGGTCTCCTTTAATTGTTTCCGTAGCGCGACGTTTTCTTGTACTGTTGTCTGGAACTTGCCCTCGATTTTCTTATTGATGCTTTCGAATTTGTCACGCTGTTCCTGAATACGTTCCATCTCTTTTAGCCTGTCACGATCCTCTGCCCTCTTTCGCTCGAGAATCTTTAGTTTGGTCTTCAAATCCTCGATTTCTCTGCTGAGGGCATTGCTGGCCCCTCCTCGGCTTGTCGCACTCGTGGTCTGCGTTCGAGAGGTTGCTGCGCTTATGCTCGTTGGTGCCTTCGAAGATGCCGATGAGGCGGGAGGAGACGTGACCTTCTCCAGAGGTTTCATTTTAGAGAATACCGGACTACCTGTCTGTTCACCATCGCTCCTATTTGGGGAAGCTGGCCCCCCAGCTTCACTGCCTTGGCCGAATTCCCCAGACAGTACTCGGCCAGAAGTAGATCTAGTAACTCGTTGACCAGTTGTCGCCGTTGTCCCTCCGCTCGCAGGTTTCGTGAATCCGCCGGTTGTTCTCGTGGTGCCTGTCGAAGACGTCGATGGCTGTCGTCTCCCACTTGCTGAGGGGAGCGCAGGCGGGCCCATACCCGTTCTCATACCGATCGAAGTGCGAGGCTTTACGCCTCCAATACCCGAGGGTCGAGTATTGGACGGTGTACCGGTGCGGGAAGTAACCGTGCTTGAAGATGCAGTGAAGAGTTGTTTCGTAGGGGACTTTGTGGGAGACTGAACGAGCTTGTCAATACGGATAGCCTTTACATCATGAAATCTACTCAACACATACTCTAGTCACGCTGGGTGTACGGGAGGTTCGCGGCGCTGGGCTCGGACTAGGAGCATTCAGGCTCATTCGCCTCCCCAAATTCGGGTCATTCAGCGTACTCTGCTGTCTTGTAGTAATGGGACCACTGGTGCTTGGTGGTTTCGAAGTCCGGCGAATAGGGGCAGCTGCTTTCCGGCTTGGGGGATTCGGCTGGAGACTCATGATGGTCACAGGCCGAACAAACATGCCCCGGCCGGGCGCGCAGTCGAAATAGCGCTGGCCCTGAACAGCACCATCATTCTTTCCCGTGTCATCCTCGAGCTCAACACCGACCCATTCGCCTGGAGCGAAGTGTGTCTGGCCGACAAAGCGCACGATAGCATTCCGGCCATCGCTGAGCTGGATGTACTGCCCGACTGCTATCTCGGCCATGGTGTCATATCAGAACATTTGGGCCGCGACGGTTGGTTCGTGAATTGGCTCGTTGCTTCGTTATTTGACTCGGTTGGTTAGTACATGGCGAGGGAGTCTGGGTGTCGGGTGGATGGGACCCCAGTCGCGGCAACGGGTTGGCTTGGTCTTGGTTTAAGTGATCGAGGATCGAGCTTCAAAAAGGCTTTGTCTAAGACAGGGAGTCTAACACGGGATGATGTATTTCGTACCTTGTACGGAGTCGGGTACCTCCAGTGTGTACGTAATCCGTATCTGACGGGAGGGGAATCTCAACGACGGGACAAACGCGTTGTGGATATTCGATTACGCGACTGCAATGCATAAATCGGTGTCGCTGCAATTGTGCTCGAGCAAACACAGTCTGTATTAGTATGCGCACTGTACCTGTATCACTGTATACGGCATGCGTCGGCTCAGAGAGTCGAGCACTCACTCCCCTTCTTCAAACAACATCACGAGAATCACAGAAGTGAGAAGAAACAACACGATACAAACTGCATCTCAAGTTACATATAAGTCTAGATATGGTATATGTACCCAGGCGAGTATCCCTTACCTACATAGATCCCAGACTCAGTCTCAGATACATAGCAGACGCAATGAGCTGCGTGACAAGAAGCGAGAAATCAACCAACCCCTGCCCTCACTTGCTCTCTCCCTTGATCCAATCCCATTTTTTGATCCGCAAAAGACGAGGGAGAAAGGGAAAAGGACGTCCCCAATTCTAGCACGCACCTAGACTAAACTACTTCTTACTAAAACTCATAAAGCCCATCGTCAATCTTGCATTAAATAGTTTCGCCGAAAAGATTGGAACCCATCCACTTCCGTCGACATCGCGCCCCCAAAAGGAGGAGACCAGGGAAAAGAGAAGAGACTTGTGTGAGAGGAAGAAAGAAGGAATCACCCTCACCCAGCTTTGAAACCCCCACTGCGCACCCATTCGGCAATCTCGAAGCCCAGTCTACGCTCGAGCTTCTCGTCCATCTCTCCCCCGTCCGGCACGTGGAGCACCATGATGCCAGGCCCGACGATCTCGACAGAAGGGTTCCCGCTTCCGTTTGCGTTGCCGCTCTTCCCGTCATCTGCAGCCTTCTTGACGTAGACAGTTAGGTCGGCACCGACAATGCCGCGCCAAAGCGTTGCTACCCATTGCCAATGGTCATCGGCACGGTATGCATCATCAATCTTTAGGGCAGCGGCATAGCGCTCTGAGACTGTGAAGCTGTAGCCGTCAGAGAGAATGGCAATAGGCAATCTAGGCCGGGATGATAGAGATGACACAGCATCTTTATTGTCAAACCCTTTGAGTGGTGGAACACTCGTGATATACCGGACGAGATCCGCAGATGTCTTATGCCACTTCAGGATGCGCGCGACATAACTCGCGATGGGACTGATGAGAGACGAGGGTTTCCTCTGCGCCGGTGCCCCTGAGTCGTCATGATTTCCACCCACATTCTCGTGTCCTCCTTTACTATTATGTTTATGGTTTCCATTCTCGTGAACATCGTTACCCCCGTTCGCATCATAACTGCTACTAACATGATGCGGCTCCGGGCTCGTTTGTGCGATGGGCGCGTTGGTGTCCTCGGACCAGATCTGTACGGCGAACTCAGGTGACGCCGAAAGTGCTTTCTCGATAACCGCAGCCACCTCCTTTAGGATCGGCGCCGGCGCACCTTCAACGGCAATGATTGGACCCCGGATCTCCCCCGGACCGGGTAGTCGCATGGGCGGGCCGATCGACCGCAAGACTTCAAGCTTCAGCATAAAAGGCCATTTCTGCAGCGTTGGTGAGGTTGCACGGGGTGGCATGGGCTGTGGCTGCTGTCTTGCAGGGCCAGGATTGGGATTTGTGATGCCTAACCCAGTGCCGGAAGCATGTTGGTGTTGCGCAGGGGGTGGGACTTGTCTTGCGGTCGGCTCTACATTTGACACCGGAGTTTCTTGCGTCTGTGTTTGCAGCGGCGGCAATCGCAGTGATTCATCGAATCCAGCATTCGGTCGACTCGGAGTACTCGACATTGGCTGGTACGACATGGATTGCCGAGGTTGGGGCGGCGGCTGCATGTGGGGATTACTACTCGGGGGGTAGTAAAACCCCTGACGCTGTTGCATATGTGGTCTTGGATATTGTCCGGGTCCGTAACCGGCTGCTGACATTGGTGTCACGCCGCCTGAGGGACGGTGCTGCCAACGGGATTCAACGGGGGCATACCCGCTCATACGCGGGGATCCGGGCACATATACCGGCGGCCCGTTATAACGCCGCCGTTTCGCCTCCGGGGGGATTCCCGAAAGAGGTGCGATCGATGGTGACATGATCGGGTAGTCCTCATCCATGTCTCTAGGATGTTGTTGTGGGTATCGACGACTATGGCTTTCGACCGGCGTGACGCTGCCTGAAACAGAGCCATGCCGTGAATGATCAGCACTGATAAACCCTTGCATATTTTGCGAGCGTTTCGAGGTTGGCGGCGATGCTACGCTAAAGGGTATCTCCGGTGCTCCGGGTGCGACAGGCGTCGCGATATAGCGACCACCGCAGTTGGGACAGCGCCCGGGGGTGTCTCCGTTCGAGGACGCCGGTCTGCCGTTGCCGCTCTTGCCTCCGCGTCGAGGCTGATATCGGTAGCCAGGGTATTGGAGCTGGTGACGAATCTTCTCGTCATCCGCAAGCTTCTTCCAATGTTTCTTCGTGCTTTCGGGTTCTTCACGCCACTTCTCGCCGATACGTTTCGAGATCTCTGGGTTAGCGAGACCCGGGTACTGGGCGGCGAAGCTGCCTTGCCAGGCCTGTCGATAAAGGATAAAAGCTGTTGAAACGGCAAGAAGATGCCGCGCACAAAGGTCAGTCACAGTTATCTTCTTGTATTTGATTTTATGAATTTCTTTTGTTTGTTTTGTTTGTGTTCTTGGGGGGGTTATATTGTTTGTTGTGTGATGGATGTCTTGGTCAGTTGTGCACGTCACGGTACGTGTGCTATCAGAAGGGGGGGAGAAGCTCGAATGTTCGATATCATTCGTTGTTGTGCGAAAGTGCGAGAAAGAGATCGAGACAATAAACTGGGATCTTGTTCGCCCTTTCATGTGGCGCGCCACCCCTCCTAAGACAGAAAACGGAGGGCTCCCCGGACAAAGAGCGTTGCCCCTCCGAGTTGTCATCTCGGGACCGGGAAGACTTCTGAGACCCGAACTCCAAATGGGAGGACAGTGTAATGAATTGGGAGTTGGAGAACAGGAAAACGAGGTGAGTTGCTAATAATCAAGGAAACCAAACAAACGATGGGAAGTGAGAGGTAGGATCAGGTTTCGGGGAGACGGGGGAGAACGGAGAGAAAAGGGTCAACACGAGTTCGAAAGATAAGAAATGAAGTACATACCATTCCGCGGTCTAGGTACCTTCGGCGCCTTAGTACACAGGCAGATTTCCAATGGCCCGTCAGGTCGAGCCGTGGTCGGGGTGTAGAGACTCAGTCTCGCAGTGTTCGTTACATTGGCCTCTTCGACGTCAATGGACATCGTCCTCTTCTTACTCTTGTGCCCGCCGTGCTTATCATCGTGACGGATGTAAGACGGAACGGCCGGGGTCGGTGGAAGCAACGGCGTCGCCGCTAACATGGACCCATGGCCACCAATCTCAGTACGGCCGCTAGTCGCCATGACCGGTTGGCTCTGAGGTCTTCGCGGAAGCGAGGTGCCCCTGCTCGTCGACAGGTCCAGGGGTGGCGGTCGATGATGAGAGAGAGACGAAGGGTCAGATGAGAGTGAGTGTTGAGGCGAGCGGATATAAGAAGACGAAGAGGAGGATGAAGACAACGAGGACGAGACGTGGCTATTAGTGGTAAGGCTTGCTATGTCTGTCATGATTTGGCCAAAGGGGGGATTCTTGCAGTTTTAGTTGATGAGTTGGCTGCCCGAGTTGCAAACGGGATGAATAGCTTGGTTTGGGTAGAGAGTAGAATAGAATACGGTGTGTGGAAAAAAAGGAGAGAACGGGTTCGAGCATAAAAACACGAATTATAACAAGGTGTCCAGGGGGCGGTGGTGTCGAGCTTCAATTCAAGCCATAGGATGGTTGTTTGATGGCGAACGGCGAGGTTCAAAAAGAAGGTTAACAAGACGATCTTTCGTTCTCTCTATTCAAAATAGAGGGTAGAATGGGTAGGTAGGCAGGTTGGACGAGAACAAGACAAGCCTTAGAGATAGAGGGATAAGACAAGAGGATAGTTGTTGGCGGTCGTAAAGCTCTCTCTTTTTTTCGGTGGGCTCTCTATTTGATTGTTCCTCGCCGTCTTGCCCCTTGTTCTCTATTGAATGTCTAAAGGCCAATACGACGCCACATGAGACAAGAAAGAACAAGAGAGCGAATGAGGAGTTGATAATAGAGAGAGAACGATGAGGTGAAGATTGAGAGGGGAGAAGAAGGAGGAGGGTGCAACGATAGGCCCAAAAACCACACATACACACAAGAACAAAAGGCAAAGGAGAGAGAAGAAGACCAAGTACTTGTTTTGTCAGAATGGGGATGTGGGTGTTCAGACGGGGATTGTCTTGCTATGTTATGTTCCCTTTTTTTCTTTCTTTCTTCTCTTTCTTGCCCCTCTCTCCTCTCTCTCTTCTCTCTGCTCTTCTCGTTTGTATCAAAGAGAAAATTGTTTAGGATGGGGGGGGGATGATGGTGCTTGCTTGCTGCAGTATCCTCTTTATCTCTCTCCTTTGATGCTCTTGGGAACAAGGACAATGAGGATTTTATGAATACTATTGGGGAGGAGAGAATGAATTGCTCACTCTCTCTCCCAATTCCCTTCCTCATTTCAGTAAACGGAATCCACGGATCCCCCCTCCTCCGTTTTCCTCTTTGTCCTTTCTCTCCCCTCCTCTACTAACGCCTTGTCGTTGACCCGGGATCTTCCACCCCCCTCGTACGACCTCCTAAAATTTCTGGGCTGCTGTAATACATCTCGCTGCAGAAAAGTTGATTGTGAAGGATGTGGCATGGCATGTCAAACCCCCCACATCCATCGGAGCGTCTCAGGTTCTCTTTGTTCGAAGTTCTTCAATAATGGATTGATATGTAGTTGCCTGTCACATTTCGCGGCCTCCCTTGAAGATTGATCAGTTCGAATAAGTACAGCCATTACCTATACGGGTCCCCTGCTCACAAAATTCCCAGCTCGAGAAGCAAGCAAGCAAGCAGCTACTGGCATGGGTCGACAGAGAGACGAGTGTGAGAGAGAACGGTGCCGGTCTAGCTAAGCATCTAGTTCGTCTGGCCCCATGTTCATAGGAAATAAGTTCGCCCGCATGAATGTCTCGGAAATGCACCGCCCAGATTGCAGCTATGACATGCCTAGGAATAGATGCCCAATGAACGTACCAAACCACGGGGGGAGCAGGGCAGAGCAGAACAGCATGGCCGCGCTCCAATCTTTGTTTCATAGCGTTTGTCACCGAACCCAAGATGATCGGATCGCTCCCATCCTGTAGGCTATCTGCAAGGCGCATGGCTACCTGACAGACGGGTTTCCTCTCGTTCGATCTAGGAATGAACAGCACGGCCCCTGAAAAACGTGACGGGCATCATCCTGGGTTGCCTGATCGGATAAGTACCATACCTGACGACAACATACCTAGCAACGCTGGGTCCGAAAATCGTAAGAGCCGCATAAGATTGCGACGGGGGGCGCTCGGCATCGTCATGGAGCGGAAGCAAACAGCATGACATTCTTGCCATCACTGCACGATGAGCGTTACCCAGATGCGTGGGAAAACATGCACGACCACCAGCATAACCCGGTCCATCACGACATGTTCATTATAAGAGGGAGGCAGAGGATGGCTCTTTTCATGTAGCACTCGTACGTTGATTCCACGGAATCCGTTCAATCTTAAGAAACGCCGCCCTTCCATGCGCACGCTCCCACGCTGGAATGTCGCAGAGTAGAGAGCAAAGAGCCCTCTTTCTCACCCCCCCAACAAAGTCGATTGTACCGCCGGAATGGGTCTTATCGCAGCAAAAAAAGACATGAATTTGATTATCTGCACTTCCACTGTACTTCTTCATCAAAGAAAGAAGAGAATCATTCAATGTACGTAAACAATCGTTGTGTTTGGCATGTCTCAGGTCGTTCGTAGTCTCTCTTTAAGACATTGCCTCTCAACTAGCACCGGGACAGGAGTGAGATTGGCAACCTCTGTTTCTCACTTGAAAACGAATTACGCATTAGGTAGTTGAAAATCAATTCCATCTTGCCAGAAGAAGGGCTGCCGATCAAAGATTTCAGCCGAGCTGACCATCGTGACCTTCCAGGTTAACGGCTCGTTGACTACCAGAAAGATCAAAGCGATATAGACGCGGCTAACACACCCGTTTTAAAGACAAGAAAAAACTCCGAAACCCCGGCCGCCTCCGTCCACATGATTTTTGTTGTCGCCTTTCGGGAGTTTTTGCTTGGCCCCCGGCTTCACAGTGCCTTGTACGACTCGGAGAGAGAACGTACGGCGGAAATGAAGCCAATCCAGCGTGGTCCCGTAGAACCCCGATTCTCAGCAGCTTCACGCATGCTGGTACTACGCTGGCCCCCCTTGAAGCCCCTGCCCCGACCTCTATTACTGTTGTACACAACGGGTATCATTCACGAAAAAAATTAGCAGAGGAAGCCCCGTCCTGTCTCACCGGACAACAAGTCGGCGCTGCGGCGCGCGTCGAGGAAGAGTTCCTCGCACTCTGCTACGTCCTTCACATCGATTTGAGTGCGGCCGTTGGCGCGCGCAAGGACGCTAATGATAGGGTTAGTAATATGTAAGAAAAGACGGGAGACGATAAAGAATGAGTGCCAGATTATGGGGAGTCCTGAAAGATGAAGGATGTGTCACATACCTAGCGGGAGTCAAGAGCTGAAGGCAGTACCGCAGGCTGATGCGCACGCCATGCTCGGCAATCTTGTCAATTGCGCCATCTGCGATTTGCAAGCCTTCGGTAGTCGCGCGGATACGAACAATCCTCTTGATCTCGTCGGCGTCGTACGGGGTCGTGGGAATGATGAGAAGGCGGGCCAGGAAGTCCGGAGGAATGCCGTGCGCCGCGACGAGGCCGTCGGTGCCACGGATAGTGCACATGCCTCGGTTGGAAGCAAGTACAACAATGGGGGAGATGGACATTTCAAGAGCGCGGTTGAGGTATGTGAAGCACTCAAGGTCCAGCATGTGTGCCTGTGGTGTGCGGGTGGTTAGTCGCTTTCAATGGCCTTGTACTCCCATCTCAGATATGCCGTGATGGTTCAAGGAGTTAGTTAACATACCTCGTCAATGAAGAGGACACCAGGCACAAGCTCCGCGACACCCTGATCAATGTACTTGCTGACGACCTTGTTGATTTCACCTCTCAACTTGTCGGTGATCTCGGTCATCTTGGGCTTCATCAGCTGGCCCATCATGCTCATGATGTCCTGTCCGCCTTGGGGCCGTGCGTTAGCGACATCTAAGTCGTGGAGGGTGACATCCTGCACAATCTCCTTCTTCTTGTGGACCTCGCCCTTGGGAATAGGCACGTATTCCTCGGCCTCGAGGTCGAATTCGGTGGCGTAAGCATCGGATCGACCGACGCGCTTGCAAGCGCCCGTGTTGGCCTCGATATAGATGACGTCTCCGACGGTAACGCGCTCCTTTTGAATAGCCTCGTAGATGCTGGGATCTAACCGGAGCTTCTTCTGACCCTTCGCACTCTTCAACCCTATTAAAAGGGTGCTAATGGTCTTGCCGTACCCGCCGAGAGGGTTCTCAGCCTCCTCGGGCGTGAGCTCTGTGACCTCACCCTCGTACACTTCCTTGGTCTCGCGAACTTTGAGACCAATGGCGCGTCGGAAGTTTTCCATCAGCATCTCGGTCTTCTTGATCTCGGTCGAGTATATTTCGCTTCCGACGATGGGGCAGAACGGAATCTTGGTTCCGAGTTCGTGGCTAAGTGCAAGGGCGAGGGCAGTCTTGCCGGTACCAGGTCCACCGGCGAGGAGGACACCGCGTCCGGCCATCTTTTGCGCCCGAACCAAATCGACGACTACACCACAGGCCTAATCGATAGTAGAGTCAGCTATATCTGCCCAGTCTTGCAATTTTACTTTATTTAGTGACAGATTCGGCAGCGTCATACCTCGCGAGCATGTTGCTGCCCGACGAAACCGCCGGCCTGCTTCTCTGCCGTGCCATCGGCCTTAAGTCCGAGGCCCTTGATGTGGGTGTGGGAGGCGGTGCGATTGTCGCGATTGTTTCCCTTGACTTCGCTGATTTGCACCATTTTGGCGAAGGGATGGGGCTGTTATTAAAAACTCGACTGAATGGTGAAACGATTCGGTTGTTGGAAGGTGACTCGGTGTGCGTTGATGGTTGTGTGCTGAAGGCGTGGAAGGATGATTGTCTGGCAGATGGACAGAAAGGTGGAAGCAAGTAATAGCAGGTAAAGGTCAGGTACGGACCACTGGCAGGTGTTGCGAAGCGGCAACGCGAGCTTGGAGCTCACATTAGATAAGGATCCAATCGCGAACTTTTTGAGGCGCAAAGCATGCACCGTGCTAGTACAGTGTTTTGTTCGATAGCACAGTGGCTTGCAACTGCTCGAGGTCGCAACGTCCGTCCGTGCAGATGGAACTCAAATATTAGCAGCAACGAATGGATGGAAGTCGCAACGAAGAACCGTGCTTTCTGGAATTCAAAGTTCACTTTATATTTCCGGTTTTTCGTCCGTTTTAGACGGTAGATGATAGGTACCTAATGGAGTATCTGGCATCTATCCAGCGCCTTACGGACCACTGTGATGACAACGAGGGTCCTAGTCTTGTACAAAAGTTGATTGTGTGCAAAAGTCACCTACGGTATGCCATGACTGGCGACAGACAGACTTGATTATATCTTCAGATTCATTCCCTCATAGTCACGTTCAAGTCACGAGCTTGATGTGGGGCGCAGTATGAGTCCATTCAGTATGAAAACCGACGAATACAAGGCTCTATTAGTCTGGGGCGTGTCAAACAGAGATTCATGAGGTTCGTTGGAACCAGCAGCTTCCCGATGGTTTGTGCCCAACTCAGCGCTTTGGTTTGGGGCAGCGACGTCGACGTTCATCTGTATGCGAGGTTCCGCAACCAGGAGATTTTCAGCGAACCTATGAAATAGGGGCACGTCGACGAAGGAGTCTTCGTGAGTCATTTCACAAACGCCCCTTTACGAAAAGATGTAGGATCCAACAGCATCTAATGTGGATTGTGAGTCTCCTGCTGATACTTCTAACTAGGTACTATAAGATGCAGCTGTTTACATTCTATGTAGCTGGAATTGGTGAGTCATTGTCGGTAGACGACAAGTAGGTAAAGCATCTATTTTGGAGTCTGGTGAGTGATACCAGAACATGCCCTTTCCTCAAGAGATAGGCGAATGATGTGACAATCTAGTACCAATTCGACTTGGTATTGATGGTGTTCATCTCACCATCTCCATGGGAACATTCTCTTCATTGTGATCCGCGGGTTCTTCCCCAAGGAGAACATCACCCTCTCCCCGAGTAACCCCTGAAGGATCTCTCTCAACATCTGCTTCGTCATACCCCCTATTCCCACTCATCCCCCCCTTGTTTCCTAGGGCTGCCCACAGAGCTCCGATGATAATCATTGTGCAACCGGTCGTGCTCATCCAGCCCATCGTCGTGCCCCAGACGAAACGGTCGAAGCCGGCCGCAAACAGCATCTGCGTATACATCATAGCCGTGGCGCGATTGCTTTTTTCCGCCGACACGCCCTTCGTCGTAAGGATTTGCGTGGTCAGCCCGCAAACTGCGGTGAATGCTACTAACCCCCACTGACGTAGAGAAGAAGGGAATCCAAGGTGCAGGTCGGGTTGTTCTATGTCCAGATATGGCGCAAGACTCAAAGTCGTGAATGTGACTATGAGAGCGATGATGCCGAAGTAGTTCACGGATACGAGAACGTGCACCCGTTTTCCTATGGCGCGCAATGTCGTCAAGGCGATAGAGCCGCCTAATACTCCGAAAAGTGCTACCACGATGGCGCCTAGACGGGCTGATGCCGTGACCGTATCCACTGGAGTACTACTAATGGCTGTGTCTAGCCCCTTAGCAGCATTCAGTGTCGCATTTGCAAAGCTCCCCGGTGCCGGTGTTATAGCCTCTCCTGCTGTATCTTTAAACGAGAACATGCTGGTGGGCTTTGCAATCATTACCACGCCTCCTAATGCCAGAAGCGAGGCGAGCTGTTCAGTCCGAGTATATGGCTCTCTTAGGAAAAGATAGCACAAATATCCCGTCAGATGCGGGGCCAAGAACGTGATCACGGTGGCTTCCGCAAGCGGTATATACTCCATTGAGTACCACATGCCATAAATCCCAGTGAAGCCTGCAAAGCCACGAAGTATAAGCAGCCAGCGGAGTTTTGGTGGGCCAAATAGGCCGTGCCGGATCGGTTTGATGTTGGCATAAAGCGCGGATCCAATTGTGGTCACCAGCATGCGAAAGAATAGAAGCTGCATGGGATGAAGCTTCGTGTCGACTTCGCCGAGCTCAAGAAGGCGTGCTGAAACGTTCATCAGTGCCGCGAAGAGCTGCGCGGCGAAGACGAGGATAAGAGCTTTGTGCTTTCGCCATTGGGTGTTGCAGAATCTGAGAGCAGCCGCGCTTGCAGTATTGGCTTTGAAAGAAGATACCGGTATCGTCCCGGCCAATGCTATCGGGCTCGGAAAGCGGTCGTAAATGGTTCCTGCCGGTGACAATCGTCTGTCCGGAAGAAAAGAATAGGAATCATGCTGGAGATAGCTAGGGTGTAATAGATTTGAGCCTATGTTCCGCTTCTTGTCTTCTTTCCCGGGCATGGAGGGCGTCAGGGACCGTATATCGTTTGGCGTGGTCTGTAATCCCTCGCTGTAGTGGTTCGGAGACTTTGAAAGGGGCAAGGTCGACGTCGGTGAAGCCATCATCAGTTTGTCTTTCCAGAGACCCCAACGCCGCAAAGTCAAGACGGAGGGTGACCAAGTTGCGGCCAAGAGGATGGGAGAACACTTCCCGTACTTCTCCCCCACTCTTTGCCCCTCGCCATCTCGCTAGGTCAAGATGATATCAAGCAAGGCCCAGAAACAAGAACGAAAGGGCGTACCTGACTTACGACACGAACGGAAGGATGGTTGACTTTGATTAGTTGACCAATCCCCGCGTCGGGCCTACAGGCCTTACCCATCGATGAGATCAGATAAACAAAGCGAGGAGCCCAGAGGAGCCCAGTAGAGTCTGTAATGCATACGAGAAACTTTGAGTTTGCGGGAAACCGGATGAGCCGCGGCCTCGTGGGGGATCCATCTCGACCCCATCTCGACCACCACCTTACTCATACATACCCATGTTCAGTGCCGTGTGAACTGTGCTAACTGCGATTCTCGGAGCGTCTTCTTAAGCCTCCCGTGCTAATAGTGTCGAAGACTCACGTATAGTAGCAGTAGGTAGTACATTTGGCAATTCGTAGACGCGCCTTGACCAGTCTGGCTCTCGATATGCGGCCGGGTTGGTGTCCGTGGCATCATTCGGCGCGCTATCGTGTCCAGCAGCTACGCCGATATCGCCCCATGAACGAACTACGTCACACGTCAGGATGAGCCGGTGTTGACCTGCGCTGACTCTGCCCCCTAGATGGCCCAATGGTATGTGATTACACTGGGGTATTCACGAATCGGCACTGGCCGGTCTTAAACCCTAAGTATCAGTAAGTATCGTACCAGAGGAGCAGGTTTGAAGACCAGTAGACGATAGGTATTAAGGAGCGAATTCGAAGACAGACACAACCTTCCAGTTCGCAGGAATGGCAATTCCCTTCAAGATCACATGCCATGAGGACCTCACGATATGATTGTGCAGATCGATTTGTCTCGAGATGCTGATATTTCCTTTGTTTGGCTTTGCGTCCGTTTGAGACAAACCGCCTACGTTGTATTGCTTGTTGCTTGAATTTCCCTGCTGATGTTTTCAGGAACGCCATATGGTATCATCCGTACCCTAACCCCTTCACCCAAACTCCATCGCTATGTGACCGTGAGAATTTAAAAAACAAATGCATATTGCAAATGAAGCGCAGGAGCGCAGTACCGGCTGCTTCATTTTGGGTTGAGCTTTCGCTTCTTGCGGGTGGAAACGCGGGATGAGGTCTCGGCACCGAAGTACTCGTCATTGAGATCATCGTCGAGCTCGAGTAGTTCATCATCCCTTGAGATGGCAAGCTCCATGGCCTTCGCGTCCTTCATAATCGCATCGTCGTCTTGGTTAAAGGTCTTACGCAGTTCCTTAATCGAGTGGCGCTTCTCTATCATGGCCTTCACTTTGCCGAGGTACTGGGGATTGTGACGGAGAGCGAACTCGAAGTCGTCAAATTTGAGTTTCTGACGACCAGCGACTTGAGCATGTCTGCTCGCCTCAAAGCACACGCCCGTAAGGAACTCGGTCACGATCTCGTCCAGCACCCGGACTGTTTCCGGGATCGGGTCGCGGACGTCTCCGAAAGCATAGAGGAGCGCGCTGACTATTGCAAAATGAAACACGTCAGAATAAATGTCTTACCACGACGACATTTCGATCTCAGGCGGATGGAATCTGACAGACATACGCTCTTTGGGATTGAAGGTCTCTTTTCCGACCTGCTTGCCGGCTCTGGCGCGAGGCTCCATCTTGAGAGACCACGAGAAGATGTCGAATCACTGGCGTATTCTTCCCTATCGTCCAAATTACTTCAGGATCGTATATGGCTCAGAAAAGCGTCCGGCAGATGTTGAATAGCGGATGCTGTTGATGGTAAGACGTGCAAGGCTGAGATATCGTGAATGGAGGGCGGATGGATGGTTTGGATTCCGAATGGGCCAGGCGAAACGGCTGAGGCTAGAAGTGCTGTAGGTACAACGCTACCGGTAGGTCATCTTAGGCAGGTACGACCCAGAGGTGGGGAGTTACCTACAATCTGTGGGAAGGTACCTCTCGGTAGGACCTACCTGGCGAGCTAGGAGGCGTTAGCGTAGGTACTCCGTACACTAACTTAAGCTGCATAAGTACATAATGCACATCAGCGACCATACGCTAAAATAGCATTATCACAGTAAAAGGGTCGGTTACGGATCGAGGTCGCAAGAGGATACGGGCTAAAACACGGCACCGACTTCGCTTTCACATTGCGAGCCGGCTAGCCACCACATACTTGTAAGCAACAACAACTCATCTCACATTAGGCCAGACGAGTTAACAACTAGCTACACATAATCCTTCCGTCCATTGTCGTTTCCCTTAAGAGCTAGGGATCCTACACATATTAATCGTGTACGAGTAAACAGCAAGTCGTACGCTGGCTAACTAGGCACGTACGAATTACCTTGCTGGTAACGACGTGGTAACGCGCATGATGTCATAGGTCTTCCCGTTTCATAGGCGGCGTTACTTAGCGCGAGACAGTGGGTCTCTCATAGCGGTACAGTATGTATTCTTACTGTGCCTGACTTGAGATAGGGCTTACATAAGTCGTACATAGTCAATAATCTGATGAAATCGCACTGTGGACATTAATATCTGGCATCTGGGAAGACGCGCTAAATCGCAGCTCGATGAGGCCGCGATGATTACGACATCCTAACCAATTCCATGACAACACACTGTGAATCGAACCCCTCGATCACCTACCAACTGCATCCTCGACAGCCTTGAACAATGGTATGGAACATGTGTCGCCTCACTGGGTCTTGCTGCTGTGTTAACTTGTTTTGCTAGTCGGCGTTGTTCAACTTCCAGAGCCTCCTGCTCGTCATCCTCCTGCTCATCTGCACGAGCGCCTACGTCCACAACCTGTTCCCGACGATACTAGACCGCAACAAGCAAGGGTATGTTGCTCGATCCAAGGCATAGAAAGAGTTGGAGAGGGTCGGAGCGAGTCGCAATGGGCATTGCGGCGGTTGTCCGACACGAGTGGGCATACAGATATTCATGTGGTGCACTGGACTGACCCGTGGCGAATACAGATTGATGGGCATATTTTGGAAGGCAGCACGGATAGGCGAGCGCTTGAGCCCATATATAAGTCTGTGTTGTGTGGCCATGGCGGTACGTTAAGGCGTCATGCATCCAACGCACAAGGCTGTCCTCGTTCTGAGACTCACGATCCCATTTCTAGGTGTCCTTGGTTATCGGTACCTAATTCGAATGTCGCCTTGACGATTGGTTTTCTCTGGAGGGGAAAAAGGGAGCGCGCAATGGAGTTTGGGCTGTTCATTTATTGGACAAGGCGTTTATGGACTAGCATCGTGGCCGCGGATTTGGGCCCTACGTACAACTCGTGTTGTGGCTACCATGGTCTCCTCGAGCATCACAGGCTTGATTATCACCCCCTTAATGACACGCCTTACGATGATCAGAAGCCTCGCCCAACTAGATGCATCGTTCTTGGTGTTCCGCCATTGCATCCGCTCACTGTGAAACGCCGCGCTGATATCTACCTGTGTGACAGCTCTCTATCTAACCTGCTCGGCTGCGCTTCAGAGAATACCACTTATGTCGAAACAGATCTGATCAAGACGAGCGAATCTAAGGTTCGGGTCGTGCCGGTTAGACCGGAAGCTCCATTGACACGTGGCGGAAAAGTAGCTAGCACATCAGGACTCTGTGCCATACGGTCGACTCGTGCTCTTCGAAGCCGGCTGCATCTCATTCGGTACCTTTGATTAGCTGGCCGATTACACCTATGGACGAACAGAGGAGCTGGTCGTTCGCTTAATAACCGAAGCCGTGCTATCCAGGACTGTCGCAACCGACTTGCATCCAACAACTCGCTCCGTCCTTGTCCAAGCCGAGCCTATCAGTGTCTACTGACGCCGTCATACGATAGTTATGCACACCGGCTGCGACGGCGCGCTGCATCCCGTTGATACCACAGCTTGCCCTTTTCATGAGTCTCGATTGGCAGGCTCAAGGCCTCTGGCATGGATCCCAAGCACGACCTTCTGATCGAAACTGAGGCGGTCACGATGGTCAAGACGTTGATCTCAACACACACGAGTCAAGCCAGCATTAGCGGTATTCATTCGCTACCAACGACGACAGCACAATGGAGGCATGCCGTGTATAGACGCTGTATGATCTACACCACTACCTGTGTACGGAATAGTTTCAACCAAAGCTCCCGTCATCATATACCCAGGTAGGTAGCGTGCCTTCATCACCTATCATCCCGTGATCAGGCGCGCGATGTTGCATGCGAACATACGACTATTGAAAGAAGCACAGATGGACACTGTGCGGGCATGCCGTGAGAAGTCAAGACAATGTCCACGTAAGTCAGCAAGATCCCCCAGCCGTTACTATATAGGATATAGTTGCTAATGAAGGCAGCTCGTGCATGTCAACCCTACCTATTCTGTGCCCACTGCGTACATGGGATGAGAAGTGAAAAAATGTGGCGGAGGCCGCATGTGTGTTGATTGAGGATCTGGATCCTAGTTACTGCGTTGATGCGATCCTCTCTATGCTGGGTACACTATGTACTGTGAGTCTACATATTGTGGAATAGGTTACAGGTAAGCTCGTTGACCTGGCGGGCCCAAGTTCTCGGGTGTGCTGAGTAGTGGAAATGGGAGGATTCTTTGCCGGTATCGTGGGCCTACGGAATATTCTCGCCTCACTGCATATCTAGGATTCGCGTCTCTTAGCCCCCGACCCTTAGGCTCGTTGATCGTGGAGCCTTACGCCGTGGCTCGTCTCTTATCATGTTCACAGGGGCCAAAGAAAAAAAACGTGTCGTCACCTCGCAAGTTCTTCCTGTCCTGTACGTTCAACAAGCCTGAATCGATGTTGCACTGGGAACTCCGTACTACTCCCACACTACGTATGCATGGAATTGTCATCCCCAGCCACATTGCGCGCCGACGGCGCGAATCTAAATCCATGCTTACCCTTAAGCTCCTAAGGGTTTTCTTCTAGCAGGGTTCTCAACTATTTCCAGAAGAGCTTTAGCAAGGTCCGTCTGCAGCTGAGAGGGACCCCTCTCCTCCCCACCATCTCGAGAATAGATAGGGTAGGGTAGGTAAGGTAATCTGAGGCTGAGAGATAGGCACTAAATCTAGATTCAATGCGATGAGGGTAGCACAGCTTTGAATAGTTGCGACGGGTGGGAAGGGAATATGCGCGCCTCGCACATGCGACATACAGACCTCGCTCGCGACGTTCGCGCTCTTCCTCTTCCATCGCTCCCCGGTGTTGGTGTTTGCTGAAAAATCGATATGCCGTCGGGCATGGAATAGATTACCTTCGCAGCCGTATTGTTCTCGTGATGAGGTGGCTAGCCGGCTGGGCTCTTGCTTAACGGGCACGGCCAGGGCACGGCTGCTTGCAGCGCAGCGCGACGGAACCGTGCTTTTCAATACCCATTGTATATCGATCCCATCCACACATTGTTCATGTCAAGTGTCATGCTTCCCTCTTCGAACTAGGGGGGGTTCACAGGCCAGCCGACCACTAGTGAGAGTCTCGACCATCACCGGCGCACGATGTGGTGGACGTGTCGCATGAACGGACAACATATCGTGAACCATTGCACGGACGGCTTGGAATAGTTACGCCAGCGTAGCCAGAGGTTTTTGGGTTCGCAGAATGAGAGACCCCTTTCCCAACTCATCGTGCGTGAAACGTCGTATATATACCTATCGCCGGCATCTTCCAAGTTGTTAGTTGTTAGAGAAAACCTCCGCTCAGGGGAAGCTCGAATAAGTTTGCGCTCGCTTGTTTCAGCCGCAATCGCGCTTGAAGGAACAAGCGACACGGCAATAAACCCACTCACCGTCGAGTACCGACGGGAATCCCCTTCTCTTTCTTTCCTTACCTCAACGACCAGGTGCATATATCCGACCCGCTCAGCAGGTCAGCAGATCAGCAATCACCCATCCATCCATCTTCCTTGGTCAGATACCCAACCTGCATCGTCTCAACCATGGAAAGCAAAAAGGGATCGCATCAAGCGAGCCGGCCGAGAAACGAGAAGAAAACGCGTAACCTTGGGACCGGTTTGGCTCAGATCAGGACGTCCTCCGAGGACGGGGTATCGATGCGAAGTCCAGGCGGTGAAGGGCTCCTAGGAGGTACGTAGGTAGGTTAAAGAAACTACCCAGATCACGATGCGAACAACCCACCCCCGGAGAGAGAGGACTAGATCGACATGGAAATATCGCTTCTCCGTCCACGACTCCCTCGCAAACGGTCGCGTGCAGCTCGCGAAAGGAAAAAAAAATCCAGCCCCTCTCTCCTCTCTCTCTCCCCGCCTGCCTACCTGCCTTGTGCGCGCGCACACACGCAAGCGTAGGACTTCCTCGTATGTATGCACATACATACGCAGTAATCCCTCCCTTGCGCCCCTTGCTCCCTTCCCCCCCTCTTTTTTTTTCCCAGAACCGGGCTCTGGACCGTATGTGTGGCGCGATGATGGGAAGGGTAGAATCTTTTTCGCTTTTTTTTCGCAAACAATTGCTATCACAGCGCGGTTGGCTACGGGTGCCGAGGATAATATCTGCCGGCCGCCTGTTCTTTTTTTCGGGGCTTGTCTGTGTGTGTGTGTGTGTAAGTGGTTTCCCGCAGGTGGGCGCGAACCAGCGGCTCTGCTCTGCTCTCGAATTCGACTTACCCTCCGCATCGCAACCCCTGAGCCAGCTGGATGAAAAGTAAGGTTGATTGATTGGTATGTAACGCCATTGTTGGCTCGATATGACCAGTGTTTTTTCGAATAGGTATTCACGTGCCCTGATTTCCGAATTCCTGTGTTGTAATAATGCATATATATCGGTTTCCCGCGACAACGGTTCGAGGTTCTTGGGAGGAACCCCTAAATTAAAATGTAAGGGCATAATGGAGGAGTGGCGAACAAAAACAAAACAAATATCTGTGAGTAAGTACTGCGTATGTATACTCCGGAGTAATAATCAGGGGAGAGAGGAAATTGATCGAGGGGGGGCAAGAATGAGAGAGAAATGTAGCATTATTATTGGTTGTTATTGGGCCAGCAACTTCGTGCTTTAGTCGGTAAATATGTTGACGAGTATGTACTTGAGGGAGGAGGAGGAGGGAGGGATTCGAGAACCCTTCCCCTCGGGCCCTCCTCGTTTCGTTCGCTTCGCCTACCTACTTCACACCCCTGGTCGATGTTCGTTTCGGGGCTTTAAAACATTTCGTCCCGGAATGGGGCACGGCTTCACACTGATCCATGGATGTGGTTTCGGAGAAATAAAAACTGAGAAGTGGTAAAATAGGTAGGCAGGGTACGGAATAGGTACCTCAATAATACAGAGGATGGATTGGGGGTGGTTTTTGCCCGCGCATCGTAAGATCTATACGTCGATACGTAATTGTATAGGTAGAGGGGACTAATAGAGGGAGCTGAAAGTTGTGCGTGGGAAGTTAGGCGACGAATGGGAGTGTCTGCTATTTTCAGCCAAGCCATCCTTGCTTGTGACAAGGGAGGGGGAGGGGAGTTCGCGGCCAGGTCTAGGTGCTACGTACCTTTTGGGCAATGTCGAGGGCAAATAGTACCGGGCATGACGGTTACCTAGTACTTTGCGATGGGGTGAGATGTAAGACGTTCAGGTTCGGGCTTGCGTTGAACAAGTCGCAGATATCAACGGGCTAGATCCCAGATCTCAAATGTAAGTAAGTAATCCGCACATAACCCGTCGTTGCTGAAAGAGCTGCGGGCATTGGCGGCGCTTTCATGCATATCTAGATTGGACTTGTTGTATCGTACGAATGACAAGCGAGTACTTTCCAGGTATGTATCCCGTTAGGTAGTTGTCGCCCCTTGTTTAGAGGGATGTAGCGTACGAGTCGTTCTCTTGCATCCCTACTCCCCTAGCCACAGGATTCCAGCGTTGCGCGAGACCAATAACAGAGCAGAGCCGTCTCAGTCGCCTTCACGCTCTCTTCTTTTCATGTGATTCATGTGATGCACTTACAAATACAGACACACCTGGCTACGAGTAGGTACATGCGTAGTTTTCCGTGAGACCATTGAAATTACCTATTGAAATTACATAGCGACGTCTTTCGTATATAACGACACAGCTATGATGGTCGTTGGTATGAGGGCAGGACAGCAGCAAATCTCGATCTAATAAGCGTCTTTAAAATAATCTGTATGAGCGCACTGTGATTATGGTAATTCATGCGTTTACGAGTGTGTATTTATATGCCGTATAAGGTGAGGTTGTTAAGGAGTGTAAGAGTTGGCGGAGTTGATGTCAACCAACCATAACTCGAAGACTCCCAACTCAACTCAACTGATACTCGTACATTCCGGATTACCTACATCGTAAACAGCACATCTTACGGATTACAATGCAGAGTTGCGAATGACCTCTCCGTAGGTCCTACTGCTCGTATACGAGCACAAAAACG
This sequence comes from Xylaria sp. L1 SY-2022, assembly GCA_023079495.1. NCBI lineage: Eukaryota > Fungi > Ascomycota > Sordariomycetes > Xylariales > Xylariaceae > Xylaria > Xylaria sp. L1 SY-2022. The sequence continues at coordinate 956,377 of JALIDW010000001.1, read as the reverse complement.
GCCTGTCTACGAGTAGGTAGTGTGAGGAAATGCGATGCTGACTAGTTACATTGTGCTGTACGGACCTGCGCTTTAAAAATACTGCGTGTGCCAAGAAATGCCAAGTAAGCTAAGGATTTAGTCAGATTTAGTACGTACGCTAGTGTAATCCGTATGCTTCAATATATCAATATTACTATACGGATTAATGAATTAAGACCTCGTCGTCTTACGGAGGAGGCTCCGCCCTTCAAAAATGAGGCTGTAGTCCGTACGGATTACAGACCTAAAAAAAGACCCCAAAACACCAACTGCATCAAGATCCCTTTAAACCTTTGATTCAACACACTTTTTGAATTGATAACTGTACGATCGGTTGTCTCCTCACAATCGTTTGGCGTAGTTTTGACGTTATCGCGTTGATAAATACCGACTATGCTACATGCCATCCGTACTATAAGACTCATGTGATCTGTACGATAGACATGAATTCAAAAACTCCCAAAGCTGTCCTCTTTGTATTTCAACGGGAACAACACTCTTCTGATTAAATACTGATAGTTGAGATAGTGATCGGCCAAATCCCTGTCAAGATTTATACACCGACATCGCTCAGAACTTGACATTCTCTTCGACAAGCGAGGCATCATCCTCGGGCATGTCCTCCTCCAAGACGCTTTGCGCCCTTTCCTTTGATCCTCTTACGTGTCTCTTCGATGAGCCAGGCCGACTGGAGAAGTGGAAGCTGCGTTGGTGCCGATTCGCTGGTCATAACAGCCTCGACAGGCTCCTTCAAATTCTTTACCTTGTAGCGACGATACGTGGAGTCTTCGTCTCCATAGTATGAGCGATGGCTGTTTGAGATCGTGAAGACGCGATTGGCGCAGGGCATCCCCAAGAATGCTGGGGGAAGGGATACGCACTCATGGAAGGGCCAAACACCTCGCTTGCCATCCTCTCCGTCAATGAGCATATGTCGGCGCTCACAGCTCTCACAAGCCACCCCGTTTCTCTGCCCAAAGCGCTGGATGTATAATGCATCGACGCGTCTCCTATCGTCCAGGGATCTTGCGTATGTAATCTCCCCGAGGGCCTCCTTGTGTCGATTCAACAATGATCGGGTTCACGAGCACATTTTCCTTGCGATGGATGTCAACCTTGAGCGTCGGACGAGCTCCGGCGTCTTCAAAGCAGCCAGTGAGGAGAAACCATCGGATGTATCGATCACGGCCTTCGCCGCCAAAGCAAACACATTCTTATTTTGGAAAGCAGCGAGAATGTCGAGCAAGATGTAGATCGGAGAGATGCTCAGTACTAACTGTTCGCCAAGAACCAGAAAAAGTACAGTCGAGAGGTTGGGCTTGTCGACGGGCGCGCGGTGTCGATATCTCGTAGGGTCCTCAATCGAAAGGGGTTGCGAGCCAGCGGCGGACCAGGTGAAGGGGCGAGGCATCGGTGTATCGATTGCGTCGATGCCGTCTTCGCCTCGCTTTTCTTGTCTTTCTTGCCCTTGCCTTTCTTGCCCCTTGCTCTCTTGCGGACAGTCATTTTGGGGGCGGGTAATAGATAGGGACTGATGTCGGAAACAACAGGGAAAGCGGACCAAGATACAACCAGAGCGAGTCAGAAGGCACAATTACTAGGGGAACTTTCGGATCAACCAGAATTGCGCCGAATTCGATGAAGATGAATGCAGATAGCCCTCTTGCGACTTCAGACTATACGGTAGGGTATAGGTTCTGGCAGAAGAGAGCCTGCGGCAGAGGTCTTACGTCATAATATCGCCATCGTCAACAAGAGAGCATAAACACCGCGCCACCGCGGGATTACGCGTCCTTAAGACTCGATTACCGCGCAAGTCAATTGCTACCGAAGATATACTTGGACTTGAACAACCACCCGTCGACCCTTGCACGAGGGCTCAACAGCAACAAGAAATATTCTCATTCGGTATGATCGGATAAGTGCCCAACACATATAGCGAATTGACGCTAAAGAGATGCAGCAGAAATCAATGAGCAACTACCAAAGCCAGGGAAGATATTCGGACACATGGGCACCCGCCTGCGCAGCAATCTCAACAGTCTGAGCCAGCTTCAATTGAAGGAAACCCTCCGATCATGGAGGAAGCTGTTGAACCTATGTCCCCACCAGACTCAAGAGCGAGGCCCGAGGGGAGGGTGCGCGTCCGCTGAAGCACCAGTTGAACAGCCAGGGCCCAGGGGGGAGGGTGTCGCGTCCGCTGAAGCACCGGTTGAACAGCCAGGGCCCAGGGGAGGGTGTCGCGTCCACTGAAGCACAGATTGAGCAGCCTGGCCCAGCTGATGCTGAAGGAAGCCTCCGATCGTAAAGAATCCTATCGAGCCCTGAGCCCCGAGAAGACTCAACAAGTTCCTCCAGACAAGAAAAAAAGGAAAAGGGAAAGGAAAAGAGGCTGTGCCTACCCTCAAAAAGACAGGGCCTGATGACGCGTCTGCCACCACGAAGAATTTGCAGCGAGGTCCTCTCGCTTATCCGTGCCCAACGCTACTCCGACCCAGAGTTGATGCTTCTCCCTGGGAGCTATCCACTATTACATGCAGTTTGCAGACATAGAGCCTTTCTCACAGGACTTAGCGGTACCCATCGTGGACGTGAATATCGAGAGTCCGGAATTCTGGACCCCTTTGCCGCTGGCAGAGGGACGATATCTAGCAGGGGGATAGAACCGCGCCACCAGGGAGTTGAGAAGGATTACTGGGCTGACTCACGTGCTGCCAGGGTCTCATCAACATGCTACTGAAGCTTGAGACGCATGAATGGATGGCATCGGCCCGAACTGGATGCCGCCGATTCGCTTTGTTTGTGTGGAATCGAGACCACATTGCAATTGAGCCTACGTTTGGGCACATGCTTTCAGAGTCCTTCACTAGCTTCCATGGTATGTCGTCGTGGCAGGCAGAAAAAAATACTCGCCGGAGCTGCTTTGTAGCGATGTTCGGAGGGTTGCGCATAATGGGTGGTGTAGCAGGCACTGACGCACTGGTACGTTATGCTAGTTGTCGTCCGTGACAATACTGCCTACGTTTTTGACTCCATGCCGAGCCGTGAAGCGCAAAAGAGTCGCAGGGAAGGCATTCGATTTTCTAAAAGACACCTGGCGAGACGTGGTCACGTCACACAACGAAGATTTATCGGCTCCAACCACGCTTCTCAATGTTCCCTTAATGCACCAGGTTCGACGAATGGTCCTGCGGTGTCCAGGCCGTTATGGTGCCACTTCTATTGTGTCAAGAACCCGAGGCTGCGATCAATCGATGCCGCGATAACACACCGATGCACGGGAACACGGCGATCTTGAACCTTAAAAGACGACTTGAGGCTGCTACAGCCTTCAGAATAAGCTAAGATAGGGGGCCAGAACTTTGAATTTGCCCAGGGTGTCCAAGCCCGCGGAGGACGAGGGAAGGCAACAATGAGGCTGAATCAAGCACGAAAAGAAGAAGCGAGGGAAACGGCCCAGAAAGCAGCCCAAGAGTCCCGAAGGCAAGCGTCGATCAGACTCAAAAGATGAGGTATTTGACAGAGAGCATTCAGATTATACAACAAGGCTGACACTCACCAGAAATCGAGTCGCAAGCGGCAGAAGCAGGGAGGAACCCACTGTCTCGACAATGTCAGGGGTTACCCGCTCGGCCACCAACCGTGCAAAACAGACAGCCACCGAAGACACAGAAAGCAGCAGAATATAGCGATCGAGAAGCCGCCTCCTGCTGCTGGCGATGAAACCCTCCAACGGATCGAGGAGCGCCACCTGCTGCTGGCGATGAAACCCTCCAACGGATCGAGGAGGCGCCACCTGCTGCTGGCGATGAAACCCTCGACGGATCGAGGAGGCGCCACCTGCTGCTGCCGATGAAACCCTCACTAGTGGCCCCGTGGGGAGTGGCCAAGACTTAGACTCGACGGCGATGACTATGATATCTTGCACCCCATTGCTGACGATGATGAAGACTCGGCGAATTCTTTGATGCCACCATGGGCCCACAAGACTCCGATGCTTTGGGGAAGGCCCTTCGACTCAGCGCCACGCCCTTCCTACGTTGGACGATTTGCCTGCACGTGATAAAGTCGAGTAAGTCGACTAGAAAGGGTCCGAATGTGAGTGAGACACCCTCCAAAAAGGCGAAAGGGAAGCAGGTCAGGGATCGGACTTCTACTCAATCACCGAGCCCCACGAAGCCCCCCCACGAAGTCATCGTCGGAAGGTGTTTCCGTTGGGAGACATCCGAACATACCAAAAGGGTGACACAGAAGACGATATCGTGAGGATGGAATACACAGGGTCCCGTTAGCGGGAAGAGCGTGCACGCCGTATTGAATCGGGGGATATCCCACTTCGCTACAGGTGGGAGGGCGAGACCTTCGGGCAGAGTGCTCGACGTTACACGATGCTCAACCCCCTACAGGCTGGAGGGGTTGAACTTGGTATAGAAACAATTATTACGAACTACAAGCCGTTAACAGAGAACGCAGAAAATACCCGCAGACGCCAGCGAAGGGGGGGAGGAGTTAATGGAATTGGATGAGAAAGGAAAGCCTCGTAGGGACCTGATCGGCTCGGCGCCAAAGACGCCATGAGAAGAACGGTCTCTCGTGAAGTCTACGAAAGGGTTGAATAGACTGCCAAAGTTGTTGAGGCTGGAGGAGAGGGACCAGGGGTTGTTTTTTTACTGGTGTTTGGTTTGGTATTGACACGGCAAACTGTTGGGTACGCTTACGGATTATCGGATTGTAATTCATGTAGATATTCAGGGCTGCCGGTAGAATACGGAGAAGGCGATTGATTTCAAGCAGTCTAACGTCGATTGTTATTGCGCGTATCAGCCTCATCAACGTCGACATTGACTACCTACCTATCAGACTTGTCTCTATAGCCGTGCGATAATACGATCGGTCGGATGCCGCTTGAGATTATCACGAGTCTTGACGGCGACGACGTGGAGGCGATGGGGACTGCGATCACGCTGCCGAACACGGGCGATTAAAATTGGAGGATTATACGGAAGGTTACGCGGCGGCGGATGCGAGATGCAGCTCATCGCAGCCTATCATACGATGACACGACCACACAACAAAGGTACAGATTATGTATTGTGACCAAATAGAACGCGAGGATCCGCGCGTAATCCGGGTAGGAAGATAGAAAGGGCTGGCGACGAGGGTGGGCTGGGATGTGAAGGCTGCGAGATACTGGGTATGCGCGTGAAACATACGTGACCAATAGCAAGAAGAGGATATATTGTACGATCGGACTATTGAGCCGAAAATATCAGTTATTTGTCAGACAGGGGAGATGATGTCTCACAGCCGCCTACGCCCTTGTTGCCTACACTCCAATAATCCATACTGACGTGCTGAGGCCAGTATGTCCCGGCACGGTCGAAAGCATGATTTGCAGCAAAAATACGGCTTTTGTGTTCACAGCAACAATAAGATACACTGTCCAGTACTGTGCTGCAAGTATAAAAAAGGCAGGGCTATCGTACAGACTCACCATGCAGACTTAGCTTGCTATCCCATTCTTCACGAGTTTAGGGTCGCAGGGTGGCCTACTTGCATGCATAGTCAACTTCCACAACCAACATTGGACTTGCCGCAGCCATGATACCAGTCACAAAAAGCAAGAGCAAAATTTTGCAGACACTTCCACGAACTTCGATTACGCGGATACGGTCTAATTTGCTTGTGGGCTGTGGGCTTTTGGGACCCGGGATGCATCCGAACAAGCCTAATAATGTCGTCGGGAAGACGTTGAAGGCGTTGTTGACGCGGGGTTAGTCCGGTAGTTGGGGCCCGAGCATAAAAGGCATGTTATTCTTCTCCTTCTTCCTCCTCGATAGAACACAGAACACAACTTCTTCGTCTCTACGCTAACGGATCCAATTTACTACGCTCTCTTCCTCGACGAGCATCTCTTTTACCCGGCTCTCGGTAAGGTATCCGTGCTTCCTGTGACAGATTATCTACTAAACTCTCGCGACAGGGTTCTCCATCTCGTCGTCCATCATGTCTCGCAACCTCCCCTCCGATGTCGCGCACCCCGTATCCGAATACGCCCTCTGCCGTCAATAGAAGAGGGACCAGATTCTTCGGACGGGACGATCGGACGAAACCACCTGGTTACTAAATACAGGTGCGGCGGTTGAAACAGGGATGTGAGGGAATTGACGGGTCGACTTCAGCGTTTTGAGCTGCCTCTTGAAGAGAGGATTAAACAAGAAGTTCGACTAGAATGTGACGACTAGTATGTATGACTTTGCTCTGATCGATCAATTGCTAACTTGTTGTAGTCTAGACAAAATGCGGCGAACGATAGCGCAAGAGGTGTATACCCGGGTGATGGCGGCGCTGGATATCCAGCAGCGAAGGCCTGGTGGCGAGGGTCTAAACCCCGCTTTCATCGATACGTTGGTCGACGAGACCGTACGGAGGAGGCTCGAGACAGCATAGCGAGAACATCTCGCCATCTGTCCCCAGCACTCCTCGGTCGGGGGCGCCGTCGCCATCGACCATCGCCCAGACACCTCGGCCCGCATCGCGGCAACAGAACAGACTGCTGCAACAGACCTTGTTGCAACAGTCTCGACTCCGTCAACAAGGGCCACGATCGTCGATTTCCCGCGCCTCGTCTCGTTCTTCTGCTGTGTCTTCTGTTTCTCCTTCTCCCGTATGTGTCTTCTCGTTCTCCGTCTGCACTTCCCCCACGTCCCCCATCATCTTCACGTCCCCCCATCCTCTCGTCGCCCCGGGCCACTGCAGCCCATCATAATGTCGTCGCCTTCCCCTTCCCCCTTCCCCTTCCCTTCCCCTTTCCCTCTTCCACCCCCTCGGGGGAGGGTCAAATACCCTGTGGTTAAATGCGATTCTCACCCTCGGGGGGTTCAAATACCCTGTGGCAGGGACGCCGATTTCAGCCCTCAGGGGGGGGTTCAAATACCCCTGTGGCAAAATGCCTCTTTTTCTAACCCTCGGGGGGGTTCAAATACCCTGTGGCAAGACGCCGACTTGCTTGGGCCGGTCGATGGAGGATAATGGGGGGATTCGATGGGGGCGATAGGGGATTCGACATATACGCGGATCCTCTGGATACTGGTCGGAGCATTGAGGACGGCGTTTCGGGTGATTTGGGGTATTCGGCGGAGTTAGGGCATGAGTTCGATGGCGACGATGATGGCAGTTCTACACCACGGCCACCATCAACGAGGTCTTCGTGGTCGGAGGGTTATACATTTTCAGGCGTCTTCGAGGATCAATCATAACTCGTGGCGATATCTTGACTTTTGACTTTGAGCATTGTGATGATGGGCTTTTGAACGTGATGTTATATGATATGTATGCCTAGTACTGAGGGATTTCAACGATCGAAGTCATGACGTCGCTACGTCTAAGTCCCAGGTGTCGCGAGGTTAACGCTTGCGACACCATGACTTTGACGTAGCGATGTCATGACTTCGATCGTTGACACCTCCGGAGATCTTATGTTCCCCTCCTCCCTCCAGCGTCGTGATACGCTAAACATCAATTATCCGGATATTTTAATGGGCGAGCTTCCGATCCAAAGGCTATCTGTCGGCTAGGCTCGGAGATTGCATCAGCTCCTCGATGGGCTTCGGGGGTCTGCCACGTGGGTTCTTTGGGACAAATTTATGCCGCCCTTCAATATACTCATTCCCGCCCTCCAGTCGAATTATTTCCTTGATATGGATGGGGATGCGTTCGATCCACGCCTGGATCTTGGGACTGGGGGAGATCTTGCCAACATTTGGTCCACTTTGTTGATAGCATCTGCTCGAGTCCGTGGCGCGCCGTAGCGGGTAGTCTGCCGCTTCATCCAGTACTAGCAAGGCTCTATAGCATTGAGGTCGGGAGAGTTCGGGCACCAGTCAAAGCGTTTGACCCTGTGCTTTCCCGTAGAAGATATCACGAACGCATGTCGCTGTGGGCGGGTGCGCTTATCTTCTGGGACAACGGTATTAGGGCGAAGTATCTCTAACGATTGAGCGAAGGGAAATAACTTCGGATGCAGATATCTCACTTTGGTATCGATACGATCGATCGACGTACTTGCCACGTTTATTCATGCGTATAGATCGGGTCGATAGACCCCGTATCTACGTTGAATACCCGAGTTACTTTGGTAAGATCGGACCCTTTGCCCTTCTTTTTTTTCGGTTTTTCGGTTTTCTGGTTGTGCTTGTTGCTTGTCTCGATCGCTGCTGCCGCTGCCTCTGCCTCTGCCTCTGCCGCCTCCTCCCGATCCTGCTTCTTTTTTTTCGAGGCCCGGTTGGCGACGGTATATCGGCTCAAATTCGACATTCGAGCGCTCGACATCGGCCATAGAGGCATCGTACTGGGTCTTCGTCTCTGCGCCCCAGCGATGGAAGGGGCGCTTTGAGGTCATACGAAAAAGAGCCCCAAAACATGAACTCGCGAGTTGCCCTTCCATCGAGTACGTACGCGGGAGGGATGTACGCTCTCGTCGATCTTTCGCCATACCCGATACGATCCTCGTCTAATGTTCAATAAAACAGACGTTTCGTCGGTCCAAATCACTCGTTTCCAGTCCTCCGATGTCCCGATGTTGATGCTCCAAGCACCACTCGAGGCGTTCTTCCTTCATGCAGGGAGTGAGGCCTGGCTTTTTAGTGGTGCTTAGTCTTTTTGTATCCAGCCTTCTCGAGGATTCGTCGAACGGTGGACGAGGAGATGTCGAAGCCCTCGTTAACCAATTCGCCTGCTTAGGGCTGCACAGGTCTTTTCCCTCCCGTTTCGATCGTTCGAGATCTTGCTAACGATCGTTTTTTCGAGGGGTGAGGTGTCCTTTGAGGGTCGACCGGACTTCTTCTCTTGATACCACTCATCTTGAACGACGATTTGGGTCAATTTAGGGTCGAATCCTCGTTTTACTGCGCTTTGCATATATACGGTTGATCTGGGACTCGGAAAGATCGCAGAGTGCAGAAATTTCACGGGCTGTCATCCCTCCGCCGAGTGGTGAGCTGAGGAAGGTAACGATCGCGCGTGTGGCAACGTTGGCATGCGTTTTTCCTTTCATTCTCTCGTGTTGATGAAAACGTTCGGCGAAGGCTGTTGAGGACGATACATCGGTAGGTTGGTCTTGCGACGGTACGGATTACGGATTACGAGTAATCTGTAAGAAGATTTTTCAGCTCCGGGTGATTATCGTCTGCACTAGCTTCCGCTACGGATTAGTAGTCCATAAATACCGATCTGTTCGTACTCAGGTTGACGATGCCCTGAAACCCCATGGTGGAAATTGCAACGTCGGCTGTAAGGTAGTTGAGGCGTTGACAATCAAATGTTCGATTTAGACCCTCTAGATCGGCCATCTCCCTTCGATATGAGTTGAATCTGGACGGTAGAAAGTCCATGATTGATTACGCGGAGACTATACGCATTCCTCCAGACTGCCTCCATCTTCCGCCCGTATCGCTGCACTTTGGCGCATGTTTTAACAATTATTTTGTGAGCAAATAGACGATCGAACGCCTATAAGTTTAAGTTTAAAAGATTACACGAGTTCCAAACTGCTTGCAGCTGCAGTGTCTAAGCTACATCGTGGTATCAACAACCTCATTGTCTATAGCGCTCGTAAAAAAATCTCGAATCCGTATGCAGGTTGCGAGGTTTTATTCATCAAATCCGTACAATTTACAATAAAAGGCACATGCATTTAATGATTACGCTAAGGAACACACTAAGGCTCTTGGCGCATACGCTATAGATTTTAGTGCATTTTTGGGCATTTTGCCACACGCACTTCTTTTAAATCGCGGGTCCGTACATATCGCAGAGTGACAACAGGCTATTGACTCGATAACTACCTAGTCCAGCGCCAAGTGCCTAAACTGCGGTACAAATCAGTGACTGCCTACTTGTACATACCTACGGGTTGCCTGTCGCTACGAGACGGCCTCGGACGAGACGAGACGAGACGTGAGAATGAATGCACATGCGCTCATGCGATAACCTGTAATCCTGCGCGGTGGCTCGTCGCCAATCATCCAGGAAGACAGAGGCAGGTTCTTCCGTACTACAACTCGAAATGCACGTTGCGCCGGCATTAGTGCATAAAATCTTTTCATGGGCTGATACATTGCCTGCGAAGGGAATAAGTCGATGTAACTTGCGGTAATGGTGCGATAAGTTAACGTCTGCCATGACACTACCTGACACTACCTGGCACTACCTATGACATGATGCCTGCAGAGAATGGCGGTCACCAAGCAGTGGCGACGAGCTACGAGTACCTACATACGAAGTACGAGTAGGTACATGCAACGGCGAGGGTGGAGATGGTCCAGGACGGAGCACGAAGCACGAAGCACGGAGCAGCACTACGGAGTAGCGACGCTGGATGGCCATGCGTTATCTCCTGTACTCGTACAGTACGCTCGCTCCGCGCTTGCATACCTCGCACATACTGCCCAGGTAGTATGCGCTAACCACCCGGTGGTTGGTGACCTACAGGGGAGCCTGCCAGGTAGCCCAGCAGTCGCTAGGGACGTGCGCTGACACGCTATGCCAACCTAATACCGTGCGTAGACTGTATGAAGTATACTTAGGTACGTACGAGTACTACCTCTCTGCTGCCCTCACATCGTCCCAGCTCCATGGTCGTTGCGATAAGCTACCGTAAAGTATTAAACCTTCTGCCCGGATAGGGTACGGGAGAGGTACATACATATGTACTGCCTCGTACCGGACCGCGCCTTCCCGACCACCCTTAAACCTTGAGACCCGAGGAAGCCAGTCATGTCTGCAAGGTTTCAGTGCCTTCGCTGTCCCTCCCTTGAGGAAGCGTCGACCACCGACCAGTGTCGCCGCTCGCGTAGTGTAGGGCAGTCGCTATCCAAGGTGCCTAATCTAGCGCACTAGTAGTGTGCTAACCTTGCCTCCTCGGTGCGCACTACCTGTCCCTACACCATGTACACAGCGCTAAAGTACGCTGAGGTAGTGTTCCACACCACCCTGGGAGGTTGCGACTTGAGACTTGGAATCCTGGGTTAGTGCCGTACAACATTTGCATACCGCCTAATCGTCTCAACGGCTTCTCCCATCCCCCATACCTACTGCGTACACATACGACAGTCCATACGAAGGTCCGTCCATACAACCACTCCGACCAAGACGATGCACGATGTACGAAGTAGGTACTTGTACTCGTACAGAGGTACGCAGGTCTGTCGGCAACCGAGAGCGAGTGCGGGATCGCAAGAGACCACACATCCAGCACAGATGCCCACGTACTACTCCTACTCCTACACTACGGAGTAGAACGGAGAAGAGGCCTATCTCCAGACGCTGTAAGCAGAGCGATAGTAACGTCGTGGCTCAGGTCTACTAATAAGACGACCGCCATTGGAGTCTTATTTAATATGAGGCGTGCAAGCTGGACCAGTCACCAATCAGCTAGACCGGCTCACCACCACCTTCAGTCGCCAACTATCTGCACATAAAAGTCGTCGGGATCGCCTCTCGGGCTCGCCTCTTGAATCTCCAGCAGGTACTTGTAGATGGCAGACTGAGGTCATCTCGAGCACGTCGCTTTGCAACCCGAAGTCTTCACTTCATGCATCCAATCAAAAGGGGTCACGATGGTGCTTTTTCGTGCCCAACACCAACATGGCGAACCCAACGCTGTCGCAGCGAAACACCTACATAATGTAGGTACTACGCTCCAAGATGACTGTGCTGCCGTGAGAATACTGGCCTCTCCTCTTCTCTTTCCATCGTTCTATATTTATTGTCCATCTCTTTCACGATTGTAGGAGCCCTCCGCTGCAAGGAAGGGCATCACAACCTCCCTCGCTACCAATGCCATACCACGGCATACCTACGTATGCAGAGACAACTTGATCCCCCTTACGAAATGCATGCCACTGTCGTTTACCTACATACTGCTGCTGCTGCTACTACTACTGCTACTACTACTCGTACTGCTACTGCTACTGCTACTGCTACTGCTGCTGCAACGAGTACGTGTACAGCTTCAAAGTTCTTCAAATCGCATCCCTGTATGGAGATGATGAGAGCATTCGGAATGCCTACCTGTTGTAAGTGCTGATCACGCACACACCTTGCCTATACACATTCGGTGATAGGTAAGGGAATATTCCGTACGTCGAGAGGATTCATTTACACGCTACACTACCCAGTACCACCCTGTATACCACGGTCCAACGGACTGCAGCGTACATACATAAGGAAGCACGAAGTTGGTATGTAGGAACACACTAGGAAGTATAGCACTCCGCCACATTTTGTTGATCCGTCGCCGGCATCGTGACCGCCTCCCCCGCCGCCCTTGGACCCTGGCTTCACGAACAGCGAGCTAAAAGGGAATCCACCCTCCCTTGGGAGCGCGAGCGTCTCGTCCTTGCACCTTGCACCTTGCACTTTGCACCTTGACGACATGACGGATTACACTACGCAGCGCACGACCTAAAAAGTCGCCTACCACCCACGGAGCACGGAGTACCTACGATACCTACTCGTACGCACGCTGCACTCCAGAGGGTCCAACCATGACCGAGAGGGCTACGTATGTACTCCATACCCTGTATCATCTAGACAAGCAGGTATGTATGTAGGTTGGTAGGTAGTCAAGAATGTGGGCAATGTGGACAATGTGGACGAGCGGACAGGATAGGTAATATGCCAAGTATTAATACAGCAAGCAAGGTCGCCGTCTGTCTCTCCCTCTTGTCTGGGAGTGGTCTTGGCGAATTGCCCTCGACTTTGCTGCTGCTGCTGCTGCACTGCTGCACTATATCCCGTACCTACATAGTATTACAAGTGTACGCAAGCATGTGGTCGATGGTCTTGACTCGCAGACATCTCACTATCTGCTCCCTTTCGACACACCTAACCTCCTTCGACGACCTCGCTCACACTACGAAATACATGTCGCCTCTCCCAGGTATTCCACAGGTATTGGCTGGCGTCTGAGATGCCCTGCAGCGTTTCAGCCGGTGCCGTGACCTCAATGCCGGACATAGGGCGTTTCTATTCGGTAGGGCCCTTCCTCCTACGGTGCCATGCCTAGCCAGTCTCGCCCTTAGTGCTGCTGGCCACTGCAACCCCCGGCGATATAGGATTTGGCGTACCGGATCAGAGGACGCATCTGTGCGAAGTCTGGTCTGGTAGGTTAGGACCGAGGTTAGGTGCGAAGTACTGTATCGCATCATAGATGGAAGAAGAAAGGTCTGGTAGGTTGGCTGGGTCTTCGGAGGTCGGAGGTGTCTAAGTGGTAGTGGCAGCAGTAGCAGCAGTCAGGTGGGTAGCAGTGTACGGAATAGCAGCAGCAGTAGCAGAAGCAGAGGTAGTACTCCGTGCTCCGTGCTTCGTAGTGCCACTGGCAGGAGGGTATCCCGTAGTGACCTGACCTTGCCTCCTAGTGGGTAGTGAAGCTGCATCGCTACTGCATTTGCGCAGAAGGAAGGATTTGTACTGCGTACAGGTCCGGCATAGTCCAGTGACCGTGAGTCTACATACGAGACATGCCTTCACTGTGTAGCGCCATGTACCGGCCGAGGTACTGCTCATGCTCACATCCACTCCAAGGCAGGTACGAGGCCCGAAGTACATGGCGCGCTAGGTACCTTTTTGTACTTAGCGCATGCAATGTACCCGCACTAGTAAATAAAATTTCCCCGGAACATTCTCCCCCTTACGCTAGATATCTACCGTTGTGGTACCTTGGTAGCCACGCCGGTGGCTACTACCTAAAAACAACCATATGTCATGTCTCGTCTGGAAGGTACCTCCGCCTGCACACGAAGTACCCCGGTGGGCCAGGTATCGATTGTACCTCCTGCGTACCTGAATCCGCTTCCCCGGCCTACACTATTCAACAACTCATTTTACTAAAAGCGTGGCTCACCTGCGAGTCGTCACCTTCACCGTTCATATGAAGGGCCACACACACTCACTCTCTTTCTCTTCTTCTCTTCCCTCTCTCTCTCTCTCTCACACACACACAACATACTGTCTTTCTCGCTCTCTCGTAAGGCAACCCACCCTAGTTTTTACCCGACTTCTCTCTCGACTTCTTTTTTCACGGTATATTACTCGATCCGTCCCCTCCCCCGCCTGTCTCCCTTCTCTCTCCCTCCGAGCAATTACCATAATATCCTGAATTTCGGCCAAGTACCTACTGCCTCTCTCTGTATCGGTACTTTTTATACGCCTTATACCCTCTTTAATACTCAGAGTCGTGATTCCTTCGCCGTCTCTGACACCGACCTTCCTTTCTCTTGAGCCGATCCTCTGGAACGAAGAGAAAGTCGACTTGACCCTCGACGACAACCTCGCTCCTTCTAGGACTCACCTATTCTCACTGAGCCGTCACGACGCCAACTCGGCCCGCATCGGTCGTTTGATATCGCTCAAACCAGTGCCGACCAAGTAAGTGCCGGTCCCCTCTGCATGACACCTTCACACCTGCAAGACGTGCTGTGTCCACCTTGGTTGTGCCCTCTCACTACCTCAAATAGTGAGGCAACGACACTCGCACAGAGGCTGCATATACCCGGTCGAATCCACGAGACCTGTCTTGCCCAATAACACAGTCCATCCTCTGTTTGCATCACACAAGACATCCCGGGACTGATATAAATGGTCTTTGTAGTAACTGCACACCCTGGAATAGTATATGTCGTCGAGTCCTCTTTTCTTTCATATCTAGCTTGACTCCAGAGTACGCCCTTGATTTGTCAGACGATCGCAAGCCAAGGTCCTTCGATCTTTTGGTCATCAGTTTAGTATCGCCGAACTAGGACGAGTCAAGATGGGTGACCAAGCTGGTGGAATTGAGAGCGGCGGAATCGGCAACAAGTCGGCCAGGCGAATGTCGGAAGCCATCCCCACCCCCCACGATGATCAGATTCAGAAGCCTACCAAGCAGACGGAAAACGCCCAGGGTGAAACCGAAGAGAGAAAGGCCGGACGGCGCAGCACGCCTCGCGACAATCGACTCAGCCGAAATGGACTCAACCGCAACCCCTTTCAGAACTCTTCCCGCAATTCACCTGAGCCTATTATCCGTTCTCTGGAACCCCCGGTTACCAAGGTCACCTTGAGCGAGTTGGACGTTGGCAAGATCGTCCAGAACCCCAAGCTCCGTCACGATATCAACTTTGACCCCGAACTACATTTCCGACCCAACTTGGATGGCGAGAAGGGACGAAGAAAGCAACAGAAGGCCGACCAGTTCTGGGAAACCCTGCGTGATCAGCTGCAGCAGTTCATTACTGACCGTGACACCTTCGTACGACAGTACGGAAACAGTGAGGACTGGTGTCTTCCTTTGCTATTGAAGTCGGTCAAGGAGATTATTCAGACCCTTGTGCCAGCAAAGGACCACGTCTGCCTCGATGAAGGCCTCAACGTTGAGCTCATCATGCAGCAGTTCAGCAGGGGAATGGCTGATCTGGAGAAGCTGGCTTCTTGGTTGTCGGGAGTTCTCAAATCTCATTGCGCCCCTATGAGGGACGAATGGGTCGACCAGATGTACAGCCAGCTCACCAATGGTAACCGGACGAACAACATGGTCGAGCTTGTGCAAGGCTTGCGCAACCTCCTGAGCGTGTTGGAGGCCATGAAGTTAGATGTGGCCAACCACCAGATCCGGTGTTTGCGACCAATCCTGATCGAGGATACAGTGCATTTTGAACAGCGCCTATTTCTGAGAAGGATCAGAGATGGCAAGTTTGATGCTCAGTCTGCGCAAGCTTGGTACTCTCAACTCGATGCGGTGCACAACCCAGCATCGACACAGTCATTTGGCGAAATGGCCGTTTTCTTTGAAGAGCTTCTTAACATGATCATGCCTTCAAACGCTTACCGGTATCCAAGTCTGCCCACTACATTCCTTTTTGACGAAGACAGAATCGCAAAGCTTCGCAGCGATTTGCTAGATGCGATCAATCTGGAAGTATGCATGCGACTTTACGAATCGTATGAGGCAGTAGGAAGAAATCAGTGGCCGGCTCAGGGCGCCTCATCGCCATTCCAGGCTTCGCCCTCTTCAGATTCTTCCGCATTCCTCACCCCTAGAAGTGACGATGAGGCCGGCGAGTCCAACTTTGCCGCGCCCACATCGCGACCATCCAGCATGGTCTTCAGCTCTGCTGGCTCAGCCAGCTCATCTCCCCGCTCTTCCCTTATCGTTCCGACAGTGCCCATGGCCAACACGCCAGATGAGTTGAGAGCACGGTCACAAGATCTCTATGATTCTCTTGTGGCGCTGGTTCAGACTTCTACGAGTAACCGCACCACATCGCGGTGGCGGGCGATGAACGACTCCCTGGCCCTGCAGATCTTCCGATTTACCAACTTACCCACAGACTTGCTTCCTGAAGTCGAGGAGAAGCTTCAGTTCAACTTGGGCGACTTGCGCTCATCGATGGACACAAGGCCATACTCGCCACTCTTCCTCCACGTTGAGCGAGCCTTCCGCGAACGATTGCTCATTGAGCTGCAATCACGTGTCAAGGAGTTCAAGAACCTGACGGGTGTGAATCTTTTCACGACCGTCACTAGCGGTCGCCCGCAGGCGCAGAACCGGACACGGGACAGCTCACGTGATAGCCGAGAGGGCGAGCGCGAGGGCTCCTTCAGCCGTGGACATCGCGAAGAGGCCGGGGTTGAGGATTTGGCTACGCGCCTGGCTCACTTGGGCCTGCTACACTGGCGAGTATGGGCACAGATTGTCTACTTTGGGGATGTCGACATGGATGCACCTGATAGTGATGTCCCCATGACGATATAAGGGATTTAATGCCGAGAAGAGAGCAACACACGTCTCATGCCTCCTCTGCGCACGATAATAGGGTTATTATCAGTAACAACAAACAACCACTCACTCGATACCACGCACACATTGACCCTCACACTTATCAGAGTCACCAAACACTCGATACACACACACACACACGACTCTCGCATAACAACTACATTAAAAAATACCCCTACTATCTTGTAATGATGGCACACCAACTTGTTTTCGTCCGTCATATTATTCCTCGACAAGCATAGCCTTGGCGTTCCAGGCTTCTCGGCGTACTTTATTGAGAGCAAGGTGGCGTAGCGGGGTCAAGCAGATGGCTCCCTCGCACAGTTTTCTCGTTGCTCTTTGTTTTTTGTTTTAGTCCTCGGCGCAGACGTGATTGATTTTAGCATTTCCGGCTGGCGTTCAAGGGGGGCATAGCCATCATCAAACAACACTCATCATCTCCTCACGTATACCTCGTTATCACCGGTGGCATGTTGTGCGCGCGTCTTCGGGCCATTGGGTTGGCCAAAGCGCAGCAAAGAAAATATCGGTAGATATGCATAGGCCGCCAAACTGGAAGTTGGTGGAAGGGGGGCGGCGGCAGGAGAAACAATACCGGGTCATTGTCTTGCTGGAGATTGAAGTAGGATGAGATAATTAGATACAGCAGCTGGGATGGGCTATTACCAGCGCATTCGAGGAATGCTCCATAAACCCCCAATTCAATACACACCTAGGCTTGGTTTCTTCAACTCAACTCAACTCAACTACCTACGAGTTTACCCTGTGATGTTCCCGTGAAGAGTGGGTAATCCGTAATGCAGTCGTCGTGTCATCACCTTAATACCTACCTACTTACCTGCCTATCTACAAGTAACTGTGGGATACCTACGGAATAATAATCCGTAGTGCCCACTGTCCATGCGATCGGAATGCCCGGGCAGACTAGGTAATACGTACTAAGATGGCTCAAATCTCGGCTAGGCCGCGCTGGCATTCCCCATCGAGTTTAGGGGGGTGAACCAGGGACCGATGTGAATGATGGGGTTCAAGTCAAGTCAAGTCAGCCGATGGAAGAGTTTTGGACCCAAGCACTTGGATCCATCATTCCCACGGTGGTGGACCGTGGTTGCATTGGGAGGCTTGATGGGGGTTAGTATGGAAGGTTTGGAGAGAAGGGAAATATTCCGTAGGATTTTGGTTTTTAGGCAGAGAGATGAGGGATGGGAGATTGATAAGTAGCCGGAGGAGTGCCGGCTGCTTGGATGGGATTTTGTTAATTAGTAGGATGCGTTGCTGGGTTACGATGATCTACGAGTAGAGATAGGTATGTATGTACGAAGATGTAATTAGTGAAGTGGTTTAGAAGGAGGTTGGAGGTTTGTTACAGCTCACTATGGGAATGCAGATAACTACGGGAGGAAAGGGTAAAGATACCTACGGAAAACTCGCGGGAAGATCCACAGTTCGGCGGCGTTGTTCATCATTCTTGTTTAGTGTCTTAGTGGTAAGACTAACTACGGGAATACATACCTGAACGGACTGACTTACATGTGATACACGTGTAGATGCACAGGCGGGTTAGGTTAGGTTAGGTATGAAGATTGAGATTGTTGTTGTTGAGACGGGAGTTGGGGATCGGAGGTGGATACGGTGGGTTGAGGACTTCGTCTATCTATCTACTCGTAGCTACGAGGAATGGAAAGTCAAGACGAGACAGGGTAGCGAAGAGGATGGGTTGGACCTATTTATACTATACCAACCAGATAGGCCTCGACGCGGTTGTTGTCGTTGCTATCTGTCTAACTGTGACTTCTCACAACTCTGTACACGTGTACTGGCATCCCATCCACCTACGATACATCTGATACACACATACAGCTTCAAGTAGGTATGCGCGCAGTACGAGTACCTCGACGGAAAGAAAACAACAACTAACCTGAAGACGGATTAACCCGTTCACGCTAAATCTTTCTTTTTCTTTTCTTTTTTCTTTTTTCTAACAGCCCTGTCTGCCCATGTGCGGGAACAAGCCCCCCCCACCCCAAAACCTCGGGCGCGGCGGCCCCTCCCCCCCTGTTGCCTGGTCCGACCGCAGGACTAGTCTACCGGGCGCGGCAGTGTTTTCCTGGTCTGGTCTGGTCTCTTCGGTACCGTTGACTCTCGAAACCGAGGTCTGGTACGGGAGCAACGGAATGGTCGGTAGGTACCGTCTGTGCGGGATGGAATACAAACAGACTAAAACCCCGTGATCAAGATGGGCTTGGTCGTGGTTTGGTACGAACCGTGTTGAGAGGAGTTGTGGTTGAAGCTTGGTTGTTGGCTTGGGGAAGGAGGAATCAGTACCGAGGTTTGGGCAGTTGTGGATGCGCTATGGAAGTACGGAGTACGGGATGCTGAGCGGCTCATTCCATGAGTTGGAGGATACTTGTTGATGGTAGTTACGGGCTTTGATCAGTTAGTGGTATCGACAACCCTTGGTATCTAGTTGAAAGTCTAGGTCGTTGTGCTGAGTTGCTTATCTTTCGCTCAGACCAGACGAGATGAGGGAGTCATCTTGTTAACCGTAACTAGCACTGATTCCGTGAGTCTTATGAGATCCAGTTGTCCTTGCTGACTAGAAGTATTCCGCATGTACTCGTAGAATAGGCAATCTGATAGGTATCAGGACGGAATTGCAACTCGTACCAACTCGGTATTCCGCATTCCATTCCGCCACGACGCCCTCACACTTCGGTTCGCCACGGGGGTTCAGCAACCCCTACTTTTGCTTCCATCAACACTGTATCTCCTACGCTTCAAGTCCGTGCACACGTGTACAACTGCAATATCGGACATATTCCTACCTACCAGAGTAAACTAAGGTAAGCCCTCACATCCAGTGATTCTCACTACCTACTCCGTACTCGTAGACAGATGCATGCAAACCACGTATTCATCTGTCCCCGTACCTACATCGCACATCGCACATCCACTAAAGCCATCGTCGTGTAACTTCCCACCCGTCGTAACGGAACCAACCCTGAACAACCACTCACTCCCCTCCCCCCCCCCTTCCCGGCTGACTGCATATGCAAGTTCACCTTGGGGTCCCCCAAATCTTACTTATTACCCGAGACCGCAACCTCCCTTTGAACAACATCGCATTGCTGGCGTGACAACTGCAGTTTTTGTCCGTTCTGTTCGTGACATGTTACCGCAGGGCAGATCACGGGATCGCGTCGTGGTCACATGAGTTTGTTGGCTCAACTACGCGGACATCAAAATGGGCTGAGAAAAGTCGCCTGCAGTATTCCGGGACGAACCGTACGTCTGCAGTTAAACAAAAATAAAAATATAAAAAATTTGAGAATTGATAGAATACACCGCATGGATCGAAGCTGGCTGGCATGTGATGTTAGCGGGGCGAGAGAGACAAGCCCCTGAACGCCATCCTCTTCCGTACCTCTACTTTCCATTTCCTTTACATACCGCGCATAACCATAACGGACTGAGTTATATCTGAGGTACATAGTGCACACGTAACTCCTACACTTCTCTCTACTTACGATACATGAATGTACGAGTAGGTAGTTGGATGTACATACGGATTACATCGACCTCTTGCGAATGTACCCTCGTACCTTTTCGGCTCACCTGCAGAAGAGGCAACCCAAAGGCTTTCTAGCGTACTACCTGTTCGGGCCTAGCGTGCCTTAGTCCATTCAGGGGTCCAGCGAGGTACACAGTATGTTACCGTGCACCTAAAACGGTATTTTACATCTTGAGGCTAAATTCGCCGCCGTTGAGGCCGTCTCGTGATGAATTTTTGGTGTTTTGCGTTGCCGAGTCGGCAACTTCGATTTGTTCAGTTTGCCGGTTCCTGGTAAATTCTCCGTGTTAGCGTGAGATATTTGGGAGATGTTCTTGGGGGTTAATTCCACCAGGTAGGCAAATAAGTAGGTAGGTAGGAATCTGTACGAACACAGCCCTTCACAAGTCATGGCGAGGTTCCATCCTTTCGCCTCTTCGTTGCAGAATGGCAAAATAGAACGCCGCACTCCCTCGGAGAAGTTCACATAACCAAGAATCGCCACGCCGGAGATGCACATCTGGAGGCCTCGATCTATGTACCAGGTAGCCTTCACGATTTCGTACAAATTAGCGGCACGTCCTTAGCGGGAGCGGCTCTCCCGGCCCCGGACGCAAGTCCAGAAAGGTACCTACCGCGAGTGGAGACCCTCGGTGGACTCCCCTTATGTATGCCGGGTCGCTATGTTTACTCTAACAGGACTGAATTCGGGCAATCTTTTTTTTGTTTGTTTTGTTCCTTGGCGAGATCGCTTAACACGATCGGTGTTATGGATACGATATACAAATAGTAGCATTGGCATTAAGAGATAAAAAGCGAGTCAAACAAGGGGTCTCGTGCTGGGAGCCCCGATTTTGCTCTTAGTCTCGAGTCATATCGAGAAACTAATAATACGCATGGGAACTGGATGTTGAGAAAAATAGGGGACTAATTAGCTTGGAGTGGAAGTAGGTAGGCAGACGATCTTCGGTGACTATTAGAGACGAAGTCTTCAGCTAGCTCCGCTTGATGTTGACTCGTGAGATACATACATAGACTAGGTACGCAAGACGACGATATCGTCTGCATCGTCGAGGGGTCCAGGCTAGGAGATTTTTGCCACGCTGCGTTCGGGCGACATGATGAGGAGACAGCTGGTTTCGAGCTGAAACTCCTAGAGAGGCCAGACTATTAGATGTTGCCACAGGAGGTGCTTGATGTATTCTCAAGGTGAGATGAAACGGAAGGGGGGCAAAATTATCGTCGGGAGATGTTCTAGAGGGAGATAGTGTAGAGAGATTGGCAGATCAAGAGTCTCTTGACGAGATTAGGCGAATATGCCGCTCGATTCAAACGAACCATGCCCATACGACGACTCAGGCAGTTCGCAACGAACCCTTCAGACCCTTTCCAGTTAGCCATCCTTACCCCAGATACGAATCCCCAACCCCAGAAGCATACCACGACCGAAGCGGTCTAGCCGTTGACTTGACACGCCATCGTCTATACATATTACTGATCACGTCCCAAGTATCTCGATGTAGACGTCGGGTAGGCACGTAAGCGACGGGATCAGCGAGATATGTTGGGCATCGACTACACGTGAGGGTTAGGGATGACCCCGGCATCGACATCGTCTTCATATTCCGTTTGAATAGGGGTCTCCTACTGAGGGTATAAACGCCCAACATAGATATTCTAACCACACGCAAGCCAAGTAACATAACAATCTACCATCCCGCGTGTTAGACGAATAACAGATAGTAAGCATGGCATGTTTGACTCTACACCGGCCGGTATGTCTAAGCGACTTAAACGGGGTGATTCATCTCCGTAGTGGTCATCTCACGAGGCTGTTCGTCGCTCAGCCGTTGGATGATATCCGGTGCATGAACACGTGTTGGGCACATATCACGAGGACCTCACTCTTACGATGGGGATACTACATCGTAATTACCGTCGTCCTGCTTACGCCGTCTTTAAATTACGCTCATAGCGCTCCGTTCGTCGAGATGCTTCATGTGGCGCCATCCTATATCAGCCCCGGAGATGAACCACTTTCCGCGTGGGCTTATGACATGGACCTTGGCAGCGACGGGAATGTCGTAGATCGCCGGCTTCCGGTATTGGTGTTTATGGCTGACATGTGAGAAACGGTCTGACCTGCTTGGGGTTTGAGCTTGGCGGTATGGGAGATGCATATTGGGTATATACTGTTCGTACATGCGGCTGACGGGCTCGTCAGCCCTATCCGTGATATGTATAAGCAACTGGGTACCATAAAGTCGCGTGATAGAAGCATGTGTGCCTGACGAACAACGGGCTGACCCTGCTTCCCAGGCGTCCGGGAATCCTTCCGGCATACGGATGTTCAACACCAACCCTTGACCTGAGCTCGAATCAGGGGTTGTGTTTTCAAATCGTGGGCTCGTTACTCGTAGCAATGTACGGTAATGGTACGAGGTGCGTGCCCACTAAGAAAGACGTCGATGGTTGAGAATGAGTCTTACCTTATGTGGTAGTCAGTCTTTCTGAAGTATTTGAATAGGAGAAAGGTACTACACGACTATGTTTATATACGGCGTAAAAACTTGCCCGTGTACGGGTTTTGCCGTCGTGTGCGAACTGATATGCTCCCTTGGAGAGATGATAACAATTTGGATCACTATGTAATCTCTTGTCCGCAATGATAATAAGCTCGTCACAGCTCTTTCAAGGAGAGTAAAAGCTAGGTATGCTCTGATCGCTCGCAGGGCCCTTTTGTTCGACGGCGAATCGTGACCTACTGTAACAGATAAGGATGAGAATCGTCCGAGATATCCATCAGGATGTATTCACTTGAATCTTGATTCGAGTTGTTCTCAGAAATCCGAAACCAATGCCATTTACTATTACATACAGGTCATGGCTCATGAGTCGAGAACCCAGCTTGAGACAAGAGTCCCTCGGCAGCACAGACATCCTACAGCTCAGAAAGCGACCTTGACAGTAACGATAATCATAAGCCAAACGTTCCTTGGAAGAAACAAGTGTATTGGTACACAGGCATTAAAGAAACGGTAATGTCCTGATTACTTTATTGTTACATATCATAACTCTCGTCGCATTCCCTCCCCCTGGAGAGATCAAACAACACGCCAGGCTGTGATCATCAAGCCAAGGGGGAAAAGGGAAATAATCCCAACAGCCCGAGAATTGACTTTGTGCCTCCCGATGCTGCTGCTGGTTCGTTTAGACCCGACCCGTAGAAAAATCTTTGTACAAGAACATATCCGAATACCATCCCAGTATCCAGGCAGAGGAAACCCCCTATTAATTATACAACCATTCGTCCCTCACGAAGAGTCAAGGAGGGGCAGAACAGATACAAAGAAGGGTGCACAACCTCATCAGGCAAGGATGCTCTTGCCCCCTAAGCCCTGTGCCCTCTTCAAAGCCCTGAGTTCATCCTCTATTTTTCTCCGCAGCATTTGCTCCGCCTATCATGATATATTAGCTCTACGACTGAGGACAGCGAGCTCCAATAACTTACTTTCAACTGTTCTTCATGCTTCTTACGCTCCGCCCGCAGACCTATTCTAAACGACTCCGTCAAGTATGAGGTTCTGCCGGCGGTCGAGGATGCCATTGAACTATCAACTGACTTCAGCCGTTGAATGTCCAACTCATCCTGAACTTGCTCCTTTTCTCTGCGCAGCCGGTCAATCTCGGCTGTCATTCTCTCCTCAATTTCAGTTGTGGCTTCGTGCAGTTGTCTCTCAAGATCTTCGTTCATTCTTTCTTGCTCACGTCGAGCAACGTCACGCTCAGCCTTGAGTTGGTCGAGTTCGTCCTCCAGTTCTTTGATCTTCTTCTCGCTTTCCACGGACAGCTTGACGATATCGGTCATCTCAGAGGCAGTGGCCTTGAGCTCCTGTTCCAGCGTTTCGACGCGGGTTTGCATCATGACCGACTGTGAGGTATTATGGAGTGCGGCAACCTCAGCGGCACGTTGTTTCCGGGATCCGTACGCGCCGTCCAGCTCAGCCTTGGTCATGGCTGTCTCCATCTTAAGCTCAGCGACCATGCCAGTCATCTGTTCAAGTTCTTGGTCTTTGGCTTTGATGATATTCTTCCTCTCCTCGGCTTCTCTTTCGGCAACCTCCTTAGCCTCTTTGAGCTCTGCAGTAATCGACTCGAAACTGGTTTCCGTCTCCGTCAAACGAGCTGCCATATCCAGAGTCTGAGCTTCAAGAGCGGCGATCTGCATATTACGCTGTCTGAGGTGTTCGCGTGATTCCTCAATGACAGCGGCCTCCTCTGTACGCCCGTTTTGCAGACTTTCGATTTCCTCGAAAGCCTGGGATAATTGAGCGCGAACATCGTCGGTATCCTGCTCGGCTTTTAGTACTCGGAGGTTCGCCTCTTCTAGTTCGGTTTCCTTGTCGTGAATCTGCTGATCCTTCTCTCTATCCGACTTATTGTTAAGTTCCCGCTGCTGTTTGATCTGTCGCTTAAGAACAGCTGTTTGTTCATTCAGCCTAGTAGCCTGAGTGTACAACCACTGGACTCTCGAGGAGAAAGCAGTTAGTGAGTAGGGTTCGGTAACATCAATAGTATCGCTGTCTGACAAGTCGCCCTCGTCCGGTTCCAATCCCTTTTCTTCGCGCATCCTACGTCGCTCTTGTTTTTGTTGTTGGATATTGGCGTAGCCTGATTGTATGACATCCCAGAGCCCGGCAATAACAGCCTCGGCCTGTTCGGAATTCTGGCCGTCAAATGATGTCGGGTGAGTCGCGTTTGCGGTTCGATGCAGATTGGCGTCCACCGATCGTAAAGATTCTTGCAGGTACTCGAGATGCTTCTCGACATCTTCAGTTGGCGCAGGGGCGTCGGGGTGGCTGGGATCAACAGCAATAAGAATATCTTGGATCCTAGAGTTGAGGGACTGGATCTTCTGAACAATCTCAGAGTTATTGCTTCGGCTCTCGCCAACCAGTTTCAAGGCATCCTCAAAATATTCCATATGGCTGTTGAGTAAACCACCTGGATTTTCCTGCCCGGTTGGGACCGGGTCATACTCGCCATGTCTAGCCGGGTCTGCTTGCACAACAACTTCTCTTAATTGATGATTGAACTTCTCCAACTTTTGCTCCGTATCTGAAATAATGCTGGATTGCTCGGTTTCCTGCCGCCGCAGGTCCTCGAGTTCAGCATGGAGGACCTCGGTTTCGCCTCGCAATTGTTCGTTCTCTTGGCGGAGTTTGTCGATTTCCTCCACAAGCTGCTTGTTCTGCTCGCGTACCGGAGACTTGAGGGGTATACCGATGGGATTCTGTGACGTTTGGCTGTTGAAACTATCGGCGTGGTTGAAAGAGCGATACAGACTCGCCTCGTCGAAAACAAAGCCGTCCTCGAGGAAATCTGGACTATTTCGTCCATTCGTAATCGCGGGCATACTTTCGGGGCTTGCTGGTACGCCGTTCACCAGAGGCGACTTAGCCGCAGTCGCTGCCTTCGCAGCCATCTTGTGAGCATGCTGTAGAATACCCGCTGTGTGCTCCAGGAGCCTCTTTTGCGGGCCCATAAGTCGTTGTTCTAGAGACCATAACTCCGTCGCAAGATCCTCGCACTTTTTCTGAATAGCATCGCGTTCAGCCTCCGCCTCACGCTCAGCCTCAGTATCGCGGGTGGCATCGCTGCTAGCGCTTAGACGGTTGCTCAGTAGACTTGCCCTGCCGGACGACGAATATAGCCGTGTTACGGAGACAGCAGCATCGCGGTACTTCGATTGTATCGCGAGGTTCGATCGGGCCTGTTCTATTCTTTGCGTAAGAACCTGGCATTGCTTCTTGAGGTCCTCCACCTCGTCCTCGGACAAGATGACATAGTCTTTACTGTCAAAGAGGGCAGTTTCGGTGAGAAGGTGTATCTGGACAGAATCGCCCAGGTTGACGAAGGAGGAACTCTGCACGCGCTCCGTATTTAACTATAGCAGAAGAAAACCATTAGTATCTATCGCTCGGTCGAGGCGCATGTTCAGCTGCTCTGGGAGCAGCCGAGAACAGAACGCACCGGATTCGTTCGCGGCTTCTCCTTTTCAAACCCATTCAAGGCATCTTGCTTATAAGAGTCGACCAATGCCAAGCCTTTTGGCGGGAAGGAGGGCTTGGGCATCGGCGCCGTGGTAATATCGAAGCCATCGTGTTCTGATTCCGCGAAACTGTCCATCTTGGCCTTCTTTTTCTTGCTCGATACTATGTTCTGATGTTGCTAGCTGCGAACCATGACGAATTGAACAAGATGCGACGTAATGCGTATTAGCGACCCAAGATTAAGGGCAACGAGTCTCGTGGCGATAGTACGGGATTACTATCGTGAAGTTCGTCGGTGGTATAACGAATAGCGCACGCGTGACCGATCTGGACTGCTCGACGACCACAGGGTAGGCAGATTAAGGAAGGACGAGAATAGGTAGTAGTCGGTATCTATCTGCACGACATCAGCGCAAGTTCGATGTGGGCATCTAGATATGGTCGCATGACGGAATACATACGGAAACAGGATGGGATGGGATGGCAGATTCGCTAGCAATACCAGATTAGCCAGGGGGCAAGAGAACGAAGGATAGGCCGGAGAGATTAGAGTAATAGCAGCGCTCGCAGAAACGAAAATGATAACGACGACAGATCAGGCCCTATACTCGCACGCAGAAAAAGGAGTCCTGCGAATCCATGAAAGCCATAAATGAGTTGCGGATTAACTTAGGTGCATTATGGTCCTTGGACTCATTGGACTGGGGAAGACGAGAGGCTGCTAAGGGCCCGGTGCTAATGTTGGAGCATGCCAGAGGCCGGCGGCTCACAAGCGGGTAGGCTAGACCGGGATGGGCTCCCAGGAACCCATGCGCTAAGGAAATTGCAGGTACGGAAAGCCGATGACGCTGGGAAGCGCTGGAAGTCTGGGTGCGACTGGTGCTTTCATGGGAGAGAAGTCATCGCGACGAGTTGGACAATGGGCGTTTTCAAGTCTTTAACTGCATACGGAGAATGCTGAAGGAACGGTTGCGAGTTTACTGATACCTAATTCCGTTTGTTCTGTAGAAACACGTATTGAAACGGAACATAAACGGAGGTTAAAGCACGGGTTCATAAACGCCAATGTGCTGGCAGCGGGATCTCCTATGGTACGTATTCGGGTTGAAGTTATCGAAGAAAGGCCCCGTGCTTGCAACCCGCTCAGCTGCCGTACCTCCATGTGAACTTCGTGCATGCGTGCAATTTTGTCAACTAATAAACACCTTCGAGAACTCATTAATCCGGCATGTTCGACTCGGCCTCAGCTTCACTGCCTACCAACTAACCCTGGGCAAGTTTAATTAACCATTTTAAATGCTTGAGAGAGACCTCGGTGCTAGCCCACGTGGACGGATGGCGACCATGAACACAGCCAAGAAGGATTGTTCCTTTTTCTCGCGATGTGCGATAAGGATAGGTATCACATGCATTGCCGGTGCTACTCCTATACACACCTGGCGTGGATATAGGCTTCAACCTCAACCTACTACCGCGCATCACTCACTCTACCTACAATGGAATCCAAAAAGATATTCCCTGCCTCAGAAGTCTCTCGTAAATCCAAAGGTTGGGCCATTCTCTGACATGTGTGAGCATATATCCGATCTAGTCACGTAATTCATCGAGCCACATACTGGGGTTTGTAGGTGTTGGCAGTTGCTGTCTTCCACACCATTATCCAGATAGGAGAAAAGTCCAAGTAACGTACCACAATATCAGTGTAGAGTAAGTAGTAGGTAGACGAGTGTTTGGGTTATGCAGCCCTATGCTTGAAATTGAGCCATGACCTGTTGACCCATAGTCCGCCTACGGCCACTTTCGCCCTCCGTATGCCCCTGAACGCCTGTCGTCGCTGCTGCCGACGGTGAGCCCTCGTCCTCAAGTCGTCGTCTGAGACCCTCAAACTCCTGGCTTCTTCGAGGCGCGTGAATGCCGACAAACCATCCTGGTACTCGCCAACGCATCAACGATCTCGGCAGAACCTCCATCCGCCATGCGTACCCAATGATCCAACCAATCGAAGCTGCAAAGATAGATCCAGGCCACTGAAAGAGTGCCAACTGCAGGGTCAGAACGTACCGAAAGGACTTGTCAGAGAGAGTGAAGCCTTGGAATTCGTCGTTTGGCGCATCGGATATCGCAGTTGAGATCTTATACTGGTAGATGTGAGGTATCATGGAGTGGAATTGAGCCAGAATTGCGAAGATGATTGGCGTTGGGCCGGCGGGAAGGAAGTTCAGCATGCCAAAGCTGAGGGGTTTAACGACGAGGGCTAGAATAATCGGTGCCAATAAGCTGGCCAAGAGCCACGTAACGACTACGAAAGTCTGGGACCGAGGGGCACGGTTAGCGATGGCTCACCATATGTTCGAGGGAAGACAAAGGATAGCACTCACGGCGTATTTCCTCGGACCCCATAGTCGCTCAACAGACCTCATATTATAAAGGGCCATGGCAGCAAATAGTACTTCGGACGAATTGGTATAGCATAGTTGATAGATTAAAGCCCTCCACGTCTGGTGGAAGCGCCATAGGTGTAAGTCGACGAGGACGTAGAAGTAATGCTTGATATCTAAGAGGCTAACGGCAATGGACATGCTGATGAGTCCATAGACCAGACCACGGGTCACTGGCGCATTTGTGAAGGACATCGTTGCGGGGGCTGTTCGCTTCGAGAGTGAGAGGCAATATTTCTATCGGCGCATCGCAAGGTCAAAGAGGCAGTGGTTTCCACCGTGTTGCTATCTGTTACAGTCGCATCTGCGCCAACGGGGAATTTAGGCCAGAAGCTGTCTATGGAATACACCACACAACAGATACACTGGTCTTTGACTGCCAGTGATCGAGAAGATACGTTGTATGTATTCCGTAGTGTATAGAGCAATAGTGGGATGTGGTGTAATATCGTATGGCGGAGGAAGTGTACGGAATAGGTAAACTGTTGACAGGTGGGCAGACTGGGTAATTGGAGCTGGCTAAGCTGGCCGATGACTGACAAGTTCACGATAAGAGATACGGTTGGAACTGCATTAACACCAGCCTATTACCGGGTAGGCACGTTGCACCTTGGGACGGAATCAGTTAAGGCACTGCGCCGACTAATGTTACCAGGTCAGGCAGGCGCGCGTCACTTGCTGCGTACGTGGAGTTTAGGTAGGTACGAACAGATTTCCAATGCAATTTGTAGGCAGGTACGAAGTACAGCCAGCTGGGACAGTACCGGACACAGCTAACGTTCTGCTATTAATCGGTAGTATCTCCATATCTAAAGATACTTACGGGATTGTCGAGTGCATGCACGTACCTGGCACGTTGCACAAGATCATCGTCATAAGTTTCGATGCGGCAAAACAGACAGGTAGCTTACCATTTCTTGGCGACGCTATCTCGAGCGCTGGGTAATCCGTACAGGTTCACTTACTCACATTCACATTCAACATTCCACCAAAAAGGTGAATCGTTCACGACGAAGGCATTGATCGGCATTTTTGTTCAGAATAACCACGACTTTATTTTGGACAGAGCCATATATCAAAATGTCTGATCTCTATCTCTCTCACATCAGGAATTGGTTCCTAAATTCGCCTCCGGCCGAATGGCTTACAAGATGCGCACGCGAGATACTCATCAGCACGCTCAAGCAAGGGCCGATCCCGAGACATGTCGCGTTCGAGATGGACGGGAATAGGCGCTTCGCGAGGAATCACAAGATCGAGACCATTGAAGGTCACCACTTGGGCTTTGAAGCTCTCGCTAGAGTACGTCTCGGTCCTTCTAAAATGGCTGGCATACGCGGCTAACAACTCTGCAATCACAAGGTCCTGGAGATCTGCTACAAGTGCGGTGTCAAAGTAGTCACGGTCTATGCCTTCAGCATCGAGAACTTCAACCGGCCACGTGGTGAAGTCAAGGGGCTGATGACCATGGCCAAGGTGAAGCTTGAGCAGCTCGTCCAGCACGGCGAAATTCTCGATCGATACGGCGCGTGCATTCGCGTGCTTGGCGAGCGCGACCTCATTCCTGATGACGTCCTCCCCTATGTTGACCGAGCCGTAGAGATGACCAAGCACAACAAGGAGTACGTTCTAAACAATCGAACCAACTCATGGAACTGGAAGCTCTGACATATTATTTAGCGCGGTTCTGAACATCTGCTTCCCATACACTTCGAGAGCCGAGATGACAAGCGCGATCAAGGCAACTATTGATGAATTCAGTTCCCCCTCACGGCCGTCCGACGCGCCCTTCTCACAGTCGAGAATAACCCAGAAGATCAGGTCGAACCAGCCCAAACAGGCAAATTCCCTGGATTTTATCAGAGAAGCTTCGCCAGATGCTCGCGTGAAGCCAGAGGAAGACGCAAATGTAACCAAAGATGTGGATGTGAACGCTGAGGATGAGGACGCCGAGGGAGATGTGGACGACTTCACGTCTTCGACTACTGCCTTGGAATCCGAATCGCCACGGTTACACCCGACAACAGGGAAGCCGTACACTTTCCCGAACCCAGAGAATATCACCGCCGACACTATCAACAGCCACACATACACGGCCGAGTGCCCACCGCTTGATATCTTCATTCGAACGAGTAATGTCACCCGGCTGAGCGACTTCATGCTATGGCAATGTCACGAGAACACGCACATCTTCTTCCTCAAGTGTTTCTGGCCCGAGTTCGACCTGTGGCATATTGTGCCCGTGTTGCTCGAATGGCAGTGGCGGCAGAAGAAACTGTTTGAGAAGGAGTCTTCGCGAAAGTAGCGAGCAAAGCGTCATGGCTATCGCCATCAGTGTTTTCCGTTTCAAGATTATGAGAGCTGCGTTGAGGTTATGGGAAAGGCAATTCAGGTCGACACCCCTGACCAGCCTTGGCGTTATGGCAAATATTTGGCAAATGAAAATGAAAAGCAGGTTGAGCTCGAGGGGCGATGATTTCCCTCAAGTGTCAGAGTCTACGAAGTCTCCGACTACATACAAGCAGTCCTAATAGCGAATGTAAAAAGATGCTCCTACGAGCTAACAATCCCAGCTTCTCAAGATCATCATTCCATGACAAACAACGTAACAAACCGGAGCGCCAAAATCGCTAGAGATCTGGCATGCCAAGGTCGGTCGCCACCCACAATGAATACCTACCTCCTATGTAATATTTAATGACCATGTTTGCGATTATTTTGGTGTTTATGGGACATCGTCTTGTAGCCGTGTGAATCCGTACATTATTCCGTCGTTGAACATCCCCGTTTCCGTTCTCTACGTTAGAAACGGGATGCCATGGAGTGAGTCCCTTTGTGGTCTGCATTTCCCCGCGATTACGAGCATTCTGACGAACGACTCCTACCAGCTCACGATAACAATTTGCATAATGTACGGAACGACAACAGAAAACAATTGTGCAACGCAGTACGGAATGATACGACCTGTACCACCACCAAGTGTTGGAATACTCGAGCCGAGGTATCCTGTAAGTAGGAGGGGCAACTCGCAGCGATGTCTGGTGGAAGTCCTGAGCCATGCCACTCTTATCTCGCCAGCTGTCAAGCTCCAGCCAGAAAAGCAAAGAACCACGCTTGCGAACGTTTCAACGTGACAGGAGCTACGGATTACGAACAGCCACACTCCCCTTATCTTATCGCATCGTATCGTATCGCGTTGCGTTTATCTTATCGAATGATGTGATGCTTAATAATGGGACACTACAGACGGAACAGGCACAGGGCGCAAGGGGGTAGGCCCAGTAATGGGGAGAGGGGTGGGCCAAGCCATACCTAAAGGTTGGAGCACGTTACTGTACGCTACCTACCGCTATAGCGAGTGTCCGCTGTGAAGTGGTAGGCTTACAGGTACCTACAGGTCTGGGCAAGTATTCCGTATGCCAGTTCTCGCAGTTTTGCGCCTCCGCCTCTACCCTCTTCTCTGGTCGCGTTCCTCGTTTCTCCCACCACTCGTTACAGCACAGCTCAATCTGCATGTTATCCTGCCAAGATGGCATGAGCGTTGACACTTGAAGTTAACCGTCGATCATACTCAGTCAAACTAGTCTAGTATCCTCTTTTGAGGCTGCCCTTCTACTCATCTCCGTCTCCGTTGTCGCTGTGATTTCCCGTCTCCGATTCAACGTGCCCGCGCTGTTTCTCTTCCACGACACACCATGAAGACGGCGAAGCCACCTCAGGCCGAGGCTGCTGGCCCTTCCAGTCGAAGGGCCCAGCCACTACGGCAGACACGAACCAACCCTCCAAGAACGACGTCGGGATCTTCTCGTGCTGTCGGTGGCCGGGACGCACTTGGAGGGGGTCGGAGCCACGATCAGCCCATCGACATCTTCCCTGCCATTACTCACTTCACCGACGCCATTACCTCCCTACCAAAAGATCTCGTCCGACACTTCACACTTCTGAAGGAAGTGGATGCCAAGATATTCTCTCCTGAAGAAGCGTTGTTCCAATTCGTCGACGCCGCCCTCAAATCCAGCCCACCCGAACCGCGCAACGCCCGTGATGGCTCCAGCAGCGCAGCGCCTGTCTCAACGCCAATGAGCGCCCAGAATAGCTCGAGTGGCCACGCGTTAAGTGGCCATCCGGTTCCCGGCTCACTCAACGAGTCTCACGCGTCGGCCGGTGCTGATCCGAGCAGTGTCCCTAGGCGGGAACTGTTCCAGCTCACTGCGCTCAGGATTCAGGAGATGCTCGTGTCTCTTGAAGAGAAGAATCATGTCATATCGACGGCGAATGAAGCTCTTTCAAAGCAGCTGGCTCGCATCAATGATGTCTGGCCACACCTTGAAAACGAGTTTAGCGACGAAGCCAAATGGGGCAGCACTACACATTGGGCCTATCCAGAGAACAGGATCAACCGAGCGAGCCAGGCAGAACGATCACGTCGTGATGGAGCGGCCTATATCACTGCCGCTGCGCAGCAGCTCCAGGTTGAAGAAGCCGCGGCACGAAGTGACGCAAGAAAACAAGCGCTCATAGCAAAGAAGGGTCTCAAGAATCAACACGCAGATTCCGATGCCGACGATCACGAAGTTAAGCAGAAAGCCGAGTCCTCCAGGAAAACGGCCGGCACTGGTAAAACAACACGGAAAGCGGCCGAGCCTGCTACCCCGGTGGGGTTGGGCATCACCGCGAACACCAACGCTAATGGCAACCCACCATCGAAAAGACGAAAGGTGGACAACAGCAACAAAGCGGTTAACGGTGCACAGCCTGCCGAACGTGCTATGTCATCTGTGTACGGAAGTAATGTTCCCAAACTAAAGAATGCTAGCCCACGATCGACCCCAGCACCTGAACCAACCAAGAAGCGCAAGGCTCTTCCCACAGCTAACGGTGCATCGAAGAAGAGGTTAGTATCCCACGATTGCATTGACCGCGGCTGCTTGCTCACTAGATTCTCTCTCACAGCAAAACCGCCGCCGCATCCGCCGCCGCAGCAGCGTCCCCTTCCATACAATCACCAACCCCGCAGCCCAACCTGGACAAGCCCCTCGTTCGCGGTTCTCCTGCGCCGTCTGCTGCCGCGACACGGCCAGCTTCGTCGAGGGCAAGACAGAACTCTATTCAATCCACGATCGAGAATAGCCGACAGCGTCCCGCCTCCTCAGCGTCAAATCGACCCAATAACATAAATAACGGTCCTCCTGACGTCCTTGCGATACCTAATGGTCCTCGCACATTCGTCGAACCCAAAGCCATACCGTCTGCTATGGTCAAACCAGAACCCAGCAAAGAAGAAACGAATACTCAACTGTGGAATGCTGTCAATGGGCTTCACAAGAAAGACAGCCTTTCCAAGCCGGACGGTCCAGAATCAAGGGGAGAAGCAGCACAAGCCCAGTCACAAACCACCAGTGCCGTTGTCACCACGAAGAGTGGGCGAGCCAGCAAACCGTCAACCCCGGCACTGGGCACCCTTCCTGACACGGCGCCGCGAGCTCGGTCGTCGAGGAATTCGACAGCCGCAGCGAAGAGAAGTCACAAGAAAGGAACCTCTCAGCACGCGATCCCCACTCGGATAGTAGACGAAGATACCAACAGCAGTGGCCAGGGTGACGATGAAGGCGACGTAGACGCTGACGAACCATTATATTGCTACTGCAATGGTGTGAGCTATGGCGAGATGGTGGCCTGCGACGCCGAAGACTGCGAACGCGAATGGTTCCATCTCGATTGCGTGGGCCTCAAGGCCGCTCCGCCCTCAAACAGTAAGTGTATCTCTTCAGAGTCCATCTATCGCCTAGCAACGGTCTGACTAACGTATACTGCAGTGAAATGGTACTGTGATAACTGCAAAGACCGCATCAAAGGGGGGAAGAAGGTCAACGGCAGATAAAAGTTCATAGGTAGTACGGATCATATTATAGTCCCCACGACGGGCGGGCGGCGTTGCTGAGTCATTGTATGATTATATAATGGAGTTATTGCTGGAAGCTGGAGCGGAGTCTGCGGGTTCTCTTTCCGGTCATGTGCGGCGAATGGCGTTTAGGGAGGGGAGATGGGGGGGGAGGGCGACTTGCAAGTCTGTTAGCGAGCATTTGCAGAGTCCTACGGTTGATTGTCCCTCGCACGAGCGAGCTTTAAACCCTTTGGATGGGAAAGCATCGACCAGAACCATCATCATCATCCGTTCTACTTTCGGAGAAGAGGACGCGGGTTTGTTCGTTTGAACCGACAGACAGACCGGCATGCTTAGGTATTCTATTGCTTTGCACGAGAGGGGTCCGGGCGAGCTGCATGGTTCTCAAAAGGGGAATACCCATTAGCTGCAGGCAAGGGAGAGAAGGAAAGAAAGAAAGGAAGAAAGCGTGGGAGGGGGGAACTGTGTTGCGATCGTCCCATCATCGGATTCATTCATCCATCATCAGATAGGTGCTTACTTATTTTTATCGTCGGGTATGGCATGGCATGGCATGGCATGGCGGTGTTTACCCTACCTACCTACCTAACCTACATACCTAGTACGACAGGGGGGTTTTTTGCAGTTATCTTACCGGATAGATACCTACTTACTTACTTACTTACTTACTTACCTATATGATACGCTCTGTATAAAAAGACATTAAAATCATGCTTGTTCTTGTCGTTAAAGGGGGATGTGAGAAGGACGAACTGGCTGGACTAACGGGTTGTGAGTGCGTGAGTGAAGCATGGCGAATGACTTAACCGTCTGGATAGTAACCCGACCGGACAGGACTGGACGTAGTCGTCCTGGTTTCTCGTCTGCGTCCTCTTCGCACCGAATCCATGATTGGTAGGTAAACAGACAGGCAGACATATCGCTGACGTACCTAGATTCAGCAGTTCGCACGAGTGAAAACAACCACCCCTGACTCCAGATCTCGTGGCATACAGACAAGGTACACAAATAGCATCGATAGCCAGACAAATAGCCCGACAGACCTATATCCTAGTAGATAGCCAGATAGATAGCATAGATAGATGGCCATTATGTGATCTAGATACATAAACACAAATCATGTCATGGCTTGCTCCTTCGATAAAGCCGGGTTGGTTCTCCGGGGTAGGTAGAAATGCCACGCTACGAAGAGAAAAACCGTCCTGAGAGAATTGTCATATGTTTTACACTTATCGTCGAGGTGATACACTGGTCTAGCAAGACGAACAGAGCCAGTCCGTTAGACAGATATCCTGAGTCAACCTCGTTTCGGCCCGTTCTCCACGGGCACCTCTGAATCGTCGTCGGCACCCACCGAGATACCACCACCTCTTCCTTTTGTGCGTCCCTGCCATACATTCCACAGGGACAGAAAAAAAGGCTTGTTATCTTACCTATCTCCCAAGATGGTGGGTGGTATCCAGAGTACGTGGCTATCCGCTGCACCATAATCTTCTCACGTCGCACTGGCTGGACGCAGCGAGGGTATCGATACACCAGCAATCACGAAGTTTTTTTTTTTTTGGTCCTGCAACGTTGTGTTGTGTTGTGGTCGTCCTCTTTCTTTTTTGTTGCGTGTGTGTTTTTGCCCCTTTTTTTTTTTCCATTCATCCATGGTCCTGAGTATCACGACATTTGTTGCGTTGGGAGCATCTCCGCGCAAGGAAGTATCTCGATACGGGATTCCTTACCAGTAAAAAGGACGAGACGAACCGACCCTGGCTCATATCAGAGAAAAGCTTTGCTATGGATGTCGTACTACCCGCGTGAGTCGAGCCGAATATCTTTCCGTACATGAAAAAGTAATAAACAAGCCTTGAGGCTGATGCGGCTGCAATTTGACGTCAGCGCCGATGCCGGATGTGACGACTTTCTCTCAGAAACCGGTGGATGGATTATTTATTTTTTTTATTTGTTCTGGGGGGGTTTGGAGAGAGAATTGGAGAGGTTCAAGAATTGGGGTTTGCCTTTGTTCGGCATGACCAGGACGAATCGGACGGAGTTTGTCCCTGTCCGCAAGGGTTGTGCTGCTGCTGGAATTTATTTATTTATTTATTTGTTCCTTTTTTTCCTTCAATGGTCATGGGTATCATAAGCTGAGTAGTATAGATAGGTATAGATGGGCCATCATTAGGCGCCATGGCCGCCATGACGGGTCACTCTGACGGTGTTTGCTTAGGGGGTTACCTCGTACTTCGTATTCCTAGGGAATTCCATTTTCTACGCAGGCCTGCGTTCTTCGTGCTTCGTAGCAAACTAGATGGCGGTGTCGGTAGTATCGGAATCGGGAGGATCGGTCTCCCTATCTCTCTGCTCATACGTGCTCAAACTGATTTGCGTAATTCTGTAACCTGTATGATACTGCTTGTATCTGTATATTATCTTGTACCGACTTTGCCGTGCATCTGGTACCCCAGATATGAGGCTTGATCCGACTACTCCGTAAGTATCGTAATGTAGCAGTATGGCTACTACTAGTACTCCGTGCTTCCGAGGCACATCTCTGATGCACGGTACATATCATCGCCGCTCATGCTGGGGCGAAGATCGGCGATTTGAGAGGGAGCATATGATTCAACCAAGTGGCAGTCCCCGTACGAAAGTGGTCAGCAGCATGAATGAAATGCAAATTACGGGCTGCCAGTGCCATTATTACCGATTGGTAGCGTAGGTATGGTACAATGTCGATGTCGCAGTGCGTGTGAACGAGGTTACGTGCCAGGCCGGAAGGTCGGGATACGTAATAATGGTGGTGAATGAATTTATTGATTGTACGGAGTACGAGCCGGAGAGGGGACTGGAGCCGTCAATAATAAATGCGTCTCGTAAGTGCAGCAGTAGGTAGCAGCAGCAACTTGCAAGCAGTACTCGTAAGTAGAGGTACCTACCTGAGGTAGCATGAGGCAAGTACCGAGGTATCCACCGGATGAGTCAGCCGGCGATGTCGAGATGCTTATTCATCGGTTTGTTTCACATGCCAGACATCACCGGTGTGGGCTCTTGCCGGCGAGACACGATGCACTTCATCCCCAGGCACGCAATGCAAGAACCCAAAACACTAACGAGGGGCCGTGAGAGACTCGGATGCAAAGTGTGTTATGATGTGCCTAGGTCCTCTGAGTCGGTCCAGGAACGCGGGAAAAGCCAAGAGAATAAAATAGATGCCAACTAATGGCAGGGCTGCATCCGAAACATCTCATGAAGCGGCATGAAAATGGGCAAATGTTTCTGCTGTCGCGTGGCCAATGAGAATTGTCGTGACAGGGAGGATTTGCTCCAGTAAGAAGGCTTGTGAGGAATTAATTCCTTTTTTTTTCCTTCGCCTTCCTGGCGATTATGCTGTACTACGTAATTTAGCCAAGACATACACGGACGGAATACAGCAGGAGGACAGGGAGCGGAGCGAGGAAGGGAATGCGAACAACAACGTGTTGTTTCTTTTTTTTTCTTTTCGTGGAGACCAAGATGGGGAGATGGACAGATGGAGATCTCGTTTTCGTCATAATCGACATGTATCGACGGCGATCGCTTGCGCTCGGGTACCGTAGCCTACTCGTAGTTCCTGCCTGACAGGCATCGCCACCGTTTGTACTTGTGACTCCGTAGCTCCGTTGCCTGTACGAAATAATCTGTAAGGTAATCCGTAATCCATGATCCGCAATCCGTTAGGTACATCTCCGTGATTTGCTCCGAATGGCCAAGAACAAATAGAGCGGCTGATGTGGTCAGGTGACAAGGAAGAAAATGCGAGTCTTTGTTTTCATTACTCAATATTTGGCTGATGAAAACCCGTGTAATGCCCCTCGCTGCGAGCCGCTTGCACAGAAAGGGTATGCACCGCTGTGCTAGACCGGCCCTAGACGCTGGAAAAGGCGAATGTACTCGTAAAAGCTGGTCTATTGCGCAGGTATACTCGTACGTGCGTACCGGCAAGGTGTCAATGAAAGCGACAGCCTCCAAAACGCTACCTGCTGAGCCCGTTAGGTACGCTCGAAAAGACAGACCATCAGACCATCCTACGCTTTATGTTTGCAGTGTGACCCTGACTTGGTGTTCACGTGCAGCTTTCTTAGCTCGCGCCGTTTTGTAGTGTAATAATGAATGGATGTTTGCAGGTGCAAAAAACAGGCGAGAAGTCTACGGGTAATCAGCTGGCGCGGCCTAAGCGTAACCCACCTGCACTTGCACTTCCTGCACTTGCACTTGCACTTGCACCTGCACTTGCAAGTTGCACCTGCACTCTGCGAGTCTGTCCATGCCAGCCTATCCATACAACACCTATTAGTACAAGTACCGGGTACACACGAAGGGATCGCAGAAGGCGGTACCTCGAGGTGTGCAACGCCGCACTGCGTCTGGTTGATGTAGGTATTCCATACATGCTGCACACATACTTCGCACATACTTTTCACCTCCAGTGCCACTACCTCCCCTAAGCGTCCAGTGCTGTGTTAGGCAGTTGCCTGTTGGTACGAAATAGGCCTGCGCTACACCTACTACCGAACCTAGCTGAGGTTCTGGGTGACTTCCCGTCTGATTCTTGAACCCCTACGCAGCATGCACCTAACGCAGTAGCACAGTCGTACGCTCCACCGACGTGCTATCCTTTCCTGACCGTTTTTTTTGCTCCGTCCTATGGACATACCCCTGCCTCCTTCCCTGTCTCTGCCTACCAAGTACCGTCCCTGCCTGCACTCGGTCCAACCGAGCGTGCTACGACCGAGAGTGTTTGCCATTAGAGTGCACGCTAAACCCTAGCGCACTGCTATAATTGGCCTAGCGCTGTGTCTTGAAAAAGTACCTAAGCTTCTTAGTGCGCCGGGGCATGTAAGTCGGTACCTACGTCGTCACGACACATCACGCCTCTTTTTGCACCTTTTCACCTAAACACCATTAAACTGCGAGTCTGCATCAACACTAACACCAGAACCTCTTCCCACGCAGACTGCCAGCCGGGGCCCCTTTTTCCCTGTTTCCCACGGCGTACATATATCTTTTAATCGGCTCCTCTTCCTCCTCCATCCATCCATCCATCCATCCATCTAAAGTAATCCTAATTACCTACCCACACTACGTACAAGTACTATCACAACCACCACCTTGACCACGACCACCATCCGTCCCGCCCCCTGTTGGATCACCCGAGATTGCAAATAGTAAGGCGGAGGACACTCTTCCCTCCCCCCCGCATTGCGCCAACAATATCCATTACCTAAACCGCTTCCCTGTTGACTAACAGAAAAACAACCACAACGAAGAGGCCATCGAGCGTTACACGCCGACACTGTACCGCAGTACTTTTGCCCATAGCCGTCTGATAGCCTGCGTAGAGGTACACAAGCCATACGAAGTGACGGCGGACCCTTGTAAATATCGGGCCCCGTTCCCTGTTGTATAAGGTAGCAGAGACCTCTCCATTCCGTCGGCCGGTCCTGCTCCTGCTCCTGGTCCTGCTTCTGCTCCTGGTCGAGGTCCCGGTCCTGGTCGTGCTCGTCCTGGGTTTGCACCACCTCCTGATCATCTCGTCTGTGCATCTTCCCGGCACCTCTGGCACTTCTGCCATCCATCTCGCCCTGCCTCCTGCTCTTGCTCCTCCTCCTCCTGCTTCTGCTCCTGCTCCTCCTCCTGCCTGTCACTCTGTCACTGCGTGCCCGCCCAAGCTTGGATCACGGCAGCAAGAGCATTAGTGTGCGCCAGTGAATGCTGTCGTACCACAATCACATGTCCCATTCAGGGAGGTAGATCAGGTACAACGTCATCTACCTCTGTCTTTACCTATACCCTCGCTCATATTCCTACCCTCTCCAAAATCCCGTTCCGGGTAACCATGGATAGTGTTTCCACCGCCTCTGCCCTGCGGGGCCTGGACGACCGCTTTACGGAGAAGCTTAATAGAGCTGACCAGCCGCTCCCTGCCGAGGAGGTGATGGGCGATGCTTCTCTCACCCAACCCGTATCTCACTCTCCCAAGTCTTCCTCAGGCCGCGCTTCCTTCTCATCTGTGCGAGAGGTAGACGACGACATTGCTCAGGCCTTTAGCAGCAGCAAGATTTCATCGTACTACAGGGAAGAAGACTCTGACTCGGCTGATGAGAATAAAACCAACGTGCCATCAACTAGCTCAGCAGAGATGGCTAACACCCAGTTCATGCCGCCCGTGACGCAGCCTCATAGCAAACTTCATGGCTCGTGGTTTCCCGCAGTCGCCGCCGACACCTTCCAGGGATGGAAACAGATCGATGTGAAGGGCAAGCCTGCGAGCAAGAGTTATGGGGACTTGCAAGCCTTGCGCATGGTTTGGTCGACGCCTTCGACACCTAAGAAACCGAAGAATACT
Organism: Xylaria sp. L1 SY-2022; assembly: GCA_023079495.1. Lineage (NCBI taxonomy): Eukaryota > Fungi > Ascomycota > Sordariomycetes > Xylariales > Xylariaceae > Xylaria > Xylaria sp. L1 SY-2022. The sequence continues at coordinate 915,215 of JALIDW010000001.1, read as the reverse complement.
ATAGAGGAACGTCCTGTGCCGGGATCCTCATTACTGGAGAAACTGCCCGTGGAAATCAAGAGTGAGTCATTGCATCCACCTCTGGGACTTCTCTTCTATCGCGTATCACAGGTGAACAGCAGAGCGAACTGCTGGTTATATCATATTGACTACCTCGGCCCGACCGAGGTCGGCCCCCCTGGCTATGTCATAGGATATTATCCTGCCGCCTCTCTGTTCTGTCCATTTGTGCGCTACCGATTTGGGATAACATCCCGTTTTTTTGCATACCCCCCATACTGACCTCCTACAGATCAAATCATCGATCATCTCGTGTTGGATGTTCCTCCAGAAGGGCTCACTAGTCGCAATGCCGACTTGATGGCATTGTTACTGACCTCGAGGACATTGCATTCTGCGACGCTCAACGCGCTGTACAGAAAAATCACGATTCCGCACTCGAGAATCTTCCGCAAGTTTCTATCGCACGTTTCTGTGAACGAGGAGCTTGGCACGATCGTACGCAGGCTCGACTTCAGTCACTTTAACCCAACCTCTCTCTTCACTACGGCAAGTGAGCGTGCTACTACCCGCAACTTGACGCATGAGACGTTGCTTCAATGCCTGGAGTTGACCCCCTATCTACGAGAGTTCCTGGCGCAGGAATATGTCGATGAGGATATTGACGTCCACGTCCTCCGAAAGCTGTTTTTCGGTTTGGAGAGGCTGCAAGGGCTAGACTTCTGCGCATGTTGCTCGGCGGGCTTCCGGACCGCCTTTGAAGAGATACTTGCGGATGAGTGGCCGGATACTTTGCCCATCACCCGATTGTCACTTCATCGTTGTATTAACCTGTCTCCAGCTGTGTTTGACTTCTTGCTACCACGGCTGCATAGGCTCACACATCTCGACGTGGCTGGAACCCGCATCACCGATGCAGCACTCATGTCTATACCCCACACAGCCAGAATCACGCATCTCAATTTGGCCAAATGCAAGCAGTTGACCAGTGGGGGCGTCATAGACTTCCTTCAGAATCATCCTGCGGTGAGGCACCTTGTCTTCCTAAGCCTAGCAGCTGACTGCCGAAGCTACGAACTCCTTAACGAGGCTGATGTGAGCCGTTTGATTCCGATCTTACCATCAAGTCTCCGCTCGCTCAGTCTCAAAGGCAGCACGATGAATGAATCCCATATCAAGATGCTACGTCCATTGACGAAGCATCTCGAGGAGTTGTCGATTGGGCGTCGTTTGAAGATCGAGGACATCAACCGCCTATTCCGCCCTGATGAGGATGAAGACCAGTCGCAATGGGTCCCCCACACGCTCAAATATCTTGACCTGTCAGATTACATCGCAGGATCACTGAACATGACGGTGTTTTTCAGTTCCTCGTCGCTTCTGCAGCGTCATTCTGAGCCCCTCGAGGTCATCGAGTTATCTGATGACGCTTATTCACGTATTGTCTCCTCAAATGCCGTGACGCGCGCTGGCTGGACAGCGAAGGATCTGGGTAGCCGTGCCTGGCTGGTGAAAAAGCCTGACGGTACCCGTGATCTTGGCTACCGAAACTGGAAGATGGGCGCTGCTGTCTGGGGCATGCGAAAAGTTCCCGTAGCCGTTGCTACCGTTGGTGGGATTTACGGCAGTTACATGTTTAAGCGACAGTTGTAATCTGCGCGTATGTTCCCCGATACGAGTCAACATGGGCATCATCCGACTCACATCTCTGAATTGGCTACCTAGCCAACACCGGAAAAGACCCTTTTTTCTAACTATATCACTGTTGTATTTTTGTTCCCTGGATACCTGCTGGTGGCGTTCACGCTGTCGATTTTATTTTACGGGGACGACTTGACGAAATCATGATAGGTAATGGGGATTAATCGGGCATCGAGAAAAAAAATGTTTTGTTTTCAGCGAGGAGAAGACCCCCAAAAGTTGTCTTTGCGTCGCACTACTAATCAATCTTCTTTTCGATATTCCCCGGCCTGTCTATTTTATCTATCGCGGCTCTTGATTTACAGGTTTTATATACGGCATTATACCGATTATACGGATTATTTAGCGCTTTTGTTGTTGTTGTTGTTGTTTATTTGTTAAGACATCACTAAGATGGGAAAGGATGTCTAAATTGTACCAAAAAAAAAGAAACCCCCGTCTCTTGAGCTCGCGCATGTTTTGTTGTGAAGGTGAATGACCTTCGCTATCTAGGTAGTCCACTCCAATACAATGAGATAAAACAACCTGTCTTGTCCTGTCTTGCCCTCGTGACCTCCCAGTCTCCCCAGTGCCACACATCTTGACACCTTTCCTACATACATACATGCCGTCGTCCAGTCCAGTCCAGTCCAGTCCAGTCCAGTCCAGTCCAGTTCGCTCCGGTCCCCTGAGTAGATCTAGATCGTCATCGGACTAAGGTACTGGGTCGGTACCTCGGTAGATGAGAGAGCTTCTCATACGGCCGTTTCGGCCAGACTACGGATTTAGGGACCTTGTATGCTAATGTTAGTCACGCAATATGGCGTCCTCTTGGCATGACCGGGTGGCTCGTCGGTACATGTTTACGGCGAAGCAAGTTGGAGATCTGTCGATTCCGGCATATTGCGTGATCAGACTACTGGGTATACGTTACGGAATCGATATTCGGTATGGTTATGAAGGAAGGAGGGAAAGTGAACGACTTCGTCCGAGAAAGAGAATCATTACGTTAGACAAATCGAATCCTCGTGGGTTCAAAGAGTCACGACACCTCTTGCTTATACGGACGGTTGTTCCCCATAATGGGACTACCTGCATACGGTTTAGTAGAGGAAAGCGGGTTAGGACGCAGGATGGAGAAGGCCCTGGGGTGCATTGGGCTCGACAACGACGCAACGCAACGCAACGCAACGCAACCCGGCTGAAAAAAACCGGCTTGTCTGCATGTTGCGGTCGGCGGAGTTTAGGGGACTCCACTTTTGGGTTTCTGTCACGGGGTTGAGACGAGATCGACTGATTGACTGACTGACTGACTGACCGAGAGAAGGGTGCACGTACGTATGTACGTACGTACGGAATACCTGTTTTGGTCTGGTTGGCAGAAGTGTCTAGAAACTCATGGCAAGATTAAATCTAAATTAATAGGTATCCCGTGACGATGGATGGATGGAATAGGGGTAGGTAGACCGTAGACGGCCTTCACATGCTTGGAGAAGTTCGGGTTCAGATTCCCGGCGTTGGAGTCGTGGTCCGGACACACAAGACCAGAAGAGTCTGCTTCTTCTCCAACTTGGTGGGGCCGCCAAGGACGCAAAAAAAGATCCGCTTGTTTCATCTCCCAAAGAAACTCCAGATCTATTCCGCACCTTGCTTAGATCTATGGACTCCATGTCGCGCATGTACGATAGCCGCGGCCGCGTGTGAACGAGATCGTATCGTGCATCGACGTGGTACGTCGTACCTATTCATAGCCTTGGCCTTAGATAGGTCCGTATGTAATCCGTAACGGATTACCTCTCGTAGACATCCGCTAGGATGAACGGACGGACTACTTATCTGGTAAATCCGGCAAAGAAATCCGAACACAAGTGATTAGTCGTAGGCAGCTCCGGGACAGGTGAAACAGACGGAGAGAAGCCGCGCACGTCGGCCCGCCAGGAATGCTGCGGGCCGTGGCAGACCGATTGGGGTCCGGCTGCTTTCAGCTCCTCCGACTCAAGCCACGCCCCGGAGACATTGGATGCCCCACGGGGATATGCGAACTTATGTGAGAGGCTGAATTCGGACGGAGATCGTTTCGCCATACGGCGGCGTTGGCACGTCACGAGGGGGGTATAATATACGGGTTATTAAGGCTGAGAAGGCATTTGTTCTGACGAATGACTTTGTTTTTTCGCGTCTGTGATCTGTGGCATCAAATACCGAAATCCGAAAATCCGAGTTCGATAAAAAGCAACGAATTGTCATGTTGTTGATGATGTGCGTGAGCAGAGGATACGTGTTCGTATGACCGTCTAAGCTTCCATGGCATCCAAGTCGCATCCAAACGAGTTACTCGTACACACGGTCAAGAAGCCACAATGCTGGTATGACTACCATGCCTTCTAGCGACTTCGCTTCGAACGATCCGCAACTTGCGGGATAGGGGTTGCGCCGGAATCTTCTGGTGCCGGTAGATGAGCCACCACTACTTGAATAGGCAGACGTTTGGCTCGTTCGGCATGACGGCGTTCGACTTGCATTTAGGTACTCGTACATTTCCCTATTCCGTACTCGCACACTAAGAAAGTCGTGCCAAACGTGGCAGGCAGGCTAAATGAACTGGTTTCACAAGACAAAAGGCCGAAGTTGCGCGAGATGATGTCCGAGAAGAGCAAAGCACTGGTACGATTGGGCGTAGCCGATGCCCAAGTTGTATCAAGACGCGAGGCAGATCTCGCCTGAGACCTGGGGAGAGCCAAGACGAAACACAGATCTTACCGCTCTGCTGGTTCGATGGGAGCTGAACGGACCTCGCCCTCATCAGTCGATTTCCCACCGAAAAGTGCAGAGTTTTGGCTTCACCTATTCCGTATTCCGTAGGCTGTTCGTAGATGCGTGAGAGAACAGGCAGACGAAGCAAGGGACACTGAAATTTCTTCAGTATCGTGACCTCCTATAGGTAGACGGCGTACAGTGTTGTTGGTCTACTCGCCGACGACGGGAAACGGTCTGTCCGACCGTTCGATTTCATGAGTCAGTTCCGCAAGCTATCCGGCATCGATCTCGACTTTAGATGACGGTAGCGTCTTCTTTCATCAAGTAAACCGTCGTCCCTAGACCTGAAGACAGCGATTCCATGGACTCAAGCATCGTAACCCTTGCAAGCGACAACGTCAAGTTGCGCAAAGTCTTTTCAAGCGCAACGATCTCCCTGGCATCAAAAGCCGAGACGGGCAATAACTTCCCGCCGCTGTCGTAATGCGTCCTCCTCACACAAGGCTCTCAACCGCTCTCATTCGTCAGAGACGGTCCCCCGCGGACATGTCGTTGCGAGCTTGCGCTCCATACGGAGATCCTTGACCATTCATGGGCTCCGCGAACGAAAACTCTGCAATTCATCCCGTAAGAGAAACCGATCGTCTAATCCCCATATCGACTAGCAATACGAATGCTACGCCAGAAGCAGCGTAGAGCGCAACCCCGAGGCTCCATCGATGAAAAATTGCCGATGGCCCAAGCTCCAAAGCGGCAGAGATTTCGGGAGGCTACGTCGCAATGAGGAAAGGCGACGAGATCGCGATGTTTAGCGTGGTACCCGAAGCAAGGGGTGTCATTTTGGTGCGTATCCCATAGAAATGCTCTCCCCAGCTCCCCGTACCCAGTACGAATAAGGTCCCGTAATCCGTAGATTTTGCATGAAGGAACTCGGAGAAATTTCTGCAAAATTTCTGCAGATTTTTTTTTTCTTTGCTAGGGAGCAGCAAGAGATCCAATGAGAATTTTTTTCGGCTGACGTTTCTGAACGGCTGGACGCGCCCCGTTCGCGCGTGGACCCACTTCTGGCAAGATCCAACGCCTTGATTGGTACGAAGGTACTCACAGCGCCGCAAACGCAGAGCGGGGTCCGCCCATTGCGCCCAATTGCGCCCATTGCCCGCCCCATTGCCCGCTGTACCATTGTAACCCACCCAGCAAAATACTGCCGGCACAATGACCAAGCCGGGCCCCGCTCACCGCCTTCGAAAAACTATAAGTTGAGCCCGATCCCGCCTGTCTTCCCTCCCTTTTTTCTTTTCTTCTTCACACGACAATGTGAGTTCACCACTCCCCCCTACACTCGACTCCCCTCTCGAACGACCCTCACTAATGTCATTCCCCCGCCTACAGACTTCAGAGAATCATTTCTATAGTATTCGTCCTTTCTCTGTGTTCCCTAAAGGAGCCACAGAACCCACCCTGGTTGATGACCACAAATCCCCGTTGCCCTAGAGTGAAGTTTTTATACAGGTGTCACCGTCCTTCGGGGCCTGGCTTACCTTTTACTCTCGCCCTGTCCGCAAGGATGGCGGTCAGTGCCTTGAGCACTGGCTGTATAGAGAGTGGTGATGATCTCAACCCCGGTTTTCGTGGTCTTGCCTTCGGGCGCGCGATCGGGGTGGGCAGTGGTGGAAGTCTGACAGGCCTATCTTTTTTTTTTTTTTTTCATTGTCCTCGTGTGCTGGCCATGCGAGATGAAGAAGAAAGATCCCTCGTTTTATTGTCTTTATGGTTCCCTATGTCATGGCTGCGTCTGTCATTATGTTAACTGTCGATCTGCTGCTCTGGAACCCGAACATATTACCATTGGCGCCGCCCGTTCTGCGATGCCGTCGTTGCCTTTTCCCGCCGCCGCCTGGACCAGTAATGATTCGTCCCTGCTCTTTCCGTCCCTTGCTGGTCCTATCGATACCACCGCTCCAGTCAGTCATGTTACTATCCAGCCTCACGTCCTAATTTATAAACCGAAAACCACAACACCATCCACCGAGCCATCGGTCCTAGATTTTGATCACCATCCACCAGCTCTCTAATCTGTATTCCGTAATCCGTACTCATTGCTTTCTGCTCGGAAACCCATGTGTCTGTGCTCTAGTCTTCGCCGAATTTTCCGTAAAGCCGGCCATCGTCGTCATCCCGCAGCAGGCTGGACGCCGTAGATCGATAGGTTGGTACGGACTAGATATGTAGGTCGGGAGTACTGCACGGACTCGCTGATCGCCAAATCGTTCTCGATCTTCCCATCGAGCACTTGACTCCGTTTAGAGGCGATCTTGCGTCGTCCCTTGTTTCGTCTCGTCTCTGCCTGGTTGGTTTGACTCCTCCATGATGTTTCCTGTTGACACACTCTGCGCCGCAACATGTCTCGTGTTTCCAGCTTCACGATAGTGCTCCCAGCATCATGACCTCAAGTAGACCAACTGTAACGACAAACAGATCCTCATGTACTGTAGCCTCACACGTTTTGAGACAAGAAGTTCAACCTGCCTGTTTCAGAGACCCAACTTCTACGGCATCACATCACCTTTCGAAGGAGGTAGCGCAGCACGCATCGTGTATTACATAGATACAATAACATACAGCAACAAACAGATCCACATACATATTCATACAGACTCAGTAGTACTCGTAAACTACCTATCTTCTTCCCATTACCTCCCCTTCCTCCGTCCTCATCCTCCCCCGGTGCCACATGATTTTTGTTCGTCCATCCATCCATCCATCCTCTGATACTCGCAGAGAAACAAATATTGTATATACGAACGAAAAAAAAGTAAGTAGAAGAAAATGTACTGAATTAGAAGAGAAGAAAGGAAAAATAAAGAACCATGTTCGGGGTAAAAAGGAAGACCTTTTTTTCTCTTGTCATGTAAATATTTCGTAGAATAGACGAGAGAAATTTAAAAATAAGCAAGTGGTATCAGTCAGTTTGTACGAACGTCGTTCCCCCCTTTTTCCTTTTTTATCCCTTCCCTTTTCCTTTTCCCTTAAATATGTGATGTTACTATGAGGGGAATTGGTTGAGGATGTTCCAAATTGTATCTGTTCCGAACTCTCCGCCGAACTGCAACGGCGGAATCTGATCCTGGCCCAAGGACATCGAGATGAAACTCGGTGCGCCGAGTCCCAGCATCGTCGGTGGTGGGGGCTGATTCACGTTGTTGGTAGAAGGGGACGAAGATTCAGCCAGTGCCGTGAATGGACTGCCAACTGCTGTACCGAGACCGCCGGTCAAGTCGTTGTACGCGATATCACCCATTGGATACATGGGCATGATCATGCCAAAGTCAAAGCCGGTGGGCAGGGACCACTCTGGGGTAACAAGGGCGTTTGTATCAGGCGGGACGCTTGTTGTGCCGAGTGATGAGTCGATTCCATTCGTTGAAGCCTGTTGAACCGAAAAGGAAGGCAGCGGCGTGGCCGGCGTGTCATGATTGCTGACGGTGTTGGCGCTGTTAACGCTGTGTGAGGTGGACGAAGACGAAGCGTGCGCTTCAGACTGCGACGCGAGCCAGCGAGACGCTGCCTCCGTCTCCGCTTTCGCCATATTATTACAGCGGTAGTGCAGTAGACCTTGACCAACGGATTTCTTGAAGCGAAGCCAAATCGCTTGCAGCACACCCAGGGCAGAGCGGGCAAGATGGTTTCGCTCTGCAATCTTCTCGAATCTGTCTACGGCCCATTGAAAATGTTGTCGCGTCTGATCCAAGTACTGTGGATGTTCCTTGGGGAACAAAATGTAAATAGAAGCGACCATGACGACGGCATCAAACGTGCCAAAGAACAACGTGTAGGTCCTGTGCTGAGCCGTATCCAGCGTAGCAAATTGCTGCCGCTGTGATTCAAGCATTTCTAAACTTGCTAGAAGAGCAGCATTTCGACTGGCGGCACGAGTGAAGACGTAGGGCCGATGGAGAGCTAGAATATTGAATGCATGCAACTGTGGTAGTTGTGCTCGCGCATAAGGTAGCCACCAGCACTCGGGCAAGTGATCGAACTTCGTATCCGGATTCTCCAACCGGAAGGGGGGTGGCGTGTGGGCCTGAATGTCCAGTATCTTGGCGTGGATCTTCTCAACCTTCGTAAAGTCCTTAGGGAAAGGGCCCTCCTTTTCGAGATCCAGGATTTCTCGAAGGGGTTTCATTACTTCCCAGGACCAAATCGATCTCGTGAGAGGCGTCGGTGGATCGTCCTCAGTGCGCTCCACGAGGGGAATCCGCTTCGGCGTTTTCGGGATGACAGCATCGATCGGAAATTTGCGGTTTACCAGACGGTGATCAATGCTGGTAGGCCTACCCAATACGGCGCCCGTATGCAAATCCCAGCTCATCAGGATAAGCCAGACCATGCGGCGATGTTGCGCTCGCCAGATCTTCTCCATCGCTTCCTCACTGGAGTCATCCGCCGTTGGTTGCGGATCATTCTGGTCTCGGTGCAAACCGATGGTCTGCGCGTCCCTGATAGCAGTGCCAACTTGATGCCACTGTAACGAAAGTTAGCTGTCATGCATAAGAATAGAGTATCATTCATTCTTCTTTTTCCTCTTATGATGACTTCTGCAAGGGAATTAACTCGAGATGACTTACAGCCTCGGTGACCATGCCGCTGAACTTCAGAAGCGACGCTCTACACCAACCCGCCAACACGGTGATAACAGACATCTGCCGTTTGCCCAGCAGTGTCAATATCGCCGTGCCTGCTTCACTATACTCGATCGCCAAGTCGTCAAATGTCATATTGCTCGTGTACTTCAAACATTCGAAATACTCCTCCCTGCCGTGCGGGAGGTACAGCAAGGCGCAAGCCATCATCTGGAACAGCAATGCAGGCAACGCTCGCAGCATCGGGTCCAGAGCGAGAGGACCAGATCCCGACAGAACATTGAAAGGCAGATTGCACCATTGCTCCATCAGGCCCTTTACAAGAGGCTCATCGATACCGAAGTACTGCCAGTTCACATCATGAAAGTAGGTCTCGACGAGTTGCTCCATGTATGTCCTCGCAGGCAACTGGCGAATCAACGACTTGTATCGCTCGCGCATCTCGTAGCTCTCCTCGTACGGCATATCGCCAGGCACCAGGGAGGCACCGGCCGCGTTCTCGATCTTGTGTAGAACACCCAGAGTCGACGCGGCGTTGCCGGAGTATCCAAAGTCGGCAAGCGGTGCGGACTTGGTGGTAGACGGCGGCGGTTCAGGCAGTCTTTCATGGTTAGAGCTCGTGGACGGCGATGAGGAAGAAGACGGTGGTTTCGGCTCGGCCTTGGCAATCGGTGTGCCGGACTCGTACTGGCAGGACGACTGTCTGTTCCGCGATCGACAATTTGTGCATGGCAGTTTTCGGTCACACTGCAAACAAGAGGCGAGAGCTTAGCATGAGGCTTCATAAGGGCTTGCGATCGGTGAGTGCACGCGGGGGAGGCTGCAGGATGTTCCAACCTTCTGCTTGCGCCGATGACACTCGCTACAGCTAATCACGATCCGCCTACGCTTGCGCGGCGCATGTTTCGCGGCTTTGGGCTCTGACATGGATCGGTCTTCCGCACCGGAAACGGGCTCAGCCAACTCGAGATCGGTCATGGCGAATGATGGACTCGTGAAGGGTGAGACAATGGAGGCGAAACACAGACTGAATCAGAATGGTTGGGTGTGAATGGAAGTCGAAATAGGAAAAAGAAAAGAGAGAAGAGAAAAGCAACCGAGATAAAGTGATCGAAGGGCCTGAGAATGCGTGATCCCCCGTGTGAATAGTCTGTCTCGTCTGTCTGTCTATCTTCTCCCGTAAGCCTTCCTCTCTACTACATACACTCGCCGTGCATACACTCTCTTCACGATTCCGTGTTACTCTCTGGCTCTCCTCTTCTGAAAAAAGAGAGGCGTAAGTAGGCTGGGAAAACAGTCGGGCGATACGTAGCTGGGGTTGTGGTCGGTCAATTATTAGGTACGGGGGGATGATGGAGGGGGGGAGGATGTTGTGTTCGTTCTTAGCCACGATTATTATCGCTGCGCTGCACCTGCTAGAGCATGTACCTGGACGGGACCCCAGAGGCAGGCACGTTAGAGAGATACTTGTAGGTAAGGCAATGCTGCTTAGATGGTTAAACCCGGCTTTAGCATCCCGGCCATCTGCTCCGGGCCTTCTTCACCGTTAGCTCCGCCAACCAAGATTACCTAATATGATGAATACTGATCGGCTTTTTACGTGTTGGCGATTCCATACTACGGAATAGTAGAGCAAGAAAACATGACGACCGGCACAGATAAGCCTCTGTGTCGTCTTGCTGCTATAGTGTACGGCTTTGACACTGCGGAGTTAAGACAGAGATATGTGCGCGCTTGCTGTCGTACCTGTCGACTCATCTGATAAGGGAGTAATCCGTATTCCGTACGAGCAACCTAACTAACTCGCGCTCTCAGGAGGGTCCCGCCTGCAAGAGTGCAAGTTGTCGACTAATACGTCTCAAGATACCGTCGAAGGACAACTTAAACACCCGAGCCAGATCGTTCTCTAGGTAGTGGGACTTATTTTCTCCTCCACGAACATCTTAGTATATCCGCTGGGTGTTACTGTTTCAATTCTTCATGCCTATCGACCTTTGCCCCTTCTGAGTCTAGAACTATGTCGATTATCCTAACTTCAGGATCCAAACTTTTCTTTTTTGCTTTTTGGTGATATCCGCTTTAGTAAATCTAGGAACGGTCCTTGCGAGATTTTGATTGCCATGCTTTTTGTCTCTGTCTTTCTCTCTCTCTCTCTCATCATGGTTTCTGTCCTGTCCGCGCCAAGTATGCTTTCCATGCTCGTCTTCGGTACCGCTCGGCTTCCGCTCTTGGCGCTCCTGCCTTGAGAATTCCTCGGCCAACAATGATGATATCGCTGCCGGCATCGCTAATCAGTTTTGTGGGGGTGTTGTACTGTTGCCCTAATCCGTCTCCCTTGATTGCTGCGTCATCGGCGGCACCTTCGGGGGGCAATTGAACGCCTGGCGTCATGGAAATGAAGTTGTCGTCCGGCTCTGTGTTCAAAGTGCCCTGAGCAATGAATCCCATGACAAAGTCCTGGTTGTCACGGGCCGCTTCTTGGCAGGCTTTCGTGTATTCGGGCGTCATGTAGTTGCCTTGACTGGACATCTGTGCAAGGATCAGGAGCCCACGCTCCCATGGGGGCTCTTCAATGCCCGCGAATAACAGTTCGTCTCCATCGGCGGAAGTGGTTGCGAAGCGTGGCGAGCCGACCGGTTCGAATGATTGTGTCAAGGTGGTAACGGAGACGATGCTACCCTTTCTTGCGGCGTTGGGATCGTGTGTCGATGTGGGTAGTGAATGCATGTCCCCAACCGCATCGGCTTCCTCGTCATCCTCGCCGTTTTCATTAAACGAATCGGAAACTGGGGTTCCGACTGTGACGGAAGTGTTAACCTCATAATTGACACGCGACCGCCAGAGCTTAGCCGCCTCGGAAAGGGCCTTGACAGCAGGCTTGCCCGGAATCATGTTTACGTTCACAATGTGAGCCCAGTTGATGATGCGTGCAGTACCTGCCGTGTACTGCAGCTTGACGGTATTGCCAATGTCGCCAAACTTGCGATCCTCGAAGATGAGGAAGCCATGCTTTCTCGCTAGGGCACCGAGCCTCGCGCCAGTGCCCGTTTTGGGATGATAATCCCACCCCGCAATAAGGTCGTAGTGTGTCTTGAAGACGACGATAGAGGGACCAATGGCGTCGGCGAGAGAAAGCAATTCCCGGGCATTGGTAACATCGGCACTCACGCAGAGGTTGGATTGTTTGAGTTCCATTAGGCGGAAGAGGTAGCTAGTGAGGGGGTGAGTGGCCTTCGCGGCCCTCTCGGCGTAAGTCGCCTTCAAGGTGGGATGGGGTTCCTGAGATTCGGACATGGCTGATGCGAGGATACTGATCGCTTAAGGTAGGTAGACTGGACGGTGCAAACGGAGACGGTTGCGTCGACTTCGAGCCAAGCGACTGACTGTGGTCACTCCAGAGTATCGATGATCCCCGCGGCAGAGAAAAGCGAAGCGAGGCCTAAATGTCAATGCGACTGTGTCAGAGCGGGTTGTCGCCTGTGTCGAGAGGGACGCGGCGGGAAAGTCGAGAAGATAAGCAGAGCAAGCTCCGATCAATGGGTAAAAAATGCTAGGGTCGTGCGACCTTAGACTATTATTAGACCCAAAGCTCAGACTTGTATGTATGTATTCCGTAGGTACTTGTAAGATCCGTGCTGTGCTGAAGGTAGGAGGAGGAGCTTGTATTAGGTAGGACGACGTACTTTTTCTGCAGTTCTACCTAGTTCCAAATGCCTACTAGATAGGTACTCGTAATGGAAATTCGGGACGGAATACGGAACAGAGCTAGCCTAAAGAGAGCGATCGCGACGGCGGCGTTGGCAGTGGTGGTGATGATCGGCGGTCCTGGTCCTGGCCCTAGAGTAGGTACCCCTGACCCTGAGGTTTGTGGAGCTAGAATGATGTCAATTCAAGGTACCTCGGAGTAGTTTCATACAGCTTCTTGTTGTTGGGCCAGATCCGTTCGCATCCCGAATAGTCAACTCGAGGAACAACTGAACGGTCAATCTAAGGAAGGGGAGTGTTGCGGAATGTAACTGCGCAGTAGGGGCTCATGTAAAACGACCACAGAAAAGACGGTAAATGTGTAGTGTGTGTGTTATGTGTATGTGTAATTGTGTGTGCGCAAGTGGGAGTGCGAGAGGGCGGGAGTTGCTGTGCTTGGGTGTGAGTGGCGAGTGGTGAGTGGTGAGTGGTGATGGGTGATGGGTGATGGTGGTGTGTGAGTGTTTATACCATGCCAATCAACGATGCTCGGGCATGAAGATCCTGCTCAGATGGGCGCAGCGGACATACAGACCTAATTGATTTAAACAACACTAGGAGAGCGTCGTTCTCCCAGCCGCGTATGGGGGAACAAATAGGAAGCAAGGAAACGGAGGCAGACGACAGAAATTTTTTGGAAGGAGAGAGGGGAAAAGTTATGAATGGGTGGAGTTAGTACTTAATCAATTGAGCCTTGACTTACACTAGACGGCCACACACAATCAGAGCTGGAGTTCACACACAGATAGATAGGTAGATAATAAACAGACAGGCAGACAGACAACAGACAGTCACTCGTCACAGAAGTCCCGGCTCAGTCGCTTTTAAAGAGGAACCAGGCAGATGGATGGAATCTGGCGGTGGTCCGACTGCCCCAATCTCAGAAGCGTTTCGTCTCGGGTGCCGTCACGTCCTCACCGACAAACAATACGAGTGAATGAATAGATATATCGATTGGCGATGTGGGGGGCAGGAAGGTTTCGGGCCTTTGTGAGAATTCAGGTGGTGTTGAGGACGAGCAGAGGCCAATGGGAGAGCGAGTCAATGGGTGTTGCGGTGTCACGACATGCGTCACCTGCTCGTCCACAGAAATCCTCAAATGAGAGGGCTCGACGAGCTGGAGGGAAATGCGGGTGTGGTCCGCCGAGTAGCTAGAGAATGAGACAGGTAGGAAGAGAGGACGTGGTACGGCGCAGGCAGGTAGGCAGGCAGGGAGGAAGCGGGAGGGACGGAGTCGACGACAGCTTCTGAGCTAGCTCGAGAAGAAGAAAATGGCAAAGTTGGGTTTTGGCTTGGCCTGGCTTGGCTTGGACGTTGTTTAGAGGGGAAGCTAAACACATTTTAATGGATCTCAACGGGTAGAAAATGACAAGTGTTAGCGAAGATAGCTGGTACATAAAGTCTACGGGACTAACTACGGTAGGTACATGGGCTGCTAGCGCGGGTACATCGTATGCTGGTGAGTCCAGCAAAAAGAGGCGATGTCCGGCAGCAGATCGGAGGTCGGACGAAGTACGAGCTTCGTACCTGCTACTATTCCGTGTACGCCATCTGCTACCCAGTCTGGTTAGGCGTGTGCAACCGCCGGCATTCTTCAACGAGCGACGAGGGGCAGCATCACGTACCCTACAGTCCTTCGTACCTTACCTTAGTTTTCCACTTGTTCTTTGTGCTACCCACTGCCTCATCTCACCACCGGGCTTGTGTAACAGGAGAGAGTGTGAGTGTAGGCCGTGTAGTGTAGGTGCCGGTAAGTCAGGCATGTACGGATTATTTAACAGGAAGGAAGAAGCCGGTATGAAACTTAATCATTTTTCTCGGTTTGACAGCCGGCATGTGACTGTAGATATTCCGTATATGTCGTATAAATGTGATCCATATTACCTACAGGACAGACATACATGCACTCAACGTATCTGTACCAATGGAGATGGGGAAATACCACCAGGTGAGGCGAGGTGAGTATTCCGTAGGTACCTACATATCCGTTGTCAACAGTACGAAGAAGAAATCCGCCATACTCAGATCCATTCGAACCACAGATTTCGACGTACGCAGGCGGCGTCCGCGTCCTCACGACGATACTAACAGGCGACCATGACTAGCTACTAGGGCCGTGTACGAGTATGTAGGCATTCGATATCCGTACTCGGGAATAGGTGCGAGCACTCGTACGTATGTTGAAGTTATAATTCCAGTCTCTAAGCAAGTCGTCTGTAAGTAAGATCTGCTTATCCCGTATACGATAGGTCGATGGATGTCAGGATGTGATGTACGGAGTGCCAACTTGCGAGAGACGCATGAGCTCCTATTCCCAGCGTAGACTAAGCGGGCGGAGAGATCGCCATCCAGCCTGGGTCAATGCCGTCGCAGGGGATCTAGACCTAATCTGTCGTTTGCTGTTCGTTTGTTTGATGCACTGCACTTGCAGCAAATATCCAGTCCGTCCACGACATGCGCGTACAGACGGAAAATCCGTACGACGTAGCATCTATTCGCAGGCCAAGCGCCTCTTCTTACCAACGCGACCCCATCCCAGCCTACCCAGGTAAAGCTCATGATTAGCTTCGAGACGAATGGAGCGATGCCCAGTTGCACCCCGCCAATACGGATTTCCCATTCTACCCCTCCACCAACTTACAGCGACACTAGTGTATCCCTTGCAGCCGCGATCGCAGGCGTCGCAGCGGATTGTGCACCTTGGCGAACTTTTTGGGAGGGCAGGGAGTTGTTGTGAAATCGGAGAATTTATTCTCGCTATTACCTACGAGTACGAAGTACAATGACAAAAATCATCTCGACATAACGACGTTGCCACTGTGAAAGAAATCCGTACGGAATAAACCCAACAGTCAAGTCAAGTCAAGTCAAGTTCATTCAGCTGGGGTTGTATCCGAGCCGGTTCACGTCGATGCAGTGCCGCTACCAGGTACTTACACGATACGTGCCACCCTTTTCTCGACAAGAGAGCATGCTCTATCGATCTACATAAAAAGACAACTGCACGCTGGAATCCCTACTTAAAAAGTCCACAGGACTCGAATTCGGCGAGATCGGGCAGCTGTGAACGGCGATTTCGTCATACGATCCGGAGTCACTGCACCTGGAGTATTGTCATACGACATACAACAAATGTACGGAATCCAATAAGTTGGAATGTATTAGCACTTCGTCGACGGCGGAAGAGCTGCAGTGTCACGACTTACAAGGCTAGATCGTGTGCCTACCTGTACGAAATACTTCGTGCTTGGGCAAATCCTCCTTGGAATCCACAGTTCGCCCAAAGGTTGACTCGACTCGCATTCCTGTCCAGCGTATTCCGTACATGCACTACTCAACCGAGCTGAACCGAGTGACTATTTCGTACCAGGTAGGTAGTAGTAGCATTCAGCACTTGGCTGTGTGTGTTAGCCAGAAAATCTTCACAGGCCGGCTCCGTGCCGGAAGCTGTGGCGTTGCGTACTTCGCAACTCCGGAACAGTCCCGACTCCAATCAGAGCCCATATTAATCAGTCTAGCCTGCCAAATAAATTCTGCCTAACCGGCCCCTAAAGAATAACTTTGGCCTCACAGCCCTTTCTTTGCCTCCGGCCCACCGCGATGAAAGCATGTATCTCGCGAGAGTCGCGTGTAGGCGCAAGTCACCGTCCAGGTAGGCAGGTTGTATAGGTCGGTGCCGACTACGTACCTAGTAAGCAACACCCGCACGGCAATCTCTTCTTGTCACGGGAAGTGTCATGATGCTTCTCTTGAAGTGGTATACTTAACTATATCTGGCGACCGTGGATAAGTCAATTACCTAGTGTGAAGATCCCCCAAACTCCGAGCCCGCCGTCAAGGTTGATAACACAATCGGCACCCGGCGCCTCGGAAGAACGAAGGCCTAGACTTCGGTGTGTGGAATAGGTATTCATTCAAGAATACCTATGGTTGTTCAAGAATCAGTATGAGCCAGCTGTCGTAGGTCAGTAGTTGTCTGAACAACTCTGTTGATGAAGGCTTTTGAAAAGAGTCTCTCTTGTAAAAATAGAAATGAGGCACGGACAAGCGGCTTTGAAAGGATGAAATAAATAGACACAAGCTGGCAGGCAACCTTTTTGCAATGGACTCCAAAGTTTGAGTTACGGATTGGATACGGATTACGGCTGGAAAGAGACGTTCCGTTCCGTATTCCGTGTCTGTATAAAAGTTCCGGCTGGATTCTCCCTGAAGTAATAATCCGTAAATCTTCGGCCACCCCATCTTCCGTCATTTTATCTTATCGGCTGCTCCTATCTAATCGAGATAACGGACCATAGCGTGTGGGTTATACCGGCCGGCACTATCTGGCCTGGACGAGGAAGGAAGTACCTGCCGATAAAGTTAGTGCACGTAACCACATATGTAGGTATATCTGGAAATAGCTTCGTCGTCGACAGCGATCGAGAGCCTCAGCATAAACCTAGCCGGAGAGACATCGCCAACCTGCCCGCCTACCGGCCAACTTAACGTGTCACTACAACTGTGCCGTCGACCTGAGCATCCATACTCTTTTCCTGCGTCCTATTCCGCCGGTGATCCCCTCATCTACTTGGCGTTTACCTGCTAACCCAAGTACCACTACCTAATCCCTACACCACTTCGTACTTAGTACGAAACCCGAAATCAAGGCCAATTTTGTTTGCTGGCCTCCCCCCAAATTGCGCGTCTCCTTTATTATTAGCTTGAAGCTCGCTCTTCATCCTAAACATCCCACCTCCACCATCAGCACGGCCACGAAACTCAGTGGTGGGCGCGCGTATGCTCTCGTCCGAGGTTCTTGCTATTCCAACCTCCCATTCCGACCCAACGAGTCGCATCCTCTAAATCGCCATCCCTTCTTACGCCCGGGGCATCCTTGCACCCATTCATACACGTAAACTCGGCAAGACTCAAACTACGTCCCGGAACGGAACACCCGCCATGTCAGAGAGAAGGACCCGACGACAAGCTGCTTTGGCGGCAGCCAGTGAGGCGCCCGCGAAGTCCGATGCGCCTCGCGATATACGCGAAAACGGCGACAAAGATGTCTCTGTCGCATCAAAAACAGAAACAAGCCCGCCTGAGAATATCTTTCTGTTTTGGCCCAACCTGATAGGTCTGTACCCGAAACAATGCTCTTCGTGTCTTTGTCTTCTCTTACATTGTATTTCTTCTTCTTTTCGTCTTATACCCCCCTTTTGGGCCGACGGTACTGGCCTGATCAACGGCTGACTCGTGTTCCTCGGCAGGATACTTCCGCATCGTTCTGGCCGTCGCATCGTTATATTACATGCCTCTGCATCCGAGAACATGTTCACTACTCTACAGTATCTCGTGTTTGCTCGATGCTCTTGACGGATATGCTGCGCGACACTTCAACCAGTCCACGAGATTCGGCGCTGTTCTAGACATGGTCACCGACCGATGCACCACCTCTTGCCTACTCGTGTTCCTCTCGTCTGCCTTCCCAAGGTGGGCCATCGTGTTTCAGGGACTCATCTCATTGGACTTCTCGAGCCACTACATCCACATGTATGCGACTCTCGCCATGGGTGGTTCGGCGGAAAGCCACAAGAACGTGGATAAGTCGCGAAGCCGACTCCTGAACCTCTACTACACCAACAAGGTGCGTTCGCGAAAATTCCCCGCTTTCCATTCGGTATGAAAGACTTACGTTTGCATCAGACTGTTCTATTCCTCACATGCGCTTTGAACGAGCTATTCTTCATCGCCCTCTACCTCCTCTCCTTCTCCTCGCCCCTGCTCTCCCCGCAGCTCCTTCAGACCGTCGGCCAGTCGAAAGACGCTGCCGCAGCGATCCAGAGCGGTGCACAGGTCAACAGCTCCATCATCAGCCAGATCTTCACGAACCCCTACAGCGCCGCGGCCCTCGAGATGGCGCGTGCCAACAAGATGGACTCGACCTGGCCCTGGATCCTCGCGGGTGTCAGTGCTCCCGTCATGGTCATCAAGAACATCCTGAACATCGTCCAGCTCGTCAAGGCGAGCAAGTGGCTTGCGGAGGGTGATGTCGAGGCAAGGAAGGTAGCGGCGGCGCAGAAGGATCAGAAGCGCAAGTAAAAGGGGGGGAGGACCTTTTTTCGCGCGTGTCGCGTGTGGCCGTTTCACGTGCGGGACGAGATGAGAAATACTATGGATGACACTATGTTCGTTCGTTTGGAAAAAGAAAGAATAACGTCGTCTTATAGTGTATCGAAAAATTGTTGTTTTTTTAATGGGCGTGGTCCTCATTTCTTCATTCCTTTTCTCCCTCTCCATTCTTTATTATTTATTTTCTTCTTCTTCTTCTTCTTCCATTGTCCTTTTTACGGTAGCATTGGGCAGGCGCGTGCGTGATTAAAGCATTTTTTATTTTGAGAAAGAGTTCTTGTTGTATGTGGTTGATTGGCGGGCGGGCCTCAGGCATGGTCGGTGGATGGCATTTTTTGTTCTGTTCTGTTGCGCGTTTTATATAGGATCGATCGATTGATCTCGCTGTGCAGCAGCAGAATCGTAGAGTTAATAGAGATGTGATCAGAACGGATTTTACCTGAGGAGATGTGGAAAAGGGGGGTTCGTAAATTTGTGAATGTATTTACGTTATGTGTCCACTACGTAATACGGGACGGGAACAAGATCGATAGCGATGGCGCGAACGGTTTGAGTCGAGGATGATATCATTTCAGGTGTGAATTGTGTCCATGCGTAGTGGTATGGAACTTGCTCGACTTGACTCCGAAAAGAGTCAAGATGTGGATATAGGGGAAAGGCATCTCTACTCGTTCATAACACGACAGAAAAATGAAACATTCAAAGCAAATACGGCAGTAAAATGAGACTCTCAAAGCGACGCTCTCTCTCGAAGATGCTTCGGTACCTATTATGGGTTTCCTTCCATGCTGGGTCTCAAGAAGCGAATAATAAAACAAACACAATTCGTTAAATCAGCCCCCCATTCGCCATATGCGCGTTCTTCGTCAGTTTCTTTTTTTTCTACTGACGACGAAACTTCAATTCATTACACTCAATCACTCTCATCTCCGCTGGAACTTCGAGCCCTGCTTGGGCTGACTTCCGTACGCTCTCCGACCCTGGCTCTTCTTGTCCCTGCTCATGCTGGCGCCTAGTGTGAGGTCGATGCGTGGGGGAACGGGGAAGCCGAAGGACTTGGCGACCTTGGCGAGGTCGAGCTTGTTAATGTCACTGTGGGAGATGATGAGTAGCTATTCTTTGGAGCGGTAGTTGGCGTTGAGGAAACACTTACAAGACTGTTCTCAGAGAGTGAGAGGCGTATGCGTGGAGGTAAGCCCGGTAACCCTCTGTTGTGACTGTCAGTACTATATCTGTAGTTTTCAAATGAAGTGTGAGACTTACCCTTTGCGCTCTGGTTCAGGTAGTAGTTGCTGTTAATCAGCTTCTCCATTTGACTCTGGATGTTCAGAACCTTCTTTGCGGGGAAGTCATATTCGACGACAGGCACACGGGCGGCCTGGGAATGAGAGTCAGCTTATCTGTAGTAAGGAGACCATATGCAATCTCACGGGATCCTTGGCGATTTGCGAACAACACCCCTGAGTTATAAGGATGGAGATTCAATGCTTACCTTGAGGTGAGACAGGAAACCAATCTCTGAGGGCTGGAGGAAAAGAAGGGAGCGACCCTTAGTGCCCGAACCACGGGCAGTTCGACCGACTCTGTGAATGCTATGAAACGGTTAGTAAATCAGTTTTCCGAACCAACACTGGAAACACTTACTATTCACGAGGGTCATCAGGGGGATCCAGTTCTACGTTCCGTTAGTAAGAAGTCCGAATTCCACGGAGATGTCCTGAGAGAATAGAACTCAATGAGGTACTACTTACGAACCTGTACAGATGTTAGTGGTCATCCTAGCAAAATATATGAGAAAAAGTGTTGTTCAAGCCAAACTTACAATGAAGTCCACTGCGGGAATATCTAAACCACGAGCTGCTACGTCCGTGCAAATCAGGATACCCGACTTTGCGTTTACGAAAGAGAAGAATGTGGTGGTTCGCTTTTGCTGCTTTTGCTTGCCGTGCTGTTGTATATATTAGCATTGGTTGTTGGGAAACTCGGATTCTTGACTGAAAACTCACCAAGTCCAAACAAGGCAGATCTATATAGTTGAGCAACCTAGAAGATGTTAGAGATGTGCGAAGCGTGCGAAGGATGTACCGATTCCAACGTACTCAGCGTAATATTTGACCGAGTTACAACTCGACAAGAAGACGATAATCTTGAACACAATGTTAGCAGTTGCTCCCGCGAAGAGATCACAAAGACTTCAGGGAACGTCGTCCTTGAAAATCCTCAGAAGAAAGCGATATAATCCCACCTACCTTCTTCTTGATGTTCTTCTTTAGGAAAGAGAATAATAGCAGGAATCGCTTGTCCGCCTCACAGACAACGTAACCCTGTTCGAGACCCTCGACTGTGGAGTGTTCCTTCGACTCGTCGACGTTGATGTATAGAGGACCGGGGCGAAGCGATATGCGGGCCAAGTCTTCGACCTTGGTTGTCTGTGTAGCGGAGAACAGGGATGTCTGTCTGTTCTCGTTGGGGAGGATCTTGATAATCTGGCGCATTTCGTCTTCGAAACCAACTTCCAATATCCGGTCGGCCTCGTCGATAACCAGTGTGCGCAAGTTCTTGTAGACGAAACCCTGGGTGTTTTGAAGGTGATCGAGCAATCGTCCAGGAGTGGCGACCAGGAGGTTGATACCCTTGCTCAGCTTGTCGGCCTCGTTTCTCCGGTTGGCACCGCCAATGACGATACCGTAGGTCTGGGAGTGGTGCTTCATCAACTCGGTCGCGACTTGGAAGATCTGGAGCGCAAGTTCTCGTGTGGGCGATACGACAATGACACCAGTGCCGTTTCGGGGCTTGAATTTAAGCGAGTGAAGCATCTCGATCGCGGGAATCAGGAAGGAAAGCGTCTTTCCACTACCGGTCTTGGCGGCACCGAGCACATCACGGCCAGCCACTATGATCTAAGAGTCAACAAACGCTGTCCCATATAATCTCGGGTGTATACAAAATCGGGTGCTCAGAGGAATCGCAAGATGCGCTGGAGCATAACTTGCGAATTCTCTTTCCCGTACAAAATGCGACTGGCGGGACTACTCACGTAGAGGGGGGATCGCCCGGCGTTGAATGGGCGTCATGGTCTCGAACTTCATCTCTTCCGTGATAGCGCGCAGTGTCTTGTCAGAAAGCTTCAATTCTGAGAACTTCTCGACTCCATCGGCGGGCGCAACAAGCGACGATAATTCGGCGACGCTGTCGGCGGGAGCTTCGGCCTCGACATCGCTTCCGTCACCCTCTTCCTCGTCTTGCTCATCGGCAGTTGGCTTGGCAGTCTCGTCCTCAGCGTCCTCCTCTTGTTCCTCAACATCGTCATCCTCCTCTTCGGGCGCAACCTCGGGTTCACTCTCGGGTTCACTCTCGGGCTCGGGTTCGGGCTCAGACTTTCTGACTCTCTTCTTCTTCGGCGAGGGCGTGGCGGCTACAGCACTTCGCTTCGTCGCAGATGATTTAAGACCCTCCGCATCCTTAAGCTTTCTCTTTCTAGACTGTTTGGCGGAATCCATTTTGAAAGCTGCGCTGACTCTGGTCTTCGTATAACGTCGAATTGTTGACCAAAAACAGCGTGTCGACCTGATGGGTTGGGATGACTTCCGTGAGTGTAAGTGCGAAGGGCCGCTCGTCAATTGGAACTTTTTTCTGGACCATTGCTGGAGTTTCTTATCGATAGCGGCCGGTGGAGCAGCGTCGCCATTTTGGCGCGGCGGCTCGTGCGGGCGAAGTTGGGGGAGATCAACGCCCACACAGTACGGAAACACAGTGTCAACGCTAGAATGCACTTTACCCGGGTAACTGTTGTTGACTCTCATGTTGACATTGAAATTCAACCTCTTACTTTTCACACAAGTACGGAGTAAGTACATATACTATCAAAAAGAAAGATTATGGAGATACCGTTGGATACTCTTGGATGTCTATTTCAGAGCGGCCTAATTTAAGCCCTGGTTTCCGTAGTACTTTTACAGTATTTTCCAGTTGAAATCAAGCCGCCGGTAACCAGCCGGCTCAAAGCGAACTGCACACGACGAGGTCCTCACATGCATGGCCAACAGATTCGGGGATAACACTGCATTCTGCATTGTAACGGATATAGTGTAGTGTTCAGAGTTACTACCTATGAAAAACATCTTGCTGAACAAGGAGAACAGGGGAACTTATAAGAAGTACGCCGCGAACTCGGCGGCGGAGGAGCTGGTGGGACGGCTTTCATGCACGCATCTCGAAGAGGTAACTCCTTATTCACAGCAATGATATATCTGAGAATTAAAACGATTCAGAGATACCTATCAAATACATAGTAGGTAGTTTGGCTTAATCCGTTCTTATCAAAGTGTTCAGCTCCTAACTCGACCGCTTTCTTCCCTGATATCAGAAAAGAGCTCCGGCGGCGGTGGTCCGGAGTTTGCGACGATCATGATAGGCTCGACATTAGAATGGAAATTTAATTTTTGAATGCAGATTCGGGCTAACTAGAAGCAGCCCCGAAGGATTTTGCAAACGGCGGGTTTGTATCGAGAAGGGGTGTGAATGGAAAGAAAAAGAGAAAAAGCCACAAGTGATTAGACTTACATAACCGGAAAAGAGAGGAACCCCCGAGACAGGACATCGGTGCAGATGTGTTTCAGGAAGGTCTCGTCCGATAAGAAAGAAGGGTTGCTGTCGGTGTAAGGGTCCGTGATATCTGACTGGCCATCACAACTCATTTTGTATTTCGAGCGAATGGGAGCCGACGGAAGAGCCCCTTTCTCATATTTCCCGCGTTTTCCATTCCCTATACAAAATGGTGTGCTTTATTACGGAGTGAAATTTGCGTCTCTCTCACAGCTCGGTTCGATCGGGTAGCGTATCGAAGGAAGACATGTAAATATAGGCCTAGAGCCTATAGGAAGCTGGTATGTAATCCGTAGTGCAGGATTAGAATTCCCATCTGAAAGAACGGCTTTCTCATTGGAATCGCCTCTAGAGTGCACTAGTAGGGATTGGCGGGGTTGCGAGGACGGGCCTCGACGCGTCTCGGAGCGTGACGTCACTCTCATTCCGTCTCGTTGTTGGCGTTGAAGTGGCTTACGGATCACGGTTGATTTTACGGGTGCAAAGTTTGAGATCTGACGTGGCGGGACGGGGGTGAAAGAGTCAGAACTCAATCCAGGAACCGAGCCGAGTCGTACCTGACTTGGAAGGAGAACCTTATAAAAAGGAGAAAGAGTAACCCGTACCTACCTGCCGTGCTCAAATTTGGCCTTACTGGAAGTATCGGTCTTCGGGGTCGGCGCTTGTTTAGCGGGATTTGGTAGTAGTTCTTGGTCGTTCTTCTATAATCCGTATAGGTAGACATATAGCAAATTGCAAGGTAGCACTCGGTTCACTGATTCCATGGGATATATTCATGATCCTCGAATGCTACGTAAATGAAGGCCGGGTTGAGTGTAACCCAAGCTTCCCACGGCTGTGGCTGTGGCACCGGCCCCGTCAGGAACTGGCACTGGAACCGGGACTGGAACCGGGACTGGAACGGACGATGATGATTAAACATTGGATTCAGATTGACAATGACTCAACGTAAGTGTTGGTGATGAGCATGTCCAAGGTGTGATTTAATTCTAGGATATCGTAATCAATATTCTCGTACAGTCCCCTCATGTGCCGCATCCCTTCCCAATACCGGTCTCTTCCTCTTCCACGCGAGGGGGGTCCATGCCAAGGATTCCGTGATGATCATCATGAGGAGGATGTGTCATTGCTGCTGCTGCTGCTGTGGCAACCCAATGTGTGTTTGTTGTTTTCATTATGTTACTGCGACCGGCTGGACGAGCGTCCCACAGCCGATGTTGGTAAGACTAAAGGATATCGTAAATTAGGAAATATAAGCCGCCAAGAAAAAGGAATAAGAGTGACACCGGTTGACACCCAACCGTCAGGTTCCGAAAGTCAAAACGGGCTTGCCATGTCGTCTAGGAAAAGGGATATCTTGAGAATTCGCAATGCATCTTCCGGAAATGAACGGACGGCCTGTGAGATCGAGGGCCTTGCGTTGGCATTGTTCCTTCGCGCCAGGCCGCGTTCACATGCGTATCCAATACAGGCCACTGGCTTAACGAGATCGACTATCCTGGGTTCGTTAAGTTTGGTCGGAGATTCTCGTTGAAGAACAGAATTGGCAACAGTAACCGAGTTCGTGGTTTCGGAAACTTCGTGTTGGTGTTTTAGTCCCACGAGCAATTGTCCTTCATCGCGTTCTCATGGCCCAGGCGGAGGAGATGGATTGGCTAAGCCTCGAGTGGCGATTCGGTCCTTGAAATTTAACTGTCGCGGTAGTCACCGTCTTTTGGAACGAATATATAGTCAGCAAAACATGAGGTCTCGGCGGCATGGTCGTGAGTAGTGGAATTTTTGACAAGGTCGGATTCACCTTCGCTGGCTGTAGGGGTGGGCGGCATCGCACCTCCATGCATCGGCACATGTTGGCCTGGCTTTGCAGTCCCTGGCCGAGACGTAGAATGAAGCGGCCTCTGAGGGAGTTCCATCTGGGAAGATTGGCTTGTCGGGACGAATGTATTACCTGTTATAGGCTGTCGTTGGTTTCGACCGCCACTGCCTCCATTGCCGTCTTTGTTCTGGAGCTTCGCTTCCATCTCTTTGAGCCGCGCCTCCAGGGCCTGTAGTTCAGACTGCCCATCGGTGACGACTTGTTTCCTGTCCATACAAAGACGACATCAGCCATTACATGCTCTAGGCTGCTTACGGGGCCCCTGAAGGGCTCAGAGGTGGGGATGGGCCTCTGTGTGTGCATGTGTTCTGTGAAACGTACCGCTTGTCCACCTGTTCGCCTAGGTCGGCAATGCTGTTCTCGATACGGAAGATGTCCATCAATTCGGCACTGAAGGAGCGCGCAATCGTGCTGGATTGAGACGACTGGTTAGCTTGACTTGTTTGGGGATATTGGCAGCCCCCCGCACACTGTGAATAGCAAGGTGCGATATCCAATCCAGGGGTCGGGAGGGCTCACGATTGCGGACGGCGGCCGTTGGGCACCCAGTCACGATCGAGTTCCTCGTCGGTTCGGTCCATTGTTGATTAGTTGCTTAGAGCGTCTGTGGGCGGAATATCCGGCAAGGGTAAGAGATAGATGTGACGATATAGGTAGGCAATTTGCAGATGTTCAACGTCGGGATCTGGGGGGATCTTGAGGATCTTGGGCGGGCCAACAGGTCGACGATGAGCAGAATGGTAGGTGCCGTGAATAAGTTGTGTCAATAGGGTAAAGTTGTAGGTAAAGGGGGCGAAAGCTGCTACTAGTATGTAGATGGTGTGCAGGTGGTTATTAACTCATGGGGAGTCTGGGACTCTGGCGGTGGAGAGGGATTAGAGCATGGACGCAAATGGGGATGGGATCCTCGACAGGACGGAGGGAGTCGAGGACTAGGAGGGCATCGCTAGGCAAGCTAGAAATACAAATGACCAATAATGAGCTAAAGGTAGCGGCATGGCACCTTCTGTACCTCCTGTACCTACATGAGAGCTGCATAAGTGGGTTGTAGTGGCATTGGATGGGTGCATTGGATGTCGTGTGAGGGAAAAAGGTGGGAAAAAGGGGGCCCAGCGGCTGCAGTTAGCGCACCTACACGTGTACGGGTATATAAGGGCGTACCCGCGTTGGGCAATGCCTGTGCAGGCAGGGCCGAGTCAAGGGTCGAGTCAGGCCGGGCAATTGGCTGCAAACGGCCGGGGCAGGCGCACGACCCAGCGATTACGAAATACGAGTACCTACATGCCAATGATGGGGAGCGATGATGCTTGCGGTGCGTTGCATTCCAGGCCGGAGGGGATCGATTCTTTCTGTCCAGGATGTCCTGTCCTTTCCTGCCCGGGACTTGCACCTGCCTGCGCTGCTCGGACCAAGAGCGCTTCAGCTCGGTAGTCTGTACCAGGCCAGTACCTGGATTCCGGTAGTTAGTGCAGCGCTTTCGGGTGTTAGCGCAAGTCCTCGCTACTACTAGTGGGAGCGACTAACACCACAGTAGTGTGACAGTACTACTCGCACGCAGCAGGTACTGCTACAGTATCCCGTACTCGTACCGACCTGACTGCCTGTGCTTTCGTAGCGTGCTCGGCACAGTGCCCCCAGTGTACTCGCACCCACCAGGTATCGGCTACCCCAGGGCACTGTCGCCCTGGGACCAGCGCACTGTAACCGTCACAGTGATCTTGCCTTACCGACGCACCTCCTGATAATCTTACGCTGCACCCTGTGCCCTCGAGTTCCACCGCTGACACTTTATTTTCTTTGACGGGCTCGCATCCAAAACATGAGGTCCTGCCGTGCCACCGACGGTACTCATACATATACAATGTACAAAGGGAGCGAAGTGGATGTCTTCATATGCCTTGAATCCAGGTCAGCCATGCTTCCTCCAAATTCAGATGGCTGACGTGAAATACTCGTACCTGTACGGCAGTGTACACGTACGATGATAGCAGCTGTCCCCATCCGAGGTCGAATCGCTGGCACATGCAATCAATACTCAGTTGCTGACGTGTTTTCGCACGTTCGTAGTGACGAGTTTCATAATCATCGGTTGTGTTTCTCCCGTCTTCCTGGGATCTTTATCGTACTTGCAATCAGTTCACTTGAACACAGCCTGCGGCATAGTGTAGGCACATCAACTGGGAGCGTGATGTTGGTGTTCCTAACCGCTTGAATGTGCTTCACAATTCAAGAAAGAGAGCGCCATAATTGTATCCATGGAAATGGTATAACATATCTCTCCTTTGACTTGTTCTAGCCAGGTATGTATGCCGATGCTGTTTGCCGTTTCGACACTTATCTTGACTTTACGGTGGACTGAACCATTCCGACTCAATGGCAAGACTTGGGGATGAGTCTTATCCATTCAACCCGTCTCAATCCGACTCATTCTCAAAGCTAGCTACGTACTTTACACTTATTCTCAACTACGATTGCGTGATCTGATCGGTCTGATCGGAACTAAGCAAGTACCTACGAGTAGCTGTGGGAATTGATACCACCTAACTATGATTGAATGGGAAGATAGATCATCGGCTGCATCAAGTGCCTTCTAGTCTTACCTAGCTCACGATCACGTCCTATGAGGCACTTTATGGCCGACTCGATCATACTAGGTACTGGTGGTGTGTGTTCTAGGTTCTGCGCAGGGGAAAGTAATCGTGAGCACGTGCAACGCCGGCGCAACTTCACATGCCAATCCAACAACATTTCTCATCTCATGAAAACAACTCACCACCTCAGGTCAAGTGAACAAGATTACACACACTCACACATTACCAACATTATCAGATCCCCTCTTGTTTTGTTTTATACTTACATCTTCTCACTATAACCGACGATTTATTTTCTTAGTATCTGCTATGCCGTTTTCTCACTCTTTCGTGGCATTGAGTCGTACGGATTGTTTGGATGAACTCAAATTACGTAATACACTCGTTATCGATTAAACGATAAGCCCGATAAGATAAGAAGATAAGAAGCACTTTACTAAATCCGTACTAGACCTGGCCTTCCATCTCATCATCAACTGTCAACTGCTCAGGCCTTCTCTAGGAATCCAGATCTGAGCTCCATCAAGTCATTCCTGCTTGGCGCGCAAAGTCAGCAACAGATCTTACAAACCCGCTGCCCAATCACGTGATATACTGCCAGACATCCTCTCACTCTGACAAAGAACTGCAACGTGAATAGCATCATCCAGACACTGCGTAATACGGCATACTGACCACCCCGCCGCGATCGAAGTCGCCATCACCCGCTTCTTCTTTCATCCAGACAGCATTTAGTCAACCCCGTCTCATCAGTATGCCCTCAGCCGCGTCCCGACCCTCGTCCATGGGATCTGCCCCAGCCTTGTCCAGCTGTGCTAACCTACGCTAGATCCTGGCGCCGATTCACCATCTTCAGCGTCGCGACCGGCCCCTCGACCACGGCCGAGGAGCATATTGGGGCATGAATAATATAAGATTTGCAGAGTATACGCACCTTGAATCATTGTTCCTCTTCCAGTTAATTAGCAAGTACGGCTTTCTCAACGGCAGCTTCGAGCGCATTGCCCAGGAACTCCGCACCAACTCTTTGGTCTTAGAGCAGGCGAAGTATGATGCGGGCCGGTTAACACCCGACGCCCTTCGGCAGTTTGCCCTCCAGCTGCTCAGCGAGGAACAGATATATGAGGCTGGGGCGGCCGCCGAGAAGGGGGCTAATGGCCTGTCGCCGACATCTAAGAAGCGGAAGCTTCAGAACCCGCCGCTGCCTACACTGGAGGAAGCCCACGCACATCCCGAGAAGTTGCCTGTACTAGTGGATCGATTGTATGCGAGGTTTCGGGAAGATCTTGTCCGGCAGATTCGGGAAGATGAGAGGCTATACCTGGAGCGAGAACGAGAGATCGATGAGATCGAACGAGGCGAGTGGGATGAGAGGATAAAGTACGAGAAGCGCATGAATACTGTTCACACGGGAGTTCCTGATGAAGCGGCGACACGGCCGCCCAAACCAAGCGGTTATGCCTCGCCGACACCAGCTGCGATTCGGGCTCCAATACCAGTCCAGCCTAAAATACAGGAGCCAGTGAAGCCAGTTGAACCGCCTCCTATTCCCACTTCTGTCCCTCCTCCTCCCACTCCCTCTACCATTCCTTCAACGGTTCCGCCTCCGACAACGGCTCCTCTCGCGACTCCTATAACAACGCCTCTTGCGGCTCCGCCTCTCGCGGCTCCCACAACCAGTTCAACGATACCTTCTCCTGTGCCCCCTCCCCACGCACTCCATGGGAAGTTGCCATTTCAACCGCCTCCTTCTCCGCTGGTCCCAGCAACTGCTTCAGCAATGCGACCTGCCAGTGAACAACGGCATTTTACGCCCGATGGACGAACGCCACCGGAGCGTACTCACACTCCAACTGCTACAACACCTGTTCTTCAGCCTCCGCAGATGGTCCCAAGCTGCGGTCCGCGTCCGGCTTCCACCATGCCACAGCCGCCGCTGCATGTCACAGATGGCACTCAACGACCCGAAAGTTTGCCAAAGGCCAAGAGTCCAGCGCCAGGTCAGCCAGGCCAGGCTCAACCACCACCTGCCCTCAAATGGGAACCCCCTTATCAACCTCCCCATCACCCGCCACACCAGACGCCTGTCCCATCACCACGCCCTCCTTACACTCAAGCAACGCCTAGGCCTCCCATGTACTCTCCCCATTCTCAACCTGTCCATTCGCAAGCAACCCAGCACACACCCCAGCATGCACAGCATTACGCTACAGGCAGACAAACCCCTGGGCAAATGGCTCCTCAACCTCAGTTTTCAACGCCAGTAACCAGTGCTGCACCCCCTTCGGTTCTCTTGCCCCCGCAAACTGCTGGTCAGATTCCGCCTCCATTACCGTCCTTGCCTGTGAATGCAACTCCAGATGGAACCGGACAGCATGGTCTGCACCAGCGACCACCCTCCACGCCAGTCATTCCTTCTTCTACACCCAGTACTCACAGAAGCACATACGCACCGCATCAAACACCAGTCTTGCCAACCTCAACGCCCGGCCGGCCGCCTACTGTGCTGGCAGCCACCCATCCTGCCATTGTGGCTGCCAAAGCGTCGCCACAAGCAATACAGGCCCCTCAGCTACCAAGCTCAGCTCGGCATCTGCCTCAGCCGCCCCCTCATCCCCATCAACAGTCCTCTCATCCACAGCTTCCTCATCCGCAACCTCCCACACAGCCCTTATCTGTTCCAACTACACCGTCTCAACCAAAACACCCCAAGGGCATTTTACGCCCTTACAACATGCCATATGGGCAGCAACCTAAGCCGCTTGGGAGTTCTATTGATTCAGTACCACGACCTCACGTGCCCGTCCAGACTCCACTTTCAACGCCACAAACATCGCCCTCTTCTTCCTTTTCCCAAGCTCAAACGCCATCGGGTGTTCATGATTCTTCGTATGTGTTGAGAGGGCACGGCACTAAGTGGGTATCGACGCCGACTCCATCAACTCCTCGCATTAGGGATGTGACATACATTGAGAATGAAAGCCCTGCTTATGAACCATACAGTCCTCCTAGGCAACAAGCTCAACTATTCAAGGGATGCGCGAAAGTCGAGAGTGGAACCAGCAAGCCTGACATAGGAACAGATACTAGCAAAGCCCGACCTCGGCCACCACGAGCAGTGCAAAAAGTAGAGAATACACCGGAGACTGGAGAAACCCCTGCCGAACCGGAACAGCCTGTTGCAGTCATTAAAAATGAAGAGGCCACGCCGCAGGGATTTCAAGAATCTGTAGATACGGGCTCCAGTGAGACAGCCAACGGCACGCCAACAGAGGCCAACAGCTTTGCGAACAAGCGAAAGCGGCAGGATAGCCCCCCGGCTCGTGAACCGCCAAGGCCTGCAACCCATGTTCTCTGGACACGCGCATTTCACAAGATTAGCATGACAGCTCTAGATCAAATTATTGGACATCGGTATGCCAACATGTTTGCCAATCCCATTAAACCGCGGCTCGCACCAGGATACTACGATATCATATTACGCCCGCAGGATCTCAAGCGCATACAAAAAGCCATCACGGCAGGGTCGAAAGCAGCCCAAGCAGCTGTAGCTTCCATGCCTGAGGTTGAAGTCAACGCAGCTGGTGTCTGGCTTCCTATATCCGTTGATTTGGTTCCACCTCGAGGTATCATCAACGTTGCACAACTCGAACGTGAACTGATCCACATGTTCGCCAACGCTATTATGTACAACCCAGATCCCCAACGTGGCCTTGGACCTTCATTCCTGAAGAGCTATCAGTCGCATCCCGAGGAAGGAGAGGATCTCCGTGGATATGAATTTGATGAGAATGGCGTGGTGAAGGAGACACGCAACATGTTTGCCGAGGTGGAGAAGCTGCTCGGAGATCTTCGTAGTGAAGTGGTGCCCCGGTTCCAACAAGCCATGGGAACGGGCAGTCGTAGTGTGAGTGCCGCCGTGGGCGAATCGAGTGCGGTCGAAGACGACGGCGGTGACGAGCAAGGTGGTGATGCGAAGAGACGAAAGACGCGCGGCTAGCCGACAGTAGTGTGACTTGGTAGTAGTAGTTGCCCCTGATACTACGGTTTTTCTTGGACATTGAGCTCATAAGGGAGTTGCCGTTGACGAGAATGTATCGTTACATATCGCTATCAAACAAGTAAAATAAACGAGAAAAACACACTCCTATGCGTCTTCAATGTGAGACATGTGTACTAGCGAATACAGGGACGATTGGAGCTGGCTTTCCAAGAATTCTTTTCGAATCTGTACTGTAACGTCGAGTAAGGGGTTTTGTGAGAGAGCATTCCAAAGACCGCCGCCGGACCTTAACTCGTAAGTTGCATATATACATGTTAAATGCATACTCGATACGTACACCCCGCAATCTGTAAGTAAATATTTACACACACTCCAGGCGCGTGAACATGGACAGGGAGGAGCAACTTCAACACGACCGTCGCCTCCTAAACCTCACCATCTACCTCATCAATTTCTCTAAAATCTCATACTTGCTGAATTTTGATTCGAGGTTGCTGTCAATTTTGCTCTCCAGGATCGCATTCGACATTTTGGGTCGAGGTCACTCTGCAGGCCCAGAGAAGCGCGTCGCGCATTTCCTTTAACAGGCGCTTCTTCGGTCTGCGCTAAGATACAAGACATGGCTCCACGGAAATACGTCGCGGATTCCGAGGATGAAGACGAAGGAGACGATACCTCATCCGTATCGTATCATGAGGAAAGCGTCGTTGAACATGCGCGCCCTGAGCCCGAACAGCTCAGTCCGCAGCACCGGCCCTCCAGCCCAGACGAAGTGACGGGCATCGAGAGGCCGACGAACGTCACGGAGTCTTCGTTCTTCAGGGATGTGTATGATCGGCAGCAGACCCTTGCTGTGCAGCAGTCGTATCTGATTGAGAAGATCGTGCGACAGAGTCAGCAGGCGGCGAGTACTGGGATTAGTGAGGATGTTGCGCTCCCGCAGGCGAGGAAGGAGGTAGCTGAAGCGTCGTTTGCCACTGAGGTCACGTCGCCGATGATTCTGAGTAGGGCGAGGATGAATCGCGCGCTTGTCAGTGATGGGGCTTCGGAGATTACGACGCCGCGCATGAGCGATAATAGGGGGCTTGAGTGGGAGGTTCCGAGCAGTCCTGCGAACGTGGGTAGTCGATTTGGTGCGAGCAAGAGGAGCAGCGACGCAGTGGTATCAGGTACTACTGCGTCAGAAAGTGCCATACAGGAAACCCCTCTTGAAGATAGACGCAGAACGAGTCCGGAGCCGGCGGCGAAGAGGGCCAAGTTGTCGCATGATGAACCCGAGTTGCCGTTGGAGTCGGCTAATTTCTATATTGCGGCAAGTCATCTGACGACGATGCAGAAGCTCGAGTATCAGAAAGTGAACATAACTATGAATGCGTTTACTGGTCCTGCGGGCCAGCAGTATAATCAGAGGTCTAGCTATGCTGCGACTATCCCCTATTCTACGCCGAGCGGGTACTCGTCTATCCCGCCGTGGGAGAGATCTCCTGCGCCTGCTAGTTCTCGGCAGAAAGAGGTTATAAACGTGAGTCCTAGCATCGATATACGTGCTCTACTTGGCTACTGACGGTTATGATAGATAAGTTCTTCACCTGATGTGATTGCATCTGAGTCCAAAACTCCCAACAAAACGAGCGGGGCTGATTCTGAAGAAGAGAGCTTCGTGCCAGAAACGACCCTCAAACCTGACACTACCTCTCGGCGTCGGACACCAGTTAGCAAGAAAAAGGAGACAGTCTATGATGAAGACGAAGATGAGCTGTGCCAGGACGAGACTTGGGATCCGGACCTGCCGCCTCCGGAACTTTACAAACCCAGGCCTTCGAGACGAAGGGCAGCAGCAGCTGCTAGCATCACAAAAGTCGACAGTGACACTGATGCCCCTGAGGAATTGCCGGACGAGAGAGCGAGACAAACTTCACGTGTGTCGAGATCCGCAGCACCAGTTTCAAAAGAGACAGACCCCTTAGAGCTACCGTCTGAGTCTCCTCCAAAGGCGCATGGACGTAAGAAAAAGCAGGATGTCACTGAATTGCCTCCCTCAGAAGCCGAGGTAACTGAAGAGTTCTATCCGGGAGAAGATCCCGATTTTCTTGGGGAGGAATCAGATGCAGAATACTCAATACCGAAACCTCAAAAGAAGCGAACGCCTGCTCGCAAAGCCGAGACACGGAAAAATACTAAGAAGGCATCACCGGAGCCACCAAAAGCTCAAGAGCCGCAGAGATCGCATTCCCCTGAGCAAGATGATGACTCAGATGCATCTGACATCGTCGTAAGAAAAGGAAAGACTACAGATAGGAGGAAGAATAAGCCCACTAAGGAAATTGAAGTGGTTTCCTCAGAACAGGATGACTATACTGATGAATCCCACGTAGTCCCAAGAAAGGGGAAGACCTCGGACAGAAAGAAGACCAAGTCTACGAAGCTGATAGAGGTGAATCCATCTGACCAGGACGATGAGACAGATGAATCTGATTTTATCGTAAAGAAGGGCAAAACAACAAATGCAAAGAAGAATAAGACCACGAAGGAGGTGGAAGTCTATTCCTCTGATCGGGATGATGACACGGATTCATCGGACATAGTCTCAAGAAAGAGAAAAACAGCTGGAGCCGACAAAAAGAAGGCCAAGCCCGAAAAGGAGACAGAGTCAAAAGAAACCAGGCCGCCCTGTCGCGAGGTGAACAGCAACTCAAACAAGACGCCCTCCAAACAAGATGTCGACAGCGATCTGCACACTCCATCCAAAGCAGATTCAGCTGGCGGAGAACCGCCCACAAAGGCCACAGAATCCAAAGACGAAAAGCCAATTGCGAAGAAGCAGCAGGTCCCAGCCGCAACGCCGGCGAAGGCCTCCTACAGAGTCGGACTGAGCAAACGCACTCGTATTGCACCCCTGCTGAAGACGATCCGAAAGTGAATTAACGCGTCGTGGGGGTCATTTTTTGTACTGTATGCACTCGTACGGACTATGGATTTCCAGCTGCGGTTCTTAGCCCGCATAACGCGCCGCTGTTACGAGTAGATGTTGGGATCCCCCTCGCGCTAATTGAGTCAGGGTATACCTAGTCTGCCTCTGGGGATGGCCAGGGCCTGTATGGAAACGGGTTTGTAATTGTCATCGCGAGACGACAACAATGCGTTGGGCATGCCTACTTGGGAAATGGTACGAGACCTGAATATGCAGTCTTCTAGTCTTGATTCATACATTCCTCCGAGGCTGACTTTGAGAGGGTTGTTGGGGGGTTTGGGATGGGTGCGCTGACAGTTAAGGCGTGGAGTGCGGAATAAAGGGGTCCCCGCTCGTTCCTTGGCATGATCCGTCTTTCCCGTCCGCCCGTATTCCTTATTTCGTAGTGTGGCCGTTGGGAGTCGATTATGGATTACTCAACGATGGCTTTACTTCGTCATAGCAAAACGACAGCTCTTCGCATGGAAACCGAACTCATCGTGGTGTCTTACTACGAGTAATCCGTAGAGAACCTCGGTTTCTTGCCAAAGCACTTGT
Organism: Xylaria sp. L1 SY-2022; assembly: GCA_023079495.1. Lineage (NCBI taxonomy): Eukaryota > Fungi > Ascomycota > Sordariomycetes > Xylariales > Xylariaceae > Xylaria > Xylaria sp. L1 SY-2022. The sequence goes on along the minus strand of JALIDW010000001.1, from coordinate 879,697 downwards.
ATAGGTAGTCAGCTGTCTTGGTATCGTCGTTGACATACGCGAATCCAATTCCTATTAACGAATACCATTACATACAATTTGTCCGTAGCCCGTCAACGCCATCATCCCATCCCTAAAGAAGCAACCGTGAAACAACCTATATACTAAACAAGCCTCGCATCACCACCACTCTCCAACCTCGCCGCCTCCCTCTTCAACAGATCAACCTTGAGCAACCGATACGCCCGCTCGATCCGTTCCCTACCGGCCGGATCGCGATTCAGCGTCCGCGACGCCGAGTACGTGCCCGCGAGCAGACCGAGCTCGCCGCCGAGCAGCGTCCCGCCGAGCCCGAAGAAGAAGTGCGCGGCGAAGTCGCCGAGGCGCGTTGGCCCGACGAGACGGATGGTGTCGGGGATGGGTTCTGGGGATTGTTATCACAACTTCTCAATAGGGGGGTTTTATTTCAAAGTAGTGAATGTATAGTAGTGTCTGCGACGCTATGTAGTAGATGGAAGAAACGTACCCTGTCTCCCACTCGGAAACACGACGGCAGTCGGTTTCTCGGCGGCGCGGAACGCGGCGAACATGTCGGTGCGCAGGCGGCGGAGGCGTATGCTGCCGTAGATGCCGAGCCCCAAGCCAAGAATGGAGCCGATGGTCGAGGCCGAGGTGACGCGCTTGGTCGCTTTGCGCAGGGTCTCGCGGTCCGAGGGTTGCAGGTCGGTCTCGGCGCGTTTGTTGGCGAGCTGGACGAGTTCGGCTTGTTGGGGGGGTTTGCGGAAGGGGGGTTAGGGACATTTTGGTGGTTTCAGGGGCTGAGGATTGTGGCTTTGTGAATGTGAAGTTAGGAAAATGATAGTTGATGATACTGGGAGTCGAGAGCAGCATGTGAAGACGTTGATCTCATGAAGCCAGAGATGTTATTGTGACATCACCATCTTGCTAGGTCCGCTGACTTATTTTAGTCGACGATCTTGTTGTCTTCTTTAGTCAACAAACACTTACTTACTGCAGTCTGAAGCCAATTAATTCACAACTTGAAGTAATTATTATCAATCCAAAAAATCACCAGAAGAAACAAAAGAAGCAGTAAATGAAGTCCAGGAGTTCAATTCCCTCACTTGAATGTCTATAAATACAGTGATCATACACTAGTCGACCGTCCCCAAAGATCCCCGTTGTCAACTAGAACCACCACCAACGTCCTCTTCACATAATCGTATCCCCATTAACGTCTATAATTATGCATTATTCTATTCGTACAGAAACATACCGAGTCATAGACTCAGCAGCTTAGATGGCACCAGCCCGGAGGGAGAGGGTCTTGCAGTCGAGGGTGGGCAGCTTGAGGATGTCAGGGCGGTAGCCGTAGTACAGCACGAAGTTGTCGTTGATGGGGCAGGCCCAGAAGCCTAGGAGGAGTTAGCTGGCTGCGATTCATGTTGTTGGTTTGAAATGGGGAAGAAAACTCACCCTCGGCAGTGCCGTTGTAGGTGATCATGTTCTGGCTGTCGAGAGCGAAGCCCTCGATGTTCTTGCCCATGATCGTGGTGACCTTGACGACGTCACCCTCCTCGTGCGCAGGGATGTGGACACCGTACTCGCTGGGATTGCTGTCAAGCTCTGTAGGGAGAATGGTAAGTAACAAATCGTACGATACAAAGATAAGAGAGAAAAGGCTTCTCGTACCGAAGGACAGCGACTTGCCGTCGAAGTAGGCAACGTCGGGCTGGTAAGCAGCGGGGCGCTGGACCTGGATCTCGTTCTGGCCAGCGGCGATGTGGGCGTTGATGATGGACCAGTTCTCAATGCCGGCGTTGCTGTAGGCAGTGAGGTGGTACTTGGGGGTGGCAGCCGCGGAGGCGGTGGGAGCAGCAACGGCAGCGCCGGCGAGGGAGAGAGCAGCGACGAAGGAGGAACGCATTTTGATGGTGTTGTTTGGAATAGTTAAGCTTGAAAAAGCGAAAGAGAGTGAGTTGTAGTAGTGAGTTGTTGTGTTGTGTGAGTGTGTGTGAGTGATGTCGAATAGAATAGGTCTTGAAGAGTCGTCGTCTTGTCGACTTATATATTCGAGATCCTCGGACTACCCCGTCCTCAACGAAGCCATCCCGCCTCCCCTCCTATTCCCACTGCGGCATGTATCGCAATACGAGTCGCCGGTCGCATCTCCATCGCGGCAAATGCAGCCCTAGTGGAGACCATCCAAGGATGGCTTTAGTTCCCTAACCTCCTCTTTAGCCCCTTTAGGACAACGTGCACCCCGTTGCAGCCCTTCGCAATTCCCGACCCCGTAAACGCAGACCCAGCCTTTCTACCCACCCACCCACCTAGGTAGCGAGGGTATCCGTAGATGTGCCCAGGGAATTGACGCGTAGGGCGTCCAATCCACAAGCGAAGCTGCGGTGAAGATCACAGCCACGAAGAGCTACACCCCGTTGAGCTCCCCAGCTTCGTATTGGCAAACACGGCGCTTGTCCACGCTAGGTTAGAGAACTGGGCTGACAAGGGATAGGGCGATGTCAGGAGGCCGGCATCGTATCGTATAGCAAATTAATCCGTAGTCCGAGTTGCAAGCGACGTTAGCGACATCGAAAACGGCCAAGTCTGTTCTCCGCTATACTTAGAGAACGTCGACAATACGATCGTATTACCCATCGGCCTACCTCCACGTATCGTACCTAGTTCAGCTACCAACTCCGTAGTTCCGGCAAGGAGAAACATACGATGCAGACCAATCATCATCGGTTATGTGTGAACACCCAAGTGACCGTGCGACTGTGGTGCGGTATGTATTCCGTAGAGACCTCTCTGTCTCTCCTCGCATCTTTATTTTTCCTTCCAAACTACCTGGTAGTAAACAACGGCTTCCATAAACCCATGCCCGGTTGATACCTGGACCCTTGACTTCTTTCTCTTCTTTTTGAGGAACTGTAACATATAAACCACAAACACCTTGCCAAATCAATGCTGCCTTGCGCAACTTCATTCAAATCCATCTCATACTGCGACACGACAAAATCCACCACCAAACTAGACACATTTCGGTAAAAACAATCCGGGGTTGCGACGAGACCTTGCTTTCTCCACCCACGTACGGAATGGGCACCCAGTCTCTAGTCTCGGTACCCTTGCTGGAATATATTTAGGAATGCTCCATTTCTTTCTTAGCGATCCGGTAAGGCCGTCGCCGGCGCCGTCCTTATACACTATGTAGATACCATGAGAGCCTGCCTCTTGCAAACAGAAGTGATACACTGCTACGTTCTCGTACGCTATACTTGATTACGCGTAGCCCAGCGTCCTCTGCCACGGGGTGGCTCTGGCTTCTTCTGAGCCGGGATATCGTCGTCATCGGAATCAGACCCCGACGAGTCCATGTCGCTTTCCTCGGAAGAGGCAAATTGAACGATAGTCGGTCCCTCTCGTTTGCGTGGAGTGGACTCGGGTTTTTTGCTCTCGAGTTTCTTGGTGTCAGGTTTCTGGAGGACCTCAGGTTCAGTCTGCTCACGCACGGCACTAGCTCCACGTTCCTCGGCATCTGTGGCTGGGGTAGAAGGATCCGATTTTCGGACAGGCGTAGCCGTTCTAGGACTATCCCGGCCTCTAATGCGGATATTCTTCTTTCCCTTCAGTGCCAACCGCTCTTTCAGAGACATAGATGCCAGGTTCTTAGGGGCCCCCGGAACGGACTTGGGAGCTGGCTTGGGAACCGACTTGGGAACCGACTTGGGGACTGCAGAAGGTGCCGTGCTGCGCCGTGCAGGACGAGCCTCAGCAGGACTACGGCCCTGCACTCTTCGTGCCGGCCGTCCTTGCCGCTTTGGCTCCGAATCAACGGACTCTGAGTCTGATGAATCAGATGATGAGTCGTGCTGCTGTGGCTCCGCATCTATTGGCTCTGTGTCCTTCGGCTCCGTGTACGTTGGCTCCGTGTCCATTGGATCAATGTCCATTTGATCTGCGTCCATTGGCTCCGCGTCCGAGTCAGGTGGATTCTGTGGCGACTCCTCATCTTCAGGTTCCGAGTCTTCAACCGGTGGGTCCCGTGACCGGAGTCCGCGCCGCTTCGGCTCCGTAGAAGGCGGCGATGGACTCTTGGCATGTGAGTTTCGTGGTGGTCGTCCTCGCCGTTTTGGTTCTGTAGCAACTGGTCTTCGTGCTGGCCGTTTCGGTTCTGTACCAACTTCGGGACTTCGTGCTCTTCGTCCTCGCTTTCTACCTGACTTTCGCGGAGTCGACTCAACACTTGGCACATTCTGTTCGGTAGTATCCGCATCAACAAGAGACCGGAATGCGTCCGCTGCTAGATCCTCGGCAGAAGGCTCTAGCTCCGGAGCAAGTGGAAGCTCCACGGAATCTACAGCTCCCATGAGACCTGGATCGTCAATGTCATCCGGCGAATTTTCAATGTACGACTTCCTGGGTTTAGCATGACGTAGTGATAGCCGGAATGCATCATTAGCTTGAGCCGCCGATGTGTCTCGAGCTGCTCCTTGTCCTTCACTCGTCGTGGGTTGTTGCGTGGACGACTGGTTGGAGTTTGGTGTGGGAGGCACATCATTAAGACTACTAAGCAAAGCCGGGTCGAGGTTGATCAATTGCTCAAGGTTACCGTTCTTTGGTCGTTTACGGTAACTTGACGACGAATCTTTGAAGTCTGGATCGTCGTTTTGTTCGAGCCTCGCCTTTCTCTTAGCAAGGCGTAAGGTCTTCTTAACATAATCAGACATCTCAAGGTCGCTCTTGAGGGCTTCGGCAGTCGGTGCCTGGAAAGGATCGAAGAGAATTCTGTCCGTGCTTTCGTCTTGATTGTAAAAGCCCATGCCCATCATCCGACCTCGGTTTAGCATGGAAGAGTCGATGGGGTCGGGGTAGATAGAATCGCCTCCCGTATCCTGTAATCCAGGCATATTCGCCGTTTCAGCTCGAGGGCCCATACCGTCGAGGTCCTGCGGTTCAGTTGGGTTGCCATCTCTGTCCGTATCAACATCGTGGGCACCATCAGAATCTAAGGCGGCTAGCGGGTCTTTGGCCTTCTCAGCATCGGCTTGCTGTCTCAGCCTACGCATAAGTTTAGACTCTTTGCTGCGATTGCCTTCACCAGACACTCTCAGCCAGTTCATGTTCGAAAGTCGGAAATCAACAATGGCTTCTACACTCCTATCGTCTGCAATGGGACGCGTGTCGTGGCCCAACAGTGTATTCCTTGGAATGTACGGCTCAGTATTTCCGGCTTGCCGGCATCCACCACAATTGCAGATCTTGAGGCACTTCGGGCATTGCCAGTGCTCTTGCTCCATCACAGTCTGGGGCATCAGATCGAACGCTCTCCATAGCACACCATAGCAGTATGCTGTGTTGCAAACGGTGCAGACGGCCAGTTTGTAGTCAAGGTCTCGGTGAGAGCAAACATGACAGTTACGAGTGGCACCATCCTTTATCTTCTGCCGTTCTCTCTGATGTCTTCTCTTCGTCTGCCTCTTCTTGCGATCTTCCTCGTCCATGTCCTCCGCGTCAGAAGATATCTCTTTCCGCTCGGTCTGTTTCGTAATGTCATTGAATGGCCTTCCTTTCAACTGTTCCTGGCAAATCTGGGCCACCGACTTCTTGCCTCTTGACTTGCGTACTATTTCGAGAGGTTGAGGAGAAAGGTTGATATCAACGAAGCTGTCTTGCTCGATTATCATCGCACGCCAGGTTTCATGTTTATCGACAAGGTGAGACCACTTCCACTGTTCACACCACTGAAGGCCCGAAATGCATAGGCAAGATCGACCCATAACGTAGCATTCCATGCAAACGTCGTAGGTGTCTTCGTCACCATCTACGAGCTCTCGCACACAGTTTTTGCAGGTCAGGAAGCGATTGAAGATGTTGGATCTGCAGTATGAGCAGGTGATGTTGGAGTCGAAGGGGATATACTCAACGTCCATCTGCCTGTCGCCGAACATCTCGTCAACTAGGACTTGGGTGAAGAGTGCGAACAACTTCTTGAAATCACGAGCCATCTGTTTCATACGAACAGAGTTTTGCGCGAGCTCCTGGCCGAGGCCCAGCCAGTTGGCTTCGGCACCATCCTCGAGTGATCGCAGTTCCTTGGCGTACTTCTCAAGGGTATAATAGATGATGGCCTTGTTCTTATACTGCTCGTCTCGGCAAACAAGTCGAGCCTTAGGAAGGGCCTCATGCAGTGCAAGCTCGATAGTCTCAACGGTTGTTCTGTTCCACGCAACTTTCATGGTTCTGGTACCTCGGTTCCACACTTGATGCGGCGCAAGAGGCGGCACAAGGATGAAATCTCCCACTTTCTGTTCGACGATATAGACGGGGAAATTGGCTCTTTTCCAGGCATTGATTTGGGCGAAATGCCTTTCGATCTCGATATCATGGCCAAGCATCGAGAGGAAATACTCGCGGACAACTTCTCGATCTTTGGTTTCGGTCATGAACCAAATAGAGCTTCCTGGCTTTTCCTTGTCAGTGTCGCCGGATGCCTCGACCATTATGTTTTGTCCCAAACTCGCGCACATCTCTCTATGAGCAGGCGTGTAGGTTCCTTCGTGGCCGACATAGCACATCAGATTTTGCGCCCGCATCTCCGGGGCTAGACTACTCATCAGATCACCAGCAATGGCGGGTGTTCTTTCGGGTCCACCGAAGATATCATCGGACCGAGGCGCTTGGTTTGCATCCTCACTTATGTTTTCATTCATGTAGAACACATTGGGAGGGATGATCTTCTTGAGATGCTGGAACCATGCGTCTGGACAGTCGATGTCCTTGAGGTACAGGCGTTGACGCCGCTCATCACGGAAATTCATCGGGGTCCACTGGTCTGTTAGCAATTTCATAGATCGCAGATAGTGACCAGTAGTCATGGGAATATCGTGGCCCGCAGTGATGTCGCGGACATTCTCCTCTGCCTAATGGTTAGTGGCGACCGTGGCAGCGAGGAAGAGTGCAACTTACGCTTCTTGTCGCATGTCTTCTCCAGCCAGGTGGCACTGAAGAGATCCTTAGGCAGAGCTCTGTCCCATCCCTCGATGACCAAGGGCCGGCCACCTTCGATGACATGAAGCTGGACAAGCTTCTCGAAACCCGCGGGGCCAAGTCGCCGGATCTGGGCGACGGAGATGCGAGTGACCCAGTCGAAGTTGGGGGTCGAATCGACCAGCTTATGAAGGTCGAGATCCGGAGGAATCGGATCGAACTTGGCCTGGGGATGGAGAGCACCGGCCCTCATGTTGAACTACTGAACGAAAGCAAGCGCAGGCGATGTGAAGCGTGTCCGTGAGGATGGACAGAAAAGCGCGGGTCACGATAACCGCAAACGCGTTCACCGTGACGATAGCGACGGATTGGACCGGTTCGCACCAGAACAGGAAGCGAAGTACGGAGAGGTCAACAGACTCGATGAAAGCTAGATGAGGTAGCGAGTCTCTCCATAGCACAGAGCCGTGGAGGGATGAAGACGGTCGGGACAATTGCACGAATAGAAGCGACGGTTACTACGCGTCTTCAATGAATCAAGCTTCCAAGAGGAGGAGGAATATTTAGAGTGGGGTGCTCGGATGATTAATGGGCTTGCTGCCGAAGCAAACTGCGCGTCCAGCGTAGTATCGGTACATGCAGGTACTGAATGGAGCTGGTTGTCTGGCCGTCCGGCACCCGCAGTTTCCTGTGTTTACTTCGTATTTTGGTGTACTTTTACCGAACGTGCTAGGTTGTGCAGGTGCAATGTGAGGAATATTTCGTACATCAGTTGAAAAAGTTACATAATGCGGGCGCTAAGCTGCCTGCGCTAGTCCCAACCGGAGTTAGTATCAAGCACTAAATACGAAGTCCCGCACTGTGAATCCATCACTCGCATACTTCAATATATCGTTTACATAGTTACCTATATATGCATATATAAGGTACGTGATCCGACCCGACTCTGGATTTTGCAGGTGGTCTCACGAGCTCTGCGCCTGGACAAAAGATCGAAGAGCTTCCTTGAAATTTAATAGTGCCATCATAGCGTAGAGTGACGACACCGGGTGTTGATTGCATCTTTAAATCGGGATCTAGTCCTCGGGCCCTAAGGGCCAAGATCTTCTTTCACGTCAAACGGAAGAGCGGTGCTTAAAAGCAAGGTGAGCGTTGTATTCCGTATATCTTCTCGTACAAGATCATCTTGTCTCAAGGTATAAGCCGGCGGCACCGCGTTTGCGATATCTCTTCAGGACAAGCAGTTATACTATGAGCATGTCATCTAGCATGATGACATCTTCTATGAAAACGATTTCACAAATCAGCCGTTAATATAATCATATTACTAGATCTCAGACACCTGAAAAATGTCTTTTGCCAGCGCTTGCGGCAGGATAAAACCTCTTCATCGAGGCGCATTCATATCCAGAGTGTCGCAATCTTACCGGCATGCGTCCATAATCCCCAGGTTAAAGGGGCATGCGGCGCGTGAGACAGCCGTGGGCTTCATAAAGCCAACGTCGCTCATACCAGCACACATCTCTTTAAAATCTCAGCGCCGGACTCATACCCTTGAGACGCCATCCATACCGGAACCCTACTCCCCACCAACGACCGGGTTCCTTTCGCGCCTCCCCCCATCATGGGTCCCCTACGGAGAGCTGATGCGCCTTGACAAACCAGCCGGGACGATATACCTCTTCTTCCCATGTCTCTTCTCAACACTCATGGCCGCACCGCTCGCGACGCCCATGGCATCCCCCCTATCCGTCCTTGGCACCTCCGCGCTCTTCTTCTCCGGCGCGCTCATCATGCGCGGCGCCGGCTGCAGTATCAACGACCTATGGGACAGAAATCTGGACCCGAAAGTAACGCGGACGCGTTTACGGCCCATCGCGCGCGGCGCCCTGACCCCTTTCCAGGCGCTCACATGGACAGGCGTACAGCTCTTCGCCGGGTTGGGAATTCTACTGCAGTTCCCCCCTATCTGTCTGTACTACGGCATCCCCAGTCTTCTCCTCGTGGCGACATACCCGCTGGCTAAGCGCGTTACTTACTACCCTCAATTCGTGCTCGGACTGGCTTTCTCTTGGGGCGCAATGATGGGCTTCCCGGCGCTTGGCGTCGACTTGCTCGCCGCGGACGCTGGCGCCTTGAGAACGGCTGCTGCTCTGCTGTACTCGAGTAACATCGCCTGGACGGTGCTCTACGACATGATCTACGCGCACATGGATATCCGGGATGACGCCAAAGCGGGCATCAAGAGTATTGCGTTGAAGCACGACGCTGAGACCAAGCAGGTGCTTACGGGTCTGGCCGTTGTTCAGATCGGTCTCCTTGCCGGCGCTGGTCTTGCGACGGGTGCCGGTCCGGCGTTCTTCATTGGAAGTTGCGGTGGTGCTGCCTTGACGCTTGGCTACATGATCAAGAAGGTTAAGTTGAAGGATGTTAAGGACTGCTGGTGGTGGTTTGTCAATGGTTGCTGGATTACTGGTGGTGTCATCAGTCTCGGTCTTGCGGCGGATTATCTGATCCAGTATAAGGACGAGGACAGCAAGTCTGCCAGTGAGGAGGATGAAGAGAAGAGCTGAATGGACTAGGAGCAACGTTGATGACGACGAAGATTGTATTTGAGATGTGGAGGTTGATATGGTGTGTATGAATATGCTGTACATTAAAAGTGATCTTCTCTAGTTGTGTAAATATACCAGCTTGTTTGTGTACAATGCGATAGATTAGGGAGAAGATGTGAGATCAAAGATGACATGAGGGCGTCACGCGTCCTGATTGAGATCGTATGATCTGGATCAAGATCATATCATGGCTACAATTTACATGGCATCACATTCTTTTACTGAGAGCACAATTGGCGAACGCGTTGGTGAATCTGTGTGCAAGTCGTCTTCAGCTATTGCAAAGGGGTATCTAGACTACTGTGATAATCATAACTAGGCGCGGTTCATTCCTCGCCGTCAATGATCCTTGTGTAGCATGGTTCAGAGAAGCAGCGCAAGCTACGGCGACTCTTTCCGGACATGACGGGACTACCCCCAGGCACTTTGCACATCAAATAGGAACGGGCACAATCGTGTTGGTGGATGATGCTGGAATCTCTATTGCGGATCCGATCAACCTCGGAAACAGAACTGTGTGTATGAAGGCCCGAACCTATGATGCTGGTAGAAAATCAAGCAAGCCGTGTCGACTCCGCATTCCCCATGGTGAACCTTTAAAACGTCGTCACACAGAATTTTGCCCTCGTTCCTCATGACCCCCCGGCCCGATCGCGTCACCGTTTATGATCTGGGCTTCTCCTTCTTCTCCTTCCACAGGGAGAGCAGACCGACACCGGAAACCTTGACGACCTTGAAACGGACACCAGGAATATCACCCTTGGCCTTGCCCTTGCGACCGAAACCGGCAATGAGGACCTCGTCGTTCTCGTCGACGAAGTTCAAGCAACCGTCGTTGGGGACTATAATTGAACATTGTTAGCAACATCATCCAGGCGACACCGATCGTCTTTCGATCCTCCTGCTGCATGCACACCAGAGTGCCATATCCAGCCTTGCCACTCTTCCTCCCCTGATTCTCGACTGTGTAAAGGAAATGGGATTCGTACCGAAAGCAGTAACCTTCTTGCCGTTCTTGATGAGTTGAACACGGACACACTTTCGGATGGCCGAGTTGGGCTGCTTGGCCTCGACACCGACCTTCTCGAGGACGATACCCTTGGCGTGGGAGGAACCACCGAAGGGGGAGGACTTGAAAGCGGTACCGAGAGCCCGCTTCTTGAAAGCCTTGGAAGCCCAGCGCTGATCCTTGCGGTGGGCGTGCAGCTTGCGGGCTGCGTTAAGTCCACGAGGCTTGCCTTTACCCATGATTGCTGGAGAGAAACGTTGTTAGCCGGTGGATTCGGTGGACTGAGTGATCGTGACTTGAAGGGCGCCCGGGTAGATTTGGGTGGTTCGATGGGATCGCGTCGGGGGGCAAAGCGCAAAGGAATCGAGGAGTGCGCAGATGATGGTCGGGAGGGTGTTCGTTCTTTGGTAATTGGATAGGGACCTACCGATTTGATGATGGGATCGCTGTTGTAGAGTTGTTGGGTGGTTAGATGGCTGACAGCTCTGGTCCTCGCGTGGATAGCAAGTTCTCTCGGTTAATTTTGCACAGAGGGGCGCCCGGAGGTAGAAATTGAAGGGCTTGCCCTAGTGAGAAAAGGTGAGTGGGTGGCTGTGGCGGTGCCATAAATTGCGGTGTGGCTGGTTTATATGTGGCTCAGTTCAATGGTACGTACCTTCCGGGCGCAACTCGAGTTACGTAATGCTTGGCGTCCCCATATTTGCAGGAACAATGAGGTCACTGCCTTATCTCCCCCTACGAGTTGACTGCCTGAGAAGCGGACCACCGTCAACATCGTGCCTCAAGATGTAGCCATGTTCCAAAACAAATTGAAAACAAGCGGCTCAGAAGCTCGCGAGCCTCCCCGAAGTCTCTTCATCCAGCCGCCACCAAGCACCTCACATGGATCTCTCTCAGGGGTTAATGCGACGGCCGGGATGCCACCGTCATCGGACGTGAGGAATTCACAGGTCTCCAGCGGCATGACCGGTCAAAGGTCCCAGGCATCAGCTTCGCTTCATCGCACGGGTTCCTTGCTCAATCCGCAACTCCGACAACTTCCACGTCTCCATACTGGAGACTCAGCTCGAAACGCCGATAGAACCGACGCATTGTGGGCTGAAATGCAAGCGACGCTTGAGGAGGCCGAGCTCTCTGCTAGTGGCGGCACGCGCATTTTCGGACCTGATCACGATCGCAAATTGGCTGAGTTACGGGTTGCCCAGATCGCGCTTGCTCAAGCATGGGGCCGAAGCGAGGCTGACGATGCGGTTGCCGGCGGATCGATTTCCTCTCAGACTGAAATGCGGAATCTCAGGGGCGCCTTGGGCGATGCGGGAGGTTTGTCTGATGCCAGCCGGAGTGCCCTCGGAACGGGAAGCGCGATACCCGGCAACAGTAGTCTTGATGGAGACAAGCTTTGTGCCAAACTGGAAGAAGGAACGGAGCGAGATATTCTCCTTGCCAGAAATAGGAGGGAGGCGAACGACCGGTACTTCAGTAAGGTAGACCAGGGTGTCAGAGATGTTGTCGCCAAGCTCGAGGAGGTCGCCACTGCCATGAGGACTGTTGAGCAGGAGACAAGAGGTGTCTGGGGCGGGGATTCTGCTCCAACAAGCGACGAATCATAATCGGTAATCCTTAATGCTGACCTAGACTCGTTCATGGGAGGGGGAATCTTCACGTTGAGCTCTGAGCCGTCCTAGTTGTGGAAAGACGTTGGTATAGCTCAATAGGCTAATTCAACCCGTCAATAGATGATACCCTACAAAATAGAGTCAACCTTTCCCTTATTATACAGATCCCAGTCAATCAACAAACAACTTCATCGGCGTTAAGGGGAGAAAGGTAGGACAAAGCCGGCCTCCATCGTGAACCTAACATCAGGGGCAATCCGGACGTAGTCTCACACTGTCCTCTGTATACGTAACATGTCCAGTAGGTGCATATATGGCATCACAATTCCAAGAGTTTATTGCCTAACCTGTGCCGATGCAACTATTGTGAATAGTGCCTAACCACATCCCACAGTACAAGTTACAATGCGTGTTTGCACTGCCTATACCCGTTCACTCCTCAAACACTGCTCCGTCTTTCAGGCAACGAGTCCATAGAAATCGATGAAGGCATAGCATCAAACCGGAACCTCATCAAATTCTATTGAGATCTCACCCATCATCGCCGGCATCTTCGAACAAGAGAGGAGAGATGGCAGACTTACGACCGCAGCCAGCAATAGCCCTGGCGCCCTCCATCACCTTCGACCGCATCACACTCACTACCAAGCCAGATGCAAGTCTAGAGTGCTCCCAGGTGCAAAGTGACGGTGATTCGGGATACTCCAAGGTTTTCGTGGTGTTTCTCAACGGACTCATGACACCGCAGTCGTACTGGCTCCCAGTCATGACTTTCATGCTTCGCAAGCTCAAGCTTTCCCTTGCTGGCACTGGCAAGGAAACATCGCGGCCCCAGATGCTGGCATATGACCGATACGGCCAAGGTAGGACGATAGATCGGGACCCGGGCGATGAAGGCAAGGAAGAGGGCTATGGTCACGACTGTCTTGACGTTGTACGGGACTTGCACCAGCTTATCCTTCAGACCACGCAGGACTCACCTAATCATCAAAACCACATCATGTTCGTCGCTAGCTCGATCGGATGCGCCATAGCGCGCTTATATGCGCAGGAATACCCTGGGACTGTGGCGGGCATGTTGTTTCTTGACAGTATCATGGCGAACTCGGATTTTGTTAGCATATTCCCTGATCCAGATGAGCCTGGTTTCGATGCCGGGTCGCTGCCCCAGGACGTCACGCCCGAGATATTGCGCGAGACGCGCACGAAGTTTCGTGAGGTCTTCCATCCAAGTGTAAAGAACCCCGAGAGCCTGGATCGGCGCAACCTGGCTACATTATTACCTGACGCAGACAAACCCTTCCTTGAGCACGGCCCTGACGGTAAAGCTCCATTCGTGACGGTCGTTGGCCATGACCCCGAGTGGTTCGCCAAGGATAGTGCTGAGAGTTTCATGAAGATACCGGTCGCCATATCCATGAATTACACGAACCCCACGTGGAACCGCTATAACGAGGGCCTCGCACGACTGACAAGCCCAGAAAAGTCACTAGGCCCGATCTTTGCGAAAGACTGTGGACACTTCATTCAGAGAGATGATCCCATGACTGTAGCCAAGATGGCTTGTACGATGTTGTCGAACATTGCGAAAGAACTCTTTGGCGAAAGTTTCGCGGGCGCGTAGCTCTCTTGAGAAACCCGACCCGGAAGAATAGGCTGGGTACTGCGTCTGGTTATGAGCAAGCATGAGATGCTGCACTGTTGCGAGCTTAAGGCCTGCCATATAGGTCAACATGGTAATAAGGCGAGGCAACAATATTATGATGGGAACTGCATTGACAGACCTAGAATCTGCTGTTCTTCTCCTTCCTCTTTAAAGGGGAGGTTATATTCGCAATGCAACATCAAATCGATACGTAGTCGCCGCTCTCCCTTGTACATTGTGCATCAATGGTGAAGGGAAGTTGAACATGCGACTGCGATCTAACGTGCATTCTCGACGTTTCTTCTTAGTAGTAGCGAAATGGGGCTCCAACTGTTATTCATAGATCTCTGGGCCAAGGAGAGAAAAGGGGGATATGGCAACTAGCAGCCTGACGACAAAGCAAGCCATCATTTCAATGTCTAGAATAATTAGTATAAAACGTCAATAATAAGGCTCCCTTCAGCTGAGTAGAATCAGAAGATGAGGATAAGACAAGTCTAGTATATGAATCCGTCCTGGCGAAGACATAAAATCTTAGACATCATGTACGGATTGAATGAGGTGAGCACCGTCGCTGAGGTACGCGTTCCTAGTAAGATGCTCCAATCGATCTGTAAATCCGACTCATCTCGAGCCCAAAAATGGAAGGTGAATAGCCGCGTCCCGTGTAAGAAAATTCGGGCCGTCGCGATCTCTCGGCGTTGGTACGGAATACCGGCGGTGCATCGTCGCAGTACCGAAAACAAAGGGGCTTGAAGAAACAAATCGTCCCGCCAACCACCCAACTAACCGTTCCGAGCGTAGATCATCTGTAAACACACTAGCGCACCTGCATCTCATTAGCGAACGAGCCGGTCTCGATCTGGATTGAGACACCGCGCAACCTTTGTCTCAGCGACGGTTACCAATTGAAGGCGGGAAGATGCCGTCGATTGGCTGCGGAAGCAGGTACGAGGACCCAACGTGGGATGAATGCAGACTGCGGACGTCATCTGTCGTGAGCGCGGTCACATTCCTTATTGCGAAGACGGATGGCCCGTTTCGGATCGTCTCTGTTTCTTACTCAGGGCGGTAAGATGGATTTCTCACACATGTGTTCGTGAGGTAGGTGAGTGGTGAGTGAGGATGTTGGTGAGGTAAGAAGAGTGTTCGCAGAATTAAATATGGAAGACATGTCTATCAGGTAGGAGAACTCGTGTCCGGTCCGACTACTTATATCCATCCATCTCGTCCGTGTTTTCCCTTTCTTCACTCGTGACTTACACAACAACAATCTCCTTCCTTTCCTTCTTCGCAGATCACAATTCTCTTTACAAAGTATCTAGCTCAAAATGAAGTTCACAATCCCCATCACAGCGACCCTCCTCGGCGCCGTCGCCGCGCTCCCGGATGCCAAACCGACGGCATCAACAAACTGCAGCACGACGTTCCACACTTCCACAATCAAGCCTTCTATTAGCGCGCCTCCCTCCAATGCACCTCACTCGAGTGCAGACGGCAATGTCAAGGCCACGACCTGTAAAGAGGAGTGCTGGGACAGCTATGCTCCATGCCACGGCACCTTGACATACGTCTCCCTGTACGGCCTAGTTCCCTAATCACTCACCAAAGTATCTTGACTCACATGTTTCGTAGCTGCTTTACGCCTCCCCCCTGCGGAACGGCGACGCGTCCTGAGTCATTCAGCTGCCCGCCCGCGAAGGGTACCGCTGCTTCTGCTTCTGCGAAGGCGACGGCTACTGCAGCCGTACCTGCGAAGAACGCGACGCAGCCGCATGGAGACCATCATGATGAGCATCACGACGAGCAGCACGGACCGCCTCATTTACAGCATCACGGACAGCCCCATGGTCAACCTCATGGACAACATTATGATGGACACCACGAACAGCATCATGATGGGCAGCATGCACAGCCCCATGGAGGACCTCATGGAGGGCCTCATGGATGGCCTCACGGATGGCCTCACGGACAGCCCCATGGAGGGCCTCAGGGACAACCTCATGAACAGCCTCACGGAGGACCTCAGGGACAACCCCATGAACAACAGCCCCACGGAGGGCCTCAAGGACAGCCTCAGGACAAACCTCAGGACAAACCTCAGGACAAACCTCAGGACAAACCTCAGGACAAACCTCAGGACAAACCTCAGGACAAGCCTCAGGACAAACCTCAGGACAAGCCTCAGGAGAAGCCTCAGGAGAAGCCTCAACAGTGATCCAGGGGCAATGAGCCGTGATACGGCCTTTATTCTTCTCGTCCATAGTTTCTACAGACACGGGAGTTTTGTTTCGCCCCTGGTGGGAGTTTAGATTTGCTCCGGTTTTGGTATCATAAGAGTCATTTTCGTACATAGCTTAGAATACTCTCATTTCTTCCTGGCGCAGAATACGAGTTGGGTTATATTCCTTAAAATGAGCATTTCTCGGTTGTGTTGAGGAAGTGTGTCGAAGTCTTGCATTTCGGAGGTAGCTGTCCGTATTCTCGTAGGCAGGATCCGGGCACGCGTACGCTTATATGTCCTTCACCAGCTTATGTACCACTAAGTATGGCACTGTGGCTAGAAGCGTCGTGATATTCATGCTGAGGGACCGTAGCGTATGTTGATATCGACGAGACTAAGGCAAGAGAACAAGAAACGTATTGGACACCAGTGTATCACACCGATGACATGTGCGCTGTAGTATTGAGGATACGTGTTTGTAGCAAGGATCATCGCTCAATGAGAGGTCAGAGGAGATGTAGACGTAATATGTTTCCCATTCGATTCTGCTACGTCAAGAGTGTAAGCGTTCATGCCCTTTCAACGCCACATCTAAATCGTCAGAATCGAGCCATGATCTGGAATCATTGAGTCCGCTTGGGAGCGATGTGTAAACGGCAATCCAAATGGAGCCAGATGAAACAGAATAAGGCCGGGAAAACACATTTGACCACCAAACTCTCGATAGAAAGTTGCTAGAGGTCTGGTAGACGGTAGAACTCGATCTCGAAAATAGGTACCAAACGCAAAAGGCCTGGGACTCAACGAAGAACCGAATATAACCGGGGTATTTTGTATGAACACCGTGAACAGCACATGACGATATCTTGGACCTCCGTGCTGAGCGAGGATAAATCCTATGCGTAGGACACGGCCGATCGACTTGGTCCCCGTGCTACCTTTTCTCCAAGTGGTGCTCTGTAACGTCACGCCGTAAGAGTTATTCCGTTTCGGCTTTTATGACGGACAAGAGTCGAGACGAGACGTCTTGGCAGCTTGGCTACAGTCAAGAGCATCTCTTTATGGAGATATAGCCGATGGCACTTGGATTCGAATCATTCTCGTGATTATGAGCAAATGCAAGGCCAATAAGCCAAATCAACCCACTCGGGGTATGTAATGCCGCGGAATTTGAAGCGGCGAAGCCAAGTTTGGGGATTGACGATGCGGGGGATCGCCGTCCTTGGTGAGATGTTCGATGAATAGGTAGTTGTCTCTCCGTGAGTCGATGTCTAGCAATTGAATTCCCATATTCCGTTCTCCCACGCTACTTCCATATGTGGTTCAACATGGGGTGTTTCGGGGCTGTTCTTCGAGCTGTTTTGGCAGCTACATTGCTGTCTATCGGTCTCGCGGTCCAATCCCCGTCGGGCACTGGTATGAGGATTCGACAAGAAGATGGCCAAAAGATGGTCTTCTGCCACTACACGGTAGGCCTCTGCGCTCAACCTGCGAATGTACTATGACTGAAGGCTTTCGGAAGATTGGGATAACCTATGTTCGGACATCAGCCGCGGACTATGACGACGATATGAAGCGTGCCAAAGCCATTGGAATCGACGCCCTGGCTCTCAATATCGGCGTCGATCCCTACACCGACCAGCAACTCGGATATGCGTACGAGTCGGCGAACAGAAATGGCATGAAAGTGTTCATTTCTTTTGACTTCAATTGGTATCATCCTGATCAGGCCGTACAAGTTGGTCAGATGATTGCCAAGTACGCATCCCGACCTGCTCAGCTGAAGTTTGGGGATCGAGTTGTCGCGTCTTCCTTTGTCGGCGACGGCCTTGATGTCGAAGCAATGAGAGCAGCAGCTGGCAATAATGTCTGGTTCGCCCCGAATTTTCATCCCGAGCAAGGGACTGACTTTTCTGCAATCGGTACGTGACCACTGTCTTTCTCTTACTCGAAGCTTCATGAATCCAATCAGTCGTGGCGCTTTATCACTCTGTGGTATTGGGGAGCTTGCTGTCGTGATATTGTTCCTCTTTCTTAACACTTGGACTGACAAAATTTCTTAGACGGAGCCCTGAACTGGCTGGCCTGGCCGAACGACGGGAACAATAAAGCGCCAAAGCCAGGGGCGAACGTCACTGTTGAGCAAGGCGATCAAGCCTACATATCCGCTCTAAATGGGAAGCCGTACATTGCGCCTGTATCACCGTGGTTCTTCACGCACTTTGGACCCGAAGTGCCGTATTCGAAAAATTGGGTGTTCCCCAGTGACACTCTCTGGTTTGATCGATGGCAGGAGATCCTGCGACTTCACCCGCAGTATCTCGAGATCATCACTTGGAACGATTATGGCGAATCCCATTATATTGGCCGTCTGGACTCACCCCATGGCGATGACGGAAGCAGCAAATGGGTTTATGGCTTCCCTCATGACGCTTTTCTGGACATGGCGGTTCCGTTCATTACTGCCTTCAAAGCTGGAGCCTCTGACCCGGCCCCTTATATCACGCAAGATCAAATGTGAGTAGACTCTCATGTCATGTAAAACGTACCTATAGAGCTTGCCCAGAAGAGTTGCTAAACTGTTCTCCCAGTGTCTACTGGTTCCGACCCACACTCAAGGATCTGGATTGTGATGCCACTGACACTACACTCGTCGATATTCCTGACAACTCCAGTGGCAACTACTTCAAGGGTCGTCCTAATGGGTGGGAGACCATGAGAGATGAGGTTTTTGTCGTCACGCTTTTGACCGAAGCAGCATCGTTGACAATGAATGTGGCGGGAAACAGCGTGACCGTTGATGTCCCCGCAGGAGCAGCAATGAACTCCATTGGTATGGCACCAGGTGAGGTTTCCTTCACGCTTAGCCGAGCAGGTGGTACAGTTCTTCAAGGAGCGGCTCCCATGCAGATTCTCGACCATTGCCCGTGTGGCATATATAACTTCAACCCGTATTCAGGCACGATCCCTGCTGGTGAGGCCGACGAACTTCTGCCCGCGGGATACTCTTCCATCCTCAACGGCCTACATGTGGGCACATGTGGACCGACTGGTTCAATGGCTACTCCCGTGGCGGCGACTCTCGTCGATAGAGTCGTCCCTGCTCAAGCCACCCCGACAGCGTGAGGACCGGCGGGCAACATCGTGTTTATGGGACTGACCCGTTGTGAAGTGATTCAAACGCCCCTTGCGAGAGCCACTGATTCCGCGATTCGAGATCATCAATGCGGGGTACCTATTCCAGGTCATGCAAGGCAGGCAGATCGAGTCATGACAGACCTCATAGTAGCGACAGTCACCTCCACAGCTTGGGAATAAGCTTATCGCAAGCGTTGAGCAAGTGCTTGGAGCAGAGATCATATGATCAATGCTTAAGTTCCTGCTAGTGCATATAAGTTGAGAGGCCTATGCAGGGGGAGTTGCCTAGTTGTAGTGTAAGCGCCATAATCATGTATTTCGTAAAGTAAACAGTTGGAACGATCAAATCGAGTCTATTAACAACTGGTGAGATTCAGACTGAGATCTCAGAAGAGAGCCTGAACGCAGCACTTTGTAGGTGCGGCAGAATCCGCGGTTACACCCGGTTTTCGGTAGCGCACACAGTGTAAAGTCATTTCTTACTGAAGTGATCTACGGTGTACAGGACGGGCCGGAGTTTTCCGTACATTACGGAATACGGGATGTATGACGGTAGACTTGTACGGAAATCCGGTACGAGTCGTTACGATGCGGTAGGTATTACGTATCCGGCTTTACAGTAATCCCCAGCACTCACACAGTACCAGTGTAACCGCCCAGAAGCACATGATTCCATTCCCATTCCCGATGATTTAGGCATCTCACCTCTCCACGATTTATAACAAGGACTCTTATCACCAAAGCATCATTTGAATCTCCAGTCCGCCTCACGTATTCCAAGCGCGACTCCGCTAGGCTGCGAATATATTTAAGCGAATATTTGACCTGTCTGCGCTGCTTTGACTCTATTGGTCTTACCGACCCAACATCAAAGCCCATCGGTGCCATCCGCCATAGCCAACTACCTACTAACAAGATGCGATTCTTGACGTTTGCCGCTGCCGCTCTGGCGGTTGCGCAGGGTACCTTGGCTTCCGGTGCTAGTTTGAAAGCTATTATCATGACCTTTCCTTCCGAGACATCCTACGATGTTGTCAACCGCGCGATGGACGACATCCGCCGGGCAGGAGGCGTCATCACGCACGAGTATAAGCTGCTGAAGTATGAGATCTTTCTTGCTTCTAAGCTCATCACAACATAGCCCATGTCATCGGAACGCGCCGAATAACGAGTGTAGAATTGAGCAAACTAACTGATGTTGTCTGTAGGGGCTTCGCGGCGAAGGCGCCTCATACCGTCGTTGAGTCTGTGACGGCCTGGAGTTCCGAGTACCACGCCGTTATCGAGGAGGACCAGATCGTTCAGATCTCAGAATCGTGAACAAACTTGGAAGCTATACCCGTCTCGAAATGACCTAGGCGCCTTTCAATCTGCACTGCCTTGAAACCATCCTCATGTGGTCGTTCGTGTTTGGTGAATAGGTAGGTAGTGGACAGAGATGGATGATCAGTCGACTTGCCGCGCTGAATACACGACACTTGATTCCATCTTTGCGGCGTTATGGGGATTAGTGCAGGTAGTCGCTGTCAGTTCTGGTGGACGAACTGCATGTTTCTATTGAATTTTATGTCACATTATCATAAACCACCGGTATCCTCGTATTCAGACTATTTCTCCCTTCGCTCTGGTAGGCATCTGACCGCTTTGTTAGGCATGCATCTCACTGCCCAAATAGGCACACCTCGGTGCGACTACTACCTAGTGTGGATGTCTTGCGGACCTGGTCGCCTCAAGTTCGAGATGATGACCTGACATAGGTATTCCGTACGGTCCCAAGTGATCTGACCTGGGTATTCCGTACAGCCGTCTCCGCGTTTAAGAATATGATCTTCGAGCAGAAATCCAGGCACAACTCAGAGCACAGGATTTCGGCGTTCCCGGACAATTGTGTATTGTCACAGGAATATCTGTCGAAATTGGCTGAGAATCGGTCATTCATCCCCATGTATATTCTTATATCAAAGAGGCAAAAAGTGGAACTCCTATACCTCTGAAGCACATCGTCGGCGCCCTACCACTTTCCATGTACCGATCCATGTCAGGTACCTCCTTAGCAGCGTGCATGGGTTGTGTTCCAGAAGAAATGGTCCGGGTACGACGCCTTGAAAATCGGGGTAGGATGGATCTTTCAATGTTTAGAAATCTCTCGATCTAAGAATGGATTAGAATTGTCATTCCGACGACTAGGTATTCTCCTACCAACCCTAGCAGAGATGCTAGCTACCGGCAGTAAGTCGTACCGGTATGTCGCAGCTCGGTTTTATGCTAAGCCTGAGATGTTCCGCACTTTGTCTCAGAATGATGCCTCGACTGGACCGGAGAATCCCTGTTGTCTACCTAGTAAGACGTTTCTCTTGCGACCTGCTGGGGGGAGTTCTTATGATCCCAGAGTGTCCCATTGATGCCTGGCATGTATAAACGTGATATGTACTTCGTAAGAGAAGACAGAACTCTCACGTCTTCTAGGACAGCAATGTCTGCCGGCGGTATCCCATATCGTTGTCATGGAAATGGTGTATCGTAAGAGATACGGAAAATAGCACGGACTTACGAGTACAAAAGGAGTTGAGTGAGCACTCACGGGGACCTGCAGCTGTAGCGTACCGCCTTACAATAGACCATGGAAAGATAATACTATGTACTTTAGAAAGGATTCAGAAGTTTGTGATCGTAGTTGTAGGGCATCACGATCCAGCTGTTTGCATCGGAAAATGTACCAACTCGCTGGAAGTCTTCAGCCGTTTAAGCTGGGATGTCGGTTAAATGTCTGAGTTGCATAGGTTCTCCCGTCCCGGTTCCATACCGAAGGCGTAGGCGAAGGACGAGTAAAATGAGTAAACGCACAGAAAGATTTTCTACGTCATATGGTTGCCTTCCATCGTCGGCAATGCCTCTTTCCTTCCTTCCTTACGGATTACATTCGGATCGTGTGCAGTGTCACTTCCGTAGCGTAGCATAACTGCACCTGGAGGAAAGTGCAAAGGGCTGTTGTCCAGCGAATACGGAATGGAAAGGCCGGATTAGGTGCACAGTATCAGTACGGTTTACCTTACCGACAGCTGCTCGTCTATTTCGTACTTTTTTAAGGCACCCTTTTAAGGCACCGGCCCCCCTGACATCCCCGCTAACCCCTGCCGTGCCTGCACTCTAACCACTTGTGCGACCTCCATATGTAGATAGTGGGGTGTCATTGTCGCATTTCCAGAGAATAATCCGTTGGCCTTCTTTTATTACGGATTACAATGGAGCTCCTACTTCTCTAGTCCGCAGTAGGCGCACCGTAGATCGACACACACTACAGGCTGCCTCCATCCACTCACCACGTACGAAGTACGGAGTTCTGAGCTTGTGATCCCAACCTGGAGAAGACGTCCTCGATCATCAGGAGACCCGAACACTTCGACCCCGACGTTCCGGCCCCCATAAACTCTTAGTATTCACTCTTTCGTAGGAACTAACACCGCGTCTTCTCGCCGAGACGAACACTCCAACCCGTCCGAGACTCTCACCAGTCACCAGTCATCCGTCACAAAAGAACGCGCTTTGTGGCCCTTGTCACGACCGAACAATCTGCATTCTGCCGCACAACAATGAGCCTGTGATGCGCTTTGTGGTCAACCTGCCCTCTTAAACGACTCTCGCGCGGCCCCAGACGCCCCCAGACCCCGTCCGCCCTCACGATACCGACCAAGATATCATGAGTTCGCGACTCCTGGTATCTTACGATCCTTAAGTGAAACCAGCAATCCCCTTGTTTCTTGCGTTGTTGGACCCCTTCTTTGTTTTGCCCCCTTTCTCTTTGACTTGTCCTTGTTTGAACGGTATTCCGTACTGTCCTTTTTGTTCTACTATTTCCACGGTCGCCGGCATAAATATCACGACATAGATAGACCCGACTTAATTATTACCTGTCGATCTGTCCGCCCCTCGATTCGACGACAACAAACCAGATTCCATCCTCTTACTCCTCATCAACCGGCGTGATGATACCTTCAATGAATCTGCAGGGCACCCAGGTGGCCCTGCTCGAATGGGTATGTATTTTTTCTGCTTCTCTTTTGTCTGTCAACTTTCCTTCTCGTGAGTTTCGCTAACTCGATGTCTCTCCAGGCAAATGCAATGACCACCAGTTTTGCGCCCGAACGCGACTCGGCCGTGAAAGTCAAGAAGCTCGAGCAGTTCTTTGACGGCGTTCTCTTCTCGGCACTCCTCAAAATCCTGGACCCCAACTACAACCCCACCCGATTCGAGCAAAGTCTCGCCGCATCCCAGGCCGGTGACGAAACGCGGAGAAGCATGCACATCATCCATATCAGTCTGATTGACTTTTCTCGGAGATACTGTTCCAAGATAGAGCCGATAATCAAGATGGTTGACTGGCAGGGTCTGGATAGAGATCCCACGAGGGTGGGGATATCTGAGGTGAATCCCTTCCCGCGTTCTCCTCGTCGTTCAAGACCTGGACATTCACCCACTGCCAGTTGTTTTTCAAGTCGGCTTTCTGAGCAAAGCGGACACGCTGCTAAACTATCCCTCCAGGTTCTACTCGTATTTTTGTGTGCTGCCTGTTTCCATAAAGATAACTCCCAATACATCGTCATGGTTCAGCAGTTGGACGCAAAATACCAGTCCTCTATCTTCCAGGTTCTCACCGAAGTCGACGCCAAGCTTGAACAAGAGATCGTTACTGCCGACAGCGACGGCGTTACTACCACCAGTAGTTCGAGACTGGATGCAGATCTCGCACATGAGGCTGCCATTTCTAATCTGCAGCGCGAAGCCGAAGAGGCGAAGCGACAAGCTGGCGGCTTAAGGATACGATTGGACCGCCTGCAGGATAATTATGACGAATTGGTCAGGAAACACGAAGAACTCCAGGACGAGAACGAGCACCTCCATAAGCAGATCGAATCAGAAGCGGGCAATTTCGATCGCCACCGGCTTCAACGACACCTGAAGGAGAATGAAGCGCTCATTGCGAGTTTGGAAAACGAACGAAACGCATTAGTCGAGGAGAGGGAGCGACTCATTAAAGACAAAGCCCGTTTAGAAGCTTCCGCCCAGAAGGCAGAATTGCTCGTTGATGAGAACCAGGAACTGAAAGCGAAGAACGAGGAACTTTCGAAGAAAGCCAACATGGCCGACAATCTCCGGAAAAAAGTCGAGGCATCGAAACATCTCGAGGCCGAACTAACTTCACTGCGCAACGACAGGATGGATCTTGCCAAGACATACGATCAGCTCACGAATGCCAATTCGAAGATCGAGACGTTAAAACGAGAAAGCGAGGCCTATGCCGCAAAGATGCAGGGTTATGAAATCGACATCGCCAACATGCGGGATCAGAAGCTAGCACTTGTTTCTCAAAATCAGGACCTGATGATTCGTCTGGGCGAGTTGGAACAGAGGAGTCAGCTCGATGAAGCTGTTGTTAAGGACCTCCAGGAGAAAGTCCTGATGCTAGACCCTTCGGCCGTTATGGATGATTCCACACCTGCTCGTCCTGCGTCTCTCGAAGATGAGCTTCAAGACTCGAATAACCCCATGTCTATGAGAAATCTTGAGGTACAGAGGCTTCAGGCAGAGAACGCAGTGTTGAAGAGCACCATCGGCGCAGAATCTGAAAAGGGGCAACTTGTTCAAGAGATGGAAGACTTGCGTGCCTCCCGTCAAGCGCTCCAAAGTAAATATAATGATATCTTTGAGAAGTTTACTGTTGGTCAGAAGCAGATCGACCTCCTGATCCAGAATTTGAGCGAGAAAGGGTTAGTCACCGCGATTCAAGCTTGTTACAATCTGGACCCGGAGATCAGGTATCTAATGTCAAATTATATCAGGGAAGAAGCGTACTCGAACCTACGAACCCAAGTCCTTGCCGAACAAAGTCGCTCCAAGCAGTTCGAAAGGCAAGTCGATGTCCTCAAAGAACAGCTTTCCGACAAAGAACGGGCTCTTCTCGAGGCCCGCAGCGACTGTAAGGCAATTGTCAAGGATTATCTAACGCATGAAGACAATGCTGACTATGCGGAAAAAGTTGCCGCTGCAGGTAAATCTAGCATGGATGCGATCGCCGAACTGAAAAGCACAGATGGCATGCTTGCGGCCTCTCTCCGCGCAGAGCTCGAAGTGGAGCGAAGAAAATACAGATTATTGAAAGACGAGTCCGAAGCGATGCAAAAGCAGCTTCTCTCCGCTTTCATTGAAAAAGATGAACTTCGCCGTGAAGCCGAACGTGCGAATCTGGAACTTCAAAAAGCAGCTGATGGGCAAACCGTCAGCACGGATTTCATCAAACAATCCGAGAAAATAGAAAAACTCCGGACTCGCTACAAGCAGCTACAGCAGGTAAGTCAAGCTTCTCCACACTCAGATGATTTGCAAGCCTATGTAGAGGATGGAAGAGTTGTTCGCGTGGAAGAGACCCGCCAGAGTGTTTGGCAGAGCTTAAGCATGCGATTTGCGAGCTCACCGAGGACCCCTGACAAAGGCTTTCACCCAGCTGCGTTAGGGGAAGGTAGCTCGAGTAGCTCGTCTGCTGTAGCTCGGCCTGACATCGCTCCGGTGTCTCCTCGTGACGTTGGTGGTTCTACGAGCCCTGGCCTTTCTGCCCGTGCTTTGAGGACCCCTCCTTTATTCAATCCTTCGCCTCGGGAAGACAAGAGGCCTAGAACTCGGGCTTGGTTTGGGCGTTGATCGTGAAGCCTGGGCCATGTCTAAATCGTTTTGCTTCCTTTTATCTTTGTTGAAAAAGTGTCGATTGTTTACTAACGACGCGTTCTGCACAGCAATACGAGCAATCCGAACTTAAGAATCGTGAACTCGAACGGACACTCAAATCTGTCCGGTCTGGTGTTGAAGCTAGCGAACAAAAGGTGGGTAACAGCTCTCTTATAAATTGGATACATGCTTTTACGTCTGTTATGTCTTGTCCTGTAATCCTTATGTGATTTGCCTCCTCTGTGTTTTTTCAGCTCATAAGGTATGGGCTTGCTTGTGCATTTGCATGTTGTATACAGAATTCTAAACTAGGATTCAGGCCCAGGCCGACCAGATCATCAAGAACCTCCAGCGCGAGACAACGCTGGTCGCCACAGCGTGGTACGACTTGACCAGCAGGTTACAGAGTAATCATTTTGTGCTGCAGAGGCGGAACGAGGCTCCCAAGAGCTGGCTGAATAAACAGAGACAGTTGGTTAACGGTGAGTTTCCCTGTCCACGAAGTCACATATGTGCCCAGTAGATTTCTACTACGCCCCTTTTAAGTCCTTTGCCCCCCTATTGACTGGGTCTCCGTAATTGAGCGGTGTGCTAATATAGCCTGTTATAGCTGCTCCGCGAAGATAGGATCTCTCGCCGGCATAAAGCGCAACCACGATTCGCCCAATTTGTCCAGCGAAGTCTCTCAATATCCATGGGTCCGAGGGCATCTTCCCTTCATGTTAAGGGGATCCTGCATCTCCATCAACCCTGGATGAACACCAAAAACTGGCTGGAAGACATGCGCTTTACCGCCTTGCCCAGCTCAAACGAGTAGCAGCATTCTTGTTTTCATTCTTTACTGTACATTGTTCACATCGCTGGATACGAGTCATCTTTTACCAAAAGGGACCCTTCCCCTCTCTATATGTTATGCGTCGGTCCCCGGCTGGCTGGCAGTCGCATCGCATCATATCATTGGGCGGAAGAAAAACACCACGAGGGGGAGAAACAACAAAAGAATCGTTGAGACGATATGCTTTCCATCTCATCGCTGTCGTGGTTGATGCGGCTGTATTATGTTTGTTTCTATTCATTATACCCACCCAACATTCTCTCCCCCTCAGAGCCCCCCCTTTCAGATACCTAGGTAGACAACAATGTACAACTACTCTGCTCGTATAAGTCGCGTCTTTGCCTTGCCGTGTGTTATGTGTGAAGTGAGGTTTACCGTATGTTCGTTTGCGAGTTATGTGAGTAGAGATCATACGTGAGATTGCTGGGCTTAGAGCCGACCACATCCTATGATGGGGAGGTCGTATTCTAGTTATTGCAATGTGGACTGAGGGTAGGCGAGCGAGTGAAAATGAAATCCCTAGAAAATAATTAGGATGAGCGCTCGGTCGTGTTGAACGGAAGCAGAGTCTCTTTGCGTATTGATCAATCATCACATCGCGCCGAGTCAACGAGTCGACTTCTCATGTTGGGTTATGTTCATGCTAGGTACTGAATAGTCATTGTGATTTGTGGGCAAGCAACTGATCGGAGCAACCAGATATGTAGTTTTCATTGTGGAGAGTGAGTGTCGAGTGATCGGAGTGAGGAAAATTCGTCTGATAATTGATCGCGGCGAGCACATGGTGCCAGCTGATCGGAGTGAGTAGATGCTGCCGAGTAAGAGTCATCGTGAGTTACTGCCCTCGATTGATTGCGGGGATCGCTGAGTGATGGAGACGAGCAGTGACAATTGACCACAACGACTACGATAAATTTTTTTGAATGTAAATCATGGCACCGATCAAATTAGGATTGATCGCGGCGAATAGATGAGTCCGTGATCAATCGTAACGAATAGACAGCAAATCGGACACGCCAACTACTTTAACTGTGGTTAACATTGATACCTGTAAATTGATCTTATCTTAACCGATTACTCACATCAGAATGATCTGAGAGCAGACCATGGCAACGTTAGGCATAACTTGACTTACAACTGGGTGGATTCACAGACTTCGTCCGACTCAATCGGACTGAAGCCGAGGCTCATCGTTCACCTTCGATGACCACTCACCAGTACCTAGTCCTAAAATTGAAGACTCATCGATTCCATACAACAAAAAACATGCGTATAGTTTTCGAAATCTTGAATTGTTCACATTGTATATACACAACGGGATGCCATCAGAGCCAAAGCGAAAGCGATAGAGTATGATACAAAACGTAACTCTCCCTCGGCCTGAAACTTGCCCCCTTTTCTACCTCGTGTTTTTTTTTTTGTTTCCCCCCTCGAGCAACTTCTTTCCTCTTCCAAGTTAACTTGGGGAAGGGGGATGTCGGTCCTGTATTACAAGTCAAGCGCACATATTCCCTTTAAAATGTTTCATCTCGTCTTTCTCTTCTTTCTCCCATTACAGTGTCTCATGAACAGGCATTGAACCCATGAATCTGCATAGCGACATTTCTCTTAGTGAAAAATGAAATGAGGCTCGCAGAAGTGACTTTTTAAATTGAACCGGTTTTGTCGGCTTGAAGTTGAAGCTAAAAATAAATTTAGTTGCCCAGCTTGTTCAAGATGCCAGTCTTCTTGTTGTTCTCGCCGAAGACCTTGAGCAGGCTGCTCCAGACCTGGCCGGGCTCCTGGCTGGCGTCAATGCCGTGCCAGATACCGGTGGTCTTGTAGTAGCCGACAACGGGGGCGGTCTGGGCGTGGTAAGTCACGAGACGCTTCTTGAGGGCGTCGGCGTTGTCGTCGGAACGCTGGATCAGGGGCTCGCCTGTCAAGTCGTCCTTCATGGCCTCCTTGGGAGGGTTGAAGATCTTGTGGTAAGAGCGACCTGAGGCGGGGTGGACGAGACGACCAGTGATACGAGCGACGAGGAGCGCGTCGTCAATCTGCAGCTCAACAGCGTGCTGCAGCTTCTGGTTCTTCTCGGCGAGCATCTTGTCGAGCGACTCGGCCTGGGCGACGGTACGGGGGAAGCCGTCGAGGATGAAGCTAAAAGTGCCAACCGCGTCAGTCCCTACATAATCGTTTTATATGTGACCAGCGGCGTGCTGCGCTGGTCTTCATCTTCAGCTGTAAACCTACCCGCCCTTGCACTCCTTGTTGTTGTCGAGCTCCTCCTTGATCATGCCAATGACGATCTCGTCGCTCACGAGACCACCAGCGTCCATGATCTTCTTCGCTTCCCGACCAAGAGGAGTCTTCTTAGCGACCTGGGATCGTAGCATGTCACCGGTGGCCTGGACATGACACGTTAGTCGCGACCTTGAATTCTGAGGCAGCCCGTGGCCAGCCAGAAAATTTGACGTACCAGGTGGCAGCACGAGAACTTCTCCTTGATCTTGGGAGCCTGTGTTCCCTTTCCTACGGAGGGGAGTTCTGTTAGCGCAACTCGAGCTTCCGTAGCTCAGCTACTACGGCTAGGTAGACTGAGGATCCGAGACTCGCGACGCTGCTCGTCTCGGCCAGGCGCCACAAGCTCAACTCGACCACGTACCGGCGCCGGGAGGGCCCATTAATATCATGCGGACGTTCTCTGACTTCGCGGGTTCGCCCGACTGACGCTGCTCCAGGCGCTTAACGCGCTCCTCGAGCGACGACACGACATCCTGCAGACGCTTGAACTCGGTATCAATGGCACCCATGGTGAACTACGGCGAGAGACGGGGAGAAGGGACTAAAAAAAAACGCGAGTAGAAAAAACAAGGGAAGGCTTCAAAGAGAGCTACTATAACAGGGATTGAGGGGAGAGGGTTTGGAACGGAAGGGAAGAGAAAAGGGAGAAAAGAGAGAGAAGAGGCTAAGGAGCTCCGAGACTGAGGACAGGACAGGATAGGATTACAAGGTCAGGTCGGACTTGTTGACTTGTGGATAATCCGTAGAGAGCAAGACCGACTAAACCGACACAAAAATAGGTTGGACGAACGGAATCAATGATTGCGACTGCGAGAAAATGAGAGCTACGTAGTGGCCTAAATTGATGATTCTGACTGGACAGAGGCTGTTGAGCTGGTGGGGCTGTACAGTGAACGGCGCGCGTGCGGCCCCTGGAGTACATCTGCATAGCGCATGGAGTGCCCAAATTGCAGGTGCGAATCCGTGCCCGGGGCGGTGTCGGTCTCTCAAGGAACGGATAACTACATGGAATCTACGGTATAGATGCATAAATACTGTGAAAATGACCGGTTAACTACACACACTATGTACATTGATTTCTAAGGCTCTTCCAGAAGCCAGTCAAAGATGGAAGCAGCAACTCAGTGAGAAAAGATGCGAGAACACCGAATTCAACAGAACATATCAAGCAGTTTCTTACATATTAGTACCTACTCTTACATCTGTCAGATATGTTGTATGATCTCCGAACGTATTCAGGACGGAGTAAGGTAGTATTTGTGTTATGAGTGCAGGACTTCTTACATTTCACGAAATACCTACTCACCTCGGTACGGAATACCGACCTACGGATTAGATGGATGAAATGTTGGGATAGGTAGCCCTTCTTTCAGTGAAATCTGTCAGCTAGCCGTTAGCTGACCTTCAGCCGCTCGGTCCTCACAAGTGTCGCACCCAATTGGCAATTCAGCCCGTCGTATTCCGTATTTCGTCTCACGGCAACTCCTTCACCAACACCGTGCCTGCCGCTTCGCGATCACCGATCAGTCAGCATCGGCTTTAAGATGTGCCTACATCGGAACGCGATGAGATTTTATATTGAATGAATAAGCGACACCAGCCACAGGCAGTCTCTCTAGCCTCACAATTTGACCTTAACCCGTGTCGGTTAGTAAGGTACCACTTTCCTCCGAGGGTGTCTTTTTAGTGTCGTCGGCGGGGCAGTTACGTACATGTACTTGGTATGCACTAAACCGAAGCACGGAGTCCCAGCTGTTGCAGGTGCCCTCCAGTCGTAACAAGGCAACATTACAGTTACGACAGTCAAGCTCCAGCCTTCTGCCATCATCATCAATCATTCAACATTTCCCACATTATACCCAACTCTCTGCCCTCCCACGTCCCATAATTCAAAAATATACCTCTTTGATATCCTAAGCCTTCGATCACAAGGGCTTCGTGTCAAGATGCCGGCCACCACTGCTGAGACGCTCTCGTTCGTCAGCAAACATGTCTCCGTCGCACCCCTCGTCCTGTTATCCGTCGTAGACCATTTCAACCGGGCGAACAAGGGAACCAAGAAGCGAGTCGTGGGTGTATTGCTAGGCCAGAGCAACGGCAATGATGTCCGGGTATCAAACAGTTTCGCAGGTCAGCTACCGCGCGAATACCTCACCAATAATCCATGATTTCATTGACTGACTGGCTGTTGAATCTGCAGTGCCGTTCGAGGAGGAGAGCGACGACCCTTCAGTCTGGTTCCTCGACCACAATTATATCGAGAACATGAATGATATGTTTAAGAAGGTCAACGCGCGGGAGAAGTTAATAGGATGGTATCACTCCGGTCCCAAGCTACGCGCTTCGGATCTCGAGATCAACGAGCTGTTCAAGCGATACACACCCAACCCTCTCCTCGTCATTATCGACGTACACCCCAAAGAGTCCGGCGTACCAACAGACGCATATTTCGCGGTGGAAGAGATCAAAGATGTAGGCTTTCTTTATGGCGACTTACACGGACTTATGTTGTTGACAATGCATATGATAGGACGGCACAACCACATCGAAGACCTTCGTACATACCCCCTCAACTATCGAGGCCGAGGAAGCTGAGGAGATTGGTGTCGAGCACCTCCTGAGAGATATCCGCGACGTTGCGATCGGCACACTATCCACCCGCATCACAAATCAGCTGCAGTCACTGCAAGGACTGCATCTGCGCCTGCGAGACATCCAGACATACCTCCAGAAAGTACAAGACAAGCAATTACCGGTCAACCACACGATCCTGGGCAATCTGCAGGATGTATTCAACCTCCTGCCCAACCTATCTACGCCAAAACCCGGCGGCGACGCCAAGGGTTCGAGCGTCGGTGAGCTCGGTTACGCGATGAGTATCAAGACCAACGACCAGCTGTTGGCTATCTACCTCAGCAGTCTGATCCGCGCTATCACGGCATTCCACGATCTGATCGAGAACAAGATCCAGAACCGGCAACAGCAGGAAGAGAAGGAGGCGAAGAAAGAAGAGGCCGATAAGGAGAAGAGCGAAAAGGAGAAGAAGGAGGGCGGCTCGAGTAGCGCGACCCCTGAGGCTAGTGACAAGGGCGACAAGGAGAAGAAGAAATAGATAATATGAGGAAGGTGGTGATGAGGACTGAGTGAGTTGGCTGTAATCGGCCATAATTGTGCGAGGAATGAGAACCTCGCATGAAGAAACAAAGAGGCATTCTGCGATATCTCCTGGCCTTGAGTAAATAGGATTAGGAGAGCTATTCGAATGCCTTTTACGCCGGTAGACGACGAATGGAGCATGGTTTCAAAGCATGAGGAACCGTTTTTCGTCACATTGGCTCGTGTATTTCGACTCTACAGCAAGCTAAAGAGTAGAATGTTCACGTCTCATCTGCGTGCTGGCTTTGTAATGATTACCAAATAAATTGATGCCGCTTGCTATATGGTATCTCCTTATAACGCCTTCACATCATGTAAACGCCGACTCCACCCGTCAGATCTTCACCAAAGTACATACATACTCGTACCGCTATGCTGATATTCCATTATGTCCACTGACCATCGTACTCGTAAATCATACCCCTACTCATCCCAGCGTTCGTAGTAGACGCTCATAAATCCGCAACCAACCCAGCCCCTTCCTCCCGTCCAACACGCCTCTCCTCCACATACCGACCGAGAACAGCACCCCATCTCTCAGCGAGCACGCACGCGAGTAAATGCTTGCAGCACGGCTCGCTTCTGCTCAGACCGCCGAACTCCCATTCCGCACCGTTGGTCGCTCGGTCCCCAGTGAGTTGATCATAGCCTCCGACAGGCGGGAACGCAGCGAATGCAAAGGCGGCACAGGTACAGTTCCAACTTGCTAGACGGACGACGTAGACTGGACCTGTCATCTGTCTGTGTGGTTGGGAGGAGGAGACGAGGTGGTAGAGGGTGTGTGTGTCGCTGTCGTCTTGGAGCTGTCCTTCTTCGGCCTCTGCTTTCGTGCTGGCTGAATGCAGGACGATGCGTGTTACGAGCCGTCTATCTAGTAGATCCAGTGCGGGTAGGAACATAGATGGGTAGAGAACGTGTAAGGTGGTTAAGAGGGGCCGGTACGCTCTTGGTATGAGGCGTAGGGGATTAGGGCCCGTGTCGTCTTCGTTATCAGAAGTGATGGGGATGTTGGGGAGGCTTGAGATGAGGGATGTGAGGAGAGCACGGGGGGAAGGGAGGGTTGTTGATATTGAGCACATCTTGGCCTTATTGAGTGATCGACTTGGGATGGTTGTGAGTGAATGTGTTTAGAACTGCGATTGAGAAGGCGTCTTAAGTTCGTGGACCTTTTACACTCTCTGTTGTATTTTCAGTCAGTATTTGCTTCGTAGATGTGCTTCCGGTAGATAATTCGTACCGATATTCTGGGCATGAAGATGAGTGCTCTATGACTGTGATGTGCAAGAAGTGGTTGTGTGAGTGAAGTACTTGCTTCGTACTTGTAGGCACGACTGGTGGATAACATGACGTACGGATTAGGTGATTGTAGCCATATCTCTTCGGAATGTGTGTCATGCCGATAGAATGCCCCTTCTTCTGTGACTCCTTGAACGGATGGATCACAACTCCAGATTATCTCTTTCCTTTTTCTCTTTCAATACACATTCAAGGGGTACATATGAGATATGCTTGATTTCTTCTTTCGCCTACCAGCCAAACGTTCAGAGTATTATTTTCTAAAAAAAAATAAACAAAAAGGACTCACAGGTAGGCTAGGTCTATCTGTAAGACAAGCCCCAGGCGACATGCTTGCTACTGCTCGGTTTTCCTAGTCCGCTGCAGACCTGGTACTACTCAAAGCAGGAGCATTATCATAGAGGCGCCGTGTGGTCACAACCGTGGGTCTTTACCGCCCTGCAATCATATGCCATTCGCATGTCCGTGGGAGAATGTCAACACAGTCTCTGCTGTGTTGTGTGGATCGGCCCCTGGGGCTTGACCGTTGCTTTGTTCACCGGTATATAAATAGTACTGGATTTCTCGGTGTGCAAGAGGTTTCGTCGTCGTTGGATAGACACATGCTCATTGCACCCTCTTCCAGGTGAGCATTTCGAGGCCAGCAACCAGCCAAGATGTTCGCATCGAATGTCCCCAACCGAAGCCAAGGTCTTCCAGATCTTGAAGCCCGACTCTATAGGAGAAAAAGGGTCACTGGGATCTAGAAGTAGTAGTTAATAGTGTATACGCCTTTGACAGATGATGCATGGAACTGTCAACAATAGAAAGCACCTAGTCGTGATTGAAGTGACAAAAAGTATTGATGCTCACCTTATGCGCTCAGCCCATTCGACATCGACTGCACCTTTCCGATCGAATATGGGCATCGATGGAGCCATGAGACGGAGGCCTTCGCGGATCAAGTGTGATCAATCAGATCATGACTTGCCAAGACGTCGTCTCTCCTATATAGTCGTCTTTTCGGTACGATGAAGGTCGTACGATGAAGGAGAACAACACAATACGGTTTCCTTCTGTGTCTTGGCAGAAGAGTAATACTGCGGGATTGCCATTCTAGGCCATCCGGCATGGATTGGTTGAAGCGCTTTTGGATCTCTGGGACGATGGAGCTTAGCGACGAGAATACTGGCGACACCGAGAGAGCCACGCAACCCAATGAGTTCCTGCAGCGTATCGTACACATCGTGGAGCTCGACGCTCCTGTATCTGGCCGAGAAAGCTCGCCGAATGCCGCTCTTGGCTCGATATAAGGCCTCCTGGTGTTTGCTAATAAGGCGAGAGGCCTGTTTTTCGTCGCCAGGTTCGCAATACTGCGGGACGGCCCGTTTCGACTTGGGTGACGGGCTGCGTTGTTAGCACGTTTCTTGGTGGTGAAGAGATTGTCGCCCCAGGTATGTTGAAACTGGGGAAGTTCTCAAGGAGTGACGGCAAACACTTACTGATCAACCCAGATAAGGTGCCCGGAATGAATTTCAGCTGATATCGTGCCATGAAGCACGGTTCCTTGCGCGCACTTCTTGTTGTCCCTGATCCTCTTTCCTTCAATCTATGAAGAAAGACGCCATGTGCTGCAGCCACACCAAACGAACCCTTTACCATCTGACGGTTCGCGCTTCAGGCGACCGTTCCTGCGAAAGGAATCAGATGGGAATAGTAGAACGGGCCAAGGAGAGTGCAGAACCAGGTGCATTCCGCGCAGGGACCAGAAGAGCTCAGAATGCTGGCTATGTGCGACCCCCCACAAAAGACATCTCCAGGGTTATCTGGAGTTCTGAGCGAGTGGTACACTCCGGGACCTTGGAATACTCATATCTGTCAGGGGAATGGAGAGCACTCGCAACAATGTTTGATGCATTATTCGATCTATCGCCATGAGATAGGTGCATTCGCGTCATAGAACATATATATATAAACATATGGGGCCGGATCGCTTGCGAGAGTGGGTGAATGGCCTAGGGAGAAGAGGGGGGCATATAGTCCAGCAAGTGACTCAAGGGCGTGCAAACATCAACGACGAGTGCAGGTGCAGTCCATGCTCTGAGTCATATGCATCTTTAGGTAGAGTCGCAACGTCTAAACAAACGTGCTTTTTTGTTAAACCCCTGATGTGGAAGTCATGGCCTTGAATGTTAACAACTGTGAGAAGGTACGAAAATAATTGTGAGTTCGTGTTGGATTCATGAGGCAGTGTCGTCCCATCGACGTTTCAGGGTGGGGTCCCATACTAAAACCGGCTAGCAACGGTTTTGTCGACAGCAGTATATAGGGCAATGTAGTGTATTATTCTAATATCCAATCAACTAAAGCATCAGTGGTTTAGTGGTAAAATCCATCGTTGCCATCGATGGGCCCCGTGTTCGATTCACGGCTGATGCATTGAGATCATCGTCTTCTTTCTTTTTTTTTTTTCCATCTTGTGTCCGTAGTTTGACTTTGTCTTTTTTCTCCTTCACAATTTGGATCTCATCGGCGAGAACGGTTTGAGTCTGGATCTTGGATCTGATGCAACCCGTTTTTCTTTTGTTGTTGTTGGGAATCTCACGAGAGTTTGATATCTATTCGCACAAACAACTCCAGACACATGTGCGTGGTCCTCCAAAACTGAAAACTCCAACCTTTGCTAAGCAGCCATTCCGACCGTCCAACGTCTTTGCTCTCTGAGTGTCTGCTAAGAAAAGACTCCTTCTGGAAGATTCAAGGCGCTTTTGGTATCGGACAGGTCCCAGATGATCGCTTCTCACATCTGAAGTCTTATAGGCGACATATGAGTGACAGGCCTCTGTATTACATCTCGTCTCATTCTCTTTCTCACCTCAGTTAGTTTCGAAACTAGGTACTCTTTACGGGGAGAAAATCCATATGAAAATGTCGGCTATGTAATCCGTACGAGCGGTTCATTAAAGGGTATCGGGTCCATTGCCTTCATCATGGACAGTAGTCCCCCGGACAACAGTGCATCACAACACAAGACATTTCGTTTGATTGCAGCACAGTCTAAAGCCGAGAGGACTCACGAAGAAGCATAGTATTGTTAGATTTGCATCTCAAATCGACTACTTATCATAAAAAGTAGAATACCGAATCATGGAGCTCATATATACATCGAACATATCCCTTCACTTCCAATACTTCAGTCCCATCCCGCCCCTATCCATCTCATCAATAGCCCCTCGCAAAAACCCGACTGCTCAACTTCGGCTGCGGCGTCTCGCCCGTAGGAACCTTCCCATTCGGCAACGCCGTCAGGGGTCCATCGAGACCAACATCCTCATCAGGCGGGTTAATCTCGAGACTCTGGTCCGAGGCATGACCCGGCGATCCATCCGAGCCAACATTCAGCGAGCAAGTAGGCGAATCGACGCCCTGCGCGCCCGTGCACGTGCGGTGCGCATCGCCCAGACGGTCGAGATCCGTCCAGCCATTGATGAAGTCGCCGTGGAACCCATAGCCTGTCTTGTCGCCTTGTGCGAAGACGAAGTTCCGGTCTGTGTACTTTGATGTGTCGAAGTGGAATTCGTAGAAGAGCTGGATGATGGCTACGGGGTGCGATTCCGGGCAGACGCCGCCGTTGAAGTCGCCGATGGCGGGGAAGGACATCTGGGGCGTGTTAGTGAGAATGTAGTAAGGGGGTGAGAAAGCTGTGAAGTGAGATGAAGGAATTGGTACGTACGTGACTCTTGTGGTCGTCCGAATCAATGTTGACGCCGTCCCAGCATGGCGGGAACGTCACCTGCGACCGGATGTCGTCGCAATGCACCACTGGCAGACTGTTTGTCTCCTGGTCCACGGAGCCGATGCAGTGGTGGTTGATGGCTCGCTGCTCGATGCTGCTGGCGTTGAAGGTTCGGAGATCCTTATTTCCCGAAATCATCCTCAGGCCTGCGGGAGGCGCAGCGGCGAAGTTTGTCTTGATGCTTGGGCATGTGGTCCGACCGGGCGCGTAGTCGCAGGCGCGGTTCTGGTAGTAGACGGCCTGGAGAGTCTCAGCATCTTTTTGTTCAAGAGAGCAGCTTGCAAGTTAGGATGACTTACACTACCCGTGTGAGTAACGAGCTCGTATGTGCCGTCCGTGTTGATGTGGTACATTTGGGGAACCCAGTAGATCGAGTGGTCTAACTCCTTATCACAGGTCGTTCCCTTGGAGTTGATCGCATCTTCGTTCGTCGTGCTGGGACCGAAGGCTGTGCCGCCGATAACAGTGTGTACGTGGTCCGATAGGTCCGCGCCAAAGCTGAGGACGGGGTCACGACGTTGAGTGCTGAGATGGTTGCAGTTCACGGTGAAGGTGTCGCCAACATCTTGGGCTAGGACTGATGATGCTGAGAGCAGTGTTGCTGCCAAAAGGGATCTCGAGAGAGACATTTTGTTTTATTCTGTTCTGAAGAGGCGACGATAGATCTTTGATGCTCAGATCATATGCATCTCGAAGACGAGATATATCGTGTATTTATATTCCATCGTCTTTCATCTACATGATACACAACTCCTTCAAGAGCTATACGCATGCCCAACCCCTGGCGCCTTAGAACCTCCACACTCCAGGATCTCGAGGCCGTCTCAGAGGCCGCGTGGTTCGGCTAACCAGGTTGTCTCCGAGGCGCTCAAGAAGGCGTGGAATGCCTCATCCAACGATCTGAAAGGTGTAGGCCTATCATGTAGCATCGTCCAGGCAAAATAAGCGCCGACACCCAAGCCGTCTCATTCTCGGTCCTCACAACTAGATCTGGTATAAAAACCCTCCATACTATCGGTCCGAGAGGAGTCGTCAAGAATTAAGGTGTATTGCGTGTTGATCTCCATCGCCTAGTCGGCGCATTTTGGGAAAAATGTCCGCGTGGTTTGACGCGAATCCCACGGGCCAAGTCAAACTTCATTCCGCCAACTCTTCGATGGTAAATTCGGTCCATCTACGATATCACCTTCCCTGCCGGAGAAAAACACCAAGGAACTGGAACGGACCATCGCAATGAAAGGGCAATCATCGCTTTTTGCGACTTGAAACAGACTGGCGTCGATTTCGTACTCAACATTACGTGGAAAAGGAGGTCGTGTATAGCCTATATTTCGAGATAGCTATAGGTGGAAATTTCCATGACTAAGTTGGAGGCTGACGGGGGTTCGGGTGAGAGGAAACAGATCTGGGGTAAAGCGTGGAATGGCCGTTCGTCGGTTCTGGAAGACCTTCCTTTTTGAGACGAACCGTTCCCCTTGATTCATATTCCTTCCGAACGTTCAAGGCACACACACACCCACTTAATACCAGGTTGTCCTCCGTATTCCGTGTTAGGTGTACCTAGGCGGAATCCGTCGATCTCTCCATGAGGTGTGAGGGAAGCTGTTCATATCCCGGATCATAGCTTGTCGACACGATCAATTACCGATGTTGCACTTCACTTCCATATTCGTATACTTGCAGAACACAGGCCCCTTGCAGTGAGGATGGTCCAGTTGAAGTATACACACCATGTCGATATCGACGACTTCTCACAGAGCCGAATCTAAGTCCTCATGCTCCGCCGCTGAAATGGCAGGACATGAACGAAGCGACAAGTAATGCGACAAGATTCCCACCCCGATACCAAGGTAAACCTAACAAGAGGGCCCCTGGGTGAATTAGGAATAGCTGCCGTCTGGATGCGTGCGCCGCTGCCTTTGCTCCCTCCGACTTGCAAGCAGAGGAATTTGGTTTGTTGTTGCCCTGGAGGAATTTCAGCCGGCGATGTCTGTCTCAGAGTGACATCTCGGCAAGTATTATGCATCCCCTGCTATCCGATTACGTCTGAATGGCGCGGTTTCGGGCGGCCGACATGCGCCGGCACGTGTCTAGCCGCTTGTTTTCTCGGCTCGCCCGCACGATGCACGTGTCTTGGGTCCCCGGCATGATCCACACACCCACATGGTTCCTCTCAAATCTTCCCGAGAATGGCCCGTCATCGCACCGTTTCAACCGGCGGATCGCCATTCCGTGTCCCGTAGCTTTGCTATCGGGGAATTAACGCGACGGTCCGGGGGTGAGGGGGGCAAGCGAGACTGTGTACATAGCAAATCGACGCCATGACCACAAATGTTCGTGGGACAGGGTGGATGAATTGTTCGTGCTACTGTCATCGTTGCCGTTGTTTTGATTATTGTTGCAGGCAAACACGGCGAAGTGAAACTCGTTGCGGGGAAGGCCAATTAATTCAAGCTGCTCCTGCCAGTGTTGCCAGTGACTCCTGCCCCGTGAATGGCAAATGCAGGAGCGAGTGTAATAAGTGGGGTCCTCTAGTGGATCGAAGGTGGGGCCGAGGAGTGTGGGGTACGTCTTTTAGCGTGCCTTCGCTGCCTATCACAGCTCCCAGGCGGCTTGGACCCTGCATTCTGCGCCTGTAAGCTACCATGTAGACACGACCTCCTGCCTGCCAGTGCCTGCCTTACCTATCCCGTCTGCTTCCAGGTCGGCTTCCAGGTCTCCTTGCCCGACTCAACCTCTCATCCTCTCAACCTCTCACTCGGCCTTTCACTTCTTTCACGTTCATTCGAAGAATCTCATCGTGACAATTCATCACCGTCACGTCACCGTCATTTCTACACTCCCAACACTCTCTTCATCGCATCGTATCTCATCCAGACTCACAACCATCAACACCACCAACCTCCATGCCATACATCACGTAGTTGTCGCCAATTGTCAAGATGACAACTCTACCGAAGCTCCTCAGCGCCTCGGACGGTTCCGGTGTTCTTTGCGTCTACGATGAGGATGGCAAGCCTAAGGCCAAGCGTCGGAGTTATATCCGCGAGGTTCTCGATGTCTTCTTGCCTGCTGGCTATCCGCATACCGTCACCCCCGACTACACACCTTACCAGATCTACGTGAGTTCACTGTCCTAGCCTTCATATCCATGCACCATGGTAGCTGTCACCTCACTGCCTCACTGCCTTATGACGTATTATGAGCTGTCTGCAAGGGACATGAAGCATCTCAAAATACCAACAAGCAGTAGACTAACTCCCTGTCTGCTCTAGGACTCTCTTCAGGCCTTCTCTGGCACCATCGCTGGACTTCTGTCTTCGCGTGCCGTCCTCCAGGGCTTTGGTGTGGGAGATGCCACGTCCTCAGCCACAGGCGCAGTGCTATTGACTGTCCTTCAAGAGTCGACAGGCCGACTGGCCACGATCCTGTTTGCGCATCGACTTGGCCAGGCTATCGAACCTGAATGCAAGTACTATCGTTTCTTGGCCGACATCTTCAATGATTCCGCCATGATTCTCGACGTTCTCTCCCCAGCCCTTCCCGGTCCCGCCAAGGTTCTTGCCCTCTGTGCGTCAGGTATCCTGCGTGCTCTCTGCGGCGTCTCTGGCATGTCGGCCAAGGCAAGTCTCAGTGCACACTTCGCTCGATCTGGTAACCTCGCAGAACTCAATGCCAAGGATGGAAGTCAGGAGACCGTGATCAGTCTTCTCGGTATGCTCGCAGGTAGCATCTTTGTCCGATTTGTTCAGGGTCGCCTCGCCGTCTGGCTCTGGACCCTGGCCCTCCTCAGTATCCATCTGTGGACCAACTACAAGGCTGTCCGTTCGGTGCAGATGCGCACATTGAACAAGCAACGTACCACCCTGGTCCTCACCGAGTTCTTGCGCCGCGGTCGTATCTTGCGACCCGATCAGGTTGCCGCTAAGGAGCGCATCCTTCATTGGAAGAAACCCAACATTGATTTTGCGCGCAAGTACCCCGCGGTTGGCGAGATCTCTTCCAGTGACTTGGTGGCTGCCCAATATAAGCCGTACGTGATTGTGACCGGAATTTATGGCCAGAGACTCTACCTCAAGAAAGGCGCCACGACTGTCGATGTCATTCGAGCTTGGATTGCGGCCCTGGAAGGACCGCGATCTATCATTAATGATGAGTTCTGGAAGGCCGTCGAGGGCGCGGGTTGGGATCTGGACACGGGAGCAATGGAGACTGGTCCTTCTGTTCGGATCGAGGTCGGTTAAAGGGAGGGCAGGAAAAGAAAGAAAAAAAAAGCCGAAGACTATGATGATGCATGTGTGAGTTGAGAGAAGAGAGAGAGAGAGAGAGAGGAGAGACATTTGCAAACGAGACTTTGCTATGTGTGTACAGTAGAGCTGCTGTTGCATGAACTGCACGATATGACGTAGAGAAACGAGCCATGCCTTCATGATACCTAAACCTGAACGCCTTGCCTTGCCTTTCTTTTTACCCCCATCTATTGTATGGGTTACATGTGCCGCTCTTTTAATCAACTCTCTTAAGATCGCCTCACCATTAGTCGTACAGTGTAGGTATTTACAAATCGACTCACCAGCAACGAGACGTAAATACTCTTTCTCTTTCTTCCCCCTTATGCTTTCACGCTCAGAATGACTCAAGCAAGCCCAAGGGCCCGGAACGCACGCATCTTGACGCCCTCCCACGAGTTCAGCTTCGGCCGCACGTCCAGGTAGAAAGATAATTTGCCATCGGCGCTGACGCCGCCCCGTCCCGCGTAGAAGTCGATCACGTACTCGATCTCCTGTCCGCATCGGTCGACGACCCAGTCGTGGCGGTCGAAGGGCGCCTGGTAGCCCAGCAATGTGTTCAGACGCGCCTTGGGCGACATCTGTGTGCTGAGGCCGGAGAAGGAATGGAGACGGGGTCCGTCGCAGCTTCACACTATTAGCACTTCCATTCACCTCCTTACCATTCTCAATCCCAAATCCATGCATGAAACCCCAATGGACAGGAAACAAAGAAACAAAAAAGGAGAAATAACTCACCGACTCCCCTCAATCCAAGGCGCCTCCCACGCCTTGATCTCGGCCCACGCGCGCTCGTTCACGGCATTATGGATCGGCACGACCGTGCGCATGTCCGCGGCCTGCGGATCGTGGCCTTTGCGCTTCATCGCGTCGAAGAACATGCGCTCGGACGGGTAGATCCAGTTCCCTGTGCTCTTGTCCGCGCCTGTTTCTTGCTCGTTGTTGGCCGGGGCTGCGTGGGAGCCGCTGTCGGCGGCTGGCAAGCCGGCTGTGCGTGGGATTGTGGAGACTTCGCGGTCGAGGCCGAGGTGGGCGGATGGCGCAGCTCTTGGTGTCGGCTGTGGCGAGGGACTAGAGAAGTAGGGGATGCGGGGGAGATAGGAGGACCATGATGAGGATGTTTGTTGGGGTGTTGTTGGGACGGTGGGTGTTTGCTGTGCGGAGGCGGCGCGCGCTTGTTGCAGCCAGACTTCGCGCGCGTTATGGTCTACTGGACAGGTTTCTGCGCTCGAGGAGGACACGGGCGGATGCGAGGGGGGTAGCGAGGAGGGTGTTGTCGTCGAAGAGTTGCCGGCGTTTGCGGCCGCGCGGGCTTTCTCGACCCAGGCTTCGCGGCTTTTGTGGTCGACTGGACACTCTGCTGTCATTGTGTATACACCCGGAACTGCGATATCTGTTTATGCGAAGAGAAAGGGTAGTTTCGAGATCCGATTGAGTTGGTGATTTTGTGTTAGTGAGAATGAAGGCGGGATTAATAAGTGAATAATGATGATGAAGCCATGACTGTGAACTTTTTTCAGCGATTGAATTTCCCGGTTCTTGACCCCACTTTTAGCTTCGGGGATTTCGCTGGGGTCGCAACCTAACCGGCCTTACGGGGCGCCGATGTGACGATATCTCCGGCATCCGAGCCGTTACAGATCTGGGAAGATGTATCACATTTGTTTCGTACGGGAATCATGGTTATGACTGCTGAGTTAACTAATTTTGTTCTTAGGTAGATCATAGGATTAGACCCCTTGAGACAACCCATGGAACATCCAAATATCACCACAGCATTGGAGAAATGGAATGGCAACAAAGTCACGATACGAATATGTGTGTGTGGCGATGCGAACATATCTATTTAGATGCAGGTATATGTCATAAGATGCAGTCTCTCTATATGTGCGCTTGCGTAAATCATTCCAAGTCATACTCATGCCAAATGCTGTTCCGTCTTGACGGGACCCTCGCCAACGCCCGTCTGGATAATTCTGCTAACACCAGTCGTGATGAGACCAGAAACAGCCTCCTCAAGCTGTACAGCACTGGAAACATAGGCCTTAGCCTCGTCCTTCCAACCCTCAGTGCTTGCGAGCAAGTTGTAGAAAGTACCAACAACGGCAGCGGTGTCCTGCTCAAGGTAGTAGACAACGCAGTTCGGGCCGGCATCGAACGTGTAAGCGGCAATGGTCTTGCCAGCAGAGGCGTT
Source organism: Xylaria sp. L1 SY-2022 (assembly GCA_023079495.1). Taxonomy (NCBI): domain Eukaryota; kingdom Fungi; phylum Ascomycota; class Sordariomycetes; order Xylariales; family Xylariaceae; genus Xylaria; species Xylaria sp. L1 SY-2022. Next base: position 835,933 of record JALIDW010000001.1, on the reverse strand, counting down.
GATAGCCTCGACGGCGCGGACAGCAGCCCGCGAGACGTCGTTCATGTAGTAGATGGGAGGGTAAGTGTCCGCGCAGGTAGCGTGGAAAGAGTTAGAGTCCTTCATGGTGACCTCGGCGAACTTGGCAAAGTTACGGGCCGCAATGGCCTCCTCCATAAGGGTCATGTGCTTGGGAACGACATTGGTGATACGCTCCTTGAACAAGTCGGATGTGGCGACTGTCTGTTGCATGCCCGATGTCGAACTGACGCCCTTCTTGGCGGCAGACGCGACGAGAACCAAGGCGCGCATCTCAGGCCAGTGAGATGCCTCTGCGACCTGCACTGCCTTGGAGTCGAGACCGTCGGCCTGCGAGCCCATCTGCCATGCAACGTATCCGCCAAACAGACTTCGGCAGGCTGAACCACTGCCCTGGCGCGCAATCAGGGACAGGTCGGTGGGGGAGTTGGGGGAGCTCGTAGAGGTCCGCAATAGCGCGGACGAGGGCAGCGAAACCGGCGGCAGACGAGGCCAGACCGGCGGCGGTGGGGAAGTTGTTCTCGGAGACGATGCGCAGGGGCATGGTCGAGAGCTTGGGAAGGGAGGCATCCTTCTCCTCGAGAGCTGCACGGAGAGCTCGGAGCTCACGCAGGCAGGCCTGGGTTCGGGCCCCTGAAATGTCGGAGGGGGCACCGTTGAGGGTCAGACTATCCTCTCCCGTGTATGAGCTCGAGCAGGTAGCGGTGGTCAGGGTCCGCAGATCGGCCTGGGACAGAGTGACAGAGAGGGACGAGTTCGTCGGCAGGTTCAATTTCGCATCCCGCTTGCCCCAGTACTTGACGACGGCAATGTTGACGGGAGCCGTCGTGCTCGCTCGGTAGATGTCGGCCATGATTACCCCTTTTTCTCACGTTCCTCTTATGGTCTTGCCAATTATCACCCTCGAAGTCAATTCGAGTAAAACAGATGTCCAGCAACGGTGGTGTCTTCGCTATAGAAAAGAAGGAGAAACAAGGAAAGAAAGGAAGCTCGATGGGAGAATGGTGTGGTAGGTAAGGTATTAAGATTAGGTAGAAAGGCAGTCAGGAGAAGCGGAAGAGTGAAGCAATCAAGCAATTGTTGGTGTTGTTGGGCGTTTGATCGGTACTTGGGATGTTAATCGGTCTCGATCTTAGCTAGCGGGGTAGCTTCTACGTGTATCCGTAGCTGCTCCAGTTTAGAGGGGAAATTAACACTGATTGTTGGTGAATTCACGCCTTATCGTGGCCGGTCTAAACCAGGATAGGCACTAGTTGGACTCGATGCGATCCCACGCAGGACAACTTATGGCATCGGTGTTGCCAGAATCGGAGCTTCCCGAGTCCCGACTCAATCAATACGAGTACGGGATACGGGATACGGGACGGAATACGGAAATCGTCTCGCAACAGCAGCAACCACAGCTATCGTCAAGATCTTCATGAGGTTGTTCGAAGCGTATAATGCAAGAGAAGATCATTTGGGAAGAATATCACACAGCGACGACAAGTTCAATTTTCTAGGCTTTGTCGAATTCGCGCACTTGTACGGAATGAGTGAAGATGAATGTCAGTTTCCGAAACGTTCGGATACGTCTTTGATACGTTTCTTGATGGTGGAATAGCCCTTCAGACGTAAACTGATGGAGGACTCAGCGTTCAACATAGTTTGGTAATATGAATTGGATTGCGATAAACAAACCGGTCCTTTTGTGCAGCATGAGTCGAAGGGTCGGAAGGTGGAAGCTAAGGTGGTTACTGAAATACAACTCAAGGCGAAGTTGATATGCCAATTCAGTGAGACTTTGACCCTCAGACGTAGTCGGTATCGGTTGGGGTTTCATGTGAATGCCAGCATGCTTGAGCCGTCATTCTCTCTTTTGGTCCCTCAACGAGACGTGCCAATGTTTCGTATATGATGGAGATGTCGCAGTCCGATGATGCATAAAGTGAAACTCCAACATCAGCAACGAATTCTTTGGAACACCATAGTAGACCAGAATGAACCAGGCGTCCACCTTAGTATTCCTCAACACTACTGTGTTGAGTCCAAGTCTTCGTGTTCCTCATCGCTTAGACCTTACTGTCGTCGTCCCATGATGTAAACAAAGTGCCTTAGGTGGGTAATCCGTACACCTTGCGTGTCGCATGAATTGTCCTTCGTAGATGGTACGAGTGCTCATCAGGGGTGAGATTCGTATGGATACCATTCGCCTTACACACCTTATGCTGTGTGAATGACACCATGCGACTCGCTTCGAAGGCGACCGCAACATATGTTTTGGAGATACACCACATTCAGTTAGGAGGACCGAACTAATCATATCGGATGAGGGCTGATAGGCAGACTGGAGACCGCCAAGTCGGTGAGAGTTCGGCAGCAAACTGGGAATTGGAGATTAGAAGACCCAAAGGGTGAGTTTTCAGCTTCAAGAAAAACCACTCGAGATAATATTTTATCTTAATCCGTAATGGCTCTCAGCTAACCCCAGACGTTTTGACGCTGTAGGGCAACGCAGCCAGTGCTAGGCATTGCTAGCGAAACGGCTTTCATTTACGAAATATACTGAGGAATTTTTCAGCAGACAATGCATGTCGGCTCGAGAAGATGACTGTATGAGCTAGTGAACCGAATGCTCAGAAATTCGTCATGAGTTGTGTCCCACATCCATGATGATGACAAGCAACCATCTATCTCGAGGTGCTCGTCCTCGTGCCATCTCTAGCATCGAAGGAAGGATTAACGGGTCGCGCCGCAAATGACCTGCCAAACCACCGCGAAGACAACTTGCTTGTAGTGTAAATCCCTCAGAAATGACTCATATGCCGGTTCGTACTATTACCAGCCGTACGAGGTAGGAAACCGGTCGCAGTGTTGCTGTGCACGGAATTTTCACAAAGTGTTGGGTACCTACCTAATGGATTAGTAGCGGAGAAGATGCTCTGCTCTTGACGCCTTCAAGATTCACGAATTCACCAGAAACCACAGTAAGGATCACGTAAGTGCATACAGTACGGCTTACCCAGTCTGGTTTAGCTTGGTAAGCACGTGCGGAGAGGTACCTGCTGGTACCTACCTAAGCCAGACTTGGCACGTGCGTTCTGCAGCCATGCTACTGGCCCGGTTACCATCACCAGATGCGACATTCCCAGAGATGTGATGGGAAATTGCCTAGCGCACGATCTCGAGCGGGGGAATTGATGCCAGGATGTCAACCTTTGTGAAGAGGCTGGGCCCAAGTCCCCCAATCATCGCGAATGCAGGGTCTCCGATCTCTGACGCCGCCGACGAGGAACCCCGATGAGCTGCAAGGTATGGAGCCCTGATGCCAAAACGGGCCGAGACCTTACCTTATACGTCCCCGGGCTGTGAGACGGACGCCCCCTCATGTTCAGCGCCACCGGACCCTACACGGTAGAGAGCCGCTCCCTCTGTCTGTCGTCTCGATTTCGTACCGCGACGCTCTATAAGGGACGAAATGCACGAGATGCACGAGATGAAGAGGTACCAGTACCTAGACTTGCATCTTCGTGCCGGGACAATGTTTCTACAAACAGCTGTGATACATACCCGGACTCAGACGCCAAAGGCTTCGTCTTTACAAATGAGGGATGGATAGGTAGGCGAAGTAAGAATCTGTACTAGGATTCAGAATCTATCGTGACGATAGTATCGTCATCCGTGGACTGTCATACAGAGAAGGTAGAGTGAGGCGAGTTTAGTGGGATGTAACGGCGGCAAAACTTGGCAGCCCGTTCATTCATGCTGACACGAGATTGACGAATGAGCATTTCGCTATATACCATGCAGGGCTGCGACGTAGGGCCGGTCAACATTAATGGCTCAGACTCGAGGTACAAAATGTAACCTCTCTCCCTCTCTCGCTGTCTGTGTTTCTGGCTTTTGGACTGCCAAGTCGACGTCATTGTCTCTATTTATTTGTTGCGTGCGGCTCTCGTTGTTTGGGATCTCGACCCGTTGACCTCCGCGTGATGGTGCTTCCAGCAAACTAACAGCGACCGCCCTGAACGAATATACACAATATCGTACAGTCCCTGCGAAATCGTCATACACGAGAGGGTGGAATCTGGAGATGGCTGCGAAAGATCAAGCCCAAGGTCTGGGCCTTTTCGAGAAGGACACGCGAGGACCCGCGGATGTGGAGGTTTCCGCAAGCATTCGTCATGGAGAGGACATCCTGTCTAGGCAAGACTTGGATCCTGCGCTCGATGCGAAGATGAACCTCGTCAATAATGTAAAGTCAACTACGAATCCAGCCTCCAAGGAGTGCGCATCAGGCCCCTGAACGCGCTTGCTAATGAAGAGCCATGCGCATTTCAGGCTATCGACGATATTGGCTGGACAAACTACCACTGGAAACTATTCGTGTTGAACGGATTTGGGTGAGACTTCCTGTTCGCCTCTAACTGTTGAGGCAACGCATGGTTTATTAATAGTTGGTTCGTGGCGATAGTTATGCGGTCGACTCGCTGGTCACCCTGATACAGAGCAACATCGCTGCACCCGCTTTTAAGGAGTTTGGATCAGTCGGATACGCCAATGGCCAGAGTGTTGCGTCTTATGCCGGGTTACTTGTTGGCGCAATTTTCTGGGGGTTCGGCGCCGACATGATCGGTCGTCGGTGGGCTTTTAACCTCTCCTTATTTATTTGCTCTGCTGCTGCTATCGTCGCTGGTGCAGCACCAAGCTGGCCATCCCTGGGATTGTTTGTGGCTTTGGTTGGATTCGGTGCTGGTGGAAACTTGGTCTTGGATACCACCGTTTTCCTCGAGTACCTACCAGGCAACAAGCAATGGGTTATGACGCTCATGGCATGCTGGTGGGGTATTGGTCAGGCCATCACAGGTTTCATCTGCTGGGGCTTCTTAGGTGAGTCTGCTCCAATCCTATGTTTGGATGCTGGATCCTGAACGGTATACAGTCCCTGAGAAGTGGAATTGCGATGTGGCAGGGGACGAATGCCCGAGATCCTCCAACATGGGATGGCGATACGTCTACTTCACATCCGGTGCCCTTGTTCTCGTGTTATCGATACTACGAGTTACGGTTGTTCGGTTAAAGGAGACTCCGAAGTATCTACTCGCCGAGGGCAACGACGCCGAAGTGGTTAAGAACCTTCAGGATTTGGCGAAGAAGTACAATCGACCTTGCTCTCTCACTCTGGAGAAACTCGAGGCATGTGGCCATGTCCGCGGAACCCACAGCGAGTCTCGATTCTCCCTCGCTGAGTTCCGTGTACACCTTTCGGGTCTTTTCGCGACCAAGAACATTGGCATCTCGACAGCGTTGAACTGGCTATCATGGACATTGATTGGTTTGGCGTGAGTATACGACGTGCCGTTTTCCAGGAAAACCAGGAAGCTAACTTGCATCTATAGGTATCCGCTGTTTTATGTTTTCCTATCGTAAGTGCACCAGGGTTCACCTCACTTTTCCCTCCGCTCTAACCACGCTATAGCACATATCTACAAACTCGCGGTGTCAGCGGTCCAACCGACCCCTATCTTGTCTGGAGAAACTACACCCTTACCAACATAGCCGGTATCTTCGGCCCAGTACTCGCTGGTTACCTGTGCAACATGAAGATCTTCGGGCGAAAGTACACCATGGTCATCGGCGCCCTGGTCACGATGGCATTCTTCTTCGGATACACAGCCGTCAACACGTCAGACCAGAACACAGCCTTCAGCTGCGTCATCGCCTTCTGCGTCAACATTTACTACGGCTGTTTGTACGCCTATACCCCCGAGGTCCTCCCCACTGCTCACCGCGCCACTGGAAATGGTATCGCTGTTGCACTGAACCGCATCATGGGTATTATATCTGCGGTCATTGGAACAGTTGCCGATACCCATACCACAGTGCCTATTTACATCACCGCAGCCCTCTATGCTGCGATGGCCATTGTAGCACTTTTCTTCCCCTTTGAGCCATATGGACGTCGCAGCTCATAGGCTTGTCTCCTTTATCGGATGATTTCATGCGTCTCAGAGGCATGTCATAATTGGGATTGGCGAATGAGCTGTGATTCAGATACCTTGTGTTAGTAGCTGCGCAGCTCGTCAAGAAACAGGAAAACTCGATCTATTCGATGGAGTATTGCAAGCAGACCATCTCATCCACCCCCCCCTGAGGGTTGGGGGCCGAGTGCTCGGAAGAACGGCAACTCGCGTAAACCTCACTGCAGGAATAGACACCTATATGATGGGTCATTGGGATGCAGCATCTCGCCGCGCAGACGGAGCACTCAAAGATCGAGGAATCTAAAGGGGGTTTCTCAAGTTATCAAGGTGGCTATGTGTCTCCTTGGATAAACAAGCCGGAGCCATGAGATTATTGGGCGGCTTCTCGGTTACAGAATAGATGAAAAGAATAGAAACAAAGTATCGAATCAATAAAGCCATCTCAACAATTTATTTATCGTTATCTTGATGATTCACAGTAATTCATATGTTTCCGAACAAAAGAAGCACTGCGAACAATAGCTCCTATATACTCAGGACAGTGCATCCAAATATACATACTGTACACCTCCGACTGTAGCCGTGCCGGGAAATAGCCGACACTGTGAACGTACGTTGACTTGAAAAAATCCAACCCCACGACCTCCCTCTCACATAGAATATGCCTTCATAGATACAACTCCCATTCTTTTAATCCACATATCGTACTTCATATGTACATAATCCATCGATTACGGATTAGGTTGGATTAATTGACCTTGTATTGCCAATATCACACCATCTCGTCGATACCGGCAGCATCGACAACATCCAAGAGGAAGCTGTAGCATCTTTGTTGACGCGACGGGGAGATTGGTGAGGTCTGGGGTAAGTCACCGGAAACCTCTGAATAGCCGTTTCATTCATCTCTTCTGGAGGTGTTCCGTCTTGGCGGTTGTACTCGTAGAGGATCCTTCAGATCATCGGATGACTCGCACGATGTTCTGCTCTGCCGAAGTGCATAAGACGTGACGCGCAGGACGCGATGAGCGCGGCACCTTACCCTTTACGTATCAGACTGTGAATACTGACATCTCACTCAGAAGGGCCTTCTCATCTCGCGAGCACTCCCTCGCCATGGCATCAAAATGTACGAATTCGCCACGCTAGTAGAAACATTCATTTCATACCTACCTAGGTAGCTTCATCACTTGATCAACCCATACTAACCCGTATCCGCAGTCCCAAAATACCGCCAGCTTCCACCGGTGCCGCGACCACAGCTGCGGCCCGAAGAGGGGCTCGCTCTCCTGCCCGTTGAAAAAGGTCTTCGCAGTCGCCTCATCTGGTTTCGAGACAGTGTCCTAGAGAGACCTGATGCCGAAATATGGGCCACGGGCGAATGGGTGCATGACCGGCTTCTCGGCGCGCGGTGTCGGGATCTCGACCTCGTGCTCTGCAAATATCCCGTCCAGCATTTCAGCCGGAAGATCACTAGTATACTCCGCCAAAGTCCGTGGTGGATTCATCCGTGGATACCGCCGAACGTGTCACCTAACGAAGAAGACTCTGGAAAGCCGATGAGCCTCGGTATGATGTATGGTACGAATGTCGAGATTGGGGGCATGAATACAGAAAAGAAATGGACGCCGGATCTGGAACCCAGCTCGATCCATGAACATGCTGCTCATCGCATTGCCACGGTTGATGCGCTATACTACAATCTGAACACGGGGCACATCCTTGATCCAACAGGGAAAGGAATCTATGATATGACTGCACGCATCGTCAGGACGCCCCGCGAGCCATTCAACGCATTGGTAGATAACCCGGCCGGTGTCGTGCGTCTCATTCGACTGGCCTCCAAGCCCAGATACAGGCTCGAAACCAAAACAGAACAGTCGATGAAGGATCCGCGAATCCGCAAGGCGTTGGAATTCCAAGTCAGCCGGCACCTGATTGGCGCCGAAGTCTCCAGGATGCTGAAGCAGCAGAATCCCCAGGACGCGATGCGTCTCATCTGGGAATTGGGGTTATACATCCCCGTCTTCCTCATGCCCGAGTTCAGCCAAGAACAACTCAGGAAATTGAAAGCGCAACTGCCAGCACAAGATAACGCGCAGCCATGGCCGAGCTGCTGGCCAATCGCCTTCCGAGGACTCTACCAGCTCCTCCGTGGCAGGGGCGGCGCTTTCTACAAACCCCCCATTGCCAAACCTGCTGCTTCCAACAACCCCCTCCATGGCAACCCCGGTGTTTTCAAGAAACCTTTCCATGGCAACCCCGGTGCTGTCAACATCCTCCGCAATGGCAAACCTGGTGTCTCCAACAACACCCTCCTTAATAACCCCAATATCATCAGCCAACCTGTCCCAGAAAACCACGATTTCGGCAAGTTAATCACATCGGAAATTCAGGAATACCTCTGGGTCATGGCGATCTACGCCCCGATCGCCGCTTTGCGAGAAAAGGGGCTCGACAAGATCATGGCCACCATCAATAAAGCAATCGCACCGTCAGAGGAGATCGCCAGTGTTCTCCGTAACGCGTTAAAAAACCTGGACAGCATCCGCACTACCGTCGCCCTCACCCTTCACCCAGCTAAGCCACCTCCCAGATCCCGGATCGGCCAGGCCATCAGTACGTGGGGTCCCACGTGGAAAACACAATTGGTCTATTCCTACCTGGCCGAGCTTGTTTACATGCGTCCGTCGGATGCCAAGGAGCCCATGAAGGGGATGGCCAAGACCATATTTCACAAGTATAACAAGTTCGCCGCCTTCGTAATGGAGCATGAATTGGAGGACGCATACACACTAACGCCCTTACTGGACGGCCAAGATATCCTGGATATATTCGGCCTCGAGAAGGGCGGGCCCTATGTAGACAAGGCGATGTCCCTAGTCCTGCCATGGCAGATGAATCATCCCGGGAAGAGCCGTACCGACGCGGCGGATTGGATTCGATCCCAAATGCATCGATTCGGGATTCCCTCGAACAAACTGGGCGAGTCGCGTTTCCGAGAAGATCGCGAGATATACGCAGGCCTGGAGGTAAAACCAGCAAAAACAAATGCGGACAGCGTTCTCGAACTTCTGGGTGGGTATATCAAGTTCGTACCTGCCAAGTTTCCATCGGAAGCAAAGGATAACCTATCCGCTGATGGCGCGTCTCCGCTTGATGTCTCTTCTCCTGAACCCGGCGGCGATGATACTACTACTACTCGTATGTAATTGTGTACTCGGCTGATCGCTTGATTGCCCAACTCAACTTCGTCAATGCATGATATCCCCAATTGAACAGAATGACCATAACCGCAAAGTCCCTCCTCGGCCTTTCAAACACGAGAATGAGTAGTTGCAAAAGTACGTGCCCGCAGGGTATCAACTGTCTTTTCCCAGCACTTGCTCCCGGAAAAATTTTGACCTCGAGACAAGGGGAACGGTGTCGTAGGCGTAGAAGCTTACGTGTAACCTGGTTCAAGAGAACAAGGCGACACTCAAGCAAGTATCAGGTGTGTCCTCTCTTCTCAGCATGAGAGGTGACCTGATCTGTCACCTTGAGTTCTTCATCGTTCTACCTACCTAGGTAGGGAACTTATCAAATACATAAATCATTTCCGGATGCCTCCAGGCACGACTCGTTCGTGTGCAAACATGTTTGTCACTCTGCACACAATGATCCCTTGACTCGGAATAATGTCGAAAGGGGTTCCAGCTCTCAACCCTTGGTGACTGGAAAGGGCAGAGCAAGTGCTTACATATTCCGTAGTGATTATTCGGAATTACCCTACCCTAAGGTTCGCAACGAGCCCTTCGTTAACGGCACAGGTTCAAGGGTTTCCCGCACAAGTTTGAAAATCAACGGCCCATGTCAGTATTCCGCAAACAGGCATGGAAGGGTCAAAACGCTTAAGAGGAAATCGCATGGTACGTAGTTTAGTTGGTACTGAAACCGGGTCGCTGTCGGGTCATCACAACGCTCAGGGGAACTTCCGTATTCTCACTTGATCGGACGGCACTGTACGAAATATCGGTAAGGGCAGCTTTGCGTCCGGAAACCTCAAGACCTCACCCCCAATCCTAGCATCCTCAGAGTCCCGCGACGAGAGAAATTTCCGTATTCCACTGTAAGACAACACGTCGCCTACCTAGTCCGTACAAGGCGAGTACTGTAAATGGAAGGCGCGGAATGCAGCTCGTCGAGATTTGGAATCCGATGGATATTCCGTACGCCATTGAAGGAGGCTTTTCACAGATTCCGAAAGACTCTATTCCGCACTATAGATGGCTTTCCCAACTGATCTCCGGAGCAGAAGCGGAATTGTCACAATTCCGTGGCGAGGACTGCTAATGCTTGAACAAAACTTTCGGATTTCATCCCTTGCATTGGATGTTCTCAATGTCTCGTGTCGGTTCACTCATTAGTCTCGACGTCGGGACCATCTACATGAACCCGGAATGACGGAATTTTGCAAAATTCTGTACATATACCATGAACATCTTCATTCCGTGACGGATACGATGAGAGATCGTACGGAATATCTCAACTTTGTGACCCGCGTATTTCCGCAGTTGGGGAGAATTCAACGGTGAGGCACTGCTCGCCAAGCACGAATCCACCGCTGCGGCAGAAATTTCCCGTCCCGCACGGATCACGTGCTATTCGCCGGAATTATCGGAAAGTTCAGGGCTTGGTGATCATTTTGCTCGGTGACGACGATCGGCGACCGGCGGAGTTAAAGGCTGCTGCTTGACGTCGTTGGATTGGGCGACCATTCCGTAAGGACACTCAAAAAAGTACCGTATGGAGACGCCTAGTAGCCCCCCTAGCCCATCTTGAGTGTGTTCCGTACGGAATACGGAATAAGCACGGAATGCTCGGATGAGGATCTGACCTGAGAGTCAGATTACCGGTGTACCCATCGAGACTCGAGACTTGCCCGTCCTCACCTAGGTCGAGCCTATTCCGTAGTTGGCATGTCAATCGAATGTTTTCGGAACTTTGAATTCGATCATCATCATTCTCGTCATCGTTTTCCGAACGTTGTTGGTAGTGTAAGCCGCGGGGCGGTGAGAAACGAATCTCCAGTACATAGTCGGAAATCATGTAACCGACGACCTTCGAAGAGCAAACCCATATTACCTGGTCGGAAAGCAAGGAGTCCCGCGGGCGACGAAATGCTCATGACATTCCGCATTCCGTGTCTCTACGGAATCTAGCCACGGGCATTCAACTTCAAGTGGTCTACCTAATCCGTATTGACACGTGAAGAAAACAACCTCAATCGGAAGTGGCCTCCTTGGCTCAGAGATACTCATGTGTAGACATTCCGCGGCCCGCACGGAAAACATTATACGGAATAATTCTGTACGGAATACCTAGACAAAAAATTCGGCTTCAACTTGTTGAACAACATTTGAGATCGCAAGACTAACTCTTCGGAAAGCTCAATCTTCCTCGAGAGAAGGGCTACTGTGGTTCGCAAACATTCCGTAGTCCGTGTGATATACGGAATGTCGAGAAGAGTATTCGACCTCGATTCACACAACGACACGTGGAAAGAGTGAAATCGATCGGAACGGTCGGTCTCCCTTGAGAGAAGGGCGACTGTACCTATTCCGTATGAATCTGTATTCCGCAATGTATTTCGTAGGTATATTCCGTAAAGGCAAGATCATTCTCCCGCAGTCCACCTCACTTGACAGAAACCTTCGTCAGTCCTCGAAGTAGAACTGTTCCGAACCCTCATCGTAGACTCAGAGCTGGCAACACCTTGATGGCCCGCTGATACGCACCACCCCACCGATATGAACGGAAGACGCGGGCAAATGCGGAAAATGCCTCATCTAATTCCGAGCACACTTGACAAGTTGAGCCAAGTGAAAACAACCAGCAAGGGATGACAACCGAGAAACAGCGGCAAGGGAAAGACGTTAGTAGATGGGGATATCGTAATAGAGATGAGACTTTGGCGATAGAGTGTTCCATGTGCGTTTCAACAATCTTGCGATCCGCTGTCATGAGACGTGGCCGAGCCAGTTCCAACCCAATTCTTTCCCACGCCACATTCAAACTTGCTGCTCTTTTTCAGCCAAGTCTCAAAGTTTTGCAATCTGGGTTCCTCGACCCTCAGGTTCTCGATATCGACTCCGTACCCTTGCTTCTCTAAGAAGGTGAACATATTCCCCACGTCTTTGGAAATCCAGCGAATGCCATATCCAAAGATTGTCCACGCTTGGGGAAGCTGCGTACCCGCTACGCCTCGAAAAATTGAGCGCAAATCAAGCAGCGTTAACTCATCGCCCGCAAGCCCAATGGCACGATTCGCATAGTCCTCAGGGTGCAGGAGGGCCTTGACGGCAAAGATCCCGATGTCCCGAACACTGACAAGTTGCAGCTTGGTGGATGACGGCATCGTTTGCCACATGGCTGCCATCACGGCTCCAAAGCTCGAGGTGGGATTAAGGTTGTCCATGAATGCGACGGGGCGTAGGATCGTGTAGGTCATTGTCGGGTGTTTTGTACAAACGCTGCGGAGATGCTGCTCAACTATTCCGAGTAATCGGGTCAGTTGTACATACTAACATCATTTCTTCTCAATGGTTCATCGCATGTGGTACTGTCATATAGCGAGGAATGAAGAGCCTAGGTACGCTGAACCTCGAGCCGACACAGAAACCGATGTCAAGGGCATAATGCGGAAAGAACACACAACTTACTGTTATGCTTCGATATGAAGTGCGGCACGTCAGTAGGATTGTCCCAGCTTCGTTCATCACCGCCTCGATCGACGCTACTAAACACAAAATGCTTCACGCCACGTTTTGCCGCAGTCGAAATAAGCGCCATGCCCTGAGCCTCCTCGTCCTGTGCAGGTGGTGTCGTGACCAAGAACACAGCGGTGATGCACGGATAAGCCTCAAATATGGGTTCCGGATTGCGGGTGTCTCCTTGGATGGGCTCGAGATTCAGCGTATTACAATACTTGTCAATGAGGAATCGTGCCTTGTTCGATGCGACGTCACGCGTCAAGGCAAGGATCTTGACATTTGAGAACGAATCTGGTGGAGCCTTGGCGAGGCGTAGGCACTCTGCGAGCACGGCGCCGCCTTGCTGGCCTGTAGCGCCAACCACGAGTATAGTGCTGAACGATGAATCCATCTTATCGAGCGTAGTACTCATCTCTCTGCTGTCTTGAGGTGTTCCCTTGAACATCGCATCCAATGGGATAAGCAAGACAAAGAGCTGGTGGGAGCTTGAGGTGAGTGCAAAGAATTCAGCAATGTCTCACGGGATATGCAGCAAGCCTTGATTTGTTCAACGTGGGACAAGGTGGCGGGGAATCCCTACAAATCCGAGTTCGGACAACCGTGGGGTAACTGCTTCCTTTTGTGAAGAATAAAAGGTCAGGAACAATGGACATCGGCCAGAATTGGGAAGGAGATATCAAGAACATATGAGGTCGATGACGGTGTCTCCAAGCAGGTCCGTGATCTCAATTGGCGGGGTGCTTTCTCGGTCCCGAAGCACAAACGCGATTACTCATGTTTATTAATGAACAACTCAAATAGCCAATCCGCCAAGAAGGCGCGGCCTTGCTTCATGTTGGAGGTGTCAAGTGCTTTACAAAGCTGGTCCCTCCCAGGTTTCTCTCCTTAGCCTACAGATCCAGGATTGCTTGTGCGGCAGTGCAACTTGTCTATCCTTCGAGAAACCCGAGTTCTGAAGGAGCTCAATGAACCTGTTTAAACCAATCAGCTATCATTCATCTCACACACAAGAAAGACACTGACCTTGTGTTGTCTATTCTGGGCTCGAGATAGACATTCATCGTGCGATTATCTGCCTGCCAGCACCATTGGACGAGACTCGACAGCCACTGTAACAATTGATGTCAGTCTTTGCCACTTTATGCAAGCTGTCGAGACATGATTGCTCCTCAACGCGTGATTTGGTCGCGTCAAAGATGAATACAATGCAGATAATCTGAAAAGGAGAAACCGCCGAAAGGTACTCACTATGGCGACTTTTCCTCTGGCCCACTCTTCACCAACCAACACGTGCAAGCCCCTATCAAAGTCCTGGGCGTCGTGGCCCATGTGCTGACCCAAAAGGTCCTCCTTGACCCAGTATATCTCGAAATAGCCAAAGGGCACGCCATCCCAGAGACCAATGACCGGGAAAGAGTTTTGTGACTTCATAACATCGGGCAGAAAATTGTCATAGTATTCGCCCCAGAAAGCAGACACACGTGGTTTTGATAGCCACCTTTTTAGCAGATCAGAATCAGATAGCGTGCAGAGATGAGAATGTTCTGTGTGTCTCTCTGAGTTACCCCTTAATCCCAGGTGAGGGACGTGCTTCGGTGAAAGAGACGCTACCCTGAATGAGAGGTGCTTTTCCACGCTCGGGACATAGCGTGAGTAGAATATCTCTCCCATACGAGGTGGCTTCGGTCGACGCGGGTGTCGAATGTTGTTGCTCATGACATACTGGAGCGGAGGCGGTGGGTAGTATGTCGGCATATGCAACATAAAGTCATCCGGAACGGCTGGTAGAGATCCCAAAGCAGAGCCGGCCCCCAAAGACAGATCGTTTCCGACTGGCGAAAGTGGCCGACTGGGAACTGGCGATCCAGGGTGTGACGAGTAAGGCTTCAAGGGTTGCAGGGTGGAAAGAAAGAGGCTGCCAGGAATTTGCCAGAACATACGCCGAGTGACATACATCTGGTCCCATGCGTTGTCCTTGCCATCGAGTCCACTGTCTACCGATGTATCAGAGCTGGTGACCAAACCCATCCTCTCGAGCTTCGGAATAATGCTCCTGGTTCGGAAAACACCCTCACGTTCGATTCTGATACGCCAGTCGCCCTTGGGTTTGGCCATTGTAGGGGCCAACTTGGTTCGCTCGTTATGGAGATATGGCGCCGGCTCGGGCTGCTGGAAATACCAGTACAACGTTGCCCATAGCATCATAGCTATCTCCCTGGACGAGCTTCCATGGGCCTGGCCCTCATGGTTAGACGAGTTAAAGATGGATGAGATGAATATGGTATCGTTTTGCAGAGTGGGCAAGCGGTAACGCTGCCGCTTGACTTGGGCTGAAGGTTGATTTTCACCATCACCAACATTCGACTGCAAATCCTGCCCCACGGGTTCTTCCGTGTGCAATGCTACGGTCCATCCGTCGGGAAAAGGCAGCGGATGAACGTTAGGTTCGTTGTTCTTGAAAAACAAGCCACCAAAGACCGGTTGCACTGTGTAGGTGCGCCCATCCGGCAGACAGACCGATGAGAGAGCCATCATGAGCTGCCCGTAGCAGTTAACGCCGAAGGAAAGACTGGAGATGATCTGGAACCGCCTGGCGAAGTGAGGGGTAGGGTAGGGCTGCAAAAACTGGGGTCAACTCCCGTGGCAGGCAAGCCTATCCCGTTATCCGTACTCCGTATGGTGTCTTAATCCGTATGTTCTATCGTAGGCGCAAGTTCGTCAAATATGGAGATCAATCATGAGATTCTAGTTCGACATTTGACATCAGATCTCGAGGATCTCAACGGGTAGGTAACTTAATCGGCAGATCCACTCAGACTAGAGACTCGGAACTTGAAAGTCGAGTGCTTGTGCTCGTTAGTGACTAATACCGAGTACATAAGCTTAAAGCAAGGAGATATCGCCATGATGCGTTGGTGTTTATCGGTTAGGGCCGTCTAGGTACTTATTGGCATAGTCAGAGGAGACAGGCCCCATCGTCGACCCATGATGATGGAGACACCAGACGTCATTTGGATACGAAGTGTGTTTGGGCGGGGGTCGTTCATGATCGCGATAAGTAATCCGTACGGAACACATACGACCAGACGATACTTACGGGATAGGTATAGAGATCTGCTGGTCTGCTGTTGAATCTGGCCTCGAGTCATACAGGAATGTGAATCCTGAGATGTCACTGTGATGGGGAGAAGAAAACAGGTTAGTTGATATTGCGAAATCGAGAGAGAGAACACTGGGCACTCCTCTATGACATGCACGTTGCCCAATCTGATGGACTCCATAATCCATATAGCGCGTGCCAAAAGAAACTGAGTCTCATCAGGCGGCGTTATTTCAACAAAAGAAATCGGTAATTCTGAACATGGCATTTCTCACTCACCTAACTGCGACTACCGGTTGGCGATCGAGTGTTTTTGATCATCCTGAAAGTCGTGCATGCGAGATAACAAGCAAACTCCCGATGCCGGCGCGCTAAGCGGGGTTGAATGAGTGACCCCTAAGTGCATATTTTGGACAGTCCTTCAGTACAAGCATATATATCTGCTTGATATTTGCATAGACTGACGCGTTAATGGATTATCACTCTACACGAGCTACCGGTAGAACGGAATAATCCGTACGGAAGACAGTGCATCTCGACTGAAGCCGCCAACGAAAACAGATCAGCTTCAAGGCTGGTGAATGACTCAACTCATCGAATCCTTGACCACTTGCCGGTGTCCTTGAGTATAAGTAATCTGTCCCCTGAGCTTCCATTGTCTCTTTCATTACAACCATATACACACACATAATTTCATCATGGCCTCAGAAAAGAAAGTGCAGGAGAACATGTTATGGGGTGGCCGATTCAGTTGTATGTTCAGCTTATCTCCCTGATCGCATCACGAGATCTGTTCTCAATTCTCTGAATGGGGACTTGCTATTGATGATATAGCCATCATGGCATATCAATGGCGAGCTCCTGAGACGAATGGGTGATATAAAACCATGATCGTCAGCTAACCACGTCTCATTGCAGCTGGCCTGGACCCTCTCATGGTCTCCTACAACGAAAGCATCTACATCGACAGGGCAGCATACAAGCAGGACATCCTGGGCAGTATCGCGTTCGCCCGCGCAAACCAGAAGGGCGGCATCTTAACAGCCCATGAATTCCAGCAGATAGAATCCGGCCTGCAGGCCGTCATGAAGGAGTGGGAGAACAGCACATTCAAGATCGTGCCGGGCGTTGACGAAGAGTAAGCCCGTCTCAATCACCTCCCACCTCGTGAAATTACTTATCCCGGTCATAGTATCCACACAGCCAATGAGCGCCGGCTAGGCGAGATCATCGGCAAGGACATCGCCGGTAAGCTGCACACGGGCCGCAGCCGCAACGAGCAGGTCGCCTGCGACATGCGCATGTGGCTCCGCGACGAACTCCGCAAGATCGAGACCCACCTCGTCACCTTCCTCCAGGTCACAGCCGAGCGCGCCGAGCGCGAGGTCGAGCACGTCATGCCCGGCTACACACATCTCCAACGCGCGCAGCCCGTGCGGTGGAGCCACCTGCTGCTCTCGCACGCGCTGGGCTTCGCCTCAGACTTGGAGCGGCTGCGGGAGGTTGTCAAGCGCGTGAACCGGAGTCCTCTGGGCTGCGGTGCGTTGGCTGGTAACCCGTTCGGTATCGACCGTGACATGATGGCCAAGGAGCTGGGCTTTGACGGTCTTCTGTGGAACTCGATGGGTGCTGTTGCGGACCGCGACTTTGTTGCTGAGACGCTGCAGTGGGGATCTATGCTCATGATGCACATCTCCCGGTGGGCGGAGGACCTGATCATCTACTCGACCGCTGAATTCGGCTTCGTGCGATTGGCGGATGCGTACTCGACTGGTAGCTCGCTGATGCCGCAGAAGAAGAACCCCGACAGTCTGGAACTGCTCCGTGGTAAGAGTGGCCGTGTCTACGGTCAGATGACCGGCTTCATGACCACGCTCAAGGGTCTGCCTAGTACCTACAACAAGGACCTCCAGGAGAGTTGGGAGGTCATGCTCGACAGCGTCAAGACCGTCAGCGACAGTGTACAGATCGCCACGGGGGTGTTGGCTACGATGGAGATCCGCCCCGACCGCATGCGCGCCGCCCTCGACCCCTTCATGCTGGCGACTGATATCGCCGACTACCTCGTCCGCAAGGGCGTGCCGTTCCGCGAGACGCACCACATCTCCGGCCGCGTCGTCGCGCTGTCGGAGAAGACAAACACGCCGATGAACGAGCTTACGTTCGAGCAGCTCAAGTCCATCGATGCTCGCTTCGAGCAGGATATCGCCGAGTACTTCGACTATGACCGCAGTGTGGAGCTGCGCGCTGCCCGGGGTGGTACGAGCAAGAGCTGTGTGTTGGAGCAGATCAAGGTTCTGCGGGGGACGTTGAATTAATCTTAGGTCGACGACGTCGAGGCATGAATGTGTGATGATAGCTGGGGTATAACAGGACATGCATCCTGTATGTTGGGATGGATTAACGGCATGGGAATGGAGGCAAGGAAAAAAAGGGAAATTCATGTTCTAGGATCAACTCAGTCATCCATATAAATTCATACCAAGATACGTCGATTAATCACTCATCTCATCGTCATCTAACTATCGGTTCAACAGGTCAACAAGTCGCTGCGATTCAGGCTCGCTTTTCTTCCGACCTTCGATGTCCGTTTTCCCGCCATCTTTATCCCTATATCTCTCTCTGTTACCTTCATCTTTATCCTCACGTGTCTTCTTCCAATCATCATCATCCTCATCCTTACATCTCTTCTCCGTCCCGTCATCCTCATTGTCACGCTTCCTCTTATCCCCTTCCTTCTCCAACACCGCCTTCACCTCCTCCCCACCAACATCCCTCGTCTCATCCCACTCAACATCATACTCCTCCGCAACGCCCCGGATCTCCCTCCTCAACACATTCGCATCATCCACAAGCCCCTCCCACTTCCGCGGATCAAACCCGCGCGCTTGATACAGCACATTCTGGCGTCTCGAAACCGTAATGTTCAACGCAGCCTGATAACTCAGGTCCCGACTAATAAACAGGAACCACAAGTATCCGCCCATAATCGTCGTCAATCCGGCCAAGTACGTAACAGGCTCAACGAGATCCCAGCCCGCATCCGTGTGAAAGGTCACATAGTACACCGTCATCCACCACCCCGTCAACACCCCAAACCCGGCCTGCGCAAGTCTGTGTGCCCCGCGATGAGCCAGCATATCGCATTCCTGCTTGATCTTCGCTAGGGCCTCGATGCGGTGCGACATGCGCCGCAATCGTGCGCGCATGTAATGCGTGCGCTCGTTGAAACTCGGCACGTCGACGCGCATCTCGACATTTAAGCCGTCGATCCGGATCGCGAATTCCCTCCCGCGCGCCGCGTCGCGGATGAAGTCGCCAATCTCCGTACTGTTGGACCAGCGCACCCAGACTTGGTCCTTGGGGTCCGTGGACGTGCCCTCGTGGCCGAGGCCGGAGTAGGATGCGATGTTGGGGCTTACGTCTTCCTTGCCGTCGTGGTCTTCGTCGCGGCCGGAACCTTCGGCGAGGAAGTGGATGTTGGATGGCTTTTGCCAACCGTTTCTGTCGTGGATTATCGGGAGTTCGGCGCGGATGAGACGCCCGAGGTAAGAGAGGGGCTGTTTGGGGTGGATCAGGAGGGCCAGGGGTTCGGTATCTTCGTCCTTTGGGTCGGTAGCTTGGAAGAGACGCTCTCGGTAAGAGAGAGGTTGTTTGGGGTGGATGAGGAGGGTTAGGGGTTGGGAGTCTTCGTCTTTTGTGGCGGCGGCGCGAGATCTCTCCTCGTCGTGTGTGAGAAGTGGCAGAATTAACTTGAGGAGTCGTGTCGGCGTTGTCAGGAGTTTTCCTGTAGACGTCAATGTGAGATTGACTTTGTCCTAACCCTGGGAAGTGCGTCAATCAAGTACCTTTGCCCACCATTTTTCTCGCAGCACGATCTGCCGACGAGATGTCTGTGCCTTCTATCTGCCACGGCGGTCTGTTACGTGACCTCAACAATGTCCGGAGCAATGGAGCTATCTCCTTCTTGCGAGCATTCTCATCTTTCTTGTCTGTTTCGAGAGATATTCCGTCCAACAGAGAGTCCATTCGGCGATAGGGAGGTGTGTCGTGTAGGAGTCTTCGGTGCTGTATTCGCCCAACCCGCGCCGTTTGGCTTCGAGTGAATACATGGCAATTGTTGTGAAGAAACCCATGGCTATTGATATTACGGAGCCATCGACATCCTGCTACATAGGAAGTCGAAAATGCTCGGTTTGCGAAACTCATTTTGGAATGAGTCCAGCAAGGGAATGAGATCCCTTGCGTACTTCGTACTGAGAGCAGAGATATGTGATGTGATTTTCAAGATCGACCAGGAGAAGTTCTCTGAGTATTGGACTTCTAGGATTATTCCCGGGCGACGTCATTTTTGCGTGTGTAAACCGACTGTCCAGCCATGGTTGCACAAAGTTGGAGCCGAGACAGGAAACCCGAATACGTATACGCCGGTGAATCTACCACGGTCCATTTTCTGAGAATGTATCGCCCAGCAGGTCTCAAACGGATCAGACTATTAATTATCAAGTCGTCGTTAGCCTTACATTTAAACACATCTCAACCATCAGCTGTGAGTGCAATAACGAAACGGGGGTAGTTATGTGTGGATGTCTTGCTTGTCTGTGCTTGGCAGCTTATCGTCCTCATATTACTACCTATGTCACATGCCTGACCACATCGCCAACATATTTGTACAAGTAGTGATTTATTAATCAGCTCATTATTGTTAAGTACGAGATACTTGATATCTAGGACACTGAAAGTCACCTATTATAGGATCTCCTTCTCCAATCATCATGATCATAAAACATGAAGCCTTACTACTCCTTGACTGGCTCAACACCCTCCATCCACTCATCAACCCATTTCTTCATCAACTCCGAACTGACATGCGTCATATCGCTCAGAGTCTTACTGCTGGCCTTAGCCCGAGTAATGGCCATCGGCAGCTGTGCCGGGGCATCCTCCACGAACAGAGCCTCACGGTAAAACTCAGCCAGCTTGACAGCAGGGTTCTTAGCCATGAGAGACATCGACACATCGGCATCCGCCTCGTTGTTGTCCTTTTCAATGCTCTCCTGTAGTTGCTCCAACCACTTTGCCGATGAGACAACTTCCAAAGTCTTGTCAAACTTGGTCTTCGCGACTTCAGTGATGACTGGAAGAAGCGTGTTCCAAGATACAGTGTTGGGGTTTCGCACGTTGAAGACACCAGCACCCTCGCCATGTGATTTCTCTGGAACAGCCAGCACGAGATCAGAGATAACCGAGCCCAGAAGATCTGATGGCACCCAGTCGATCTCAGAGAACTGAGGACCAAGAGTTTCAGGCAAGGACTTCAAGCGCAGCAGGGAACTGATGACAATGCTGGGGAACCATTCAGACTGGTTCCATACGGCACCCTTTTCGGCTGTCGAGCCGCCAACTTGACCAATACGTAAGATGTTTACGGGAACACCAAGCTGTCGGGCTGCGGAGTCACACAACAACTCAGCCAGGCGCTTACTCCGCGCGTAACCGTTCGCAATAGAGATGGCCAGGGGCTGCGAATCGTCAGGCACAGTCTCTTCGGGTGCTGCGGTACCCAAGCCAGACACGGAGCTGACACTCGAGACGAAGAAGGTTCGGACAGTGCGCGGGGAAGCGCCGGCCACGAACTTGAAGAGATTCACAATACCAACCAACAGCGGGCGGAATGCCAGAAGCGAAAGGTTGAAGTTGACAGGCCAGGCGTTGTGAATCAGTAGGCTTACGCGACTGCTGAGTTTGGTGTACGTTTCCTCGTCCAATCCCAACTTCGGATCAGTTAGGTCTGCCTTCAAGAAGGTGACATGGTCGTCGAGCATGCTCGTGTCTAGATTGGCAGCAACGAAACGCTCATGCTGTGTCGCTTTACCGCCATCATCGCTTCGGTTGAGGCAGAAGATATGGCCGACAGCAGGGTTAGAAAGGAGAGCACGTAGAATGGATGTACCTAGTGTTCCAGTCGAGCCCGTAAGCAGGATGTCAACAGGCCCCTTTTCCTTCTCGCTCAGAGAACCGGTGACTTTGGGAATCTGTTTCAAGAGATCTCGGTGAGTGGATAGAAGCTGTTCTAAGGTTTTCTGATCATCAGAAACGCCGTTAGCATCGGATAGCATGGCCGTAGCGAGTTGCTTGGCAGTTGGGTTCTGATAGATAACAGAAAGAGCGAGAGTCGGACGATGAAGAGCCTTTCGCAAGGCGCGCACAAGCTGCAGAGCCTTCAGGGAATCCATGCCAGAGTCAAAGAAACTAGTATCGTCTTCCAACTCGGAGAGGCCTTCCATACCGCGAACACTATCCTTGATGAGTCGGGTAACCGTGTTCATATCCATGGCATGGGCACCAGCTGCATCAGCACCATCTCCATTCACAAATGAGGTGATGTCTGTAGACTCATAGAGCTTGTCAATTTCGGCCGCGAGTTGCGAGATGCTTGCAGCCCGCTGAATGGTACCCTTTCCAGACCGAATAAGTGGTTGAGGGGCAACCAGAATCATCGACTTGTCGACTCGTGCATGTGCCGGCGCGCTGCGATTCGCTTCTTCGACACTTGGCCAAACGCGCTCAATTAGTGAAGCTTGCTCGGCCGTTGTTAGAGGGCCGCTGCTCCCGGCCGCCTCAATGACAAGAGCCGCCTCAAATCTTTGGGCGCCGACTACGAGAGCAGCACTGACTACACCCGGGTTATGAGCAACGATATACTGCTCCATGGAAACGGGGTTGGTCTTTTCACCGTTTAGGAAGACAATGATATCGTCAGCCCGTGCGCGCCAACACCACGTGTCTGGGATTGTGGGATGAGGTTCGAACAAATCGCGAGTACGGTACTCGGTGAAATTTTCGAAGCCACCAATGGTGAAGGTTGTCTGCGTGTCGGCGCGAGCCTCATCTCGGGCAATCACGAGCTCGTAGAGACCATCGTTGACCTGGTCAAAGACCGCACCCGCGCTCGGATGGAAACGAACATAGCGCCAACCGCCTGAATGGGAAGCCAGTTCGGGTACAATCACTTGCTGGGGCATGCCCACTTCAGATGCTCCCCACCAGCAACGAAGAGGGATCTTGGCGGCGACCGCATCGCCGACAGCCTGTGGAAGATCACCACCAATATATAAGATAAGTTCGAGATGCTTGGCACAGTAATCGAGCAATTCTGGGTTCTGAGCAAGGTCAGCCACAACGGACGGTACCATGACTGCCACGTCGGCGGGAGTCTGCTTCAGAGCGTCTACAATGCCCTGAGCTGTCACGATGGCTCCAGCTGCTGCGGGAATCACCGTTTTATTTCCAAATGGAACGGCATAAAGAAGATGTTGTAGTAGACCGGCACCCTGGATACTATTAGCATTCATTACAAGTAAACATAACCCTCTTGTATGGGCAAGACAGCGATTGACATACATGGAATGGCGGCAAAGTGGACAAAACTCGCTTCCCGTGGAAAGACGAATCAACAGATGCCAGTTCGTCAGGATACCGGCTGCTAGCTTCAATGTGTCGCTTAGAAGTGTTTTGACTCCAGTTCAGGGGCTTGGGTATGCCCGTCGAGCCAGAGGTGTGACTGAATCTCAATGTTAGAAAATTGATATCTTGTGGGTTGACTTATTGAAACATACAGGATGAACAATGTATCCAAAAGTGCCTTATCCAGTGGCTTGTCTGCTTTGTACACTGGGTGTTCTGTGGAAAGGAGCTCGTCGATGCCAGGGATGGTAATGGCCCGGCATGATTCAACGGCTTCAAGAATTGCCCGCGTGGGCGCGTGCGTTGGGTCTGGTGTAATCAGCGTCTCACACTTGAGCCAGCCAAAAAGCTTGCGATGAGCTATCAAACTGTTGCGTGGCGATGTGAGAAATAGCTACAGATGGTTTAGCTCCTACTTCGTCACTCTCGCTGTCGCTGGCACAACTCACCCTGTAGCCCGTCTTCATCGTCGCTAGCACGAGAGCCGTGAATCTTACGTCATTGGGGCCCACGTAGGATAGGACTTGACCTTGCTTGTCGGGCAGCTGCTTGAGAAGCCACCATGACAAGCCGTTCACGAAGTTCGCCAGTTGGGCATAAGTGATATTCCGCACGCCGGCCGAGTATGAGTTTGGGTCGACTGGCCACGATCCGTACAAGTAGTCGGGATCATCCTGAGCCAATTTGTCAACAATCTGGGGCAGAGTGTGCTCCCGCCAGAGAGCGCTTGTAACTCGGTTGTTTGCCATGGTGAAGTCGTTTCAAAGAAAATAGATCATAAACACGTGAATTAAAGGTTGGGAGAATACAGAGAATGTGCAAAGACACGGGAGAGATGGGGATCAGAAGATGACAGGTGAGGCACGAGCGTGCTAAATATGTACTCGTAATCCGTAGGCCGTAGTAGGTAGCAGAATGCGGCGCATGTAGTCGGGTGTATCTCCTGCCGGCTCCTCATGCCTCCCCGATTCTAGTGTTGGTAGTCTGTAATCCGTAGTCATCCTAGTGGAGGCAAACCACACTACCGGTATGATCTACCTACCTATTCCGTACCATACACCGTTCGTTACTCGTAAGTGACGCTGCCATTTCCAAGGTAGCGACATCTGCACGGGAAACATCTATGATCGGAATGTATGGTGAGACCATTGGGCTCCTGGTTCTCTCAGACTGGTCTTCTGCAGTCAAAAAGCTGAGAAACTGCGGTGGAATGAATGGACATGGTCACGATCTCGCATTGGAATTCGAAGGTATTCCATGGGTGGCAACAGTGAAAGAGTGTCCTCAACCTTCACTATAACGCCGACTTACGGATGACTCTTCCGCCGAACTTCACATGAGTCGCCGCCTTGTTGATGGTGCGCCTCAAACGTCGATAGGAGACTTAGATCTACCTGCACTATTTCGTAGGCACCGCCGTATGTAGCGTGTCCAGGACTGACGGAGCTGGTGGGATGCCTCCATGAGTCCGTAGTACGTAGGTGATCGCGCGATAGGAAGTACCGGCGCGGTGGAGCAGGCAAATAGTGTAGGGATCTATGGAAATGTCTGCGGATTTCGTACGTGAAGCGGTTGGTATAGCGCGTGGAGAACGGACCCGCTGTGGATCGCGACGCCTCGTCGGAGTCTTCGCCAGCGAGCCAAAACGGTAGGTGGTACCTCGGTGCTTACCTTACCTATCGAGGTGTATCTCGTATACCTACGAAGTACTCGTAGTTGCAGCCAGAATGGATGTCGATGGATTGATGTCTGGGAGTCTCAAGTTGGGATCAGATGATCGGCTCTTGATGACATATCGGTGGATTATCCGTACAATACGTTCGCTGTTCCGTACCGTAATCTGTACGGAATCCTTCGTCTTCAATACCGTACAAATCGCGATTCATGTGGCCGATCATCTGTGGGTCTAGCTAGCCCTAGCGTAAAACTGACATTTTCGGACTAGTGTGAATGACCATGCAGCTGGTACGGCATCCGTACCTAGCCTAAAATAGCCTATCGCCCTATTGGCCAGTAGCTAAATGAGCGGGCGAGTGCGGAATATCCACCTGAACCCTATAGGTCACCAGCCACCATAAGCCACAAGGAGCTGAGCCGATGGAGGCTTCGAGATTCGGGGAGGGGAAGATTATGATCGCCGGAATCATCCATCTCCAACGTACGCGTCCGTGATCCCAATCGGGCTACGGTGGTGATCAAGGTGTCTGCGCATGAACAGACTGACGACATACACTCCTACTACAGTGTTGTCTTATTCAGGGTTTTTAGTTGATTCGTATACCTACTTACCGACATCCGCAGCCTACGGATTACAGAAACATCACCGACAACCATCTCTCGGTTAACTACCCCTGCGAATTGCTGGCCCAACACGGTCAAGTCATTCGCATGCGAGGATCCTTCGAAGTAACTCATTCATCTCTCTGGCTACCAACAGACGTCGTCATAACACGGACTACCTAGCCCATTCTGATTTTGCATTATCAACGTCGTATTATCGTCGTAACTCCCCAGACACAAAGTGTTAATGAGAATGATACGCTGCCTACCCGGCAGTAAGGTATGTTATTTCCTCAGAGAGGTGTTAGGTCGCAGAAGCGTTTCATCGACACAGTCACGGAATAGGTACGATACATCGCGACTTGATCTAGGTATAATTCGATTCGATTATAGATATATTCAGGTATGCGATAATATAATTACAGGAATCCCATCAGACTAGGATAGTAAATTTGAGATGATCAGGGCTGCCTTTTCTAAGGCATCGCACACAGCAGCTGTGTAAGCTGGACGTCCCGAAACGGAGAACCCAGCATGCTTCTCGGAGACATCGCAGTGAATATAGACACCACGGTCCCCATCCATTAAGAATCCACCTTCTTTCCAGCGGTAGTCCGCGTCGTCCGACGGCTCAAAGCCGATCTTAACTTCCTGGCCCGGACCGCCTCGGCGAGTGGCCCTCCATGCCTTTGTCTTGAAAAGATCAGGCATCTCCGCATCTTCGTCATTTTCCGTCTTGAATACGCCACGTAGTGCGTACAAGTGTTTTACGTAGCCACCCCCTTGCGCGGTGACAGCGACTGTCTTGGAATGCAACCTCGCGGCTTCATGGAACAGCGCCCGGATCGAGTCATCACCGGCAGAAGACTGGCCGGCGGTGTTGTTGATCGACGCAGCTGCGTGCACAAACTTGCGGACTGCCGGTGAGACGGTCTGGACCCAGTCAATGCGCCCTGTTGCAAAGCCTGTCGAGAGAACCGTCTCCCACGCGGGACGTACGTAGCCATCTACCAGGAAGAGTGCGAGCATCGCAGTGAGATTTGCAGTAGCATTCGGGCTAGCACGACCACGCAAGAAAGACCGGCCCAGACTGGCAAGCTTCAAGTGGGTGTGGTTCAAGGGGCTGTAGGGCGACGACGGCAAGCTGAATGCTGTCTGCAGCTTCTTGATGCGCTGTTCAACAACAGGCCTCAAGTTCCAAACAAGTTCCTCGACAGCATAAGAGTCTGTCTCGGAGACAGCACCCTCGAGATCTAAGGCACCGGCTTGGGAGCCCTTCAGTTCTCTCACAACATATCTGTGAAGAGCACGAACATCCAAGCCATCTATTTTGGAGTGCTCGTGGACTCCACCCGATGCGCCGTTAGCGGTAATGACGAATTGCACGAATTTATCTAACCAGCGGTTCGCAAATGGTTGGTTAGGACCGTTCAAGAGGAACTGTGTATGCCGTTCGCTTGGCGTGCACGGCGATTCGTCGTCCAGGCACACTACGAATGCGCACTCGTCTATCGCAGATAGAATAGCGGCGTTATCGGGGTCAAGTTCCAAGTCAAAGCGTAACTGCGATATCAACGTTAGCCAAGAATCCAGAAGCAGGTGAGGGGTAGGGGTGACGTACGGAGGCCCACAAGTTTCGTTCGTCGGCGGTGAGGATAGAAACTGGGGGTTCCATTTTCTCTGACGAGTCAATGATCTTGGAGAATGCGCTATGGATAGCCTGCAAGCTCAGAGGCGTTTTCGCGTCGCCCAGCTCCAACTGGAACACATGTCCACGGCGTAAGACCACGACAGTTTGGTTAGGAGAGAACTTTGCTAGACGATCGACATCTACTTCAGGTTGGCGTGTCGAATAGAAGAGCCATTCGTTCGCCTCCTTTCTGGTGGCCACGCCGTCAGAGGTGTCCGAAATGGGCTGGCCAGCGGCGATAGCACGCGCGAAGTTCATGGCCGCCATCGTAACAAGTGCGGCGCGCATGGGTTGAGAGTGCGTCGGTAAATCAGCGGGATGGAGGAATGAGAACATGCTCCAGTCCTGCAGAGGGTCACGTCGCTCAAGATAAATCTGGTTTTCGTACTCCTGACTGACGATATCGGCATCAGCTACGTCGAGGCTTCGCTGCAATGACGGACCAGTGCCAGCAAGGAAAGAGGAGACCGCATCGTTAAGAGACTTCAGGTCAGCATCCGAGTCGATAGCACGCCGAGAATCCTGGAATAGCCGAAGAGTTTGCTCGAGACTGTTCGCCGTTGAAACCGGTGGCTGAGAAGCAGCCTTATCGCTGGAATCCTGAGCTGATCGACTTTCATTTGGCTTTTGTGTGGCCTTGTCGTCGCCATTTACGACATTACTAGTCTCTTTCTGGCTACTTTCTCCATTGGACGCGCAGATTTCCGATCGATCGGCGACCTTCTCAGCAAGCGCACGAATTGTCTGCTCCACGAGGATCTCCGATGTCTGCAGGGGCGCCTTGTATTCTTGCATGATCCAGTTTCGGAGCTCGATCGCAACAAGAGAATCAAGACCTAGGTCAAGGATCGAACCGTTCTCTCTTTGGATACGGATAGCATCGTTAGAAATGAGCCGGGTCAGTCGATCAGTGATGGCGTTGCTGATCAGGTCAAGAATCAAGTCGCGGTTGCCAGTAGCTACCGCCTGTGCAAGTGAGAGCACATCTTGACCGGAAGAAGCGGCGCCTGCTGCCAAAGCGGCTGTGTTGTACACAAGTCGGAACAAGCCAGAGTGTGCGTTGGCGTTGCCACTGGCGTCCGAGGCCTCGGAAAGCGAGGTGACATCAAATCCGATGACCATTTGAGCAATCTTCTCTTTATATCCCGCAGCACCGAGGACGTAGTCGAAGAAGCGGGTTAGCTGCTCAGACTTGATGCTTCGAAGACCAGCATTCTTCAGACCTCTGAGCCGACTTTCGTTGTCCGCTGTGTGGATGGCGTCCTCTATCCATCCGATGTTGACCGACATAAAGTGGCACGACGATCCGTATCGAATGTGAGGCATGGAATCCTGGACTGTGTTGCCTGCATTGTAGTTTCCTTGACCGCATGCACCTACGGTGGTTGCAGTCGAAGACAATGTGAGGAAGAATTCCAGCTGAGGGGTCATAAATGCTCGCTCCAGTGCAAGAGTACCGTCGACCTTGACCCGAGCCGCCCGCAGGAAGTCATCGTGCGTCATCGTTGACAGTGTTCGGTCCTATGAGCGTTAGTTTTGGTCCTTTCTGAATCTCGTCCGAAAATTAACGAGGTCTGATTCGGATATACACTTACATTGAGAATGACGGCGGACTGAATAACACCACGCACCGGCGGTACGCCCATCTCCTTAAGGACAGCTGCAGCCTTCTGGACGTCTGCGTACGATGTAATATCACAGCGAACACAGTATAGCTTGCACCCAGGGCGGATCTCCTCCAGCTGGTTGCGGAAGTCTTGAATATCCTCATTCTCTACCTTTCGTCTTGACAGCGAGATCAGGTGCTTTGCGCCTCGGCGAGCCATAAGGATCATGAGTCGCCGGCCGAGATCGCCAACACCTCCAGAGATAACGTAGGAGGCATTGTCATTATCCCACTTGTTGATCTCTGTGCGTCTTGGCACGTTGCCTTGACCGACCACGCCGATAGTAGCGGTTAGTATGACCTTGGCTTGGAGTCCCGTATCCACTAGTCGCTTCGCCTCCGCGGCCTTGGCAATGTCGCGGACGCAGAGGCTAAGACGCTGGTTGACCAGGTTAGACAAAACCATTGGGGCTTGTGCGATCAGGTTAGGAATGAAGTCCGGGCGGGCCTCGAGGAGTCCTTCGATGTTGCATGAATGGATTGACGCATTCTGCAACGACTTCGGCATCTTCCAGAGTTCAACGAGAGTTTGCATGAAGACGACACTTCCAAACGCCTTGAGACGAGCCAGTGCTTCCGATGGAATGGGTTCATCGTTAGCTTGTACGATGACATCGACGCCGCTCGACAAAACATCGCTGCACGGTTGTCGCTGGAGAGTTGGACGAGTTACGAGGATCTGTTCCGTCGTAAAGTCAAGTTGACGCACCAATTCCTGGGCTTCGGCTGCATCTGCGGCTGTGACGGTTACACGTGCATTGACGGACCGTGCCGCTGCGACAAGGGCCCTTCCAACCAGACTCATGGCACCGTGGACAAGGATATGCCCTGATGACTTCAAGTTTGCGAGTTGGTGGACCACATGGCAAGCTGCCAAGCTAGGTAACAGCAACGCGGCAGCATGGTTATATGGCATCTCTTCGGTTAACTGGAGAGCGTGAGCTTGATCAACTCGCACGCGGTTAGCATCGACAATGGGTCCCAGAGCAACGACGCGATCGCCGGGGACAAAAGTCTGGACACCAGAACCAACACGAGAAACGACTCCGGCATATTCACAGAGTGATGTGGTTCGGTACGTGTTGGTGAGCCCAATGGCCGCAGCTTCGACCTCGATCTCGTTGTCGGCAAGGTCATCTTCTTGAGTCTCAGCGTCTGTTGAGGCAGAAACTGAGTCGCCCTCGGAAGTGGAATCCTTGCTAACAATCTTGTTGAGATTCTCTTCAGACTGCAAGCGGGGTACGAGGACAACACCATCAACACGCACTCGGTACTCGCGCTCTGTCTGGAACTCGTTGTTTCCAGGTGCGAAACGTCCAAGGCAGCCGGTCAAGATTTCGGAGAGACGCGCCCCCGTGTTTTCACCTTCGAGAATGTTAAGAGCTGTGTGGACCGTAGTAAGGCGCATCTTGGCGTTCTCAGCATGAGCCGATCGAGCCATTCCGGTGATCTGATGCATCTGGTCCGGGCTATCAGGGCATAGCCAGATAATGTCAGCTGGTCGCATCAACAACGATGTCAAGGTGGTGAAGAGTTGAGAGTCGTCGACAATCGGAGTCGGGCAGTCGTCAATGACCAAGAAACGAGGCGAGAGATCAGAATCGTTGATAGCCTCAGCTGCGAACTGATTGATAGAGATATTGACACCACGTGCAGTAAAGTCATTCACTATCCGTGTCACCCAAGCTGGAGTCGAGTCGAGCGAAGAGTGCGTCAAGATACGAAGTGTCTTCGCGGGCTCAATCGCCTCGGGCTTGTCTTCATGTCTGAGAACGACGACGTATTTGTCTTGGGCGTCGTCAAAGAAGGCAAACCGAACTTTTAGGGACTCCGAAGTTCCTTGGGCGACCAGTTGAATCAGGTCTTCTACCGACTTATCCTCGTCCTTGTTCAGAAGCATAAGAACTGTACCGGTCTGTTCAGGAACGTGCTTGAGGCTTTCGATGGTCGACGCCACCAAGACGGTATGAGCATTCGGCTGGAATTCGTTTTCTAGATTAGCAGTTGGGTCGGCAGTCGCTTGTCGTACTCGAGGCTCAAGTAACGGCTTGTTTTTCTTGCCCGATGAACCAACAAAGTCAATGTAGGTATAAGACACAGGAGAGCCCTGTTGGGCGTCAAGGATGCCGAAGATACCTGTCGAGTGGTCCTCGTGGTCGCCCTCGAGCTCGACAATGGAAACGTCAGCATACTTGAAGCGAAGGTGGCTAAAGAGCTCTGCTAAGCTGTGGCATGGGGAGAATTCCTCCGATCGCATAAAGTCGATGTCGGGTTTCCAAGACGATGTATAGCAGATCTTGTCTGTTTGGTCGCTCAGGTCTTGACTTGGCGCCATACTTCGCGTCTCCATACCACGGATAGACAACACGGATGTATTAGCAGCGGTGACTTCGATGTCAGTATGAGCAGTACGGAAGTGGCTCTCTGTCAGGGATGTCGATACTTGCATCATGGCTCCTGGATCCCGTGGCAGTGCAGAATCATTGGCGGATACCAAAAGCTCATCGATGTGAACTGGGATAATGGAACCGAGGCCTAGCGACAGCTTAACCATAGGCAAAGTTGTGTGGAGAATGATGTCAAGCGTCGAGGGGTGAATTAGGTGAGGCTGCTGGTGGCGTCCAGGCATCAGACTTCTGATGTCTGGCACCTCGATGTCTGCAATCGTCTGTGAAGCGTCACCAAGAATTCTCAGGTTCTGGCAGCCCCTGAATGTCGGACCATACTGATTACCGTTGGCTGACATGTCCGTGTAAAGTTCATCTTTATCCCAGTTGAGAACATCCGGGGCTGTCAGGGCATCTGAGGAGCTCACTGAGTCTGTCAATGATGACTCGTTGCCATCACCTAACAGACCCTCGACCGTACCGCAGCAATGTTCATGCCACTTGTCGTCAGATAGTGCCGTGATGACAAAGTCGAAGCTCAACTGTCCACCTCGTCTTTGTTTGAAGCTCAGTTGCATCTCGGTACGCTTCGGAGGCGCTGGCACCACCAAAGCTCGCGCAAATATGATGTCACGGAGAACAACCGTCTCAAGCGAGTGTTTCGGGTACTGTTCACGACTTAGTTGTAACAAACCCTCGATAACCATACACATATAGCCGGCTCCGGGGAAGAGAACGAGATTGTCGATAACGTGGTCTGCGAGCCAGGGCAAAGAGTCCAGGTCGATCATGTGGCGCCAACGCGGCTCTATGGAGGTAGAGTCGGGAACGCGGACACCAAGGAGATCGTGGTAGGGCTCACGGCGCTGGCGATATGCGCGGCTGACCCGTGACTCATGCCAATGCTTTACGGAGTGGTCCCAGGCATACGTCGGCAAGTTTGTTAGTACTGTTGCTGTGCTCAAACCAGGGCTCAGCGCAGATACGGCATCGAAGTTCAATTGCACGCCACGCTCGAAGAGTTGGCCGGCCAAGGTCAAAGCACTCACAACCGCACCAGTCTTTCTCTTCAGGACGGAGCTGTAATCGAACTTCAGTGCGGGCTCTTGCAACTCTTGGAGGGTTTGCCGGACGACAGTGGTCAGAGATGCGTGCGGTCCAATCTCGACGAAGAGACTTAGCGCATTGGCTGCTTTTGGCAAGAGCTGTTGGCCGATGGCCTTGATGGCATCGTAAAACCGCACCGGTGAGGCGAGGTTCGAAACCCAGTATGAGGCGCCGAAACCAGACGACTCGATTTGTCCCGTCACGGAGGACACAAAAGTGACATCTTCATTAGGGGTAGACGTAAAGTCGAGATCCTTAATTCGTTCCTCATAATCGTTCGCCACTGCCTGCATGTGGCTTGAGTGGTAGGCGGTATCAACGGGTAACCGTCTGCAGAATATACCGCCTTGAGTATCGAGACGAGCAATAACTTCATCAAGAGCATCAGCATCACCAGAAACCGTTACACTCGTAGGCCCATTAATGCATGCAATCGTGGCAACGCCCTTCTTCAAACCTTTGAGGAAAGGGGCCATTTCGAATTCGCCAAGACCAACGGCCATCATGCCACCACGGGGAAGGCCCTTGGTTTGGGAGACCCCTCGCATGAATCCACGGTGGAAAGCAACCGCTATGGCGGTGCGGTGTGATAAGTGACCGGCTGCGAATGCGGCCGCGATCTCACCACTCGAGTGACCGACTACTACCTGTGGTTTAACACCCTGAGCGCTGAGCAGCATTAAAAGTGCGATTTGCACCGCTGTAGTTACCGGCTGAGCCAGCTCAGCCGTATTAAGAAGTGTAGCTTCCGCATCTTCGCAGAGAAGCTCATCTTCGAGGTCCCAGGTAGCACCTAGTTCCTTTAACATATCACGCGAGGTCCGAATCGACTCACGGAATATCGATGAGGACGTCGAGTTCAGCAGGAGTTCGCGGCCCATGCCAAGCCATTGTGAACCCTGGCCGGTAAACACGAACACCCTTGAGACATTGACCGAGCTGGTTATGCCTTTTTGAGTAAGGAGATAGTTTTGAAGCTTGTCTTGCAGTGACTCATGATCCTGGGCCACGCAACTGAAGCGCCATGGCAGGAATGTGCGTCGGTGGCAGAGAGTGTATGAAAGACTGCACAAGTCCGTTTCTGGGTGTTCGCCAAGCCAGTTGTTGTAAGTCTCTATCATCTGGGTGAGAGAGGCCTGGCTGTTGGCGGAGAAGACGAAGAGTCTGGAGGCGTTTCCATTCTCAAGGAGCTTCTCTGAGGAACCGGCGGAGCGCGTCGGTTTCCGCTGCAGGATTGTATGCGCATTAGTTCCGCCAAAGCCGAAGCTGTTGATCGCCACGTATGGAGGAATGCTTTCATCATGCGGGAAGGAGACGCACTCGGTTGGGATGCGTATCGAGCCCAGCGAGAGCCCAGGTCTTAATTTCTCAAACCCGGCAACTGGCGGGATGACTAGCCGATCGAGCACTAGCACTGCCTTAACCAGACTAGCAAGGCCGCTGGTGTTTTCGGTGTGCCCAATACCACCCTTGATCGATCCTACATAGAGTGGCAGAGAGCGATCCGGCCCGGCAAAGGTCTCCTGAATTGCCATTAGTTCTTCCTCGTCACCCGCCACAGTACCAGTTCCGTGGGCCTCAACGTATCCGACATCGCGCGGGTTTAGGCCTGCACGTTCATAGGTCGTCCGAATCAGCTCGATCTGCGCTTTCCCGTTAGGGTGCACAATGCCCTGAGTTGAGTGGCCGTTCTGGTTCACAGCAGAGCCGCAGATGACAGCGTGGATGGGGTCCCGATCCGCAATGGCATCATCGAGCCTCTTCAGCACTAGGGCCACACAACCCTCACCGCGACCGTATCCATCGCCCCTGTGGTCAAAGGGGAAACTACGGCCGTGGCTGCCAATGAGGTGATGATTGCTCATACCAATGTGGTGGTCGGGACCCACGGTCAAGTTAGCAGAAGCGACAATGGCGGCCTCAGACTCGTTGTTTATGAGACTCTGGCACGCCTGATGAAGAGCGACCAAACCACCGGAACAAGCGGTGTTGATGGTCATAGAAGGGCCAGTTATGTTCAGCGCGTGTGAGATGCGGTTGGACATAATGGCTTGGTCAGTGCCCGTTATATAATACACGGGCAAGTCGAGCGTGTCTTTGTAGAGGTTTCGGTCAAAGTCTGCTGTGAATGTGGCTACGTGTACAGAGGTATTCGTGCCGGAGACTTTTTCCAAAGGCCAACCAGCATTTTCAATGGCTTCGTATGTCAACTCGAGCAGGTAACGCTGCTGAGGATCCATGGCTGCCGCCTGTTGCGACGACAGCCGGAAAAATGAGTGATCAAAATCTCGGAGATCACCAGATATGAAGTGTCCACCCCTATGATGATTCGTGCCATTCCGATCATTGGGATTAGGGTGGTGGAAAGCTTCCTCGTTGAACCGCTCAGGGGGCACGGGAGACCATGCCTCACCTCCTCTCTCAAGAAGCCTCCATAGCCCATCGACACTGTTGGCGTCGCCGGGGAGTCGACACGAGATACCAACGATAGCGATGGGGTCGACGGAGGACTGCTTTAACTTGGGCATTTTAAGAAGTGAAAAGAATAAAATAATATATTATAATATGTATCCCCAATTAATGAAAGGCAGTTGGGAAGGACGCAGCCTTACAGAATACAAGGATGTAAGTACGAAGGAGGGGCGGACAGGGAGGGTAAATGCGGAGAGTTGGATAACTGTTGGGAACAACGGGAACGTCAGAACATAACAGTTTCGGACAGAGCCCGATATAATAAATACCAACAGGCAGCTCGACTACAAAGCTGTCGACGGGGACTGGCATCATGTACGAAGTCTGGCATCACGCGCATCTATTCGCTAGCTGCAGTTAGCCAGTCTTCGCCGGATTCTTGGTATGGTACTATCACATATGTAATCCGTAATCATTATACATGGAAACTAATCCCGTATACTTACCGCCTCATGGGGATTCCGTAGTCCAGCGTCGAATCTACGAGTACCCTGTGTCTAATCCGTATTACCAACCCTGGGTGTCCACATACGGGGTCTACATACGGCGTATGCGCGCCATGTCGCTGCGTCCTAGTTTGGCGTCACGGCCTTCCTTCTTAGACCTGGACATCTGTCATTTGTCTCAACCCCTCGGCATCCACTCAACGTCAACCGTCAACTCCGTGGACTTTAGTTTATTTCCTGATAGTCTATGCGTAGCCCCCTGGGGCCCGCCTACCATTGTATGACTAAGATAGTGTGAAACAAAACTACCAGTCTGTCTACCTCTTCTGGGAGCTGCCCGAGAGTGGACGGGAGTCGAGATCAACGGGCAATAGTCCGAGGGAGCAGGTAGCGATCATCACCGTGTTCGGTAGTGGCGCTTAGCGTCGACCAGTGCAGCAAGTGCAGAGCAGGGAAAGCAGGCAGTTGACGACTCTCTCTCGGTCTTGGACGTGATAACGTAGGTGTGTATGTACGGGGAGTAGGATCACATGATAGAGAGCACGCATTACTTACGAGGTACGTCCGTCGCCTGCTCTAATCCGCAGGCAACTTAGAGATATAAGATGAAAGCTATTAACAACGTATACCACCTGCCCTGGGCCGGGGAGTTACCTATCAGGGCAAGAAGGCAGAGCGATCCAATTTACCCAGGATGCGGGCAACCCTCGCATATGCACCGACCAGGGACGAGGGTTACCTGCCTACTGCTACCTACTACTGCCCACTTATTCCATACCTAGTGTGCCCAGGTAATCCGTAGTAAGTACTACTACCTGACTTACATCGCAGGCCATCCTGCCTACGGCCTCCACCCCTTCGCACACTAGTACGGAATACTCCTAGACGGAATCCTGAGGCCTACCTACCTATTCCGTATCTGCCTACATACTCTAAAACAGAATTACCTACCTATTCCGTATCTACATACGTCTGCGAGTTATACTGCTTTAAAAGGCTCGGGTACGGTCCCCACGCCGCCCCCCGCGAATCCTTTCTTCTTGGAATAGGACTACTACTCGTACAGGTACCCTTCGACTTCTGGCATCCTCCTCTGCACTGCAGTTGTCGCTCCTTTGTTGCCCTGCTTGTCACTCTTTTTTTTGTCGCGGCACTCCACTGCCCGATGTCTTGTACACGATAGAAGAAGAAACAGTCAGTATCCTCCGTGATATCAAGCGTTCCAGAAACGGCGTAGCATATCACTATTGAAAAAATTTTCTACTGTTTTGCTTTTTCTCGTGTTCTTTCCCACTCGAATCCTCCCGCAATGTCGAGCGCACCACGAGACGAGTACACCGGCTGGAGACTCATCGTCTTCATCTCTCTGTTCACGCCACTCCAGATCGCCTTTGTCGGCCTCCGGTTTTATGCTCGATCACTCACCAAGTTCAGCTATGACATAGGAGACACTCTAGTGTTGATTGCGCTGTTCACGCAGTTCGTGGCTGCGGGCTTGGGTATTGGTGAGTAAGACGCTGACGGATCATTAACCCAACGGATCCCGATCCCGTCAAAGAGCATGAAGTCCTGACGATGACAAACAGGAGCCGCAGTCGAAGCCGGTGTTGGATGGCACATCGACTATCTCGAGGAACACCGACCTGAAAAGGTCATCCTCTTCTTCAAGTACCTGGTCCCTATCTCGGTCTGGTATTTCGCCACCATTGCCGTCTCGAAGCTCGCTGTGTGCAAGCTGTACCGAACACTATTCCCGCAGCGTCCGGTGTTCATCCTGCTATGCACTGTCGCCTTCATTCTTATCGGCACATCCATCGCCACCACCATTACTCTTCTGGCTGCGTGCCGCCCCTTTTCGGCCAACTGGGGCTCATCAGCTGAGCAGGCTACCAAATGTCTTGACAAGGAAGCAGTGTTCGTCTGGGGAACTATCCCGAACATCCTCACCGATATCATCCTGCTTGCAATTCCTATGCCGATCGTATGGAAGCTGCACGCATCTACGAAACTGCGTCTTGCGCTCACCCTTACCTTTATCATTGGTTCCATGTCAGTATCCCCCCCCCCCTCCTCTATCTTCTATCTGGTCACGTTCTGGATAACTAATCTTTTTCTTAAAAAACACCAGTGGTCTCGTCGCATCTATTCTCCGCTTTTACTCATTCTTTAATACCAACTCCTTCACCGATGCGACATACAATGCTACTGAGCTGATCATCTGGACGATTGCCGAGCCCGGCATCTACCTCATCTCCACCTCGCTACTCGTTCTCCGTCCCTTGCTCGACAAGTTCAGCGCCAAATTGCCGAGCATCAACCGATCACGAGCGACCAAGTCCCACCCTTCCGCAGCTGCTAGCTACGACCCATTCGTCACCGCCGGCGACCACCACATCACACTCGTTAGCATGGGGGCGCAGCAGAAAGGATTTCGCCAGCTAGAAGACGACGTCGAGAACAACTCTCCCGAAGCCGGCAAGCGGATCGTGGTGGTGACGGACATCCAGCAGTCCTGGAAGAACGCGGCCTAGTGCGAATCCTTCTTAGCGGGCCGACGGGGTTAATTTTGGAAACGATGGCACGTACACACACAACCAATTGTCATGCAAGGGACGAGTCACGAACAAATCAGCCGAGTCCATAAAAGGGAAAGAAGCAAAAAATGAGAGAGACAGAGAGAGAGACCAAGCGCTTCCTTTTCACATTATTTTTCCTCGGCTACTTTTTTACATTACTAGCCGAACTACTTTATTACCATTTTTTTTATTTTTTTTTCCTTGTCGGCGCCCAGTAGGTATGTATAGTATTTACTGTTGGAGGGTTGCTCTTCAAGTTTTTTTGTGTATATTTCTTTTACCCAAGAAATCTAATTCTATGTTGCATGCAACGTGCGATCCGAACCGCGTTGCCTCTGCATCTTCACCCGCCCGAAATCGACCAACCAAAAAAAGGGGGGACGAGAAAAAGTTAGGGGGCGTGTATGGACGGGGAAGAGAGACGAAGGAGAGAGGAGCAAAACACAAAAACGATCTTCACGGCATAAAACTACCAACTGATCTTCATGCAAGGAACGGAAGTGGCCGGGCAAGACAAACGGGGGATGGTGGGCAATAATGACTAAAATTGCAAGCTAGGCATTATTATGGAAGGGGAAAAAACAAACAAACAAACAAACATAAACAAATAGTAACGTTCTACAAACAAACAAAAACAGCCAACAACAACATAGAAAAAATAAATAAAAAAATAACACAAAAAAGAAATCCAAAACCAAAACGACCAGGGAATTGCAGAGCCCGAGTGAACTGTTAGTCGGGAAAGTCATCCGGCCTAATAACGGCTCGCAGGCTTGGCGACCAAGTGCCCTGCTGCCCAGGCATCAGGTTACGGGATAGCGCAAAATAGATCTGCATGGCATCTCCGTTATACCTACCTACGGAATAGGGCAGGGAGGTGAAGTTACATCTTGATATGTACCCGGCCGGCTTGTTTCTGTAGGTCGTGTACCTGAACTACTTGACCTACGGGATTCACCTTGCGCGCATACAATTCCGCCATCCTTGCCCTTCTGGTTGTTAGTTGTAGACTACCGATATGTAAACGAGTAAGTACGGAATTCATAGCGTTCAGGGGACTCCACAAAAGTCGCTCCTCGCTCGAGGGATTGTTTGTGTTAGAGAGACAGGGAGGGAATAGATAGGAATTATTAGAGAGTGAACGGCGACCGGTCTGTCGGTGTTCTTAACCTACAGTAGGAAACGTCTTTATCATGATAGTCCTACCCGGGTTGCGTACTCCATACCCAGGTGGTCCTCGAGGCTCCACCCGGTGAGATAGGCCTAAGGTAGGCTCTCCTGCTAAGCGAGGCGAATTACCCCGACGCTTTGGACCCCAAACCAAGATTGTGAAGATCGTCCGACAGGGTCGATATCGCATGATTTCAACCAGGGCAGGCAAGAGATTGAAGAGATCTAGGCTTGCTGGTTTACAACTACCAGATGATTACAAAACCGGGTTCTGATGAACAAGCCCTGGGACCCCCCCTACCTTGTTAATTATAGGTAAAACCATGCTGTTTTAAGCGAACGCTCCGTATAATAATAACTTACGTACCACCCAATGAAGAAGGGGAGGGGGGATTGGATCTTGGTTCCCTCGGTTAAACGTTACGTATTATGGCCGGGCCTGTTAGTAGTTGCAGGTTTTGGGAGGGAGCGAATGGGGCACTTTCCAGAACGCCTAAGAGTCAGCTGAAAAAGAAAAAAAAAGATTTTTGAGAGAGAGAGAAAATGATCCGTATCGCTACTTTTGCAACCTAGGCCGAGAGAGAGCGAGAAAGAGTGTTCTAGTCCCATAGGTATGCACAATTCCATGGTCTAAGCCAGATTCAGGCAAATTATGTTAAAAAGAGAAGATCCCATTACGGAGTTTCGGTTTAACGCAAGAAAAACGGAAGAGGCGTAGGGTACGTATTCCGTAAAAGAGGGAATGAATGGGTCGGCCGTGAATGGGTTTAGGAAAGAGACAGAGCCAAGGTATTGGGACACTCTGGCTGAAAGCGAAAAAGCGAGTGGATCTTGGGATGTTCGACACTACAGTCTGCGCTACCTTAGTACGGAGTAGTCATGCATACTGCGTACATAGTCAGGCGAACCCTCCGCTGGCGCCATCTCGGTATAGGTTAGCAGCGCAACTAATGCAAATTCCTATGTTACCTACTTACGTAGGTGCTTTACTAGTTCCACGTCTGTGAACTTGGTACGAAAAGTTAGCGTAGGGGACGTGCGTAGGGCCCTTCCGGGAGAGGCTCTTTTTTTCAGGTGTCAACGAGGATTTTCAATGTGCTGCTGTGCTTTTATGTATACTTGGTGATACATCATACGTTGAAAGCAGAGAATTTGTCGAGACTGCGGCCTGCAAGGTTGACAAGGTGCAGAGGCCCAATGCAGAGCTAATGATTCACTCACCCGATCCGTTCATCACCCGAGTAAGGTGTTACGTCAGTTCTGCACATGTATAGCAAATTTCACGATTCATAGGCCCGGATCGAGGATTCGAGAAAATGAACATCTCCAGAGTGGTACGCACGTGTGATGACAACCGGGAATACGACTGTTGGTAATAAGGTATGTAAGCCGATTGGCTTGATGAATGTTGCGGTAGAAACGAGTTTTCGTCGACGTTTTACCAGCGAATACCGGGCCGACATGAGACATGCCGGTGCTATATGATAGCGGTTGTTATAAGTAGGATACTTGTACATACCGGTATTTACCACCGGCAAAGGTACTAGCGCTGGGATTGAGCGCAGGTTCGTTGTCATGCCGTCCTAGTGTGCTGTCAATGCACAATGACAGACAAATCCCGAATGCTCAACAGAAAAAAAGAAAAAAAATGCAACCAGTTGGCCATTTTTTTGGCGGTCGTGTGGTTTGTGGAATCGGCATCGACGAACGGATGCGAAAAGATGCCCACATTATGTACTCCGGAGTAGGCACGGGCATGCTTACCCACTCAGCTGCATTAAGCTGCAAATAATTTCTACTGCGATCGGTAATTGCTATGCTGCGGCCCAACAAAAGACGTTCACTAATCCGCATGTACGGATCCGTACCACGGAACACCTTACGTACGTGGAGTGGAGCCGCCGGTAGTTAGCGCAATTTCAGGCCATGTGGGGCCATGCCCGATGGTGGTCCGTAGAGGCCGTACACGTGTTGTAGGAACTTTCGGCGGCCGAGCCTGTATAAGTGGGCCGTCCCGTGACTCTGTGCGCCCCGGGTCTCCGCGTGGCTGTCGTCACACAAGCCCGGGTTGCAACGTCGGTTGGGTCAACCACACGCAATGCCCGTGCAGAAAAAAAAAAGCCCACCAACTAATAACACAGACCAACTATTTCACGAAAACATGAATCTGTCGCGATGTGCACAAGGGAATGGGTATGAATAAGTACTTCGTAATTAACAGGCTCTAGAGCCTACACTATTCCGAGCTACTCTAGTGCATCTGCCAGGAAAGGCAATGTACCCTGTACATACACACGGATTGCCTAGGTACTTGGGTAGCGCAGGATTAGGTACTCGTACTCGTAGACTCACTATGTGCGTCGTGCACTACGAGTACCTCCTACACAAAGCTGCGCTAGTCTGCTGCATCGGCGTATTGGTGTCAATCTGCACGGAGGATTTCATGTCAGAATCATGCGTAAATTAAAGCGTTTTTTTTTTTTTTTTTTTTTTTTTGCTTTTCCCCTACCAAAACGGCTACGTGTACGGGATACAACGCTAGTTGCAGAAGGTAGCATACGAAAGGGTGCCCAGATACATACCTAGGGTAGGAATTGGGTTGGAACTTGGTATGTCGAGAAGAAGGAAAAAACGGAAAACAGCTGCGAGGAAAGCCTGGCTCGTTGCGCTATGCCGTACACACGCGTAGTGCAGATGATCGTACACTAGGAATATGAATAATGCCTTCTGTAAGGGTCCTTAGTGAGGTCGCCCATACCTACGCTACCGAAATCTAGTTGCAGGTAGCGCTGTATAGCGTGGGGACCGGACCCTCGTCCCATACGGTCGGCGTCATTGTACAGTGCTCTACGTTGAACAGGGAAGTTGCTGGATGGCACATCGCGCGAGTAGGGTCATGAGCATCGGCATACTACCTAATTACTGGAACGATTTTCTTTTTCTGCCCGGTGGAGTTTTCGAGGGCGCCTCAAAGTACCTGCAGACGGTTAAGCTTGCTGCCAATGCTTGGTCGTCCTATCAGTTCGACCACATCGATAGGGGTTCATAGCAGCAATATTCGAGTGGATTAAGGTGGCCGAATTGGGGGGCACGTGCCGGCTTTCTGGACATTGCCGAAAGAATTCCTACTTGGGAAGTGTCCTCGATTGCTTTGGGAAGGATAGAATCTCGGCACGGACTTGCGCAGTAGCAAGAGGGGTCAAAGACCCAGGTAGGTGGCGCAACACCCGTCAACAGGGCGCGCTCCGACTCATCCGCGGGCGGGCTGATGGTTCCACAGCGCCGGTGCCGGATTCCGTCAAGGTTATTCGACGACCAGGGCGCTTTGAGGTTTGCTAACGAAGCCACTGATGCCATCGCCAAGGATTTGGCGTCTTAACATGTGATCTCGGACAAGAACCCCTCTCCGAAGGATATAGATATGAGTCAAAGCCTGTCTCGGAGGGCGCCTGCTGCCGACGGATTTGCAACATGATCATGAACATGACAAAAGAGTCAAAGACGGCATGAGACTCAACTGAGTTTGGCATGAGTCTCCGTTGTAAACACGCAGGACATGTATGTATGTGCCAGACAGACACTCTATGCCACACGTGAACCATGACTGCCAGGTTTGAAGTCTGAGAGTAATGCTGGTATGTCGTCAGGAGGTAACTGGGTACGGAATAGGTCTGCAGTCTACCCAGCTTCTCAGATGTCTTACCGTATTCTCGGGACACTATTAGCCATCAACTACTTTTAGTGAAGTCATATCCCAGCAAGAAACAAAGATACTAGAAGTACCGTGCAGCAGTGATCATGTAAGTAAGAAAATCGGCGATGGCAAGAGATGTAATTCGAACAATCTCATTGATCGGAATAATCAAATCAAAAAATCGGCAACTACACTAATCGGCGATCATTCCGGGGCTATCGATCGGAAACGAATTGCGCGCTCCCGGAAAATCCAAGATCATCGAGATTCAACCAAAGACAAAGGACAACAAACCCAAAATTACAAGATCTCATCGCCTATTAACATGTGGTTCTATCAGTCCCGATGCTCAGGGACGGACCAAGGAGTACCGAAGATTAATCAAGTCCCAGCCTTGAGGGTGGGTGGGTGTGGTCATTTACCGGAAACGTACCTATCCCGCAAGAT
The DNA here is from genome assembly GCA_023079495.1 of Xylaria sp. L1 SY-2022. Taxonomy (NCBI): domain Eukaryota; kingdom Fungi; phylum Ascomycota; class Sordariomycetes; order Xylariales; family Xylariaceae; genus Xylaria; species Xylaria sp. L1 SY-2022. The sequence continues at coordinate 792,698 of JALIDW010000001.1, read as the reverse complement.
CGACACTCCGATGCTAGCGCGGCGGCAAATGGATATGTAAAGAAATCTCTTGCGTAAAAACGGTTCCTGAGAGAGAGAGGCGCGCTCCGGATGTACCGGCTGCAAAAGCAATCCTCACCGGAGCGGCGGAGACCCGGGCATTACGTAAATTTCGTTCTAGGCCACTTCGTATTTCTCAGGGCGGTTTTCGAGGAAACTGCGGAATGCGGAAGAGGTTTTCCTGAATTATAGCTCCGTGTTTCTGTTGATACCAGGTGTACGTACACCGTACGAATGCTCATAGGTAGCTGTCTACGGAATATGAGGCGAGAATGGGAATTCCTAAAGCGGGGGGATTATCCCCCCTTAGGGCTTGTTAGTGTTGTAACGGTACCTTCGTCGTGTATTGGAGGGGCTCGAGGAAACGACGCTGCTACACCAACAACTCGGATTTCACACCATAGCAACGGCAACTATTATGGTACGTACCTGGAGTGCCGGGCATGCATCCCGTACTGTAGGTATCGGTACTTGTCGACAGCTCGATCAGAGACAGCGTTGTACCAAGAGTTACCAAGAGCTATTCTCGTATTAGCAGGATGGAATACACTAACCTGGAAGAGTCTCACGATTTCGTGGCCAGCTGAGCTCAGTTCAGGGGACTCCGGGGTCATGCGGAACTGAGCATTCCTACTGGTAAACGTGACTGTTCGTGATAAGTCCGTAGAGGAGCGGCGTTGTCAAGAACGGCCGACTATTTGATACCTCTGCTGCTGAGTTATAATAGTGTCAAGACAGGCATTTGGAATCGCTAGATAAGAGTCGTCTCAATAACTTGGACAAAACGCAACTTTGTATGCAAAGTGCCGTGCATATCGTGTAACAGCCCCCGGTGAGTCTCACCCCGGTCTGGCAAGGTAGGTAGGTATGTCGCAGACGGAATCACGTGCCGTCATGCGATTAACTACATCTGTTTGGGAGCACACAGTGTATGCTACCGCACTCGAGAGACTGATTCATTCACCTCGAAATTACATTCCTATTCTGGGTTTCATAGGGCTTGTCTTGCGCCCACGTTGAGTTAGCATGGCGGGAGGAATGCGGCCCTGGACAGTATGGTGGTTGGCAAGTCGAGACAACGACGCTGATGCAGAGATTTTGGCCATCAAGGTTCTTGAGGATCCTTCGTCTCGGTGAACGGAATAGACAATGGCTGAATGTGTGAAGGGTTCGCCGTTCACGGAGATCGCTTCGAGAGGTAGGTGTCCCTATGCATGGCAACTTATCAAAGTTCCTGGTTGTCACAGTAACAATACCCCGTAATCCATACGGATCACTAACTGCCAAGGACCCCGATAAAGTCAATTGAGACCGAGACAGCAGAAGCATTTACGGATTATTCACTTAATGAAGCCTCATTTTTTATGGGTTAATTTGGGGAGCCTTGGCGATCAGATAAGGGGCTGATGGCATGGATATAGGGGTTTGACGATGATTGGAAGAGTTGATTCAAGAGGTTGGCAACTGACCTCGTGAGTCTTCGAAGTCCGGGAAAATGTGATGACTTATTGAGACAAGCATGAAACCGATTGGCGCAGGATTGGCCAAGAGACGGCCGAGACGGCCTCGAACTCTGCAACTCGTACTATGAGACATGTGATCCTTCCAAACTCCCCTTTCTAGAAGGGCAGAGAAGGCTGAATCGAATCATGAAGCGAGATCTAACATCGATCTTTGAATATCGCCACCATCAAAACACAGGCGCAAGCGATCATTCGACAAAGCCGCCGAATTCGTTGTTTCAGTGTCCCAAACGAATACGGAGGCGATGTTGTGGCCTTGATACTGCACTGAAGGTGGTTGGGGTGCCGGATTTCCGCCACTCGAACTACATAGCTCGCACACATCCATTTCTCCTCGGCCCGTGGCGCCGATTTTCAACCCTAATCGCCACCCAGAGGCCTCATCTCGGGAGCCTAATCATTAGCGAGGACTCCCAGAGATGGCAATTCGAGGAGGTAAACGCTAAGCTTTGCTGTACAGCGTCCAGATTGTCACAGGCTCAGGATCAAGCCAATATGTAGATGTGATTATCGTTTAGAAGGAAACAACAGCCAAAAAATAATGGTCTGATGAGTTCGTACGTTAAGTGAAGATAAATTATCATCAACCTCGGATATAGAGGGGGGTGGTGATATATTTCCATGAGGGTAGGTGTGTAAGAAGTAGGACCTAGCTTAAGGCAGAGCCGTCAAGTTGGGAAATGAAGCCATCACCAAATGAATCCTTAGACTTCAACGCCTATCCCGACAGTTCGGACCGACAGCTCGGAAGGGTCTCCGCTCAAAACCCGAAATTTGGAGTCTATATCTTGCGCAGGTACGGATTGCAGATGAGCAATCAACTGCCGAATCTAACACGAAGGATTGGCTTTTAGTACGAGCCCGTACACAGGTACGGTACTATCATGAGAAGCACGATTCGTGTCTGCCTCGGCCCCTTTTTGGCGGCAACACCGGTACGAAACTAGCACGTAACTCCAGGTTGTTTAGGCTGAGTGAGGCAAGTTTTCCGGTGTTTATATGTCTGGGCAATCCTTTTATTCGGGCAGATTCGTATCGCCCCTTTTTCATTCTGCTGTTGCCGCTCGCCACGTTCTGGGCGCGCCCCTTTTCGCCGTCTTGCCGGAACGCCGTCGCTGTCTGCCGTGGCGACGGCAGATCCATTGTGCCGACGCCAGCACTGGCGGGAACGCTCGTCATTACACTATACGTCGGGCTTTCTAAGTGTCAACGGCGTTGATCGTGGGATCTGACCTGGAAAAATCACTCACACGCGGCTCGAATGTGAACCATCATTCGTACCCAACTACCCACCGTTCGAACGACTTGGTCTCGCCGGTCGTAAGCGCGGGCAAATTCAGCCGAGCAGAATCGAAATCCAAGTGAGACCCAGAGATTCACCACGCAATATCGCGTCCATACTAGGAGTTAGTGAAACGGGTTGACCGCGTAGGACCGATCCTCTGCCACGTCGAGCTTCCTGAAACGGCATAACTACCTGCCGTGTGGTGCGAGAACGTGCATTCGACGATCGTTCTATCGGATAGAACATCGACGGCTCCTCCTCGTAGGATCTATTTCTGTATATTTGGCTGAATCCTCCCGAGCACCGCCATCGGATGGATGGATGCTAGGTAGGTAGTCTTCAGCACCCTCCAGGCAGGCGAACCCAAGCCATGGCGGAGAGCTAGCGGCAAGACTCGATCGGCAAGCAACAGTCTTCCATCGAGATGTCCCGGCCCCTCGCTTTTCCGCCCTCCTTTCCGTGAAGGATTGGGTGCCGCCCGGTGTAGCCGGCGCCGTCGTTGCCGATCTTAATGCGTCGTAATAACTGACCCCGGATAGAGCTCATCACCCCGGTGCCCGTGATCGTCAACGTATAGGTAGATCAGCGGCGCAGATGAGAGTGTGTCATGTGCAATATCATGGAGATTGTCGAGTTCCTTTGTCATGTTCCGCTCTCTGCCACTAGGGAACTCGGCCAGATATGCCGTATGCAACATGATAAGGCAGCCATCGATCTCAAAGTGCCCCCTATGCAATGTCTGCGTGAAGAATCCCACCATAAGCTGATGCGATAAGCCTGCCGCAAAGTTCATAGACCAGTGATGTTGGATGAGAATGCAACCGCGCCGCATAAGTCCATGATGCAGGCTCAGAACGCGCCGTGATATAAATGCAACGGTTCGTTCAACGGGGGACGTGAACGTTGGAGTATGTTGCAGACATAATACGGTCCGTATCTAGATGCATATGAATGGGACATTGCATTCACCTGCAAGTAGCATCATCGAAGTGCCGTAATTTACACCATGACTGCGGTGTGTTGTTTGTGTGTGTTGTCGCGTGAAAGACGTTGCCAAGGAATCCACGGAGTTTACTGGAAGTAAGAAAATGTACGGCCAGCTGACCGCCAGCTGTCACGGACAACGTCATACCCGACACCGATCACGCTGGCGCCTAGAACGTCGATTCCGGTTGTCATAGTAATTGCCCCTCCAACGAGCCAACTTGAACAAAACAACAGAACAGGCTACGGCAAGTACATATCTACAATCAAACTTACGACGAACTATACAAGCGCTGCTACATCTCACGGGAGCTGCGAATACGGGGAGACACTCCAAGGGGACACGAAATTACCCAGCTCCAACCATCTCGTCGCGCAACCCCTCCTCCCAGTCGCATCGCATCGCCTCACCTCAGCCCATCCCACACCCACCGCAACCATGAACCGCCTCTTCGGCAGCGCGCCCAAGGCGCCCAAGCCCACCCTAAACTCCGCCATCAACAACATCGACGAGCGGATCTCATCCGTCGACGTGAAGATCGCCAGCATCAACAGCGAACTACAGACCTACCAAACAAAAATCTCCAAGATGCGCGACGGGCCCGGCAAGACAGCGCTGAAACAAAAGGCGCTCAAGGTGCTGCAGCGCCGCAAGCAGTACGAGGCGCAGCGCGACCAGCTGCAGAGCCAGGTCTGGAACATGGAGCAGGCGCAGACGATGCGCGATAACCTCGCGGGCGTCATGACGACCGTCGACGCCATGAAGACGACGCAGAAGGAGCTGCGCAAGCAGTACGGCAAGGTCGATCTCGACAAGATCGAGCGCATGCAGGACGAGATGGCCGATCTGCTCGATATCGGCAACGAGATCCAGGAGACGCTGAGTCGCGGCTATGAGGTTCCCGATGACGTGGACGAGGCGGAGCTCGATGCCGAGCTCGAGATGTTGGGCGCTGAGATGGAGTTAGAAGGTGCGAATGCCTTGGACGCTGGTGGTGTGCCTGATTTCATGAAAGACGAGGTACCGGAGTTTATTGATGAGCCACCGGAGTCGTCCTCGAAGGTACAAGAAGTGGCGAGGTGAAGCATCCTATGACCCCTGGTACGGAGGCACTTTTTTGGGCATGAGAGCGGTCATGTGCGGTCATGTGTGGTTGAGGCGTTTCAGGCGTTATAGCAAGTCACAGAGAATTCAACAAAACATTTATGCAACTGGAGTTGGTGATCAAGGACTGGGTGTCGTCCGTTCAGTATTGAATGTCTTGCAGAGGCTCTATCTACTAACTTTGAATGCTATTTTCCAAGAATAATTTCGATGAACGCAGGCTGGTCATGCTACCTGTCTACGTAATGCGAAAGTCGAGCTCGCCTTCCTGCAATAGTCACCCTAGACTGAATCAGCTGTCGAAGGAGGGAAGTATATCCCAAGCGACGTGAAAACGGGCAACGTTGTGATAGTTAGTCTATCGTCGAAAAGAATCTGGATACCTCTTCGAGCTCAGCGTCTCCGTTGCAGAAGTCCCATCCCACTATGGTGCTGACCTGACTACAGCAGATAATTCTTCGCGCATCAAACTGCAACTTAAAGATTCTGGCTGGACTCGCGTCTGGCTGTGTAATATGTGGGTGCACTTGCGTCTCGGTAGGCGCCTGGGTATGAACCGATGGCTGCGGCGGCGGCGGCGGTGGAGGTTGTAGTTGCAGTTGTGTCTGGGCTTGGGTTTGCACATGTGTCTGGACATGCGCCTGCGTGTGACCCTGATCTCGGTTCTCGCCATGTAGCAGGAGGGGTGCAAGTCGAATTTGCTGCGTGGGAGCTTCGTAAGGTTGATGCATGTTGGCACCACGAGACGCAAGAGGTGGAACGCCGCTAGTAGTAGTACCAGGAATCATACTTGCTTGAGTTGAGGTAGAACTTGATGGGCCCGGATCACCATTCAGGAGTTGTGATAAGCTCAGCGGCTGACTCGGTCGTGGCGGTGCTGGAGCTGGGCGGGGACTCGTACGCGGAGGCATCAAGGACGATCCCTCTGCGGCAAGAGCTTGCTGTGATGATTCTTGAATTCTATTCTGTGCAATCTGCGTCCTGACCAAACAACCGCTGACTACTTGCCGCAGCTGGGCGCGCGCCATTGCATTTGGCACATCATCAATGGCTGCTTGAATGTGGGAATTGTACGTTAACATCGTTGGAAACGAGGTTAGAGCAGCATGTAAAGCTGCAGGCCCCTGAGGGACAGCGGCCTCAATCATCTGAGTATATGACGCCGTAGTTTGGGGCGTGATTGTCGCATGAATGGGATGCTCAACCTGAGTGTAGACAGGAGGTGCTCGTTGAAGGCTTGGAGGTGCACTGGCTGCCTGAGATGGCAGTTGGTTCCCATGATGATAATCCACGCTATGACTAGTTGTATTTGTGACGCTCGAAGTTCCTGGGGAGGGTCGACGTGGCATCGCAGACCTCGTGCTTCCAGCCTGCCTCAGCGCAGCCGCAGACCCTTCTTCTTGTCGAAGTATTTGCGCATTTTTCCACGCGCCTTCTCGATCCCGTCGCCAGATGATAATACTCTGATCGTATGAGCCAGAGACAATCCTTCCGTACGGTCCGCCGCCGCCACCAGGGGGCAGCTTTGCGCCATAGGCCGTGATATCCTCGGGACGACGACTGCCTGGATTGTAGGCGCGTCGCCTACCCGATGTAGTTGCATCGAGAGTACCCGAGTTTAGTGCTTGGAAATACTCCTGATCGATGGCCTTTGCTTCAAGTTGGTCTTCTTCTCTGCTGTATGGTAAATCGCCGAAACCTGCCTGAACCGTTCGCACCAGATTGCTGTGAGCGCGTAGACTGGCAACCTCGACTCCAGATTCCCGGTCAAAGACTTTCACTTCGTTGTCACTGCTGCCGCTGACAATCCTCCGCCCATCGTACTGCACGCACGCGATTCCTTTGCCATGTCCGAGGAATGTCCGCTTCACGACCTGATTCGGCCAATCCCATAACCGAATGTTCCTATCCCCACTAGCAGATACGATTTCATTGTCACAAATCTGGACAGCGTTGACGGCTGCGCTGTGCCCCTCTAAACAACCTATCATTGTGTAAGGCGGCTTGATAGCTAGTTGATCCAGAGGGGAATCGTCATATCCGTAATTCCTGAGATTTATCGGAACCGGACTGACCGCCTGGGAACTATTGTAGCCTACATCGCCAGGGCGCAGCGGCCGGCGGTTGAAGATCTTGATAGTCTTGTCTTTCGAACAAGTCACCAGAATCCGCTTATCGAATTTGACATTTAATACAGATTCCCTGTGTGCGTTCTTGAGACGTTTCAGGATCTCTCCCGTCGAAAACCTCCACAATATGACGTCTGAATCACTGCTGCCAGAGACGATAAGATCCTCTTCCGGGTCAGAATCAAACTGAAGGCATAAGACGGAGCCATTGTGGCCGGTCAGGGGCGCGCGTATTAAGCGTCTTGAATGGAGACTCCAGATACGAAGGGTACGATCTCTGCTGCCACTGACGAGGTAATCGGCGTTATACTGAAGACTGTATATGCACTCGTTGTGTCCTTCTTCAGGGTAGTTTGGATGTGGAAGTTGGAAATTAGTGTAACGGCCTCGCTCCCAGTTGCTTTCCAACTTCCGCCGCATCGTGTAGAGATATTTCCAGCTAAGCTTGTGTCGGCGGTCTCGCCAATCGTAGATCCATAGTGTTGACTTGGGTATTGTGGGCACACTGCTATTGGCTTCGGCCGACGGCGAATCAGCAGATGAAAACTCGGCTATAGCCTTTCCTTTGCCTTTGCTAGACTGTGAACCGGAACTATCTTTCGAGCGTGGCGTCGGACTCGGTGACTTCATCGTCGGGGTGTCCATATTCCGCACAGCTCTGCTGGTTTGGGGCGAGGAACTGCTTCCACTTCTCTGCGGACCACCAAATAGACTCGTGCCGGTCATGTCTATATCCTTAAGCTCCTGAGGAATGGCGGCATCTGCATCCATCATTTCGTAGTCCTCCCCATCCCGGCCTTGATCTCTGGACGCCGCGTCAGAGATGGCTCTTTTCTTAGAAACATGACCGCCTTCAATTGTCTTTGCCATTTGTGAATGCACGGGAGAAGTAACGGCATTGGCATTCTTGCGGATCTCGGCGAGCTTCATCTCGGACATGACCGCTTTCCAGCCCTCGAGATGATATAGCTTCTCCCAGAGCTTCTGGTCCGAGGCCAAGCCATACCACCCTCGACAACACAAGGCTACATGTATTAGCGATGTTGCGTCTAAATAACCGAGTATTTTTAGGCATATCTCGGGCGGTAAATAATGCACAAAGTTGATATAAAGGCGGGGGTTGAGTTGGGTCATGACGATGTCAGCGACGGCAGTGGTCGGGAGGTCGTTGAGTATGAGCATGGCGAGTTCTGTCAGTCATGAGAGTAAGCGCGTCTTCATGTCACTATTTGTATTGCATTGACTGTACGAGAGAATGGACAGAAGGACAGAACATAGAACAGATGGATAGATGGAAGATCAATGGTACTATTTGCAAATAAATAAGTTCCGGAGGGCTCTTACGCTTTTTTTCCTGTACGGTCATTTTGGGCATCTGCGCAACCATCCAGGCCGAGAGTTCTGCCGATGACCACCTGGACAAGGCGGTCGCATTATCTTGAATGACCGATGTGGGCGTGTTAAGGGGATGCTCGGAGTAGCCCTCATCGGGCACTTGCGTCGGCGGAAAGGCTTCCATGGTTGTAACTGGTAGTACTTTGTCTGACCTTGCTGTGGCGTTGGTTGCGCCGGCAGCGTCTAGTGTCAAGTTGTCGACTAAGCGCTTCTGCTCCGGGGATTCTTGGATTCTTGACGATGGGGAAACCGGCTTTGAATGGTGGTTCTGCAAGTAGATAAGAGGCGCAGAACTAGGCAGCGAGCGGCAGGGCAAAGGTTCGGGTCGGGATGCACGTATGAGGCTGTCAGACCAATCGATTTCCCGAGATGATGTAGTGACACACACGTCCGGACTTGGCGGTAATGGAGAATTTTAATAGGTGCTGCTCTATTATAGGGAGGGTCGGCGTGAGGTCAGAGGAGAGCAGAGGGAGAGGATGAGGTGGTGGTCGTTGGGGCCCTTGGGGTCGTGGATCGCTACCAGCCGTCCATGCACGAAACGGAGATGGGAGAACACAGAACGGACAACGGAGAGCGTAGAGAATGATGATGATTCAGAACGAGAGACAGTTTTCTGATACGTATCTAGGACTGGCACATGGCTACTATTTGCTGGCTGATGATGAGGTTGGTTAGTCCAGACGCCTTGTGTCATCACGTAACAACGAAGAGGTACGAGGGACGTAGACGAAGGCGGTATAACAGGTACCAGCCCGAAGGCTTGAGGCAAATTACCCTCCTAACGCCTGACAAGCGCTCTCGCTACCTTACGGATTACGGAATACAGGTTCCTTACCTGGAAGGTACCTGGGGGTACAGTATCTGTACTGTAAGCTAGCCGACTTTCTGGGCCCAGATTGGGGCCTGACCTGTGCGTGTGACGTATCTCATACTGTAGGAGACCTCAGAAACGTCTAGGCATTCCGTAAGGCACGACCAAGGTTCAATGAGAAACTCGGCGGCGGCCGGTGCAGGATTCCGTACTTCGTATTGGTCAAAACTCCGTTTGTCAGCCGCTTGCCACTTGGAAGGAATGCGATATGTATTTCGTAGATCACAGGCAGGTGATCAAAACAATTCGTCGCTTATGAAATCTGATGAATTCCTCCATGTTAGCTGACCAGACTTCAGCCTTTATAATGTAAAGATGTGAGTCCTCTTGTTGGGACTGAGTCATCCGTAATTCGTAATTCGTATGTGCTTGGTTCGGCAATGATTCTTGATGCTCCTACGGATTACTTTATGGTCTTCTATGGGCAGGTATTCCGTATAACGTCGCCGCTATCAACTCTGGTTCATGCTAGGCATTGTACCATCTGAATATCAGCCCTGCCAAGTACGAGTAGGCCCCTATCTGTTTCTAAATATTAATACTTATGACGGAATATACACATATCATCTGCTATGTTAAACACGTAGGTCGTTCATATTGGCGTCGTCGGAACCATCGAGGATAGCAATGCATATTCGTAGAAGCATTGAAGAACGTCCTGTGCTAGTAAAGTACGGGTTACTGCTCTCAGCTTGCTTCCTCATGACATTGCAAATTCACATCAACCAACAGGAAATCTCGACTTTTCGGAAAAGCAGTGGTGCTGCTGCTGGGGTATGTTATGTTTTCGTCTGATCTCTTCTGAGTCCAAGTACTTTTGACATGCAGATCGTTGGCGATGTCACATCACGGCAGTGCTCACCCACTTAGACAGGTCGATGGGCGCTTAACGGGACAATACTCGTACCTCATGGGGTTTCCAGGCGCAATCAACTACTCGTAGCCCTTCATAAATACGGAGTAGGTACCTACATATGTATTACCTTGAAGACAACGAATCGAGAGAAAGCGTACGGCATCAGAACACATAGCCAACATGGAGATCAAATGAAAAATGCTGCTGCATTCCGTATTCCGACATACATCGGTGATCTACTCGTAGACTCTGGGCCAGCTTGCAAGCCTCACTGCAGCCTATATATATCTGCCCCCGAACAACCGCTGGCAGCACCATTCGGAACAGTCTCTGACGCCTTGGAGATGGTCTTCTTATTGATTGATCTGATAACAATAATCAATAATCGTGTTCGAAAGCTCCACCTTATTCTGTATTGTTGGGTTCACTGGTCATCATCAGGTTTGACCGCTTACAGCTGATGCGCTCATCCAATGCAAGCACCGGTCCATCATGGCACTCTACGATGTACTCGTACAATACGACGAAGAGCTCTGACGAGTGCATACGTCTTTTCTTCTGAGACCCTTACATGGGCGTAGGGTATACCGTACATGTGTATGTACATCGATAAGTGGTCGAATCGAGGGAAGCCAGAGAAAGCCTCAGCTGACCGTCATCCACCGAAGTCCTGATCGGATTCCGTCCGCAACAGTGATACGCAGTACGCACGCAAAAGACTCGGTGGTTACAGAGATTCCTCAACGTGCTTTGCTGGCCGGTCTCTGGAACGAGCACGGAGGTGACTGTATTGCGATACGGAATAGAGAGGCCGGTCAACGAGACATAGGCGTAGGCACACCCACCTACATACCTTTATATGAACCAACCAATGTACTTCGTAAGCGGCTGTGTACGGACTACGAGTAGAGTAGCATCGTGTAGGCACGTAGTTTATGCCTACTCCATACTTTAGATAGGTAGGTACTGCACATGGGCACATCCTCGTAGGGGCGATCCCAGCAGCTCATGGGTCGGTGTGTAAGAGTTGCATCCAGTGCGCCGGCAACATGAATCTCCCTGTCGCCTTGGCAGAGCTTCAGCACTCACAAGCTGCCCGGGAAACAGCTGGAAGGTGTCCTTATTCCCTACAGACGACATGTCAATGCTAGTAACGAACTCGGGCACTCATTTGAGTTACCTACTGCTTACCTGGGTATGTGATCTGCTCGTTGTTCGCGCCAAGAAAACCGTTAGTTTATCATGTAGGAATAAGAATGGCATCACCTCAAGGGAATCGGACAGGCAGGAGACTGTTGAATCCAATTATAGCGTCAACTAACTGAAGGACGGAATAGTGTGCGAAGTAGGTGCGGCCTTCAGATGATATAAGGTAAGAACGGGCCAATTAGGGAGTGCAGGCCGCTGCAATCGGCAGAAGACCTTGCACTCAGGTAGGTACCAGTGGGTACTAGGGACTTTAGTACCTTATGTAATCCGTCCATATCCATTGGAACCAACCTTGAGCGCGTCGTAGCTACCTAACATTAGGCGGTTGTGGACGCGGGACCTCACCGTGGGGATGGTATTCGTAGGTATGAGGCATGGAATCTTCTGAAGAGGTAGGCAGGCAGGTGATTAGAAGCAACGGATGGACGATTTACTCTACGGCAATTACAGGTAGACTACCGACGTCCATACAGACGCAGATACCAGGTATGTAGGTTAGGTAGGTAGGTAATCCTGTCTCCATTGCTTGAAATTAGCTGAGCACAAGGTACCTAACCTATCCGTGCCTTCCTACGGATGGACTTTGCTTTGCCTACTTCGCACTCCGAGGTACATGCCACAAGGAGGTACTTCCCTCGTAGGTACCGGAGTACGACGTGCCCACCTGCTTGTAATTTTCTGGTAGTACCTGCCATTAGGTACCTGCCTAGGTAGCTGACCAACCAGGTTCAGGTAGGTGCCTGTCAAGGTATGATACACTTAATTACCCTCCACTACGAGCGCACTAGCCGCCCTGGGCACAGCTGTTAGGTAACTAAGTTACAGGCTAGCCGTACGAAGCAGCGGGTGCAGTGCAGGAGGGCAGTGTACGCTAGCTCAGAAGGGATGTGTCCAGGCTGCTTTGTGGTGTGGTGGCCCCTGGTGGGCACCTGCCCACCTCCACTGGCAGGCATGGATGTCCGCTACAGATTAGGTACATCCATACCTATCCCGTCCGTAAGCAGGCGTGCATTGAGCAGGAGCACCGTCCTGAATTACCAGGTATCAAATCCGTCAGGTACATGGGCGGGCATGTACCTGCTGGAGTGAGTTACCGCACCTATCAAGACCCCACCCACAATTGCAGAAAAGGAGACCGAATCTTGTCCATCACACCAACGCCCGGCCTTGTTCCCCCTCTGTTAAGTTAATAATGGCACCTGCGCTATTCCGTACAGATCTCCCTTGATAGGGTCCAGTCCTACCTAGAGGCATGGCGCATCGGACCATCCCAATTACCTACCTACCTCATTGATTCTTTTTCTCCTCGCCGACCTTTTCGACTCTCAACCTTCCTTCTCGGTCCCTGCCCCAATCCATCATATGCGTCGCCGAAAGTGTCTACACGATAGCTCTCGACGACGATAGTCCGACCGTGCCCATTTTCTGCGACCTGCTTCCCTGCCTGGCCCCTGGATTCAGCATACCTACTGCCGTCTGTAGTACTTCGCACCGATTGATCGAAGCATCCCGCCCTTCCATCCCATCCCAGCCCTGCCTCATGACCTGCCCAGGTATTTGGTAGACACTCTATCCGACTCCATCTGGCCATGCTTTGCCGCCCATCCCTTCAGTGAACACTTTGCGACGAGCGCTATATACCTGTCCCGACTATCCAGAAGAACACATCGATCGACGGCACACATTTCCCGACCCCTCGAATAATCCCATCGTACTAGTTCCCTCGCCGGCCGACATTAGAATTCCCCGGCTCAAGTTCCACCGCTGCGGGGGCAAAAGAAATCGCCCCAAGATCCGACAGTTGGTACACAAGGATTGTAGACAGGGGATAGAAAGAAAAGAAGAGTGCGATTCTTCTCCTCGAAAGGCCCGACCGGCAGGAATTGGAGAAAATTCGCAACACTCATCACCCTCGCGTCACGGCGATTACAACATAGGCATCTGAGGAAGAAGACTCGAGCACAGTCTCCAGCATTCCAGACTCAGAGCTCTCTTGACATACCCCTCGTGACTCAGTACGATCACTGCATTTCGCCCGACAATCATCGTCGCGGGACTACAAAGAGCACCACTGGATCTCATTGTAGGTCTTTCTCCTTCATCCTCCATCCACTCGACTCGATTGACGCTTGGCCCCGCAGCGATCTCGAATAACGAGTGCGCGTTGTCCCCCCCTCCCTAACGGATCTTACAGTACACTGATTGTTTCCGTCTTTGTTCAGCTGACCGCCTCGCGCACCGCACCGCCTTGTCAGTATTCTGCAATCGGATGGCTTAAACTGGTATGGCACATGTACCGGCGCTTTTGAGGACGAATACGGCCCCGGTATTCCCTGCCAACAATAACTACGGCTCATCTTCCACCATGAGCAGCATGAGAGCGAGCCAGCTATCTGGCTCTACCGCCGTTTCTTCGGCTTCGGCAACATCTCTAGCGCCTATGGCTACCGGCGCCCCCCGTCATCCCTCCCCCGAACTCCGTAGTAATGGCCACGGCGAACATTATCAACCAACGAGCTGATGCATCGAGATCACTGTATCAGATCTGTATGTCGCTCAAGCAGCGCCTAACCAAAGTGCCTGGATTTGAACCTTTTACGCAGATCCTGGAAAACGATGCTGCCTCGAGCGATTACAATCCCGTGGAGTCCTTGTGGCATTTACTTAAGAGCGGCGACCCGCTGCTCACAATCTACAATGCTCTGAAACCAGATGTGCCACTCAACCCTGGCGACATCACATCAGATTCAGTTAGGCGCCCCAAGGCAGCCACCTTCAAGTTTATTGACGCATGTCTTCGACAACTGCAAATTCCAGCTGGCGAGTGTTTCATCGTCTCTGATCTGATGAACAATGATACAACTGGTTTTGTCAAGGTGCGTACTACATTCTTGGTCTCCTTCCCTTTCTTTTCCTTTCCTCTTATTTTCTTTTCTTTCCGCCGCGTTTTTCAGGCCTAGTCTATTTATTCCTGCTTACATCTGAGCAGGTCATCCAAGTCATCAACCATGTTCTTGATCTTGCCGAGCAACGAGGCTTTCTCCTTCAAGTTCAGCCTTATTCTGCAGGTGGGGACTCAGAAGCCCCTACCTCCGAGTTAACCTATCGGGATCACATTATTCGCGAGCTTGTTAATACGGAGCGGAAGTACGTTCAAGATCTGGAAATTCTGCATGATTTGAAGAAGACTTTACTGGATAAGGGCGTTATTCCCGGAGACGTCGCTTACCAAATCTTCTTGAACATACACACAATCCTGGATTTCCAGCGACGATTTTTGATCAAAATCGAGACGACAAATTCTATGCCGCCATCTGCGCAACAATGGGGTGCGCCTTTCATACTAAACGAGACTGGCTTTGCCATCTACCAGCCTTTCATTGCAAATCAGCGCAAGGCTGCGCGGACGGCTAGTGCGAATTTCGACAAGATCCAGCAAGCCGACCATCCTGTGGCTTGTGACTTTAACACGCTCGACGGATTCCTACTGAAGCCCATGCAGAGACTGGCTAAATATCCCTTGTTGCTCAGGGTGAGCGCTAATTCGTATCGAGGAGAAACGTCTACTAACATGTTGTAGGTTCTACACAAAAAGACCGAGGATCCGGACACGAAAGCGGAGCTCGAAAAGGGTTGCGAAGCGGTGGAACGAGCCGTCAAGCAGGCCAATGAAGCCGTGGATCGTGAGCTTCTGAACGAAGCTCTGGACGAACTCAAAGTGCGAGTAGATGATTGGAAAACTCATGATGTCCAGTCCTTTGGCAAGCTTCTCCTGCACGGTGTCTATTCAGTACTGACAGGTCGAGGCGACCAAGAGAAGGACGTACGTATTGCCCCTTAATTCCACGTGGTGTTGCTCAACAGCTGATCAAATTCTTAGTATGAAATGTACCTCTTCCAATGCATACTACTATGCTGCAGAGAGGTTCTGCCGAACAAGAGCAAAGAGAAGAAGGAAAAGAACAAAACCCTTCCTAAAGTTCGCAATAAGAACAATAAGCTGCAGCTCAAAGGCCGAATTTTCATGACGAACGTCACTGAGGTTCTTTCCTTCTCGAAAACAGGTGGGTCGAATTCGTCAAGGCGAGGAAGCTATCCTAACAAACTTCCCACAGGTTCGTACTCTGTTCAAATATGGTGGAAAGGAGACACTGGCGTCGAAAACTTTACCATGAAATTCAGCAACGAGGAAATCATGAAGAAATGGGCCACCGGGCTTGATGTGCAGCGCAAAGAAAACCTCCCGGGTGCAACCCAGCCTCAGTCGCAGCCGCAAATCGACTTCCCTTGGCCGAAACATAGCAATGCAGAGAGCACCTATATTCAGCATGACGACGATGACGATAACAGCGACGAACAATCAGCCTCTGCTCCGGTATCGTCTCCCAACACTAATCACGGCCCTGGAGTGATGGCACGCAATGTATCGAGCCAGAGCCTTCGTGCGAGGTCAGTAACCACCGACAGTACTCAGTCATTAGCTAGCTTGGCTAGAGTGCCGCCACCGCAGCTCCCACTCTCTGCGCCTGCGAGACAACTTGCTATCCAGACAGGCAGTGCACAGACCCCTGCACCTCGACCAGCAGCAGACTCGTACTTTTCGCCTACCTCAGACTCACCTGCATCTAGCAGAACTAGCACTGCCAGCACCTTACTGAGTCAGAATGGACAGTATCCATTCCCTCGAACCTCTACGCCTCAAAGTGGATGGGAGGATAACAGGGGAGGAGAAACTATTAATCGGTATACCGCTCCCGCTATGCCACGGGCGTCCTCGCGAGATGGTCCTACCCCTGTCAACGGGCGAAACCCACGGGGACCATCTATGCCTGTAATGGCCTCGCAACAATCACTAGCACAGCAACAGCGTAGTCGATCATACAGCACACCCGATATTAATGGACAGGCTGCACGACGGTCTAATGCTACCCCCGTGCCTGCAGTTCCTGGTATTCCTGCAGCACACCTTCACCATTCCCATGATCCCAGTATTTTCAGGTCCCAATCTGGGTCGCCTCGTGAGGAACTTACGCGTACAAGTTCCCAGAGCCCAGGCGTCCAACAACGAGAGCGCATGAACCAGTTGAATGGCCAGTATGTCGGAACGCCAAATCAGCCATTACACTCCCGACAAGCGACACCAACTGGTGGTCCAGCATCAACCGTACCGCAGTGCCTCAGTATCGATGGACGGCAAATGTCGTCTAGTAGTGTCACGGCCCCTAACAACTCCAGTCCTACCAACACTCTCGGCAGTGAGGATCTTCCGATCCCAACACAGCTCAGGGTCAAAGTCAACTGCGAGACGGGAACTTACATGACCCTCGTCGCTACTTTCAACATCACTTATCAGTCTCTCGTTGACCGTATTGATTCCAAACTTGCACGATTCACGAATAGCTCAATTGGTAAGGGCAATTTGAGGTTGAAGTATCGTGACGAGGATGGCGACTTGGTGACCATCGAAAGCGACGATGATATACAGACTGCATTCATCGAATGGCGCGAAGGCGTACTGAACACAAACTCCAATGGCGTTGGAGAAATAGACCTTTACTGCGTTGGAGACATGAACTGATTATCCAGAGAAAGCAGACGCTCACTGCACCTCATGATCGGTCTCTCCATCTTCACGAATTATACCCAGACACAGCTGCATTCATCTTCCACGAGGCCCCATACCCGAAGACGGTCGCACCTCCAATCATTAGATGAAGCATCAATGGATACCACTCTTTGTTCTTACACATTGAATTGCCACAGCAGACTTTTCCTCATTTTTGCCATTCACTGGACATATTGCAAATTCTAAGAATTTGGCCTAGACTCGCCTGTAAGGTCTGAATCCCGCCTATACATTGTCCGCCTAGTCCTTTCCTACCAAATTCTCAGCCATCTCGGTTTAGTCTTGATAGCACTGCGCCGTACGAAATGGAGCTTTCCATTTACATACAGACCATGGCTGTTGGACGGGAGTCATGGGACTACCAGACAGTTGGCTCACTTTTTTCCCCTCAAAATGCAAGGATCCTACTGAAGGAGCATAAATCGGAGTTCAGGCGAGATAGGTGGCCATTCGGATTGTTATTTTTTCTTGTCCAGACTTCCTCTGACTTGTGTGGCGCTAGTTATAGGAAGGCGAGTTTTGTTGTTTCGTTGCATTTGACGTGGCCGAAAGAGGAGGGGGTTGTAACAGTTGAGAAACCCGGCTTCGTTGAAAAAGACAGTGTGTTGTCACACGACGAGGTGAGATGACTATAGATTGGGCGAGTTTTTTTTTTTCCTCTTTTTTTTTGTTTCTTCTCAAACTGTAGGCGACTTTGGTCACGCTTACCAACAAATGGGGTGCTGTTTGACAGAATATATTATACTATGTCCCCAAGGCACACAGCCCACAAGTCCCAATCGTAGGTGCTTTTATTTCTCGTCTACCTGCCTATGATGTCGAGATTCACCTAGCGACAGAACGACGGTCAACCTACCAGGGCAACATTGTAGGGTGGAAGATACCACTAGGTAGTGAATGACATCCTGTCAGGCTTGGTTTTTAATCGTTTAATTCTTCGTATGTTGTTTTCTTGTTGTGTAGATTGCGTAAGAGAGTCAACCCCCTTTTTGTAGAATGAAAGACATTCGACCAAAAAAGACAACAAAAAGGGATCATAAAACTCGCTCTTTGATTAAACCTCTCCGTGAACCTGTACACGTAGTAAAAACCCCAATCTCACTGAACCCCTTTTTTTTTCCCACCGAAACCGAGAACCCACCATTGAATGCGCCTCGAACCCAATGATATTCCTACAAGCGTAGTAGTATAAAGTTGTAATAGTAGTAGTAGTAGTTTTAGCCAAAAAGAAAAAGACCACACGGCGCCTCGCTCTTATTACGTACAAGGCACAGCTATTCTATTGTTTTCTTTTGTTGCGGAAAAAAGGCAATAATCCAGATTTTAATCCAGTCGTTTCGTTGTTGTCGAGGAGCCGCCCCCCCTATTTTATTCCGTAAGGGGGAGTAGTAGTTATCCAGCAATTTCCAATATTAAACCACGACGACCGGGTCGTGGAAGGGAGGGGGGGCGCGTGAATCAAAAAAGAAATTAACGGAATGGAATGGGATGGTCGAGATCACCACGGTAAGATCCAGTCCTGCCCAGTGCACGACGCCTCCAAGCGCTCGATATAGTCGTCCATGCGGTCCATCATCCACCCGGACTTGACCTGTTCGGCGGCCGAGGCCCGTCGGCCCAGTTTCAGGGCCGACGATGTCCGGCACGTGTAGCCCTCGACGGAGAACTGCATGCACTCGGGATCTTTCGCGCAGGCGCGCTGGCAGGATTTGAAGGAGCTGGCGCTCGTTTGCTCGTCTTCGGAGTGGTTGTCCCAGTCTGCGCGTTCCGTGGCCAGCCGCGGTAGTATGTAGTGGAAGAAGACGTCTTTGTGTCGCAAAAGGGTGTTATTCTATCCCAACAAGTCAGCCAAAAAAGAACAAACTTCATCTGTGCATGCGCGGAAGTCCCCCTGCTGCAGGAAGCGGAACGGCGCAAAGACGGAACGGATCGGGACAGCGTCAAAACTTACGGTTTGGTACCATTCCTGCTCGAAGGCGTAAAAGGAGGGATATTCCGCCGCGGGGAGATGGTGGTAGGACGCGGCGTAGTAGCACCAGGGGTGCTTACCGGGGCCCGCGAAGGCGGATTCGAAATCGGTGTCGGCCGGGTCCTCGTTCGTGAGCGTGGGATACGCCCATTGCAGGGGCACGCCGGCATCGGCGAGGGCCTTGCCAAGGACGCAGTCGCCGGCCCAATGGTCGGCGGTGAACTCGTCGTAGAACCTGAGGTTCGCGTTGCGGTGCTCGACGACTTTCTTCAGGGCGGGCTGCGAGATGACGAAGCCGGCGCCGCCGTAGGCGAAGATGACGTCGCCGATCTGCATCTGCTGGCCCAGGTACCAGGGCTCGGCGGGGTCGAAGTGGTCGAGCCAGGCGAGCAGCGACTTCCAGAGGATGTACGTGTCCGACTCGATGAAGACGAACCACTTCGCGTTCGGGCGGATGCGCAGCGCCTTGTCGGCGAGCGGGAGGAACTTCCACTTGTCCAGTCGCCAGCCGGGACTGTCGCGGCCGCCGTTCGTGTTCTTGGCGGCGGCCCACTCGGCCATCTCCTCGTCCGTGAAGGCATCCCTGCCCTTCCCGCGCAACTGGTTGTAGTAGATGAAGTCCGGGTGCGTCGCGACGATCTCCGGGTCGACCTCGTCGAGGACGTCGTACACGCGCTGCCCCTCGATGACCTCCTCGAAATCGGAGTAGAGCTCGTACTGTGGTACACAGCGCAACGTGGTCGTGTAGTGCGCCGGAAGCTTCTTGGGCGCTTCCGTCGTACCCGTCCGGAGTGTCACGAAGACGTCCTCGATGCCCTCGAGTCCGGAACACGGGTCGTCTGTGCGACGGGCCCGCAGGCTCTCCGACGACTGCGCCCGGAGCGTGAAGAGCTGGTGCACGAGGAATATGAACAGGACTAGCACGAAGGCGCGGCTCGGCGATCGCGTCAACCTCGTCAGGAGCTTCGGGAGTAGCATATTTCGTACCAAAAAAGGGGGGGGGGAAGGAAAGGGAGGGGAGGGGAGGGGAAGGGGAGGGGGGAAGGGCGAAAATTATTATGGCCGCGCGAGTGTCAGAAGAAAAGGATTCGGCATTAGATAAGACCAGCACTGATGGTGCCTCGACATGAGATACGGTAGGATAGCTAGATAATCCGTAGTAATCGGCGGTCACTTCTCTTTTTTTGTGTCTTTACAGCTGTTCCTCCGAGCAAAATGGTTAGGCAAGGGGGGGTTGGGTTTGGTGGGCGCACGACTCGCGTTCGTTATCCAAGACCCTTTTCTATTTGGCGCGCGCGAAACAGGGAGACTCAGACAGATAGATGAATGGAACCAATCGGTACTCCAAGACCCAAGCAAACAAGAAACGAGAGGGGGGAATATGTAGGCGAATTAACGACAAGCGACTGGAGGAGGAGGTTCTCGCATGGCGATGGTGGGCGAGCTTCCAGGCAAGTAATGATTCGCAACGGGAGAGGGGTCCAACGCCGCTACGGTTGGTCTAGGTCCCTAGTGGTATGGGTATGCCAAGCGTCAGCGCTGCAGGGGATGGTTCCGGCCGTCAGGAGAGGGCCACAATTGTTGCTGCTTCTGGCTTGGCCTGCCGTTTAAGTGCGACCTTCGAGATCGACTGGGCTCTGTGGCCACGACGTGGACTTATGAAGTACCTACCAGATATGTATTTTGCATTCGTAATTTCGTCGCCGATTACTTATCGAATGGAAATGCGGGATATAAAACAAGTCGAGAGAAACGAGTGTCGGTGAACGAGTCAAGAGTTGAAGAAATGTGAAGTGAAAAGAATACACTGGGTGAGTTATCCTGTCTCGTTGCGAGTGAGTTTCCCCGTGGAGTTGTCCCGGATTTCGATGAGTGTCGATGGTGTCGTTTTGTTTATCAACTGAAACAACATCCATCTCGACTTTTTTGACTCGCTACGGATTACTTACGCTGCAAGTAGGTAGGTACTCATACAGGAACTAGGCTGGTAGTTGCCTGCACTAGCGTGAGAGACAGCTCTGGTAGTTTCGACTTGAGCTGGTTAACTTGTATTTCGTACTATGTAGATGCCTCCCTAGCCCGAAATGCAACTTGCAATTGATCCTGCAATTGAGTCTTAACTCGATATTCTCTATTGCCCCAGCAATGCCAATATTAATACTTTTGCTAGTTGAATCCGAGTACTTATTAGGGTCTATCTCGCTGGATTGTGCGTTTTACAAATTAAAAGGCGAAGCTTTGTCCCTGCTTCATGCGACGGGGAAGAACTTCAGGAGGCCACGAGTCTTGATAGGCGTTGGATGGATCATCCCTGTTGTTGGGTGTGTTGTTTACTCGCCCGGCCTAATAACGGCGCATACGTACTCCGTAGTCTTAGCGGGATCGCACGGCCAAGCGATTCGCGAATCGCGAGTTGGTGTCGGGAACAGGTTAGGGAGGAAGCACGCTCAGCTGGGGAGATTGCTGCCGACTAGGAGCGGAACAACTGCCGTATTCTGTAAGGTCCTTTTCTTAACAGCTTCCTTCATAGGCTGTGATGGACAACTGAGCTGCTTCTAGAATTCGTGGCGCACTTTGCCATTTGGGACGATCATTGCGAACTGTGGTTTCCAAGATTCCAAAGTCGACAGGGTACTTACCGGTGGTGGAGGCGTCGGTGGACAACGCGCAAGGACGAATCAGACATCTTGTTGACTCTGCCAAGACCCTCCCTGGTTCGTGATTTGACGATCCGACACGCATAACCATGGACGACCCCCAAGACTACTCGTACGGTACCCATTAGGTATCAGGCAGGTATTGCGTGGACAGCGCCAACTCTTGTCATCAAGAATGTGAGGATTGTCATCGCTTTTAAGCCATTCTATCCTCGATCATCAGTATAAATTCATGTTTATGTTTGAACAGACTCATCAACGAGACGCAATAAATCCTGTCGACATGAGAAGGGTATCCGTCGTCGCTGCAACGCTACGGAATACTACGCTGTTCGGTTCTCGGCTCGTCACTGTCGGTCCAGCAAGACGGATTAACCCATGCTTCTATTCCGTAATCCGTAAATGCAGCCGCATTCCAACGACATACGGACTACATACCTACATGAATCTAGCATGTGCATGGAAGAATTCGCGAAGATTCGATGTCTTTGCGTTGATCCTTGCTCGAATACCATTGATCGTAAGCGGATTGAGAGTCGACGAGAGTAAGCGTCGAGTTTGGATCCGCTCACATGTATGAATTCACATGAGTAGACCTACGGATTCGTATATTCTGCAAGCTTCAAGCGATACAGATGGGCCAGGGGTTCTGAAAGATGCGGTTACTTGTGGATAGGAGCCGACTTTCACTCTGCGCCATAAAACCACGTCGTTGGCCGCTCGATCGACTCCTACTCGAGATCTCAAATCATCTCCATCCTCTTCGACATGATAAGTTTGTCCAAGAAATTTCTCCGCAACTGCTGGTGATCGTATCGCGATATGTATCTGAACCGGTTGATCACAAGTCTTAAAGCAAGTGACACTTCTATTTCCATCTAAACAAGTCTTCCAATCCGTTGTCGTTAAATCCTTTTTCTAACATAAGATGAATGTCAAGCCGCGACTTTTGAACTCCGTAGTCATTACTATTGACACCAGGGACGTCAACAAAATCCCCAGTTCGTTTGTCACTAATCTTGAAACTGCACTCTGTCAGTCGCATGCGCCAGATCGACCCAACTCTGACTCGCATGACTTTTAATAGGTACATATCCAGATCGGTGTTAATTTGGAACGAGCCACATCGGTGAAGCGGCATGTGCTTGGCACTCGTCAACGATGGGTATCAAAATGCCGGATGTTGTAGCCACTCCTGGCAATGCTGTCCTTCATTGAGACTCGAGGGTGGTAAAGATCAGCCAGCACCACGCGTTTTGAGACGCGCTGCGTGTCTGAGCCGGCCCGTTGCCTGAAGGACAATTCCAAGTAGAACAAGACTCCAGAGATCTTGATCACAGAACACTCGGTCGCTCGCTTGTCTACGACGGACAAGATGGATGGTGACAGGATGTTTTCTCCACAATGGCGATCTCACGAGTTGGACCGAGTAACAAAACACAGCTAACCGGGGTTCGTGACGCGGGAGGTACCGGCACCTAACGGTTTAGCGTATGCGGTCTTGGGTCAAAAAGAAGGACGGTTTAACGGTGACGGTGAAGACATCGGCACGAAGTACCTGCATAGTGCGTGCAGGTTGTTATTTCGTACGGACTCCGTTGATTCTGTACTGTGCCCTGAATCAACTCTGAAGCCCCTGAACACATCTCAACAATATCTCGGAATTGTTTACCAAAATCTACAGAAATATACTTGAGATATCACTCGTTTTACATCAATCGCATTCGCTACCGGAAGATTTTATAGAACAATTCGAATCGAATTGTTTAACTCACATGAGAGACGACGAATGACTTCAAAGCGTTGCCAGGGGCATGATTTCTTCTTTTCAGAAGATACTGCAAGATCTTGTCGTGTTCTGTGTCGGACTTCAGTTGATAAGTTGCGAGACGTTTCTACTAAATCCATCTTAACGATAAAACTGAACTTGTCGTATGTGCGGAGGTTGTGTTGACTTGAGTAGATTCAGGGGCATCATCGGTATTGTCGTCGATGCCCAGCCGCAAATAGTCGCTGGTGGTTTTCCCCGCGAAGTCATGGTACAATCACAAAGTCCTGGCAGATACTAAAAAAGAAACAATTCCATTGCATCGAACTAGTATCTGTTTGGCCCTCAAGGAGTCCTTCATCCGACGAGAAACTACAACTAGTTCCATGGGCATAGTATCGGTAATCCTCACCCCTTCCTCTCCATCACAGCAAAGCATTCTTCTGGCGCACCATGCCGGAATCAAACCCGAAATCCGCACCCATGAGAATTACCGATAAAGAAAACAAATACAAAGAAACAGGAAAAGGAAATAGATAGAAGCCTGCAGCAAAACCACGCGCCGGCGATTCGAAGTCATGATAGTCCGTTGGGAAGAGATCGCCCAAGCGTGGAAAACGGGACGATGACGTTGCCGTGCTCTTCTTCGATTATAATACCGGGTATCTTGACGCGCTGCGGCAGGTAGTCACGCAGAGAAACGGGCCAGGGGCCAGAATCCCATGTGTGCATCAGGGTCCTGGATGACGACGAAGTTGGCACCCACCTCGGCGAATTTCTCCATGATGCGTTGAGCGCGGGCGGAGTCCTTGCATGCCTCGTTGGCCTCGTCAACCCAGACATGCTCAGCGCTGCGCGGGACATAGTCCACGAACTTCATCGGCATGTTAGCTGGCTGGGTGAGCAGGAGGAACTTCTCCAGATTGTCGACGTTGTGCATCTTGTCGACGAGGTAGAGGGCCGCGCGGAACATCTCGGTGTCCTGGCGGAGACGCTTCGGGGCGTCGTATCGGTCCCAGGGATTGACCAGGACATTGCGCACCTTATTGGCGCGAGGGCTGAACTGGATGTCGAAGATCAATCGGCCGAGTTTGACGAGGCCGATGGTGAACCAGGAGACGAGGATGTCCTGGGGGCTCATGAGCAGACGGGTGATAGTAGGCTGCCAAGGTCGCCAGATGCACTCGCGAAACTTCTGGCGAACGAAGAAGCGGATCTTGAAGTGACGCCAGGCGACACGACGGGCCTCGCGGTTGACGAAGAAGTAAGGGGAGACTTGCTCGTACATGCGACCCTTGATTTTGAGGGTAAGACCGAGATTTCGGCCCTGGGGGCAACCGGGCTTCGGAGTCTCGATGTGGTGTAGGCCTTGAGGGCGGATGTGCACCATGCGGACCTCCTGTTTCATGGCAAAGGCCCAGATCTTGAGACGGATCTTCTTGGGAAGCTGTGCGAAGAGGGTGAACTCCTTGTCGGGCGTGTCGAACAAGTCGTAAGCGTGCGAGATGACCCGAAGGTTTACCGCGTCGCGGTACTCCGACGCAGCAGAAGCAGGATAAGTGGACTCCATGGTGATCTCTGAAGGTGACTAACTCATGAAGTGTTGTCAGTAAGATGAAGTGGAACGGGTTGAGTGGTAACAGTTGGAGGCGGTCCTTTTGAGAGTGATGAGCCGGGGAGGGCATCGAAGGTTGTCAAAACATGAGAATGAATGGCTTCTAGGATCAGACTAGTAGGGCTTCTAGGAAAGGGGAGGGAATTCAGAGCATCCTTTAGACTAGATGAATTCGTGTGCAGACGGGTAGTGATCCTGACGGTCATTCGAGGGGGATGCGGGAAGAGACAGCATGGGAAGACGAGACGGCAGCAGACTTGCGCCCTCGTCATCAGATGATACAGCTTGACTCGCACTTACGGGGAGATCGATGACTGTCACTCTGAAAAGCGTCTGCAAGACGTGTTCGCAAGGTTGGTGTCGTTGTGGTTCAACTTGACAGAAACCGGACGCAATGGGTCTGGGGATGGAGTTGTAGAAGAGAGGAAGAGATGGGAAACATTCTTGGGAATTGATTTCCTAGGTATACCTAGATTTATCTAGGTACAGTCTACAGAAGGGCCACCTGCTACTACATATATAAACCAGTACCCGCCATGCTGAAACCTGTCGCCGACACGATTCACGATGTGTGCTTTGACAGCTATAAAAGAAGGCACCTAGGACAAGCCTGGTCGGCGACCAGACAGCTGACATAACTGTTCTTTGTCTTTCTCATAACCGGATTTTCATCATTCTATTAGACTTAAGTCTGCCTTAAACAGCTTCACCGACCTAGTCGTCGCAAACATTCCATTGTCCTTATTATACCCCGGTCATATCTGTGACTCACCTTGAGTACTTGTAGTAGTTGATTCGTGCAACTCGCGTGTTTTAACCGGACAGTAAATATCCACGTAGAGATAGTCGTTCAATATTGATGACTCAAATAAGAGCAGTAACGGGAAGATCGATAAAGGATATCTCTATATTATCAGCAAAGGTTGTGCGAAAGGGCTCCTATTGTCTACTAAATCAAGTAGATACCCCTTGACGAAACGATTTCAATCAGTCATACATACACACAGTTGAAACTGCTATTATGTCCAATACGTCCTATGGTAAACCCACATCATTCGGAACAGATACACTAAAGTGAAAGCCTTTGAGATTCGCGAGTTTCTTATATCATTGAAGCTATTGTCATCGCGAGTCGTGACGGGGAACTGGACGACACCGGATAGGTAAGACGCGAAACGGACCTGTGAGTCCTTCTTCGTAATGTACCAGGTGAGGTAATGCCAAGATAATCTGCTATAATGGTGCTATTAATACTGGGACAAATTCGAGACCCATGATCGGGCCCGATACCGTGCACACCTGATATGGACGAAGAGAATGCGGGAAGAGTCGAAAACGATATCGTCCTCGCAAGAACTATTCGACCCAAAAGCCAGCCTGATAAACCGGGCTTCGAACCGGTCCGCATTTTACCACAGCATTCAACGATGACTAGATGTCAAGTCGTGAGTATCCCTTAGTCCCCACTCCTATTGAGCCGAACGCTTCTTTACAAATATTCCCGTACAGTTACTCGTAGTTTTCTCCACGAGTATTCTCGAAGTCACCCCGGGATACGTCCTTTTTGCGGGGTAGATGGGTGCGGCGGGCAGAGAGACTCGGGCCCCTTTTCAATGCCTGAGGCATCGAGAACAGCCAGCTGAGGTCACGGGATGATAGCAGTTTGATCGTTCACTCATTGGGACTGACGTACTTATCTCCTTCTTGTCAAACACGCATTGGCTGTTGTCTCGACATTCCCCTTTTTTTCTCGGCAGAATGGTTGGATGGAGGCCAGACCAACAAGAACGAGGATGGATTCCGTCTCCTACGCACTGCGATACATGTTCTGAGCACGACGTTCTAGCCAGAATCACAAGCAGGACTCTCGTCAATTGTTCGGTTAAAGATTCCTGAAGGCGTTGACGCGCTTCGTACGAGGTATGAGGCTGTGGCAATTAATATGTACAACTACTAGCACGACGAGATGTATCAAACGGGACAATACGAATATGTAAACATTATCCAAGTCGCACAGATCAAATTGACGAGCGTATTGTTTATTTTTTGAAGCGATCGTGAGGGTCGTCGTCATGATGAAAATTCCAGAATTCTGTCAGGGGCGGGAGAGGCCCAGACGCGTTGTAGGCCACTACGACATTAATATTGTCACATATTGGGCCCTCAATCAATCGGTGACCCTGCTGGTGTCAGACACCATGCACCCTACATGCAGAACCCCCGTATAGATTGGTCAATCTTTGCTATTGAGATAACGAATCGTTCTCAGGTTGAAGGTGTATGTAAATTTCCGTACCGACTATTCTTCAACCCGTTTTATTCCCATATGGCGGCAATCTACATCGGCGGACTACGACTATGTAAAGTAATCGAGACCCTAGGGATCTCAGGCGAAGGACTCACATCGGCATGGAGATGTGTACTCGTATGCTCTACCGAACATCGGAAATTTGGACATGCCAGGGTGTGAAATAGAGAAGGAAGCCCATCGCGACCCCGGTTGCGGCATCCCGTATCGTCGAACAAGTCAACAACAGTAACCAAAATAAGTACGATATCATATCTCCCCAGTCGAATCTTCTGCGTAGAACCGCGACATCAGTTGGTGGACCGGCATGGATTTTCTGTTTATCACATGCCGACTGGGATACGATGTTTGAGGACCGAATGATGTAAAGTCGAGTATCTCCTTGACTGCTCGAAGACAACAAGCGGCCATGCTACCATAAAGAAGACTTCATTGCACTTCTATCACCAGCCGATTTCTCAAGAAAGCGAGGTACATAGATAGATTGAAGTCAGATCATGCATGATCCTACCTAACCTAATGGATTGCTCGTGAGTACATAATCTGGGTAGTCCGGCATACTGACTACGTACCTAGGCTAGGGTAGGTATTGACTCTTGACTGAAGTCGAAGTGGCGACGATGAGGTCGTGAATGACGAGACTCAGCCTATCTCTAACTGTCCGAAGGCGACTATCGTTATCGTAGGAAAAGAACTACGAGTAGTATCTGAGGAGACACACTCCGTACTTTCGACAACGTACCCGAAACCAACCAATCTATCCTCGGAATAGTTTTCAAACCTACCAACCCCGGGAAAGATTTGGTTGGTTTGGTTGGTTTGGTTGATTTGGTTGATTTTCAAGCATCATAAGGTACCGATTCGGCCAAAACAACCAAAACAACCAAAACAACCAAAACAACCAAAACAACCAAAACAACCAAAACAACCAAAACAACCAAAACAACCAAATCAACCAAATCAACCAAATCAACCAAATCAACCAAATCAACCAAATCAACCAAATCAACCAAATCAACCAAATCAACCAAATCAACCAAACCAACCAAATCAACCAACCAAACCGGCCAAACCAACCAAGTCAACCAAACCAACCAAGTCAACCAACCAAACCGGCCAAACCGGCCAAACCAACCAAGTCAACCAAACCAACCAAGCAAACCGGCCAAACCAACCAAGTCAACCAAACCAACCAAGCAAACCGGCCAAATCAACCAAACCAACCAACCAAACCGGCCAAACCAACCAAGTCAACCAAACCAACCAAGTCAACCAACCAAACCGGCCAAACCGGCCAAACCAACCAAGTCAACCAACCAAACCGGCCAAACCAACCAACCAAACCGGCCAAATTCTTGTCAACCAACCCACCAGGACTACCTAGATTGGTTGGTTGGATTGGTACTACCCACACTGGAGCCTTCAGCATCGGTTCAAGCCCCTGACATTGTCAGTGACGCGAGTTGTACGCGGTACGATATGTATTACCCTGCAGCGGACAGTCAAGGAGATACGACGTACATACTCCTGGTCGAACATTCTGGACTGTTAATACAGGAGCGCAGCGAGTCCGGATACCCGGCATGAAGCTCGCCTATCACTTTGTCTCCAGTTACATCTGGACCGCATGTATTCCATGATGCCCATCCCAGAGCACAATGTCGGCTACAATTACGAGGTACAGCACACCTCGTGAGTCGTAGATACCGTCAACGCCCAACTTCACATAATAACCCGGGCATATCGTAATACATACTCCTATTACGATCTTCAACTTCACGAATGCAAATGATTACTGGGCTTCAATAACAGGAGAGAAATAACCGGATTTACATTTCCATCATTGCTTACCATAAAGAAGGTGACGATGTCAGAAGTGCGGGTTGAGTTCTCATCACATCTGACGATCTCCGATTCATCCACTCGTAATGGATACTACTACGAGTATTCCGTACTGATAGCTCAAGATCAGGTCTGCCCCGCTCGTGTATGTATTGGGAGGCGGAGCAGATAGGTATTCTGATTGCCGCCCCGAATTGATCGCCACATCTGCTTGCTGGCCACCTCGAGACTCACCGGTTGCGATGACGGCGTCTCGCATTTGAAGCTGTCATTACGAGTACTGTTACAAGTTATCGTATGAATCCGGTTCATTACGCAGTATTACTTGTACACACTTGTGGCGCGTCGCTGCCCAAGACCAATAATATCACATCTGCCCCCTCAGCCATGGCTCATGACGCTATCCTTACCAGAGCTTCCTGTCGATGATGCGGATCCAAGAGTGATTTATCCCTCGGGCCAGCACCCCTCGCCCCCCAGCGCGGCATGTTCATCGACAGGAAGAACGGGTCGTGAAGAACTACGATACAATGCCGCCTTGGGCAATAATAGCTACCTGTAATAAGTCTCCTCGAGTATCTCCTTGACTGCCCGTAATCCGTACTCAAGGAAAACTAATTAGTACGATACTCTGTACAAGTAGTGATGTTTCATAAAAGAGATGCGCGGGGAGGAGTGGCATGCACAAGTACGGATTGCGATACTACGAGTTACCGGCCGCAATGAAGCGCGACAGGCAGCACGATAACAGAGGGATCGTGACCAACGAAATTGCGGGGGCGACATTGCCGAGACTCTTCTTCAGGCGCCTTCGAACTGGAGTAGGTAGTAACTGATACGGGTCCCGATACAGGTCACGAGGGTGCAAGAGGATTCACAGCCGAGAATTACAATATACCGTTACGGAATATCGCAGGGAGTGATGCATGAAGTCTTAAGACTGAATTGGCAGATCCAAACGACCGCGAACACTGGCAATGTAGGAATATCAGATAACAAATGCAGCAAACCCCGGCTCTTCGACGCCCGTAGCTCGTTCTGGGTACTGTTTAATGTGTACTGTGCTGCAAGTTGGCGCGAATGCAGCAACTTGCAGGCCTGCCCACGTTGCCTATTGGCACAGCAACCTGCCGCGTCTCCACGCCTCCGTACGGAATACTACCCTGTTTCGTTTGTTGTCTGACCGATCCAGAGAACCCGTTGTCGTAGCCAGACAAGGTAATCCGTACATTCCGGTAGGTAACTGTTAGCAAACTGAAAGACCTTTTCTCGTCACTTTGAAGGTGGCGGTGGCCTGGAACGCGGGGGTGTGATGCTGCCGCATAATGGTTACAGGGAAGCTGACGATACGTTCTCCCTCCTCTGCCCGGCAAAAATTACAGGATGTTGAAGACTTAACTCGAACATTGATTCGTACGTAAACTACGAATTACGGCGGGCATTCACTTCGTTAAGTAATTAGTAAGGGGATGCGGAGGACTTGACATCGGCGTGTGAGAGTGGGCAGTTATTCGTAGGAGGAATCATTGCCGAATTGCCGTCGGATCGCCGTACTCGTACTTCAAAGAGGACCGTTGAATGTGACAGGTCGGTTACCATTACGACGCAGTACCCATGTCAGTTGTTGGTACGAGTACAGCCAATGGGGGAATCCTGCGCCGTCTTATCAATGCAGTACGAGTAAACAGGATATGACTCTCCTGCGCAGCTCATGCAACCGCCCAAACAAAGTCACAAAGCCACCTGTTCTGCGGGCGGCATCGTCACCCCCTGAGTCGAGAAGCAATCTGCTTGGCTGGGCGGAGGTGACAATCCGTCCTCTCCCCATATTACCTACCAACCTCATTACCGAATACTACCCAGTATACCACGGGAGACTTCTGTCACCCGCAAACTGATCCAGGCGACGACGTACCCGTGGGTAACGTGTTGCTTGACTGATTCGAATCCCTGCCATGGGCCAATTCGTCGTCCTCGCACAGCCGAGAAGGTCTTGGGACTACGGATGCTCGGAGCATAAAGGGTCGCCTTCGCGCAGCAGAGTCTCATCTCTGTCTTGGACGTTTTCTCCATGTCAGACTCAACCCGCCCGTGCAAACCTCTGAGTTATTTTATTACCACCATACACCGTACTCAGCCCCTACTCATCGGCGACATGTCCGACAGGCTCGCTAATGTCACCATGCACAGAGGCGGATCGTCCAAACACACAAAACCTGCAGAGCAGCTCTTCATCTCTACCACACCCAACGGCAACAGGACGTTCGACGACATGAGGTCCTCTCCAGACGCCTCCGCGATGTCCGAAACTCAACAAATGCCGGTGATGCTCGAAACCTACACACCGTCAGGTTCGCCTGTACAAATCACAACACAGCTCGAAAGCTTTGTCGATGAAGCAGCTGTCCCATCCAGTCCTCGCCTTGTAAGTGAACTCGAGCCCTGAACGTCTTGAGCAGTCGGGTACAGAATTAATACAATCGTGCAGCACCTACAAAAAATTAATACGTGATGGCACACAGGACCTCCTCAGTTCCGACAAGGACGCCCCGAGAAGTACCACCTCCCGCTCTAGCAAAGCCCCGTCGACTTCGGGCAGCTCGCGCTCGAGCCATTCTCAAGACATCAAAGCCCTGCGTTCGGAGATGCGAGATCTAAGACAATTTGTTGCCGATACCTTCTCACGCCTCGACCCGCAGGCCCTCTCACAACGTGCCCCCACACACTGCGGTATGAAAATACTGCAACGGTATGTCTCACCCTCCGAGATAGATGACTGGATCAGGGCCGCTCAAACAGAGCTGCACTCACGACCACCCTGCCCTGACCACGTCGCCGTCAACTGGGCCATCTCCCACGTTGCCCCCGACATCCAACAAGACTGGCGTCGCCACCTACCCACCATCATATACCACCGTCCGGAAACGGACGTCAAACTGGAAGAATTTTGGCGTTTCATCCGCGGCGAACGCCGGGAACCTGAACTCTACGCCCACTCCTATCGCGGTCAACTCGAGACTCTTCATCAACAAGAGAGCGAGAGTCCTAGACAGTTCTTCGTGCGATGGCGTGCTCACCAGCTCCGCGTCAGACCCAACTTGAATCTGCGCGGCGCCGACAGCGTTGACTTGGCCTATCACTACTACTATCGTCTCCACGAGCCACTCCAGAGTAAGCTCTTTGCGAACCACTTCCGGCTGGAATACGCCGAAGACATCAGCAACCAAGCGGAGATGATATGGGCCGGATGGCGGAAGGATCACCAACAATGCGTCTGTAAAACGATGCCACACCACGACGTCGACCCTATCGCCACCGACAAGTCACGCGCCCGGCCACGCTGCAGCAACTGCTCACGACGGGGGCACGTGACAGCAGATTGCTGCTACGGGGAACAATCAATGTAGCAGTAGGGCTCCGGTGTCTCTTTCTTCGCCTGTTTTCGCTGCTAACCAATCCACATAGATTGGGACGTCGTTCCCTTGACTATTCGAAGACAACCTCGTCATCACCGACGACGATATCGACAACTTGGTCATCACTGAGACAACTCGAGTCACCAACGACGGTTATAACCTCGTCAACTCGATCACCAGCAGCGTTTTGAACCTCCACAACTCCACCACCGTCATCAACTACGCTCTGCACCTCATGTCGACTCACTCACGGATACCAGAAACCTCGTATTAACCAGAGACCAGCCAGCGATCATAATCCAGCTAAGTTTTCTTCTTGGTAACGTGAAATCTCTACTCACATGTCTTCGAATAGTCAAGGGAACGTCGGAAAATTGGGCGGGCGTGCGTGCTGCTGGGCAACGGCCCCTCTGGCGGCATTTTTGAGCGCTGGGCAACGGCCAGGTGTTTCGTGCCTAGCGACAGCCCGTCAGTGGTGTGTCTTGCTCGGCAGCATGTCGTGCCAGGAAATCTTTGGGATATACCGTCCTGGGTACGGGGTCCCGGGAGCGGCAATTGAGCGCTGGACGACGGCCAGGTGATTCGTGTCTAGCGACAGCCCGCTACCGGTGTGCTTTCGTGCTCAGCGATGTGTATTGGAATACTGGAGGGGAGGAAACATTTCTCTGCGTGCATCGAGCTGGGCAACGGCCCTGTTGGCGGCAATTGAGCGCTGGACGACGGCCAGGTGATTCGTGTCTAGCGACAGCCCGTCAGCAGTGTGCTTGCGTCCAGCGACGTGTACAAGGAGAGACTCTGGACGACATCCATAGTGTTGGCTACGGGCCCCGTGGGCAGCAAAAGAGCGCTGGGCAACGGCCAGGTGTTTCGTGCCTAGCGACAGCCTGCTCGCGGTGTGTTCGTGGTTGGCATTGTGCGGTGTTGGGGGGGCTGGGCCGCGTGCATTGCGTAGGGTTACGGCCCCGGGAGCGGCAATAGAGCGCTGGGCAACGGCCAGGTGTTTCGTGCCTAGCGACAGCCCGCTACCGGTGTGTTGGACGCCTTACAAAATGTTGATATCCTTAGCATCTGCTTCATTCCATTAATACAAAGCCCTGTAATACCCCCATCTACTTCGTATTCCGTATATCTTTTCAATGTCAAGTGAACCCTCATCGTGACTGTATTCCGATAATATGTGAGTTACTCAGTCGTCTCAGGTGCTTGATCCAGCACGGATTCTTGTAACGTCCACGGAATAAGTGGCTATCGAAAACGCGATACTTACAGGATTCTCGTTGGCGGCGCGAAGCCGACAACTCTGTGAATACCAGGGACGTGAACCGCTCACAAAACACTTCATCGAAAGCCAACTGCCTACGACAGCGGCGCACAACGCATTCGTTGGTATAAGTCTCCTCACATAATATACTTGGTACTCTCAAGTACGGACTTGTCGCCGTCGCACAGTCAAGGAGATGATACGAAGCCGTGATCCGTAGAAAAGGGGCTCGATAGATTGAGCGATGGGTCACACAGGCCGAGCGATCTTCTCCAAAGGCGAAACTACTCGCAATCAAAAGCATTGGATATCAAACACGGCCTGGGAGGAGGTATCACTCCACGCCAAGCCGTGATCGACTTCGCCGTCGACACCCCTCGCTTTCCCGTTTCCTGCAAATTCTCCTATCTAATCGGCTAGACTTGCTCTCCCTGCGTTGCCTTCGAACGGTAGAGGTACGTATGGTAGTTTGGACTGAACGATGGTTCAACTCTTATTCAGAGTCGTCCGTCCGTTCGCCCCCCCCCCCTTTTTGTTTACTTAAATATATAGGGCTCTTCGAAATCATCATATTAGAAAGCACCTCACATCAGGTTTGGTACGGTTCGATTTCTAATACCAGGTGGCTGTCAACACGATCTCAGCATGAATCCAATCACCTTCTCCATCGCCGCCGGCGAGGAAATCAACAGGGGTGTCCCAATCTACATTCGCTGTAGCGAAGCCGTGATTTCCCCACAGAATGCCATCACTCTCCTCGAGGAGGGGAAACAGGCCGAAGTCATCGTCTCCCTGGAAGAGAACCACAAAGTCATCAGGGTCCCCACCGACGACTTGCCTCTAGGTCGGTACAGTCTCATGGTCGGTGAGCTCCTCTTGAGGAAAGACTCCCGACGACGCCTCACAAACTACACCCTAGCCATCGAATTTATCCTCAACAGCAGGTCTCCATGGCGTGCGACCTTAGATCCGGCTCTTAAGGTCCTACACGTGGCCGACCTCCTTCTCAGTGAAGACGGGACTACGAAGTTCATTCCAGGGGAGAAGATTCCGATCGGTTGTCGCCATATAGCGCGTGTCAAAGCCATCGACACCAAGACATCAACGATCCACGACCTCACGTTTGAACACGACAAGCAGATCGATCTTCAGGCCATAGTGACCAAGGTCTACGACGGTTTGTACGAGAAGCATGGTCGCATACACGAGACACTCCGACGTCACCTCAATAATGAAACCCCACACGATCCGTTGAAGAAAGATGTTAATATCGTGGTGTGGGCTCATGTAATGGGTCTTCCGATCTACGACAAGGACCAGGAGACTCCATCGCCGGAATATAGTGATGCCCTGATGGGTATCCTGGACTCGAGGGAGAACATAGAAGCTCACATCAAAGCCCTCGGAGGCGAAGTTACTTTTTCCCCTGAGAACATGCCGTTTGTCCATGCCAGGATTCCCACGGCCAAAGTCGAAGAACTCGGCAAGTCGCAGCACGTCGGTGGCGTGTTCTATGACGACCCGACGGCGACGCCCGATCTTGGAAACTCCATCGCCATCTCCGGGTCTGACGTCGTCATGAGACAAGGCCACACTGCCGAGGATGTACGTATCGCCGTCTACGAGGCCGGGCCGAGCAACACCAAGAACCTCGAATTCGCCGGACAGTACTTGAAAACGCCCGCCGACAGCAACCATGCGCGATTGACCTGCGCCATCGTGAAGAACGTCGAATCCGACAAGCCAGCAGGCCATGCCCGCCATTGCTCCCTATACTCGGCCAACAGCTTCGACACCAAAGCTCTCCTCTGGGCAGTGGACCCGAAGCAGAGATGCACCGTGATCAACCAGACTTTCCATCGTGCCAGCGGACCCGTCAGCGGATTCTTACAAGCAGACGACATCCTGAAGGATTATCTAGCCCTCACGTCCCCCTTCCCAACCATCGTGCAGGCTGCAGGAAACTATTACGCGGGTGACGGAACGGGCATCGAACCGCCCTACGACGAGTACGTCAACCACAAGGGCTACAACACGCTGACGGTGGGCAACCACGACGACAGCGCCATCGTCATGGCCGGCGACTCGACCTTCCGCAACCCAGTCACCTTCAACTGCGATCGCGAGCTGCCCGAGCTCGCCGCCAACGGCACCGCCGTGGCGGCCAACGAACAGCTCCTGTCGGGCACCAGCATGTCGGCGTCCGCCGTCGCGGGCGTCGTCGGCCTCATCCAGGGCGTCAACGGCGAGCTGAAGAAATTCCCCGAGGCGTGTCGCGCCATCTTGCTCGCGAGTGCGAAGCGCGACCTGGCGATCGGTACATGGTGGGGAGACGTCGTCGTCGGCCTCGATGCGAAGTGCGGCGCTGGCGCGCTCGACGCGCATGCTGCGATGCTGATTGCCTATAACAGGATCAAACCCGCGCAGCACAGTCATGTGGTTTCGGGCTGGGGAGCTGAGATAGTGGAAGCGAGTAGAGACCATGAGGGCGTGAAGGCAAGCTACAAGATCAAGGTGCCTTTCGAGCCGGCTTCGTCGTCGTCGGTCGCCCCGACGGCCTACCTCGTCAAGGCCGCGATCGCATGGAACAGCACGGTCAAGTCGGCGAGCAATAGACCCATTCGCTCGGTCCTGGAACTGGATCTTGACTTGATTGTCAGAGACGAGAAGAACACGATTGTTGCGTATTCCGTGTCGCTAGATAACAGCTACGAGGTGGTGGAGTTTTACGCCGTGCCGGGCGCGAAGTACACTCTGGAGGTTGTCCATACTTCTGGCAAGGGCTCGACGTATGTCGGCACCGCCTGGACGGTTCGACGGCTTGAGGGGCTGGAACGACGACAGTAAGATATGGATTCTTTAACATGATGGTCTGTCCAGGGGCGTAATAGGGAATGGTTGTCTCTAATGTCTCGGTTTAGTTCACGATTAGGTTGATGTCTCGGGATAATGCACTCTGGATAGTCATCATATGTATCTTGTAATGGAAATGCTGTCGAATCAGATCCGCGATGATACCTTGTCTTCATCACGTGGCATGTCTCACACTCCAATATTCACTCAGGAGTGGGATCTCTCGTTGGAGACCTGTTCACCTTGCGCCGATCTCACGGGAGCTTGCCGCCGGATCGGACACCCAACGCGTTCCACGAACAGGATGGCAGCTTGGTAGCTTACATGAGCTGATTCAGGGGTAAAGCGTCGACATCTGGATGAGAGAGACTGTTCTCATATAGAATGAGCGCGAGACAACAAGATAGAGGCCCCATGGAAGGAGATCCTCGAAGGAATCCGGGAACCCGGACAACCCCGACTTTCAATCCGTTTGAAAGCCCATCGCGTCGCAGAATTCATGCGCCAGCCGAGACGTTCACAATGAGTCAACAATGCCTAAGATATGCTCAGTCCTAGTACAAAAAGGTCTCGTCGCCTTCCCGATCACGCCAGAGTCATCACCTCAGCTGAGGGGTCAAGCCCGATATCGCCAAATCGTTATGGAACCGATTTATAATCCGTCCAAGATGATGGCATCTCAGCGTTGCAAAAAGAGCATGACTCGGATCTTGTGAGTAGGAGACAATCATTCCATCGTCGTCTGTTCGATTCTGCCACATCTGAGGTGAGTTGTCGTTCGAAGGGCGGAATTAAGAAGGAAGAGGTGAGCGAGTCATCAGAAAGGATGCGATAAATTCCGACTGTTCATGATTCCGAATTCCCCACAGCAAGTGTTCCGCTACCTGTTAAAATTGTGGCTTTCGAAACGCACCACGGGGTGTAGTTGACTTTTAGTGATTTAGTACATAAATTATAGTGATTTAGTCCAATTTATGTCATCACCGCTAGCCGTATACAGCAATGATCGTCATGAATTGTGGAGACGGTAACAGGCTGGTCGGCACACAACTCCACGTGCCGCAGACCACCAAAATCTTCAATCACTTGCCAAAATCAGCATGCTGCCAACGGCAACATCCTGCCAACGGCAACATCTCCCGGTCTTCAACACTCTTCTGTCGCAATTCTCGATATCTTATTCCCATCTGGGAACCCTTTTTCCCATCTACAACCAAGTTTTGGCACTGAATCTGGCGTCTCAAGAGCGTGGTCATTCGTTTCGGTAGATGGCTGTTTGGTAATTCTATGTCCCATTGCCTCCAACTGCTGACCTCTTCAACTGCTAATACTCTCTACGTCAGTCTTCTTGATCAAAAAGATGCCGCGCGTGCGATCAGGCCCAGCAAAGAAGCCTCGCATTCGGTCGGGGTACGCCATTCCGCCGAAGAGAGTCGGGCGTATTAAACGAACCTACTCGAAGCGACGCAAGATAGAGGTCTTGCTATTCCTGGAGAATCACCGCATTCCTGTCCCCGCCAATCATCAAGATAAACACCCTACGCAAGTCTTAGATGGCGTTTCTCCTGTTGAGGAAGGGTTCCGCAGACCTTACCTGAAGGAGGCCATGTCGTACTTTGGCATCAAGAACACCTCGACAATATACTACTGGTGGTCTAAAAGAGAGGCTCTCTTCGGTGAACGGATGCCGCGATTTAGACCCCGGTGGCCAGAAATGGAGGTTAGGTTACACGAGAATTCCTTGATGCGAGGAACGCCCGCAGATTAATACACCGGACGTGGTTTACGAGGCGTGCCAAAGCCATATTCTCTGAGCTATATCCTCGCTGTCAGGAGATCTTCGTCTTCTCTAACGGCTGGTTTAGAGGCTTCCTGCGACGGCATGATATAACTCGTCGCCGTATAACACACGCTTCAACGAGGGTCCCGGAGGAGATTATCAAGTGTACCAATGATTTCCTGCAATTTGTGAGGCGCAACTCCCGCAGCGACGCTGTCTCCAACAGGGAAAAGACCTGGAAGAACACCATGCTGATGAGTGACCCTGTTGAAGGCATCACCTTCCATGGATTCCCTGACCATCTTATTGCCAACCTTGACGAGACTCCGATGCCATTCGAATTCCTAGATGGATACACCTACGAGACCAAAGGGGCTCGTTCTGTGATGGGCAGGTCAGATCGGAGTGGTTGGGGGAAACGCTAGGCAACACTTATATTGACTATACTAGCTGATGGATCATACGCTGAAGAGTTGAGGCCCGTGATCATATTCCATGGCGAAAGCAACGTGGTTAGCAAAGAAGGTGATCAATATAATCCAGGGGTCGACGTTAAATTCAATGATTCGGCGTACAACAACGAAGCTCTTTTTGAAGAGTGGATTTGGGACCAAGTTCGGTGCGTACACTAGACGAAGAGAGTCTCTTCTGGTGTTCGATGTGGTCAGCTTTCATAAAACGGATGCTTATAAAGACTGCCCTCAAGGATAACAACATCACCGTCGCGATGATCCCCCCGGGATTGACGGCGTATTTGCAACCCCTCGATGTTGGCTTCAACGGTCCCTTCAAGAAGTGGCTCGGGAGGAAACCGACTCATATCTTGATGGCCTGGCACAGAAAGGAGAATTGCCAGAGAAGTGGACCATCAGCCAGCGACGAGTGATGACCACCGACGTCGTTGCCAATGCTTGGAAGCGTGCCTTCGATCGCGAGAACATGCTCGTGGTGTCAGGCATCTTCAAGAAGACCGGCATCTCTATTCACCCTGATGGCAGGGAGGACGAGCTCATCAGCATCAAAGATATCAAACTTGACCGGTTACGCTTGGATGATTGCTATCAACGACCTAGCATACAGCAGAACAGCAATATCTCGGCAGCTCTCGCGACTCGGGACGCCAACGACGAGTTCGTGTCAATGGCAGAGACTCTACGATGCCCTCCATTGACTATAGCGCCCTCAAGAATGACGCCCTGAAGGATATGTGTAGACAGCGTGGGCTCCACGTCAGCGGAGTAAAGACCCAATTGGTCAGCAGGCTGCAAGATAATGACCATTGTGTTGCACAGCAGATGTATCGTGACCAAACAGAACGCGAGAATATACACGAGACTGAGCGGGAGAGCGCCGCTGCCGCCGAGCAGGGTGGTTGGGATGCAGAGGCGGCACGAGGCTGCGAGGCGGCAGAACCTGCCGATCCCGTATATCCAGCCATTGAGGGAAGGTCCAGGGAGATATCACCAAGCGCGTACGAGTTTGAGCACGAATCAGGAAACGAGCCTGCAGATAACGAATAGCCTCAAGAGACGTGATTGGAGTGTGGAAATTGCCATTTGGCATCATAACCAGAGAAGTCAGTCAATTGGTAGACTTGGAGATAATGAGACAGCCACAACTTCCTGCCAATTCTACCGACGTCTTGGGTTGAGACCCCCCAACACTGTGAATACACGATTTGCAGCAAAAACAGCCTTTCAGCGTCGACAATAGCTGTTTAGTAATTCATCTAATACTGTGCTGCAAATGGCTGAATTGTATAAAGAGTCCAGGAATTGGCGGACTTGCCAGACCTCCGTGTGATTAAGGTCACAGGGGCAGGAGGCCGGTGACCCACACAACTCCACCTTAAAATTTGCCAACTTGCAAGAACCACCTTTTGGACGGCTGCGGCAACAATACCAGTCACAAAAAGCCACAAAACGCGGTATTCCGACAGAATCGTGAGCTGCAACGACGTGGATACGGCTTAGTTTGCTGCGGAAGATGGCTTTTTGCACCCGGCAATTGTCTGCGTACGCTGGGGTGTTGTCGGCAGTGCGTTGAACGTATTGACGCTGTTCCTGGTGCTGTCGTTAGCCAGGTCGTTGGGCATAAAAGGCATGTCACCTACTCCTCGATTCCGCTCTCTTCTTCTTCTCTTGACCACAACAGATATCGCCTTTTTGCCTCTCGTCGTTTGCCGCTGTCTCTCTGACCATCGCCGCTGTCGCTCCGTTTACTCTTTGTGGCTTTTCGTGGTAAGATATCGTCGATCTCTTGTTCTCTTTTGCAACAGTTGATCTACTCTAACTTAGCAACAGACTCTCTCAACAATGGCACACACTCCCTCCGATTTTGATGCGCAACGACGCCAATACACCCCCCTCCCGTCGATCGAAGAGCATTCGACGCGTTCGGCAACCACGGAGCCAACGCGGTTGCATATAGAAGTTCGGCGTTTGAAACGGGATGTGAGGGAATTGACCGCGAGACTTGAACGGGTTGAAATGCCCCTTCAAACAAGAATAAAGGAGGAGGTTAGACTTGAATTTGAGGAAGAGTGCGTCTCGTATGTCTACCTCCCACGCTCGCCTGCTAATCTACTCGCAGTTTGGAGAAGATGCGTCGAACACTCTCGGAAGAGGTGTACACCCGTGTGATGGCGGCAGTCGAGCATCGACTGCGACGACACAACGATGATGAGGGCGGGCTCACTCCCTCCTTCATTAATGCCTTGGTTGAGGAATCGGTGAGCCGCAGATTGAAGGAATATAGCGAGAACATCTCCCTGTCGCCTAATATCCCTCGGTCAAACGCCCCCTCGCCATCAACTATCGCCCGTCGCCGCGCCCGCTATCCAGAGCAACAAACGCGATTGTTACTGACGATCATTGTTGCAACGATCACGTCTACAACAATCTCGGCCTGGGTCACGATCTTCTTCTTCTTCTTCTCGTTCTTCTGTGTTTTCTTCGTATTCTGTTTCTCCTGCTGCGTTTTCTCGTTCTTCTTCCACGCTCCCTCCACGTCCTCCCTCCCCACAGCATCACACCGGGCCTCTGCAGCCCATGTCACTGCCAGCACCACATCCCTCCCTCCCGCCTCCTCCGTATCTCAATTACACTCCTTCAACCTCTCAGGGGGGGTCAAAAACCCTGTGGCAAAACGCCAACCCGGATCCGGCGTCGGATATCATCACCATCAGCGACGACAATGCGTTCGCTGATTCCCTGGATGCTGGGCTATGGGGACTGTGGAGGATTACTTGTGTGGGCTGGGAGATTCGAGGGGGTTGGAGGAACAGGAGGATGATCGTGGGAGTGCGACTCCGAGCCAGACTTGTTGGCTGTTTGCTTGGGCGGAAGGGTTGGGAGCTGCCGGCATCGTCGAACGAGGAATATAATGAGCGTTGACGGTGATATCTCCCTGGTCTTCAAAGTGATATGCTTGACTGTGAATTGCGTTGCGATGCTTTGAAAATGTGTTCTCCTATCTAATGAATCTTTAGTTGTATGTATATCTGCAGTCTCACAGCGCATATATCCCCAGAATCAACGTCCAGCCCAGCGGATCGCAACGTTCAAAGTCATGGGCTTGCAACGTTCAAAGTCCAGGTATCGCAACGTTTAACAACGTTGCGGTACCTTTGACTTAGACGTTGCAAGCCCATGACTTTGAACGTTGCGATACCTTCATTTCGACGTCGCAAGCCCACGACTTTGAACGTTGTGATCCGTTGCCTGGGACGTTGATTACGTAGATATATGTGCCGTTGAGACTGCAGATATTATCCAAAACGTTGCATTTTTAGGCCGGCCAGCGTGGTGGCCAACATTTGACCCATAAATCACGGCCGCTAACCAGATCCGGATAGCGTGTTATATAGTTACCCCTTAGTGCGTTGCGAAAACCCGGATTTTCACAGGTAGTAATTCGTAGTTAAGTCTCTCTCTCGCGCCAAAACGGTGACCCATAATGCGCGGAATCATCCGTACTTTTCGGTCCACTGCGGCTCAACTCACTGATTCTCACGCCCTGCCAAGATCTTGATCTTCTGATCCCGGGCCGACAACGGATACAGAATAGATGCATATAACATCTTCCCGTTGCAACTCATTCCAATCGCTGATAGGTCGATATCACGTTTAGACAATAAACATAGATTTCTATCATTGTTCGGTTCTTTCGGTTTAAATAGGAATCATGGACTCTCAGCAGTTCCGGGAGGCGGCCATCGCCTCCATCGAGAAAAGTGAGTCTCAATTGATCATATGATCGGCGAGATCCCTAAACTAACAAACGTCACAGTCGTCGAATACTATGACACCATTGAGGACCGTCGCGTCGTCTCCAATGTAGAGCCGGGATATCTGAGAAAACTCCTGCCCTCGGAGGCGCCGCAGGACGGCGAGCCGTGGGAGGAAATCCAGAAAGACATCGAGTCGAAGGTGCTTCCCGGCATAACTCACTGGTGAGATCGTTATTGCGCTTTCACATTTATCTTTCTTGTCAACAGGAAGCTGACTATCAACAGGCAATCTCCCAACTTCCTAGCATGGTTTCCCGCTTCCAGCAGTTTCCCAGCCATGCTGGGTGAGATGTACTCATCCGCCTTCACTGGCGCCGCATTCAACTGGATCTGCTCGCCCGTCGTGACAGAGCTCGAAACCATCGTGCTCGACTGGCTCGCACGAGCCTTCGCCCTACCGCCCTGCTATCTCTCCACAGGTCCCACGCACGGCGGTGGTGTAATCCACGGTACCGCCTCAGAAGCCATCGCGACCGTCCTCGTCGCAGCGCGGGATAAGTACCTCCGCGAAGCCACCGCCCACATCACAGACGAAGAAGAGCGCGAAGACGCCATCGCGCAACGCCGCACCAAACTCGTCGCCCTCGGCAGCGCAGCCGCACACTCCGCCACCAAGAAAGCCGCGCAAATCGCCGGCGTCCGGTTCCGCTCCGTCCCCGTCCACGCCGAAGACGGGTACAAAATGACCGGCGCCGAAGTCCGCAAGACCGTCGCCGCGCTGCACGAAAAGGGGCTCGAAGTCTTCTACCTGACCGTCACCCTCGGCACCACAGACACCTGCGCCATCGACGACCTCACCGGCATCGCCGACGTCCTGGACGAAATCGCGCCCGCCGCAACCCTCACGCCGGTGCAAAAGCGCACCGGACAGGGCGAGATCTGGGTGCACGTGGACGCCGCGTACGCAGGCGCAGCCCTCGTGCTCCCCGAATACCACCACCTGACGCCCGTCTTCGCGCGCTTCCACAGCTACAACACGAACCTGCACAAATGGCTGCTCGTGAACTTCGACTGCAGCATCCTGTACGTGCGCGACCGCGCCTGGCTGATCGAGGCGCTCAGCGTCAACCTCGCGATCCTGAAGAACGCGTACACGGACAGCGGGCTCGTGACGGATTACCGCGACTGGCAGATCCCGTTCGGCCGCCGCTTTCGCAGCTTGAAGGTCTGGTTCGTCGTGCGCACGTACGGTGTCAAGGGCTTGCAGGCGCATGTGCGCAAACATATTGGTTTCGCGGAGGATTTCGCGGGTATGTTGCGCAGTCGACCCGATTTATTCGAGATCGTTACGGGTCCGCGCTTTGCGTTGACGGTGTTTAAATTGAAGGGGAAGAACGAGGGCGCGAGTGTGGAGGGGGCCAATGCGTTGACGAAGAAGTCGTATGATGATGTGGTGGCCGCGGGCAAGATTTTCCTGTCGAGTACGGTTGTGGGCGGCGTCTTTGCTATGCGCCATGTCCCTGCGACGCCGTTCGTCGAGGCGCATCATATTCAGAAGCAC
The DNA here is from genome assembly GCA_023079495.1 of Xylaria sp. L1 SY-2022. Classification (NCBI taxonomy): domain Eukaryota; kingdom Fungi; phylum Ascomycota; class Sordariomycetes; order Xylariales; family Xylariaceae; genus Xylaria; species Xylaria sp. L1 SY-2022. The sequence goes on along the minus strand of JALIDW010000001.1, from coordinate 748,412 downwards.
TTTGAGGTCTTGGTTGAGTCGGCTGAGAAGACACTGAAAGAGGCTTAGATGGTTCGCGGCGTAGATAAAGATAGAGATTCATGAGTTTATGACCTACGACATAGAGAATTGATGATGTATAGACATGCTGGCTTGAGGTGCAATTGTGACGGCGTTTTCTGAGGGCGCGACGAGACTCATAAATTGCCTGGGGACGTCGTTGTCAGAGATGCGCGTGTAAAAATCGTCTACGGTCACGGCTACAGGATTGGACATTTGGTTTTATCAAAATGATATTGCTACCACCCAAGTGTATTGCCGACCTTGGCGAGCAACAAAAAGCGGCGATAGAAACTGCCCCAAAGGATCCCACCGCTCAAGCTCCCTCCCATCTAGCCACTATATGTTCGAAGAAATCACCTCGCGCCTTTATAACACCCATTTTCCCGACCAGCTATGCATCGTAAAAGCCACACATGAAAGGGGTGTCGTATATATCAGCTCGCTCAGCCTTAATACAAAGCAAAAATTTCTTTATAAACGTCCCTTTCCCCCAGTATCTCAAACCGTTGGCAGGTCGTTGGCATCAAATCTTCCTACACGCCGCTGAGTAGGAAATGGCGGCGGCGGGGCTTGATCTGGGCAACAACATGCTTCGAGGTGGACAGGACCTCGTCAGTGCCGGCGCGGAAATACGTACAATCGGCAAGGACATAGCCCTCGCCGGTCTTGGAGTACTTGGTTTCGGGTACCACCTCCGTCGTGCTCGTCTCGTAGAGTATCCTAGCGATGTCATTGGTATCATCGCCGATCTCCGTGCGGTCGCCAATATAGGGCTCTATGACATAGCGATGTATTGAAGCAAGGTGGTTGCTGGCCCCCTTGTCCAGATCACACAGCAAGAAGACGTTTTGAACCGTCTCAAGGTTGCCAAGCTGTTTGACGAGGTAGGCGGCGTCGTGCCACAACCGCCAGCTGCAAGTGACTTCCTTCGTCCGATTGAAGCCTATCCAGGCGCCGACCATGATGTTCTTGATACGAGCCGCACCCGGGCCGTACGTGAGACTAAAGCAGTGTTCAACCCGGGAGATTCTCGTAAACGGCTCCGTGAAGCGAGTGACGAGGATATCATTCTCGCTCATGATGATATTTCGCACAATCTCTGGTCCCTTAGGATGGGGGTAGGAGATGGTCTGATGAATGGGGAAGCGAATTGAATAGAAACGTAGCGCGTAGAAGCGGCTGTCCGTGTTGACAAAAAAGTATGCCGGAGCATTCTCATACACAGTGCCGTCGATTTCGAGTTTGAGCCCCGTGCCCTCGGTCTGACGGTGGTAACCTTTAGGGTGGTAGATCGGACACTGAGACTCGATCACTCGTGGATTCTCCATCCGCATGGCTGCGTTCCAGATCATACCGCGAATCTCGGCAGGTAGCTTCGGGAAAAGGGGGAATTCATCGAGGCTAACTCCGTTGCTGGTGCTCGTGGCATCCAACGCGGGCCCTGTTTTAGCCTGCTCCTTTCCTTGGAAGGTTTCCCATTCCTCAGGGGTGATCTCCTCAACGCCGTCTCTGCGGGCTATGAGAGCATCATCCATCCTTTCTACTCCCGATCTGTTAACGAAGTGATTGATTAGATAAAAGCGTCAAACGTATAAGGTGAAAATGCGCGCAAGCTGGGGGGTAAGCAATGACATTTAAACGTGGGTAGATTTGTCTTTGATGGGATCACATTGTGATCCAGGACATGCAACAGAGTCGTTTGTGAATGGAGCTGGGAAGATTGAGGGGGCTGATGTTTAGGGTTATGATGAAATGCACCATCAGGAATGAATAGAGAGAGATGATTCGGGACTGAGCTCTCTATCGCATAAACGGCAGGGGGACTTACGGGACGCAATTTGTGATCAATATTTAGTACTGAGTGCTTCAAATGGCCAAACTCAATCGCCGAAGCCTGAATGCACGGTTGAAGTTATCTCGGGCGCCTAGTCAAAGAGATCAGAATCAATCAGAGCCCAGTGTGCAGAGTTGACCAGGTGGGAGAAGTGATGATGATGATGAAGAATGTAGAGGCGAAGATGACGGAAGAGATACATGCGCCCAAGCAGAAAGATACGTCACGGCAATCGACTGCCTATGAAGCCCTGGCGCTGCGCATGCCACGACGAAGATGATAATGGATAACGGGATAGGAAGAACAGGAAGATGACGAAGAGAAAGCATACGTAGGTCAATACTTACGAACGAGATAGTAACAATGAAGATGATTGTGAGTTGACTTTGATAACTTTGAACAGAGAAACACTTGGTGATGTGAAACTGAAGATCAAAGTGTGGGTAGGGAGAAGGAGATGAGGAAGAAGAGAGCAGAAGCAAACCTTTGGTCTGTGAGAAAGCACATATTCATAGTGCGAGGTTTCGTGAGTTATCTATATAACTAACGCTCGGGCAACTGCCACCGGGGGTTGAGCGTCAACCGCGTTATCGTGGTTGCCGCAAGATGCCACTGCTTAGATCCATAGGCCCCTATAACACACGGCCGACGAGTTACGCAGAGGCTCCCCAGGCAGCTGATCGGGTCCGTGCTTCAGAACGACGCTGCTCCTGCCTCTGAACAAGAGACTCCTTCCGTGCCAGGTGATCCCAGTATATAGCTGGCGAGTCACTGAGAGCCTCCCTGGGCTAGTGATCAGATCTGTGTTTCAGAATCCCGTGCGCCTGCCTCCGAACAAGAGGCCCCTTCCATCCAAGGTGACCCCATTACGTCGCTCTTTCCGCACATCATATATTCATGTCCGTAGGTCAGGAAGGTAAGCTCTGGTGCGAGCAAGTCTAAGGAAGGTGCCACTTGATAGCTGGATGGTACGTCGTGGCACAGTGTCTGGTGCATGAGTTATGCTGCCTCTGAACCCAGTTTGAACACTGTTTAACCGGGACAGCTCTTCATGATAGGTGATAGTATATAACTTCAACCGAGAAGTTTTGAGGCAAGTTTTTTCGAGCCGTTCCTGGTTAGAAGCCACAGACAATTCGGTGGACGGTAGTATCTTCTCACTCGCTGCGTTGTGTTGTGATTGAATGTCTGCACACGGTTGTATTCACGCAGCTCCTTCCGAGCTATCACGAGTACGTCAGTTAATACCGTCAATTATCACCGTCCTATCCTCTCTTGTGACTCACATTGTCGAAGGCCATCTGAGGTGTTGTCCTTTGATTTCCCAGAGGTATTCCATTGAAATCTACTGTACTTCTCCTTGATTGAGTTATATACCGAGACGGTATTGAGAGAAGCCGGAAATACTTCTAGGACCTCGGAGTAGAATGAGACCCCTTATTCCGATTATAGCTGAGTCAGAACCTTATAGCCGAGATACTATCATGCCACCAGAGTCACCGCAGATGCAAAGAAGGACGATTGGAAAGGCCGGCTACTGATTCCTGTCGTCGTCGACCATGCGTGAAGACTTCGTTGACATCGGAGGAAAGACGCCAGCATCTCTACCTCATAGTGATAAACTACTCTTCGCCAGCTGCAGCAGTGCGGGATGGCATAGCTCGGGGTCCTTCGGCTCGTGTGGAAACAATGACCGCCGGTGGAAAGGAGAAAGCCAGGATGTCACGGAGTTCGTTCGACTCGGCACGCTCGCGCCAAGGATCACAGCACGAACATAGTAGAATAAGTCAGGTATTTGCATCTACGTGTGTGCCGAGAGCGGTATATATGGACTCTGCAAGTCAGAATCTGTTTGGTTACAAGCTGTTGAATGTTTGTTTACCTTCGCCTACGCTTGCTTCCAGATGACTCCCGTCCTGCTACTTTACCCGTTATATGAATATAAGCCATGGATAGATGCATGCATTGAATACCGTGTTTAGGTAACACGGTCGGCCGGGAGAGCTTCGGCAAAATCAAGATTCCGCTGGAGCATGAGACCCTTTTATTCAATAATACTGCTTATATATATGTTTTGTTCTCCTGATGCATTTGGAAGACTATTGACTGTAGCGCGTTTCCAGAGCAATGCATGACAATGTTGACATGAATTTCTTCGATCTCTCTTCACTTCACTCTTCGATCCTTTCTCCAACGTACCGACTCCTATTCATGACCCTTTCAACACTCGTATACAGCCATCAACTCATTTTGGATGGAAGTCTAGATTAACTTCTCGTCTCCGATCCGAAGGCATGAACCATGTTTACACTGTCTCCGACGACAACGCCGATAGAGATGAAATCTGACCTGTTTCGAAAGAGAATCCCATGAGTTCGTGACATTCACCAACTGGACGGAATACCTCACGAAAATGCCCTCAACGAATGAGATCGCAACGATATGGTACTCCCAAGAAATGCCGAGGATGTCCGATCGCAGGAAAGGGATATGGACAAATCAGTTAAGTGCCATGCTCTACTTCTAACGTCCAGAAGATGGCGAAGACACCAAGGCGATCGATCCGTGTGCGTCTACGAACCTGCTTGTCCGCCATACGCGCCGAATACATGCCTACATACGAGTATGTGTTCAGGTTAATGCAAGGATGTCCTGTTGACTACGAAGTACATACGTCACAAGCCGCTCTGTCAAAAATGGACGAAGTGACTGCATGTCTAGCGGTGAAAGGGTAAAGCTGCATGATGATCATCTGCGAGTAAGGTGAAGCTATCATCGGGCTTCAGACAAGATTGATACCATCTCCGTGGCAGCGCAGAGACTCGTTCCATTGTTGCATAAAGAGTAAATACTAGTAAATGCGTGGCTGTCTGATCATAATCTAGTTCAATACAGTCTTGCCATCGTGGTGATGCAGTCTCATGCGGAACAATCGGCTTTCCGTCTCGGCAGTGCTCACTGCGGGAGTTCTCATCAGGTTCAGGTCTCGGGGAGCGGCAGATCTTTTTTGGCAGTAAACTCACTTCTATCTGTGGATATAAAGTAAGACTCGCGATGTCTTGAGCATCTTCTTTCTCACCCACGAACCCATATCAACACCCACATCACGATGAAGGTCTCAGTCCCAGTCGCCTCTCTCCTCGCTGGTGCGACTGTGCCATGCTCTGCGCGCTCTTGGCAAGCCTTGAACGCCACAGTGGGTGGCCGGCTGAGGACCTCCGCTCCGATTGCGTTACCGTGCTTCACGTCTTACGAAGGCCAGCCCAACGCCGTGGACGACTCGAGATGTAGTACGGTTCGTGAGGGTTGGCAGTCGGGGGATCTCCGAACGAACTTCCCTGGCTCATACATGAGTCTGCAGAGTGAAGCATGCTTTTCCGATCCGGAAGATCAGTGCCTCCTCGACAACACCGTTGTCCCCGCTGGCATCCCTGAAAAGAGTGCTACTTGCAATCAGGGAAACGTCCCAAATTACTATATCGAGATCACGAAGGGCTCTGATGTCACTGCGGCGCTGGAATTTGCGAAAAAATATGGAGTCACTCTTTCAGTCAAGAATTCCGGGTAAGCAGTACTCTTCGTGCTAGTATTCCTAGCATATCTACCATCTCCTGTTATCGGTGTCACGCTCATTGTCGCAATGCATGCTGGGGCTAATCCTGTGCTAGACACGATTTCATGATGCGTAACTCGGGCAGGGGCACGCTGAATCTTTGGACTCATAACTTGAAGGGCATGGAGTATCGTGATTCGTTCATCCCTCAAGGATGTAAGGAAGATGTCGGCAGAGTCATGATCGTCGGCGCCGGTGTCCCCAGTAACGACACCCATGTGTTTGCTGATAAGCACGACAGCGTCATCATGGGCCCTTGTAAGTATCTCGGCGTCGTCTTCTTGCCAGTTTGTTACTGCTGTTTCTTAATCAGTATGTTTACTATGTGCATTCCAACGTCTTACTTATATGTATAGATTCACCGACCGTGCCTATCTCTGCTGGGTGGCTGTTGGGCGGAGGTCATAACGTCCTGGGGCCTGTATACGGAATGGGAGCAGACCGAGTCGCCGAGATCCAGATCGTCACACCGGATGGCAGAGAGCGTACTGTCAATGCATGCCAGGACCCCGACTTATTCTTTGCTCTGCGTGGAGGCGGCGGCAGTAGCTTTGGCGTTGTTCTCAGCGCCACTCACCGCGTCATCCCTCGCAAACCCATCGCTTTCGCTGATGTCCATCTCCCTTCGAACATATCATCCGACACGGCGTTGGAATGGATCAAGCTTCTCGTCGACGAGTCTCTCGAATGGGGTCGTCAGGGCTGGGGTGGACATGTTGCCGGCACTTGGGTTACGCATTTCAACCCCCTTTCGGATTTTATCTCGGACGACGGCGCTGAAGCTCGAGCTTCGTTTCAACGAGTGTCGGATTTCGCATTGGCTCACGGTGGCACCAGCAATGTTGCCGTATATCCCAACTTTCTGCATATCTGGAATACTTTCTTGCTACCTCGCGACACGATGCAGGGCGGTACGATGGCTATGGGCACTAGTCGCCTAATTCCCGATGAGTTGTTCGCAACAGAGGAGGGCAAAGAGAGGATAATGTCTTACCTCCGATCAGTTGCTGAGCTCGGATTCGATCTGGTGGACTTCTACAGCCCCGTCGACACGCCGTTCGTGTACGAACGACTTCAGAATCCGACGGAATTCGCGAAGAGGGACTTCGGCACCTCGCTCACACCAGCCTGGTATCGGTCGCTATGGCACATGCAGACGTTCGGATCGATGGCGTGGAACAGCACTTACGAGGAGCGTGTCGACTATGTCACGAAGGCGACGAATGCCACCATTCAACTCGAGGCGCTGGCAGGCCCTGGCGCCGGTTCACATTTCAATGAGGCTAACCCTTTCATGAGTGGATGGCAAGAATCGTACTATGGCCACGAGAACTACGTGAAGTTGCTGGAGGTCAAGGCGAAGTATGACCCCGATAATCTCCTATCGTGTTGGAAATGTATCGGCTTTCAGGATACGGATATCAACTCGCCACGGTACAGGTGCCAGGGCAAGCTACAAATGGACGTCTACAGCAACCTTGGACTGCAACTGAGCTCATAACCGAGCAAGAGGCTAGGGGATGCAGAGACGACGATGTGTAGTAACATGAATAATACTTAATGATCGAAATCGAGGAGGTTTTCGATGATCATCTATCTAAGTAGACATCAATGATCAATCACTCCATCACTGAATGCATCCCCTGCTTATGTGCAAGTGTGAATGCATAAGTTGTTCTCATTCATTCAGGAAGGCACTCGATAAGATGTGATAGCAGCCTGGTGGGTGCACGGTCCATAGCAGTGCAGACTTGGACGGAAGTTGACAGCGCCCGGGGAAGCTGCCCCCCTGGGTAACCGCCAGGGAAGCAGGCTGAGGCCCCTGAGAGCTCGCTAACCGATCAGCGTGGTAGGTAGGGCACGGGCATGGCCCCTGATGACAAATTGGGCACGATCCCCTTTTCTGAGAAAATATATATACCCCCAAGAATTTCCAAATGGATGGGGACAGAAATCTTCCTCCTTCATCTTCAACCTACTCGACCATAGGTAGGCTGGCGATGGTGCCTCACATCATCCTCCGGCATCCTTGGGCAGGCATCCAGACCTTGTCACCACCATCCACACAATCCTTCTGACTTTCTCCCTTCATCATCATCATCTTCTTCTTCTTCTTCATCTTCTTCTTCATCTTCTTCTTCATCTTCTTCTTCATCTTCTTCTTCATCTTCTTCTTCGTTCATCTCCTCCATTCTACATCTTGGACCTCATCGTCCTCACCCACACTTAGTATCCATCACCACTCTTCACATCATCAAACCCATCCTTCTGCCATGTTCTACATTGCAAAGATGGACCTTTCTATTCCCATCTGGCTTCAACTGTAAGTATATTTGCTCTCTCCCATTCACATCTGTCTCTTGAAGCCACTGTCTCTGGTTCCTCTTTCGAGTGGCTCCCTGGCTTGCATACTCACCCCTCGTCCTCAACATCATCACCATCACCACCATCATTACCTCCATCACTTTCATTGCTCTCATCACTTCTATCACCGCTACCATCATCATCCCCATCACATCCTCTTCCTCTTCCTCCAATTCACAACAGAACGGTCACTGCATCTTCTTTCCAACATTCTGTGTGAAGTTTCGCACTCTTCTCCTTCTCCCCTTGTCCCTAACACACGACAACTCCCATTGTCCCATCACCGCTACCCCTTTGATCTCTGCTTTGCCAGACAATCTTGCGTTCCAGTATAACCCAAGGCACTATGCTTAGCCATGTTCCCCTCCGGCACATCCTCACATCAAATCACTTCGTCAGGGCAGTCAGAGTTACCTGTAATCTATAACTAACGAGAAAAGCCAGTACGATGTAGACAAGCTCTTCTTCCTCTTGGTGCATTCACACCCTTCCCATGGTTCCTCTTGGAGCTTCGGACACAATCAGCCGTCAACAACCTTGTCCCTGGCAAGTAAATCAGACCAACCGACTTTCCCGACCAGGGATTGTTATCATTGCTCAATTGCGAGCATTGCTATATACACCATGTTACATACCATGTGAGGCCTCCAGCTTTCACTAGCCAAGAGCCTTGCCTATCGTATACCCCTTGCGAATACACAGGGTCGAATCCGACCGACCAACGCTTCACCCCACGGTTGTGAGTTCTTACCATGGTTCACATCAATTTCTTAACAAGCCCCCGGTCAACGGCCTCGCCCCCGGTGAGTCGGATCCGACCCACCGAATTCTACGCCATGGTTGCGTTTGCAATCGTGACGGAAAAAATGCCGACGTATGTCATCTATCACTTTGTTCTAGTATTGTTGATAATGCTAACTGTCTCAGTCCTGGGTGGTTCATGTCTGCTCGTGGTGAAGACCTGTCCCATTGCTCTTGCACGGCAGCAGGGAACCCTGCTCCGGGTTTCGTCGCCTTTTAGCACAAACAGACGACAACAGTGAACACGGGAATCCAAGCCGCTAAAACAACAAGCGGAAGGCGGCTGGATACTGATACCCCCTTTCCTTCGTACGGGGGTCCGCCTGTTGTCCTTTCGCTTCATGCGTCGTAAGCAGACAAGACATGAGCTGGTGAAGGCCCCGAAATGAGATGTGCAAACGGTTCACCTTTGCCTCCGTGTGTGATCTCGTTTTATATATGCCATATCATCAAGAACAGACGCAGAACGTTGGCATTTGGTTGACGCTTACTCTGACAAGTATGTATGCACTCCACTGTACTTGGGGGGCGTTGAGCTTCACCAAACTGACTTCTCAGCAGTAGGGGATGCTAGCAGGATCTCGATTGATCGTGTCATCTCCTCATCATGCAACCTAGGCCTTGCCGCTCGCTGACGGCTTCTTCCCTGGGAGATATCTGGCACATCGATAGTTCTCCGCCGACTACATCGAGGTCTATTATATCCTCTTGCCACGGGAAGATCTCGTTGGCAAATACACTACTCGTTGGTGTTTATATATATGAGAACGAGTTCACAATCGAGGTCAATACCCCCCTTGCCATGGGAAGATACCGTTGGCAAATACACTACTCGTTGGCGTTTATATAAATGAGCATGAACTCACGATCGAGCTCTATGCACCCCTTGCCACGGGAAGATCCTGTTGGCAAATACACTACTCGTTGGTGTTTATATATATGAGAACAAGCTCACAATCGAGTTCAATGCCCCCCTCGACACGGGAAGATACCGTTGGCAAATACACTACTCGTTGGCGTTTATATAAATGAGCATGAACTCACGATCGAGCTCTATATCCCCCTCGACACGGGAAGATCCCGTTGACAAATACACTACTCGTTGGCGTTTATATATATGAGACTGAGAGCGAGCTGTTCGTTTTCCGAATGGAACATGGCAGGAACGTAATCGTCGGTGGTCTCTTTCCCAACCCACCATCCTGCCAAGGAAGTGCACTTGGATGTATCTCTCATACAGCACAGAGTCAGTCCGACTGACCAACAAGTCGTCATCATCAGCGGTCCGGCTCCGGCAAAACTCCAGAGGACGGAAGAAGGCTGTTGGCGGTTTGACGCCCTTGTGCCTCGTTACTATCCACCGAGGAGGACAAAGAAAGCCGTCAAGAACAACAGCCTCAGGCAACCGTTTTCCGCCTGTCCATCGATATATCGTCACGGAGAACATACCGGGTCCTCCTCCTGCTCAGCAGGCTCGCAATGACTGCTTGTCACCGCACCTTTAGATATTTATAAATTCTCGTGTCGTATAACTCTTGTCCATGTCCGATCGACAAAACTCCATCATGGGTCGTTGACCGCCATCCCACGGCTACAAATCACCGATATGTTTCGCCACATCCGGTGGGTGTCTCTCGTTCGCCAAACTCACGGCGTGTGCTTTGAGCAGTCGCTATATATATTCCTGTCAGATTCAGGAAGCCTTCCTTATGACACAGGCTTCGATGAGAAGAAGACCCTTTTCTCAGCAATGTGATGGGGTTGTTCATGTGGGCGGGGGATGGTTTCCTCCCCGAATAGGATTGACAGAGGCACATCGACGTTTCTAACACAGCCGTTGATGCCTTTCTTCGTTCGACAAGATGAGCGTGTCAAAACCCCACGATGGAGAGCACAATCTGTTTGCGTTCAACCATTGCTCTCGCCGGCTGACGCGTGCAGCAACCTCGCTGCTTGCCTGGTTGCGTTGGTGGTTTGCAATTCCCATTTGAATGACCCTTGGTGGGCAGCTATATATTCATCAACTCAACGAAACACACATTCTCGCCACATGTATGTTGGAAGGCATGTACAGTGGCTATGCCGCTGGAAAACCGTTGTCTGTTTGCCTGCTAGCAACTTATATATGCACACCAAGAGGTTATCGAGCACCGAACGTTGAATGACAGGACTCGCGCGCTTTATATCGTCGCGAGTTTGCTCGACATGGATCGCTTGGTGTCGATTCTGCCACTCAGCAAACTGGGTCAAACGCATGACTATCCCGACCGATCGCTCCCTTGAGATCGATATGATTATATACCTATATATACCTCCGACAAAGAAGTTGAAGAGTCCACTGTCTGGTGGTGCTATATATACCTCATATGAAAAGTTGACGCGGAACTTGATGGTAATTCGACGGCTGTTTTTGTCGTCATCTGCAACAAGTGTCCCCCTCTCTCTCTATCGAGATATATATATACACCACAGATGAAGAGGCGGAGAAGACTGTCAGCGGATTTCCCCCAGTAAGTCACGGAAACACTCATTGCAGACCAGACCAATGGCTAATCAATCGAGTAGATCTCCATCCCCCTCTCGCGTTGGCTGCCCTAGACTTGTGGCCTCGCGAATCGAGTAGTACTATATAGAAAAAGGTAACGCGGGAGTGCACAAGATACTATGGCTGCCTCTGTCTCCATCATGCGAATGGCGGAAAGAAGAGCCGCGCATGTATCTTCACACTAGTAAGTCACGGCAACACGTTGGGCGATGGAAACCAATGGCTAATCCATCGAGTAGAATGGCCGTCCAGAATTCCGCTCAGAAAGTCGGGTTACGTCCCACCGGCTTGGCGCGGGGGTATTCCGTACATACCCTCTCTTCTACGTGGGTGGCTTCTGTTGCCATGGTTCAGAGAGCAGAGGAGAGGAGCGGTGGGTTTCTGACTCGGGGAGTTGGATGATACCATTACGAGGTTGACACTACATTCATGGTGTCTTTTGTCGCCGTCTTCCGACAAATACAACGGGTAGCAGAAGATGTAATCTTTAGTTTATTCCAAAGATATCCTATTCAGAAGAAACAACTCCGTTCTAAACCAAGTCTTTCGGTTCTATCATTGTTTTGTTTTATTCAGAAAAAAAAAAAACAAGTGCTCTCTTGACTTCCATGCATAGGTAGGTAGGTAGGCAGTAAACGACGATACAAAGGAGGGAGCATCTATTCCCGGGTATGAATCTGGCTGAATACGACAGGGGGAGGTTCTTGTAAACAATAGTATGGACTCCCAATCCCCCACCGCAACAAACGCCTCGCAATGCTATTCAAAGCTTTATCTTTCTACGTTCTGTCTTTCTTTCTTTCTGTCTGTCTTTCTTCATCATCATGATCATTATTTCAGTCCGAATCCTTCGCTCTCATTGACCGCACGCCAGAGACAACTCTCTAGCCGTTCCCGTGTACGGTAGCGGTAAAGGGAGAGACTATTGAAACACGTCCTCGCCGACGGGAATCTCCCTTCATCGTCACCTAGACAATTGATTTTGATAACCAGCGATGCTGCACCCATGGCCGGAATCCGATCGCTGCCCGTGATGAACGACAAGAGTTTGCGTTGGTCTCGTGAGGCAGCGTGCTCAAACGTGTCCCAAAACCAAAGAATTGTCGGCTCAGTCAGGGGACTGCTTCCCTTCGGCCAATTGGTGTAGACAGCGGCTGTCTTGAGAGATGCCACATCGAGGGACTCATCCGAACCACGCACCAATAGTTCGATTTCTTCGGGCTTGAACAGCGTCAAGGCGTTGCCAGCACATACCGTGAAGAATCCTCGTTTGAAGGGCTCGAATTGGCGAACGACGGAAGTGTCTAGTAGATACCTGACGTAGAGATCAACGTATTCCTTGCGGTTGGCATTGGTGACCATCCTCGTTTCTCCGCCGGCACAGAGTGGTACTCGAACCCGGGTTCCGTATTTTTCGATATCTACCACGAAGTCTAAGCAGAATGTCGACTGTACATCGCCATCAAAACTCAGTAGCTGACGAAGTCCTCTCGCCAGAGCGGGTCGGAATTCGGCAAGATCATCCAAGGTGTAGTTCATAATCGGCCGTGAGTGACCCGCTGTGCCGGCCGCTTGAGAGGGTGCAGATGCGAGCAATTTTCGAAAGGCGAAGGGAGGAAATGCAACGTCCAGAATGGTAGAGTTATAGATGGCGAGACCCAAGACAACACCGACCAAGAAGTACTGGTCCGAAGTTTCAAAAGTGTTCGGGTTAAAGTAGCAAAAGTTCGAGTCCTCGTCATAAACGAAGAGACCTACAGAGACATGAGCCTGGGTATCATCATTATTGAGCAGGTCTTGTACTTACCGTGGTCCGGGTTGAAAACCTCCCGCACGAGAAGCAGGAACCATTCTTTCCGAAGTCCGCCACCATCTATACCTTCTTCCCCCTGAAATTCAATGCGCAAGCCCTTCTTGATGTCTTCACTACCACTTCCAACAATCTCGCTCACTTGCTGGAGACTGTCATCAACCAGGCACTCTCGGCGAACGGTAAACACAAGATGTTGCGTGTAGTTCTTGTGCGTCAAAATGCTATCAAAGAAAGCTTCTCTTGCCCTTCCTGCCATTTGTCGTCTGGCATCGAACTCTAGGATCTGAATCTTGGCCCAGATGCTGAGGAAGAACGGGTATTGACAAAACGTGAATTTACCTCTTCGTGATTCCCAAAGCTCAAAATCTGACTGGAAATCAAGTGTATCGACAAGAGTATTGTAGAAATCGCTGGTGGCGAATAGATGCCCATACATCCGGCCGTCGGCGGCATTTCGTCGTCGAACATGGGTGTGATTATTTGCTGCGAAAATGAGAGCAGTAAACCTGGCAGCTGCTTTGATCTGCCAATCCTCAGTGTAGGAGGTACGCTTCCGTTCAACGGGTTGCTTCTGTTTCTGGGAAGTTTGAGACGCGCCTAGAGCCGCATGGAGTGTAGCCGGCGTGTTGCCAGCACGTGCGTTGGGCATCTGTGGTATCAAGCCATCCGTGATATCAACCTTTGTTTTTGGTTTTCGCTCGTTTTGCCGGGTCAACCTGTATGTCACGAAACTAGTGGCAATGTCTTTGATCTGTACCAGAAGATGTTCGGGAAGTCGCGACAACCAACCTATCAAATGGTGATGGCAGGGTTCTGAAGAATTGGCTAGGAGGCCGAAAATTCTCTTGATAATCCCCGAGTGCCGGCCTGCAGATGCGGATTCTTCTGCCTCAGCTGTTTTCGCATACTGCTTGCCTTTGTTTATCTGTGAGTAGCACCCAGTATACGACTGATATCCTGACACGAGAAGAGGGTTGGCCAAGAAAAGTAAAAGGAAACGCACATCCTGAGGCTCAGCCATTAATCGACCAGGTCGCTTCAGGAGCATCTCCATACACTTTAACAGGACTCGCTGTAGATGTTCCTGGGCCTCCAAGACGAACGAGTCGAATTGACGAGAGGCCAACTCATCCAGTGACTGAATCGTATCGGCTTTCAATAGTTCATTGTAGACTTCCATCCAAGATTCCGCAGCATTCGCCACAATATGATACCATTCGAGAGCTGCGCCCCAGTCAATATTGGGCGATCGAAATGTGACAATTGAGGGTTTCTCGTCATGGCGCCAAGAGGGCACGCGTGAAGTATTATTGACCCCCTCTTGTTTACCAGTCCACCATGAACCATTCTCCGCGAAGTCGCCAAGGAGCAGGAGTTTCGGGTCAAGCTCGGAAATCGGGGCTTCTTCCTGGATCGACTCTCTCCTGGCCTCAACGGGAGGTCGCCTCATAGGTTCTGTGGGCACTCTTGAACTGACACTGGCTCGACGAGGAATAAACGAGTTGTTGACACACGAATGTGATCCAAAGCATATGTTCAGATAGTCTTCTACCTTCTTGAACATGGCTTTGGGAGCTAGGATAGAGTCCTGCACGTTACCGCGGGACCCATTCCCTTCATGCTGCCGCTTTAGGTGAGCCGAATACGTCGTAGTCTCCGGGAACGATGTCGAGTAAGACTTGGTGAGATTCTGAGGGAGCTTCAATGGATTTGGCTCTAAGCCCATGTTCGCGAAATCATCTGACACTGAATTATGGCGGGAACCCGGCGACGTATTGATAGAAGAACTGGAACTCTCAGGCTTGCAGCCATCGTCATCCGTAAACCCGGCTGGCGACTGGTCATATAGGGCATTACGTTGATCTCTTGAAGCCCAGTGCTGCAAGGCGGAACGCAAGCAAGTTTTGATCAGCACTTTGGTATGGTCAAGAGAGACAGCGTTTGCTATTATACTGGTCAGCAGCTACGGCAGAAAGTCGGGGGTCTGGTTACGGACGAGCATTGATAGGTAGCCTCAGGATTTCATTGGATTGCGCTTGTGCAGGACCGGATACGGCGCGAATCGTGGGACGAGGAAGGACAGTGAACGGCTTGAGGTCATTTATCGTCAAACATTTGGTACATCTGAAGATATGAAGCTCCTTGGGCCACCGCACGAGGCTCGCGCATGTCATACAATTCCCCGTGACGAATTCGGTCTGGGCAGAGTTTCTCCGATTGGGGTTCATGGCCTGAGCTATGGCCTGAGATGTACCCGAGAATATCCTTGTGTTGAAGCTACTGTCGTCAACGTCGTCCTCGTCGTCGTCCTCGTCATGGCCGGGCTCATTGGCCGCAACATTCTTCTTCCGTTTAATCGAGAATAAGGAGGGGAATGGATGGCTCATTGAGCGCGAATGTTTGTTCAGTGGCTTCGGTCTCGAGTTGAAGGTGCTCTCGGAGCTGCTCGAATCCCCCTGGACTTGTTGTAGACTACGAATGGAGCTTTCGGCTTGCGGTGGTCTTACGTTCGCTCTGGAGTGATGCGGCGGGCCGTTGAGGACGGAGTCAGATAAGGCGACATCATGTTGACCTAAGGACGGCCTCGTGTTATGGCCATACATGGTGGGAATTGCATACGAGGTAGGCTTCGGCGCAAAGGGGGAAGCTGGAAGACGGGGCAATTAAAAGGAGAGGTTGTGATTGCCTGCGCATCTGCAGCGCCAACCGCTCGAGCAGCAAGCGTGCGACGGCACAGCCAGCGATGATACCTTCCTCGGCCTGGGATAACAGAAGGTGAGACCAGAAAAGACGAATCAAGACAGGACGGAACAGGACGTGCAGTCCGATAGATACGGCGTGACCTCACGTCCAAGAAGGACAGGTGAAGCAGGGAGCAGAGAACACACGGCACACGACGACACAGAGGCGGGAACGATCACGACGGCGGGAGAGGATCGCGGCGCGACGAGTCGTAATAAAGCTGAGAAACAAGTATGTTTTGGCTTGGAAAAACGAATGTAAGCTCGATTGAGAGCCGATGTTCACACTACAATACTCACTCGGTCAATAAGACCGCAAACGTGAGTGGATACGAAGAGGTATGTATGTAGCGTAATCCGTACAAAGGTGAGGTGAGGTTGTTGTTTGGTTGTAAGAACGGGTGAGCAAACTGAAGACCAAAATAAACAGTGAGAGCCCAGAGGGGAGACGCCGAAATATATCGGCAGAGGGTGCATGGTAAGTTCATAGTACCTCTGATATGCATATGCTGGATATGTGTGTGTCAGGTACTGGTGACGATCGCTGGTACCGTGCAAAGAGCCGGCTCAGCGTCGCACTTTCCCATGTGGACTTGGTACGGAATGCTACCCACGACTGTGCCTTGTGGGGAAATTTGTGCACGGAAGGGAGCGCCTCATTCGGCAAGACGAGCACCCGCTAAAAGAACAGGCTAGGCACTTGCTTGCGCGCTAGATACAGGCACTGTAGCGCTGTGCGCTCCCTGGACGTTGCCTGGACGCCAACCTCCACACGTCGTTTTTTTAGCGTGCATAGCGGTGCGCTACCGGCGGGCTATGGCTATAAACGGTCCACTAGACTCACCTAGGTAACACGCACGGATCCCCTCGAGCTCCCGTCCTCACACAGAAGCTGCGCTGACGGCTCTCACCAATCTGCACCCCACGACCATGGACGACCCTCCCGTCTTCATCCAGGGTTCAGATTCCAGTGGCTGTCAACAATTGATCATGCGACCTCCATTCTCACACACATAGTAGTAAAGCGTACATGTGGCACGGAAGCCTTGCCTATTCTTGCTTCGTACTCGTACTTGTTTCCTCTGCCGTCGCTGCATGAATCTATCTAGGGACACGGGACAGGTCGCACTGCATTGCTTATCCACCAACTCGGTTTTGCTCGGAGACCAATGGGCGGCCATCGCAGCTTGAGATGACTGACGGAAGACAGCTTCGGCATGTCATGATGACGTTTTTCTCGCAAGACGAGGGCGGCTTAATATGAGGTATTCCCTCTACACGACGTCGTACGGAATAACGATGCTATCAATACAACGAGCGATTGCGGCGAGATAGCGATTCTCATTAGTCTGTCTGACGGGTTGTGAGGTGCTCGTCTTTGAGTCTACGAATAAACTGACTGCTGCTGCTGCTATTCTGGAATCTGGACTCGGATCCCAATGGCTTCCGGATCTTGGCATGCGCTCTGTGTTGCCGCCGTGGGCATCGGATCCCCAAAAGACGCCCACGGCGGTTTATTCTCTTACCTATCTGCCTCTTATCCAAGCCTCTAGAATCCAAACCGAGAGGCCTGCAGATTGTCAAATCAAATTGACACTGGCTTCCGACGGATTATAGTCGCTCAGCAGGGTTACCAACGCCCTCAATGGGCGATGGCTTCGGTCACCGTGAAGCCACTTCGGCTTCAACGACTACCTCGTCGTTCTTCGCCATCAGATACTCTTCATTAGTCCGGCCAATTAGTCCGTACACATCATGAACTCGGTGAAAACGTAAGCTGGGAGTCCAGGGCATTCTCTCTGAAGGAATTGATCGTCACTCCGCCGACTGACGGAAGAGCTCACCGGCCTGAACGTGTCACGATGACGCAGTGCGCCAGCGCCCGAAGATGAGATTACCATCTGCATACGTTCTCGTCATTCATGCTGCTAGCTTATTTCCCTATTCTCGCTGGTCCCTTGCAGGTACTGAGCTGAGAGATGAAGACCCCGTGACTCTTCCAGCTTCCCCAGCTCGGTTCAGCTCAACACAGCCCGGACCAACGATTATATCATGCCATACCCATATGGACTCAGCTATCAGTCCTGATATGAGGCATGGGTATAATAATACGGATTAGAGCATCTAGTTAATGACTTCGGTTGTGGCAACAATTGAGGGCACAAGTTATTCCGTACTGTTGGTAAGTAATCTCCAGCACCCTGTCACGACCTATTCGCGCGTCGACGTTGTATCGGGAAAGCAATCTGCGTGTTGTTCAATGCGCTTCGGCATCTCACTCACAATCCTGGTGTCGCATCCCGACTCGCCTCACTTGGCAAGTAGAACTGGTCATTACGGAATAGAGTCCCGTGGTATAAGTGAAGTCGTGAAGAGTACGGAATAGTATCCGACGACAATGCCCGGGAAGACACTCATAAATACCGAGTCCGCGAGTCTACTCTGTGTGTGACTGTCAAGCGACGAGAACTTGTTCTGTGATCGTACTGGTTGCAAAAGAAGAAACCCGAAGAAACACATCATCCACACATGAAAAAAAAAAAGAAGAAACTGGAAGAGAGCAACAAATCGATAATGACAGACGGAAGAGAGACAGAGATACGGAGTAGAGAGGAAAGAACGAACTCTTGGTCACCAGATTCAACGAAATTCAACTCGCTACTACCCTCCAATCGACCCAGTGGACGCGCATCGCTAATCTGAGCTGCCTGGCCTGCAAGGACCATGCTTGACGGGCACAACTTGTCATATTCCAATCCAGGTAACGGAACTACTTTAGCACCGCAGCCATTGCGTAATACGCGTAACCGTGTGGCATGTGACAGTGGGTGTGATTATCTCTTGGCGGCTGTTTTAGCAGATAAAAAGGTAGCGTCGAGGTTAATATTGTTGAGGTTTTTGGTGTTTTTTTCTTTCCATCTGTTGTTCACAGCAACGGACAGCAGCAACATGGGACTCAACATAACAAACAACTTGTTGGCGCTCTATCTATTCTGCTGAATCTTTATCTACAGATTATCCAGTCCGCATGCAACTGATGCGTAACCATAATATTCCCACTGTTAGGAATATCCGCAGTTGTTGAGGTCGCATCACATTCCCCAGAACAAA
Organism: Xylaria sp. L1 SY-2022; assembly: GCA_023079495.1. NCBI lineage: Eukaryota > Fungi > Ascomycota > Sordariomycetes > Xylariales > Xylariaceae > Xylaria > Xylaria sp. L1 SY-2022. Next base: position 729,548 of record JALIDW010000001.1, on the reverse strand, counting down.
GAACTTCCCAGATGAATCCGTGCCAGTCACGCCACGACCCGTGGGGAAGTCGCAGTGAGTCAGGACGTGACGCGTAGCACTCCTCTGCAAAATGGCAGGTAAGGCATCGCGAGGTCATCGCTGTCGGCGACTGTTTCTCCATGTGTATTGCACGCAAACCAGGGAATCAGCCCCTTCCCGTTTCATTCATTCATTCATTCATTCATTCCCATGTGACCATCGCCTCATCATCGCCGTCGAAGGCAGGCAGAACCAAAAAGAGCGCGAATCTGGCAACCCCCCTCCCATACATAATCCCCCTCCCTCTCATCCCATTCCGTGCTTTCGCGTTGACCAACCCACATGACTCGTCACCATCACCTCGGCACAACAGTGACGATCTCTCTCTCCCTAGGGCTGACCCCCAACATTTTGGCTCCGTTACATTGAAAAAGGCGACGTAATCTGCCCGGAAGGATTTGTGATCCTTTCCTCTTTCTCTTTCCTTTTTTTTCTCTTCTCAGTATGGATTTCAGCTTTCAGGCGATAATCCAGCAGCATACTTCCCAGATGGACTACGCCTTTCGCAGTCTCGTCGACACCATTGTTCGACAGAGCAAGTTGAGTATCTCGTTGCTTCGTATCAGCAATGTAACCGAAGAGTAAGTCATGACTGCATTCGTGTCATATTGACAAACTCATCACTTCCTCGCCCTAGGCTAGAGAGCTAACACCCCTCACAGCTCGCTCCACGTCTCCCTCGAGGCGCGCATCACCAAAGCCGGCCCCGTCAGCGCCAACCTCTCGGCCATGGTCGTCGAGCTGCACGGACCGGCAGGCCAGTTCGGCACCATCACGCTGCCCGCGATAACGACGCAGGCCAACGGCACCGACGTGGTCGTCAACTCGCAGATCGTCAACATCGTCGACAAGCCCGCCCTCAGGGCCTTCATCCGCGAGGTCATGGAGGAGAAGAGCACCGTTCTCTCCCTGCGCAACGGCCAGACCTCCGTCGCTGCCATGGGCATGGCGCCCCGCCCCGTCGTCTACGAAAAGGACATCGAGCTCGCCGGTATGGGCGGACCCGTCATCAGTCTGCACGGCGTCACCGTGAACCCGACGGCCGAGCAATTATCCGCGGAGCAGGCTGGCGGCGTCGTCATCTCGAGCCAGACGACGGCGAGCATCGTCACGGCGTCCGGCGGCGGCGTTAACGCCGTCATCGTCACCCTCCAGGTCCTGAACCCGAGTCCGCTCGAGATCAGTTTCGGAACCTGTTCCTTCGAGATCGTGGATCATCACGGCACGACCGTCGCCGAGCTCAAGGGCCGGCTGGATATCCGCGGCACGTGCTTCGAGATCACGGTTCAGGGGACCGTGAATAGACCCGTCGCGGCTCGATTGGCGGAGGAGATGAGAAATGCTGTGGCGAAGCGTGCTGAGACGGGCGAGAAGACGGTGGAACCGGGTGTGTTTTTCGTGGGTAAACGATGTGCGGGCGCGGGGTGGTGCGATGAGAGTGTCAAGGCGATCAATGTGCCGCTGCAGAACGTACGACGGCTCTTCGTTGCGCTCGAGATGGGCGATGTCCCCGTCGAAGAGCCCAATGTGAAGAGAGCCAGTTTGAGGAAGTTGACGTCGTGGATGATGCGCTGATTCATATTTTGAAGGACGGTTTTGAAGTTTGTGGGAGAAGTTGAAGAAAAAAAAGACTGCGGCGATGGCTTTACGATTCATGATACCCCCCCGTTGCTACGCTACGCTACATGGGTTCGGCGATAATGGCTAATGATAGACAAGACGTGTTATAGTAGCTTGAGTTAGCTATTTTATCGATCCGTGCCTCGTATATGCGTTCTGTGTTTCGGGAATGAGGATGAGTTGAATGATAAGGGGCTTCATTGCCAGGCCGATTTGGTCGCGATTATACCTACCAGTAACGATATCCCAGCCCGCCGACAGTTTCAAACGTCCTTTTCGCTCCATGCTAAGCGCATCTTATCCGACGGGGAGACGAGAGCATAAGCCGCATCATCGCATTATACCACCGAGGACGTCGCACACGTCGTCTTTACGACAAAGATGGAATTAGCATCTTCCGTGACACGAGACGTCGTGCCTGTGGAGGAGAAAAGTCAAGATTTCTCATTAGTCGTGTGAAATCGGCCCTTTGACAGGACGCCGTGTAGCTAGCCACCATTTCATGGACCAATCGTCGGCGGAAGACCCTGGTTGGTTGTACATGATGGGTTTTCGAGTGGTGATACGATCTATACCTGGGTAGTGTAGATACGAATGGATATAATTATCCAGGATGATCTACATGATGAGATGTCGTGGGGTTCGAAAGGGCGACCAGCGAGATTGGGCTAGTTGATTCATGGGTTTTGAGTTAGGATTCGCTGGTAAGCTCGTATCGATCGCGATGTTGATCGTAATAGGAGTCGAGATCATTTTTATGAGTGTCAGATGAGATGTAAGCCGTTGTGAGAGCAATTCATAACGTAGGTAATCCGTCCAACATGTTTAGGTCATCAAGTTTCTCCTTTTACACTGAATGCTCCATTTCTAAGAGTCTAGATGCAGAAAAGACATGGACTTAGTTGCGACTATTTGCTTCGCCTGTGATTTGCGACGACTAGGTACAAGATTATTCCGAGATTGGTCTCCGCAAGATGTTCGCAATCTCAACACAGTGCCGACTGGATCGTCAGTCAGCGCTGGTCGTAGTCAAGGTGGAGGCAGACATGCAAGTGATTGTCTCCGCTGATAGACAGGTAATCCGTACAGGAATGTATTACACAGTGAAAGCGAGTTATGACAAGGTACGATATGCCAGAGTAGTTTGGTTTAAGGAGCGTGTTCACAGTTGAGTCCAAGATCCGTAGAGTCGCATTTGCGCAGTTGGAAACTGGATCGATAGGAGAAACACCCGCAACTCCCACGTCATTGCAGATTTGCAAATGGGTCTCCCTACGTAACTAGCGCATCTCTTTAAAGCACGACACCACAAATCTGGGACGCTAAACCCGCGATAAAAGCTGTTTCCGTATCCGTAAAGTAAGCTAAACTAGACGCCGATGGGACCGGCCCCGGATTTTCGGCGTCGGGGGAGTGGGTGCTACGGGCGACAGCGTAGGATCGGCCGGGGCGAAGCTTTGCGACGGCTGTTTTCTCGATGCGCAACTTCAACCGTATCCTAGCTTGCCAATTTGAAGAAAATCTACGCCATTGAATATTCTATTAATCAACGAGCCTTTCATTTTGCACGTCTTCTGATCAAATGGGTTGTGCGCCCAATGGGCCATCCGAAAGAGGATCGGCAGCATGCTGTAGCTGTCTTGTCTTCGGATCCGGTCTTATCGTCACTGAACTAAGATGCAATAGCGACTTCTTCACATAATCGAAGGAGGTTCCGAGTTATATTTGTAAACCTCAGTGTTCTCCGGGTCAATTGAGGCATAGTCTGCCTTTCAAGACATAAAGAGCTATCCCATATACGCGCCGAAGTCACCTGTGCGCAAGTACGAGAGAATGCTGGCAATGGTATCTCTCAATATATATTGCGAGCCCCAGATATTACTCTGCAACAACTCAGAAGGGTATGATGTCTCTAAGAATTAGTACCAATTGACTCAAATTCTTCCTTATATTTCGTAATCACGTGTGTCTGTAACGTCGCGACCAACTTCTCCACTCCGCTATAGGAAGAAAGGCGACAAGATGAATGCCCTCTTTGGCTGCCATCTATCTAGGACGTGAGCAGCGACAACAACGGCAATGACGCACCAGATGCGCTATAGCCAATTAGCCGGTGACTCGGCGGAGCCCATAAGGTGGGAGAAGGCTATGTTGACTTTCACCTCTCAGCCAGCCGTGGAGTCAGGAACACGGACTTTCGCTATGGTTCGAAGAAGGCGACAGCATAAAAGTACTGAACATCGGTTGGCTAGTGAGATCTGATATCTTCTTCACGAGACATATGGCATCGATCGGATTGGGTCTTGCCGTCGACCAGGGACCATTGAGTATGCTGCATTCTAACTCGGAATAGGGTCGCTCGAGATGTCTCCTGAGTTACGTGGCATATCCGGCATGTAGCTACCTGGTAGCTGAGTGTCAACGTCAGAGAATCGTGTCTCTAGCCTCTACACTGTCATGTGCCGGGCAGGAGTCGAGTCAGGTGGTATTGAGACAACTCGGCATCCCTCGAGTCCAATATGTCGCATCGTAGAAGCCTAACCTGCGCAGATAGCATCGTCAATAACATGTTAGAGTGACCACGGCTGACGAAGAGCATGGTCTAATGTCAGTCGGGGACGTTCAGGAGAGAAAAGGGGGTAGTGCTGTGTGTTAGTTAAGTCTCAACCAAGATGCAGAGCTCGATTGGTAAAACGAAAGGAACATATGTTGGAGGATCGTAGTGTAGACATGTCACGTAGTCAATATGGCCAACTCATCGGGCTGGGACATTCGGTTCGTTGTACGACTTCGCAAACACGGGTTTCACATGGCGATCGACCTGAACTTAGGATCAGTTTTTTTGGCATTTCCGCGAAACGAAACATCATCGACACATGGTATAGCTAGCTAGGATTAGTCTTTCTAGCATAGCAGGCTCGTCGATCCCGTCGAAATGCAATCCGCATGGTTCATTTCAACCAGCTCATTCATTATTTTTCGTAGGTCGCCTAAGCACACAACGCAGGCTTCACGGCTTGGGCAAGACGCGTTTGAATCTTGTTCGCAATCAATCGTCGTTGGCGCAAAAACACGACCCTTAATTCGTAGAAGACGGTACCGAGAATAGTCTCCTTTTAACTCCCATCCGTGCATCCGAGGTTATGCCCTATCGATTTTCTACCACGCCTGCCAAACCGCGCGAATATGCAGGTGCTCCATTCCCTAGAGTACATGTCCATACCGGCTATCATGTGCGTCGAAGGAATTGTTCACAGAAAAGAGATCGGTTCTCCTTTTTTTACGAAGGAGGAGCCGCACGGCCACGGCCGAATCCACCACGGCTAGCAGCAAATGTCAGTTTCATCACAGCCTTCCCGCGTTCGGCAGAAGAACTCACAACTGAGGGTTGAACTCGCCAGGGGCACCACCCTCCTTGCCCTCGCCAGCATCCCGGCGACGGTATCCACCCTCACGGTCGCCACGCTCACCACGGTCGCCACCACGGCCACGGCCGAAGGGTCTGCGCTCACGCTCACCGTCACCGCCCATCATGCCACGGGGAGGGGCGTGCGATCGCTGCTGCTTGATGTGTGTAGCGGGGACGATCTCGGCGGGGAGGTGGAGCCACTCGCGGAGGTAGTCGAGACCCTCGGGGGTCAGGGTGTAGTAGAAGTACTGCCACGAGAACTGGGTCTTGACATAGCCGCGGGAGGTGAGGGACTGGGCGGCCTTGATAACGTAGAGGTTCTTGGTGTCGATATCGGGGTGCTTGGGAAGGTTGAAGTCCTTCTGAGCGACCATCACGCCCTCACGGAAGAGGTACTACGGCAAAGGCAGAACATGTTAGCTGGGGCTCGCGACCAAAACAGCTGTGCTTGTGCTTGTGCTTGTGCTTGTGCTTGACCATAGCCATCATCATTTATCATAGCCATAGCTGCTGCTCTTTCGTGGGGCCACAGTCCGGCCAGTCTTTCGCCGGTTGGTCATGGTCATGCATGGCCACGATAGCGGATAGCGAATTGGAATGGAGATGATTGTTCTAACCTCGTGGATCTTCTTGCGGTCAGCCTTGGGAATCAGCATCTTGGCGGTTGGTTGTTTGGCGACAAGATGGGAGGAGATAGGATGATGGGCGTGGTGTATTAAGAAGTTGGCTGGCGCTGGCAACTCTCTCTCTCTATCCGGGATTGCAGGGAATGATAGGTAGATCCAGCCAATTTTTTGGTGTGTGTAAAAACCCTACGCGAGTGGCTTGATAAGGGAATCCAAGTGCCTCGCCGGGAGTGGGGTCGCGTCCCTCATTGAACTTTGTGGCTGGTGCGTGCGCGCCTTATCTGATAGAGTCCGCACCTGCCCATCTGGCCCGATACCGATAAGATATGATTACTGATAAGGCGGTACCTGGTACTTGGTGGGTCCACGGGTACCCCTGCCGCTCGCCAGGTACATGTATACCTCGGGAAACCTTTACGAACGTGGTCGCGACTCGCCATCCATTCTTCCAACGTCATTTATCCGTCTCAGTCTCATCCGCATCCACATTTCTGCATCATCCAACTTCAGTTCCACAATCCTCCATACTACTACTCACAACCGACCGCAAATAGACAAAGCTCACGAAGCCAGAACACAATGGCGACCAAACACCTCAATGTGTTCTTGTCCACCTTTCCGGGACTCGGTCTCCCTTCAACCCTGTCGTTTCCATTCCCATCAACATCCACCGTCGCAGACCTACATGACAGCGTCACGCAGAGACTCCCACAATGCGATACCAGATTCATCATTACTACCACTTCAAACAAGCAACTAGTATCTGGCTCGACACAACATGTCTCTGATCTCTGCAGCCTTGAAGATGACTTCGTTTCTTTACGACTATCCGTACCCCTCTGCGGTGGCAAAGGTGGTTTCGGTTCACAGCTCCGAGCCGCGGGTGGCCGCATGTCATCGAAGAAGAAGAAGCACACTGGCGATGAGAACGCCTCCAGCAGAAACCTCGATGGACGGCGACTTCGCACCATCAATGAGGCCAAGGCACTAGCCGAGTACCTCGCCATCAAGCCTGAGATGGAACAGAAGGAGAAAGAGAAGCGCCGCGCTAGATGGCAACAGATTGTCGATGCCGCGGAAGAAAAGGAGCAAGAGTTGCGGAACAACACCAAGGGTCGCGTCAGTGGAAAATGGGCAGAGGACAAGGAGGAGGCTGGTGAGCGAACGCGCGAAGCCGTCCTGGCTGCGATCAAGGCCGGAAACTACAAGGACAACCTCCTCGGCACGTCTCACGGCTCGACATCAACTGAAAACAGTGCCGACGCTTCTGCAAGTGGCGAAGCAGAAGAATCCGAGGAGTCAAGCCGATCGAAGTCGCCTTCGCCACCGACAAAGGCACCCGCGAAGAAGCCACCAACCCGTGCTTTTGCCGGTTTCGATGAAGACGATGAATTCATGACCTCTTCTGATGAGGAAGAAGAGGCCAAGTGATTGCCATGTCGCACCGCTTGATTACATCTAGCGACCTCGCGCTGGTAATGAACTCTACTTTAACTCAGGCCGACTTTCACAAGTTGAATTTATGATACCCGGGAATCACGGCCACCCCTCTGTTATCGGTAAGGTGAAAGATCGCTCCTATAGCTTGTGCAACTTCACGAGAAAGCGAACGATCGGGATCACAACTGTAAAAGCCGAAAAGGATTCGCGTATCGGTCAGTATGTATCGTCACCAAAAATGCGCTTCGGATTGGCTCCTGTCGAAAATATCTCTGAGTATCACCAGTCTCGGTGTTTCGCAGACTCAGAACCAGTCACGCCTTGCATGGAGATAGTGAGTTTCAGGTTCTGTGAATTGAAACTGCCCCTATTCTAGGCGCATTGCTATCGTGTTTGTTGTGTTGAATCAATTGAACGGAACTGCATCGGTTGTAATACCTGTTTTAGCATGAATACAAAATATCATAATCACAATCCTCTCCGTCGGTCTTGTAGAAACATCGTGATATTTATTGTGTTTGGTGACACGGTTCCCCTATTTCGGTATTATTCCAAGTTGGTCAACTCTACTCTACAGCGCATTCGGATCATAGAATAAGGTATATTGATGCGCCTAAAGTTTCCAACAAGTTAACCTGCCATTTCATCTTGAGAACTGGTCCAGATGATATGGGCCGTTTGACGGATTCTCGACTCGGTAGCCGACTATAGGAGTAACGCGACCAGCACTTCGTAAGTCGAGATTGGATTCATTGGGACATTAAGACAGATAGTAACTGTGGCTCCGTTGCCAGTTTCCGGCTACTAGCATGAGTTCGACGGACCGGATCAGATGATTATCACACGATCTGCAGAGTCACTGAGGATACCTCCATGGGCTGCTATCTGGGAAGCTGTATTGATCGCTTCGGTCCCGAATTCATCAAGACACGTCGTGCTCAAGCATGAATATCAACAAGAGCAACTAAACAAGCCTCAAATGTCAAAGTGACAAAATTGTTGGAAAAGAATGCTTATTCGAGTCAACGCAAGCTAATGCTTTTTAAAGAGAGATTCCTGTGAATCTTCTTTGCTGTATGTTATAATGTTACTACATACATACACATACTACTACTGCTCAGACAATCAATCACCTTTCGTACATCTATCTATTTGCAGCTGCAAGGGAATGGCATTTAGTTCGTCACCTTGCTCATTTGCACTAACCGCTTGACACCGACCTATTTTCTCGTTAGTAAACCATGTCATGTCTCAGGGGGTATGTTCTCGAACTTACCATCCAGTTGCCACACTCGTCGGTCTTGTCACGCTGGATCTCTACCTGAAGCCGTTGAGCTTCGGCATAATCCTGGCCCTCCAGTGCCAAAGCCAGTCTGGTCAGCTGCTCCACAGTATCCGGCCTGACTAGTTCTTCGTTGTTTAGGAGGTCGAAGAGCAGACCAAGTCGCTTCTGCGTATCCTTCACTTGCGGCGCAAATGAGGCTGGGGCTTTGGCAGCAACTCGCTGCATGTCACGGTTCAAGATATCAACCAATTGCTGCGCACTGGCGGGAATGTGGGAGCGGTCTCCCGGTGGATGTCTGGGCTTTGGTGGTGGTGTAGCCTGCGCAGGTTGGACTGCAGGAGGCTGGGCAGCAGGTGGTGGTCCACCGCTGCTGCTTGGTGGAGGAGGAGGCGCATGCTGAACTGGAGGGGCCCCGAATGATGGAGGCGCATACTGGTTGTGAGCCGGAGTTACTGGCGGCGGGGGAGCGTAAGGGTTAGGTGGAGGTGCACGGGCACTGGGTGGCGGAGCCATGCCGGGGTGTGGAGGCGGCTGGCTGACTTGTTGCGGTGCAGGGGCCGGAGCGTATCGATTTGAGGGCGGTCCCGCTGTCGGGGGAGCGTTATAGGGCGAAGCTGTTCTGGGAACAAAGTTTCCTGCGACAGGTGGCGGCTGTGACAACCCCGACCCAGCTCCGGGCGTTGGTACCGGAGCGGACGGTGCGTAGGCACTTGAGGCGGAAGACTCGGGACCCGGCGGCGGTGGAACTTGACCGGCATGTGGAGGCCCGGTTAAAGGAGACATCACACGAGCCATTGGGGGCCCCTTGGGAGGTGGGGGCGGAGTACCCCGCTGAGCGCTGTACGGGCCTGGAGGCGGAGGCTGAGCGGTTTGATTGGGAAAGGGGGACGTGATAGGAGCCGTGCTAGGCGTATTCTTCCGTGGAGGAGGCCTTGTTACCATAGGTACATCGTTCCAGTTTCCTACGTCCGCGGCTTTGGGCGGAGGAGGCCTGGAGGCTGGAGTTGAGGTTCGAGGAGGTCCAAATGACGGGGGCGGAGGAGCGCCATATCCGGTTGGCATCTGAGGAGCTTGGTGAAGCGGTGCCTGGTAACCCTGAGGGGTGTAAGGATTGGCTCCCGTTGGGGCATAAGTAGAGGGAGCCGGGATCGAGGGAGCCGGAGGGGCGTATGGGCTGGGGCTGGGAATATGAGCCGAGGCGGGCGCATAGGGGCTGGCGTTCATAGGCGTGGGTTGAGGCGGTTGGTAACCCCCAACCGCTGGCTGCTGTGCTCGAGAGGCCACGCGTCCGGGTACCCCTGGCTGTTGAACTGGCTGCCGAGGTGCGGGTTGAGCAGGGCCCTTCTTTCTAGCCAATTGTACCCGTGCGCGAGCCATATCAGCAGCAGGGTACTTCGTAGGCAGAAGGTCAAGATACTTCTGGGCAATCTCTAGCTGGCCGTGAGCGGCAACGATGTCGGCATACTCGACATATTTGTCGTACAAGAGGGCCAGCTTCCAGCCAGATGTGAGGTCAACTTCACTGTCCTGGAACTTCGTGACGTGGCGGAACACCATAACCTTTTCAATGAAATGCTGTAGGGCTCTGGCGTGGACGGAGAAGTTAGAGTCGCTGCCTTCAGCCAGACCAGCTTGCTCAGCCTCAGCGAGCTCGGTGACCCAAATATCCACAACTTTCTCAAGCTTGGAGCCAACCAAGTAGCAGAAAGAAGCATCCTTCCGAGAACCCGACTCAATAATACGGTCACCGAGTGCTTCACAGAGGTCGGAGAACTCGGTTGGGTTAGCAAACGTGCAAAGCGTGACCATAGTTTCTTTCCAATCAGCCAAATCGGCATTGTACACCACATCCCAAAGATTCTTGACAATGACAGAACTTAGCAGTCGAAGGTAGCTCGGCATGCCAGTCTTCTGTGACAAATAAGCAGATTGCACTCTGTCAACCAAGTTTTTGCCTCCGCAGTTCGCGATTATGAAGGCATCGGCCATGCGACCCTCGTCCAAGCAGATCTCCGTCGCCTTCTCGAAGTTACCGAGCATGAGAGCTTTAGTGATCTGCTTCTCAGCAACAGAATCGCTCTCACCCAACAAGTGGAAAGGGTTGTCAGTCTTTGCACCCTTCGTAGCCGACAGATTAGCCAAGAAGTCTTCTTCCTCGGTGTCCGGTCCGTCGGCAAAGAAGGTAGACATGCGCTTCTTGTGGCCCTTAACCGTGGAGTCTGTCTTCTTCGCCTCATCATCTTCCTTCTGCTCAGTGGCTTCATTTGGAGCACCGTTAGCGACATCCTTCTCATTGAAACCCAGATAATCAACAATCTGCTTGCGTGGGTTTTCAGAGAGAAGAGTTTCTATGACACGCCAGTCGGCCTTTTCTTCTTCTGAATGAGCCTGCTCCTTATGCGATCCACAAATCGATGCCAAATCTCCAGATTTGAGCGACTGCTCGAATTGCTCAGTTGCTGAGGTGATGTCTGAATCGACAGAGAATTGAGAAATCTGGAGCTTAGACGAACGCTTCTGCGCCGCCTGTGATGGGTTTTGATTAAACATTACAATTTTTCCGCCGAATCCAAAGGAAACACCCACAGGCCTCTCAAGCCAATTGGGGGCCTTCAATAGGGAGAAAGTAGCACCTTGCGGTTGGGTTTGAGCCTGTGTGAAGAAGTCCTCGCCATCAAGATTACTCTGCGCGGTATTCTGCACGGCCGTTGGGTTCGTGTTCTGGAGTGTTTGAATGGTGATCTTGCCATCGAAGGCAGCAGTGGCCGACAGATTGGGGTGGAGGGGATGGAAACGGGTCAAAAAGGTCCAGTTTGTGACCTCGGGGAATTCTCCATATCGCTCCCCTGTCTGGGGGTTCCACATTATGGTCCTGTTGTCTTTACCGCAGGAGAGGAGAAGGTCACCATCTTGCTGACACCACGAAACAGACAGAACACCCTGTTCGTGACCTTGGAGGGTCTTCTCAGGAGCATTAGAGTTGCGCAGGTCCCATAAGAGAATGACAGGTGTGTTATCGTCGGGCGTTGCCGTCAGCAACTTAGTCGAGTTGTTTGGGTCCCAGGCGATAGAGCTAACGGCCTTCCGACTGTTGTTCAGTGTTAAGGATGCCTTCTTCGTCTTCAAGTCCCAAACTGTAACGAAGCCGCCGGTACCGCCAGTAGCCAGAATATGAGATACCTTGGTGTTCCAGGCCACACACTCTAGGTCGTCGGATCTCGCGGCAGCGTTGCCAAGCCGGAAAGCACTCGAAGGGTCGTTTACATCGTAGATAAAAAGCTCGCCCTTGGTGCCAGCAGTGGCTAGGATCTGGGGTCGCAGAGGGTTGAACTGCAATGACTTGATAGGGCCGGTGTGTTTTGTCGTCCTTGAAATCAAGGCATCCGAGCCGCCGGCGATGAGCTTCTCGGCATCCCAGAGGTCGAGCGATCCGTTTTCGAGGGCGCCGGCAATAATACCTTTGGGGTGACCCTCTAAAGGTTGACCCCAAGCAATGTCATAGAATCTAGCAGTAGCCCGTCAGGAATGCTTCGTTTATGCAGCAGTATAGATGAAATTACCTTGAATCGCAAACGATGCTCGCGATGGGCTGGAGCTCGAGCCCTTGGCCCTGCTTGTCGAGGTCTAAGTCCCAGAGTTCCAACTTGGTCTCGTCGGAGAAATCAGCGTCAACGGCGCCGGCTCTTGTTCCCGTCACAAGGAGAGGTTTTGCGGAGGCTGGCGACCAGGAAAAGGCCGCCGTACGGGCAATCTCGCGTAGTTTGACCATGTTGATCCAATAACTTGCATAGAGAGACTCCCCGGAGGGAGAAGTGGTCGGAGGAGATTGAGATGTACGGTATTTAAAGAAGACGACCCGGAATGACAGCTGGCATTGAGCACTCTAGGCCAGCTAGGGATGATGTATGAATAGTTCCGAGATCTGAAAGAAAGGGAGATGTTGCGAAGTGGTATAGTAGTATAAATGAGCGAAACAGATGACAACAGTCCCCCGTTAACGCCAGATATCAGCTGGAGGCCGATTCCCATACGTCCAATGCCTCGATACGATGGCATCTCACTTTACTGGAATAAGGCCAAGCTGGACCTTCGATTATCGCATGTCCAACTAATTACATAATCCAACGAACCTGCTTGAAACTCCGCAAACACGTGATGTTGTGGCGCTGTGGCGACTCATTCAGCGATGTAGGGATCCAGCATTTGTACATTGTAGTTCCGTCCAGGAGAAGAAGCCGTGTATGATCTGTCTCACCAGCACTCGTCAACATTTTGAGAAGATTTGAGTCGGAATCATGACCGACTCAGCTCGGTGGAAAGCCACCATCTATGTCGCTGGCCTTGCCTCGGTAGCCACGACAGAAAATCTTCACGACGCGTTCATCCCATTTGGCGAGATTGCCGATATAACCCTGCCTAAGAATGATGCGCCCAATGCCACAGAGCCTCATCGGGGTTTCGCATATGTCGAATATGAGGATGCAGAAGACGCAAAGGAAGCCATCGACAACATGGATCAGTCAGAATTCTTTGGCCGTATCTTGAAAGTATCAGCCGCCAAACCTCCTAAGCGAGCAGAAGAAGGCCTGGGAGGCAAAACAGCTGTCTGGGAGCAGGTGAGGTTTATTTCCTATCTGTATGTGAGGTTGCACGTGATAGAATGCTTACAAGTGATGCAGGAGGGATGGCTTGCCAAACATGCTGTCAGCGACGAAGATCGTCTGGCAACTTCCGGGGTCAATAAGGAGGGTCAAGATGAACGGCCCGACGACCCCATGCAAGGGCTCGAGGGGCTCGATGTGGCAGGGCCTAAACCTGAATGAAACGGCGTTCATTAGGCGTTGTTACTACAAAGAATGTGTGCTGTTTTTCTCGCATAGCGTTGGCGTTGTGGACGGTTATCAGGGCACGTTAAGGCAGGGAAAGCAAGTGAAAGCACGTGAGGTCTTTACGACAGGAGTCTGCACCATGGTTGGTTGATATCACACGTTCTGAATTTCCTCCCGCTAGCCTCGCGAGTTCCTATCATGTACGGTAATGATGCTGCCCTGGAGAATGGAAAATTCTGTGTCACCCCCGCATTGTCCTTGACGCGCCCACGCCCTCTCTACTGTAAAACCATCGCCTAGTGACCCTCAGCAGGCTTCTCAGAGTGCTCCTCGTGATGAGAGTCGCCGGCACGGTTTTGACGGTTGAGGCGCAGGGTCTTGTCGACCCAGATCTTCCGGGTAATAGAATAGCTAGCGGCAAACACAGCAAAAATAACAACGACACCTTGGTTCACCGTCATCGTCAGTTTCTAGCAAACATGTCGCCTACGCATCATTCGGGACTCGACTAGGATGGAGACTAACCCAGGGGGTATAATTCAGCGGGAATTTGTCGGAGCTTTCGCAGGCGCTGGGAGATGGTGTGCGCTAGATGGGCGATAACATCAGTCCTCCTTCTATGCATCACTCGTTTCGTCGGGCCTCGGGTCGCATAATTGGTAGCAGCAAGGGTCCTGGAGCTCAGTAACCCCAACGAGTATGTTCACATACCACTCTGGTCCTCTTTCTAGGGGGGTGTTAGCAGCGTCACGCACGTCATCAGAGCACACAAAAAAGTTGTCTTGGAATTACTGACAGGCAGGCGCATCATGCGCTTAGTGGCCATCATCCGGAGAGCTCGAGTCGCGTACATCTTGAGAGATTGAGGGGAGATTTAAGTAGAAAAGTGGCGACTTGAGGTAAGAAGGCAGTTAGTGTAGGATACAGCTTCGGAGCTGGAACTGCTCAAAAACAATGGAATCAGACGATGGTTTGAGAAGATGAGAAGAGAGAACTCGAACCGGACTCGACGCTAGCCTAGGTTCTTAGCGACCCGAATTCCGTAATCCGCAGGCACTTAACCGCGGAATAATCCGTATGCCAGTGCAGGTTAACGAATAAATCGCTAAAATGCGCTACAAGCAGGCGTGACTACCCGCATCAGATATGGCGCTAAGGACCGCCTAACGTGCCCCGATAACAACAAACTACCTGCTCAGGACTAGCGTGCGTGAATATAACGGCTGCAGCCACTCAAAGAGCCGCATTTAACGGGAGTGGAGCGAGCCCCAATTTGTCATGCCACCGGTGATTCGATTCGACAATTGACTTGCGCCTTCACAACGTCTCTCCTTGCTCTTCGACATCACCTGGTACCCTGCTTGACGGTTGACCACCCAACATCCACTCTTAGCCTTTCTTTATTTAGAGGTTGTTGTCACTCAATAATTACTCAAAATGTCTGACGAGGAGCGCGAGACCAAGCCCTTCAAGTTCGTCACCGGTAAGTAAACTCCGCAACTCGCTCCAGCTTTTCATTTCCACCCGAGGCTGGCTCAATACTGACTCTGCGGACTCTCTAGCTGGTAAGAAGCCTTCCATCCCGATGCGGCCGAGTTCATGATCCGGTCACGGTTCGCATAAGACATCTGTCTACCGACCCGTCTATTCCTCGGGTTCCCGCGAGAGTATCTCTGATTCAAGGCCACTGCAGGTGTCGATGCTCGATTCCCCAACCAGAACCAGACCAAGCACTGCTGGCAGAACTACGTCGACTACCACAAGTGCATCACCGCTAAGGGCGAGGACTTCGCCCCTTGCCGCCAGTTTCTCCTCGCCTACCGATCTCTGTGCCCCAGCGGATGGTACCAGCGATGGGATGACCAGCGAGGTTCGTACAAGCACTGCATGCCACCGGCGGTTTTGTGAGCGGCCCATGGGACTAACAAGCGCAACGTTACAGCGGCTGGAAACTTCCCCGTGAAGCTCGATGCTTAAGCAAGACTATACGAAACATGAGACCGGCCACTGCACCAAATAGAGAGGGACAAAAGACAGTCGCGGGGTAGCATAGGTTCTTCAGTCAAACTAGCAATTCAATGCGCTGCCAACCACATACGTCCATTCTTCCTACTGATATGCCTCTATTGATATCAGTCTTGTTAAGTCCGGATCTGCCGACGCGCGCTATCGATGAGACTCCGTCAGGGTTGTGAACAGTCGTTGCCCGGAATCTACAGTTTGCGCCAACACTCTCCAGTGAATTTACATCAAGATGGTTCACCGCGCGGGCAATCAGATCACGCACATTCAACTATTCCATTCCAGGCAAAGACGAACATGTAAAACAGTTGGTCGATGAGCGCCTGCATACTATTTATAAAGTTGACGGTACCTGATAGGTTTACTTGTGTCCAGGCTGCCATACAAGGCCAGTCGCTTTGCTGTCTCATGAAGCCCATGGCTTTTGTGTTGAAGTTGTGTTTCTTAAGAGCTAGCTAGCATTGGATCCCTCCGGACAAAGCACTACTCAGTTCACCAAAGAAGAGCCAACTTACAGGTGATGGTATCAAAAATTGCAGCCCTTGCTGATTTGATTGCAAGTCCGCATGAGTTGCTTATGCCCTTCAACTTACAGCCAAACTGATACAGTCAAGAAGCAAACATAGATCTCTATGTTGGCCGCCGAAAAATCATAATTGTCATTACTCTGATCACATGCCTATCTTGACAAGCCCCTTGCCCCGTAACGCCGAAGCTCAACGTCACGATTCGCCTTCGTCCGAGAAGTTGCCACCAGAACTGCGCTTATGGTCGCATCAACTAATAAAGATAATAGTAGAGTTGTGTGAGCCATCGTTCATCATGCTTTATATCCCATTCTCAACGTAGTAGTTTTGAGCTTGCGAAACCGATATTTTCTGCACAGGTACGAAACTTGGTACATGTTTCTTTGAGTCTTCACACCATTTGCAATTGTGTATAGATTTAGAGTGAATGACATAGTAGCATGATTAACAGAATAGCAGTTAAGTGAGTAAAATATATAGTAACTCTTGGATTATGTGAGGCTCTTTGTGTTAATTAACGGAATGCTACGTTATGTGTAAGATTTCGACCCTTTTCATCGTGTCAAGAGGCCTTGTGTAACACAACCTTCACAATGGATTTCTTCAGCTGCTTAAGAGCTATCAGAGCTGAGACGGGAGCTCACGTCCTCAGCAGGGGCAGCGCGAAAAAGGTGGGTCCCGCTGGTTGGAGTGGGTCCCCGATCGATCCGTGGCATGTGACGTGCAGCTGTCCCAGCTGAGTCTAATCGTCCGGAGTGGCTGGTCGGGCCGTCAAGCCAAAGCCCCACTCGAAATTTATCGATGCATGGCACGATTGGAGTCAATTGGACCTCTTTAGCAACGAGCAACTGTCACTGTCGCGAAAACCAGCCAGCCTTCAGGAGACGATCCTCAGTCTTGATTGATAGCCCCGACACCTCCCTCTTCAACAGAACAGAGAGCCTCGACGCTCGAAACCAGACAAGATGGTCAACCCGGGAAAGCGCATGCACATATTACAAGCCGTAAGTCTCACCCATCGCGACAAGATAGTATAGATCATGAGCTCTAACATTGAAGTAGAAGGTATGGAATACATAGAGCGCTTCGTTTGTTGTTGTTTCGACAACCTCAATTGGCAAGAGAACAAGTTTTTGACTGGAGAATCATCATCTCAGCTCCTGGAGTTACGGCATGGCCCCGGCGCTGCGATCTTACCGCCTGAGATTACAAGAATACACATGGACTTTGCGAAGAAAGGAAACGATGGCCACTTTGGACCAAGGTACGATCATCGGAAAGTCCGGCGGTGATGGGCGACGTGTCTAGTTTTTGAGCTATACCCGTCGATGTCGTCGTGAGAAACAACGCCCTCTAACACCTACCCTTAGAAAGTTCTGGAGAGAATGTCTACCGCGGCTAAAATTTTGGAACCCGGCCGTTCCCATGCTAATAAACCGGTTCGATAACTACGAGAAGCCGGCCACTATGTCCATCTACTTCCGCCAAGCCGCCTCCGATCTCTCCACAACAGAAGCCGTCCGCAACATGCTTCCGCTGGCCCAGCAGCCGGCCTCGAGCATAAAGGACGAGCACCCGGCCCCGCCGCCCGAGGAAGGCGAGAAGATCGTCACGATCGAGATGAAGAACGTCCACTCGGACGCCATCCTCAAAGAGTTCCTCGTCAAGACGGGCGCGACCCTCGTCAAGCCGACGCCCGACGAGAAGTCCGAGATGCATCAGATCGAAGAACGCACCCAGCGCGCCGCCATAGACCGTGCCATCGTCAAGAAATACATCGACGAAAAGAAGCACGAGGAGCGTATGCTTGCGCTCGCGAGACAAGAAGCCGAGGCTATCAAGGCCGCGAACCAGATATAGAGAACAACCTAAGAAAAGAACCGAAACTTTTGCTGAAACCAAATTCGCCATATCCACAAATGCAGACAATCATCAGGTGTACGAGAATTAATACCACGGGAAGAGGAGACTATGAACAATGGAACGACGCTATTATCAGCGGAAGCATTTAATTGCCTCATGAAAAAGCTTGGCTGTACAACAAACTACGTGTATTGTATGGAGGGAGTCCAAAGACAAAGCGTGGAATGGGTAAGAAACCATCGAAAACACCCCGAATTATCTACCTTTTTCATCATGCTGTACGGTTCCGTCAAATTGAAGGTAAATAGACCAATAGATTCCCAGAGGGAAATATAACACCCGCACTCCTGTGCGAGTGTGTCGAGCAGCAATGTTGTACGTTAGCCCCCTCCTATCGGATAAAGCGCCAGTTAGCTAACTTGGATGACAGGTTTCAGAATCCCTCATTTTGTCTTCCAATATTGTGTTACTGTCTATGTAAACATCCCCGTCGATCATATGATCTTCAAACCCCCTTGCAACACTCTGATATAAGCCCAAATGCGCCGTGGCCTATCTCAATTTCAAGTCAAGGAAGAGCAAAACCAGAACGAAACCGTTCGAGACCGATAAAGAGCAAGATGACCTCCTGATCTATGGGATGTTATCTTTGCTTTGATGGTCGACATTCTATGAGTTGATTCGCATATGTGAAGGTATGCATATAAGTGTGTCAAAGGGGCGGAGCCCCTTTTATCTCAAACGTGATCAGGTCAACGTCAAAATGTCAACCGCCGAGGCAACCAACCCACTCAATTCATCTCATTTCATAACTCGTTCTACCCTACCAATATTGATACTGATACAAATATCTCATGCTACACTAATCCATACACACATCCGCCATAACAAACGCAGTCACCCCTTTTCCCCTTGACAGCACTTAAATCTCAGTCTCAACATCAGGCTGACGTCCACTCAACGACCCAAGCTTCGTAATACGACGAACAGCATACTTAGCCTCGTCCTTCGCGAACTGCGCGTTGCGCATGGGACGCCATTGCATGAGGCCGCGATGCTGACGATGAAGATCCCGACTGCGGGACTTATACTCCTTGTATTGAGCCAAGGGATTCCTACTATGACTCGAGGAAGCTGTGGAGTCCTGGCTTTCCGTAACAATGGAACCTGCTCTGCCATTGTTCACGTCGGTTGCCGAGCTGGTGGTGCCGTCGACGATCCCTAGATCCGATTCCTTGTGCTCGATGCCCTGGACCGGTTCGTCGGTGCGTTCCGAGTTAGTGTCAGTTTCGTAGTGAACCTCAGACGGGACGCTTTCCTGTCGGTCAGCCATGTTTTCTTGTGGGTTGCGACCAAAGGCCCCGGCCCAATCTGTACCGTCTTTGGCCAGCCATCTCTCCCTCTCTTCAGGGGTCCCCATGGCGAGTACATCGCGGCCGGCAGTCAGGGAGTCATCGTAAAGCTTCTGGATAGCGGGTGGCAGTTCGTTGGATACTTCCTCCTTCCGAACACCCTCGGCATAGCAAGCCTCCCAGGTCTCGATTGTCTCACGGGAATTGTTATCGCTGACAAAGCGAATATGATCCGAATCCGTGCCAGCCTTGAATCGACCGCAGAAGCGCAAACGACCAACCTCCTCAATCTTGATATCAGGGATCTTCTTATAGTTATCCTCCGTGATATAATTCTGCGCCAGTCGCGTGGGTTTATCGCACTTCCATATGGGAATATCAAAGTCCTTAGCTAAGTTGTCGACTAACTCCAGCAACCACGTAGAAGCAAAAGCTTCGGGGCTCCGCCTGCCGGACCGGTAGAATTCGATGAAGATGGGCGACCGATATCGGTATCGGACAGGTAATCGAAGTTGAGAGCGTTGACCGTTTTCACTGATATCCCAGCTCACAGTATCTCCGTCCACAGTGCATTGGTCGCGTTTGACCGATGCAGAGCTGCCACCAGTTCTCATCCGAAGCTTTATCTTGCCTCTATCAAGACCTGTGAATGTCGCGCTGATGCTCTCGGATAAGAACTCGAAGGTGCCGACGTCCCAACCAAGAAGAGGAGCGGGCAGTTTCAGCGCAACTGATCGAAAAAGGAGTGAGATTCGAATGCGCCCATATCCAATGCCGCCGTCCAGAGGATACCATCGGCTCGACTAAACATCGTCAGTTGGCTGTCTCGAGTGAGACCCTTCTTGTAGCTTACCTGGCTACTTGTTTGTAAGATGTCAGATAACTTGAGAGGAACAACGCCAATGATTGGATCGTGCTGCCTATTTCTGGCATCGCGAACGGTAACCGTGACAATAGCTGATCGCCACTACAAGAAAAAGAGTCAGCAATGAACACAAGCATACGAAAACATTCCATGAGCTCAAAAATCCACTTACGTCCCGGATGAATCGCTCTGTGCCAGCATTGAAGATTGGTCTAGACGAGACCATCTTAGTTCTCGTCTTGTAAGCCTACAAAACGAATATTAGCAATTGAGTCTCAACTCTGGAAGAGTGTTGGTCTCCGAACGTACCAGTTCATCGTTGAGGCAGATGGTGCAATAGGCACTCGGCAAAGTCTTTGCAGATTCTTCCTTAATCTCACCAGCGTCTCTCGCGGGCTCATACTCTTTTCCCCCTTCACGCTTGCCACCCCGGGATCCTTTGACATTGGCCAGCTCGAGACTAACGATCTGATGAATAACGACGTTGAGGATACCAGACGGCCAGAGCGCATCAGGAGGCGTATGCGTCACGGCGTCTTCCTCGACATTGTTAATAGCTCCCTTGTCATCCTGCAGCTCCCTCATATCCCGCAACTCCGGCGGTAAACTGAGGTTCTTACCATCCGTTCGCAGCGCGGCTCGGAACTGGGTCTTGCTGAAGTAACCGACTTCCCAGTGTAGCTCGCCCGGCATGTCACTTCCGGCTTTGAGACCCCTAAGTTTCGAAACCTCTTGGTGGATCTTGCCTGGGTGCTGTATCAGTTTCCGTAGGGAGAGCTCGACTTTGCCTACGACATCATCGGCACTTGAGCGATCGCTATCCCAAAGTTCCATGGACAGTTGCTCATCGGCCTTGATGAGGTCGGCGTTGATCGTGAGCGCGCAAGTCTCCTCGAAGACGGGGTTCAGATCGTCCTGAATAACACGTGTGCAATACATCGGTTTGCCAAACTTGGAGAAACTGACGGTGATGTAAGGGTCGGAACCGCCGCCCTCAGATCCGCGTCGATCCTGCTTTGAGAGACCAATGGCTCTGTGTATGCGAATGAAAACAATGCCCATAGCCCTGGTTTCCTTCTGGATATCGTCGCCCTGGAGCATCTTGCCAATATCTAGAGTCATGCTCTTTGGCGCCACGTACATCCCGGCAGCTGTCTTGATGGCCCAATTGACAAAGTTGGATATCAAAGGCAGATTCAAAATGTTAACGCCTCGCTCAATCATAGGCATGCAACTTGCTTCGACTTTCGGCAGCCCCATTAGAGTGAAGGTGACGGACTTCAGAAAAGGGGGCTGAGGAGTCATTTGTACCCTCAGTCTTACCGTACCGACAAGTCCAACGAGTTCCACCCCTGATACCTTGTTAGGATTAATCCAGATTCACATCTCATGATCACTTACATATAGGCAGCGGAACGCCAAAGAGGCCCTTAATGCCCAGATAGAATATCAGCTGCATACCCATATTCGCGGCCTTAGCGGAAACGGTTTGAGCCGACGGTTTGGCATGGTAGGCGAACGACGCTTCGAGGTTGTAATAATCACCA
The DNA here is from genome assembly GCA_023079495.1 of Xylaria sp. L1 SY-2022. Lineage (NCBI taxonomy): Eukaryota > Fungi > Ascomycota > Sordariomycetes > Xylariales > Xylariaceae > Xylaria > Xylaria sp. L1 SY-2022. Next base: position 708,103 of record JALIDW010000001.1, on the reverse strand, counting down.
CCCTCTTCATCGGCTGCCAGCTCTTCGGGATCCATGGTTTCTTCATTTCGTCGATGCAATTCATCCTTGATTTCTCTCATGTGATCGTCCGGAAGGGCCCGGAGACTTAAAATACGAATGGGGTTGTTTCCCTGCGAGATATCGGCGATCTTGACGTTCTCGATCACGCCCGGCAGCGATGCTTGCATGACATCCTACATCATTTAGACTCTAGACAAACTGACTTGGAATAGGAGTAGCACTTACCTCGATTGTGTCGGCCACGGAGGCAAGCAATTCGGGATTCGCTAATCCCCAGACAATGCCGAGGAGAGAATTCATCCACTCAACCGATTCCGGGATGAGGTTGATAACAGCTGTTTCACCTCTCTTCTGCTCACTTGACCATTCTATATCGCGGCCTCGGCGAACCAGATCGTGCATCCACAAGTAAACGGCGGACGAAACGCCAAAAGCTAGAGGGATGATGCCAAGCAGCCGACCCCCGAATAGACCACCGAAATATATGATAGCGAAGAAGATGCAAACACATAGTATAGTTGCACGCCGCTCGATGACGGCGTACATGGGCTCATAGCTCACAGACGGGGTTGGATGAAATAAGACATTGGTCTTCTCGCCGTGGATGGGGACGTCCGACGTTGCGCCTGTGGCAATGGGGTCAGGAGGCGAGGTGATATCCTGGATCTTGCGATACGTCTCCCCAGACTGGGTGTGCTGAGTCTTGACAGGGGTAGGTTTTCCCAAGTTCGCATTCGGCACGGAAATCTGCGCTCGTCAGACATTATCTGTCTTATGAACCTACACGGTAACTCACATGAGGATCCCGAACCGCGGCTTTGAAGCTAGTCTTGGCGTCGTCGATCTGGACCTCCCTACCAGTGACAGGATCAGTCACGACGCGACCGTGGCCGGCCAAGTGCCCCTTTCCTGGCTCATGCTCCTTTATCTCCTTATTCTTTCTGTTTGCCTTCAGCTCGGCGTCGATCTTAGCGTCGCGCTCTTTCTTGTCCTTGTCGAGCTCCGCTGCGAACTCTTTGATGTTCGGGATCCGGTTCTGGCCTGAGTAGTAGCCCCGGCGCGGGTAGTGATGTTCTGTTTCTGCTGACATTGTGGCGGATTAGACCCTCAGTAATGATGAAATAATTTATAGAAGCCCGACTGCATCCCCGGGATGATAGTCGACTTATAGGATATCCTGCGTGCGTAGTCTTGTCCGGTCCTCGTCCTCGCAAGAAGTGATAAAGAGAAAGAGAGCTTCTAGCTTCTGCAGAGCTAGATAGCTCCAGCTTCTTGTACAGGAAGAAACCGGAACAAGATGAAACAAGGTAAGTCAAGCGAAAGGGTGTAAGTCAAGGTGTAAGTCGGTATATTAAATATCTATCACTGATACAGAGAGAAAAAAGAGAGGATCGAGGTCTAGAGGGAGGAGACTACAAAACCTATAAACCATCAGATCGCAGGAAATATCCAAGACAGAAGACCCTTTGTGCGCAACCGCGCATATATACCATCTGCCTGCCTCCGTCATCAGGGACGTTCTTGTGTCGCCCTCGCTCATCATTCCCAGGACTTACCCCGGATATATCAATGACGTCAGTGCAGGACCGTGTGAAAAGGAACAACAGACAGTGAAGTTAGTCATCGGCGACCAATCATAGCCATCAAAGAAATGGGGCTTGTCTTGCTATCTCCAAGCTTCCCGTCACACTTCACTTTGCAAGAAGAATACTCATCACGACCGAGTCCCAGACATGAGATGGCACAGCGTGATGGTTGACGCAAACTTGTTCGCCTGCGCAGGGGAGGGCAGATGTAGGTCATTATACAGTTCTTACGTCACGGGTGTGCGACAGTCGTGTTCAGCCACTCATGCTGTATACCCTTCGCTTATCGGATCTCCTCCCTGCTGACCGCGGTCTGTTCGATCGAGGCCGGGATCGGGCTAAGCAATACTTCATGGGACACGGCAGGTTTAATGCCCGCAGAAGCTTGTTGATGAGCTTTATATGGCGGAGGCGAGCAGGCGGTGTTTTCGGTGAGTTGAGTGGGCATTGCAGACCTGGAGGGACCGGTCGGAGTTGTGAACTGTGAAACATGAGTTGAGATGTTGTGAGACGAGATGTGAGCATCGGGGATCCGAGTTGAGACTATGATCATGCCGGCCAGTCGAATGGTCTCAACACCAAACCGAGTCACGGGCACAATTCACCGATATCAAGCAAATGCCTACTCACAGACCAGCTCACACAAACGCGACATCAGAGATGAGAATATTTCACATTCCTCATTCATACCCTCATTCAGGTTCGTTATGTTACCTATTGAAAAGCCTCAATTAACACAGAAGACCATATCGATATCGCAGCATGCCGATGTTGAATCAATCAGACATCCATGGCAATGCTATATCCCTACTCCGGTAACCAAATCCATGAAAAAACTCCATCAAAATCAAACCAAGCACAACGCTGCCTTGCTTTTCTTGCGCCTTGCGGTCGATATGAGTGTAGAAAAAACATCGGCTATCAAGGATGATTCCCTGAATCATCTCAAGACTTCCTCTCCGCTCCCCATCCCATGGGAGTCAATGTCATGTCGTCGAAGCCAGCTCACCCTCCACTGGGTCAACACACATCCTATTCGCAAAAGGCGTATCCGGTGTTTTTACTTCGGATGTCATAGCCCGTGATGCCTTCGGCGTAGAGAGCTCATCCGCCGCAGCGCGTAGTGCCGCCATCGCACCGCTCTCATTCTCATCTTCTTCCTTGCCGATGGTCCAGACCCACTTCCTCTTCTTCTCCTTTCTCTTCCGCTTCCGGATGCCGTCTAACCTAGGTGACGGGATCACCGATGTCTTTGTCGCGAGACTCGTCATCCGTCTCCGCATGTCCTCGAATGGACCGGGTGTCTGTCCACCGTCCCGCGTTGTCTCGTCTTCACCGGAACACGTTGGCGTAAGATCCAGCATCATGTCCGAGTCTTCAAGGACTGGTGAAGGCGTGTAGGGTGAGGCATCCTCGGTGAGCAAGTCGATGTGCGACTTTGTGTACTTCTCCGTCGTGATCGTCTGTGTCAGGGGCGAGTCGTAGCCCACCCGTCTCTCCACCTTCTCCTGTGTTCGCGTGGTTTGCTGTAAGGGCGAGTTGCGCAATATACTGTGCAGAGCTCTGTTGTGGCTGTACGGTGCCCGGATGTCCGAGCCATGACTGGTATAGCTGATCCGGCAGCGCGACTGCGCTATTGTTGCTGTCGGCGATGACGGTACTGAGTGGTTCTTCACATCGCTGGCGTTGAATGTGAAGATCTTGCGTCCTGGGTCCACAGTCCCTGCTGATAGTGGCGGGGTTGGCGTCATGGTGCTGGGGAACACGACTTCCATCTTTTGAGGTGACGATAAGACGTTTGCCGTCAACGGTGAACCTGGCGCCGCGGCGGTTGGTGTTTGGCCTGCTTGGTGCCGGGATGTGTCCAACTCCAGTGGTTGCTGCAGCCTTATCGCCGTCAACGGGGTGCTCTGAGTGACAGGCGTCGACCTCTCTATGGCGGTGACATAGATGTTCGACAAGGTGTTGAAGGCCGTGGGCGACTTTGGGTCGTTACTATTGAAGTAGTTCCTGGTCCGGATGGCCGGTCCATGTGTAGGCTTGGTCTGGAGAGACAGCCGCGGACGCGGCATTCTAGGCTGAACAGGTCCAGTCATATTTCTTTTTCTCGTTCTGAGATCGGTGCGACTACCCTTGACCAATCCTGGCTCTTGAACACGGTTAGGTTTGCAGATCAATATCTGGGCGTTGATGGCGGCTATATAGGACGTGAAGCCACCCCTCAAAATTGTACAGTCAACAGACTTGTCTTCCTGTTTGACTCCAACGTCGCAGGGACCCAACTCTGAACGGAGATGAAGGCGAAGTCCAGTAAGCAGAAGGAAGCAACCACTATACAGCGTGATGTGGTAGGTAGTAGTAATATTAGGTAGGGTCGAATATCCAGATGGCAGGAAGAGTAACCCGAACAACTGGGAAGGGAGGAAAAGATAGGTAGTGTCGATCCCTCTCGTACGAGACGAGATGACTAGGAATTATGTAAACGGGGCAGTGAAGGATGATCCGAAGAAAACGTACGAGTAGATAGATAGGAACTCGGACCGAGAGGGGTGGAGGGGAAAAGGATCAAGAGAGAGAGAGGAGAGAGACGAGAAAGAAACCCCAGGGATTGGGCGTTCCGGAGCAGGGTGCCTATTATTGAGTCCGGGGCATGACGAATCGCGAGACCGGATTAGACCCTGATGAATCCACGCCTGTGGGAAGTGGGTCGTTGATGGAGATGTTGGGTCCGCGGGACTGGCTACCTATAAAAAGAGCACAAGGCAAAACCCAGAGAAAAGGGAAAAGAGGAAGAAAGAGGGACGGGGAGAAAAGAGAGGAAAAATGGGAAAGGGCGCAAGCGCCGAGCGATCCTGGTCGTGATGTGCAACCCTACCTACAGTAAGTCAGTGCTCCCCCAGCCAATAGGTGCGATACCAGCGACGTCGGCTAACCGGGCTCACCGCGTGTGCGGTCGTCTAATCCAACAGGCTTACAACAGTTTTGCTGTGCAGCACTTCTTCGTCGTCTTGCTTCTTTATGGGGATCTATTTATTTTATCTACATAACGACCCTACCCATTATTACCGAAGTGATCCAGTCAGATGGTCGCATTCCCCCGCACTTTGGGGAGGGTCGAAACCAGGTCACGTCCGTTTTGCGGTGTATGAAAGGGCGCAAGTATACGCTGGCCAAGATCCTCACATATTAGGTAGGTAGTGTATACATACATAGATAGCAGTCGAGGCGTGTTGTGAAGCCAACGCACGCAAACCTATCGGGTAACGTTGCGTATTTGACTCACTCTGTCAGTCACTCACTCACCTTCACATGACATAAATAGACGTACGATAGAAGGGAGGGCAGAAAACGAATGAAGAAACTCTGGCACGCCATCTGTTGTCGACGAGATAGCCGCCCCGCGGCTACCGGCCCTCTCCTGTTCATCCTTCGTCCCCCCCCTCTTCGCTCGAGTCTTGTGTGTCTCGCCGAGCCAAGATATCGCCACCGGACTTCGCTAGAACGAGCTTCTAGCTCGCGGAGAAAGAATACTGATTTAGAAACCGGACGGACAGACAGACATACTATTTAGCTAGTGGCTTGGAGAAGAAGAATCGTGTCAAGACTCAGTGTCAGCTCCCTCCCCTTTGCCTGCCGACTCGCGCCAACTATATCGTACGAAATACCGAAGGCCCAACAAAAAGACGCAAAAATCACCAACCCAGTATGGGAGATCATTACCGAGACTAATAATCACCGACGAGACATCGCTGAAGTTAAAACAAAAAAGCCAGCTCAGGAATGTCAAAGCAGCTGAACCCCGAAAGAATACCGCACATCACGAACACAATGCAAAAAAGACGACCCGAAAGAAACCCGACCCAATCTCCAGTTTTCTGTGCCTTCCTTTCCTTCTTGGTGGAACCAACCGGCATCGAGTGGAGTTTGTAATGCTAAAAATAGACGGCCACAGTGTGTATCTGTGGGTCTGTGACAGACACTGTGAATTCATCGAAAATCTTAAGATGGGGGAAAGCGCGCTCTTGTTGCCACAACAAACCTTTTTTCACCCACGAATTCCGAGACCGTTCGAATTCGGACATTTTAATTCCGAATGTGTTCTGTTGAGATACGTACGGATTACCCTTTTTTCTAATCTGTATGAGGTGTTCGCGTCTGACCTCATCGCGGCGCGGGATACTCGAAAAGTCCGGTTCGTTCATCGCCACTGAGAGGATGGGAGGTTCTCTCTAGGTGACGGATTGTAATCCTCCAACAGGTCGGCATACTACCTACGGTACCGACCTACCGAGGCATGCACCCTCGAGTTATCTACGGATTACCTATCGTGTGGAAGAGACGGGAAGTATGAATGGAGGAAGCAAAGAAACATCTCAGCCACATGCAATTACGTGGCGGGCTTCGTGGCGCAAGACGAGCTGATGATGGGGTGCATTCCTGAACGCGCCTTGACGTGTCGGTAGGAGATTTTTCGCTTGTTGGTGTTATTAGTGGGAGGTTGCCCGCTGGGCATTGGGGCTGAGGATGAGGAGGACTCGCTTGTTGTGAGGCAACGTCGTGAGAGCGAGTGCTGTCTGTCATCTTTCATAGCCATGACGCGTAACACGCAGATGGCGAATACGAGGCAGACAGGTGGCGACGACGCGTTTTCTTTCGTGGTCGTAGGTATGTATAGCTGGGCTTGAGACAGATAGCTGAGATACTACAGCTTCTGACGGTGGGCGACTATGACTTCCCGAGTATTGTTGTAGACGCGGATATCGACAGGCAAGGGTAACACCATCTTCAGCCGTGCTTCGTATCATCAGCTCTCCACGTCCGGGCCCGGACGCTTCGAGCGACGGGCATGGCATGAACCACGAACCCAACCCGCAGGATATAAACCGCAGATGAAACGACGACCATACTGAACGTAGACTAGTAGCGTGCGCGCAGTCTAGGCAGTACTGAGTTAAAGATGGACGTTGTCTGCATCTGTGGACGTTGGTATGTAGTCAGCGCGATCCCCCATCTGCTGACAAGACGTGCCGTGCGTATCTAGATCTGAAAATAGGCCTCGCACTTGTGTATTCCTGGTATGGTATGTAGGCAGCTAGATGTAGGTGCTGGAGTGGAACGCATCGAAGCTGTGTCTCACCGTCTTGCGCGTCGTACACCGACCGACCGACCGACCGTGCTATGTGATACTGACTCGATCAGTGTTGAGCTGCAGCTAGTCGGCGATGGACAAGGACAAGGCGGAATAGGTACCGCCTGTGCGTGGACCGTTCTGCTTGGTGGCAGGTAGCCAGGCTGGGTCTAGCACCGCAATGTCATCAGGCGTGGGACAAGAAGCTGAGCGCGTCCGAATTCGACGATCTGGCGCGACGTGTCGACGTAGGACCCTCGTGATATGTTCTGAGAAATAACTTCACGCATCACAGAGATGAACGTTCGACACGACCCTCCTCGGCTGTGTCATGCGTCGTCCTCGAATATCTCCTATTCATCAGCGAATGCGGCATGGTAGACTTCATCCGCTGCCGGGCGCGGGGATTATACCGTCCAGCAAGACCACATGGGATGAATACTGTTGACGATGGACGAAATTTGTACAGACGGTCCTCGCCTGTGATTGAGTGCCTCGTCCTCACGTTGAGATACGAAGATATATTTCATGCACAGAACTGAACCCACGATCACGATCAAGAAAAATCATATTAGTATCATTCCCAAGATAATCACGGCATCCAAATCCCTGCATCTGCATCTCCCTATCTCGGCGCGCGCTCGTGAGCGGCTCACGAACGAATCAATTCTTCCTGGCGCTCATGATCTGATTTCGCTTACCAGATTGATAAGACAACAGACCAGGAAAGGAAACAAGTTCACGTTACAGTCTCACATGAAAACCATTGGCTAACAGACGAATTCTTGTATTTCCATTCATGCCGTTCACAGCATGCGAAGTAAAAGTGTGTGAATTCATCACGGAAAGCTATCTCTACGGCCTTGAAGCCATTCCTATAGCACATCATTGCTCGTCCGTTATCATACCGAAAAGCACTATTCGTTGGGTATATTCGAGCCCATATCTGCAAAGTAAGGGGGACATGACATGAAGGGGTTCTCATCAACCTGTAGAGTAGGACAAAACAGTCCTCTACAGATCTCATGGTTTCCCTCTCTTCTTTTTTGTCCCTGCGCATCGCACCGCCTTCCATGCCGTGTATCCATCAAAAAAAAACAGCAATCCTTGAACTCCAGCATAATCCGGCAAACAGAACCTTCGCAGCAGCAGCAAGCAGCTATGCCCCTGTTTATATCTCTCTCTTTCATGATGCGAATTGGGTATAAGGTATAGTAGGTAAGTAAAAGCGAGAAAAACGAAAAGGGAGTTGATACCTAATGGTTTAGGATTTCAACTTTTCGTTTCCGTTTATCAATGTTTCGAGCCACTCTCCCGCGAGGAGAAGCATAGTGCTCTTGCTATATCCGCCATTCTGTAGGTTGGGTACGATGAAGGTAAGGTCTTCGAACCCTTCCTTGATGGCGCCACGTCTCTTCTGCTCGCTCCGGATGTGGTTCTCCCTCTTTTGCGCGTCTGTCAGGTTCTCGCGCGGCGGCTTAGGTTGACTGGGTGCTGACTTGCGTCGCTTGCCAGCGGACTCTGGTATCTCTGATGACAACTCGGGTATTCCATTCAGGTCACCTTTTGATTTGCGCTTTCGCGCTGCGGTTCTTGTGGGTATAGGGGCAGTATAGTCCCCATCCTCCTCTACGTCTATTCTGGCTTTACTGACACGGCGCCTCTTAGAAGCCGTCAATGCGTCACCTTCCTCCCGGGTATTGCCGTTTGTTTGCTCGTGGAAAGCTTGTGCGACGGACTCTGCGGCTGTCGGGCTGGAGGCCCGAGTATTCGCGCTACTATTGTTGATTCTCAAGGCCTCCTTCACTGTCGCCATCCTTTTCTTCTCAAGGGCTTCGCTCGACTCATGCGCTGGAGGCATATAACCCTGGCCCCGGGCAAAAAGACCATCTGATCCCCACTGTAAGGGCTGGGGTTCCGCATGGCGTTGAGTAGTGGGCTCGTGGGTTCCGAAGATCATATCAGTGAATAATGTATCGGCTTCGTTCGATCGCGACATTCGGATATCATCAGGATGGATTTGCATACGTTGCGAGCGTGGAACGAAAGGTGCTTGGGTTCTCGGAGCTTGTGGGTTCGGTGGTTGGTGATATGCGTTCAGACTGTTCGTGCGACCCGCGTGGATGTTCTGTTGACCCGAATGATGTAATGTAGTCAGAACGGCGGCGATATCTGCGTGCGCATCTTGATCAGACGGTATAGAATAGTCTCGTCGGTCTGGGAGAGGCGGAAAGGTCTGTTGATGGGGCGAATGTGACGCTGGCCGGAGCTGTTGGAGCTGTTGTAGTTGCTGTTGCTGCTGTTGTGTTTGCTGCGACTGGTGTTGGTGTGGTGGAAGCGGGCGTGACATGGGATGATGCGGCTGATGCATCGCGGTTTGTCCAAACGTAAACATATCTGGTAAGTTGACAGGAGGCTCCCCAGTGACGGCGGCAGTGACTGGATCTAGCGGAGGCTGCGGTCCGTATGATGTTGAGTGACCGACCAAGTTGGGCGCAACCTGGCCGATCCACTGATCGCTGAAGTTGAGGCCCTCGCCATATGACAGGTTGTACTCGTTTGTCTCCATGCCGTGAAAGAAGTTTCCGAGCAGGCTGCTGTCGTTGGGATCCAGGATCGGATCACCGCGAGGTGGTGGTGGTCTTTTGAGGGCCTCATCTGAGACGTAGTCTGTCACGGCAACCCGTTCGCATTAGCTCCTCGCTCTGGAATGAGGATGATCGGGATTCGCGACGTCAGAGATCGCACGCAAAGCAAAGCGACTTACACCCAAAGGGCAGGTCTGCCGAATCTAAATAAGAACCCATCTTGGGACGGCGCACACACGTGGCGGTCATGAGTACTTCATATTTCAGCGAGGCCGTACTCGAGAGCAAAAGAATGTTGTACCGGCAGCGTGATGTGATGTTTGGACGGTGGTAAAATAGTTGCAGATGGTAGGTAAGCTATCAAAAATGCACAGCAGGTAAATCCGGATGACACCTCCCGACATGTGGACTCGCACCTGCCTGGGCAATCCGCTCCTGCCATGCTGTAGCCGCTAGCAGCCGGCGCTTCCAGGGAGCGTAGCACTGAGGGGGCCCCGGACCCCTCGCAACTTACAGGTGCACGCGTGCTAGAATTACAGGACCATTACAAATGCGTGCATTAACCTGAGTACTTTGAAGCAACCTCGACAAGTATGTTATCCACACGTTGTAGTAAGTACTTACCAAGTACCCAGCTTTGCCGGCTGTTCTCCGGTGAATTCTAGCAATATTTACCCGAATTGCAGTGCTGACTAGCAGCGGCAGGACCCACTTTACCTGCTCCAGTTCGCCGGAGGTCATGGCAACACTTCCTCGCCGTTCGCCGAACATCCACGGAATACTCGTACAAGCAAGATGCGTGTCAGACAAAGCCTCCTCCTTGGTGAATGGCCAAACGGCTCTGATCCAATCGCTATGGGCCGAGCCAGTAGTGAGTGCATTTGCGACCGACCAGATCTACAGACTACACCATGCCGTAGCGGTGGGTGACTCTGACGTTGCCTGCTCTGCCTACGGACGACACTCCATATCAAGGCTACAGCCGGAACAACATGTCTGAGCCAAGAATGCCGTCAATGTCACCAAGCCTTCGGTTCGGCGTGTCTATTCGGACTGCCTTGCATGCCAGAAAGCTCGCCGCAGAGGTAATTGCGTTGTCGACTACAATGCGCCTGTCGACGGTAACCAGATCTGTGACGATGTGCCTCGTGCAATGGCTGAATCCTGGTGAAGTTGGTATGACAGAAACTTCCACGATCAGTCGGGCGAGAATATGACTGAGTCAACCCAATTCCAGGATTCACTTTTGCGGTAGTGCTCTTACAGGCGCCCTGGAATCAGTCCGAGCGAGTCGACCAGTCCAACCCGGAGTCCCATCCGCCACAGGGGGCATAAAGAGTCATCGAGACCTGCATCCCCAGGCTTGGCTCTGTGCAGAGCACCCTTCTTGGGCAAACGCCCGACAGCAGGGCGTTTTACTACACCAAGCCTTAATTTTTCAGGTTTTTCTATGGCTCCTTTACCTATGGGCACTCAGGAGGCGCAATTCCCTTCACCTCCTGTGGTAGCATTCAGAAACGAATTAGGTGTTGATCGACAATTGCCCTCATTAAGGGGACCTGTCATCTTTTCCAATTCATGATGGGGGTTTGGAATCATCAAGCGACATTGGTGGGAAGCCCTCGATTTCTTGAAAAGAAGGAGTATGACTGGGTTCAACCGAGGCAATGGCGTTTGACGATTTTTTCACTCGTTTCTCTACGGCCCGATTAGTAGTCCGTGGTTCATGACATGTCCAATTGTTTCAAAGCCCTCCCTAAGCGCGACGACATGGGCTTACCCCCCGGTATGTGTAGTTTGTCGAGATACCTTGTACTAACATCCAACCAATCCATGCCTGACACGACACGAGATGATTGATTTTATTGATCAATAACGACTCTGGACAACCTATACAGCCATGGTTCCTAGGGAAGTGTCTTCTGGTTTGTGACGGAGCGCGAATGGTCGACACCCCCTTCTCTTATATCCTCCATCGCAGCCTTGTCACCCCTGCGCAGGTAGCCTCCAAGTCGGTTATAGGTTCAGCTCCGGCTTGTGCTCCTTACAGCATGCACTATCAGGCCTTCCACTTTCAGTGCTGCTGGAAATGTAGCGGCATAGCAGCATCTCGGAATTTCCCACCGAATCCGCACACTAGAAAGGCTTTAGAGGGAGGTGCCTGCGCTCCTCCGTCTAAGATTCGAGCCAGGGGGCCAATATAGCCATCAGCGCACTGATTGCAAAGAGCTTTCCCTGTGGAAAAGCTGGTCCGCCAAATTCAGGGTCAACGCCCATGGTCTGTGGTGGGAGTATTGACAAAAGACCCGCGATCCAGTAGATGGAACCCGTGAGGGATGCCACCCTCAAGTACTCGCGACGAAACGCTGGCGTTGGGGCTTCTCGCCATGTGTAGAATAGCGTTATGCCACTGAGTATCATGGCCAAGAAAATGGTTTGAGCGTTATGGAACCTAGAGTCATCGTGTTGTCGGTCAGCACTTAACCAGTCTCACGAATCTAGTGAGTTTTGAAGACTGCCCGCACTAAAGCTCAGAGAGCAAAGCTAGCAGCTTTGAATTCGACCGAGATGAGGGTACACGAAAAGGGAGATGAGGAGTTCTCACTTAGCATGCGGAGGCCAATTAGGATTGAACAAATGCGTTACACTGAAGAAGTCTGCGATGAGGCTGCCGACCGTCATGACAACGGCATCCACGGTAAGGATAACACGGCCAATCATGGTTAAGTCATTCAACCACGAGGATGACAGATAGAGGCGTTCGAGTTGAGATTGCTCATACACTAGGCAACGCAAGAGGTAAGGAATGAAAAGATGGAGCGATCCTACTGAGGACGGAGGAGTTCTTATCCTGTGTGCCGTGCACGGGAGTACGGAATACTCTGCGGCACGTAGGCACACGACATCATATCTGTCTAACCCAGGCAATCCCGGTCTCAATCTATTCTTCGGTCTGCATTGGCTCCGGATAACTGCCATGTCTTAGGTACCTAATCAAGCACGGGCATTTCAACTCTATCCAACTCTCACGACGAACACTACCGGGTCTTTATCAGGTCCGCCATTACCAGCTCTCCTATTGAAGAGAACGTACTGCAGTATGTCCCATTTGTACTCGAACAACTTGGCCGGACTGGTGCCTCCGATTATACGATTATGAGCACATGAGAAACAGTTACATGATGACATGTCCAAGGCATGCATCAATGACGCGTGCTGTTGCGAGACATTTCTTGTCACGCACTGGACTCGGGAACACCTACGAAGCTATCTACTAGTCATCAGGACCCAAGATCCTGTCCTTGGGTCAGGAACTGCCTCAAAACCATGAGTCCTTATTACCTAGAAGGGTTCAGGCACTAGGGGGAACACGCCAGAACCTGCACCGAAAACGATGGAATTGCGCCGCTTCCGGATTATATGGAAAAGTGGCTGGCTGGCTTGACTCACATGGCGAACTGCTTTGACCTGGGTTCTCTTCGACTTACACCTCACTTTCCATCGCTTCGTCAAAGGATATGATGATACCAAAACCTATTCATGGCGTTGGCCACTATGGTGGATTAGAACGCTGTCTGTTGCTCTGTTGTGGAGGGGCACGCACAATTGAGAGCCTTCAGATGTCGAATGAGCTGGTTAACGGTACAGATCGTGTTTGTCGCCGACTGGAAGATCACGAGATTCGAACCACTTACTGGCCCCAAGCCACCACCGAATTCAGCTGGCCTGACACCTTTTCTTTTCAGCGCTAGGAGCTTCTTGAGCCGAATCACTGATTCCACGCGATTGCTACGCTTCTTTGGCCAGCATCATCATCGGGGGCAAGACGGGTTGCTTGCTACTCGATTTGAACTCTACGGAGGATTATCTGCATTCAGTCGCTTTTAAGGAGAGCATATCTTCGAGTAACAGGACCTCCTGAGCCAAACCACCAAGTTACCCTGGTCACCATCGTATTATTGCATGATGCCGAGCTCCCCTCCCTTTGTTACTCTATCTTGGACATGAAACAGGGACCATGCAGGAAGCAACTTGGTTATGACTCTGAATAACCCCGATTCTCCGGCGGTTTTTCTATGTCGGCGAAGCATTAGAATGAACTGAGGGGTTCACCGGCGGCATGCGCTTTACCGCCGTGCATTTCTCGGCCACATTTGTTTGCCGGTCCGCCTGGTCCACGATGCCGAGTACATGAAAATGATGGCGAGTTATCACACCATCTGCCCGGTAAGTATCATGGTTAAGTTCTGCATATGTGGTGTCTATGAACCACCACGTGATGATATCGCCGGTACATTTGTCGTATGCGTGAAGAGTAATATAATAGGAATATGCATAACGAGTTTGTATCTTCGGAGAGTACCCACAGCTGCAACAACAATGTCCAGTCAGTGTAAGTTGTATTCCACAGCTAACTGAATAAGAACAATAGGGAGCTCATAGGGCAAGACAATGCCCACTTGCCATGACGTAAGTACTGGGTTAACACTCGCGTTGATTCAAAGAGAGCTTCTGATCGTCGCTTGTCTCTCCATGCTTGAAAACATACGGAACATTATGAGTTCAACCTCCGTTACTAATGGTAACCATACATTTTATGGCTTCATAATTTGCCTTATTCAACGGATACCGTCTTCCGCGATCGCGCATCTGCAGGATTGAATGCTACGAAATACAGATTACGAGTACTTGCCGAGACCCACCCGCTCGGAACTGCATATTAACATGTGAAACCCGGCGACTAGGAACGCCGCGATTAACGAAACAACTCCAGCAAAAGAGCCGGCCTGTTTCGAATCCTAAAAAAAATCTCATTGGGCTTGGAGGGTTTTCTGTCTCTTGTTTGTCACACCTTTCAACTAAAAATATCCAAAAAAATATCAACCTGGTGGACTAGTTATTGACAACTCGGAGACCATTTCAACTCTTGGCAACACTTATTTGCGCTACATGCACGCTGAACAAGACGCGACGGTCACAGATGCGCGCACCACGCGCCCATTATCGTGGAGGGCACCCGTGAGTGAGCGAACGACCGAACGACCGATAATAACAGATGACGTCGTCCACTCCCCTTCTCGAGCGGCTGCAGGCCCAGAAAACACGACTGGATAAGCACATCCCGCCCGTCTTACGGCCTGTGATCCGCGCCTACGTCCTGGGGTATGCGTCGGCCGTCGCGCCCAGGGTCCTGACCCTGATTCTGCAACGTTATGGGGTGAGACGAGCGCGCAACCGCAGCAAGGGTGCGCAGTCGGACGACCCCGACAGGAGAAGCAAACGCTCCGAGTCGTTCGTCGCATCCCTGTGTCGCATCCTGCTGGGGGGACTTGATCCGAAGCGATTCCCGACGTTTTGTGCCGCGCTGGTTGGTGGGACGACGCTTTTTGATGTAAGATGATTTCATTCGCTTCTCGGCATTCATGGCGATAACCAGGAACACTACTGGATGGACTGCGACTCTAACACGGATCTTCCTTCGTTATAAACAGGTGCTTATAATAAGACTTATCAATCGCTTAAAAGTTCAGCTATCGGACATAGCCAGGCGGAGGTAAGAGTGAACTGCATGAATCATTCATGCGCCAAGTCATGCTCCTCTCGTTATCGCTTCACTCAGAGTCGCATCTAACGTGCCACAAGACTCTCCATATGGATCTCCTCCTTTATTGCCGGCTGGCTAAGCCTGCGACTCCTCCAATCGAAGAAAACCAGTGCCTTCACTGAAACGAAAACCATCGACGGCAAGCAAGAGACCACATGGTACGCCGGACGAACCCTCGACCTAACCCTCTTCGCCGCAACCCGTGCCCTCGATGCTGTCGTCAGCGCGGTCTGGTCGCGCCGACGAAAACATCGCATCGCAAACGGTCAATGGTCACGAGTAAGACCCCTTTTCATCCATCTCCATAAACCCCATCTAACAACACCCAGCTTGACAAAACCCTCTCCAAACTAATCGACCCCTCCGTCTTCGCCACCTCCTGCGCCCTCATAATGTGGGCCTGGTTCTACACGCCCACATCCCTTCCCCCCTCCTACACGAAATGGATCTCCTCCGCAGCAGCCGTCGACCCACGCCTCATCGAGGCTCTCCGCCGCTGCCAAACCGGCACCCTCCTCTACGGCCACGAAACAGGCCAAGCATCCCTCCTACAACCCATGTGCGCCGAATACCGCTGGCCCCCCGAATGGGGGCGACCCCGCCACCACGATCCCCATCCCCTGCGAAATGGTGCACATGGGCGTCGGCCCGTCCTGCGAACGGCACGCGCTCTCGCGCTTCGCGCGCTCGTTTCGGTGGGCGCTGCTCACGTACCTCCCGCTGAATATCCTCGCCAGACGGAAAAATTTGCCCGGACTGAAACGCGCGGTTGGATCCGCTGTGCGCTCGTCGTCGTTCTTGGCGCTGTTCATCACGTTGTTTTATTACGGTGTTTGTCTTGCGCGGACGAGGCTTGGTCCGCGCATCCTGGGGAAAGATGTCGCTGCAAGACAGGCGATTGATTCGGGGGTGTGTGTTGGCGCGGGCTGTTTCCTCTGCGGATGGAGTATTCTCGCCGAGGCAGCGGGGAGACGGAAGGATATGGCGCTGTTTGTGGCGCCGAGGGCGCTTGCGACGGTTTTGCCGAGACGGTATGCGAAGGGAAAGGAGTGGAGGGAGACGTTTGTTTTTGCGCTCAGTGCGGCCGTGGTGTTTACGTGTGTGAGGGAGAATCCGAAACGGGTGAGGGGCGTGTTGGGGAGTGTGCTTGGGAGTGTGATGAGGACTTGATTCCTGTAAAAGGGATATACGTGTATGAGAGACCTGGCGAGTAGAAAGGGGCTACGTACAGCATCACGATCATGGCGGACAAATCTATTCAAGACTACGATATATACGACCGACTACATCCTCGTCACCTTCAACACGAAGCTCTGATAATCACTATTCGGCCACGGCAAGCTCAATCCCGTATTCATGAGCGTCGAACCCGAGTACACGGCCTCGAATCCGTCGCCCGTGACCTGGTACTTCGCATTCGCATCCAAACCACGCAATTTCAACGGCGGCGCCAACGGCTTCGCGACAGAGCGCACCTGGAACGCGAACAGCACGCCCGCACTCGCATCCGGCAGCGCAAACATGGCCGTGGGCCAATTCGAGTTCTCGGGGAGTGCGAGCCGGTAGAAATCGCCCTTGATAACCAGGGGATTGATCTCCTGCTGCCGGGCCACAAGACCCGGGATCGCAGCGCGATCCTCAGGGGTCAAATTCTTCGGATCGAGTTCAAGACCAAACGAACCGCACATACTCGCGACGGCGGCGCGGAAACTCAGGGGCGTGGTCCGCCCGACTTGGCCGTTCGGCACGGCGCTGACGTGACAACCCATCGCGGACGGCGGGAACGAGTAGGATGTCCCGAATTGGATGGATAAGCGATCGAGGCCGTCCGTGTTATCCGACGTCCAGCTCTGCGGCCAGTAGTGCAGGAGTCCCGCGTCGAAGCGTCCGCCGCCCGAGGCGCAGCCTTCCCAGAGGATGTGCGGGTGTGCGGTTGTCAGGACGTCGATGACGCGGTACATGCCGAGCATGTAGGCGTAGTTGGCTGCGGGTGAGGACAGCTCGTGTTGCCCGCGGTTGTTGTCCCATTTTATGTATTGGATGTTTGTTGTTGCGAGGATCTTTTCGAGGGTGGCGATGATGTAGTCCTGGACCTCGGGCAGTCCAAGGTTGAGGACGAGTTGGTTGCGCACGAGTGTGCGGTTGTGCGTGCCTGCGTGGAGCATCCAGTCTGGATGTGCCTTGTACAGGTCGGAGTTGGGATTCACCATCTCGGGCTCGAACCAGAGGCCGAAAGCCATTTTTGCGGCGGTGTTGGCGATGGGGATGCTGTTGACTTCGTCGATGTAGGGGGCGAGGCCGTCGGGGAATTTCTTGGGTTGCGCGGTCCAGTCGCCGAGGCCCTCGGAGTCGTCGTCGCGCGGGTAGTCAGTGCCGAACCAGCCGTCGTCGTTCACGAAGAGTGCGCAGCCGAGATCTGCGGCTTCTTGCGCGAGCTCGACCATGGAGGTCTGGTTGTAGTTGAAGCCGAGTCCTTCCCAGGAGTTCAGGAGGGGTGGACGCGTCTCCCAGGTGTGGTTTGAGCGCGAGAGTTGGTTTTTGTAGAGGGAGTGCAGCGATTGTGACATTCCGTTGAAGCCGTTGCCGGAGTAGACGGATACGACCTCGGGCGAGATGAATGTGTCGCCGGGCTTCAGGGGCCATGAGAGGTGCAGGGGGTTTAGGCCCAGAAGGACGCGCACCCAGCCTGTTGACCAGCGCTCGACGTTGGCCGCAAAGGAACCCGAGTAGATGAGGGAGTAGGCCGTTGCGGATCCCTGTGATTCGGTGGTGCTGGGAGGCGCAAGCGCGAAGAATGCTTTGTGGTAGTGAGAGGAGTAACCAGCCGTTGAGCGGAATCTGCGAGAGTCCAAATATCAGTCGACACTCCAGCAATAGACAACGGGCTGTCAACTTACCCCTGCTCTCCATGTCCAACCGGCCGTCTATTAAGATGCGACTCACTCGCCCAATCACCCCAAAGATCAATCAAATCCAGCTCCTCATTCGGTTCATCAATACTCCAACTACTAGCCCTCAGCACAGTAGCTTCGCTCTTCCCCGTATTCGTGAGCCGGAAACTACGCGCAATCGCATTATGCTGCGGGAAGATGGAGTAATATAGGTCCGCAGAGATATCAGAGTAGGTATCATGCATATGGACAATCAGTGTCGAGACATCGTCCGCGCCACCATATGTAGCAGGCAAACCAGGGAGATCGGGTTTACCGGCTTTCACCTCGTACCCTGTGTATGCGAAGGCGGAGACTGTGTCTCCGGAGGCATGTTGGATGTGGATTGCCGGCGTCCGGAAGTCGCCTCGTCCTGAGTCCGGGAATTCACGGAGGCGGTAGGTGTATGGACCGGACCAGCCGCCCGTGTTGCCGAGGAATTGGGGGACGGCTTCGGCGGCGTAGGCGCCCCAGTGGTCGTGAATGAGGTCGAGGGTTGAGGGGTCGACGTGGAATTGGTATGAGATGCCGGATGAGGAGAGGGAGAAGGAGGGTGTGTCTCCTTCGCTTACAGTGATCCCTGGCGTCAATTGGTGAGAATTGGATGTCAATTGGGTTGAGAATGATACGATGGGGTTGAGGCAGAGCTAGCAAGACGTAAGGGAGTTGAATTGATGCTTACATTTTACTTCCCCTTGAGCGAGTGCCCAAGCTGGGAATAGGCAGAGGGCTAAGGTCCTGCCAGCCATGATGTATTCTACTGTGGTATCCCAAATCGCTTCCAAATTGATGCTTAGGTTGATAGGATATCTATCCTTTGAGGACCACAGCGAGCGTTGGGCCTTGAGTGGAAGCAATCAGAATTGTCCATTCACTCCAACACAAGTGCTTCAAGAGGGCCTCTTCGTAATGAGAGATATGGCAGCCCTTTTCACCGGAACAGGAGACACAAAGGCAGAGTAGAGAAACACACCTCAGCATACAAACCCTGAACATACTCCATCACAGAAAAGTCGCATTATATACCATACCTTCAATACCACGCCGGTATGATCGTCCCGTCTCATCACGGCAACGGCGTCCTTCGTGCGGGGGATCAACAAGCGTTTTTCCGCCGTTCACCGTTCACCGTTCGAGAACAGCAGCTTGGAGAACGTCGATCTTCAGATCGAGTTGCACCGAGATCCCCGCATCACGATGCAAGTGCAGACTTGGGGTACATGCGGAGAGAGGGGATCCTGTTCGGGCCCGTTTCTCCGAATAGCTTCACTCTTTGTGGCGGTGGTTTAACCGATCCAATGGGGCATATGCAGTAAGCAAGATCGCATCTTGTGATGCCGCAGTATGTGCGGAGAGTCACGTTATTGTGTCGACTACTTTTTCACGGTGATGTCAGTTCAGGGGTCATTGTGAAGATGGTGTTTGGGCCAGCGAGTACTCGCCAACGTCAGCGCATCATGGAATGGCATCAATTCAGAAGGCGATTGTCAGGCAATTTGCATGGTAATACAGTAGAAGCAGGAGATATCACAGTTTGATTTGCCCTGATTTCGCAGGAAAGTGGACGTAAACAACAGCAAAGCGATATCAAGATCCGAATATTCAAAACAGATTGATCTTACGATGTGGCACGACAGATTACTCGGAATGAAGCGGAAAAAAAAAATCTCACAGCGTGGCCCTCCAGGTGAACCATTCGCCTCAATTGCAGACCCTAAACCCCTTTTGCGAGACTATTTGGTGAGGTGATATCTCGGTTGGAGGGTTTTGTCGTCGGGATTGGAGATTAGGAGAATAAGAAAAGGGAAGTTCGAAATTTTAAAAAAGAGAGAGCATTGATAAGACCAAGGGGATGGGAAATATGTCTGACTAGACTCGTTGCAGGCATGGCCCCTCGTTCCCTAATCGCCGCCTAAGTCCGTTGCATAATGTTGTTGAGTGCACTGATCAGATACTCATCCTGCCCTCAATGCAAGTGTGATTCAAGCCATGTTTGGCTGTACGCGAGGGTGTTAAGCGACATGTGAAAGGTGCCGTCGAAAGAATCAGTTGCAAAAGATGGAAGAAATGGGAGTTGTACGTGGTAGTAAAACGTAACTCCGATGATAAAGACCCCATGGGATGCCTCACCAAAACAGCAACTCGACGATACAACGCCGGAGGATTCGAGGGGCAATTATAGCGGGAGTTGTTGAACCTCCGGTTGGGATAGACGTTTGCGGGTCTGCTCTACGTTTTTAGACTCCCTAGAGAACTATTTTTTTTTTGCTCTCCCTCCCTATATTAGCTGCATGATGAGCCATGACTAGGGGGCCTGAAGTTCAGACATGGGCGATGATAGCTTGGCGTCTTGGCCGGATCAAGACTGTTTTTTTTCTCCATGCCTGTCCTCTAAAAGCAGGTACTGCTGGCTAGTCGACGGCTAGTTATCAGTAGGTAAAATGAAATCTGGACAGCGAGGTTTCACGACAAAACGCCGAGATCGTGAGACAGAAGACTCGGGATCGGTATCGTGGGAAGGGGGGACGGGAACACGATGTTACCAGTCAAGTTTTTTTTTCTTTCCCTTTCCCTTTCCCTATCTCCGCGAGTTGTTTCTCACCGCCTGTTGCGTACGATATCGTACTCGTATGCCACCGCACGACACACCGTCTCGATCGCATCCTTTTCAATGGATTTGCGTCGTACTGCTCGTGATGGAAGTGAGATCGACAGCTACGTTCGGGAAGAGAAGAGAAGAAAAAAATATGAGATATCGGACGCCCAGTGTTCCGTAGCTAGTGCATACAGATGCATATCAAGACAGCGCGAATCCCTACCTACCCAAGATACGGAGTCTCCAAGAGATAGTAATCCGTAGCTGGGACCACGTGGTGCCGCCCTTCGCGCGTCCCGGTACCGCAAGATCGTGAATCATGCGACGCAGCGACGGCTTCTCAATAGAATCTCGACGTTGTGCTAACCTCACTAGCCCTTCTCTATTTTTGCTTCCTCAGCAGCGCTAAGTAACGACGTTTTGCGGTGACCATACGATCGGACTTGGGAGTCTTCTCCGATATAGGCAGTATGGCATCGCCTAGTGCGATGCACACGATACTGACAGACTGGGTCTACTATTCTGTAGCTAAGGTGTCAAGTCTGATGGCGGAATCAGGTCGAGATGTTAGTGAACTTGGTAGGTACCTAGGCTAAGGAGTCCGGATTCGACGGAGGAAAGAAAAAAAAAACTTCAAACGGAGGGGAGGAGAAGAGAGACGATGTGTTGCTTCGGGATGCCTCTTGCGGACTAGGGGATCCTTTCTTCGCAATCATGTGGTTCAGCTTGTCAGCTTCGTTGGTGATTGTTAATTGATACCTAGCCGCCATCACGGCATACTAACAGACTTGACACCTTGCCTGGATCCAGCCTAGGACGAGTCTTTCGTTCCCGGGTAAACTGGGAAATTCAGCTGAAAGGCCCTTAGCTTCGCAAGTCATTAAGGATCCTTAAGGACTCGCTACTAATCACAGGCATGGCAAAAATCTTTCTGCGAATAGGCGATCTTACCGATTCGACGTCTCCCCTCCGTCTTGGCGAGTCGACGATGGAGTGGCCGATTGCTCGTCTCCACCTGGCTGCCGTTCTCGAAGCCCATATCGGGCCTCTCATATCGTGATTTTTGCCACACCAGGTTGCCAGCGCGGGAAGGATGTTGATACGGGATGCGACAGAACTGCTCCCTCTTGACATGTTCGTGCATGTTCTTACATGCGAGTACGTACTCGTACATATTCCTGAACTGGCAACCAGAGATAAGTGAAAATATTTTTTATATAACTCATTGGTTAATGCAGGCTCCCCCGTGGGAAGAAACGGGTTGTGAATTGTCTTCGTCGAGTCACAACTGCATACGGATTACACATGTCGGTTTCATCTGGGCAGCATGGGATGAGTTTTCCGTATAAGACTCGTAATATTATTCAATGAGCGTGATTGCAACGCGACCGATCGGCAGTGCATGCATTTACATGCTCGTACAGACGGATAATATGTATGAGTATGTAGACAGAAAGCGAGATAAATACAGTGCCGACAAGAGTCTTCAACTTCGATGATGATGATGACCCCAAGAGAAAGACGAAGACGAGCATGAGCATGAGCATGAGCATGGCCAGTCTGCGTAATCATACTGGTTATTTTCCGGGATTCAGCTGATAGACCCGACTATGGGCGAGATAAGGCACGCTAACAGGATGGATCGACATTTGGACCAGAGCAATAGCCGCCATTCGGTTGTGCTATCAGTTTTTATTTGGGCACTAGTCAGTTGGCCGTGGATTTCTCAGACAGACAATGTTAATTTTGCACGAAAGACGGCCGCAAAGAGGTGTGATTCTGCGGGAGTCGTGAGCTGTACACGTATGTATTGGCAGGTATAGCCCCTTTTACCCCGTTTCTACCAACCGAATATCTGCTCCAATGTCAGCCATACGACACCATCCTAGTGCTAGGCACATACGGCATAATAAATGCAGGTCAAAGGTTGCGGGCTTGTACCTACATAAGAGAGGGAGCCTTCACGTGGGCCCGGTGGTGGCCACTTACTTACTAGCCGGATTCCATGCATGGCATGGAAGACCTATCGTGATGCTTGCCTGCGGTATGTTCGTAGGCATGTTCGGGGGAGGAATTCATAATAAAACCTCACGATACCTAGCCGAGCCAGCCAAGCCCGGCCAACTGCAGCGTCAATCGCCAGCAGAGCGCACCCTCGATTGGGTACGAGCAGGTTACATACATGAAAACATCGTCGACTAATGTACGGTACTTCATACGGCGGGAGAGAAATGTGCTGTTTATGCTGTGCAACTGGTACTTCACGGGGGAATCCAGGGAATTCATTCACTGGGAAGAAGGGAGTGGCAGATGGGATCCGAACAGGTCACAACCCCGACGGATCAGAAACGCCACCATCTCCGCGGCTCTGTCGCCATCAACCCATCATCCCAAGCTATGCCCACACTAGGCATTCCGTACGGGTACGGCTTACCTCTTTGTCCCCTCTCGAAGTCTGCACAGCCTACCCAATCGCCACCGACGCATCGACACACATAGTACAAGGCTACTGGCGAGTAGCCTCTCCCGCTGGACCACTGACACCACCCATCTCGAAGCGTGCCCTCCTCCGTCGGCCCTAGTGTGGTGTCGGCTGCGGTAGCATCTGCTGCGACTGCGACACTAATCCACAGCCTAGAGCGTGAATCCGTGAATCCGCGAATCCCGCCAGGGACCATCCCGTTCTCTTCGACTAATCCGTCGCGTCTCCCTACAGCTTCTTTAGTTACATCGACTACCCAGTAGTTCTCGTAGTCCTGCTCGTGGTGCTGCACTATAACGATCTTCGCCGCCCAATAACCCACTCTCCTGCTTGACTAATAAAAGGGACCGCGTGGCCTGGACCATCTGGGATTCCTCGCGGTGGAGTGCGTGGAGCAGGGCCATTATAATAAGACTGACCCAAGATGTGTCATGGTTACCTGGGCCGCTGGCCGCTCGACCAGGACCTGCTTGTATTCGTACATGCACGACAGGACACGACCTGTTCGGTCTACCTACACACTCCACTACGATTGAGACGTGGGAGTATAGGTATTAGGCGACCCGGTAAGATAGCTTCGTATCCTAGACGGGATGACTGACGGCCCACATGATCCCGTCCCTCCAGTCCAGAAACCGGGCCCTTCACTGTGTTGCCAAGCGGGTTAAATGTGTTAGTCCTCGGCGAGGTCGGACAACCGTCGCTGGAAGTAAGTCGCAGATAGATATCTATCTGGGGAGGGATGTCGATCCGGGACTGGACTGGACCGGCCTTGGCTTGACTTGACCTGACTTGACATGACTTGACTTGACTTGACTTCCCTTGCACTTGTAGACAAGGGCATTGTTCCATTTCCTGATCAACTACCTAACTAACCAACCAACCAACCCGTCTGTCTCTTTTTTCTTTTTTGAAACCTCCGCGAGTGTCTCTCGTGTCCTTTCTCATAAGAGACCCGCCTAACGAAGCAAAGGAGAAGAGAGCAAGTACGAGTACGAGTACATGTAAACAGTGAGAAGTTTCAATCTGCGTCAGTTGCGCCTTAATACTCCCCAGAAAACCCCCGAGACTTGTCAACCGCGAACTGACGTGTTTCACAGGCATAAGACAACCCTATCTTGGTCCTGTGCGTCATTCCAACTGCACTCCGCGGGTCGTCCTCGCTCCTTCAGGCCTTCCTGCGCACGCCCTAATTCTATTATACCGCCTGTGCGTTCCTGTTCCTTGATAACGGGACGCGTGGAGGGACGCCCGCACTCGAACACCCACCCCCCCGGCACCTTGATTATAATATTGCCTGTGCCAGGCATCCCGTCAACTGCCTAGCCCTTTTGGTTTCCTCCCGGACCAAGTCGCCAGTCAGGAGTCAAACGAGTCCGCCAATTTATGGTCACATCTTGCGAAAGCTGTGGCAGTAAATTGTCGTTCTTGTTTCCCTTCCTTTTCCGATCGCGAAATATCCATAATTTTCTTTCTTTCTTTTAATCTTTTTTTTGGTCCTTTTCGTGTTTCGTTAGTTATCACCGACGATCTCTGACAGCATGGACGGCGACCGGCGAAGCTCTCCGGAAGAGGAACGCCTGTCCTCGGGCGCTCCCGTCGAGGAGATGATCATAATCCAGCCTGTTCAGGTCCAGGTGGAGGTTCAGGCGCCTGCTCAGACTCAGACTCAGGTTCAGGGCCCCCCGGCCCCTGAGTCCAGCAACACGGCCGCCGCGAAGAAGGAAAAGGGCCGCGTACGATTCAACAGTAACGCCGATCTGGGCCCGCTTCCCTCGACGCAGCGCCAGAACGCCCCTAAGGAGTCGCTGGACCCTGCTTCGCAGCTGAAGAAGCCCAGGCCATCCCTCTTGCGCGCGAACTCATCTGCCTCCGTCATTAGCTTCCCGGATGAAAATGAGAAGCTATCTCTGACCTCTGAGGAGGCCATATCAGCTCGCGCCGCCCAGGAGCGTGCCCGGCTCGTCGCTGCGACCGTCCTCGGGTCTCACTCCGAGCCGAGTTCGAGGAGAAACTCGCTCGACTTCGACACCGACATCCCATTCGACCTCCACAATCGCTTAACCCTAAGTCAATTCCCGCCCGTCCAGACTCTCGGTCTTCCGTTGGCAAGCTCGCAGCTCGACGGGCCCAGTAATGCTGTGGTGATCGAGACGACCAAGCACAACTTGAAGACAGAAGCCTACAACATCGTTCGTTCCCACACCCAACGCAACCAGTTCGGCGCTATCATGACGGGATACTCGTCCGGTCGGGTCACGCCGATGGACGAGAGTTCCTGCGAAATATACGTCCCTCCGCCTCGGGAGTTCCGTGGAAGTATTTTGTATAATTTATTGAAACTCCAGAAACAGTCCGATGAGCTCCCCCTCCAACCTCCTAGCTACCCCCACAGCACGCGATCCGACTTCAGCGGCCTAGGCACACCGGGGTCCTCTGGTACGGCGACGCCCACGCGGAAGAAATGGTACGACAAGGACAAGTCCACGGATACGCTCGCGAACCTCGTCGAGGCGTCTGCTCGTCTCGAGAGTGTCGGCGGTAGTAGTAGCATGCCCGGCTCGCCCGATTCGCTGCTGAAGCCACCGAAGCGACCTAAGTACAAGCGCAGTCCTAGTTCGCGGCTCTTGAATCTGTGTCGCCCGCGCATGGAAGACGAAATCCGCATCACGATCAACATCGCCGAGACCCTGAGTCGGCAGAAGTACATCATCAAGATGTGCCAGGCGCTCATGATGTACGGCGCGCCGACGCACCGCTTGGAAGAGTACCTGACGATGACGGCGCGCGTGCTCGAGATCGATGGACAGTTCCTCTACTTACCCGGCTGCATGGTTATCTCCTTCGACGACAAGCAGACACACACGACCGAGGTCAAGATTGTGCGGACGCAACAAGGCATTGATCTAGGAAAACTCAAGGACATCCACGAGGTGTACAAGTCCGTGCTCCACGACTTATACGGTGCCGACGAAGCTATCGACAAGCTGTCCGCCATCATGGCTGCGAAGGATAAGTTTCCCCCGTGGCTTCGCGTGCTCGTCTTCGGATTGGCCAGCGCATCTGTGGCGCCCTTTGCATTCGGCGGGCGATGGATCGATTTGCCGTTCTGTTTCTTCCTCGGATCGCTGGTGGGCGCGTTGCAGATCATTGTTGCGCCCAAGTCCGCGCTTTACAACAACCTGTTCGAAGTCAGTGCCACTATTCTGACGAGTTTTCTGGCGAGAGCATTTGGAAGTATTAGGGGAGGAGAACTGTTCTGTTTTTCTGCCATGGCGCAGAGTTCTATCGCCTTGATTCTTCCTGGTTGGATTGTTTGTAAGTGTTTCTTTCTTTGATCCCTGATCTCACAACTCCTACTAACCCCCTACCCAGTAAGTTCGGCGCTCGAGTTGCAATCGCGAGCTCTCGTGCCAGGCTCCATCCGACTCGTCTACGCCATCATCTACTCCTTATTCATCGGTTTCGGTATCACGCTCGGCACCGTTCTCTACGGCCTCATCGACCCCAACGCGACATCGGCGACGAGCTGCTCGAACAGCATGGACCCTCAATTTGCGTTCATCTTCGTTCCCATCTTCACGTTTTCCCTGGCCGTCGTCAACCAAGCGAAATGGAAGCAACTCCCCGTGATGATCGTCATCTCCTTCGCCGGTTATATCGTCAACTTCTTCAGCAGTCCGAACTTCACGGCGGCGCCGCAGATCGCGAATACGCTCGGTGCGTTCACGGTCGGTGTCTTGGCCAATCTGTACTCGCGACTCCGACACGGTGTTGCGGCGGCGGCGTTGTTACCCGCTATCTTCGTACAGGTTCCCAGTGGTCTCGCTGCGACGGGAAGTCTCCTGAGTGGCGTGGACGCTGCCAATCGGATTAAGCATCACCACGCGATGAACGGGACGGCTCCTGTGAGTAAACATGGCCCCTATTTTTCTGAAGAGCTTTCACTGATATTTATGTCCATAGTTACCGCCTGACGCATCAGGGAACGTCGCCAACGTCGTCTTCAACGTCGCCGGCTCGATGATCCACATCGCCCTCGGCATCACGCTCGGTCTCTTCCTGAGCGCCTTGGTTATTTATCCGTTTGGAAAACGACGCAGCGGACTCTGGTCGCTATAATTAAGTCCGTCCGCTTTTTACGATGACCCGTCTTTACCGGCATAATTCTCCATCCATGTCATTCACGGCGTTGAAGAGGATGTCGTTTTTTCATTTGTCCTTGGGGAGTTCAAAAAGGACGAGCAAAAAAAAAAACAAATCAAACAAAAACAAAACAAAACACATCAAAACATAATGATAAGAGAGCATACATTTCTGACTATAGAGATACTAAGATAGATTTTAGACTGCACGGTTTCTTCTTCTTTTTTTTTTTTTCTTTTTTCTTTCGCGCGGCAAATTAGAGGTTTTTGCTACAAAAGATACCCTGGATTAGGTACTTGGGAGGAAACACATCGATGGGATGGGGGGAGGGATGGGGGTTAAGGAGGAGGGAGGATAGGGGCGCTGTTCGTTCATTGTTTTGGGTGCGAACACGGCGGGCAAAGGGAAAGGGAGGGAACTTGGAGTTTCTTGCATGGGGAAAAAAGAAAACACATTGCAAGTATGTAAATGATAAAAGGAAAATGGCTTTTTGGACCCATTGAGTGTGTCTGTGGCTCTTTTTTTTTTTGTTTTGGTGGTGAGGGTGATGAGATGTAGGTAGGAAGTACATAAGAAGAGGAGAAGAGATGGTGAGCATCAACAGGCAAGCAAGCAAGCATGAAGAGAAAACATGAAGGTGAAAGGAGCGGTGATATGCTTCTAAGCGGCATTTATATTTGAATGTTCGTTATGTGCATCGCATCACGGCTTAGAACTTAGAGCGAGCGAGCGAGCGTCGAGTTGAATTTACTCTTTTCACATTCACGATCTATCATTGATTCATTCTACGAGACTACAACTGCTATAGACTCACCTCAAGACTACTGAACCTTAGACTTACCTCTCACTCACCTAAATATCATGGACTTGCCCTCAATGCCCTCCCTCACACACCTCCTCGGCGCAACAGCCACCCTCGCAACCATCCTCCTCCTCCACCACCACACCCACACCCGCCCATCCCGAAAAACCACAATCCCCCCAACAACCGAACGCATCCTCATCCTCGGCGCCTCAAGCGGTCTCGGCCGCGCCCTCACCCTACACTACACGTCCCGCGGCGCCCGCGTCTACGCCGTCGCCCGTCGCGCTGAACCCCTGCACCAACTCGCGACCGAATGCGCCTGCGTCCCGTTCGTCGCGGATATCACGGACGCAGCCGCCATGGCGCGCTTGCGCGACGCGATACTCACGGACTGGGAAGGACTGGATACGCTGATTGTCTGCGCGGGTGTGTCAGCCGTGCAGCCCGTGTTAGCACTCACGGGGGCTACGGGACCCCTCGAGGACCCCGGGGTCGAGGGCGTGCGGAACGTCGTGCGCGTCGTGGATGCTGCGACGAGGGGGAATTTCACGGGGGGCTGTGGTGGGGGGGTTGTTTCGTTTTTGGGGGTGTTGAGGCGGACGTCGAGGGCGCCGGCTGTGTTGCATGTTTCGTCGCTTGCGGCTGTTGTGCCGGCGCCTACGCGGGCGGTGTATGCGAGTACGAAGGCGGCTGCGTTGCTTTTTTGTCAGAGTCTTGCTATTGAGAACCCGGGCGTTGCGTTTGTGAATGTTTTGCCGGCGACGATTGAGGGGCGGTTTAGGGCCGGGGCGGTGGATGCTGGTGAGGGGGATGGGGAGGAAGACGAGGGGCAGAAGAAGGGGATGAAGGTTGGGTATGTGGTGAAGAAGTGTGTGGAGGTGATTGATGGGGGTGTTAGGGGGGAATGTGGTTTTGCCGTGGTGGCCGTATCGGATTGCGCAGGTTTTGTACTGGGTTTGGCCGGGTTTTATCGAGGGGAGGGCGAGGGCGAAATACAATTTTGAGGCGTAGATGTGTTGCGAGGGTTGAGATAGGAGGTTGGTATACCCTATCTAACACCTAGTACTGAGAGGCAGGTATTCCGTTGTTGACGATGATTGTCATGGTACGGAATACTAGACGAGGCATATTTGCCTAGGCAATTCCCTATGATATGGCTCAGGGACCGAGAAACCGAGGTCCTTTTTCTTCACGGCGTCTAGGTATCTACAAACAAACAAACTAACGAGATAGGGGATCCACCGGCAAGAAGGCCGGACACCGCGGAAATTCCTTTTCTTCTACAAACATTCCTCATACGGTCGAGGGTTTTTTTTATCTCTCGTCCCTGGTTTGGAAAAAAGCATGTGATTGCGAGCTAGGGAAGGGATGAAACGAGAAAGAAAAACTTCTCAATGAAGTGGGTATGAGAGCAAATTTTACGTCGGTAGGCCGATTTCTCTCTCTCGTGTTTTTTTTTGTCTCATCGTTTCATCTCACGCGATTCACCTACCTCGAGATTCCGGATCAAACAATGCCGCGTCCACGGACCGGGAAGGATGAGGAGTTCCCTGGATCTATGTATGTAAGCAGGCAGTCTTCTGGACGAACCTGTTTGTTTGTTTGCTTGCTTCTCTGCAGCTTACGGGAAGCTCTTTCGTGCATACGAGAGCTCGCCACTCTTGCTCGTGATAACGCAACCCAACCTAAGAATAGGCAGACAGACAAGGAAGCTCCTCCACCAGCTAATGCCGACTAACGCAGACGCACTGTACAGCTCTGCTTCGCTGACATGTGATTGTACCTTAGCGCGTCGGCTACGCTACTCAGAGCGCAGCAACAGGTACAAGTACATTTACTACCTACAAGGGATGGAGGGAGGTATGAGAATGAGAGATCGAGATTTGGAACACATCGTCGGGTTGGCCCGCGAGACAGAAAACGCGCAGGAACATGCCAAACGTAAGTATGTGCGCAAGGTAGGTAATGAATGGCCTAGAGTGGTGTAGGGACTGTAATTGTAGAATCATCTCGCGTGATGGTGGTGCGTGCCTATTCGTAGTGTAGGTACCCAATACGGATTAATAGTAGGTAGGTAGTAGTTGGTGGTGGGAGGGAGAGGGGAGGGGAGGACTCCCATCACCGTTCAGAATTTTCATAGCTTTCTCTAGCTTTATACCTAGCTCGCCACAGTCGGGTACGAATCACATTATGTAGAGGTGATAGCTCTGGCGAATGCCAATGAAGCTCTTGTTGTTTGTCCCGCACGAAGCGACGGTTGGACGCTAGGGGCTGTGTATGAACCGAACCGCAGCCCTTGCATTGGTCATAGACTAGAGGAGGAGGTATCCCGTAGCTACGGACACGGGAGGATAGCAGAAGCTCGAGGTTTGAAGGGCAGTTTTACCCGGTATTATTACGGAATATACAAGCTTCAGGGAGTGGCTCATGCAGTGCGACGGTGACTCTAGGTATTGCACAGAAACGGGTTTCTGTGATGAGCTTGTGGAGTAGAGATCTGAGTGCTGATATAAAAGGAGGGAGGTCTTCCGTAGCTCTTTAGGGATGAGCTCTAAAGATACGTCTACGCTATTCGTAAACAGAGTCTTTGCTGGCGATAGCTATATGGATAGCAGAGTGATCCCAGCTCGAAGCGTGCGACCTCATGAGCACATCGTGTGATAATGCCAGACAAGCCGACGACCTCATCAACGTCACCACATTTGACGTCTCATATTTCTGTATTACATGCATCCACTTGGCGTCGTGTTTCTGGAGTCTTCTCCAAGCTTCGCTTCTTTTTGCAATCTACGAGTGCGCTTGCAGAGCAAACGAGTGCTACATTGTATGTATGACTGTGCCCAACCAGCTGTGTCTGTTCTACCTAGGCACGTCTCCGTCGATATTACCAACAGGTTACAACTCCGACTTCGTACATACGGATTACTTATTACTAGCCATAGCTAGGCGCGTCTAGCTACATACAGCATACGGAATAGTGCGGAACAGCCGTCTCCACCGCATGAGTTGGTTGCAGATAGAAATCCGAGTAAAAACATTGGAGGTCTCCCTCTTTAGACACTTCTAGACCAAACCCTGCCAATGCCGTGAACTGCACGAACTTGAGTCGATGCTCACTGCCTGTCTGTCTACTCGTACCCTATCAGTGCTCACACTAGTCGAATCTGCACTCCGATGATTCCACACAATCGACATCCATTACTGCTAGGAAGAAATAGATGATCGGAATTTGATGTAATGTCGCAACCTGAGGGACCCAGAGAGATCGCCCGCAATAGTACCCATGAGGGCTTAGCTAATGAATGACAGGCCCTGGCTAGTGAATGGGGACTTTCACATGCTCGAAGGAATCTCTTTCAAAGACCGGGGACTGCGGCTTACCGGCCAGGCGTTAGCGGGTCCCGCCGGGATCCACTCCGATATCGAACCCGACACTTTCTGTTAAAAAAGGAAACGGTTTCGTACAGTATCAGCAGCAGCATGGAATTCCGTAACGTTAAAAAGGGCAGCAAACGGTAATCCGTAGCGTCGGCTAGCGAGAATAAACGGCCAATGACTTCATCTGGTCGTACGGATTGCATATGCACTATGTACGTACCCCGTCGCTATCACAAGCAAATCAATCGAGCCCCGGGGGCTTACGAGTAGTTACCTAAGGACGTTCTTTCTCTCTCGGGCAGATAAATGAATGGGGGGAAGGGGCGATTGGGCGCGTACGGATTAGAAAATAGTATATATTTTCATATATTCCGTGGTATATAAGAGGGAGTGTGAAACCAGGTTTGCATCCATCATCATAGACAGAGAAAAAGAAGAAGAGAGCAAGTTGCTGCTACTACTACTACTAGTCACGACTCACCCATCTGCGGATTACTATTACTATCACGATTCACTGCACTATTGTGTCGCTGCCCCTCTGGTCTAAGACACCCCATCCCTTCCCAATGTGAGTGCCCGATTCAGTCAGTCCAGTTCGATCCCGTGCATTCACCCTGCATTCTTTCTTCTCCTCTGGCTTTCCCTTCCCTTCTGCTACCTATACGGAATATCACATCCTGCATCATATACTTGAGGTCATACCGAACAACCCGTGCGGCTCTGAGTTCCAAGCTACTGCAATCCTAGCCCGCCGTTGTCTCCTGCCCCCCAGCATCTGTCTGGTGATATTATCATCCTGACTGCATCCGCCCCCATTGGCCTGTTTTCCATTCTTTCTTTCTATTTTCTTTTTTTTTTTTCCGTCATAACTTTAAAACTCAAATAATTCCCGAACTTCCCGGTCTTTCTTTTATTCATCTTTTTCTTTCTATCAACCCATATTAACCCCAATCGTCGCAGTCGCACGTATCGCTGAACTTGCGTTCCCCGTCTTACGGCTCTTATTTCGCCATGGCTCAAGTAAACGGTGAAGTCTCCAACTCATCGGCGACTCTGTCGGTAAGCATATTACTCTCATATATGATATATATAAGTCATGAGCTGACACTATTAGCACATCGCCGGCTACCCCGTCATCAACGACGGCATTGCCTACTTCAAGAAGAACCCCTACGGCCAAAAGTCCCTCGAGCTCGGCGACTCGGCCTACCAGACCTTCGCCAAGCCCCTGCTGCCCTACCTCGACAAGCCCTACCAGTACGTCTCGCCTTACCTCAAGCGGGCCGACGCCGTGGGCGACGACGCCCTGACGCGCATCGACGAGCGCATCCCGGCCCTCAAGAAGCCCACCGACGAGCTCATGTCCGATGGCAAGGCCCTCGTCTACTTGCCCGTCCGCATGGGCCTCGACACCAAGACCCACTTCGTCGACGTATTCAACTCTGAGTACAAGAAGGTCGGCGGTGACGGCTTCGTCACCTCGGGCAAGGCTCTCATTTCTACTGGTCTCGTTGTCACGTCTGAGACGCTGAACTGGATGGGCGATGTCATCCGCGCTGGCAAGACGCAGGCCAAGGAGACGCGGAATAACGTCGCTCGCCAGACGAAGCAGTCTTCAGAGACGAAGTCACGCCGGGAATAAAGAGCTCTCTAATCCTTAGTATACTGACTGGATATTGCTTTCGATTTTTACCATTCTGAGTCGGAACAAAAAAGTTATGGTCGTTGCTCTCCCCGAGACATGAGTGTCTGCTACTTCGACTGAGACGCGGATACCCCGGACAGAGCATGGGGAGTGCGTTTTCACAATTTTCTAGAGTTATTATATCCGTTGCTGGCGTTTGGTTGGGGTTTTCTAAGGGGTTATCATTGCCCCGGTTGCTGTTTACTGGGGAGTATGGGTTGTGAGCGGTAATGTATATATACCTCCATATTCAATTCGAAAAATCGGCGAGTAAGTCGCCAACTACGAGTATTTCAAACCTGTTGGATCCGTGAGTTCTGTCCGTGGTCTTGCTCTCTGACAGTGATTGCGGCTCAGAGATTGTAAGATCAGTCATCTTGAGAACCGAGACATCCAGAGGTATGATGATGACTATCTGAGACATCTCACATATCTCCAACCGTATGGCCTGTCTCATAACAAGTCTTCAGCAATGTGAATTTAGTGAGGGCGCCAGTGAGATAATATGTCTCAGATTGGGAAGCATTCCATGAAGAGACGTTGATGTATCCGGTAGAGATCAACATTGCTACCGTTGAACACTCCAAACAGTCTGTCTCATATCGTTGGCAAGTTCATAAATGCAATGAATTGAATCGTTCGTTTCAATCTGGGATGCCTTGAATTCACTCATTCATACGAGATGTGGTGGGTGTTGGTGCGGGCACGAATCGTGTGAAGATGCGGGCACTCTGCAGGCATCCACCTGCACGAAAACCCTGCCGCTCATCAACACCTGGCACCAGTCACATCAGCCCGTCACACTGTTTTCCCCGCGGCCCATGTTGGCCTAGCAACGACCGGTCCCACACGCCACCTGCAGGTAAACATTCCATGGCCTAAAGCAAGCCCTTCTAATTTGCCTTAATTTACTTCCCACTTTACCATCCAAATTCACCTGTCTTACCCGTCCGTCGCTCAACTGGCACCTACCACCTTCCTATCTGCCTACCTACATCATCCATCAACAACCCCTACACGTCCCCGTATACGCTCCCAACGCGTGTAGACATATTTTTGCTATCACTATTCAGCTCCAAAAAAAAGCAATAAACCTATTGCTTCCCTTTGCATGTCTCTCTTCATTGCTGTCGTCTGAAAACTGACAACAGAAAAAAATAAACACAACACACACGACACAAAAAAAGGATGGAAGACGCCGGGACTCAACCCGAGGCCCCGATTACCCCCGCAACGCCTCTCCAGCCCGCGTCCTCCGACCGCGTCAACTCCCAGCTCGGCGTCTCCGCCCAGCAGCAACAGCAGCAACGCGACGGCGACGTCCACGACAAGATCCGCCAGTTTAACAACCTGTCTCACCTCACGCCCGGCGGCACTGCCTCCATGTCCAAACAGCTTGAGAGAATGACGGCCGATGCCGCGCTCAAGCGCGCCATGCTCGGCCGCGAGGAGGCCGAGTCAGAGATGCGCCGGTACAGAGAAGAAGCTCGCGGTCTGCGTAAGCTTGTTGAGGAGGGCCGTGAGCGTGAGAGGAGAGTTGGTGAGAGGTTGGAGACGGTCATGGTAGGTTACATTGAAGACGTGCCTAAGTCTGACTATTACTACTGTTGATGCCTAAAGATACTAATCACGTTTCTCTTGCAGGAGAACTATGGCCGAGCTAAAGAGACATATTCGCACACGCAGACCGTGTGGGAGAAGGAGATCCGTCGCGCGCGCAAGGAGACATTCAAATCACAGTCAAATATCGTCAAACTACAGGAGGAGCTCAAAGCAGCACGGGCTTCCCTCAAGTCCGCAGAGGAATGTCTGACACGCGAGAAGGAAGCCAGCAAGGCCCGCGAACAGGAAGCATTCGCCGGCCGCTATCAAATGGCGGCATTGCAAGACGAGCTGGGCAAGGCCCAGGACCGCATACGGGCCTTAGAAGAAGAACGTGATGCCGCCAAGGCCGCTGCCAAGAATGAAGATGTCACCGAGACGACTGCACAAGAACATCGATCCACACCACCAAAGGAAGACCCCCTGAGCGTGTTTACCTCGCCAAGAAGGGAAGCCGGCAGCCGAGACTCGCTGTCGACATTCGAGATCGTCCCCTCAGCCGAGACAGCCGGCGAAATGGAGGAGCTAACGCGCCTCTGGCAATGGGAGAAGCAACGAGCCGACCGAACCCAAGACCACCTAGAATTCGTCAAGGCCGAGTTCGAGCTCTTCAGCTCGCGTCGCAAGTCCACAATGCGCCGCAGCATGGCGGCCACAACGCCACGCAAGGAGCGGACGTCGACGGCGACGGCGACAAACCCCATCGCCATCGTCGATCCCGCCTCCGACCTCCTGATCCTAGGTAAAGACGCCGAACGACTGCGCACCGCGTCGCCCACCACCATCACCCAAGAAGAGACACCCGCTAAGCCAGACTCCCCAAAGAATCAGGAAGCGACTGAGTTGCCCTCGTCGCACGCATCCATCACCGTCGCGCGACGCCGTGAGCCCCGTCGCGGCACCATCTTCGTCCCCGCAGAGGGCATCTTCCGCACGCTCTCGCAGCAAGATCTCGAGGCCATGGAACAAGAGCAACAACAGCAACAGCAACAACAAGAACCCACAACCACACTCCCACGTCCCCCGACGCCCGAATCCCAAGACCAAGAACGCCGCTTCACACGCACCCCCTCCGCCGAACCCCCCACCTTCGCCATGACAGTCGGCAAGCGCACCTCCCTCCTCTCCCTCCTCAACGCGCCGCGCCAAAGCGAAGAGCCCATGGACCTCAACATCCCAACGCATTCCGCCGACTTCTCCGAGCCCGATTCCGAAGACCCCCACCGCAACGACCAAAACGAATCCGAACCCCGTCCCCACCACGCCTTCTACACCGTCACAAAAACAACCACCGTCCCCATCCAAGACGATACCCGTCCACACCCCCATGTCCAGGGCACCCGCACCCCCTCCTTCGACGTGAACAACCCCGCGCTAAACCCCACCATGACGCGCGAGGAGGCCCTCGCCCAGATCCGCGAGCGCAGGGGACGCGCCAGGAGCGGCGCCCAGACGCCGCGAAAGCAGACGAGCGTCGGCGTGACGGATCGTAACGTGAGTGCGCCCGCCGGCAGCGGTAGCGCGGGGACCGCGACGCCTGCGACGAAGAGCGGACGCAGCTCTTAGGTAGAGACGGTTCAGAGTATGCGGTTTACTTTGCCTTGGTATGGTGGTTAGGGGTGGGTAGTTGGTGTTTTTTCCATTCTACAACGGGCATTACATTACCTACGTAACGTACCATCATGGCATCCAATAGCAAGCATTGTCCAAACATTGTTTTGCTTTCTATCTTCCTATCCTATCCTATCCTACTATCGTCTTACCCCCTTTTCCTATCCACGACGCGTTTTATTCTCTTTCCCTCGCTCCTTCTTTATTATTGCTTTCGTTGATACCATTCTCTGTCTTATCTCTCTCTCCCATCAACCAACCTCAACCGATCGATACCAGGGTCGGTCTTGCTTCTTTATCGCTGCTATGAATGGGACGGATGGATGGATGGATTTACACAGACAGACAGGTGACGGGCTCCCTTTCTTCTTCTGTATGTATCTGTGGGCTGGGCGGCGTTGAACGGATGGAGGATGGTTCGTGTCATAGAGACACCTACGTATGCTTTTGTCCCGTATTATCAATGATTACACAAGCCAGCCAACTGGATATACGCATCTTCCCGCTCCTCTTCGACCGTCGTCAATCGTCGGTGAGGTCAATCCTCAAGCAGGATCTCTTCGCGGGGCGGATCGTGGTGAAGTTGTCATCCGTGAGGTCTATGGTCTCGCCATATTCACGCTTGATCACGACGTCGCTGTTTTCCCGTTTGACTCTCGGATTCTATATCTCATCAGCTTTGCCCCCTTTCCAACGGGGAAGTGGGCGCTCACGCGTAACTGCTCCAGTCGTTCTCTAGCCAGGCGATCCCTTTCTTCTGTCGTTAAATCGTCGATTGTGCAGGTGGGCGATGGGCTGCGCGGAATGATGAGCTCATTCTTGAGCGCCTCTGTGAGAATCAGTCAGTCAGAGGCCTTAATTCTCGCTTCTGTAGTATTCCCGTCGAACCACACGCACCGTTGGATCGGTAGAGGAAGATAAATTTGAGCAGAGGACCATCCTCGAGTTTAGTAGTTTCGATATAGTTTGGATTTTGCATACGTTCAGGAGGTCCGAACCTGGCATGCTGTCAGTACAACGTCTACCTCATTAGACGGATATCAGACGTACGTTGTGCCATGAGACAAGGCTTTGCCTTTGAGAGCCTTCTCAGCCAGCTCAAATTTCTTGCTCTTCTTATATTTCCAGTGTGACATGTTACATGGGCCGACCTCCAGCTCTCTACTGATTCGGATCTCAATGGTGCCGAGACCCTGTGCAGTTTTGAGGTCTTTTTTAATACGTTCTTCTGAAGCATCATCAACTAGGAACCTGGTTAGTGAGCGAGCATTAATTTGTATCATTCAAACAGGACCATGCCATACCCGTCTTCAGCGTGGAAAATCTGAACTTCCGCAGATAAACACGGCCGTCAACTTGGCTGTATTCATCCTTGCCGGTGCACTGAAAATGTACTGGGGAATTGCGGCGCTGAAAGACCCTTCCCTGCGCGCTATAAAGGACCTCAGTTAGCAGAACTGCTTCAGTCCACGAGAAGAGAACGAACGGGGAGATCTGTACTGTTGTCCGTCAACGTATACCGTAACTACGACACTGTGGCCACGCCAAGCCCATGCGTAACTCCCGTCGATTTTGACATTCACTTCGAATTCGGCATCGTCGACACACTCGATATACTTGGTCAACGTGGGGCATTCGTCTTCATTATTGTCACCGGAGTTGCCGTTGGTAGCATGGGGGTCATCCAGCTCTTCCAACGGTTCGCCGTCACAGTTGACAGTGGCCTCGATGCTCCTGAACTTTTTATGGATTGCCATGGTGAATAGGCCGTCGTAGGCAGTGCGTTCATCCACCCGAAGGGCGGATGGAATGGCGAGCGGAGAGTGGAAGTACGAGGAGGAAGAATGAAGCAGAAGATGTAGAAACAGAAGGTCGACTACTTCAATCAGAAGTTGCCGCGGGAATTACGAGTCGTAGACAAGAGAGGGAGGAAGAGAGGGGGAGAGAGACGCGGTAGGAGGGCGTACAAGAGGTAGTTCACGCACGTACGCAGACGCAGGTATGAAGGGTTGTGAATAACGCGCGCAACACGTAATTACGTAGTACCTACGCATTCCGGATTACAGGCAGTAGTAAACTACCTAACCGGTACTCGTACTGCGTCAAAGTAAAGCCGTATTTCCGGCGTGGTACGGACTACATACGTACCTGAGGAAATAGCCGCCGTGCCACCCAGGAGTGCGACCTGGTGGTTTGAGTTCAGGCCGTGTGGTCAGGACAGTGCGTAGTTATCCGGCAGTAGGGGAGTCACCGCCAAATCTCGTACAGTATGCCATCTTAACCT
Source organism: Xylaria sp. L1 SY-2022 (assembly GCA_023079495.1). Classification (NCBI taxonomy): domain Eukaryota; kingdom Fungi; phylum Ascomycota; class Sordariomycetes; order Xylariales; family Xylariaceae; genus Xylaria; species Xylaria sp. L1 SY-2022. The sequence continues at coordinate 669,657 of JALIDW010000001.1, read as the reverse complement.
TGCTATCCGTACTGTCCGCTCCCCCGATCGTGAAGTCGCTGGCGTGCCCAATACACCCCGTGGCTGGTGGAGCGGCACTCACCGAGAGGGGTTACTACGGGATCGTGGGCAGGAGCGTTGCGTACGGCGGCACCACTACGGAATACTAGCTGACTCTCCTGGTCTCGGTATACGAACGTTAGTTTCGCTTCTACTTTTCTCCATCAACATACCTACTCGTAAGATCGAACCAACGAGAAGAGTATGAGCTACGCCATGCAAGGCGTTCTTTAAGCAGGGAACAAGCAAGCAAAGTGGATGGGAGACTGCAATAGCATCACGTCTTGTAGGTATGTTCTTCTTAAACACTCACAGCTAGGACGTCAAACACACATATAGAAAATCTCATCATGAATTCAACTCTATGAAAAACCTCGCTACTAATTGCTATTACCTCCTGACTAAAAACTAAGAAATAAATTCAAGTAACCATCTCTTATTCTCAAACTAGCCCTATTCACGGCCTTACTATATATTGCAGCTCTCGCATCGCGTCTCTTGTACTTCATCCCGAACTCCTGCTTCCAATGATGGAATTGGGTGCCCAGGGCAAGAAAGGGGGTCTTTGCCGACTCGGTGAATTGTCGTCGGGCACGTTGCGTTGGTATCCGAGTTGAGCAAAGGGGGCCGGACTATCATGGGAATATTTCGTGATAAAGTGATTCGTCCGTCGTGTCGAAACTCGAGACAATCCAGGCCTGGGTAAACAGCCGTAGTCGATAAGGGGCATCAGGATTTGCCATCTCAAAAACTCTTCTCCAGTAGCCCATGACGCGGACCATCGATCCCGCCATACGTGACTTGATCCTGTCTCTTTTGGAAGTCAATATCGCCAAGTGTTTGCCCACGGAAATGGGCAAAGTATCTGTCCATGATTCGACCACCGGACATTGATTGAAGAAAAGCAGGCAAGACCTTCTTTGATTGATGCTACATAAACATGAGGGTTTGGCAACGACTAAAGGAGGTGTGATGCACTGTCTCGTTTTTCTTTCTGTCCCCTCTCCTGAAAACTCCCAACGCCAGAATGGCAGATAGGCGAAGGACATAAAAACGTTCACCCATCATACCGAGTTGTTTCAATGCCGTCTTTTCGCACGAGTCCTTACACTTACATGCAAGTAAACACATTTCTTTTGCGAGAGACCGAAGACAGAATTAGGTTCGCCAGGGGGTACGTCTGTGCTGGTATAAATCGGTGGTGTCATAATACATTCGACGGCCATCGGGGCGGCACAAATGCATGGCTGTACGAAATAGAATGTGTTGTATGCGTGTGTGCGTGTGTGAGTGCGTGCGTCGGAGGCCATGTAGAGACTGTAAGAAAGGTCCTGATCAACAATAAAATGAGTCATTCGGCGATGCTATGCTGCTGCCGACCTAACCACTCAATATCGCTACCGGAGCGAGTCATGGTCACTGTAATCGTCGCCGTCGTGGTGTAAGGTTACACTGTTAAACTCCTCGAAGGGATCCACGACATCATTGCCCGGAGTAATTAGTCCGCTGTCTAGCGGCACTCCCTTGACGAAGCCGGATGATTTGGAGGCAGTGATGTCGACACTCTCACTTTCTTTAACGTTTCTAAAGTTGATGGTATCGATGTCACGACCGGCATGGGGAATAATCGGTGGCTTCATGTGTCGAATGAGCGCCCATTGTGTCGTCCGGAAGAAGGCGTGTGTCTTGATATCTGACGCTCCTGCTCTGGCACCTAGTCGTCTAGTTTCATCCTTGATAAGTAGTTTGCGTATTATGGATTTGCACAGGCTAGTACCAGTCAGCTGAGCAAGAACACAGACATGCAAAGAGAGGAGAAGTGGTGGCATACTTCGAGATTTGTGGTGCCCCTGAATGTTCGGGGAAAGCAACCTCTTCACGCAGGATGTTTGCGAATGTGGCGTTCCGGTTCTTACCCTTGAACGGGGTTGTACCATAAAGCATCTCAAAGATTAGTATACCCAATGTCCACCAGTCTACGGCGCTGGTGTGACCGCTGCCTTTTATTACTTCAGGCGCAATGTACTCCTCCGTGCCGACGAAGGAATTGGTCCGGAAGTCAGCAATGCAGGACTTCGTGTCGATCGTGGGAAGCGAAGAGATGCTGGCTCCGTTCTTTCCCATGATCATAGTGGGCTTACCGCCAGGACCGGACTGTTTTGATAAGTCGAAATCGGAAAGCATGATGTGACCAGATTGGTGAAGCAAGATATCTATGACACGGTTAGAAGGTGCCTAAATTAACAAGACATAACAATGGCAAGCCACATACTCTCCGGCTTCAAGTCTCGGTAGATGAAGCCCATTAGATGCAAGTACTCTAATGCTGCCGTCACTTCAGCGGCGTAGAAACGAGCGTCGTCTTCCGGGATGCATTTTCCTGGACGCGTCTGTAATGCGCGGAAGAACTCTCCACCGCTGCAATACTCCATGCACAGGTAGAGATGTTCGTCGGACTGGAAGGAGTGATATAGAGTAACGATGAACGGATGATTACTGGTAGCTAAGATTTCTTGTTCAGCCAATGCTCGTTTAATCTTGTTGCGTTTGATCATTTCTTTCTTGCTCAGAACTGCGCGTGCCGGTTAGTATCAAATTCAGCAAGGGACAATAACGACGGCGCATGAGGGCAGACCTTTCATAGCGTATAATCTAGAACTCTTCTTCTCTCTGACAAGGTAGACCTTGCCTACATCACCCTTGCCGATCAACTTGATCTTGTCGAAGCTCGAGGGACCAACTTCAACGGTTCGGACCTTGATTGAATTGGAACTGTACGTTCGACGGAACGCCAGCGTGTTGTGGTTCGACGGCGGCAGTGCACCGAGTCCGTCTCTGTCGGGTACAGCGAGAGTCGAGTTATCAGCGGGAGCGTTCGACTTGTTGTCAACGAGACCAAGGGACGCCGCATTCTCGCTCTGCACAAGCGGCTCTTTTCCGAGCTCGGCCGTAGCTGGTCGATCACCTTCTCCCTTACCCTGGTTGAAGAGACCCTGGGCATTTGGAGCGCTCGCAACCCTCCGGAGCTTTCGCGCTAGCTCTTCCTTGGTAGCACTGGTAGCATGTTCCTTGCTACCAGCCGGACCGTCGACTTTGAGAGTGGGCGTATCCGACTGCATGGGCCCGGTCTCGTGATGGCGGAGACCAGGCTGGCCCTGATGAACAAAGTATGGGTTCGCACTGGCGGTCGGGCTCATGACCTCATCAAGAGGATTCCCTTCGCTCGTAGTGGTGGTCGACCTCAATCGGCCGACGGTGAAGAAGCGTTTCGGCTGACGGAGGCCCGTCTTAGAGTCGGCCTTGAAGCCATTGTCGGGAGGAGGCTTCTCCTTGTCGGAAACACCGCCGTGCGGGTTGATACGGAAGAAATTCCTGAGTTTCTGGTTGAAATGACTGTTACCACCGTTATGCGAGGGTGGCTTGAGGGACGGCATCTTGTCCGAGGGTTGATCGGGCTGGCGGTCGGCGGCTGATTGTTGTGGATTAAGATGCGGATGATGCCATGTTGCGAAGCGCTGTCTTAAACGAAGGCGAGGCAGGCGACGGTTGATGGAGGATGACAGAGATGGAGGTTGTGAGGGTGAAGGGGATGGATAGGATGGATCATCGGAGATCATGGCAACGGCTTGCAGCCTGTCTGTGGTTACGGGTAAGGACCAGGACCAGTTGCCAGTAGTTGGGGTGCTGGTGCTGGCCTGGTGGTGCTGGTGCTGGTGCTGTGCTGGTCTGCTCTGCTGGTGCTGGTGCTACAGCGATAGAATGGATAGCCCCGGTCTAACTTCGACCTGCTATGTCTGCCCAGGTCTCGCGGCCCTGGCCTCTGCCCTGGTTGCCTGTTCGGGTTACCTTCTCTGAAGTCACTGTCCAAGTCCCCAGTCCCCAGTCCATCTGCACTACTCGCCTGGGAAGAGGTGCCTAGTGTAGTGCCCTTTTTAGTAGTGAGGAATACCACGGGTCAGCATCCCCATCCCTATTAAGATACAAGCACTAATATATACGGATTAAACAAAAGAATGTGCGGGAGACTGTACCTAAATTGCCATCTGGGAGGGAGGCTGACGCTGTGGATTGCTGGCCGGATTGCTGGCTGGCTTTTCTCAACAGTTGTCAGTCAACAGTGAACACACAAGGTGGAAAAGGCTCTTGGCATCGACATAGTACAGGAAGTACCCCGTTAAGTACCTTCTCTCAGTGGTATTCCGTAGCGCCACAGGGATCTATCGCGATATGTACTCGTAGAATGCTGGCGGATGATTGGGGTGGCTTGGCCAGGGGATCCTGTTTAGCGGCCCGTTAACTCACAGTACGGGTGGCGAGCACTGCGTGATAGGTAATCCGCAATCCTCGGTGATGACCAAGCAGCCAATTAACTCGCGTCTGCAGCTCTATCACCAAACTTTTTCTCTTAAGCGAAATCGACAAAGCCTCATCGTCAGCCGTGAGCATTCCGTATTGCTAAGCAACCAGCTGCTTCCAGGTGAATCTTGATTCTTTAGACGCCCGCATGGAAAGAACAGTACACACGCTATGGACAGACACGGTACACGCTTGCCTGTATTCATACTAGCCCGGGGATTAGAGGTGCTTCTAAAACATAGTGCATTTAGTGCGTGGTATAGCGTCCCTAGCGGAGGTACCGATAGCGAGGCAGGCAGGTACCTGCGCTCCTGGGGAAGCAGGTACATCTAATCCAGAGCCCAGGATACGAAGTAGGTATTCCGTACATTCAGTCTGATGACATCCCGTGCCGCCTTCATGTGGGATACGAACTGGGTGCAGACAGGCGAAACCATGTCAGCATCCAAGAATAACGGTTTTTCAAGGTTTTAGATACATGGCGTTGTAGGACTAGACCTTTAAAAGGATGATCACGCAATTCGTTGTTTGTTCAGACCTGCTTGATTTGTCTTTAGCTGAAAACCGCGATCTTCGATGTACGAAGTACGAATACATACGAGTATACCAGTATTTCGTAATCCGTACGAAAAAACATCATGTGTCCGTGTCGATTCCGTACGCCTGGTTCGCGGGGTTTGCTAGAAAGGTGCTAACTATTACCGAGGTCTTTTCTATCGGGTGGCAGAAGCCAGCAATCCGATCCGATCGCATAGGTTAGGTAGGCAGGTATGTAGGCAGGTAGTCTCTGGCGTGATCACGATGACCTAAAACTTGGGCAAGTCGCTTCCGAGTAGAAAGGAGGTCATTTGCGTGCCCTTTTTTGAAACACCGAAACAAACCCCAGGATTCCACGTTGCACGTTATCGTACGGAATATGTATGTATTTCGTAAGTATGAGCAATGGATCACCGGGCCAGTTGTTCCACTGCAAGCCTTGATGATGTTTCCGTGTGTATTATCGTAGGTCCTATTCCGTACAAGCCAATCAAGCATCTGACATGATCAACGCCTACGGCTTCTCGGTGCAAATGCGTCTGCATTTTTCGTTTCACCTTACGGCAAGGGCGTTCGTTGGGCCAGGCAATGGGTGGGGATTGGCTCTTTTCTACCAGAGGAAAAGAAAAGAAATGTGAAGTCTACTCTCAGGCTGCATCACGGCTTTAGCTCCATCAGTGAACCAGCTCCCTCGATCTGGTCTGTCTGGTCTGGTCTGGTCTGGTTTGATCTGGTCTGGTCTATTCGAGGCCTAACAGCTGTCTTCGCCATTCCTCATCGGACGGCGCTTTCTCGTTTTGCTCCCACAAAAGAGCCTTGAGTCTGCGCTTACGCTTTCTGAGCTCAACTTCACTCTCTACTTGCTGGCCTAGTACGGACGGCGTGACTTGATTGCCCAGTTCATCGAATAGATAGGCAGGTAGCTCGCCGGGCTTGGTCTGAACCGTCCATATGCCGTTGTTCTGATAGCCGTCTCCCATATGCCACAGATATCGTGAGAAATGCTGCTTTTCCATGTGATGTTCGAACTCGTTGAATGTCTTGAATCTCAAGGGCGGATTGTGGCTACTGCATTTTGAGAACCGACATATCAGCGGCTCCGCCTCACCGTGGACGAAATACACGTGTCTGCGCAGTGTATCTATATTATGAAGTTCTGCGGGGCATATAGACAGCTTTCCTTCTCCAGGGTCCTTCGTCGTGTCCCATTCGCACTTGAATGGGGTATAATCCGGCTCTGTTTCGAGATACTGTTCTCGGATAGAGTCTGGAGACAGTATCTCGCGACGACGTTTCTTGGACTCCTGGACTTGGCTCTGGTCTGGAATTTGCCGTTGCTCCCGCTGCCTGGGTCTGGGCTCTGTCGCAATGGGCGTGCCCGACTTCGAGCCTATTTGAGACTCTCTCTGTCTCAATGACTTGGGCGTCTTAATTCTGACGTCTGCCGGAGGGCGACCCCTGGGCGCACGTTGCTTGGGCGTTTGCAACTCTGGCGCTCGGCCTCGGGTTCGACCCTGTGCTGAACTCATGGTGAAAGGGTCATGGTTAGCTGCTGGGTTGGTAAGAGAGTGAGGTGTGACGGGCGAAGACTTGATATGAACAGCGAACTGCATTCTCTTAGCTGCTGGGAGCTTGGGTGAAAGGACTTCTTCCACAGTGGCCGGGTTTGGGATCTTCTTCTTTGCGCTGGAAGGACCCCTCGGGCTGCTGCGATTCGGGTGTGAATCTATCAGGTCGGAAGTGACCAACGGCAACATTTGCTCGTCTGCTGCTTCTTTCTCTTCCTCCCCCTCTTCCTCACTCGCCGAATCGACTATCAGCATCGACAACTCGTCTTCTTCCTCGTCCTCAATGCTGCTGAACTTCACTGCTCGCTTACGCCTCTCACTGATAGAAGCCATTTTTGCTGCTGGAGCGTAAAATGCACACGCGACAGAGATTTGGTCTACACGAGCGTTCAATCCGTAGTGTAAAAATGCGGAATGGACGGGCTGTAGATGAGTGGACGGCTGCTTGAACTTGCAAGACGCGGATGGCGCGTAACTGCAGGAGACGCTAAAATTGGTGTTTAATTGCAGGCGGGAATGTATTAGGCGGGTTTGGTCCCGGTCGACGGGTTTCGTGCCTGCGTACTCTGTAGGTGTTGGAGGGATGGTCAGGTGGCCAAGCAAGCGCCAGGCCGCAACGGACCGGAAAGTGTCAAGATAACGGGATAGAACGTTCATAAAACAGCCTTGACAATTTTTTGATTTTCGGCGCAGCAACCGTGTTTGCAACCGGAAACTTTACGGTTTACAGTTTACAGTTTACAGTTTACGGAATACGGAATATTTATTAGATACCTCTAACAGACTGAACACTCCAGAGTGCGCATTCTCGCTCATGAGTTTTGGTCCATGTGTTCAAAGGCCTGGTGCTCTTGCGCGACTCGCCATCGCGAGAACCCTTCCAGGTAGAGTAGGTAACTATATAATCTTAGCTTACCTACTATATCACCTCTCACCTCAAGGGTGCTGTCATTAATTGCCCCATGATATTCCGTAGACAATGCTTGTTTTATGATTTATTTTTTGTGATAAAAGTACGCACAAGTTCGTCCCGGCTGGGAAACAATCTCACGGGACATGAAGACCTTCTGGGTCGTCGAATTGCTTCTCGTGGCGTCCTCGCCGGTTCTGCCAGTTATTCTGCCCGGCTCAGCAAAGAGGGGCAGACTGGTCGGACCCTGGAGTCACCAAGTTCGAGAACAACAATAGTATAATGGTTGCAACGCTTCCAATATCCCACTCTTGACCTGTCACTTATCTCGGTAATAGCCGGTTGTCCGTTCATCTCATCGCATCTCGCCCGTCCGCAGATAATCAGGACCCGTCGCCGGTATCCGTATCCGCAACTGTGTTTGCCGCTGCTAGGCGCTCCTCCTCTTTCTTATCCCTGATAGCCTGAGTTTCCTGTCTCAGTTTCTCCAGGTTCCATACATCATCATCGTCATCGTCCGACGCATCATCATCCTCAGTGAATCTCCAGTTGCCACTCTCAAACAGGGCACGACCGGTCGATTCCTTGGCCTGTCTGGCTTGTTCTTCGGCAGCCTTCTTGTCCATTCGTTCCTTTTTCCATTTGGCAAACGATTCCGGTGTGACCGGCGTTAGTGTACCAAAGAGTTTATGTCTCTCTGACTCCAAGAAATCCTCGAGAGTCAGAGTCTTAAGAGGAGACTTGTCCAGCAATGCTTTCTCGGCAGCACGCTGCTCCTTCGTCTTGAGCACGAAGCTAGATGAAGAGTTAGAAACATGCTAGCACGCATCAAACGGCGGAACTTCACATACCCTGGTGGTAGAGCGTGCTTGTATTTACACTTGTCGCCATCATTTGGACATATCCAGAACCAACCGTACTTTCCGTCCTCAATGGCCTCGATGAAGTACTTGCAGACCTTGTCGGTGGTAGTAACCTGGTTGCCCTTCTTCGACAACACCACCTTGCGCAACTTCTCTTCGTCCCAGTCGTCCGAGGTCTCTTGCTTCTTCTTTTCCTCTTCTTCTGCTCTGCCATCGGTATATAAGTTCTTCTTCTCGGTCTTTCGTTCCACGGCGAGGTCGTGGGCGAATTTACACTTCTTGCCCTTCTCACAGTTGCCCTTCCTCCAGAAGATGCATACAACCGTCTTGGGATCGACGCCGAACGGGACTTTCTGGATCTGGCTGGGCCTGGCAAGCAAAGCCTCGGTTTCTCTTTTGGCGTCTTCGGCGGCTTTCTTTTCTCGGGCGCGTGCGTCCTTCTCGGCTTGCTTTCGCTTCTCTTCGGCACTTCCACTTGATTTCGCGGTCGCCTCTATTTGCTTAATGTGTTTCTGGGCGACGGAACCTTTCTTGTTCTTCATGCCAAAGGTCTTGTCCACGACGACCTTGGACGTTTTGGCGGTGCCATTGTCCTTCTTCTTGGGAGGCATGTTGACGATTTATGCAAGTACCCTGACTACGAGCCGATCGGACTGTTTACTTCGGGGGTTTACGTCGGAGTTAGTCTCGTGTGTAATATGTTCGAAACAATCTTTCTCTTGAGTAGAGAAAAGAGTACTGTTCGGGCGCAACTGGCGCTCCCCTGGATTATGGTCAGTGGGTGCTGCAGACTGCAGTAAATTGCTAGTGGGCGCTGAAGGCAAGGTGGGGAGTGAAGCATCATCTGTCACATGACTTCAGTCGCCAATCTACGCGTCTTCTAGCCACATTCCCAGGGCTCTGTCTTTCTCAGCCACGTTGGCGCTACCCATGCGAATAAGCACTAGGTAGCAACGTTGAACACTGTACGGATTACGGAACGCGCTATTCCGTACCTGCCCCAGCTAGTAGGAGGCACCCAACGCTTACGATTAGGTACTCGTAAATACTGCCTGAGGTCCCTGTAATCCGTACCTACACATCACTAGCTACAGGCACCTTCAGGCTTGCCAGTTACCTACTCACCCGTTCGAAATAGGTACCCGTGTTACTTGTCAGCACCTGCCCGTGGATCAGAACCTCTCGGGAGCTCCAAGCTGTCCTCTATCCAACGTCACGCATCTTTTTGACATTCGACGCTGCGCATTCTGTCTTTGATCATAAACTCCATAACTTGTAAGTCGGGAAGAAATAAAGAATTGTGGCCTAATCGATCTAGATATTAACAAATTCTGTTAGCACGGGAACAGTTTCCGCCATTCCTTAAGTTCATCCGTACAAACGAAAGCCCACTGCGCAGGCTATCGAGGCCATTCGCAACCAAGTCACGATGATTTCCGACAATGATCTCTACAGCCTGGCCATCTTTCTTGGCTCGATTGTCATGCTTCTGATTGTGGTTTATCACTTCTTTGAGGTCAATTCACAAGAAGAGGGTGCAATCGCCGAAAAGGCAACGCAAACCGCGCCGGCGCAATCAGCAGCCCTCAAATCGCAATAGTCGCGACATAAGTCGATGAACCAATCAACCATACTATCAAATCACATGGCCTGAACTGGGCGTATATGGACATTTGTTGATTTTTCAAACTTGAGGAACGGGCAATTTTCGATTCGAACACCGCATTGGCACATCTACCGCACATCGTCTGCCACGATGCCTACGACTACTCTTACTACTGTGCGCTATGGTAGAGGGCCACCGGACAGACAGGTCTAGTCCGAGGCTGGCCTGAGCAGGGACAACCATCGACGGAAGCGCGCATGCGTTGTCACTTTGAGATGGGGTTTTCTTTATTTCTACCTATGGGGATCGGCAATGCGCGAAGAGACACGGAATACACTTACATTATCGGTAAGGTATGCTTCGTCCATGCCTGCTACCCAATCTCTCGTTGTCCCGGTATATGAAGTGTCTAGTGCCGCGATTGTGATGCGATGGTCGGTTTGGCAGAATAAACACCGCTCGAATGACCTGGGGATGATTTGTTGCTTTCGTTCTCGTACATTTTGGGGGGATGGATTGGGCGAAACTCTTCCTATCATCTTACCAGGTCGGGAGTGCCCAGTAGGTGTCGTGTGATCCCGCCGTATTGATAGTATTACCAGGCTTTTCCGTCCAACTCTCAGGTGCGGAAAACCTGCAAACAAAATACTTCGTACCTTGCTGTGCCTTGCCTTATTCCAACTGTGCTGATAATCGACGGCCCATATCTCTCATGGAAGTCCTGAGAGCTTCCATGGAAATTTCAATATGTATCGTACTTCGTACACCCACCAGAACTGTATTACTATGTAATTCCCATCTAGCGTCGGTTCTAAAATGCATTTCCCACCTGCACATAGGTACTTCATAGGTGGCAATCGATACCTTTGCGATAAAGACGCGATACCTCATTGCCAATTGCGAAATGGCAAGCCAGCAAGGTACCATCGGGATACGTCGTGAGTGCCTTGACCACCCTATTTGCGCTCCCGTTTGTAGCCCAAATTTATCGCGATGTTGCCTAAATGCGTGCGTCTAGCCGCAGACAGCCTAGCGCAAAGCGTACGTTCTCCGTAGCCCGCCACTGATTGGCCCGCGGCCCATCCCTGCCAATCAATAGGACAGCAGCAGGCTCGACAGGGTCAGCAGCAAGTCCACTGCCCACCGACTCCCGCCCGCTCAGCTGATCTCACCCGGTGCCTGCCCAACGCAGACCTGTCCCGTTCCATAACTGCTGCGCTTGTCCCTTCCTTCCTCCGTCGCGACTGAGCCTGCTCCTGCTTTTTATTTATCCAGCCTGTTTCCCCATCCGCCCATCAACCCAACCTTAATAATCCATTCCACTCTTACTCCCTTCCATCACCACCACCACCTGCAGGTTTCTTCCCTCTACATACTTCCTCCCGTCTGCCTCTCGGCCCGTCCGTCCTTCCACTCTTCTTCCACAGCTTCTACTTTAATTTAGCACCGGCCACGCGCGAATTCTGGGCAGCAAGTCGCACTTCTGACTTCCTTCTCAGTTCATCTCTCGCTGCGTCTCTGTTCACCAAGAAAAACATCCATTATCCGAGGCGGCGTGCAAACGTTGACTGCTCTGCTCTTCTCGACGACGGCAACCTGCTCTACGACCCAGTCGCCGGAGCCCGTCTGTTTATTCTTCTAGGCCCAGCCTGACCGTCAACATCCTTTCGTCCCGCTCATCAACACCTCTGCCCAAGATGTCTGGCAAGCTCGACCAGCCTCTGGACGAGATCATCTCCACCCAGCGTCGCGCCATCGGCGGTCGTCGTCGCAACCAGCAGCGTCGCTCCACCAACGGTCGCCCTGCTTCCTCCGCCCCGGTCGGTGGCATCCAGAAGAACTCCAAGCAGCCACGCAACGCCGCTGCCAAGCAGGCTCCTGCTACCAAGGCCGCCAACGCCCACGGAGACAGCAAGGTTGTTGTTAGCAACCTGGTACGTTCTGCCTAGTCTGAGTCTGCTCTAGACGATGCTGCCATTCTGCCTGATCAAATGCTAACTTCTCTCACAGCCTAAAGATGTTAACGAAAGCCAGATTAAGGTATGTTTCCTAGGGCTTTCGCCTGTGGAATTTCGTCGACATCTTCCTTGAATCGCACCCGCCCAGCCTTAACGATCGAGATGAACTTCGCCCAGCGGATCGCCTCCCACCACGGGGTAGTCACCATGCCGAGGCTAGTCTCCTTCCTTGACCATGCAAGCTTGCCTATTTTTCAGCTGCACTAAGTCGGAAGTTGAGCTTGTCTTGTCTATGCCATGCCCGTCTACTACTGTCTGCCTTCCCAGAAGGCCTAGGAGTCATCCATCATCGGCTCCAATGTGCATAGTACAACAGACTGTGGTGCTGGTGACTTGTCTTTCCGTTGGTTCGATCCCAGAGGATGCGTCTCCTTCTGATCGCGCCCTTTCATTTTTTTCATGGACGTGGGGGTAAAGATTGCGAGCATCGCAGTGAGCAACAAAGTGCGGCGTTAGCTTAGTACCTGAGCTGTATGCTGTGGTGGAGGTTCAGCCCAGAGAATACCACAGCGCGATGACTTTGCTTTGTTTTCAGTTGGCAGAGCAGCAGCAAATGTGGCACGATGGGTCCTAAATGAGGCCAGGTTTACGATCAAGTTTTACAGTGCAGTAGGGTCAGGGGGATATGCTCTTGCTCTGCCAGCGGAACAGCCTTTTGCTTGTGGGGATTTTGTACGAACACTGGGTTCTTCTGCACTTGGAAGGTTCATAGTGGCAGATTGACTAACGCTCACTGCGTGCTTGTTGTGTGATTTGGACGCCGGTGGACTCCTCTGGGAACGATTGCGCATACCGATTTCCTCGATTTCCTCGATGCTCGATATCACATCGCCATACGCGAATCCGCATGGGATATATGAGACTAACCTTCGTGCCCTCCGTAGGAGTACTTTTCCAGCTCAGTTGGCCCCGTCAAGCGTGTTGAGGTCTCTTATGGTCCCAACAGCGTCAGTCGCGGTATTGCTACTGTTACCTTCCAGAGACCCGATGGTGCTAGCAAGGCTTTCAGCGTCTTGAACGGTATTCTAGTCGACAACCGCCCAATTAAGGTAGGATCCGAACGCCTTTATTACCTGCGTCGTGTTAGGCAAGCCTGACTAACGGCCCGGACAGATCGAGATTATTGTCAGCGCCGCGAAGGCTGCGGAGATTATCCCTACCCCGAAGACCCTCACCGAGCGCATCACGCAGCCCAAGGCGCAGCCGAAGTCTGCCGCCAGTGACAAGAAGAAGGACGTCCGTAAGGGTGCCACGGCGAATGCCCAGGGTCGCAAGAAGCGTATTGGCCGCAGCAGCCGTCCTGCCAAGAAGACTGCCGAAGAGCTCGATTCCGAGATGGCTGATTACTTCAACACGGGTGATCAGAACGAGAATACCAACGGTGCCAGTGCTGCTAACACCGGCGGTGATGCTGCCATGGAAGACGAAATCTCGGTAGGCCTTTATCCCCATTTTAGCTTGTCTTTCCCCAAAACTAACCGAGTCTCTAGTAAACGGTCCCGAGTTCTCGAATGGCCTCTATCGAGGTAATCAACTGGTCACAAAAACTCTCGGACTCCTGTGGCAACGAGGTTCGGATTTAGGTCTTTTACGGATGGTTTTCACGGATGGTTTTTTCGACTGATTGCTCTTTCATCCTCTCAACACGTTGTATTTGATTTTCTCCCTTTGCGGTACAGGTCAGGGCAGTCTTCGAGGGTAGTCTTTGTTTCCTCCTCGTTCGAGTCGGGTGGGAACTCTGGTGGCGTATTCGCAGCGAAGACATAGTGTAAAAACAAAGAAAAAAAACACACACGCAGATTGTACTGTCGCTATACCATCAATAAATGGCAACCAGGTGTTTGATAAGGACTTTTCTCCCTGTGGTGTTCTTTTCTCCTCGGAGGTGTGTATGCGTTCTCCTGTCGGGATCGTTGTTTGGAAGTGAGTCGGAGCGCTTAATACCCAACGCAGTGAATGAGGATACCAATTAGAATCCCGTAAATGACCCCATTAGAATGTGAATAATCATCTGGTCGAGCAAGATCGTTTTTACGACCCGATGTGATTCATCTCGATACCTGATAGGGGCACCTGTGTCAAACAGTATGACTCAAGAACAAACACCATTCAGTACCATTCAGGAGACCACAAAAGTCAGACAGTTGACAGTTTGTGTTTCTCTGACATAAATGTTTTCTTGACGTAAATTTGATTTATCTCCGTTACATAACTCATTCCAATCATACATAATCAACAGCCCTTCCCCGTTTTTTCGGTTCCTGGCTATCACTACGTTATTTTAAAAACTAACCCAGATTTACTCCTTGTAGTTCTTGAACCTGTAGGATGATTGTTAGAGGAGGGTCTATTAAAAGGGGGGATGAGTGGGGGATTCGGCTTACTTAGCAACGACTCTCTCGATACCGTCGCAACCTCTCTTCAATTCGCTGGGACGGGGACCGTATGAGAAGCGGACGACTAGGTGTGTTGAAATTAGTATTTGTTTACTATCAGTCGTTTAAAAGGGATAACTCACAGTGGTGGCAAGGACTGTCGAACAGGTCACGACGACGAGCAGGGTTGAGATCGAAGAAGATACCAGGGACAACAATGACCTTCTCCTCGAGACAGGCCTGGAAGAAGTTCAAACCGTCGGAGATGGGGCCGGGAAGACCCTCGAGGTTGAGCCAGAGGTAGAAGGTGCTGTCAGGCACGTACTTGATCACGAAACCCATGGCACGCAACCGGCCAACGACGTAGTCACGCTTCTCCTGTACAGAAGAGTTGGATTAGTAAACAGATATCAGCGTTGCATGCGTGGTCTGAGCGTAAGACTTACTCGGAAGTGACGCTGCAGAGCCTGCATCTCCTTGCGAACGAGAGAGGGCTCGAGCATGGGGATAGCAGCCTCCTGGAAAGGAACGTTGGCACCACCGTCAAGGTAGGAACCGCAAGAACCAATACTGTGTGAGTGCCAGTGTTAGAATTTGAAGTGATTCCCAAGGTGTAACTTCAATAGGTGCTAGTGACTTACGCCTTGATGAACTCCTTGGGACCCAAGATCCAGGCAACACGCCAGCCAGGGAGACGGAATCGCTTAGTGAGACCGTCGATAATAAGAACGTCATCCTCATCGACATCCTCAACGTTCTCAGCAGCCGAGATGACAGTACCGTCGCAGTCGCTAGTGTAGTTGTAGCCGGCATAGAACTCATCACTGATGAGGGTGGCACGGCCACGGCAGATGTCCTGGATCTCAGCAAGCTCAGGGTTGGCAACAACGCGACCCGTGGGGTTGCGGGGGTTAGAAGTCAGAATGACTGAAGTACCACGAGCGATCTCATGAGCAATCGCATCGGGGTGGATGTGGTAGCCGTCCTCCTCGGAAAGGGGGGTGGGGATGGCAGCGAACTAGAGGGTAGATTAGCACAGAGATCACGGCGAGTTTAGCATAGCGAAGCTTCGTTTCGTACGTTCTTAAAGAGAGACATCATCTCGTTGTAAGCAGTGTAGTCGGGGATGAAGAAACCGACGTAGGCGTTGTTGAGAATGGCAGCAATACGGATCAAGCCAGCTCGACCACCAGGCACGATGACAACATTCTCCCAGGTGTATTTACTCTCCTTGCCTTGACGGTGCATCTCGTTGTACATGTTGGCAACGGCAGCACGGAGAGGCTTGATGCCGGCCGTAGGGCCGTACTCTCTGGCAGCAGCACTGACATCGATCTGAGTAGGCCGAGGGAAAGAACCCTCGATCTCATCATCAACTTCGGGGGCACCCTGACCGAGGTTGGCCCAAAGCTCAGGCTCATCAAGGAAGCCATGCTCGGCAGCACGCTCAGTGCACCACACGACACCAGTAGAGGCACGGGTGGCATCTAGACCAGCATGGGGAAGATGGCCAGGATTTGCAGCACGGAACTGACGATGAATCTTAGAGCTCGTCTCTGCCAAGAGGGAAAGGTGTTAGCGAGTCGAAGCAGAAAGCAGCCACAAAGTCTGGGCGGCCGGTGCCAAGAGCCAAGGCTAATGAGACTCTGTGCGTCATTTTAGGGTACCAATATCAAGACGGGCAAAGGTGCAATGGAAGCGTGTGAATGCATCGGTATCAATATATCTGATACAGTCTGTCCTTCGGGGTTGTGTAGGAGTAGGAGTAGGGATATGTGAGGTGTGGATGTGTAGACGAGTGGACGGGTAGATGCGAGTACGTATATGGAGACGGAGATGTATACGTGTACGAGTGTCACTTCTTGGGCATGCAGACATCGCTTAACAGCCACGATGATGACGATGATGCCAGATCTCTCTCTAAGCAGCTTCGTAGGAAGAGAAGCCGTGGCAAGACTTACCGTTGAGACTCGGGTCACCAATACTGAATCTTCTCCTGGGAACACCAGTGTTCTTGTTCCTGGATTGGGCATCAGTCGGCTAAGACACCTTGCAAGAGGTACGGAAGAGACCCGCAACTTGGAGAGAAGCAGGTAGAGACTTACATAGAGAACTTGCGGTGGTTGAAAGACATGATGGCGGTTTAGCAGGCTCAACGAGTGCAATCAATGCCCGATGGACGAATTAGAGAAACGAAAATATGGAAAGAAGACAATGGTGCAGACGGTGATAGTCCTTGGCAGCCACTGGTAAGGATTCCGTAGCGTTGGCTAGGAGACAGCAATTATGTATGATAATGAGGATTTTCTGTTCACCGACAAAAAGGAGACGGGAGCGGGAGACGGGAGGCGAGACGGGAAAGCGAAAGAACGGAGAAGAGAAGGCCGTCAGAGTCAACAGTACTGTACACCTTGCCGGTCTCACCTGCTACCTGACGACTTGGAGATGCCAGATAGATGGTCGAGGCCTCCCGTTAGGGAACTGAGGCCCCTCTGAGGCCCCTATATTTAGTTGTACCTACTTAGTTAAGAGGGGTTCAGCAAATCGGAGGCTGATGCATTCTCTAGTGCGCGGTAGTTACCTCTCTGAAGCCCCACGAAGCGGTGGATCGCCACTGCTGGTTGGCGGGCTGGCAGCGTTTGTACGGGGTAATCACGACCATCTTGTACCCCGTAGGCCTACGTGTAACGAGGGGTGAGGAGGGAAGTGCGACTGGCACGACTGTTACGACTGGTAGGACTGCCCTTATGGAATCACTGTGCATACAAACTGTATCGCCAACTGTGCCAATTCTCACGGGATTACGTACTAGTATCCATCGTAGTGGCCACGGTTAGCGAAGCCTGAGACATCATTGTCCAACTCTCCAGCCTCCAATGAATCGTCACGGAATAAGCTGTGCAGCTGGCAAACAGCTGTCAGTCAGCTGGCATTCAAACGTGGGGGTGGGGCACCGGGTGGAGACGCTTCGCCCAGAGTGGCAAGTGGTCTAAATGGGCAGACGCGTGCTGAAATCAATTTACGCGACCGAAAGCAGAGACCCTGGTCGGTGGTAAAGAGTTTCAAGGCATCATTCATACGGCCAACGACTTACGGAATAACTCTCACAGAAAGAGCAAAGAGAGATCCGCAATTGATTGCGACATACCTAACGTCATTCGAAACTCCATCGCCTCATATAGTTGGTTGCTGGATCGCAGGATTCAAGATGGCGCTCATCGTCGACAAACATCGGCCACGGTCTCTTGATGCGCTGACCTACCACTCCGAGCTGTCGGACAGACTACGGTCGTTGGTATGTTATTCTGGGTGTGATTGTTGTTGCGACGGGTCCTTAGATATGTTCAAGTCTCACACTTATGCTCTATAGGCACAAAGCGGTGACTTCCCTCACCTCCTCGTATACGGACCCTCCGGCGCAGGCAAGAAGACTCGCATCGTCGCTACACTGAAAGAGCTCTACGGACCAGGTGTAGAGAAGATCAAGATCGATGCCCGCGTCTTCCAAACCACGACCGGCCGGAAGCTCGAATTCAACATCGTGGCCTCCGTCTACCACCTCGAAATAACACCCTCGGATGTGGGCAACTACGATCGCGTCGTCGTCCAGGACTTGCTCAAGGAGGTCGCGCAAACACAGCAGGTCGACCAGTCCGCGAAACAGAGATTTAAGGTTGTCGTCATCAATGAGGCCGATCATCTCACTCGAGATGCCCAGGCCGCCCTGAGACGAACCATGGAGAAATACAGTCCTAATTTGCGACTGATCCTGCTGGCAAACAGCACGGCGAATATCATTGCTCCCATCCGAAGTCGTACCCTACTCGTTCGCGTCGCGGCGCCAACGGTGGCCGAGATTTCTAGCGTCTTGGCCGACTCGGCTAGGCGCGAGGGCTGGCCCGTAGTGGAAGGGCTATACAAGAGAATCGCAGAGGACAGTGGCCGGAATTTACGGCGAGCGCTATTGATGTACGAGGCTGTCCATGCTCAGAAGTATGTCTCCTGACGAACTCCAACTTGTGGTTTTGGTCATAAAACTGACGCGCCGCCCCTTAGTGAGAAAGTGACCGACACAACCCCTATACCACCCCCCGATTGGGAGGCGCTGATTGCACAGATTGCTAAGGACATGATGGATCAGCACACCCCCGCGCAGATCCTCGTCATCAGAGCCAAGCTCTACGATCTGCTTACCCATTGTATACCAGCTACGACGATCCTCAAGACGCTGACGTTCAAGTTGATTCCCCAGATCGATGACGACTTGAAGTGGGAGGTGATCAAGTGGTCTGCCTTTTACGAGCACAGAATACGGACAGGTTCCAAGGTCATCTTCCATCTGGAGGCTTTCGTCGCCAAGTTCATGAGGATAATTGAGATGTACCTGATGAGCATGGAGATGTAATAATAGAAGGAGAGTGAGGGTGACACGGTCGGGCGTTAGTATGGGGTGCATTCATTGGCATGGATTGGAGTTGCGGGAGTTATTGCGAACACTAGTGAGACAGGGCCCTTTTTGCCAATACATGCTTCATTTTTGCCGGAATGCAGAAGTGCTTACGAGTACATGTCAACATGGCATGGCGATGATTGGGACTCTCGTGACAAGAGACCATTCGGTCTGCCGGTTAGGTAGGTACTCAAAGGGTACAGACATGGAATATACATACTAGTACCTTCCACTACCAACGGCTTGTTCGCGGCACAGCGGATGATGGACTTCGGGGTTTCCAAACCGAGGTTAGGCAGAAACGCGCCAACCCGGTCAAAAATACCTAGCATCCCCGTAAGATGACAGAAATCCCCCGCGTTTCGATGCTTACTCGTAGATCGTTGGTCTGCCTGCATCTATCTCGCTCGAAGGGAGACCAGCCATCCATCTATCGTACAGGCCCGGCAGGGTAGTATTGCCTGAACCCCGGACGGACGCCCGAGTGCCTATGCTCGAGAATATGTACGCTAGGCAAGACCAGATTCGAAGTGAGAGTTCTGGGCTGAGGAGGCCAGCTATTCGGGGACGTCCCGACCTCTGCAACTAGACTATTCGAGGTATGTAGTGTATATATTAATTGGAGAAGCGCCAAGGCCTGGTCCCAACATGCATGCTTCATGCGTCCTTGTCAGGTGAGGGGTTTATTCCTGGATTCCTAACGGAGGGTTGAGACCTCTTTGATATTGGATGAAGGGCATTCACTGCTGTGCCACGTGCGTTCTTGGAGGGCGTCAGCCGCATGCCTCTGTTCTTTTGTCTCTGCTCCTTTTTCTGCAGAGCTGTGTGTAGACGACAGTGGCACAGCGTTGCACCCCAGATCGACTCTTTTCCAAGGCTCCATCATGAGAGGATATTCTGTATCCTTAGATGTGCTGAACTCTGGAGTCTAACACCGCCTTATACGAAATACGCTCTAGCAGGGAAAGCGTACGGATTACCTATGCGCCGTAAGACGAGTCGACGGACGGCAAGTCTTTATACGAGTAAAGATAACCTTACCTACGGAACTCCATTGGACGCGGGGTTGCTTGGCATGACACCCTTCCAGTGTGACGGCGCCGCTGGACTGTAAATATGGCTTGCCTATCAACGCCCTGAATCAGTATGCGACTTTGCGGCGCAAAATTCATACGAGTAGGGCAGGCAGCGGTCGCAGACTACGAAGCGCATTGCCGAATCGCAACCCGGTCGTTCGCTCCGATCAATACTGCGTATTCCGTATTCGAGATCGGTATCTTCGCAAAGATACATATGGTACAGAACTGCTGCCACTATTAATATGGATCCGCACGGAATGGGTACTTAGCGCAATCCGTAGTTGGGTTGGCGTGAAAGATGGTTACATCGCATATGACCATTGTTCTAGCACGAACCCGTTGGTTGGGGCATTGATATTCATGCACCACGAGTTTTCTTAAGAGCACATCCTTCAAAATAGGTACTCGTAGGTATTGCAGCCGTTTGTCAACTGGTCCATCATCAATCACAATGGAGCGGGGTCGACTTCATCTTCTGTGATTCATACGGATTAGGTATACGGATTGTCGAACCATATGATTTGGTCGTTATGATCAAGCGTAGCTTCCAAGACGCGTTGACGCGATTGATGAGACTCTGATAGCATTCAATGTCATCATTGACGCTGATAGAAAATCGCAGCACGTCTGACACTTCTGCAACTGAGTCTCTTGCTAGGCCGGTGATACCTAGGTAGACGCTTGCAGTGGAAACGAAATAGGTATCTGGAGAAGTGAAGTCCGCTACTCGTATTCCGTACAACCGGTTGACGGCTGCAATAAACTGAAGGTGTTTAGCTAGAGACAGAAAGGTGCCCGGATATCAAGACCCTCTCTGGCGGGCAACTTGGTTTCGCTGGGGCTCACCAACTGCATCTGATGGCGCAGGATGTATCCCGTAGGTATCGTAAGTAGCTGGCAGGTACCCATGCCGTGCACCAGATACCGTTCTTAGTGGAAAGCCGTCGTTGGCTCAGTGCCGGGCGTAGGTATCTACGATAGAAATATCACAAGATTCCGCCGTTATTACCGTGGAGGGGATTCCCAAGGATGGATAGATCCGTTAGGGGCAGGTGGCATTATTTTCCATGCCCGAACCGTCCTCCCGGAATACTAACAGCATGTTGGACGAAGGTATAAATATCGTCATATAAACGCATACGAAGTATGGAAGTGCTGTCCCGTACGTACTCGTACTGAGCATCCGTATATCGTAAACGAAGGCAAAAGACGCTATGCCGTCGATTCGGAAAAATATGGTGTTAGAATTGCTCCGGATGATGATTGATGAGGGGGTTTTTGTAACAAGCAAGTAAGCCTCAACAAATATTTCGTTCAATGGGGCTTAAGTCAAATCTGCTAGCGCCGTTTAGCTAACCCGAGACCGAAAGAGGTCGCCTTCGCCACCCCCCCCTTGTCGAGTGTGGCTGACGGGGGCCCGTAGTGCCGGTCGCGGAGCTGAACGTAGCTCTGCAGCAACAGAGTCCATGGACGGGCGACGAATCAGAGGGCCGCGAATTGTAAGGTTACACGCCCGTCACAAACCGCTAACAGCCTAAGGTACCTGTACCTAGACCCGTCCAAGGAACGCGGCAAGGAACCGCCTCATGAATCGCAGTAGCGGACGCGATGGTCCACGGTATGTATGTACCTTCATCGAGATTGGATGCTTTAGACTGTGAGGGGTGATTCACCACAGGGCTGAGTCTCTTCTTGAAAGGGCAATGGCGAGCACAGCAGTTTGCTCCCTACGGGATAGTGTAATGCTGAAAACTGGGTTGGGAGTTGTTTGGATACAGAACTTGGCGGGATTGGATCGGAGTTAGTGGTGCGGCGCCGCGCGAAGGTAGGCTCCCCGTCGGTCCCACCAAATCGTTGCCCAGAGTATCGGGCTGACATAACCCGCGAGAATCCGACAGTCACGTACGAATACTTCGTACGAAGTAATCCGTACGGCAGTGAACACCGACTTCGAAGTTCGCACTTTGTGGCGTATGAGCAAAGTCTCTTCCAGTCAATATCGAACCTACCACCCTCCCACATCAACCCTGACATAAGACCTGGTACGAAATAGACCCTGCCCATTGTACGTACCGGGAGTCGATTTCTTGTGGTTCAGACGGAAGAAAGATGGCCCACTCGACTCGGATTCTAATGCTTGAGAGTTTATTCGACGTACTATATTTCGTATAAAACGAGGGAACTTTTATTAGGTAAACTCATTATTATCATTCATCCAGATAGGTACGAGTAGTATTCGTAGCTCCCTACCGTTTCTAGGCAGGTTACAATCGAGGTCGTCGCGACGCCTGCGATGTCCGATGTCCGTACCTAACGGATTACGTGTATCGTGCGCATACTGTAGACAGTTAGTCTCGGTGGCTAGTGGGCGCTACATATCTCGACTAGCCTCATCGGTAAGTGTTCAGCCTATAACTCACGTGGGGTAGGTACAACATCATGTATGCGTGTACCTCTCCAGGGTGCAGGGTTCCGGTGTTCCTGGAGGTACGTGGGGTGTCATCAAAGGTACCTCCTCCCTAGCCGGAATAATACGATAGAGGCGACTCCTGGTCGGTGGCAGTCCACCATGTAAGCGCAAGGTACCATGGCTACCGTAGCACCAACATGGCACAGCAGGTAGCTGCGAGTACCTGCCTACCTTCCCTCCCTCGTCCGGACTCAATAGATCGGGAAGTGGTGATTATGTAGGCGGCATGCACGGCGAACAACTAGTGTAGGTTGGCGACTTTCTTTTTCTCTCTCTCTCGTCTGCTGCCACAATCTCATGGATATACAAAGCTAGGCTGCTCCCTCTGATTCTTGCCCACGTGCTGACCCTCCTGTTCCCCCCTTCTTTTTCTCCCCTAGGGTTTCTTGTGACCTTGTAAAATTTCTTTTCCTCATCTGTCTCCTCTGCTTCCTCAAGCATCTCTTCTGGACGTCTCGAGGTTTCTGTTCGCCCATATATTATCCTCATCGTCTCGGCGTCTTATTCCGCGGACCTGCCCCGCCACATCGTCCTTGAACATCGACATCCTTTCTTTGCATTGCAAACATGAGTGAAACCAAGGCACTGGTGGTCGGCGAGGCCCATCTCGTCGATACTTTTCGTAAGACCCATCTATCCCCTTAACTATTCCATGCTCTGCACATGGCATTGTGCGCCGTCTATGAGACTAGATAGCCTAGAATGAGTGGCGCTGACTTCGAGTAATGCAGACCCCCCAGAGAAAATGCTCGCGAGTAAGCTTCACCAAGCCCTCACATGGCTCGTCCATGTTCCTAGTGTTTTGTAAGCATGGGTAATCATCAATGGCTAACTTCATGAAGAGCATCCCAGCAAGCCTCACCTGAGTAGTAAGTCACCCAGGGCCGGCGTAATGTGCCGGCATCTTGCCATTCATAGCAGGTCGCTGACATGGTACAGGCTTCGAGGAGTACCAGAAGTTGTACAGGGAATCTATCACAGAACCTGACAAGTTCTGGGCTAGAATGGCCAGGGAGCTTCTGACATGGCAGCGTGACTTTGACACAGTCCGATCTGGAAGCCTGGTAAACGGCGATGTTGCCTGGTTTCCCGAGGGCCAGCTTAACGCCGCTTATAACTGCGTAGACCGACATGCTTTCAAGGACCCTGATCGCGTTGCTATCATTTACGAAGCCGACGAGCCCGGTGAGGGCCGTAACTTGACTTACGGAGAGCTACTCCGCGAGGTTTCCAGAGTCGCCTATGTTCTCAAGAAGATGGGCGTCCGGAAAGGAGACACCGTTGCCGTCTACCTACCCATGATCCCCGAAGCTATTATCGCCCTGCTCGCCATCACCCGTATTGGAGCCGTTCACTCTGTTGTGTTCGCTGGTTTCTCGGCCGATTCTTTACGCGACCGTGTTATCGACGGTCAATCCAAGGTTGTCATCACCTCCGATGAGGGCAAGCGAGGTGGCAAGCTTATTGGCACCAAGAAAATCGTCGACGACGCGCTGAAGCAGTGCCCCGATGTCACCAACGTACTGGTTTTTAAGCGCACCGGTGCTGATGTCCCATTCACACCTGGCCGTGATGTGTGGTGGCACGAGGAGGTCCAGAAATGGCCCTCGTACATTGCCCCCGAGGTCATGAACTCCGAGGATCCTTTGTTCTTGCTCTACACTTCTGGATCAACCGGCAAGCCGAAGGGTGTCATGCACACTACTGGAGGTTACCTTCTTGGTGCGGCCATGACCGGAAAGTACGTGTTCGATATCCACGATGGTGACCGGTACTTCTGCGGTGGTGATGTCGGTTGGATCACTGGTCACACTTACGTGGTGTATGCGCCTCTACTTCTCGGTGTTTCCACGGTGGTGTTCGAGGGTACACCCGCTTACCCCAACTTCTCTCGCTACTGGGACATCATCGACACGCATGAGATCACCCAATTCTACGTGGCTCCCACTGCGCTCAGACTACTGAAGCGTGCGGGTGATGACTTTGTCAAGGCGCGCATGCCGAAGCTGAGAGTTCTCGGTTCCGTTGGAGAGCCTATCGCCGCTGAAGTCTGGAAATGGTACTTCGAGACTGTGGGTAAGGAGGAGGCGCAAATCGTTGATGTGAGTTGAATCTCTGCTGAAAAGAGAAAGTATGAATAACTGCTAACGAACGAAATAGACCTACTGGCAAACTGAGACTGGATCCAACGTCATTACGCCCCTTGCTGGTGTGACCCCGACAAAACCTGGAAGCGCTTCTTTGCCCTTCTTCGGAATTGAACCTGCCATCATTGACCCCATCTCTGGTGACGAGATCCACGGAAACGATGTCGAGGGTGTACTAGCTTTCAAGCAGCCCTGGCCTAGCATGGCCCGTACCGTCTGGGGTGCGCACAAGCGATACATGGAGACGTATCTCGATGTATACAAGGGATACTACGTAGGTGATCTACTCATGCCGAGAAAGCAACATATATTGACATTGATGTAGTTCACTGGTGACGGTGCCGGCCGCGATTTTGACGGCTTCTACTGGATTAGGGGACGTGTTGATGATGTCGTAAACGTCAGTGGCCACCGTCTCTCGACCGCCGAAATCGAAGCCGCTCTTATCGAGCATCCTGCTGTGGCCGAGTCTGCCGTTGTCGGTATTGCCGACGAGCTCACCGGCCAGGCTGTCAATGCTTTCGTCTCCCTCAAGGGTCAGGAAGCTACGGATGCGCTACGAAAGGAGTTCATTCTACAGGTCCGCAGAAGCATTGGACCCTTTGCCGCCCCTAAGGCCATCTACATTGTTCCCGATCTGCCCAAGACCCGCAGTGGCAAGATTATGCGCCGTATCTTGAGAAAGATTCTGGCTGGTGAGGAGGACCAGCTTGGCGATACGACAACGGTATGTATCCCCCTTGTTTCTTCTCGTGCACTTTTCGGAGATAAGCTGCTGACGTTTACTTACAGCTTTCGGACCCATCAATTGTTGACAAGATCATTGCTGTCGTCCACGAGGCAACAAAGAAATGAAAAAAATCAAACTGAAAAAAAAAGAAAGGAAAAAAAAAGAAGAAAAATCACAATTACGTTCAGGAGCAGGCCACTTTTAGTTTCTTCGAGCCGGGGGATTTTGATACCATATTGTTACAATGTTTTGATGAAGTTTTGATCAATGGAACCTTTTACACACTGCTCATGAGACGTTGCATTTCGCCTGGATACAAGTCGTGCACCCCCAGACTATGTACTCGTACATGTTGTTGATTCCCTCGTCACGGTGTTTTGATTGCAAGCATGGCGTATGAGTGTCCACGGATTACACCAGGGCGTCTTTTTGCATGCAGAACCTCGGTGGCTGTACCTCATACGTATGTACGTGCTAACGAATTCACTCAAGATAGATAATCATCAGGGCCTGTCACTGTCACGGACGTACGCATCGCAAGTTCCCGCCAAGCCTTTCTTTCCCGCAGACTTGCCGGCATCACCTGTCCTACATACGCCGTACATGTTCCGTACAGCCGCGGAACGAAGCATGTTCCTGCTTCCTGCCATGCCATCCATACGGACGGAAGGAAGTCAATATTGACTGCTTACCGGCACATACCGAGTAAATACCACCCTTCTGGGTTTGCGCGTTGGCACTAAGCCTCGTAGACGTATAGCGCAAAACAACTCATGGAATTTTTTGGACATCCCAAGATGCAAGCGAGCTCGGGGCTCGGGACTCGGGGCTCGGGAGAGGTCGCGAGATCGAAACTCCTTAACAAGACAAGACGCGTCTTACAATGGGCGACCCGCAAACGCATGAAAGCACGCATGAAAGCGCGCATTGGGGTAACAACCTGGTGACGCGCGGTAACGAAGCTGGGTGGGTAATCTATCGTGGAGAGGTAACTGTACCTACAACCCCCGAAGCACGAATTGTCCTGGCTGGCGCCACAACTGACAGAATACCTACAAATGTACAGCCCGATGAGGATTTGGGACACATGATCTTGGATCCTCAATTCACACTTACGAGTACCTAGGGTGTCTAGGTAGGTATTATTTGTGTGTTTACTGATCACGACGTTGGGCTGGTCCGCTCCACCCATCGATCTAGGGTCCAGTGTACTACTATGTACCGAGATCCATTGATCCTTTATTCCGGTGCCTTCTTCTCGGTTACGATTTGTGCGAGTCCAACGGGTTGTCTTGGAGTGATCCGTTGGAAACACGCATACTATCACAGGCTCGAAGAAGAAACAAAGGCCTTGTGTGTGCTTCATCGTGAGGTCAGAGTTGGGGTATATGCACAGTACGCGGTACTGTACCGGGGTTTGGGATTATGCGTTTAGTGAGTGCATCTGATACCTAAACGTGAGGTCCTACCAAGGAGTCGAAGACACTTCTCACGTCAGACCGGAGGTTGGGGAATTCATGCTGCTCGCCCGGTTTTGTAGATCATGTTCTTGGTGAGTGAATGTGAATACGCAAGCTATGGTGGCTTTGCGGTGGGATTTGTCGTTCACTTCTTGTAGGTACCTACATTCGTGGACGGTGGTAGGGTTTTGTTTCGTGGTGAAACGGACTCTACGTAAGCTGTAGGACGCAGCGTTGGTTTGGTAAGAAGGAAGGTATTTGTGTAGGTAGGTGATTATTTTTAGGTGAGGGTCGGAATTAAAGTAGTGCGCTTGCTGCTTTTACGCCCCCGGCAAAGGAGGAATTGGGAGTGGGAGTTGGGTGACTTGGCGGGTTGTGATTACGGATGGGTGTTTATGCATAACGGTTGAGTTACCGTTTTTTTTTTCATTGTGTTGGTTGGGTTACGGGAGTACGAAAGCTGAGGTAAAGAGTTGGTAAGAAACACGTTGATAAACCGGTGATGACGGGTATGATTGATTGAGACGTTCACGATCATGATTATCGTTACTGAGTTGGATACAACAGAGATGGGGTGATAGGTAGTGTAAGAGAATCCAGGTATAAACTAGATACTGAAATTCACCACCGTTTAATCCGTACTACTTCGTATGTAATTGTTCTCAAGTGCGTGAGTGTGGTGCGACGATGTTCTCTCACCCGCCCCTTTTCTGTTTACTCATCAGAGTATGGTTTATATATGAGCCCCAACCCCTATCTTCACGTCGGGTTAAACAACCCATCCTCACATCCGAATCGCAGTGAGTCCAGACAACTTATGATAAAAGAAACGAAAACCTCATATATATTCCTATTTTCTGTCCTATAAAATCCACCCCTTATTTCTTTCCCCCCCCAAACCAAATCCCCCAAATCCGAATCCGAATCCAATTCCCGTGCCCGAGTTCTTGTCCTGCAATCTGGGTGGCGCACATCCATTGCTCTCTCTGAGACGCAATTGTTCTTCATAACTTCATAGCCAGGCTACATCGATATCGAGTACCTAGTAAAAAGCCCCTTAGCACTGGCAGAGCTTGTCCAGGCGGTAAGAGAAGCGGTAGTCGGGCCAGTTGGGCTCGAAGTGCTCGAGGTGGATGGTGGCCTTCTCGGTACCTGTTTATCATGGATTAACGTTGATGTTGCTGTCGGTATATTAGGGAAAGGTCACTCACCAGCAGGGATACGGAAAGAGCCCCAGAAACCGCCGTGGGTGATGGACTCGAGAGCACCGAGCTTGCCCTCCGAGACCCAGATCATGGGGATGTTGACGGGGTCGTACTTGTCGTCGCCGAGAGTCAGGGGGCCGTGGGTCTTGGAGACCTCCTTGCCGTCGGCGAGGATGGTGAACTGCTCTGTGGTCTTGGAGGTGTCGGCGATGGTCAGGATGACGTCGTAGTCATAGCTGCCGATGTGGATGTCGGCATCGGGCTTGCTGGCGTAGGTGTAGCCGGCGTTCCAGTCGAGGAGCTCACGGCCGAGGCAAGGGGTGTCCTGGGAGCAGGCAGCGGAGAACTGGACCTTGGCGCCACCGGGAGATCGGTACTTGACAGCGCTGGTAGAGGTGCCTAAAATTCGTCAGAATACCTACTATTCCTGTCACGTGCTTATGAAGGGGGACATACCACCAGGGATCAAGAAGCTTCCATCGCCCTGCTCCTTAATTCTCTTTCCATCGACGGTGATCTGGAGAGCGCCAGTGGAGGCAGTAACCCAGGTGTCGAAGGGGTACTTGAAGTCGGCCTTGGGGAGGTACAGAGAGTTGGGGTGAGGGAGAGCAGCCTCAGCAGGGGCAGCAGCGAGGGCGGTCTCAGCCAGCTGGAGATCGAGCCATTTGCAGGGCGATCGGTCGCCGCAGTTCCACCAGTTGTGCTCAGGGACAGGCTCGGGCTTGGGGTCAGGAACAGGAGCGGCCTTGTCACAGACGATTTGGTTGAGGATCTCGATCAAGGTAGTAGACTCCTTGATCACGGTGGTGTAGTGTCGGAGGGCAGCTTCAATGACGATGTTGTTGGTGAAGTAGCGACCGAGAAGTCCACGGAGGAGATGCTCGAGACCGGCGTCGGCGGCAATGAGGTGAGCGGCACCTTGGTGAGGCATGCCAATGCCGGCAATTTGCTCTGACGGAAGATGTTAAGGACCATTGGGATATAAACGGGAGGTGGTATTCTTACGTTGCTCATAGCCAAAGGTGACACTGGCGCCAGCAGCAGCGTGGACTCCCTAATCATTTGTTAGCATCTCTTGAAAGTCGAGGGAGAGAGAGAGAAAGGAGACTGCTCGCCACTTACCCCAGTGTTGGCAGCGGCCAAGTTAACTGAGGAAGCCAGAGCGAGAACGGCGGAAGTACGCATGGTGATGGGGTTCAAAGAACTTGTTGATGTGGTTTAGAAGGTAAAGTGATGATGTTTGTTGAGGATGTTGTGATGATGATGATGATGATGATGAGAAGGAGATGTTGGTCTTGTTGCGGACATCACCTCTATTTATGTTCGTTGTCTTCAAGACATCGACACTTCAACCTCGTCACCTCGACATCTGTCTCGCTTGCAGACGATGCAGATCCATGATCGTGAGTTCACTTTCAAACGCCGAATCTCACATCTCGTAAACGCTTTTCCGATGACCTATCAGATCTTCCAGCCCCAGAGGCTCTACGAGAGGCCGCCAGGGCTTAGCAGCGCTGATCCGACAGTCCATGGAAGCGTCTGCGTGAGCCAATCTTCATGGGTCCGTAGGGCTCAACCATGACGATGTCACGATACGTGCATATCGAGCTGCCACTGGATCGACCTTTGCTTCCTAGGAAGGCAAAATATGGGAATAGCTGGATCCAGCCCAGCACTTAGTGCTTCATGTCACAGCTGGACATGCTGGCGATGACTGTGAAGTCCTGAAGATCATCTACCAGTTCGAAGGCGACCAGTCAGTTAAGGACGAGTTAGTGAGTAAAAGGGATAAGTCAATTAATTGATCGACCTACTTCGGCTGGCTCGGTACGGAATTGTTCGTATAGGTATTCCATTGGGGGTTCTCGTAGGGATTACTTACATACGGATTGATCGGTAACTGTTCCGTAGATGCCGAGGGTTTTCAATCGCGTAGAGCGCTTAAAGCGATTCTCCGGGATGACGTTGAGGCGGCTGAGAAATAGAGCGTGACAGATCATCGCCGACATGGTTCTGTACACCTCACTATCCCCTTTTATTCACCTCGACCTTCTCCACTGCTCGGTAGGGCACAGGCTACTGGCCCTACGAGGTTGCCGCTTATGCGTATGCCGTAAGTCGCCTTATGATAGACAGCGTCTCCTACCCAATCCGTCAACCCCTGGCGGATGTTTCCACTTCCGTCGACCCAATCGCTATGTGACCATCGCGTACTAACATGAACGCGGTTTAGCTACCGTCGGAAGGGACCAGGTACCTAGTGATACCGGCCGGCTTTTGTCTCTGTGCCGTGCTGTCGCCGGCATTTCTCTGATTATCTTACAGTATGGGGAAACGTGATATGTAGACGTCTTGAGTGAGATGTAGGGATCCCACTGAAGGATGTGATTCGGGAGTCTCGTATTCCGTACATAGACGAAGGACAAACCAGTCGGACTAGTGAACAACTACTCTGGGAGCAACAACGTTTAGCGACGTGTCTTGATGTTGCCACACTGGCATGATCAACAGAAAAGAAAAGAAGCTCATGAGCCGATATCGCTGTCATCGTAGTTGCTGTCGCCGAGTTCAGTATGGCTTTCGACTGTCGAGAGTGATGCTGGGGTTCATGATGAGCCGACGCAAGCGAGAGGCCTCCACGCCCGGTAATCCCTACGACTTACTCGTAGCTGGCTGTCTGCGAATCGCCTTTGCTGCCATGTTTGTTTCGTACCATCAACTCTCTGGCGCTATCATTATCGACTCCAAGATTGAAACTGGTCTGTCGTCGCTCATACAATGGCAATTCAACTCGTAGTCATGATGAGGATTGGTAGTCCAATGTTTCAACCGTTGAATGGTCTCTGTATTTGGTTGGAGGAAAACATCAAATAGAAACAAGGTCTAGATGTGTAGATAAAATGAGAGATCGAGAACCTATAAGACCTTGCTTACGATGTGAAGTTGATGCATGGTAGATCTATAACCATCGTGATGCGTGGTTGAATCTGTCAAGAGTGAAAACCGGCGGACGCTTTCTGTTTCCGATACATTGAGTTGACACCGTAAACCTTACGGATTCTGCATTCTGACGGGATATTCTGCAGATGTCCGTATTGCACAGCTAGAGTTTTCCGTATTGGGAGTTGTGCAGGTTCCATGCACAAGTGACGCTGCAGGTGAGGTTAAAAGCAGCAGCATCGTGGCTCAGCAGGCAGACCAACTGGATTTGGAAAACGACGGCACGGCCTGCTATGCCTCTAGCGAGGTTTCTTACGTATGCCCCAAGTATCGCGTATCCAGTGCCGCTGCACGATCACACCGTATCCAAATTTGAAATTGGCTCATTACACGATCATAGCGGCAGTCGGCAGCCCGCGCCAGTCCGTACCTGCTACTTCGAACCATCCCCGTGCATCCATCCGGTTCTCACTTTCCGGCTGCTGCTGCTGCTGCGAGTCCTGCCTCTCTCCCCTCCCATTGCCCTACCGGCTCTCGTGAATTGGGCCCGACAGCTCCTGCTGGACTGAATAGGAAGGAATAGAAAACTCTTCTGCATCACTCCTTCCGCCTCGTCCCCTCCCAATCCTGCCGAATGGCTGGGAATGATCTTGTGCTGCTTCTTCTTCTCCACAGACTTCCTCTTCACTTCACCCCTCTTTGACCCTCTCTGACCTGTCTCTCTCTCCCTCTATCTCCCACTATTCCGTACTGATATCAAACTCCCCACGTCCTCGCATGATTGTGATAAGTTGATAACCCACCCCTGTCTTGGCCGCATCGGCCATGCTCATCGTCTTGAACATGCGCGTCTCCCTAACCGCGGTCGTTGCGTTATTGGGCCTAGCATGCACTTCAGAGGCGCATTCTGTGAAGCGCAACCCCTTGAACTACATCTCTAGAGTCGACAGGCCAACCCTCCATACGCCGTCGAATCGCGTCCATGCCCACTCCTCATTTGACATCAGCTTCTTGCTCCACGAGCAGAGGGATGAAGTGCGGATAGAACTAGAGCCAAACCACGATGTCTTGTCTGAGGAGGCAACAGTCCAGTATTTAGGTCCCGATGGCACCGTCAGCCACGTGGAGCCCATAGAGAGGAGAGACCATAGGATATATAAAGGCCATGCATTTGTGCACCATCCTCATCACTCAGAATGGCTCAACGTAGGCTGGGCCAGAATCGCCGTCTTCCGGGACGGTCCGAATCCCCTGTTTGAAGGCACCTTTGGGATGAACGGGAATTATCACCATATCCAACGGGCTTCAACGTACAGACAGACACGTCTTGACGAGGATCCTGAGGCCCACCAAGCTGATGACGATTATATGATCCTCTGGAGGGACACTGACATTGGCGCGGATTTCTATCCCTCGGGCGGCGAGTTTAAGCGTGAACTTGACAGTAATGCGTCCGTTTGTTCTTCTGATCTGCTTGACTTCAACAGCCAGCTCAACCATCCCATCCAGTTAGGAGTCGATTTGCGCGACCTCTCGTCAGTCGACCCCAATGGCGTCTTTCGCCGGCAGAGCGACTCGATTCCCGGTGGAACTGGTGGTGGCCCCAACCTCGCTAATAGTATTGGGTCTACCCAGGGTTGTCCCACCTCCAGAAAGGTCGCTCTCATCGGCATCGCGACCGACTGCACTTATACTGCTCAGTTTGAATCCAAGGCTAACGTGACCCAAAATCTCATCAACATGGTCAACATGGCATCGGCGGTATATGAGTCGACGTTCAACATCAGCCTGGGCATTCGAAATCTGACCATTAGTGATGCTCAATGCCCCGGTTCCCCTCCAGCCGGGTCGCGATGGAACCAACCCTGTGGCCCAAGCGTCACTATCAGCAATCGTTTAGATCTCTTCTCACAATGGCGAGGCCAGTTTGAGGACAGCAATGCTTATTGGACCCTCATGAGCACTTGCGCCACCGATGCTGCCGTGGGTTTGGCATGGCTAGGTCAGCTGTGTTCGCAGGGCGCCACGCCGAACGGCAATGACACGACAGCCGGCGCAAATGTGGTCGTTCGGACGAACACGGAATGGCAAGTTTTTGCTCATGAGAGTGGCCATACTTTTGGTGCTTATCATGACTGCACGCAACAAACCTGCTCAGACGGTACTCGTGCCAGCAATCAATGCTGTCCCCTGAGCACCACTACCTGCAATGCCGGGGGGACGTTCATCATGAACCCGTCCACAGGCCCTGGTATCTCACAATTCTCGGCTTGTACTGTTGGAAATATCTGTTCCGCCATGGCCCGCAATAGTGTAAACTCCGAATGCCTCAGTAACAACAAAAACGTCGTAACTATATCGGGTAGTCAGTGTGGCAACGGCATCGTCGAACAAGGAGAAGAATGCGACTGCGGTGGGGATGAGGGCTGCAAGAACAACCCTTGCTGCGATCCCAAGACATGTAAATTCACGGCCGGCTCCCTTTGTGACCCGGCAAATGAAGAGTGCTGTACCGCGCAGTGCCATTTCGCCTCAAACGGAACCGTTTGTCGAAGCAGCACAGGCTCATGCGACCCACAAGAAACCTGTACCGGAACCTCAGCGACATGTCCATCAGATCTGAAGGCGCCCGATGGCCAGGGTTGTGGTGCAGACGGGGCAGGTCTGAAGTGCGCCTCGGGCCAATGCACGTCTCGCGATATGCAGTGCCAGGTACAACTCGGTGGCTTAGGGGACAACAGCCAAGACATTACTGCTTGTGACGGAAGCAGTTGTACGGTCCGTTGCAAAACACCAAACCTGCCGCCTGGATCCTGTGATGTTATACAATCCAACTTCCTCGATGGAACACCCTGCGAAGGAGGCGGCCATTGCGATCACGGTGTTTGTAAAGGATCAAACCTTTGGGATAAGATTCAAGATTTCTTCCGTAACAACAAGGAAATAGCAATTCCGGTCGCATCGGTTGTCGGTGGTCTTATCCTCATCGCGATTCTGGGCTGTTGCTGCTCTTGCTGTGGACGAAGGTCGCGAAGAAGAAAGCTGGCGCAAAAGGCGGCGACGAACAGCAGTTGGGTTGGTGGAAACAACGGCAATCCTGGCAATAATGGCTGGGTAGGCCCCAATGCGCCTCCTGGTCCCTTCATGAATGGCGGTAGGAATCCTCCTCCACCTTATTCATACGGTCCGCCGCCACCGCAGCAGCAACAACAATATCAACAACAGCAGCAGCAACAGCAACAACAACAACAGTGGGCACAGGCACAGAATTCGCCGACAGCTCGCTATGCATGATGTCGCAGGATGAGTGAAAACAAAATGGCCTCGGAACTGGGTATTTAGGGGGTGGGGATTAGACGGCGGATGAAGCAAAGAAGAGCACGACCGAGTTAGAGTATTTTGCATTTCAACATGGCGTGGATCGAGGGATTCTTTTCATGGCATGGCGCTTGCGGTGTATCGGCCTCGCTTTGTAACCGGGCTCAATGATTCATCCCTTGATGGTGGCTATTCTTGCCAAACGCTTTGCTCCCGCTTGGCTTACACGGCTTTGGATAATGATCTGTTTTTATGAGCTTCTCTTCTTTTTTTTTGTTGTTGTTCTTCGAATGATGTATATACTAGGGCCTCGGGCATGAATATTGGTGGTGGGTGACGGCATGGCATCTTAGCATGTTGGAAGGGGGATTCTGGGTCCTTTTATTGGAATTAAGCCGTGCTTTTTTTTCGTACATACGTGGATTCGCTTTACTTTTACCTTACTGACCTGGCTATAACATAGCTGGGGTATTTCAATCACGGATTAGGTCTCATGCTAGTAGTGTGTGAATATGTCATGTCTCATTATTATCGTACAGCTCCTTGCGAATAGTCTCGGGTAGGGTTTCGGATACCAGGGAACCGGATGGATGGAAGGATGACAAACGGTGATATCCCTTAGAATCATGGACACCATGACTGCTTGGTATGTGAGAATGCGTGCAATAATCCCTTCTCATTCCTGCACATAGCACAAGAGGCTCTGTCCTCCCAAGCGTGCAAGAGATATCATTCCGTCCCTCTCATATCCTCCATCTTTAAAAAAAGCAAATGCGCGCCGTAAAATCAGAGGTGGTATCATTGGTAAGCATTATGGTCGTAAAAAGCAAAAAGTTGGGGATGCCGTCGAAAAAACAGTGACCGCCGCTAGAAAACTGAGAATGTCGTCGTGAAAAAAACAGCGTGTCGACGTGAAGAGAAGCCCAAACCCCCAGCTCGCCTGGATCCCAGGTTCGGGTTCAGGTCAGACGTCCTAATTCTGTGCCTGCTTGGTGTTGGTGTTGTTGCTGTCATTGTCCTTGTTCTTGTGTTGGCGCGAGGGGGAGACGTTGCCGACGGAGATGCGGTCGGAGTCGTAGGAGTCGTAGTTTGTGTCCGAGAGCGGGACGGGGGCGTTTTCGCGCGGGTAGGTGGGCTCGTAGAGACCGCAGAGCATGCGGGTGTATTTGAGGCGGGTGTAGGCGAGGGACTGGTGTTTGTTAGATTGTGTGGTATTGGGAGGAGAATTGGGGAATGGGAGGATGGGACGTACAAGGTTGTCCCGGAGAGACGCCATCATGAGGAGTTCGGGGGAGTCGAGGATTTGGGCGGCGAGACGGCGGCGTTCGACTGTGGCCCAGGACTCGCCGTTCTTGGGTCTATTTTATCGTCAGTACCTCATCTACCCTTACATCTAACACCTAACACCATCCACTCTCACACCAAAAATCGAGCAAAAAAAAAGAAAACAAAAACAAAACAAAACAAAACACACCCTGGATGACGCGGCGGCCTAGGCATCTCGGGCGCATACTTCACACCTCCCACTTCCTTGTGACTCGTAAAGTACGTGGCCTGCTCGCGGGGCGTGCCCGCGGGCCACCCTTGCATCTCTGTCTTCCACTCGTCGTCAGATTCGATCTCGGAGCCGAAGGGGTTGTAGCCGCGCGCCTGGAGGCTGCGCCTGTGCTCGTTCTTGGGGTCTGCGGGGCTGTTGCTTGGATGGCCGGTGGTTAACGACATTGTTGTTTTGTCGTTGGGGGTGCTGTTGGTGGCGATGTCGGAGGTCTTGGTGATGATAGTGAGGTTGGTGATGTTGGTGTTGGTTTTGGTTTTGGCTGGAACGACGCGGACGGGAGTGATGTCAGAGTTGTGGAGATATTATGGCGACGGCGGGACTGGGGAAGTCGAATCGTGGCCCGTGGGGACCTAAGGCAGGCACCCCAGACACGCTAGACGCACTGTCTAGATAAGCTGTATGTCCTACGTGCATAGCGTGTCTGCCATTCCTATATAGGGGGCTTTGTACCTACCGGTGTTGATCTTCACGTAGTCCGTACGTCGGCGAGACTTGATGTTTGGCTGTTTGCTTTCCTTGCATTTTTGCATTTTTTTGCATTCGGGGCTGAATATTCACCGAAAATGTATGCGCATGCCTAAACGACTGGCTGAGTAGTATGTAGCTTATTTTAGAATCACAATGGGATGACTCCCGCTTCCCTCGGGTTGTTACACCGAGAAGAACAAAGGGGGGGGGGAAGAAGAGTCACTGTAACATAAGACATACACATAATACAGGTGCTGTGTCGGGGTTATATGGTCGCATGAGTGTATCTCGGAGATTTGGTATATATCCCATATATGGAATACTAATGACCTTCACCGAGAAAGCGAAGTGCAGTTCAAGATCGCTCGATCCTACGACACGTAGCGAAGTTGACAATGGGCGGGATATCTCCCTTGGTCGCCATAAGGCAACAAACGGGATGCCGACAGGGGCGCCGACCAATTGAAACTGATCTACCTACGACGCCCTGCACGATTGGTCAGTGATAAAAAGTATCAAAGCAATTGTAGTCATTACATAACGATACATCACACTGCTACAGTCCCGTACCTGCAGACATAGAAACGCTTCTTAGGCTGAATTGAGCCGCCACCGCAGTGTTTCTTCGGTTTCTTACTTCGCGACCGAATATCGTCGATACGAATGCCCTGGCAGGCTAAACACGCCGACAGCTTCCCTCGTTTGACGTTTTTATGCATCGAAAATGGCGTATTCACATCGCCGGCTCTGTATCGCAGCCGCGAACTACTTTCTTTATGAAATTCCTTAATCAGGCCATCGAATAGACACTGCCGCCATCTGGGACCCTGACTGTCGAGCGGCTTCAATTCGTCTCGTGGAATTCAGGTACCTCGCCCGCTTTCAATTGAAGTAAATAGCTGTTAATTAACGTGGTATCGAGTAGAAACGTCCACTCGATAGCCTGCCACGCACCCCGACATATCCGATGATTGTATCCCTACGCTGGCGCGAAGCTGGTCTCCGATATCCACACCGTTCATCTCGTTATTGTATCCTGTAGCAATCGAAGGGGTAGGCACCACTTTAGTAGCCTCGTCGCCGAAAAAACGCTGCATTGGGCGAGCCGCGCATGAGAACTCGACGGTTTTTTTCGTTCTTTATCTTCGAATTCAGAGCCGTCATAATAGTTGGACAGAAATAATACAAGCGCGTTATCCTTCCACGCGATCTGATTGACCTAAATGGACTCACGAGATAAGGTTAATCTAGATCCTTTACGGGTAAAGAACGTGTTCTTACCAGATTATCTGCGGTGGGAACTGATTGTACCTCGTTGTATGGCCATTTCAACCTCCCCGTGGTGTCCTCTGACTTAGCAGCGCTAAATGGTGCCCAGAGACCACCACAATTAGTACGGGCGATGCCTGTACCAGCGCATCCGATCGATCGTAGGGCACGAATAAGGTTTAATGATGAAAAAAGATTATCGAAGTAAACGTAGTACGTCGTCTTAGGCAACCGCTTCACTAATTCGTAAACAACGTGTTGTGTCGGGCTCAAATATTCAAGATCCTCGGCGTGTTGTTTTTTTTGCGTTTAGGATCTGTTTAAACCAATCGGACCACCTTTCGTTGGGTTGTGCTACGACACATCGTAGAAAAAATACGCTTTACGCGGCAACCCATACCTTGATTCCAGTAGGGATTGGTTTCGAAGGTAGTGTAACGATTAGTTGAGAGCGTCCCGTAAACCAGTATCATACATTCATCTACAGAGATATTCAGACCCGGTTCGTATGAGTTAATGGTGGTGTTTTGTATGTGATCGGACCATTCCTCGGTTTCAGAATAGGTACGAGGATAATTTGTATCGTCGATGAATGGGTTAAAGGGCCGAATATGTCGGAAGAGTAGTTCGTATCGTTTCGAGGTCATGTACTTGAGAATCGGATGTACGGGAAGGTTTTGTTCTGCATTTCCAGTGCGCCAGTAATCTGTAATTCTAGCCTCCGAGTGTATCCCTATGTAGATTAGAATCGCTAGCCAGATGTAAATCTCCGCTACAGAAGTAGGTGTCCATAGCCTTAATCGCGCGTCGTTTTTCAATTCGTCATCATTCGATAATAAATGAGTCACCCATGCGTTTGTCCACTCTACCCATTTCTGGACGAGGAATTCGGGAACGAAACACTTAAAAAGTGCGACGGGAGTAGTAGGCAATGTTCGGATCACAGGTTCACGAGGTTCTAACTTTAGAGCTTGGAAGCTATCGCCACGTTCTGGGTTAGGTTTTATCTTTTTAAGATTAAGGTTTTTCGTAGACGAAACTACGGTATTGGAGTCAAGAATTGGAGTGGAAGTTACGTCCATCGTCGTAAATATGACGTACAATAGCGAAAATATCGTGATTATTAGTTTTCTCTCTACGTTTATCGCCATCTTCATCGTCTTTTAGTACTGAAGTTAGTCGGCTTTTTTACTGAATTTAGGGGTTCAGGGGAACGGTAAAGTGCTTTCTGTTTGTTACCTGTCACTTTTTATCTGTAATCTGTACACGCCAGGTATTGCGACAAGTTATATGGTGCTGTGGAGCCGGTGACCCGTTTGTTGCCTTATGGCGACCAAGGAGATAGGAGACAAGGACAGGGGTTGGAAGAGAACAAAGCAGCATGAGAAACAATACCTACCTACCTTATCCTTCCATTGATACAACAACACCGGTAATAGAAGCCCCTCGTCAGCTTCCATCAGCACTTAAACTAGAAACATCACTGGCAAGATGTGGGTTTCGTACCTGAACCGAGAGTGAGCACGACAACAACACGCCACCACGCTGACGAGATCTCGCAATCAAGTACCGAGAACCTCAGGCCATGTACGATATGTAACGCGGTCACGATCTGCGTGCTGTCAGCCGCGCATAATATCCACG
Source organism: Xylaria sp. L1 SY-2022 (assembly GCA_023079495.1). Lineage (NCBI taxonomy): Eukaryota > Fungi > Ascomycota > Sordariomycetes > Xylariales > Xylariaceae > Xylaria > Xylaria sp. L1 SY-2022. The sequence continues at coordinate 630,647 of JALIDW010000001.1, read as the reverse complement.
TGCGCCATCGGAACTCCTTACCAGCCTCTGAACCCCGGCACTCATGTGCAGGTCACTGTCAAGTTGCATTTTGGCTGATTGCAGGGTACGATTGAATTTATGGGCTGCTGCCTACGGTAGTCAGGCCATCGCGGGAGAATGAGAACAGCTGGTAGGATACAAAAACAGAGATAGGTATCCGATGACTCGTTGTGAATAAGTCTGATATGCCAGCCTCGTATAAGAGACGGTGCATATCGACTCTATCAGAGAGATGGAGACACACCAACACACAATCGTCACATCACATCGTCACATAACTACAGCAGAGATCCCGTGCAAACAACGTCCAGCAACGATCCCTGTATTTTGCAGAACAATAATCAAGCTACCCAGCGATAATGAACTTTTACTCCGATACCACAGTACAAGCAACCCCAATGTCGAACTTCGCATCCCTTCACCCTCGACAATAATGATAATAATCAATATAATAATCGACAGTAAGGATAGCATCTTCGTACCGACCCAAAAACCACGATTCCCCTCCCCTCCAGCCTCCAGCTGTTGTACAAGTAGCAGCCATTGTTGCCGTCAATGTCTGTGGAACCAAGAGAAGAATATGAACCGACTTATCGAAACGGCAGTGGCCTCTCAGAACAAAATGTAAAAGCAAATATGTACCGAAGAAACCAGGCAGTAGCATCTATCAGTGTAATCATTAGATCCCGGATCAGGATCGCCAGGATCCCTTGCAAGTTGTGATTGAATCAGATCAACCGTCCTCGTGATGATTGTAAGCAACTTGGTCTCTTCTCACATGGACCAACCGAGTCTCCAGACGCAGCCGCCAGGACCGGGCGAGACTGGTATACGTACGGAGTTAATCGACGGTTGTAAACGAAATAATTACCGAAAGTTGATCACGGCAAGCTGCAAAAACGTAAGTCATAATCCACGAGTGGCGGTTGATCGGAGATACCTACACGGTTGTTCACGCCGAACGCCAGTTTATGACCGGTGGCATCCCAGCACAAACAATGTTCGTCGTCCTCATCAGAGTCAGTGCCCATGCGAGGACTTAGTGGGCCGAACTGGGCCGTACGACTCCAACTGGCACGTGGGGTCGCGAAGTCGCCGACTTTCCAGATTAGTATTCTTTCGCTTGTTGCTCCAGCGATAAAGGCACCATCTGGGGTAAAAGCAAGAGCCATGATAGGATTGACCATGTTCAATGTGGCTTTTGCGGGCCCTTCTGGGGCAAGCGCATTCCAGAGGCAAATAGCTCCGTCTTCGCCGCCCGATGCTAGTAATCGTTGATTGTCAGTGAGGCCAGCGGCTGATTGCACCGGCTGCCATGCCAGCGCATTCACGGAATCGCAGTGAGCTCCGATAGAGCGGCGCGTGCCCGAGTTATCCCAAATCTGGGTAGAACGGTGATTAGTGGTCACAAGTCAGTTCGGAGAATAAAGAGGATCCTTACATCAATGATGCCTTTCTCTCCACACGTGGCAGCCAAGGAGCAGTGCGGATCATACTTCACGTGCAACAAGGTGTCTCCTTCTCTGGTTTCCAATTTCTGCACTTCAGATATCTCCTCATTACCAAGTCGCAAAAGTATTAGCAGCTCACCGCCGCATACCAAAAAATCAGTGTCACTAGTCCACACCGCATCGAGAGGATCAGCGGTAAGATCGTGGTGTGGGAGCTGATAGGTTGCCGGATTCTGGTTCATCGGGTCATATACCGTAATCATCGTGCCTCGACGACTAGGTGCCACTGCCAGGATCTTTGCGCTCCGAGGACACCAACGCAGCCTGATGATAGGCGGCTCAGGGACTTCGCAGTGTTGAATGTAAGCACCTTCGGTGGTCCAGAAGCTGAGCCTGGCTTTGGAGTCAGAGTCGGAAGCGATAGCAATCGATGAGCCGTCCGTGCTCCAAGCCATAGCCGTGACAGTAAACTTTCCTGGCATCTCGTCGTCGACCAGATCATGATAGTCAGGGACATGGGGGGTCACGTGATCGTCTGATGCAGGATCGGCTGGCGGCCCACGGGAAATATTCCAAATGCGGGCTAGTGCATCAGTTCCAGCACCCGCCAAGAGGAAAGGATCCCGTGGATGCCATTGGCAGTGCAGTAGCACTGGTGCACTATCACTGTCACTGTTTGACCTGGAGAGGGCGGATGCATCATCGATCCCCGAGGCTAGGGGGAGAAACGTAGTCTCGGACGCGAGTTCTTCGACTTTCTCGAACTGGGTGCCTTGCTGGGGCCGCTCATCGTGAGGAATGGGCGTTGGCGCCTGTTCGCCCTCTAGGGGGGACGGATAAGCATGATTGTCGCCATGGTGACCCTGACTATCCAATTCCATCGGGGTAGTGGCTGCATCGGCTCCATTTTCGTATCCATTACTCAATCGTGGCCGCTTGGCTGGGGATCCATTCACAATGGAGGCCTGTTGTTGCCTATCAGCCTGGCGCTTCCGGACATTGTCCGCATCGGCCGCCGTTGGCACTGATGTAGGCACGGGCAATGCTGGCGCAGGATTTACAGCTGTCGTCTGGAGCACTTCTGTGTCTGGCTCTGCCTCGGCGTCGTCGTCGCTTTCATAAGTCTGCTGCTGGTGAGCCTGCGGTTGCGCTTCCAGTGGACCGAAAACCCCTAGCTGCATCGCCTCGGCCATTGCCGCTTGCGCTGCATCAGGTACCTGCACACAAAACCGTCAGTGCCAATGCCCACCTGGTCGGATCCTGGGCAGCAATTTGGAGATTTTCAATTCGGTGATCAGTTATCCGGAGTGGCAGTGCCATTGTGGGCGCTATGTCTTTTTATATTGATTTTCGGACTCTTATTTTTGCTCGATGCATGCATCGCACGAACCGTACGCATCTTACGCAATCCGCGCAGAGTTTCATAGAAGCACCAGGATCACCGCGGATTTTGACACATACCTGAGCTGTTCGTGCATACTCTCTCTCCAGCGAGTGGTACAGCAGACCTTTGTTTAGTACATTGACAAGCGCATGACTCTTGACATGCGGCGCAAAGTCCAGTTGCCGATGGGGTTCCTTGACGTGCCACTCCTTTTGGAATTTGACGGCGGTCTCGCGATAGTCTACAGAGGCTCAAGGTCAGCTCGCATGCCACAAACCCTCGCCCGTCCAATTCCCCCTGCGCACAATGGCAGCACAGCTGTCCAACCAAGTGCTCCAACGGGCGGTCGAATCAAGAAGACAGCGCCTGGCGGTAGATAGACACGTACTTCCTTCTAACAAATACCTAAAATTCGAGAGTCAACGGAAACGTGGCCAGGCGAGTGTGGATACTGGCGCTGCGAACGGCAAAGCGACTGGCAAGCAGTGGTGAAGTGAAAAACAAGGATTGAGAGGGGAAACGGGAAAACGGGGAAAACGGAGACAACGAACCTCCAAATCAAGAAATTGACTCGGTTGGAATCTAAGTATTCCTTCATCATGCGTGTGTGTGCGTGTGCGTCTGTGTGTGGTGTCTCTTGAAAGGTGAAAGCACAAAACAACGAGGGCGAAGGCGACTAGAATCCGGATGACAGAGTAAGCCTGAGCAAGAGCAAGGAGCCTAGGGCGGCGTATCGGCGATGGCGGCCGGCGGCCTGGATTTGGAAGCTGATCGGATTTGTGGTGTTGAAGACAAGAATGATGAGAGGCGGGAGTTGATGAGCCCTGAATGACCAAAGGTCCATGTCGTGTCGGGGCCAAAACTAAAGGTCTTGCCGACCCACCCTGGGCCCCGATGGGGCCTAGTGCATTTAAACGTGCAGGGCCAGCTTGGGGCAAGTTTTAAATGCCAGTGGATGAGAAACTCTGGGCGCGGATTCCGATAACTTAGTCACCAGGGCTACTTGCCGGTACGGTACGGATACCTGAGCTTGGGAAAGAGGCAGGTACCTTAGGTAGTTACCTAGTAGGTATTTCGCAAATGAAGCCCGGATATCAGGGAACGGTGAAGACTACGGTTCAGTTGAATTGATGGAGCGAACTGACTTGAAGACTGCGTTTCAAAGCAGAGACGACCTCAGGGTTCCATCTGTTAGTATGTCAAAGTATTTATTCCGTATTGTACGAGGAACGGAGAAAAGAAGCACAGAATACAGACGAGGACTCGAGAATGCACAGTACCTCCAAGATAAAGCGGGCAGAGTACATGATCCGTACCTACATGTATTCCGTAGAATCTAGAAGTCGCGACGAAGCACACCTCGACCTCGAGTCCTCGAGTCCTCGAGTCCACGATTATCAGGTTAGGAAGGCATGGCCGGGCGCTCTTACTCAATTCATCTGTATCGGACCCGACTAATGCTCGAGGCAAGGAATCGACTACCTACTCGTACGGAGTAAGGAAGGTACGACTGACAGTATTTCGTAGAGGCAAGAGGAAGGTACAGAGGAGAAATGGAAGATGATACCTCATGTACCTGCCTGGGACCTGGGTCACCCATACGCTAAGGTAGATGACATGCTAAAGTAAGTTGTAAGGCAAGCAAGACACGCCTCACACGCCTCATTAGGGAAGGTTTAGCTTGCTTCAAATCATCCATTCAGATTAGCTAGATCTCTCTAGAAGTACCGACGTTGGAAGGCACGGTACCGCACTGCAATCGTAAGGTTCATGTGTGCGAAGTACAAATATTCCGTAATTCACTGCCCCGGGAAGGTAGGATACGGATTACATCGCACCGCACAGATGATGATTCCGTGCAATCGTACAGCACGATTAGTTAGTACAGTGGGTTTAAATTAGTACCGTTCAATTTTTCAGACCCGCGTTTTTTTCGTGTCGCGCTTCCTTCTACACTAATACCACCTACCTACTTCAACAATGGCGCCCACAACGCCAACAAGGTCGGCGAAGAAGACAATGGAGTATTCTCCTCATAAAAGGACGCGCATTGCAACGCTGTATTTTTCAGGCCTGGCACCGCGCCATATATCGGCTAGTGAGGGCGTTCCTGTCGGGAGTATACGAGGTATCGTCAGTCGGTACCGCGTTCAGAAATCGGGCAGAAGCTCTCCGCGAAGTGGTCGTCCACACGTCCCTCACAGATCGTGACAAAAGACACATCAATAGGTGTATTGAGATCGACCCTTTCGTTACCCCACGCGTTTTGTCAGAAAAGATCGGTGGCCACGTTACGAGTGCCACTATTCTCACCTACCTCCGATGCGCAGGAATTTATCACACCGAGGCTCTACGACGACCTAAATTAACCGAAGAACACGCCCGCAGACGCTCAGAATTTGCTCGATTGCACGTCAATAAGCCGCTTTCTTATTGGAAACGGTGGATATTTCAAGACGAGTCAACGATACAACGTGGACAGCGTGAACGTTGCAAGTGGGTGTTTCTTGCCGACGCGTAAGTCCGAACCCGTTTTCGACCCCTACCTTCGTACACCCATTTCTCAACGAACAACGATCATTAGGGTGAAAAATTAAACCCTCGCAATGTCCATCCTCGAATTAAGCCAACGCGTCACGGACAGATGTTTATGGCGGCGTTTGGTTGGAACAAACGCACCGCTTTGTTGGATGTACGAGGAGACCCCAATTCTCAGCGTGGTGGTGTTACAGGGCCGTCGTATACTTGAATCACTACAGGGAGTTACTGCCTACAATCTGTGAACCCTGGTACTATATACGCCCAAGATAACGCTCCTACCCACATGCGCAGTTATAGTCCCGGGATTGGTTGGAGAATTTCGCTGAGGACAACGGCATCACTTTGGTGGACTGGCCCCCATATTCGCCTGACTTAAATCCAATTGAGAACGTATGGAAGTTACTCAAAGAACGAATCTGCGCCGCCCAACCAGGTCTCTCGAGCCTACCAAAGAACGCTGCATCGTTAAAACTGCTTAAACAAACTGCTGTCGGCGTCTGGGAGGACCTGGAGATAGAGCTTCTTAACCACCTTGTCGAGACGATGGATAATCGAATGCAGGCAGTTATCGCGGCAAACGGGTGGTATACGAAGTATTAATTGCAGTCGCGCTGTCCGTTAGGTAGCCCGACTCCTGGCGTACAATATACTAGATTTCTGTACTAATTTGTGCGTTCGCTGCTGTATAAATGATGTTTGAAGTCGGGGAGGTCAATTCGTTGAGTTGGGGGGCTGCGGAACTAAAAAGTGGATTGAGCGATACTTTTTCGCAGTGACTGTATGTACTTGTATCCGCACCTACCTCATGTACAAAGACGGCACAGTACCCCCAGGTTACACTGCCTTAACGGTATCTCGACGATACGCAGGACCTGCGCAGTAGTGCACCCTACCTAACCGTCTTCCCTGCACGCTCAGCACGCTCAGCCTATTCCCTGGACAATCCGTGGTAGGTAATCCGCAGTCGTAATCCGCACTTCCATTGCACTATGCCCTTACAGTGCGTGCCTACCTACGAGTAGTGTCGACTTCGAGGCTCGAGCTTCATCCTGATTTTCTGCTAGCGTCTACCAGCGGCTTGCTGTACCGGCAGTGCCAATACACTATCCGTAGCTCGATTCATCGAAGAAGCCACGACACGGATTAACAGACGGAGTCATTATTACCGTATCTGTATACGGAATAATGGCACCAGGCATGTACAAGTACGATACACGTTTTCGACAGCACCCGGAGGATCTACGGATTACCGGTCCCATACGCCATTCCTCAGATGCAACAGATGCTGTTCATGCCAGGTACCTCTTCACGAGTGATCCGTACATCATGTAGGTACCGCCGACGGAAGCTTAAACGTGTGGCCACTCTTGACCGAGTCGCTGACCTGTTCACTAACTCCACCCGCCTGTCTTTAGGGAGCTGCTAGGCACGCCGCAAATGAAGTCAGTGCCCGTAGGCATATGGCTAGCCAGGTAGAGACATACACTAGGTAGGCCATTCTTAGATCTTTCCAAAGCCAATCGCCAGAGCCAAGCGGAAACGAGCTAGCATCATGGTAGGGAGCAGAGGCCTGGGAGCGTCCGAACACGGTCTCGTTGGTACCGCTGACCTGCTGTATGCAAGGTGCATCGCCTCCCTGACAGGTACGGAATACCTCACAGGGAGGTAGGTACAGATACAGCCTGTACGTAGCACGCACCCCAGACGCTCGGCGACCTGGAACAGGGGACCAGTACAAGTACACTACTTTTCATACCAGGTTGTCCAGACTCTGTAAGTATGGGAGCACGATAGGCAGGTGAGTAGGGTAGGTAGGTATAACGTATTCGATGCCCGGCGATGAAAGCGACCCGTCTCATGATTTTTTGTCTTGCTGCTTGCGTATGCTCGCTGGAGATACCTTAGGCATTCTGGTGGAGTCTCGTTGAGGCCGTGAATCATGCTCATGAGCTCTCGATAGGTACCCAATCCGTACCCACCTAGCGTGCTGCCGGCCACGCGGTGGATCATGTCGGTGCTGCAGGGTCGCTATCCAGTCTAGCCTGCACAGGAGACTTCGCGGGAGGTATTCCGTTGCTTGCGAAGGATGAGAGCCTACCCTGGAGAACAGGATTCTGCGCTTTGGATGAAATTCATACGAGTACCTAGTCATAGCTCAACTTCGACACATTTCGATGTTTACATTCATGTTGCCGACAGTAGGACATTGTTTCCCCTATTCTCCGAACTGAATGCCTCGGCAATTCGTCGTCAACTCATCGTCATGTGCGGAAGGGAAAATTGGGTCTCCACGCCTGGAAGGTCGGTCGGTCGGCCGGTAGGTACGGCACGGGTACCTCTGGACGAGTCGAATGTGTCTTCCTTGCTCTAGGATTGGTAGTCCCTGGTTCAACTTCTAGGCGGAAAAGTGGGTTAGGTAGGATGGGTCTTGAGGCCTTAGGTGACACTTTTATTCTGTAGCCCGCAGAAGAACCTGGGTTTGAGAATGGGATTTGCCGTTCCCAGAGACATCTCTCGTTACTGTATTCCGGAGCGTGCAGGTTAGGACCTTGACTTACTGACTTGTCCATCTCGACCGTTACGTATACCTCCAATAATCGTGTAAAGTGAGTTGGTTCCTCTGGGACTCCGCGGAGTAATCCGTTAGGTACTCACAACAACTCGTCGGTTCAGATGGAAGATCACTCAACACAAGTAGCAATTTCATTCCGCTCATTCACTCAACAATCAAGAGTACAGACCAGAAAGCACCTTATTTTCCGAGTTTTTCTGTCTATCCCTACTTGCAGTAGCGGCAAGTTCGCAGGAGAAATCATCTCCGAAGTACTCGAATGTACTTGTTCTCACTTGCACGGACTTCAATATCGACACGGCGCTTAAATGTCCGACAGGGTGGAACTAGCACCAAAACATCTTAGCCGCCTCTCCAGCCACATTGCCGGCATTGACCCACGAGGCAACGGCCCCGTTTCCCTGGCATTGTGGCTTGGTCGTCAGGCTAACCCGTTAGGTAGTGACAGTCAGAAAAACATCTCACTCACACTGTACCTGCAGCTCGCCCTCAACATGCCTCGCTGCCCGCCGATCAAGCCGCCTTAAGTCATACCTTTGGAATCCTTAACTGCCTGACATCTTACGGAACATTGCCTCTTACAGTCGCTCTATGCATCTATCTCCCTACGCAAGATGCCACCGCGACTCAATATACCGCCAGTGACCCGCATAGTCCTTGCCGTCCTGGTACTGCAATCATTATCGAGCATCATCATCCATGGCGCCCATCGCTCCAGCGTCGTCATAGAGTGGTTGACCCTAGTGCCGCAGCTGTCTCTATTCTACCCATGGACGTTCCTCACGACGACGCTGGTCGAGGAGAACCTAACGAGTCTGATTATTGCCGGTGTCACGCTCTTCAATGGAGGGAGGTATCTCGAGCGGGCTTGGTCCTCGCAGGAGTTCGCCAAGTTCCTCGTCGTCGCATCGCTGATCCCCAACTTTTTGTGTTTCTTGCTCTTGGTCATGATGTTCACTCTCACCCGAGATGAGGGTTGGACGTAAGCCTCTCTAGACGCTGGGTAGACATACTGATTCCGCGAGACTTGTTGGCTAACTACGAGCTATCCAGGCTGACCACGATCAACGGCACCATTCCGCTCCAGATTTCCTTCCTCGTCGCCTTCAGCCAGCTCGTACCGGCTCACACGGTAACCCTATTCCGAGGCGTGTTATCGTTGCGCGTACCACGATTCCCTCTGATCTACCTTGGCCTGGTCACGGCGGCTAACCTGACGCCTTGGATCTCGGGGGCAAGTTTGCCACTGGCCCTTTTTGGATTCCTCACGAGCTGGACATACCTCCGATTCTACAAGACCGTCTTCCCCGATCTCGATTCGTCCCAGCCAGCGTCGTTGCGAGGCGATGCCAGCGAAAGCTTCGCCTTCTCCGAGTTCTTCCCTGGGCCCGTCAAGCCATTCGTGGCTGCGTTTGCAGACCAGGTCTTCAATCTGCTTGTAACGATGCGAATCTGCACGCCGTTTTCCCAGGCCGAAATTACCGCAGCTCAAGGCACCAACCTGCATCAACGATCGACTGTCGGTGGCGTTCGGGCGGAAGCTGAAAGACGGAGGGCTCTTGCGCTGAAAGTGCTTGACCAAAGACTACATGCCGCTGCTGGCAATAATGCTGCTACACGCAGCCAGTCGATACCGCCTCAACCGAGTGGTCCCACGGTGTCAACACAGCCGCAACCAAGTGTTCAGACTGCTATGACGACGGAGCCGTCGGCCATGTTGGGCGAAACCCATTACAACCCAGACCACGATCACGGCGATAAAGAAAATTCATAGAGCATTCCCCGCTGAAGGGATTACCTACACTGTTCAACTCCTAACCCCGAGCATGGAGTCTGGATTGTCTCTGTACCATTAAAGCGCATGCCTTATGTCCGGGGGTCGTACTTGTTGTATTTGGTATCTCGGATATCCCCCCCTTTTTCCCGTCGAAGGATCATAGTGCACTGGTATGTACTCCTGGCGGGACATGTCGAGCTGACGTCTAGTCAGTGGCCTTCATTGCTTCGGTTAGTTACCGTAGCCTAATTGCGGCGTGCGAAGTGCGTCCCAGGTTCTCTCAGCCCTACGAGGTAGGCATTCGAACCTCTCTTTAATGAAGAAAAAAAGAGCCAATCTTGATTAATGACATGAAGAAGGTAGGAGAGAGAAGAGGGCTTCCTGAGCCGAATCTGATTTAGAACTGGGTAGAAGCCAGTTTATGAGGTAGCTGGAATAAAATAAAAACATTGTACGTATTTCATACGCGGCTATCACTTCTTCATTCGTCTTTTCTACATGATTTTCTACGGAATGCATTACTACTAGGGGGGCCCCTTAGTAGGTACGAGTAGTAGTGGCAGTAGTCGTCTGTCTACATATCTTCCAGATCGTCGCCCCAAACTTCCACATACCTAATCCACAAGGCAACACATCCATGTCCATCTCATTTCGCGTGCCATGTGGGAATGAATGATGGACATGTGGGCGGTGGATGATGGGCGTCAAGTGTTCAGAAGCAAAATCAGCAGTGGCTTTTTCTTCTTTCTTTTGCCAGCCGGACGGGGAAATAGGGAGGGGGGCAAGAGAAGAAGAGAAGAGAGAAAGAGAGAGGGCGAGAAACATCAAACAGGCACTTGGATGCTTGTCTCATATTAGATCCGTCGCACGGCAGATGTGAAGTACGACCGGATCGGCTGGGCGTTGGCGTACAGGTATCGCTCGAGTTGCGACGGTGCGAGGTTGCACGGCATGCGCTCTCTCTCGCTCTCTCTCGTCTGCCTTTCTGTCTGTCTGCCTTCGTCTTGGGCCTGGTGTTGGTGTTGGCCTCCTTTGGTCCAGCTGTTCACCCATTCGTTTCTCGCATTCTTCTCCCTCGGTATGTTGCTGCGGCTGTTAGTTCCTTGGACGACTCACCAACTTCATATATTGAGGCCAGGCAAGCTCCTCGCCCCGACGAAACGTTTCCCCGGATTGCCGGCCACAAACAAAGTGTGCGACCGCGCACAGAAAAGCGGGTGTATTGGCTGGCGTGTCGTGCAAGGCGTACGTACCTCCATTTGTGGATGGGCCAACCAAACAAGTCATTTCTTTCCTTCCATCTATCGTAGTCAGTTGACTTGAAGCTGAACTTGAGAGAGCGATTCGACCCGTGGTCTTTGATCCCTCCCCCACCTCGAAACGATGGCGTGGCTTGTCCTCTCTGCCTCGGTTGATGGAGTGCTCTCGTCGGTGTGGCTGCCTCGAATCTACAGCCTCATTTCTTCCTCTCGCTGTGTCTGTCGTGTCTGCTCACACCATAACGCATATCGTAGGTGACCCCGGCTGGCTATATGAAACTCGGGATATACCGGGCTCCTCTCCTCCTCATCCTCATCTTCACCAACCAGGCCCTGCAAGCCCTGTTATCGATCACCTGACTTGCACGCATCTCACATTCGTTCCTCGCATAACTGAGTCCAGTCCAGATATCACGGATATATAGACGAAAAGAGCGATATAGACGAGGAATGTAACAGGCTTATTATAGCATTTTTGTGGCTTGCGCTCCCGCGGTGGTTTGGGAAGAATTGCTTTGCCGTGGGCGATAACCGTTCGGAGGGGGGCGTATTATAGGCACACGAGACACTCACTCACGCATTAGAAAAAATAGGACACGGACACACAACACGCATACATATCGGCTCAGCAGCATGAATCCCATACATAACCGATGTATGCAGCTGGGCAGGGAAGGGCAGGTAGTGGTAGTAGTATTGGGTGGCTGAGATTCCTCCCTGTCTTAATCTAGATACGATGATGATGATGAGGGACGAGAGGGTGAGAGAGAGAGAGGGATGGATGGAAATATGTACGAAGTGACTCGGCCCTACTGCTACGACCCACTAACCGACGACGGGTTTGCTGGTTCGACACTACATTTACATACCCTAAACCTGCTGCATACAGATAATATATTAGGCTCCCCCCTTCTTCTACGGAGGACGGAGGACGGAATACATGAAGTGAGAGATTCGGTACCTACCTTGTCTCGGAGGCGTGTGTCGTGTATGGGATGGATGGGATGGTGATGAGATGGTGTGGACCACGGCGGTCGTATCCATGGTTTTTTTTCTCCCGTCATGCGTGTGTGTTGGTGTTGTAGTATGTCGTGGTGGGTGTGGTGTGGGTGTCCGGGTACCGTTCCCAGAGAAATATCCATCCATCAGCATACTCGTCTGGTACGGAGAAGGGGAGAGGGAGGGTGACACGGCTTGTTTCTCGACATAACGCACATTTGTGCCGTGTCAAATGACAAAAGGTTGTGTGTAAATGAATCTAGAGAGGAAAATACCGAGATAATTCAACAAACCAGATGCTCTCGTTTTTGGAGCCAACCATGTTCGTGATTTTTTCATGTAGGTACTCGTAGGTAGAGAAACCCCCCCTGGAAACGGACGCCCACATATTGTTATGTAGGTACTCTATCGTAGGCATATCATGAGCGATGGGATGCAGGTAGGCAGGCAGGCAGGCAGGCAGACGGTCGGTCGGGCAGTTCCACTCACACATGCTACACATGCGCGTCTTGGAGGCGTCCGTCCGGATGGCAGGCGGCGTTCTTGCCAGGAGAGGGGTGCTTTTGGCTACGTCTACGTCTCCCTATCGACACTACACGTGTACGCAATGAAGATCTTCTCTTCATACTATCACTCGTAACTAACCAACGAAGGAAGCTATCTAAATCATCCTCTCCGTCTCACATTGAACCGACTACAAGTACGTCCTTCTTGCTTGCCTTCTTAGGATGTGTCAACGTTAGTGATAACCGTCCAACAAGACGAGCATCATCGGGCGCGAACGAATGAGAGCCGGGCGTTAATGGTCTGCATATATGCATGCAGCCAAGCAGCAGCAGGTAGGCAGGTATGCGTGAGATGCAGCAACACATAAATGTTTCTCTTTTTCTCTGTCTTGTCTTGTCTCTCTCTTCTCAACCTACACTTTATCTACTGTTACTACTTACGAAGTACGGATTACAGACTATTCAATGCGTCTTCGTCTCTGTTTGCATACACTGCATGTCGCGGCCCTGCCCCCTCCATCGATGGGTTGGGTTGATTGATTTGATTCCCTTCGACACGCCCCCCGGTCTCACACGCCCCCTCCTTGTCTCGCTCTGCCAGAAGGAGTAATCAAATCCTGGGCACGGGGAAAGGATGGATGGGCGTTGGATGGATGGATGGATGGCAGGGCGGAGAGAGAATGGGGAAAGAAAAGGACGGTGGGTGAGAAGTACAATACATATATATATTATTGTCCGGCGCAAGCGAGGCTATATTCACACCCTCCATTTCCCATCTTCTTCTGTCTGATAAGTTTCCAAGACAGGCAGGTAGATGATGGGTATCGTTGTATCGTCGCAGTTGAGATGTCATCGAGTCGACGAACGAACCAACCACCGGTTCTCGAAATAATGAATTTGAAATTTCCTATTCGCATCGAGATGAGATGGATGGGGGATGCCGGGGCACTCACTCACACACTCACACTAACACACGCGCAGCAGAATGCGACATGCACGCACATAATACACAGTCACAGGCCTGACGTCTTCCTTGACAGCTCCCTTACTTCGTCGTCTCGTGTTTCTGGTCTGGCTTGCAGAATTCCTGACTTTCCCCGAAACAACTCTATCTTCCCGTTCTTCAATCCCATCACGACTACATATTCCGTGATAATCCGTCCTTCAAGGTCAGAAACAACTGAAACTCTTCCATCGTGCATCCCGCAGACGGCGAGTCTATCCATCGACTCTGCTTCAGATCCCGCTGCGATGACAAGATGCATACTTATTAGAGTCTATCTCCATGCGTGATGAAAGAGGAGGTGTTAGGGATTTAGGCCTGATGGAGAGAGAATACTAACTACGAGTAGCACTTGATCTGTAGGGAAATCTAGATTGCCAAGATCTCTGACGACTTGCCTGCCTTACTTGTACATACATAGCCGAGACTAGCCTGCGTCCGGCTTACAAACACCACATTCACGGAGAGAGAGCGAAGACACTGTACGGTATCCGAGAAGTATTCGTGAATAGAATAAGAGGGGACAATGCCTCCGTGACATCAGCAATGCAGAGGTTTCGCTGAAGGTTGGCGGAGTGCATCTTCACTGTTCGGTAAGAGTCAGACATCAGACTCGAAGATAACCAGGTCAGGTCGGTAAGAAGTCGTAGATCTGTCATGTTGTCGTGTGGATCAGGGAATCCAAATCAGACACATCATAGAATCATGAATGGTTCAGAGGCGTAGGATAAGTCATGGAAGACATAAGACAGCCGATGCCATCACTTTTTTCTTTCTTTTCAGTCTCTCTTCTCGCTACCGACTTATCGTGACTCTCGGTAGGAGTAATCACGTTACCTACAGGATAGGTAGGTAGTGCCACTAGACGAGAAAAAATGAGTCGTAATGCTGTACGGCATTGTGTGTCTGTGTTAGGAGGTACTTTAGTGAATTTGCCGAAGAAAAAGAAGAGACAGAAAAGAAAGAGAAAAAAGAAAGAAAAAAAAAGAGCATGACACGTGGACTTTCTAGAACCCGCCAGAGTAGCGCCGTTCGAAGTAGGTACGCGCACCACATCCTACCCTTACCTTGGTACGTTCACGATGGTATCTCCTACTTGTAGTTGTAACGGGCATGGTGAACATGATTCTGTCTTCATGTCTGTCTTGTCTCTCTCTTCAGAAGTTAACTCAGATCAGAGATGTCCGTCCCCCTATCCCCCCATCCCACCCTCATCCCCCCTCCACGATGGTACGCATGTAACCCGGACAGGTAGCATCCTACCTATCCTATCCACGCCCACAACAACAACAAGTACGAGTACATGGCAACAAGTTACACTACCTCGACCTTACCTTACCTTACCTTACCTACCTGACCTTCCCACTCCGTCCCCCAGCCTAGTGCAGTGCGCTGCTTGCCAGGTGCGGGTGTCACAAGCTCGGCGTTTCTGCACCTTGCTCCATACATAGATCTTCGGGAGATGACGAGATTGGTCTGGCTCTGTATCGTAGCGTTGTTATTCCTGACCTATCCATCCATCCATCCACTCAAGCCACCCATCTCCAACCCGAATGGGCGTTAATATGTTTCGGTATAAAACCATCACCACCACATTAAAGAGAAAAAGGGTTAAAATCTCACGTCTTGCCCTGCCCTTCCCGCTGTTTTCCTTTCTTGTCTACCATAAGCCTAGTGTTGTAGGGCTGGGATTTATCGTATGTACGTATCGCAACCAGTGGATAGATAGAAAAAAAAAAGGGTAAATTTAACCCTTGCGACGGACGGGAATGAGATGAGATGAGATGAGCTGATCGGCCGGACATGGGAATCGCGAATCGTTCGCGCCCTGTCCGTCATCCGTCAATCCCTTGTCCATGTCCGCGCTCGCTCGCTCTCTATCGTCAACGCCCCGTGTTCAGCTCATATCGAAGCGAAGGGAAGATCTGGTTTGAATCTACGATCGGATCTTATTGACAATGATAGGGAGAGAAGGACGAGTGCCCTGTCGACTAGGTAGGTAGTCAGTGACCAGTTGCCCCCTACCCTAGGGAATTATTGCCTACACTAGCTAGTAAGGCATCGGGGAGGTCATCCAATTTATCGTAGTGATTCCCGTATGTAGGCCGGTAATGTAGCATCGAACAGTAGTTTAGTGAACCAGACCAGCGCTGGCATGACATGACACTACCGTAGTAACCAAGCAGCAGCAGCAGCTGCACGACACTACGAGTACGTACGATAGGAAGATGTGCTATGACGGGTGGGATGGGATGGGACAGACAGGATGGATTGGGATGTTGTTGGTTCCGTTACAAAGAATGGCGGCATAGAGATCTCGTGCGCATATTACAGCAGAAACATGTGGCGCCGAGACGACCCTACCGACCATACCCTCCCCTGTCTAACTCGTAACGGGGTTCAAGTAAGTAACTCATCATCATCATCGAAACGTTTCTGGTAATCTGTATTCCGCAGTGTCATTCCGCGGACTCAACTACATACATCCAGGTAGTTACAGGATCTCATTTCTCATCGCCATCTCCATCACTTTACCTAATTACACTAGGTAAAAAAAGCACCGAGATAATTAATTAGTTAACCCTTGAGCAACACCGGGGAGCAGATACCGGCAACCTGTCTCTGGGAGTTGTTACCTAGGGTTTAGCCTACCTAAGGTAGGCATTGAGATCGTTCTGGGCGCTACCTGATTCGTATCTTACCAGGAACACTTCCTTATTAGTTAGGTCGTTCCGTTAAAGGAGTCCGTTCACACTTCCTTTTTTTTCATTTTCTTTCCCAGCACATCTTGTGAATCGATCCGGCGGCTAGATATCTATATAAAGTATCAATTGAGACAAGCGGCAGTGCACGCACGCGGGGGGATGAGGGGGGGGTTTCGTTTCCGCCATGACGAGTCTCTTTTTTTTTTTTCATTTTTCTTTCCGTTATGGATGTGTGAAAACATGTGCCGAAGGATGTAGACCACCCTTCACTAATCCGTAATCCGTAATTCTCCAGTTAGGTACTAAATGGATCCGGAGTTGAAGCAGAAGCATGACATTCAATGCGACTCAATTTACTCGTACATCTCTCCCCCCATACATAACCCGTACGTACTTATCTCCAGATGCATCTTTACGTATGTACAGTCATCACGTCAGGATTCCGGCGGCTCTTGAGTGTTTTTATTAAGTGCACGAACGCTTAGCCGGATTCAGCAGTGTTGTGTGTTGCTGCGTTGGCAGGGAAAGGGCCATAATTAGGAGGAGTGCCTTGAGTTAACATAACGGCTGTTGGTACGGGATACAAGCACGATACGGCGTCCCGTACGTACGTACGTCTCCCGTACTCTCATAACCTACTTCGAGTCAGATACGCGCGGCTCAAGTGCAGATATGTAATCTGCAAAGGTATGTAATGTACGAGTATGTAGGTAGGTACTGGCATCCCGTGCTGGATGCAATGTACTGCGTATGTAGTTTCACCTTTGAGGGGGTGACTCAGTCAGTGGGATAAGGATAAGAGAGAGAGAGAGAGAGAGAGGGAATGAGGGCAAAGGGGAACAGATGAGAGATAAAGCAAGATAACGGAGAAGCGAAGACAGAAAAAAAAGGTGTGCGTGGCCATTTCCAACCGATGGAGCCAACTTCACTGACCTGTCTGCTTCATATCGTACATACGGAACAATACCGTGCCTACATGGCTAGTGTGGTGATTTGCTTGCTGCTCTCTGCTCTGTGAGGTACATTTTTCGTAAAATAAGAAGTTCTGTTGCCAAGAGCTGCAAAAATGACCACCGAACAACGCCCCTCCCCAAGGTGCCCACCCTGCGCCGCAAGCCTACCAAACACAGTCAACTGGGGCTCGTCCACTGGTTCCAGGGTAGGCAAATGCGAATCCGTCCGAGCCGCGACCCGGCGGAGACAGGACCAAATTTGGGAATGGTCACAAAAACATCCACGACCCGCTCTGGCAAGTGGCGCGAAGGTACCATGGTTGTAGAGTACCGTACCGTAGTCACATCAGGAACAAGCGGGCGGGAACTGGAAGGGGGGAGGGGAAGGAGGGAAGAAAAAAATACCTTGGTACGGAATACCAAGTCGAACCCCCTGCGAGTTGATGGTGTCCTACCTTTTCCTACCTTACCCTACGCTAGGGTAGGGTAACCGTACTTCGTCGATGTACATCCTGGCCGGATGGATATGGTACGAGTACCTTCCTACGCCTAGGCAGTAACGCTTCGTGCTAGGTTGGCATAGGGATAAAAGGGCATGTATGCCGATCAGGGTTAAGTGGGAAAATAACCAACGTGGGACCCAGCCGCACAGCATCATCATCCGCAGCGAGGCGCGACGGGGATGACTCGCGGAAAAGCTACTGTACACTAGGCAACTTGGCATTTGTCGCATCACGCGGCGTGCCCAGGGTTTGTTGACGGGCTTTTTCGGTCTCGGGGACTTTCCTAACAGGCTGGGACTTCGGCAGAGGGCCGTTTCATAGCCTGTAACGGTGAAGCCCTTCTTTCGCCTTTCTGGCCTGCTTCCATATGGCCGGCCTGGTTGCACGTTACGTGTAAGCAGGTACGCTGTAGGCTTGTGAATCCGGCGGAGAACACCTCGAAGTCGTCGTAATGGAACAGAACCACCACCACGGACCGCTCAGATGCGTATCGCCACCCATTCCATAGTGTGAACCCAAATATCCAGAGATGATTCGTACTTTTGCAGAAGCACGAAGTATTGCGGACAATCTGAATGTATAAAGTAGGGTAGTAGATGGCAGAGAAGGAGGCGCAAAGGGAAGCATCAACCTTGGGTAGATATACTCGTGGGCAGTTGGCTGACCCCAGATATCCCACAGACAGGCAGAAGTATGTAAAGTAAGCTTAGGAGTACATCGTAATAGGCAACCCGTCGATGGATCATGGCAGACGGTAATCCGTATGTATAGGGCTGGCTCGCTGGCTTGCTGACGTTGTCACGCTGTCGTTACTCTGCTGCTGCTGCTGCTGCTGCTGCTGCTGATGCCGGAACAGACTGTCCCAGCTCTCACGTACTACACACTACTCCGAAATGCACGTATGCACCTATTCCGTAAATGTGGCGCTCCATTGTTTCTTAACCTCGTGCAACAAACCACAAGACCCCCCAAGGTGACTGGCGAAGCGGTGAGCCCCAGCCAACAACAGCCAACCGAATTCGGCCAAACTGAAGACATCGTCATCGCTCATGACCGTGAGACGTGCGACGGCGAGGTTCACGGCGATGCTCTATTCAGGCGATGTGCCACTAGCATCCTAGCGTAGGCGCACTAGGCAGATGCTGACGAGTAGGCAGTAGCCTGAGGTTATTCCGTAGGTTAGGTGTTCCGTCGATGATGGGAGCTCGCGGCATTTAAAACGAAAGCGAATTGTTGGGCCGAGGACGTCCCAGTATAATGCCATATTGGGTTAGTCTCATGATATATAAATCTGGAACAGGCAGCGAAGGCACGGAATACGGATTAGAGAGATACAGCGCACCCAAGATCACGGTACTTAAGGCATGTATGTACAACATGACTGTTGCCCAAGTACATGTCTACCATGCCGCTAAGTATCCCGCTACCATGTCCGCCTTCCCTACCTAACCGCCTATCTGCGCCGATATCTGCCATGCTAGTGACCCAGGCCACCTAAGCTGCAAACTTGCCATGTACAGAGACGATCCACTAGATGTTAAGCCGAAAAAAAAGGGAAAAAATGCCACCCCATTACGGAATCCATCATGGGCTCTGACGGAATAATGCAGCTGCACTACCTTGTTCCGGGCTAGATGCACCGCACTAGCTGCACTGGGTACCTCGACTAGGTGGGCAGGTTGTATGTGGGTGGTACTTCCCTAGATGCTTATTTACACCGTTACTCCTGCCTAACCGGTTCTAGTTACCTGATTATATAGTTTTATTTAGCCAAGCGTGGGTTTCATGAGCGCACAGGTGGAACGATATACGTACACTAGTGTAGATGCGGGTACATGCCCCACAAAAGATACATGCGCTAGCACCAACCCAGACCCACCCGGAGCCCACTAAAAGACCCGCCAGGAATCCTCGCGGCTTATGATGTAGGTACACATAGGCGTGTATCTGGCAAGTACTCCCTTCAGCACGCCTAAGCGTCATGGCTACCTGGAATCTACGGCGCTTTCGATCCCTTCGAGCCCTTGTCCCATCCCGTTCCCACCCCACACCCATGTCCATGTACGCTAAGTACCCAACGGGTACATCCAATCTACCAGCGCGCTCACGACATTATGTTCCGGGAACTCTGAACCCCCCTCGCTCCACAAGTCCACTTGCGCCCCTGGGCCGGTTGTCTCTTCTGTCGAAAGCACCATTCGTGGGTAAGGGTAGTTTGCCGTGGAGGGAGGCAATTCCCTTCGAAAACTCCTGGGGCGAACCAACCTTCTCTTGTTGTCTCTCGTCTTCCCACCGCCTGTCGCTTATCCGTCCTCCTCTCCATCCACTACATCCTATACGAGCCTTAAAACTCCGCCAACTTCTATCCCTCCCATTAACATCATCTCCTCCGAGGACCTTCATCGATAGCTAGCTTCTCAAATCCTCTACATCGTACGTAGTAAGTCCTAGTCGCCGGCAATCTCCAGCAGATGCGCCTAGTGGGCACACACAGCCTATCATCGGCAGCAACCGATCAATACCAGTCAAACTTTTGCATCCACGGTCGCGATCATCGTCACTGTCGTGCATCCCCTTCCACAACTATCATAGTCTCTACACGCATCAAATCCACTGCCGTCCATCATTTTGCTCACCTTTTTTGGCTTCGTAGTCGTCGCAGCATTCGTATACTGCGTGGTGCATTGGCAGTCGGACCTCGCTCATCTCTATTAGGAGTCTTACCTTACCCGCCACGAATCCAGTCAAGTTCTGAAGGGTAAGAAGAACCGAGAGAGGAAGAAGAGGAAAAAGGCCACCCGACAAAAAGTGCTTGAAAAATAATCGGGACGTTATCGGTGATTGATTCCTGACGGTCCGCTTGCCTATCGGCCAGGCACGCAACAACACGACTAGTCGTCTGAGGCCTAACATGGCCAACCACCACCCCTCGCCTCAAATGGCTATGCAACTGCAGCAGCATCATGGTCCGCCCGGCCCCCCAGGTCCGAATCAGCCAAGCCAATGGGGCCCGGCGCGTCACATAGCTGCAGTTAATGAATCGCTATGGATGCAGATTGGTATGCTGAATCGCCCCCCTCCACGCAGAGCAATGCGTCCCTGACTAACGCGTATAACAGGCAGCTTTTCTGAGCTCCTGGGCAATTTGGATGATGCCATGCAGGCATACGAGCGAGCACTCGCTGCCAACCCGAATTCTGTTCCTGCCATGAATTCCATCAGTCTTATCCTCCGAACTCGCGAGGAGTTCCAGAGGGCTGTCGAGTTCTTGCAAGCCATTCTTAAGATTGATGGCCAGAACGGCGAAGTTTGGGGAAGCCTCGGTAGGTTCCACGTGTGCTATTGATATTGACTGCTTTCATCTGACCGACGCTTGTAGGACACTGCTACCTTATGATGGATGACCTGCAGCAGGCTTACGCTGCGTATCAAAACGCCCTCATCAACTTGGCCAACCCAAAGGTAGGACCTCTCGCGGGGTTATGGCCCCTCAAGGTGATCTCAACGTGAGCTAATATCATATAGGAGCCGAAGCTGTGGTACGGCATCGGTATATTGTATGATCGGTATGGATCCCTCGACCACGCGGAAGAGGCGTTCTCCCAAGTTATGCAAATGCAACCCGACTTCGAGAAGGCAAATGAAATCTACTTCCGCCTGGGTATAATATACAAACAGCAGTCCAAATACGGGCAAAGCTTGGAGGTACGGCGCTCACGTCGCACATGAATCCCCGAGTCGTCAAGCTAACGCATGAGCAGTGCTTCAAGTACATCGTCAACTCCCCGCCGCCTCCGTTGACGGAGGAAGATATCTGGTTTCAGATTGGCCACGTTCATGAACAACAAAAGGACGTACGTATATAGCATGAGACTCACGGATTGCCAATGCATCTATGCTAAGTGTTTCGCAGTATGACAGCGCGAAAGCCGCCTATGGCCGAGTTCTGGAGCGTGATCCGAACCATGCCAAGGTCTTGCAACAGCTTGGTTGGCTTCACCACCAACAAAGCAGCAGCTTTCAGACGCAAGAGCGTGCAATCGAGTACCTTGAGAAATCGGTTGCTGCGGGTAAGGACTTCCCTATTAAACATGCTCTCGCGCCATTGTTGCTTACTCATGGCAGACAACAACGACGCTCAAAGCTGGTATCTTCTGGGACGATGCTACATGTCGCAACAGAAGTATCCCAAGGCATACGAGGCCTATCAACAGGCCGTGTACCGTGATGGACGTAATCCTACGTTCTGGTGCTCAATTGGTGTTCTATACTATCAGATCAACCAATACCGTGATGCCCTTGATGCGTATTCTCGCGCTATTCGCTTAAACCCGTACATTTCCGAAGTCTGGTACGATCTGGGTACTTTGGTGAGTTTGCTGCTGTTGTCGAGTTGCATGTCCATCCACGCTAACTGTGTTGCCAGTACGAATCATGTAACAACCAGATCAATGATGCCCTCGACGCATATCAGAGAGCGGCCGAATTGGATCCGGCCAACCCGCACATCAAGGCTCGATTGCAGCTTCTCCGCCAAGGCCAGACTCCAGGCAGCAATATTCCTCAGGCTGTGCCAACAGACGTGCATCCCCAGTCTTACGGAGCTCAAGGACCACAGGCGCCGTCCTGGCCTGGTTCTGGTCCTATCCAACAATCTGCCCCCGGTGCCGCTCATAGGCCACCTGGACCGGCTGCTGCAAACGGCTGGGGTCAACGCGCTAGTGACATCAACCCGCCTCAGCCGCCAAACCCCTATGATCAACGTGAGCCGTTTCGGGGACCTGTGCCGCCCCTGCCGCGTCAGCCAAGCCCCCGCGCTGAGATGAGACCATACGGAGAGCCCAACCGCCCAGGACCGGCACCGATCCGTAGAGTTCCATCGCCAGGCCCGTCCTCACAATATGGACCTCCTCCACTACCCGGTCCCCCCTCAACCCCCGCCCGTCGGGCCAGCGCGCGTGACGAATCCCAATTACACACCGACCCCATCTAGTATGGGCCCCGGAAATGGACCACCCAATGGTGCTCCCCAGCCACACAGCTTGATGCCCTACCGAGCGGGTTCCCCTCGCTCTGAGCAGCAGCGGCCCATCCATGACAACCGCATGCCTTCTCCCAAGTCAGCTTATCCCCAGCATCAGCCTCCCTACTCGCACCATCAGGAGCAAGGTATGGAGAGTAGCGGCCCTATGCCACCCAAAGGCCCTCTCGCGCTCGACATGCATCGCGATGAGCGACCCCCCTCCGTAGCCTCTAAGAGGATGCGAGACTGGGAAGATGAGCCCGCCATGAAGAAGCCGGCCAGTGAGGAGAACAGGTCCCGTTTGCATGATGTCACTCACCGGCGCCCATCTACTCCCCCGCGGGACCCTTACCGCCGGTCTCCTGAGGGTCACAGATTTGAGGAGCAGCGCCGGATGGAGGAGCGTCGTGCTGAGGAGATGCGGCGTGTCGACGAGCAGAGACACAGCAATGAAGGTTATCATCCGCCTGAGTCTGCTCATCATCCACCTGCTCACGCAATGCCGCCTAACCACTTGCCACCAATGCAATCAGGTCCATCGCCGATGCCTGGCATCATGCACGAACCACCTCAGCCTAGCCCGGCTTCTAAGGAATATAGCCAGGAAGAGAGGCCCAGACTGGAACACCCGTCCGCACCGGCGCCTCCTCAAATGAGCGAGCCTGAGCGTGCTGCTCGCACCATGGACGTTGACGAGAATTATGACGATAGTGGCGAAGAGGAAAAGAAAGTGGGATCCGGAGGCCCAGCGTCGGGCTCGGCATCAGCCGCTGGTGAGATGAAGACCACGACGCCGACGAGTGCGGGATTGAACGGTATGATGGCTCCGGCTCCGAAGGCAGAGAGCGGATAGAGTTGGAGTCGGCATGGTGGCTGGGTGCCTTTTTGGGGGGTTGTCTCCATTCTGGACTGGACTTTACGCGCATACCCTTTTCTTAGTATTGAATCGCTTTTCAGCAGATGTATAAAGCAAGGCTAAGAGTGCACCTCTGATGAGAAGAGGCATTCGATTGAGGCGAGAACAGGTTCTTTATAGCCCGGTGCATTGCTGATTCGGATTGCCTCACATGACGCTTTCTTGCTCAAACAAATCAATGAATATTTTCCGTTGTCTTTCGCAATCCGAACATACTGAGTGATCCCAAGTCTTCTTGTTGTTACTTTCCCAGATGCATCTGTCATGCTGAATGCGTGATGTCTGGGTGCTATGGCCCGGTGAATCGCTACCAGCCTTACCCATCCGATGGTAGTGTGATTACTGGGTGTTAAGGGGCCCAAACCTTCCCTGTGCGCCATGCTCCCGGTAGGTGAAGTTTGCCTAGGAAGGTTACTGGCAGGTCAGTGCCGCCGCTAGTCGTAGAAAGGCCGAGTCGTAGCTGCCAAGGTACCTAGGTACCTTCGTACCTGCCGGGCTGACTGGGAAAGTGGGGCGAGGAAACCTTTTAGCAGCGATGTTATCGATAAGGGCTACTAGTACGGGTTACCGATGTCCCCGCGGTGGACTTGCAGGCCGGCTATTATCCGGATTATTGTCCGGATTTTTGATCCACACAAACATCGGGCAGGTACTAGGAAGCGAACTTTTTCCAACCTCGAACTTTTCACCTCTCCTTCAACCTCCATCCCACGCCCACCGGTTGACTCCTACTACTAACCACAGGAATCAATCGAAGATGTCTCACCGTAAGTTCGAGGCTCCCCGCCACGGTTCGCTGGCTTACCTGCCGCGAAAGCGTGCTGCCCGTCACCGCGGAAAGGTCAAGTCGTAAGTTGAAAAAAAGAAGAAGAAAAAGCTCGTCAAGCTCATCGTCTTCCCTTCCCTGCCCCGATGCATCAAGCAGAATCAGTCGCTGACCCCAATTGGCACGCAGCTTCCCCAAGGATGACGCCAAGAAGCCCGTCCACCTCACTGCCGCCATGGGCTACAAGGCTGGTATGACCACGATCGTCCGTGACCTCGACCGACCCGGCGCGAAGTCGCACAAGAAGGAGATTGTTGAGGCCGTCTCCATCATTGACACCCCACCTGTACGAACAACGCAGCCCGCTTGGCTATGGCCTATGGCTAACATCTTTGCAGATGATCGTTGTTGGTCTTGTTGGCTACATCGAGACTCCCCGCGGTCTCCGATCCCTTACTACCGTCTGGGCTGAGCACTTGAGCGACGAAGTCAAGCGCCGCTTCTACAAGAACTGGTACAAGAGCAAGAAGAAGGCTTTCACCAAGTACGCCAAGAAGCACTCCGAGAACAGCGGTGCCTCCATCACCCGCGAGCTCGAGCGCATCAAGAAGTACTGCACTGTCGTCCGTGTTCTTGCCCACACCCAGATCCGCAAGACTCCCCTCAAGCAGAAGAAGACCCACCTCATGGAGATCCAGGTCAACGGTGGCTCTGTTGCCGACAAGGTCGCTTTCGGCCACGGTCTCTTCGAGAAGCCCGTCGCCATCGACTCCATCTTCGAGCAGGACGAGATGATTGACGTCATCGCCGTCACTAAGGGTCACGGTTTCAACGGTGTCACCTCCCGTTGGGGCACCAAGAAGCTCCCTCGCAAGACTCACAAGGGTCTCCGCAAGGTTGCTTGTATCGGTGCTTGGCACCCGTCCCACGTCCAGTGGACTGTTGCCCGTGCTGGTCAGATGGGTTACCACCACCGTACCTCCGTCAACCACAAGATCTACCGCATTGGTAAGGGTGACGACGCTGGTAACGCCTCTACCGACCAGGACATCACCAAGAAGACCATCACTCCGTAAGTTTCCCCCTTATCTTTATTTCTGTATTCTGCGATCAGAATGTCAGTCTAACAGTACCATAGTCTCGGTGGCTTCGTCCGCTACGGTGAGGTCAAGAACGACTTCGTCATGGTCAAGGGTTCCATCCCTGGTGTCAAGAAGCGTGTCATGACCCTCCGCAAGTCCATGTTCACTCACACCTCCCGCAAGGCTCTCGAGAAGGTCCAGCTCAAGTGGATCGACACCTCTTCCGAGTTCGGTCACGGTGCCTTCCAGACCCCTGCCGAGAAGAAGCAGTTCATGGGTACCCTCAAGAAGGATCTGGTTCAGAGCTCTTAAGAAAGCTTTCCTTTTCCTTGTATCTAGTCATGGCTTCGGTGTTCTCGGTTCGATTTTAGGCTACTGCAGTGGGCGCGGTGGTCATACGGGATGGTCATTTGAGTCGCAGCTAATGATGATGCTGCCTTCATGAATGAAAAAAAGAAGCCCATTAGATTCCCCAGCAAAGATGCTGACAAGCAAAATGCGTACGATTGTAATTCACGTGCTATGAACGAACTACACTGGGTCTTGAATTTCCCTCTTTCTCCTGCTTTATATGTGATTTGACTCGTAAGGAATTTATCATTGGCCCATGGCATGTAATCCGTACTGCGTCTTTGTGCTCTCAAACGAGGCGCAGTGTAGAGACAGCCTCGACATCACTTGTCTACCACATCTAGATATACCGTACGCCATCTAGTTCCCCGATAATCCGTACAGGGAGTAGACATCGTAGAAATCTGTAAATGTTCGCTCTACCTTCCCGTTCCGAATACTCGCAAATCTTGATTTTTTTTTCCTGTATTTTTCTCTGGTCATCGAGCAGGTAACCACGGTAACCTGCGTGACCCAGTCAATATTCGGCGCAAGCGCAAAGCCTTCAAAGTGAGCACTAAAATGCGCAGCGATAAGTGATGATACGACCCTATGATGTAATCCGTAACCAGCACCAATCCAATCAACCTCCAGAAACCGATCGAAGTCAGTCACTGCCTCCCTCAGTCACACAACTGCGCCTGCGCCAAAAGAACCTGCTTTTCTTTCCCATTCGAACCCAAACGCCTTGGCAAACGAAATCAAATGACCACCCGTTCGCTCTCCATCATCCCTCAGAGACGGGCCGTAGCTTTTACCCACCGACTTCTGAACACTACCGATTCGCTCTCGCTCCCTCGTCTTCGTCTCCACAAGCAGCTGCGCCTACCGTCGGCTCCCTCTTCTACTTCTTCTTCAGCTGGAATCCTACCCCTCACCACACGTCGCGATATCAGAACCTTCGTAACGACGACGACGAGAATGGCTTCAGACAACGAGTACATGACCTTTTTGCACAAGGCGAATGAGAACCCTAGCGCCGGCTACCCAGCTGCTGTCAGCTCCGGAGAGTTCAAGACGCTGGATGAGGGCGCCGTCGTGCCGGCTGTCATCAGCCATGCGACGAAGGATGCGTTTTACATGAGTGATGCCGACGAGCCGTTCTTACCGGTTGTGTTGGCATGGGATGAGGCCGGGAAGGGGTTGCCTGATCAAGGTGCGTCTCTTTTTCATCTCTTTTCAGTCTTGTTTCTACTGTCTTAGTGAAGACATAAAATCCGTACAAGGGAGAGAAACTGACATCGATTCACAGAGGAATTCGCAACACTCATCCACCACCCCGACCCCGCGAATGCCGAGATTGAGATCCAAGACCCGGCCGACTGGGACCCACAAGGACACTACGGCGCCATCCTCGACGCCGTCACGGAGGCGGGCAAGGGCAACGATGTGCGCGTGTATCGCGTTGAGAGACACGGTGCGAGGGTTGAGTACTGGGTCATCACGACGGATGGGAAGGGTGCGGGTGCGCGCTTGATTGGTGCGAAGGCGTTGTCTATTGAGAGCTGAACATCACTACCCGGAAGTGATGGTTGATTATTATTTTCTTTCTCTTGCTCATACTTGATTTCTACTCTAAGAGCTGTTCTTTGCGATCAACGTCTCGGAAGGAGATTCTTCACTCAATACCTACCTACCTCTCATACATAGTAACGGGGCGCATACATAATACGAATAATGAAGTTGTACAAATTCTTGCAAATGGTTGAGATGCCTGGACTATCTTTTCATGTGAACTCGTTTTACACGTTCGTCATTCTGCTCACGATACCTACCGAGTTAGAAGCATTATGTTGAGTCTCACGAGAATGACACTAGGCAGACAAACGATGATGCGCCTCGGCAGTTGGAAGCACACAGTACGAGACTGCACATCTTATGCAGATGAGCACGTCCGCACTGTTGGATCGTCACTGAGACATGCAGAGATAGACACCGTGCTATCGCAGATCGATAACCGTGCGATAGCGACTGACCACTGAGATGCCGCAGGGCGCATTGAGTCCGCTGGCCGGGGGGCCTGCCCCGCGGTCCGCTTCTCGGAGTCAGCGATGAGTACACCGTGTCTATGTATTACCTACCATGGCGTAATGCTTCCCGGCTCTTGGTTTTTGTCGGGTGAGTCAAACAAGATAAAGTCCGACAAATCACAAAGAGAACGCCATTGACTGCTTCTCGCTCGCCAATTATTACCGAATTGAATTGTTATTATTAGAGAGTGAACCAGGAACGAGAACACAATGGCGCAAGCAGTAGGCATTACCTGACCCGACCATCTTTCTACCCATTGATCTGTCCATCCAATTGTCCATCCCTTGTCCCTGGCGCAAAGTCTCGGACTTAAGGGGATGGACAAGAAAACATGTGAAGAATGAGAAGAAGACGTGAAAAAAGCACTGCCGAGAAGAGAGACACATTGATGAGAGACGGAATGGATGCTCAGACTAAAAACTGAACTGCCACTAACTGACGCTCTGCATTTCGACAGGATGTCATTCTGCCGTCACTTGAGACGGCCCAGGCATTGCTCTCCCAGACGCCTGCCCAGAACGCCAAGAAGCCCAACATTCTCCCCCTCTACGGCCAGATTTCCGCCGGTCTCATAACGCCCTCGTCCGCCTACCTCAAGGTCGCCGCCCACTCCAAGTCCGAATATTCTTTCCTCTACGAAAACGCCGCCACCGAGCGCGTCGGTCGCTACAGCTTCGTCGGCGCAGGACCGCGGAAAATCATCAAGACCGGTGAAGGCCATGGCGAGTCCGTAGATCCTCTCCCTGCGCTGGAGAAGGAATTGGCCGAACGCGTCGTCGCCCACGTCCCCGATTTGAAGCTGCCGCCCCTGACCGGTGGCGCCATTGGCTACGTCGGATATGATTGTGTGCGCTACTTCGAGCCGAAGACGGCTCGTCCCATGAAGGACGTCCTCAAGATCCCCGAGTCCCTCTTCATGCTCTTCGACACCATCGTCGCCTTCGACAGCTTCTTCGGTATTATCAAGGTCATCACCTACCTGCACATCCCCGACGACCTCGCCGCCCTGCCCGCCGCATACGAGAAGGCCTGCGCAACCATCTACGAGCTGATTGACGTCCTCAATGCGCCGGAGACCCCCATCCCCGAGCAACAGCCCATCAAGCTAGGCCAAGAATACACCTCTAACATCGGTCGCGAGGGCTACGAGAACCACGTCACCGAGCTCAAGAAGCACATTGTCACCGGCGACATCATCCAAGCCGTGCCCTCGCAGCGCTTCGCGCGCCCCACCTCCCTCCACCCTTTCAACATCTACCGCCACCTGCGCACCGTCAACCCGTCCCCATACCTCTTCTACGTGAACTGCGGCGACTTCCAGATCGTCGGCGCCTCGCCCGAACTCCTCGTCAAAGAGGAAGACGGCCGCATCATCACGCACCCGATCGCGGGCACCGTCAAGCGCGGCAAGAACGCCGAGGACGACGAGCGCCTCGCCAACGAGCTGCGCTCGTCCCTCAAGGACCGCGCCGAGCACGTCATGCTCGTCGACCTCGCGCGCAACGACATCAACCGCGTCTGCGACCCCCTGACCACGCGCGTCGACCGTCTCATGGTCGTTGAGAAGTTCAGCCACGTCCAGCACCTCGTCTCGCAGGTCTCGGGTGTCCTGCGTCCCGACCAGACCCGCTTCGACGCCTTCCGCTCCATATTCCCCGCCGGCACCGTCTCCGGCGCGCCCAAGGTGAAGGCCATGGAGCTCATTGCCGAGCTCGAGAAGGAGAAGCGCGGTATCTATGCCGGCGCCGTGGGTTATTTCGGCTACGGCAGTGTCGATAATGAGGGCAAGGAGAAGGAGGGTGCGATGGATACGTGTATTGCGCTGCGCACGATGCTGGTCAAGGATGGTGTTGCGTATTTGCAGGCTGGTGAGTCACGTGATTTTACCCCTTTTCCCTATTTCCCTCGTATCTCTTCTATGATTCCCCTGTAAACTGGCGAAATGTGACTAACGAGGTGCAAAAAAACAGGCGGCGGCATCGTCTTCGACTCGGACGAATACGAGGAATGGATGGAGACGATGAACAAGCTGGGCGCCAACATGCACTGCATCACGTCGGCCGAGAACTTATATTCGAAGCGTCAGACCGTATAGACCAGACAAGACAGACTCGATACCTTACTTTCTCTCTTCTTTCTAGACTACCCAATAAAAAAATTATTAAAGATTTTCTCTCGCTTAGTTTTATGGTGATGAATGTGTTGTGGTCTTGATTGAGGGTGTGGGACTCGTGATCATGCTAGATTGAGTGCTCGTCCGAATTCTGCTTCGAGAACTATGTTCTATTCTAGCATACCCAACTTGTTTTCTCTGAATATTTGTTTATTTCTCCCTTTCTCGATTCACTCCCCGAGTGTCTTAGCCCCCATTCCCCCCTCAAATATCAACACGTCTCCATTTAGAATCACATCCAGACATCTAGATGAGGCCCCGTCACACCGATATCTTTCCCTGTTCCTTTCTTATGCTACTGTGCCAAACCGCATACGACAGCCCTCGTTGGGGATAGAAAGTCGTACGTATCACTTGAAGGTGGATCCCATTAGGAGAACGCTGGGCTGCGGAACCACCGTAAGTCCCGTCTGGCGAACAGCAGACAGTCGTATCCATTTTCTGTTCGAAGTACGATTCTTCTCAATTGGTCGGAAACTACCTGCATAGACAGCCATGCAACTGGCGGACTCAATAGGGGTAGGGAACTGACTGATTCCAGGGGTATCGAGTCCCGTTTATAGGAGTTAATGGAGTGGCCTTTCAGGTTAGATGGCGTCTTCCGAGAAACACTGAAGCAGCAAGCAGCTATTTGATCACAATATCATTGCGAGAAAGGACGAAAAGTGGTATGTATCCCAGATTACTCCGGTACCTAATATCCTTAACCTCCTTGCTAGCCGGCTCGTAGACTCTTTGAAACTCTCAGACCGAGACCCCTCTGCTCCTCTAAGTTGTCAGCTATTATATTCTGAGAGACTCATAATAATAGAATTTCTTCGCAACACTTGATGTTCGAAATGAAGGCAAAAGAAAGATGTCGGGGGAAGAATGGAGGCGAGAAAGGCCGGAGCGCTAGCCGGCACCTACCTACTTCTAGACGTTAAGATCCCAGGGCAACGAGGTAGGTACGTTCTCTAGGTAACCAGTCGACCGAGAGGGCAAATGCTATTTCATGACCCATATAGACGTCGTGTCTCCGTTCTTCTCCATCTAGACACCAGCTGGAAGCCTCAAAGCGCCGTTGCCAGCTGTGAAAAGGGGCCACACTCTATGACTTTCATGATATCTGCCTACCTAGGTAGGTACCTGGATGCGTTCAAAAGATCAACAACAGGAAAAAACCAATCGCGAGTACTTATCGACTTCTTTCCGTTCGCTTCCTCAAGCCAATCACCACAGCAACCGATCACATCAGAGCCAATCAACTCCGTGTGAAACGGTATGACAAGTTCATGTGGTATCACACCATGCACCCCTCGTCGTGCTCAGAAGGGCATTCCCGTGTAACAACAGCCTTCTCCAATGTCCCTAGTATTGTACCGCTGCTGAGCCAGTCTGGCAATCTTCTCCCCACACGTGGTGTTCCCGTCTGGATACGCGATAAGTTCAGAACAGAAAGAGCCTAAACGAAAATCTTCATCCTACATTTTAGGTCCGAAGACATCACATTCCAATTCCCATTCCCAAATCTAGACAGCGGCCCTGAACGGCTAGTACATACACATAGAACTTCACTACATATCTCTATCCTACCCAACCCCAAGTCAACATACGTCGATCCAAAAGGGATCAATCATCCATCTTCTAACAAGGTCACAAGAAATCTCAGCAGAAAGGCACACTCCCAATAACACATTATTCATTTTATTTTATTTTCCGCGGCCTTCATACCACGCGACACCATCGCATCGCATAGCACAGTACATCGCTACCTACATACAGGAGGATGATTCAGGGGTATACAAAAGCCTCTCCTACCACAAGCGCAGTAGAAAAAAGGGGGGTAAAAGGTAAAAAGGGGGTGAAGGGCAAAGTCATGACTCGTATCTAATAATTAACAGCATAAAACCCAAACTTTTAATATCTTCCCAAAAAAAAAGGAGAATCAGAACAGAGCAACGTCGTCGTGCTCGCATAGGTGTCTAATGCGGTTCAACCCCCCCAACCCAATCACCGGGTATCATTGAAGAAACACTTTTTATATCGAATCGTTCTACACATTCTGGTTGCTGCTGGCAACGCGTCTGGGCACATTGGCAGCAGCAGCGCAGTCGACGACCGTCTCCTTCGGCTCGGCGACGAGCTCACGGCCGGAGTCGGGGGTCGGCACCTTGGTGATGGCGCCGGGGAAAGAAGTGGGGGCGAAGGAACTCCGGGCACGGATTCTGTGGCCGTAGATGTAGAAGAGGACGGGGATGGGGACGAGGAGGACACCGACACCGCCGAGCAGAGTCGAGGCATACTGGATGCCGAGGCCGTTGAAGAGGTAGGTAGCGAAGAGGGGGAAACCGGCTCCGAAGAGGGATCGCAGGAAGGTGTTGGCGGCAATAGCAGAGGCGGCGCTGGATTTGGTGTTAGTAAACAAGGTGAGTGAAAACAGTATATGAGTGCAACTTACAACATGAGATAGGCATCGACGAGGTAGTTCAGCGATTGCAAGAAGATCGTCAACAGACCGAAACCAGTGAGAATACCGGAGGCAGCGGGGACAATCCAGTGAATATCGCGGCGGTAACCAGACCAACCGAACCAGAACAGACCAGCAGCGAAAGCGACACCACCGGCAATGACGAGGGGAAGACGCCATTCAGGGATCGGAACACCGTTGTTGGCAGCAAGCTTGCGCTGGTACCAGCCCTGTGTCGAGAGAACGGTGATACCAGCAATGACCTGACCGACAATCATACCGAAGAAAGCGAGACCGGATTCACCAGCGTTGAAGCCGTGGATACCCTCGAAGACAAGCGGGTAGGCCGTCAAGAAGAGGTAGAGCAAGCCGTAAATGAAGGCCATGTAGATGGAAAGGAGCGTGACAATGGGCTCCTTGAACAGCAACCGCATGGGGCGGGTGAAGTTCTTCTGAACGAGCTCCTTGAAGTCAACCTCGATTTCCTCCTGCTTGGCGTGGATACCCCAGTTCAGCGTTTTGCGGCGCAACTCGGAAGCCTTTTCGACGAGGACAACGGGAGGGTAGGTCTCGTGCATGAAGAACAAGTCGAGAGCAAAGGCGAAGAATCCCATGAACGAAGCAATGTACATGGTCCAGCGCCAGCCGAGGTACGATTCGACAATGAAACCACCCACAAAGGGAGCCAGGAGAGGACCAGTGAAAACACCCATCGAGTAGATGGTGATGGCGACACCACGGGTGGCATTGTTGAACATGTCGGAGAAGACGGCACCTACAATGGCAAGCGGCGAAGCTCCGAAGAAACCAGCGAAGAAACGGCAGATCATGAGCGTCTGCAGATCCTTGGCCACAGCGCAGGCAATGGCGAAGATGGAGAAACCGAACATAGCGGACACAATAGGCAGACGCCGACCCTTCAACTCAGACAAGGGAGCCCAGAATATAGGACCTGTCGCAAAGCCGAGGACGAAAAGCGAAACACCCAAAATACCAACTTCTGCGCTGACGCCGAATTCCGCGGCTACGTGAGGTGTTGCGGCCGAGAAGGCACTGGAGGCAAAGGAGGCTGTGACTGTGGTGTAGCAGAGAATAACTGCGATCACCAACCTAGGAGGAGAATACTTGTCAGCGAATTTTGCTCAATTGTTTTCCGGAAACAGATATTCTTCGAAAATCATTTTCAAGACTTACTTTTTCTTGAGTGGCCAGTTCTGAGGATGATAGGGGTCATCGGGGCCATCGAATTCGACGACATAAGCTTCGCGATCCGGTAAGGATGGAGGATAAGGCTTTCCTGCTCCGAAAGGGGGCAGGTTTTTGTTCGACTCCCGGTTCTTGGACTGAGGGTCGCGACCGACAGTGATACTATGCTGACTGAGGGCTGTCTGTATCCGACTGAGTACTACAGGGTGTGTCTCGGGGTCGTTTTGTGTGGGGATTCGGCTCATGTTGTTCATGGCACGGTAATGTGCAGAGTCGTCGGTCTCGGACGTCGTCTGCTTGGACAATGATGTGGTCATTGCCTCGACCTCGTTGTTCGGTCTCCTATGCGGTGACCGTGCGGCACTGGATGGGCTCAGGGATGAGATGGCATCGTTCTCTGCTCGTATGAGCTCTCGGTCGACCTCGTCGAGATTCATGACTGCAACTCCAGCTCGAGACACCCGAGCTCGGTCAAGGATAAACTAATAAGGATAGTCTCGATATAAGTGCCGATATATGGCTGAGCTAGCTGTCCCGCCTTCAGATCTCCCAAGACCCTTGACGACAGCCAAGACAAGAATACTAGTTAGCTGCTAGAAGTTAAAGACGGCTCAACGTCTAGAGCAGATCGTCGGCTCCTGGTGGTTTAATAATCTTTAATTAACCAGGAAAAGGAATACAGCAGCCCGGATGACGTAGCTGGCGATGGGGATATATGGTGGGATGTAAGGAGGAATATAAATAAAGAAGATATATTGAAATGGAGGGGGTTCGAGCTTCTCTTAGTAGCGAGCCCGTGGTATATAAAGTAGAGAGAGAGTAGGAAGGGTGGGAGAGCAGAAGAGAAAAAATAGTAATAGGAGGTTCATAAAAGGGAAAGAGCTTCTCTCCTCTGCTTTACTAACTCGGACATAAAAAAATCTATATAATCACACACCTCGGCCCGTCGCATACGATACGACAATACGGATATGTAAGCCAGATGATGGGGGATGGCGAGAACAGACGTGTGAAGCTAGTGTGTACATAATTGTGTGAATTACATATCGAATAATGGGTCCGCGAATATCTACGCCCTTCCTTCTCGCGCTCTCGGCTCTTACCTATTTTTTCTCTTGTTCTGTATGTCTTTCGTACGGATTACACATTATGTTTTGGGATGCCTCAACGCATAAGCTATTACCTAGCAGGAACCATTGTTGGGCGGAACACGGGATGGACGACAGGAAGTACCGGTACTTACGTGCTTCGGACGGTGGCCTTCGGACGGTGGTGGCCAATTTCTGTGGGTCCCTCACCGTATAAGAGGGCCCCACTTTTCCATCGCCATCACATCGTTCTTCTTCCATCGTCGCTAGAAAAGAAGAAGGCAAGGCGCGAATCCCGTCCGAAGCTAGAGGTGGGGCGATGCACCGGTAGATTTTTTTGCTTGTTTGTTTGCTAAATGCTGTTGGTAAGTATCGTAACCCCCTGGCCAATGTTTGCAGGGCGGAAGTATATAAGTTTTGGCTGCGACGTCTGTTTTTTTACAGTGGACTGCGTAAGAATGAGAGAACGGTATGATCTAATCCAAGTCGGCTTTTACGGATTACTGACCGATTGATTGAATCGATCGATCGCACGCACTCGGAGATCGCTGCCCGGTGACTCATCAGATAGATATCACGTGAGGCGATTCCCTTCACTCGTACAAACTGCGAATCTCCGGGCGGAATTCCCTACTCCCGTTCCGAGACTCACGAACAACCGAAGATCTGTGTTTAAGGGCGTTTGCTAGCGAAATGCCGTTTCTAGTATTTCCTAGCGGGAACCTGTACCAAAGACCTTGTTAGCCGTTCGTCAAATCGCCCATCAATGGGCCTCTCTAACCATTAATCATCCACTAGTTTTCCAGCCTCGGCAGAAGGAGAGATCGGTGCTTGCTGCTAAAAATCGTAGTTCACACTTCGTTTTTGTTTTTTTAGCGAGCTAACAGCGCTAGGCAGTTGGTACCGGGTACCGGTACATAGGATCTAACACACCCCCCTTACTATCTTTTGACAAAGTCCGTTACATATGTATGTACGATAGGCAGGTTAGGTAGGCAAGTCAATCTGGTAATCGACGTTGTTGATCTGGCGTCGTTTTGACGACGGGCCTGCATACCGATAGGGCACGATGACTTCAGCAAGCATCCACTCTGCTGGCCTATCCCCGAGGGGAAAATTTTCACACGAAGGACTACTCGTAAGGTACCAGGAACAAACATGAGAAAGCTTCTTTTTTTGGCAGCGAGATCTGCGACGAAGAAACTCCCGTGTTGACGGGTGAGACGGATTCCGTTTTCAATTGTGCAAGTTGTTTGCGTGCTGCGCATGGCTGAGTCTGGTTGGCTGGCTGGCTGGATCACGTCAATGGCTGATGGATCATGGAAGTGCGTTCTGGTCCGGACACCATGTGGCCGGGAGTCGGGGCGTATGTAATCCGTAACTGCCCGGTAGTAGCGCCTGTTAAGTCCGCCCCCCGTCCCCACCATACAAGCCTTTTGGTCGCGGCTTTACCAATCAGGCGACTGCCGAGGTAAAACGACGGTTAAGCAATGGTGAATTCGATCCACCCGAATTCCGAACCGGTGGGGCGGGCTTTCTTTCCTGTCCGACACCGTCTGTCACACCCTCTTCTTTTTCACAATTCCATGTATTTCGTACCGGTACTTTTTTCCGGTTCTTGAAAGGGAGATGATGGCAGGTATTGTAGGTACTCGTATTTGTCAGCGACGACGACGTCTGGATTTCTTGGCGAGGTCTGGTCTGGAACTACTGTGGAAATATCACCAAATATGCCGGCGATGTGTCGTGAGACGGCTTTCATATGTATGTAGGTAACTGCTGCTGTCAGAACATGCGCGGATTTGATAGGTAGGATGGCTGTCTCGATCGTCCGGGACGGAATAATGCAAGATTTCAGAACGCAGGTTCAGTTCCCGGACGTATCGCACAACGTTTCGCCACGATACATCGACAATCAAACAAGCCAGCCACGTTCCGACCCTGTAAGCACTAGAAGCTGAGCGAAAAGACATGCAACGTCGCCCCCCCTATTACGGATTACTTATCTTCAGCACGCAAGGAAGCAAGCTGGATAGATATCGTAGGTACTTCGTATCACAAGGCGGTGCAATGCATGGAACTGGTATGCGTACCTATCTCGGTATCTAATCAGCAAAATCCGTAGATAGCCGTCCATCACAGAGACCTTCATGCAACGGCTTCGATTCCGTACATGAAGCGGGATTTACCTGACAAGTCGCTTAAGATCTACAGCACCGGATCGACGACACCATCACGATACTTGAAACACGTTCCATCTTGTTAATTAAATCCTGCCATGTTTTGACTGCTACGCTGCCTTTCTTCGCAACGCGTTGGTCTGGACCCCGTACTGTCGATCAATAGCGCCGGCGGTTAAGACAGGGTATTTTTCGTACACCACTTTTCTGTTGAGAAAAATCCTCATCCTGTTCCTTTCCTTCCCCTTGCCTATCCTATCCTGTCCTCGGCTCGGCTCGGCTGTGAACCCCGGTAAAAGACTCACTTCACTTCAACTCACAGAAAACTCTTCAGAGGGTTTCAAATTAGCCCGGGCCCCGACGCCGATGCCGATTTTTTGTAATGAAAATCCCGATTCCTCTTCTTCTTGAGTGAGTGAATCCTGTCCTGAAGTAAGACCGATACGGATCACCGTACCGATTAATCATTAGGGGGTGTGATGGCTGGATTACCAACCTTGAATTTCGGATCACATTCCCTATTTATACATTGCTGAAATGGCACCGTAAGATAATCCTTCTTTCTTATGTCCGTCTCCGTGGTTAGAAATTACACTAAGCCCTGGGTCGTCATCATCATCCGAGGCAAGGGGTGTTTTGCGATCTTAGGGCTTTGACTGTCAGATCTCTCTGTCTGATTCGTATGACGGGTTGATAATAGGTTCTGGGTGAGAGTCCGTATTACGACGGAGATAGATACAGCTTCGATCAGGGCGATGCTGCGCAATTTATCAAGATATACTCAATTGGGTAGGTGGGTGTCGTGTCGTCGATCAGATCCCGCAGCCGAGCGGAGCATTTCTAACTGCTGTGAAGATTACCTGCTAGATATGGATAGATACCGGGTATGTATTATGGACGAGTAGGCAGCGTGATCTGCGTATCTATATTTATCTCGGTGACTGTTGAAAACGGATTACCAAGTACGGCGTTCCGGTCGTTCTCTAATCAACCTATGCTGCAATATTAAGAGCTTTCTATTCTGTAGTAATGTTACCTTCACCGATTCACTCCCCAACCGTTCTCAAGTAAGCCGGCAGCTTCTTCCAGGCTCAGACCGACGGTCTCGGGGTAAATCGACCAGACAGCAACCCAGCCGGCAAGGCAGACAATACTATACAGCACGAATGTCCAACTCGGAGTCAGCAAGTCCATGAGAGGCAAGAATGTCAAGCCGACGATGAAGTTGGCGAGCCAATTCGTTGCCGTCGCCAGTCCACTGCCCAGAGACCGGACGGCAAGTGGGAAGAGTTCGCTCTGCATCCACGGGACGTTGCCGAGTCCAAGCGCATACGCAGCTACGTAGATCATGATATTTATGAGGATGAATATAGCACCCGCATGCGATGAACTCGACATGCTGAAGCCAAAGGCGGTTGCGAGGAGTCCGAGCGCCATGAAGGGCATGGAGTAAAGTAAGATCCGCCGCCGGCCTATTCTGTCAATAAGAAGCAGGGCCACAATCGTAAACACATAGTTCGTAGCAGCAACACTTAGCGATGTCAGAGTGGGCACTCCAAAACCCAGCCTGAGGAAAATTGTTGCCGAGAAGTACATGAGCGAGTTCTAGAAGTGGTCCGGTTAGCAATTCAATAGGCCAATTCCATGTGTCTTTTTTGGACACTCTCTGATTCTAAGGACACCTACAAAGCCAGACAATTGTTGCAAGCCCTGAAGAAGGCAAGCAATTGTAAGTGCCCTCCGGTTTCTGGGCACAAACAACAACTCACGCCAGCGTGCCAGCCAGGGACGGTGGTTCTTACCCTCGCCACCACCCATGCCGACGCTATGCTCTTCCTCTCGGACTTCCATCTCAATATCTCTGAGTATGGCGTCAACCATGCGATCTGCAGTGGGGTCAGAACTGGTTGTCTTCTGGATGATAGCGCGTGCCTCGGCCGATCTGCTGGCTTTGACTAGCCACCTCGGCGTCTCCGGCATGAAAAACAGCAGAAAACACTGCAAGATGGCAGGGACAGCCCCTAGACCAACCATGAGCCGCCAACCGGTGGTCGGATCGCCATGTTCGGCAAATATCCAGCCAATGACATATGCCACCACTTGACCGAGCGTGATCGACAGGACATTCAAGGTCACCACCATGCCACGGTGTGCAGCCGGAGCCAGCTCGGCGAGATACAGCGGCGTAACAAAGCTGGCAGCGCCGATAGCGAGGCCCACAATCGAACGACCGAGAACCATATGCGTCACGCTGATGCTAACTGCCTGCACGAGGGCACCGAACACGAAAAGGAGGTCTGCCACCAGAATCACCGGTTTGCGGCCAATGCGGTCGGCGAGAATGGAGGACAGTGGAGAAGCGACCAGAGCCAAGAGCGACGTCGACGATGTGACGATGGACTTGTCGAGGGAGGTCAACTCCCGGCCCGACAACGACGACCCGATCGAGACGAGAGTCGCGGATATGACTCCTGTGTCGTCTTCACGGCATCCTGTAGGTAAGCAAACAGATAGAGCCTATGGGACGGAGACGAATGAAAAGAGAGAAGCAATGCATACAGCCGAAAAGGAGACCGCTGATGCCGGCGGAGAAGGCCAGCAACCAGACGAAATACCCAAGCCGCCCAGTCTGCGTCTTATCGTTGGCTGAGCCTAATATTGGCGCATCGTCGCCGTCCAGGGGAGAGTCGTCGAAGTCGTCGTCGTTCTCCTGCCGCGAAAGCAGCGGCGCCTCTGCTTGGGTTGCCATATATGCCTATTGGCCTAGGACCTAACTCTTACATATACAGAATCGAAGAGTTGTAACGTAGATACTCGTGCTTGTTATAACATGTCTGAATGATTTGTCTTGAATGAGAGTCCGGACATGATGGCGTCGATCAGAATATGTGGGGCACCCCTGCGAGATCATTATGTAATAAAGTGTTGCCAATCTTGGTTAGTGCGGTCAACGATCAGGCACTGCTCGAGAGTTCGCGAGTCGCGACGTCATGCCATGCACTAATCGGACAATCAGGAAAAGAACCACACAACAGACGGATTAATCAGATGACAGTAATCCGTTAATTCGTACGAAGTAAATAATCCGCAACTGCATTCTGGTTTCAGTGCCTCCAGCCTTTTCCTCATTCAACAACATCAGGTATTAGACCTTCGACTCCCGGCCGAGACATCATGGTTCTTGGATTTGACCATCGTCTCAAACATGTCCAAACCCCGCGGCCAAGGGGGCTTAGAAGCTTTGAATCAGAACGGATATCTGTCTGGTTCTGATCGACTACGCCGTTTCACCAGTTCCATCGCCATGGCTGTGGTCAATTGTGGACCTGGCACGCCGCAGCAAGAGAGGTGTGTCTGGTCGGCTTCCTTTACTCTACACTCGGAGCACGTCCAGCGTGCGGGATAATTGGACGTCCTCATACGGAGTTTCAGGTTTACCAATCCAACTTCGTGCAACCACGGGCAGCTCATCAGTAGCTAGCAGTGAACATATCACTGGCCAGAACGCGAGAGTCAGACAAACATAGCAGGTAAGACCAATTACCATGCGGTTGGATCTGATCCCCACAGTTAAGTCTGTCATACTCTGGGCCTTTTTGCTTCCGACTTCTCCATCCATTATCGATATTCTCAGCATGTCTTCGACCGGGAATGCCGCCAAAATCGACATACCTACTCGACTGTGTGGAGTGCTCTGCGGAGTCGGCATCTCCTATTATCTCCGCGTAGGAAAGTTCTGGTTGCCATCCTCTTCCTGAGACGGGATATTGTCATCATGGAAGCACATATGCAATGATTTGTGGCCTCCTGTGCAGTCTCAGTCTCCAAACCGAAGGATTTCACGTTATCATTGAAATGACTCGGACTTCATCAGTCGGGTAGATGCGAAGATCATGCCGGCCATCACGACAATAATGACGAAGATGACGAGCATGGCCAAGACTGCCCACGTCCCTAGGGCGGCCTACGTTTGATACGGCACCAGAGATGATAGTCGCATCGGGTTCTCCAGAAATGATTATTGGAATCATATCTCTCCTGTCTCCGGTGGTTTTTGCGGTGTGAGATGTTCGGCTTGTCCCGATCATCGTTCTTCTGCTTCTCCACGACAGGTTCTTCACCATATTCAGCCGACGGCTGTATTCATTCTGGTCCTGTGTTGTTCGAGCTGTGGATATGTCTAGATGGTATGGTTGTCAACAACCTTAAAGAAATCTAGGGAACGCATGTCGAGCTGGACGAGAGACTCTGGCTCTACTAGCATATGAGAGCGAGAAGGCTCATGGCCTTGCTGAACGCGTGTAAGGTTACGTGCGTACAAACCCACAGTGTAGGAGCTCTGTCATCAGTTGTTACGGTTTATGGCATTGGCCTGGCAACACGGAATACAGGTATACTTCGTACAAGATGTTGTTATTCCGGACGAAAGAAGCAGGTAACGAGCCTACTTGCTAAAACAAGCTCCAAAGACCTCGAAAAGTGTTGACTACCTCCACCATCGTATGCCATAAAGGGGCATAACACAACATTCCATCTCCTACGGAATAGCATGATCTCATCTCACAGCGTGTGGTAACTCCCAAGTAAACAAGGGATAGGTCAGACTGGTGTGTATGCGCAGTACGTACCGTTCTGCCATAGCAATCATTAAGTAAGCCGTCATTAGCTAATCAAACCGAGATTGGTGATTGGCTCATTTCTGCTGGACTAAGCCAATCAGGCAAGTAGACTCACTTTTATCGGTGCAGTGAAGGTACCTACCTTGTGATCCGTAGCTCCGATAAAGTATGTACGGGCAGGTACGGATTACGGATTGAGTGCGTTCATGCTTAAGGTTGCTTGGAAAAGGCAATAACACTCGTCGTCCACTCCTTCCTCCATACTTTCCTCGTTGAATGTGCAAAAGTAAATAGGTGCATACCTTCTCTTCAACCCCCCAGACATTCATTACGACTTCGTCTCTGACAACTTCCTCTTCTCAAAACATCAACTTCATCCTTTCTTACAACAACAAGTTGTGTTCCGCCCGTACTCCCAACCGAGAAGCGAGCGCTCTTACTACTTGTATTCCGTACACACTGACCATCTCTCGCACTTGGTCTCCCTCTGCCCTCTACTCTACCTTATTGTGTCCGGATTCTCCCTCCTGATCCATTCCTTACCCGATCTCCCTCCCAACCCCATCTTCTCGACCGATCACCTGCGACGCCACGAACGTCCCCGCCTTCACAGACCACCGTCGTTTTCTTCTTACGAGCTCGCAACCAAAAAGGTGTATCGCCAGTCTTCATATAATCCTCGACATCATTATCCTCCACCACCGACTCTCGTTCTCACCGAATACCTAACCATCTCCCCGTCGAACCTGACCCGAGCCCACCATGGTCGTCACCGACACCCTACAGCACCCGACAGCGGGTACGAGCAAAGCAGCTCGGCAGTCCCCCCAGCCACAGTCTAAAAAGGACAAGAAACGTCAAGTTGTGAATGATCGCTTGAGCGCTCTGAATGAGCAGATGAGTCGCGATAAAGACCGTCATTACCGCGAGGAGCTACAGAAGATTCAAGTTGACGTCAACCTCGTCTCTCGCGTCGATCCGTACGCTGATCGCCCACTCGACGAAATTGACCGAGAACGAAGAGAGAGAGAAGTCTCTCAGACTACAAATGGCGCGAACAAAAGCAACAGTGGATCACAGAGAAGCCTCCTGGAGATGGCGGGCCCCACGTTCCAGGAATGGATACATGAGTTAGAGGATCTCGTAGAGACTCGTGACTACGATATGACCACACAGAAGGTAAGGCTGGCTCACTGCAGATTCAGATGAAGTGCATTGTTTGCATGGCGCAATTGACTGACTTGCACAGTATGACTACGAACGAAAGATCCAGGACTACAAGAATACCCACGCCTACCGAATCGAGGTCGCCAAGAGAGAGCACAAGGCCTTGTCGGAGACACTTAGAGATCGACTGATTAACCACATCACATCTAAGAAATACCGACTGACTAAGGAGAAGGAGGCCATCGACATCTCTGACAGTTCGGCGTTGCTATTGCACCCGAATCAATTCAGCTTGACCAACCCTGCTAGCCCCGGTGGTCCTCACGGCAAACGCAACACCAGACTTCGACGTGAGATGGAGGAGTTGCCTGGGTACTCCGATAGCAAAAAGCGAAAGCGTAACGCCGATGACGAAGGATCACCGGCACCTGCCCGCCGAGGTGACACAACCAACGCGACACCCTTCTGGCAGGGTGACAGACTCAAGGGCGTTCGTCGGGGAACGGCTCCAGTATTTAGCATTGAGAAGTTGTTCACGGACAAGGAGCTCAGCATGACCTACAATACGGCCGCCCTCGCCGCCCATAGGCACCTGATTTCGCGCCGCGATTTGCAAGGAAACCTCCTCCCTTCCCCTGACGATAGTGATGCAAGCAATGGGGAGGGTAACGACGATGAGCAAGACGCCTCAGCAGCGCCCATGGAACGTCAGGTTTCCCACACAACGCGTAGCACAAGGGGTGGTGGCCAGCAGGTTCTTTATGACGACAAAATGCTCGGCATAGAAGGCCTGTCCAACTTCGAGCTCCCAAGCAACCTTAACAAGGTGGCTGCCCAAGAGCCTCGGATGCCCCCCTTGATCCACGCACACTACGTCAAGCAGTACAACAAGTCGGAATCCAACACACCAGCGGCCCTGTCAGCCGACGATGTGTCGCATGACATAGCAGTCATCGGCATACTCAAAAACTTTCAGAGCAAGAATGGCAAGGGCTCGAATATCGCCATCGAGAATGGCGGCCGCCGTCTCTTGGAGACCATGTCGCTTCCTCAGCGCAGAAACCCAAACCTTACCTATGTGCAGCGACGTCGGCCCTCTACAGATGCACTGGCAGATCTTTTGGGTGTCACTTCGTCTACTAGAGATGAGCCGGCGGTCAACCAATCGCTTTTGAATGCACCGGTGGAGGTGATTAACCCTACTGCGGCTCCTATGAGTCGACAGAGCAGTATCGGCGGTGTCGCCATGAGCAGGACTGGTAGTGGCCGAGGAAAGAGAAAGGCATGAGGAGTTTGGATCAGTGTGATCCATATCAGGGTGGCGGATTATCAAGGATGGTCATGATTCTGCTGCCTTGTTGTAACAACGGCACAGGCTCTGCAGATTG
Source organism: Xylaria sp. L1 SY-2022 (assembly GCA_023079495.1). Classification (NCBI taxonomy): domain Eukaryota; kingdom Fungi; phylum Ascomycota; class Sordariomycetes; order Xylariales; family Xylariaceae; genus Xylaria; species Xylaria sp. L1 SY-2022. The sequence continues at coordinate 586,495 of JALIDW010000001.1, read as the reverse complement.
TCCCCCTCCCTCTTAATATTCACAGCGCGGCATCGTCCGGCGCTCCGCGTGGAGCTCTGCCCCATGGTGGAGCCATGTTTTCATATTCGCAGCGTATTTGAACATGATATCCGACGAGGCGCTCGTCGCGCGTTATTTATCCCAGCGTGTGTCTGGTTGATGATGGTTATTGTTTGAGGGCGGCTCAGGACTCAGGAGCAGACGGAATTTAGCTGCTCTTATATTATAGCGGGTGTGAGTCTCGACACCCGAGAGGTCGCAAGACCAGCTATGATTATGAGGGTCCACTGTACTATTTCATCAGCATTCAGTATACTCAATAACATATTCTCGTGCCACTACTTTGTAGACTGAGTCGTTCAGATGGATGAAAGTGTTTTATGTGTTTTATATCTATTTCCGTCTTTCGGGGAAGAAACTTCTGTTCCTATCGATCGATTTATGTACTTGATGCCGAATACCTCTGTTAATGTTATGTTCAGGCAACATGTCAATATGAGATAAATTCCGTATCTTACGAATCGGAACCACTGGTTACGTGTGATACCACCCTCGTAGACGTTATGTGATGAGTTGTACTTGAATGTAAATCGATAATTCCAAGATCGAGATCGATGTCCTATGCATTGTTCTGTAAATCACATGTACCATCCAATCAACCCCTGAACCCCCTTCATGTTCAACAGCAAATCTATCCTCCCCTCAAGGCCCAAACACCAACGCACGAATCTCAATGCTCTCCCTTCCCTCGGCATCAGCTCTCGTAAGCGGATGATCAAACGCCGTATGCGCGACCCGACCCCCAGCAACACCAGATCCCTCCTTCAACCCCTCACTATCAAAGCACTCAAGCAGCAACCGTTCACTGTCGACCATGCCGCTGAGATAATACCACTTCTGCTCCGGGTTATACACAATCACGGCCGTCTCGCCGGTATACTCGGGCGTATGGCGGTGCTCGACGGGGATAACATCCTTCTGGTCCAGCGTCGAGCTCGACGCGAAGGCCAGGGGCATCGATTCCACGGGCTTCTTGTTCAGGGGCCGCCAGACGTTGACGATGCGATAGCGGCCCTGCAGGAGCTTCTCGGCGTCCTCGCCCAAGTGCTTGCGCACGCGCTTGGCGGCGGAGTACGCGGTTTGGTCGATGTGCACGATTTGCACGGCTTTGCGGGTGGAGGCGGCGTCGGCGCGACGGATTGTGTGGTCGAAGATGTGCACGCGGGTGCTGCCCTGGACGGTGTCGAGGAGCAGCTTCTCGACCTCCGGGTAGTAGTTTGCTTTGATGGAGGCGTCGGAGACGAAGTCCTTTTCTGCGGACTCCGGCACGGATTGGATGATTTGGAAGGCGTCCTGGTCGAGGTGGTAGGAGGACTCGTTCCCGCGGATGTCTGTGAGGAGCGTGTCTTGGGGTTTGCGCTGGACGTTGGTTTGGGGCTCCCCGGCGGGTGGTGTGTCGACGTATTGGAAGGCGCGGGCACCATCAGCTGGGGGGATGGAGAAGTTGAGTTTGGCGGTGATGGGGCCGCTGGGGACTGAAGCTGAGATGGCCATTTTGGTGATGATGAGATACTTAAGATCTAAAGGTAGGTTGGTTTACTTGATATAAGTGTCTAGAGTTGTCGAGATGCTTCACGATGAGAATGAAACAATAAGTCTGATCTGTGGAAGAGACAAGACCGCATTCAGGGGAACACTTGCACTTCCTTTATATTAAACTGATTCTCCTAACGTGACAAATAACTACTTGGAATATTTGAATTGAAGTTCATTGACACTTGGTAAGCAGGTCTGTATTTCAAAGCCATTCATCCACCGTCGATGTGGGAGTTTTCTTCGTGATTGGCGAAGGTGGTAATCACGTCATGCGCTTGAGCGATGTTGAGGTGTGAAATATTTCCCCGGATTTCAATCCGTGAGATCCTGTATTTGAGATCTTGCGAAGCTAACTATGATCTTTAACTAATGATCTTCCGATGCCATATGTCGCAATTCTTCATCGAGCTGATTTATAATGTCTCTGTTCTCCCAAGACAAAGGAGAGAAGAAGGGCGGTTGTCGGTTGTCGGTTGCCACTTGAGAAGTGCCCGGAACGACTTAGCGGCCACCGGTTCATGCCGGTATTCCTAGCCCCTGCTCCACATCCCGCATGGTGGCCAGGACCGAATGGGTTAACACCCACTTTGCGATGCTGCTTCGGGTTTAGACGGGGAATTCTTTAATCCGTAGCTGAGTGCAAGTGAATTCGAATTCCAAATTCATCAGAGCTCGTTGAAGAACGCTTCTGTACATGCATTATGCTTTGTATATGCATCTAAACTTCTAGATGCATCCTGGATCGCATAGACGTGGGTCTGCGCTAGTCACCTATCAGGTACTGTCAAGCCACCAGGCAATTAAGACACAGTGCTTGAGGAATCCGTACAGTACGCACCCTGTACACGTCATGCTAGCCTGAAAGTACCGAAGTAAACAAACTGCTTTTTTGGTCTCGCTCAAGCATCACCACCCAATCCCTAATTACCGTATTCCGTACATACGGGGCCCCATCGCTGCGGGGATTCGGAACTACTCCTACACTAGGTATTACATAGTACCTACCTATTCATGTCGACGGGCCTGTAATCACGGATCGCGACGCGCCGACGCCATCGCAATTGCCATGGCTGATGCCGATTATTTTCTCAACCTCTCCTCGTCCCCGGACCCGCTGGCCGACGACGTCCCAACCCCGGCCGTTCGCTCCGTGTCGCGTCGGACCACGAAGTCGCAGTACGATCTGTCATCTGCCGCCAACCCGCCAAGCAGCCCGCAACGCAGAGAGCGGCCATCATCACCGAGGAAACGGACCTTCAAGCTTAACGTTGGTGACGGTCAGTCCCCTCACCGAATACGTGTCACCGTCGAGGCAGAGGATGGCCAGAATCGCGATGACGTGAGTCGCAATTTGTTCCCACCCGCGTCACCGACACGAAAAGCGCGCCGCCGGGAGACAATTACGACCACAACGGTTCCCTTGAATGATGAACCTGCCGCGGCGGCTGCGGGCACTCCACGCCGTCCGAGACGACGTCGAGTCAGTAATGGGACACCCATGCCGAGAAAGAGAGCTGGAACGCCTATAGCGAGAAAGTCGAAACACCCGCGACTAGACGACGATGATGTGCTGTCATCAGAGGCTGCCGATTTGGACGATGCACCGGCGGACATAGGAGATGACTATGAAGAGGAAACACCGAAGCCTAGAACGAGGCAGCGGAAGACGCCCATCAAGCCCCCTGCCAGTGCATCGAAAAAAACTGGTAGCGCTACGGGAAAGAAGCGTGGTCGGCCTCGAAAAGTGCAGATCTCCTCGGAACCAGATATTCCTGAGACCATAACTGAGAATCCCGTCGATGCTTCAGCCGAGACAGATTTAAATGCGAACGAAGGCCGATCGTCAAACGTGGAGACTGATGAGGCATCGAGTGGACGCACCGAGGACACTACTGTCCGTGGCACGTTTAAGGCACCTCCCAGACGGCGCAGTGATATAACGTCGATAGTAAAACAACGCTACCTGGAGGAAACGACAAGCATAAACATGCCATCAAGTCGACCTTCTTCGTCATACCAAGATCTACCCGAGAACCATGTCTCCCGGACGCACGAGTCATACCATGGAAGGGAACCGACGAGTGAGCTCCGATCCGAAGAAAGCGACGATATGTCGAGACACGATGGACAGGATACTATTGCAGACGCCTCCGACTTCAGTATGATCGCAGTAGATTCGCTACCGTCATTTCAAGCTTCTTTTCACGAGTCTTTTCATGGGAATGCTGCCGTGCCGTCTTCTGACCAGCGATCGATGGGCGAGGAAACGAGTCGAATCATTAACGAGACAATCGAATCGTTGAGACGTAGCCTACAGACCGAGAAGGACAGACGTTCACACGCTGCGGAGACCGAAGGCGATTCGAGGAGAATCGAAAACCGAAATGAAAACCGAACAGAAGTACTAAACCAGTCTACGATGTCAACGAATTATAACGGTGAGCGGGCTTCGTCGAGGAGTCCAGTGTCACTAAAGCCGTTGAATCGCCAAGTGATGATTGGCAGGGGAAATATCGACGATTCGTTCTCTATGATGCCGGACAGCATTCTTCACGCGGCCACGCCAGGACGTCTTCCCATGAAACCGACGGCCACCGAACAAGATCACCATGACTCACAGATCGGCGCCTATGATACGTCCTTCTCAACGTTACAGGGTGATGAGGAGGCGGCAACTCCAGTACCGCTGGAGCCCCTGGAAAGATCGTCTCGCAGATCACCGGCAAAACAGCAACGTCTCCTGGGGGGCACCCACTCGGCACGCCGGCTGTCCAGCTCTAACTACGGGTCAGGCCGGCTCCCTACACCGGATGAGACGTCGTCCTCGAATGCCGGTTCCAAGAAGATGCACGGAGAAGACGCAGAGGCAAGTCCGGACCTTAGGGAGCAAACGGACTCTCCCCATCACGCAGAAATCCCCTCATCACCACCCATCCAAACTCGACCCCGTGCTTTGGACTACGGCCCATCTGATCTACAACGCGAACTGAGTGGTGCACAAGAAAAGCCCTTATCTTCACCTAAACAGCAACCGTCTAACAAAGCATCATCGAATCCAATTCAATCATTAGAGGTCCCTCTTCCGATTGTACGGCCGTCGCTTTCGCCAATTGTCAGAGTTGGCCGTACTCTTCAAAATGTGATGTCCGACAATTCTTCTCCGGAAAATCGAGAGGCTAGTCTGCGGAGTCCATTTCAAGGTCCCAGAAGTAGTGTCCCAAGATCACCTTCTCCCTCTATCCGGAATCGACCAGCTGCCAATAAAGCACCGCCTACTACTGATTCTCCTATTCGACTGGATCGAACTCTTTATCCTAGGTTGGATAATCCTTCTGAGAAACCCTCACAAACGGCGGAAGAGGAGGCTCCATCCGGCCTGGGCAGATCCAGACCCCCAAGGGAATCCCGCTGGGCTTCTAGAAGACAGCGGTCAAATGACCCTGTCCCATCGGTTGAGAACGTATCCATGACTAGTTCCACGAGGGCGAATCCATCCATTGATCACGAACGAAGCTGGGCTGAAGACCTCAATGGGTCCCAGATTCTGAGTGGTCGGGAAACAACGTCTCAGACAGCAAATACTCGTGATCAGAGGACAGAACCGCGGGGCACGAGTGCTAATAAGACGGCTGATACGGAGTTGCCCTCGGAACAAGACAACGGCCAGCTGGATAAAGAGATAAGGGAGAGTGACGACGATGGTGAAGAGGAGGAAAACAATAATGCATATTATGACGACGATGACGACGAACTCGATGTTTGGGACATTGAGGCATCGCGCACGTCGCCCCTGAGAGAAGAAGAGCCAGCTGATCCTGCGCCTCCATCTAAGGCAGAGCTACCATCAGCACCACGGCGAAGTACGGTCCCAAGTCCTTGGCGAAGAAATTCTAGACGGCTAATCTTCAAAGATAACATAGCGAGTTCGACTCAAATAGAAATTGAGGAGAGCCCGCCAAGTGAACCTGAAGACCAGCCGCCTGTCAAGCCGAGACAACCACCTGCACCAAAGCCGCCCGTATCTAAACCACCTGCCCCGCTACCATCCGCTTCTCAACCCTCTACTTTACAACCTCCTGCCTCACAATCACCCGCCACACAACCAGCTGTCACACTGCCGGTTGCCCCACAGCCATCTGTTTCGCGATCATCTGTTCCGCAACAACCCACTTCACAACAGCCCATTTCACCACAACCCGCTTCACAGAAATCTACTTCACAACGTCTCGCTTCACCACCATCTGTATCACAGCCACTCGTTTCGCAATCATTCGTCTCACCACCCCAGCAAGACACCAGAATGCAGTCGCCGGACCCAGCGCCTGTACAGGAAAGCCCAGCTCAAGAGGAGATACCTCCAAGAGAGACTAGTGCTTCTCCTCAGTATAGCGATGATGTTTTTGTTGACCATGCGGGACTTGCTGATCATGATGAATCTGACAATGACGATCTAGCCCAAGATGAAGGACTGGACGCCTCTCAGGAGCCCCAAGACTCACAATTGACGGAGGATGAGCAATTGGAGCGCGACACGCAGAAAGAACTAGAGGATTTCTATCAGCCACAAGCTCGCGAAGCAGAGGAGGAGGAGGTTTCGGAGTACTCATTGCCGGCCCAGAATCCCAAACAGACCCCTAAAGATCAGGAGAAGACCGGTGCTCCCAAATCTAAGTTCTTTGGTGCATTCGATCTTCTGACTTTCTTCTCGTCGCCTGCCAATTTGCCCACGCTGAAGACCTTTGGATCCAAACCACCGGCGCCTGTGGAGAATCCGACTCTCGCGACTCAACAGCCGAAGGAGCCTCCGAAGGGCATCTGGTCAACTGGTCTATTTCCGACGTTGCCACTCAGCGCGTCACGGCGCTCCAGTGTTGAACAAGTGTCCAATTCGCCTTCGACAGATCCAGCTGCACGTTCTAGTGATACTGTAGCGGATACTTATGAGGATTCTCCCTCTGTTTCGCCTGCTCCAGCCCGTACCACGGCGCCAGCCGAACCGTCAACTCCTGAACGCCAAGTCTATCCACCCATTCAGCAGAAGCGGGATGTTACATCACGACAAGGAGAGTCGAAAGGCGCACCGTTTGGAACTCGCCAGGCCGGCACCTCGAACGCTCAGGAGAATGTCGGTGATGAGTCCAATTCTGGATACACCGGATCCAGTGATGATCAAGACTCTTCCGGACTCACAGAGGGCTCCGAGTACGAACGAGTACCTCCCCGTGAGAAGCCTTCCCAATGGGACCGCCACCTCTCACCCACCAAATCGTGCTTTCGCTCCCCGCTTAAACCCACCCCTCAAGGCCGCGTCGTTGCTTTCTCCAATAATGCTCTCTTCCCCCAAGCCGCACAGGCTCAGACAAGGAATGTATTGCAGACCGGCAATAATAACATCGTCTCGCAGGGCCCCTTCCTCCAGCCCAGCTTCGATGGTAAGGAGAATCAGCCTCCCGCTGACACTCAGCAGCTAAGAAGCACTCTAGTCAACAACAGCAACGACAGCAGCAGTAGCAGCAGCAGCAGCAGTAGCAGCGCAGCTCCTAAATCCAGTCTCAACATCTTGAGACCCTCCACAAGCCACCACCAACAACCTCCCCCAAACACCCGCTCCTTCGCCTCCCTAGCGCGCTCCACGCTCTCGCAGACAACCTGGTCAGACAAGCACTGGCGTCGCCTCTACACGCTCTTCCAGCTCCGCCGCGACGAACCGCACCGCTTCACGCGCGACTGCGTCCTGCCGAGCCCCGAGCGTCGCCGTTCCAGGGCCTTACTCGGCACGAGCATCCTCTCGCACGACGTCCGCATTGTCCTCGAAGAATGGCATCTCGATGTCATCGAGGCCTTCCGGTTCGAGGTCGGGGCCTGGGACGAGAGGGTCCTGGCCAAGAAGGTGTTTGCGCTTGTCGCGAATACGGAGAGGAGACGGGCTAGGGTTGAGGCTGTTAGGGCGAGGGTTGCTGCAAGGTAGAGAGGGTTTTCTTGCGCGTGGTTATGATTGTGTTTGTGTTTGTTGTGTTCATGGTGTTTATTCAGGGTGGTGGTCGTGGTTTTGTTTATTCGGTGGTGGTGTTATTCGGGTGTTATTATCCCTCGAGCGTGGCGGTGTTCATCTGACGGAATCCCATCCGACGGAATCCCGTCCAGTCATGGGACCCATTCCCTTACGTATTTATTTCCTTTGTCCAGTACGTACATACATACGCCATTATGCAGCAGGGCGTTCGCGGTGATGACGGGTTGAGTAAAAAAGGCCGATGGATAGGTAGTCGGGAGAAACGGATCGGAGTTTTGTGTTTTTCATACATACATACATGTTACTTGATTGTCTATTGCCTTACCTCTGACGAGCAACACATACATATGTGTATATTGCATTCGTACGTTCGTATGGATTGTTAAGTTGTTAGTACCCAGATCGAGGGGTGAGCACAAATAGACAATGATTGATTCACATTACATGATTCTACTCCTGAATTGATATGACGTTTTGTTTTCGGCTTGTTTAGTCTACCTTAGGTACTTAGTATTACAAGCAGTATGATAGATCTGCCAGCTTAATCCCAGCCTATCTCTTCCTTTAAATAGGGGGAGGAGAATCCAGGGAAAACAGACAGACCTTGCGTCCTCTAAACCATTCGATGCAAACTAAACTCATTCTAACATGGAGGCCTGGTTCGTGTAAAGGACGTCGACAACATTGCTCAACTTCTCAATGGTCTGCAGCGCAGAATCGTACGCCTGGTCGCGCTGCGTCTCATCGAATATGATGAGGCAGCCAGCACCCTGATCCAGGACACCGATAATGACCTTGTCGAGGATCATCTGGGAGAGCTTGCGCTCGACCTGCTGCTTGTCGAGGCCGACCATGTGTGCGATGTGGTCGATCTCGACGCGGCTGAAGGGCTCGATGACCTTGACAAGGTTCTGCTCGAGCATGGCATCGTAGAGACGGCGCAGATGGTTTCGAATAAAAGCATCGCCGCCGAGTTCGTACCGGTAGGTGGAGAGGGCACGCTCGTACTCTTCGAGCGATCGGTTGGAGTGTGCGCGCGCAATGGCCTTCATGGCTTCCAGGTTCTGACCAGCGTACTTCTGGGCCTGCTTGGATGCCATTAATGAGTTAACGTCGTCGACGAGGTTCAGCATAATCTTGCACAGCAACATGTACTGCAGGGCGGCGGTAGCGCGCGCAGTGGAATCTTGCGAGTGGTAGCCATCCAGAGCTTCGATGAAGTAGGAAAACGCCGTGTTGAAATCCTGGTCCATCGTGTGGAGCATGCCGGACTGCATGTCGAGGTTTGCCTGTAGTAGGGGTGGGGTGTAAACGGAGGCGGCGCTCGTGCGGGCACTTGTGAGGGCAGCTCGAGCCTTGGAGATGTTGCCTAATGCGTGGTACACTCTTGATTCCAGAAGTTGTACCTCCACCAGCACAAGCTTGTCGTCGAGACGCTTCAGCTCCCGCAACAGGCCGTTGATCAGGGTCAGGGCGTCGTAGTATGATTGTTTGGCCATGTATAATGTGACGAGACGTGTCTCGAGGTTCTGGCGGAGGAAGCTCCGTCGCTCTGAGGTGGCCCATTCTATACATGATTTCGTCACGGCGATCTGGATGTCGGTTGTGTTGGGAATGGCGTCGAAGAGGTCGAGGAGTTGGCGGACTGCGACGGAGGGACATGGCTTGTTAGGGAGAGATGGGATATGAGAGCAGTACGGAGAGCTTGGGCGCACCTAGTTTGGCTGTCTTGGCCTTTGCAAAGTTGGAGAGCATACTCCGGCTCGTCGTGACGAGGGTGACCAGCTCCTGGGGCTTCCTGGGAACATGGGGGTGCTTCTGTCAGCGACCTGGGACTCGTCTTGCAACAACAACCTTGAGGAGTCTCACTTCTCATCTCGGTATAACTCTCCTAGGCTGACCAAAGCCGTCTCGTATTCCTTGATGGCAGCTTCTGATGTGACGTCGGGAGACTGGGCGACGATGTCTTTGTAGATAGCTTCAGCCCGGCGCGGGTCGGTGCTTGTGAGGGCCTGGGCCTCTGCCACCGAGGGCTTAGTAGCTGTCATTGTGGGATATGTTTTGGGTGTGTCGAGTGGAATTAATTAGTATTCGTATTCTAGGACCAGAGAAATGGGAGAGTATTGTGTTGAATATTCGTGATCTGGCCGGTGGTGATATCGCGTGCGTGTTTGGTTTGGTAGTTGAATTGTCTTCGTTTCTCAGGCTGGCCCGAGACTCTCTCTTGCTCAGCAATGAAGGCCGTCTCGGTTTACGTATTGCGGGCAACTGCCTAGTCGCCTATCGTACCTGCTCCCACCTGTTGCGCACCTGCACTTGGGGAGCTCTCTGGTCATTGGATGGGCCTGACGTAGTTATGTGGGGCCCGCACGGTCCAATGAAATTCCGGTCTGACTCTTAGCAAGCAGAGCAGCATGAAGCTCTCACCAGATCTCAACTTGCTCATTGCAACAGTATCATTGTCACTGACGATTTTCCATATCTCATTGAGCATGTACGTATATGACACGTATTTCAATGCTTTTAATCCAAGCCAAGTTATTTTTCAAAATTTATTTCGTACGATTGGCTTATCCGCAGGGTTCTTTTGAGCCCAGCTTCACTACGGAACATTCTAGTCCTCATCTCATATGATAACATACGACTTTGACATCTCATACTTTGACGAATAGGGGCAATACTGGCCAATTCGATTTCCACTCGGATGAATAAGTCTCGTGTCCAACGATATGAACTTGAAAATTCATATTAAATTGTTTCATTATGGAAGATCGTCTAGATACTGCGAGTGAGCCAGCGCGGATCCGGCCTTAGACTCACGACCGCTTCTTCTCACCCGATACCAAAGCCTTCCGGCCGAGATATGTCTTCATGCCCTTATCTATGCCGGACAAACTGCGTGCGATTATCTGAAGACCAACGGGCAAAACATTGTACCAGTCGATCCAGCGGGCATACAGAGGCATCCCGATATGATCGCTCAGTCCCATGTCAATAGCCTTGATGATCTCTTTGGCAATCTCAATCGGCTCAACGACGGGCGCAAAGAACCAGTTCGGGGTAGTGACGCCGTGGAAAAGCGGCGTGCTCAACTGACCCGGCGTCACGAGTATGGTCTTGATCTCGGGATACTCCTGCAACTCGGCGGCTAGTGATTTGTGTAGGGCCGTCACGCCAGCCTTCGCCGCTGCATAGTCAGCTAGTTGAGCGGCACCGAGGTGGCCGATAACGCTTGAGAGAGTGACGATGGTGCCGCCTGTCTCGTTGTCGATCATACCGGGGAGGAAGGCCTTGATTGTATAAAAGTGAGAGAATAGGTTTGTTCTGAGGCTGTTTTCGATTTCATCCGTGTCCATGTCAAGCAATTTCTTGCCGACGACGATGGCAGCGTTGTTGATCAAGACAGTTGGTGTTCCCAGCTATATGTGCAATGTCAGTAAGTGCAGTCTGTCGGATATGATCCCTTCAAATTATGGCGAGGGTTTCTTATGTGCACTTACGTCGCGCTCGATCTCCTTGGCGACACGAGCTATCTGCGCCTTATCGCTCACGTCGCATTGGTAGTACGTGATGCCTTGAAGCTCCATGTTCTCAAGAGGTTTCGTATCAAGCACGGCAACAGTGGCGCCTCTCATGCCGTAAACCTCAGCAATGAGCAAGCCAAGCCCGCCCGTACCGCCCGTAATGACAATGACCTCCTCGCTCAAGTCCACCTCGCGATGCATTCCATACGCGATCTTGTGGCTTAGCATATTCCCCATCCATAGCAATGACACCAGTACAGCCCAGGCGATACTAATGACCATTGGCCGCGTATCCCAGGCTTGGTGCTCGGCGCGGAAGCATAATGGTATCATCCAGGCGACAAAGGGGTGTAGAATGGTGACGTTGAGCACTCGGAGGAACATATCGATGGAGAGCTGCGCGAACCAGGAGTCGCGTGACGGTGGAGGTGAGGGACGACTCATATTGATTGGATTGCCAATAATGGGGAAAATGAAAGTATTAGATCTGTGAAATATGTTGACCAGCAAGCACTTCACAGAATTAAGAGCGACACGCCAAATTGAGATTTAAGTGAGTGACAAGAAGACCGATTGAAAAGATAGTCGAGAAGTTGAGGTTGGAAATGTGATGAGCTGCGACGTTTCATTTCATCATTTCGCTGTGTCGCGGTTTTAGAGAGGGGCTGGCAGCTGTCATTCACATCGATTTGATTGCATCGCCAGCTGACAGTTTGCAGTCATGAAGTCCCTGGCATCTGCCACTCGTAATGACGACTTCACTTCACCAACAACATTGAGAGCTCTCTCCCAATCAAGATATATCTCATTCACCACAAACCAAAAATGGAGACCCCAGAATCCGAACCGATCCAGGTGTCCTTCCCCTTACCCCGGGGCATCGACACCAAGATCCACATGCGCCTCTCCATCCAGTCCAAAGTCATCATCCTCTTCTTAACAACCGTAGCAGCCGAAGACGGCGACAAACTAGCGCCCATGGGGTCCTTCGTCTACGCTCTGCCTGACGTATGTTCCTTTCCCTCCCCTCATATCATCCACGCTCGTCCCTCCTTTCCACCCTCACCTAAACTTACAATAAAACAGAGATACAACCCCGCCCACCCCCCATGCACAACCCTCTACGCCACAGACTCCACCCTGGAATTCGCGACCCGCGTCGCGAAGATCCTGGCCAAGAAGACGAATCGACCCGTCTATGTGGGTAACTCAATCAGTCTGGCCAATACGGGGCTCGGCGGCACCGTGGAGGAGGAGATGGAGGCGCTCAAGGCGGTGGTAAATGTTGCGGTGGAGAAGTTGGGGGGTGTTATTGAGGCTGCGAAGGCTGGTTCTGGTAACTAATTGAAAGTGAATTTTTACGTGGGTTCATACAATGGTGATTGGAGTCCAAGATCCGGTTTGCTTGGTGGGACGACCTTCTGCAGAATAAGGTATTACTGGCTCGCCCTGTTTTTGGTTCCGTACCTACGATTTGACTGCTACGGACTACTGACATCAGAATTTCACCAGTTTAGTAAATGCGTCTCCTGACGTCTTGACCTGGAGCTTTGGTACCTGCGCATTACTTAGGTGGAGGTGGTGTTCTTGATAAACAGTCTTCAAGAACTCGTCTCACCGACCTACTGAGCCGATTATCTAGTGAGTTTGTTAGACTTACAGCATGAGCGGTACCCTAATACGGAGAACATCACTCATGAGATGGGCAAGCCAACTTCCATCCGCCAAAGAGAGCAGCAGCACAGATATCAAGTCAAGTCAATTTAGTAACAAGCAAGCAAGTCTCTGTATTCCCCTCTTGGTATTTCATTCCCATTAAACTTTTTTGTTTTCCCAACCATCCCCTCGTAAACGCCGTGCACAATGCAAAATTGAGCCGCCCCCATAAAGAAGATGAAGACGAAGCCTATTAAAAAGAAGTTTACCTCTCCCGAGCCAGGACAGCCTTGTCGCGCTCGCTCTGTCTCTTCTCGAACTGCTGCTTCGTGTGCTTGCGCTCGTTCTCCTCGCGCCGCTTGATCGCCTTCAGCTCTTCCTGCTTGATCTCGCCCGCCTTCTTCACGACCTTGGGGATGTGTCTGTGTCTTCTGATGCGGCGGATCTCGGGCTATATATCGGTTAATGGAATGAAAGTTAGAGGTATATGAGTGGGAATGACATACCATGTGGCTGTAACGCTCAATAAGAGCGTCGTTGTACTCAAGGGCCTCACGGTGACGGGCTGACTTGACGCCCTGTCGCTTGGAGGCATTGGCGCGCCACAATCTTACGTTACCGTCGTCACTCCTATATTACGGTTAATCCCTGACTCTCAAGAGATATGATACGCGTAGGAGAAGACTTACCCGGACAGAACGTAGTTGGCGTCAGGCGACCATGCCACAGAGAAAACGCGCTGCATACGCTTCGTGTGGTAAATGTCGCGAGACATACCCTGGTCACGACTCCAGCTGTTGGAAACTGTTAGTACTTGTTCCGTGACTGATGATCCCAGGGGTAACTTACAGTCTGATGGTACGGTCGTAACTGCCACTGACCAAGCCTCGGCCGTCAGGGGACCAGTCGACGTCCATGATAGCGCTGTCGTAAAAAAGTCAGTACCACTGTTGTAAGTAGAGTGGCACTCATGCAAGGGGCAACAAGCCACTCTCCATGAGATGGATGACTTACGCTACGTGACCCTTGTCTATATCTCCGTGTTAGTGATTTTGCCTATTGTTGGATCTGATCCTGTGACACTTACAGATATTCAGGGCGCGCTGCACGGAACGCATGCTGTTGAGGTTTCAGAAGTCAGTAAATTGGATATGCCGAAACAGGAAGGTCGCAAGTTGTATGATTGCCAAAGGGGGAAGGACGAGTCTCAGGGATTCATACTCGAAAGCTATAAATGGTCAGCAAGGGTTGCATTCGGCTTGGATACGAGTATATCTTCGGATGGGAGACGTACTGTAAAGGTTGTGATCTTCGGAAGCGACCACGAAGTTCATGGGCTCGAAGGGGTTGAAGACGATCTTGTTCAAGCCAAACTTCATCGTGGTACGTGTCAAAGGCGAGGAGGTTCTCAGATCGTAGCTATGTGTTTGTTAGTCTTGTGTCCTATACTCCAGGCATGAGTCAGGGGGCGTACAGGATGATGCTTCGATCGCTGGAGCAACTGGCCAACACACTGGTTTCACTCTGGTTGAAGGCAACCGAGTTGACTTGGAGGTGAAGGTCAGCATATCCCTTTACCGTATAAAAATAGTATTTCGGTGGTACTCACTTGTGTTTCCAGACGAGGGCCATCGGAGAACATCTGGCGCCGCGGTATATTGGTCCAGACTGTGGATGGAGATACACTAAATCCGGTCAGGGGCGCCCAATTTTCCAAGCTAGATAGATGCGCTACTCACATCAGTAGCCGCCGCAAACGATCGTCCGTCTCGGTGCATAGAAAGAGATGTGTAAGGATGGCTTCCTAGCCAGGAGTGCAGGGGAGGGGCCTGGCTCGGGGTGTTGTAAGGGTCGAACAGCTTGATCGACTTGTCCGAGGAGGCCGTCAGGAGCTTCTGGTCTTTCGTGAAAGTGATAGACTTCACGATGTTCTCAGCCGCGGTAGATTGCCAGATCTCCTCTCGGCTTGCCAAGTCCCAACATTTGACGACACTACAATGTGTCAGCCCTGAACGCCATAACTCGAGTCCTTATGGATTCTCACCCATCACCTGATCCACTAGCAAACCGTGTGAGACTGTTAGGATCTTTGGCGAAAGAGTAAACACCGTCAACCTGCGAAGATCAGCACATATTTCATCATTTGCACTGAATTTTGACCTACGTGACCGTTTCCTAGCTGAGCAACGACTGTAGGTTGGGGTGACTGATTAGTAAAACAACCTCATATGGGTAAAATTCTGCCTCCATCTCAAAGAATCATCCTCAAGAGCAATATCCTGGCTTTGACAGGACCTAGTCGTCCAACTTACAAGGCTTCGCAAACATGCGCTCCAGCTTTGTGGCATTGAGGGCACGTTGGTATTCTCTGAACAGAGTCGTTAGCAAAAGATACATAGACCTTTTAGATAACAAAAGCATTACCGTGCACGCTCAAACTGGTGGTTGGCCGGGTCCAAGTTTCGCGGGGCCTAGACTTCTTGGTGAGCAGACGCACTCCTGATAATCGATGGGGCATCAGAATGTGACCTTTGGGGCACTAGAACCAGCCGGCAAATAGCCCTCGACGGAGCGCGAGACGGCCTTGATTTTCTGCCATGCGAGTTAGCGATAGATGTTCATCTGCGAATCGTTTCATGAAATTTTACCATGGTGGCGACAGCGTCTTAGGTTCCGGGGTAAAGTGACCTGTATGGCGGTGATGGCGCAAAGATATCAAGGCAGGAAAAAGATGAAGTTGATGTTGATGCGTTCGCGTTTTCATTGGCTGAGCTGCCAGTTCTTGGCAAGTTGACTGTGGCTGGTGGGAATACATTGTGGCGTTTTGTGTGGGGCTTTGACACAGGTCTCCCTTAGCGGGAGATACTGGACGTATTCCTACGTTGGACGTATCCTGCATGTGATTTCATGGAGATGAACCATACTGAGATTCATCACCTATCTACCAAGTTAATATCAAGATCCCTTTCAAATATCAAGATTCAATGTATTTCATATGACTAGGAATACGTCTCCCTTTGAGCAGACAAGGCTGTATTGACCCGATGCTGTGCCCACAGCTCCCATAATTTGTTCAGGTGGGTTACCGGGTAAAGGCAGTTGCTTGGTGGTTTTTCAACATCTTCATCATTTTCTTGATCTATCAATGGATTGACCGTTTACACCTTGGATAATTCGTATCACCGACTCTGCCTACCTGATACGATGCTGAGTTGGCTGTAGGACACAAGAAAATAAGGAATACGTCCAACGTATCCTTTATCTCCGCCGAGGCCGCCAGGAACCGCTTCGGTGTAAGCGCGCCAAGCTACTAATGAGTTCCGGAAGAGGAAAAGGCAAAGGTACCGTCACCATGGAGTGCATGCTTAGTGGAACATGTGTTCGCTCTTATTTTAGGCCGGAGTTTGGTTACGGATTGGGTACGGCCCTCGGGCCACCTAGCGTGCCAGCTCCACCGTCCAGTCTGCACCTCAACACCCTTTAATCTCGACAACAACGAGGCCGTCTCTACACCTTCTAGTCAGTCACATCTTAGTGTGACGAGGCCAACAATGGATTGTCAACCCATCTCCAATGGAGAGACAGAGACACCGGTAGGTAGCTGGGAATTGTGGCAAAGTTATATGCTTGTTCTCGGTGGTATGCAGTTACACGACCAGTACGGCTTCGCGGAACACCCAATCTCCGTGATACGGCACAGGCCGGCGAGAAGGAGGTGATGTCATACAGACCTTAGTCAATCGATAAAGCGAGAGTTGAAGAATTTGTCCCAAGATCCGGCCTAGCTCGAAGCGGCCTAGAGCGGACACGCTCACCCCCGTAAATCCCGCTACGCTCTCTTAACACGAGATGCTATCCTGCTGCTAGCGTTCGGGAGCCTCCATTCTTTCCCATCTTCAGCCCTGGCGTGGAAAAAATTCACCTGATTCAGTTTCAGCAGGTCACCTTTGGGCCGGTTGTGCGCACAACACACCTTAGCCTGACTGACAGGCAGGATGATGAACAAGTAATCCGTACGTAGGTAGCATTTCGCAACGGCTGCCACATCACGTTACACGATGCACATGCTGGCTGATGGGCCTTTTCAGAGGCTCGTCATGCAGCGAAACAGCCACCTTGGAAATCTGGGAGGCAGCTTGCCGAGTCCAATGACGCTGCAGACTCGCTATTTGTTTGTGTCATCAGTGTGTCGAATAGGTACTTCGGACATTAGAGTCTGGGTGCTACCTCCAAGTCCCACCGTCCTTGGGATCCGACATGGATGTCATGCTTTCCCTGCTTGCTTCTTTAACCGGAAAGGGGAAGCGATTGGCAAGGGACGCAGGCTTTCTCGTTCAAGTCCCCAAGTCCTACTATGTAGGAAGATTGGAAGGCCTGATGGATGCCACACCAGTGACAGTTGGGGTCCCGGGAGGCTACTGACAGACTACGAACAGTCAGGTGTGTGCTTGGGTCCATTACGAAGTAGGTATGTACTCGTACCTACCATTGGATTGTTTGCCTCGGGTATGTAGATCGATCTTGTGCGATCGAACCGGCCCAAATCTTCGTGATAGACATCGTTCCTGGTTTTTGCTATTTTTGTGCACGGAACCACCTACCAATGCAGTGCTATCCTTGCTACCTACTTCCCACGATGTGTTAGATCTCCTCGCCGCACCTGGTACCTACACCTCATACATATCGTCCATCCAGTCCACCTCCCCAATTCCCGTGCTTCGTATAAGCCGTACTCGCCGGCACGACCTAGCATATCTAGAGCTGCAATCCGTTGGCCCACGTTGCGGCTGATCAGTTGTTAGTCGTGTCGCCGCCGTACTAGTGTAGCGTTCAATACGGATTACGGAGTGGGAAAGACACCTGCGCGTTCTTGGAGGATGAGCTAGCTTGTTAACGGTGCTTGGCAATTCCACTTCTTTGTTACCCTCGGCGCCTCTCTAGTTCTTCTTCGGCCTGGGTTTCCATCCGTGGGATTCTTTCCATACCCAATACATTCGCCGGGCAGTTTTACGTGCGGAATACCCAACGGATTATACGGGATACGAGTACCATCAGGGAGGTACGGATTGACATAACGGAATCTTCGTTCAATACATTGGCGTGGTTAGGGTAGGTACGGGTCTCTGTGCTGTCCCCGTCGCGACTTCAGGTGCCAATCAGGTGCCCGTTTTTATTTTCCTGGGCCGGTCCGACTGACCTCACCTCGACTCGACTGCAATCCATTAATATTATCCACCACACCTGGCACCACCTCCAGACATCTTCTTCTCCCAACCCACTCCCTCTCTTACCTGGTGTAAGCCTACATAATTCAGCACTCAGACTTGGATTCCCTTTTGGGCCAGTATCACACAACGCCAAGTTTATCTCGTGTTGATTCCAGGGTCGCTCTCTATTCTGTACTTGTCTGTTTGAATCCTCGCGATGCGTTCCTCAGTCCTCGCCGTGCTCGGCAGCGCCGCCGCCGCCCACGCCCTTCCCACCATTGAGGCCTACGGCAACAAGTTCTTCACCAGTGATGGCAAGCAGTTCTTCATCCAGGGTACGTTTGAATCACCGTCGAGATCCATCTTCGAATATTTACTGACTCATCTTCCTAGGTGTCGCCTACCAACTGGTCCCTGGTCAGTCACCGAGATACCGTCCAGATTCCTCAGGGAATGCCTGATATTAACAAGAAGCCTCTCCAGATGACCCGTTGGTCGACACTGCTCAGTGCGCTCGCGATGCTGCCCTGATGAAGACCATTGGTGTCAACACCATTCGTGTCTACCACGTCGACCCCGATGCCAACCACGACGGCTGCATGAAGGTCTTTGACGACGCCGGCATCTACGTATTGGTGGACATGGACACTTTCACCACCTACATCCTCCCTGTATGTCCAGACCTGGTGTTCCAATGGATAGGCGATGTGGCTAATCTTCTGTTGGTAGAACGAGCCGGCTTGGACCAAGACCCAGTTCGATGCGTATTCGAAGGTTATGGACGCCTTCCAGGGCTACGACAACTTGTTGGGCTTGTTCGTCGGCAACGAGATCATTGCGACTAAGGATCAATCTCGCGCTGCCCCGTTCATCAAGTCTGCTTGCCGTGACTTGAAGGCGCACCGTGACTCCAAGGGTTACCGCAAGATTCCTGTCGGTTACTCGGCTGCTGATATTGCCGAGCTTCGTCCCTACTTGCAGGACTACCTCACCTGCGGTGGCAATGCTTCCGAGAACATCGACTTCTGTAAGCA
Organism: Xylaria sp. L1 SY-2022; assembly: GCA_023079495.1. Lineage (NCBI taxonomy): Eukaryota > Fungi > Ascomycota > Sordariomycetes > Xylariales > Xylariaceae > Xylaria > Xylaria sp. L1 SY-2022. Next base: position 567,465 of record JALIDW010000001.1, on the reverse strand, counting down.
TCTTCTCGATCTTTTCGTATATTTTCTGGTCACTAACGTGTTACTTCCTCAGTCGGTCTCAACTCGTACCAGTGGTGCGACCCTTCGTCGTACCAGACTTCGGGTTACGCCAATCTCGAGGCTCTTGCCAAGAACTTCCCCGTCCCCATCTTCTTCAGTGAGACTGGATGCAACGTTCCCGGCCCCCGTCTGTTTGAGGACCAGGCTGCCATCTTTGGTCCTGACATGATCAACGACTGGAGTGGTTCCATCATCGTAAGTCATTCTCGTCGCTGTTATATTCTTCCGTCTAGGCCATATTCAGGAACACAAGACTCCCTATCATTTTAAAGAGGTAATCATGGCTGACTCCGGGTGATTGCAGTACGAGTGGATCCAGGAGGAGAACCACTACGGTCTGATCTCCTACGGTCCCCAGGGCGACCCGACCACAAATGACAAGAACGTTGCCGGTGGCTTCACTCGCTCTGGTACCCCGACTCCCGTTTCCCCTGACTGGGAGAACCTCAGCAAGCAGTGGGCCAAGATCACGCCCACCGGTGTCGCCAAGGCCGACTACGACCCGAAGATCGTCTCGACCCGCGATTGCCCTGCTTCCACTGCTGGTGGCTGGCTTGTCGATGGAAATGTGCCTCTTCCTACTCTGGGAGCTGCCATCGGTCCCATTTCCACCGCTACCCCTAAGCCTAGCCAGACTTCCCAGGCTCACTCCGGATCTGACTCTGACTCCGACTCTGGATCAGACTCTGGCTCTCACAAGGGCTCCGGCTCGGACTCCGACTCCGACTCCAGCTCTAGCTCTGACTCTCACTCTGGCTCCAGCGCCTCTAGCACCGGCTCCGCCTCATCTACTGCCGCCACTCCTAGCAAGACCCCGAACGCTGCTGCCGGTACTGAGGTCACCCTCGCCGGTCTCGGACTCATGAGCATCATGATGATTGTCTCATTCTTGTAAGCCAGCAAACGGCAGTGGCCGTAGTGAACTTGGCCGGGAAGACTTGCGAAGTGGGAAAGAGTACATCTTCTTTTTTCACCTCTTCTTTCTGTTCTTAATTCCTCTTCTCGGTTTGATACCAAAAGGTTCCCATTCGAGACATTCGTTTGTACTGCTCCCCCATCGCCCATCAGGCATCCGGCACAACAAGCAAGCAGGCTAGCAAGCAAGAAAATAAGAGAAAGGCATGGAATGAAAGTACCGTTGCCTAATTCAACACCCCCCTTTTTTTCCTTTGTCTGTTATTGATAGGTACTGGTTGATAGAGAGGGCTCTAGAAGAAGAAGATGATGGTGGCTTCAAACTAAGTAACCAACTGGCTGACTGAAAGACTCAGCTGAAATAACGTAAAGTAAAGTAAAATAAATAATATTGTAACTCTATGGGCTGTTGTTTTGATTCGTGAAGTGCTTGCGAGATGTCTCTGAGATGTCTGATGTAGAGGTCCGGAGAAGTGATGTTTCGTTTTATAAGGCCTCATAACAAAACTAAAGGTATGCTTTCGTTTCAATGGCTTTTTCGGCCCCTTCATATACGTCTGTTTGGTAGGGTGGATGCGTAGTGGCCGTGAGAATGCTCGATGTTCGTAATACCGACTATTATAGTGAGGTGTCAGGTCCGGGGGCCCGATGTAGTATATGCGTCATGAGATGGGTAACGAGATCAACGCGGGGGAACGAAATGGTCCAAGGATGAGCTTTTGAATCTTCAAAAAATTATATATAATAAATCCTCTCTTTCAATCATGACATATCATAACCCGGTGCGTAACCTCTGCAACTGATTCATAATGCTGTTGTAGCCCGATAACCCCTTGCTATTCTCGCCCGTGGCAGTCGTGGTGTCGAAACCGGTGTCATTCACGACAACAGTCCTGGTACGGCTTTGCTCGCTTGCGTCTGGTCGTCTCTGTTCGATCTCGCGCATCAGTTCCCTGTGTCTGTCTTCGACCATCTTTGCTAGACTGTCGATGAATTTCGTGCGGCCTTTTTCCTCGGCTGTGCCCTTCCAGATGGATGTGAGGTCTTTTAATTCCTCGATGCGCTTGGCTGCTTTCTCGATGCCCTCGACGGGATCGGGGCCACTGTTTAGTAAACCGGCGATCTCGTCGCGGAATTGCTGTAGTACTTTCTGCCCCTTTTCTTCCGTGCTGCGGTCCTCGGATCCGGGCTCGGGAGCTGATACGGAGAGGAAGGAGGAGCTGACGGATACCTCGGAGGGCGGGAAGACGAATTCCATGGCGTCGCCGAAGGTCTTGACGACGGTGTCTAGACGCGAGCGGACGAGTGTGAGGGTTTGCAGTTGGGTCATGAATGGGGGCTCTGGAGCTTTCTTTGGCTCGGGAGCTGGTGTGCTCTCTTCTGGTGTTGCGGGTAATGCGGAGACGGCAACGGATAAGCGCCGCTGGATAGCGGGTGTGACCGGGGTGGGTTTGGTGTCTGGTGTTTGCTCCTGTTGGAGGCCATCTGGCACGAATTTCACGATGTCGTCGTGCAGTCGGTCTGTTAGTGCTTCGGAAAGACTGAGTGTTTCGCCGCGCAGAAGCTCGACTTCGTAGGCGAGACGGCTGCCGCTGCGTAGGATGTCGTCGGTTAGTTGTGTGAGGGTGTTGGTGAGTCGCGTGGTGTGGGCGTTCAGCTGCGAGAGCTGCGCCTGCGCTTGCGTCGAGAGCTCGGCGAGCGTGACGGCTTTGGGGTCATTATTGCGTGAGGAGGTCTGAAGAGTTGGCAGGGTAAAATTGAGATAATCGGCTGGGTTGAAGGTAGGGCCCAGGAAGCTCTGGAGGAAAGGGTCGGAGACGTGTGCGGATTCGGGCTCGAGGTTGAGCCGGGATTTCTGGCGTGTGTGGAGGGAGAGGGACAGGCCTCTCGAGGGCCGGTTCACGGCGCTGTTCTGGCGCCGGCGTGGGGTGGACATCGGATTGCGATTTGGTTTGGCCTGGTGGCCAACGGTTGAGAGAGAGAGAAAGTGAGTGCGGCGACTGTCTGAAGATGTCATGATCGGGAAGTCGGTCTGTACACGTAAGGTTAGGCACACTTGGGAAGGTGGGGCTGTTCCTGCATTGGTTACCCCACATCGACGCTAGGCCACACGAGCCTCAGGTACCACCTAGCGCAAATGATCGAGGTATTGGGTACGTAACGTCCTTAACCATCTGGGGAGGACCAGTCATCAATTCTCCTGCTGAATGTTCTGCAGTCAGCACGGAAAACGGATTGTTGGGTGAAAAAATATGACATTGACATCCTTGGTAGGTATCTGTATGCGTATCGGCTCGGTTGACAATGTCTACCTACCAACTTCTGGTTAACGGGCTGATTATTTATGTGAAATTCCAAGCAAGAACGAAGTGCCCCTTGTGCCCTAGCTACAATGTATCCAAGACCTGAACTGTGCAGGTTGGTAAGTATCTACCAGGTGGGCACCCACTGGTTGACCCCAGGCAGGTGCCTAACGAACGTGTGGAGTCAGCCCTACGCAAAGTGAAAAGAAGGTGCGGTTCGATTTGACTTCGGACGGGGAACGTGCCGTCTTGCCGTCCTGCAGCTTGACCCCCTCTTGAACCCTTCCATTCGTTACAAATAACTCGTGTGCTCCTGCCACTTACCTATGTACTCTTGCGCACCTCACTTCTTCAACGAGAGCCTGCCCAGCGTGGTTGCCTGAATCAGTAGAAAACTCAGTCGAAATGGATCGTCACTCCACGTGGTCCACGTTCGTACCTTCCAGGTATGGACTAATGTGCACTCGCTGCTGCCAATGCTGCATCGAGGCAGTACCCTAGGTCGTCTATCGCTCTTTCCTTTGGCACATTGTAGCTGACTCTTTCTTTCTGTGCGTCGGGGTTCACATGTCCGTGCGCATTGTCAGCACCTGAGACTGCCTCCCCTTCCAAAGACACCAACATCTTTCTGCTTCGAGTCACCACAGTTCTTAGGTATTCTCTCGGTCATCTTGTCTGCCAACCTTAGTTCATTTATATACGGCACTCACAAAGCATTCACTTATCAACGTAATTCCATGAAGCCCGTGGTATTCGGCCACCATCTGGAATTGCCTTTATCTATACGAAATATCTGAAGGCGTATTGAGTGCTGTTCGATAAAAAGCAGACGTACCATCAGAGCGGAGCCTCTTCTCTCTTCTCTCTTCTCTTTTCTCTTTTCTTTTCTTTTCTCGTCTCGTTAGGCATCGTATGTAGAAATAATTTATTTCGCATCATCAACTCGACCGTCTTCAGTCACTGACATCCCCGAAAGAGTTATCATTGATCTATTGAACCGCCCCTTCTCACCTCCCGAACATTCATATCGTCGCATCAATAGTTAGGTTCCTCGAAAACACTCAACCACTCACCCAAAAACGTGTATCGGTAGGCGCATCATCCCGTACCAGCATCACCTTGAGTTTTTCACGATGGCTACATCCCCACATCGATTTGTGCACTTCACTGCTATCCCATATGAAGTTGGGACTCGATTGTTGTGAGAACCGAGTCTTGATCTACCTGTGCTTCTATTCTGCGAGTTGTCATTTTCAGCTCGTGATTGTCAACCCGCACTCGTCCATTACCGCTCCAGGAAATGGACATGATTCCAATTTCAGTGATGAGTCCTCAACTCCATCACTTTTCACGAGATCATGGTACATTCTATCAGATGACTGACTGTGAGGCAGGAAATAACGCCAGTGACTTTCTTCCCCCTGCTCCTATCGAGCTCCTAGCCAGACTCTTGATACGCCATTGCGCATCAGGACAATGGCTTCGGTTCGAGGACGCATTCGCTTGAATGCTGATATAGAGGAGGCCTCGTTCAAAATATCAGAGACAAGCCATATTTCGGGAGTCTCCAAGAGCGATATTGAAGGTAAGACATCTTATCCAACCAAGCTATGCTTTGATATTTCAGCAAGTGCAGAGAACAGATACCTCTGATTACCTTGTTTGGTTCCAGCAATTCGACCTCCTCGCGGAATTATGGACTTTAGATACCAAATGCGTGAGATACGAGCTAATATATTTCATGCACAGATGAATTCGATCTTGTTTTCACCCATGCTAGAATCCCTGGAGGATATTTCGAGATGCACGTCACGCCACAAGGTAAGATGAGAATCGAGATGGCTATAAGGTACGGCCTATTGATCTAACTCCTGCAACAGACGTACCGGGATACCCAGGAGACAACTTCTTTCACTTCGCTGCTGAGTCAGAGGTTTCTCCTGAGATCAGCGAGGTTCTCGAGGAGGCGATGTTCTCAACCCATGGTTTGCGCATATCTGAGATGATCGGCGAGCTTGATCAGCAACTCTGTGACAAGTTGGACCCCGTCAGGCCAGCCCAGGCAAATAAGATAGCTGAGGCAACTGAGGAACCCGATGCCATGGAGATGTGCGAGGATGTCGACGGCACTACTGCGCAACTCGACGAGGACAATGCAGATAATGACGCCAGCTTCTCTTTTGACTTGAACATCGAAAGGATCCGCCTTTCATCAGACGACGTATCTGTTGCCAGATCCAACGGTGCATCTGCTAGAAGAGCTACCATCATTCGGCATCAAATTTGCCAAGATTTCAGAGAAGTCCGAGCTGCCGGGTTCAGAGTCGGAAATCCCTGTGGGAACGATGATGCCGCTGAGCACAGCATCGTGTCGATGTCTATCAGGGCCAGCAAACTTGGTCTCTCGGAAAATACTCTATTGGCATGGAACCTGGATGCGTCCGACTATGTTGTTCTCCTCGTCAAGTATGTCACTGGGAACTACGCTCCATTTTCTGAATTGATGAACAGAAATTCCAACCGCAGTGGCATGGAGTTTCGACTTAGAAAATGCACAGAGTATAGGCCCACGCCACTGGAAGCCGAGTTGGCTTTCCAAGACGGCCCTTTCACCGCGTTCGACGGAGAGGATACCTCTTATGGGTATAGTCCCATCCCTCACCTGAAGCAGAATTCGCCAGACGCCGGTGGCAAGCTTTCAACTTTCGGAGTTGCGGAATCTGTCGAAAGACTTCTTCGCGAGTCTTTGATGCCGCTGATGAGGTTGAGATACTGTGAGTAATCTATCCAGTCGCTCGACAAGAAACCTGCACGAGGCCATTGTCATGATCGTGTCGACGCCATATAACAGGACAGGACCTAATCCGCTAATGTTTTTCCTCACTCACAGCTGAAAAGATTACTTCCTGGAACGGAGCAATGGCATTGCATTCCTCAATGCTCAACGGGCTCGTGCCCGAGAGCGACTCTGATGGAGAACAGCATCAGACTGGGAATACCAGCGACGTGAAGCGACCGGTACGAGCGGCTGATCATGTGTCTTGCCGGGGCCCAGTCTCTTTGCCCCTTGTCGCTATGCAGTTCGCCATGCATTATCTTGTCAAATGCACCGACTACTGCATGATTTGCCACGCGAAGTTCCGAGAGAAGTTCAAAGCGCTGAAGCCATACGTCTGCGAAAACCCACTCTGTCTATTCCAGTACATGACTTTTGGCCTGGGCCCGCGCGTGGAACAGGAAATCCTCGACCAGCAGTACCTCGTCGACCTACTGATCAACTTCTGCTTCTCCAATCTGACCAGTATCGCCATGCGACCCTCAAGAACGCCGAGGCCCGGTGACTTCCCGTGCGGGTTGGCTTTGCAGGTACCTCATTTGAACGATGCCTACCGAGGAATCAAAGTCGATGGTAAAAAAGGCAGCCTTTTTGATCCTGCAGCCAAAGACAACCACAGTTTCGGGTTGCTTGCCGATCCGATCCATGTGATGGTGCACTTTGACAGTCAGGACATTCGGTTTACCAACGCCTCCCAGCAGGAACAATATGCTAATCTGAACGTGGGCGAATGGGTGCTGATCCATACGCGGTTGGCAACAACGTGGTCACCGAATCCAGATGTCGATCTACTTCATCACGCACGGATCGAGTCCAAGTCTGAGTCGGGCATGCAGCTTCACTTTGTCTCGAGCCATTCATGGCGGCCTGCCGTGCAGCACAAAGAGGGTGTAGTTGAGATGTATCAACGGGCGTGGGGCGAAGCTAGAGGTGATCTTGTACCGCTCACCAGATCGTTTGATGATATCGAAGCCCCTCAGCAGAAGGCACAAGCGTTGCTTCTATTGCTTCTTGCCATGCCGCCCGTCCATGATATGAGGTCCTACTTGATGCAAGGCCAGAATCGGGTATTGATAGCATGGCATGGTATGCCGCTGGGAGCGGTGAAGTTGCTCAGATGGATCGTCACATCCAACCGATCGTACATCATGCTCCTCGATAACCCTGACGCATCATCAGGTGGCACGGTTGGGCATGGCGGCGATCGATCCAAGAAGCAGAAGATATGGGGCGTCGACGGCTGGATGCAATTCAAATTCGCTCAGGGATCTCCCGACATGGAAGCACGCTTCCAACAGGCCTTGAGCAAAGTCACGTTACCACATCCCACGATCCTGGCCTGGCAGTAAGTATTCTCTTTTCTCCATCTTCTTCCGACTTCGAAGACTCCTTGTCGCACTGCCTTGAAAGGAGAATATAAGAAATAGCATCGCTGACTTCATCTCTCGCAGTGGAAGCCCAATGTGTAACTGGCATTCCATTATTCGGAATGGACTCGATTTTAATGATGTATCCAACGGACGCGCGTATGGCGACGGCGTGTATTTCAGTCGATCATTCGAACAAAGCCTTGCGTTTAGCAGAAAAGATAATTGGGTTCGTCCTGCCGGTTTCTCACAATCTTTGAGGATATGTTCTTGCTTTCGAAGATGCTAACTCTTCTCCTTCCCTGTGTCAGAATCATTACTGGCCAAAATCGGCCCTGAAGGTCACTGAGGCTATCAGTCTCAACGAACTCGTCAATTCGGATGCAACGGCCGTGCATGCTTCCTGCTATGTAGTTACGGACTTGGCTTGTATCCGACCCGGGTATTTGTTTGTTCGTCGTGCCGATGCGGCTTTCCAGTCTCAAAACAACGCAACAACAACAACAAACAGCCCTTTTGTTAATTTTTTTAATATTCCCGTGGAATATCGAAACGTGAAGCAGTTCAAACAGCAGCACACTCGTGAGATAGCGGGACCAAACCATGCGAGACGTAAGTTTGAATTCCTACCCCTGAATCGACCGTTATCACGCCCTATTGTCTCTGAACCGAACACGAGTTTCTGACCAGTATTATCATGACGAAGTGATTATTCCAGAGGTCGCCTTTGTGAGGCATTCGACCGAGGATCATGATGGTGGCGCGCCGACTGGACAAGGAGACCAAAAACAAGTTGACGACGACGACGATACAGACCCGAGCGATGTTGCGTTTCTCGCTGCTGATGCTGCCGACGGACCTGCCGTGCTAAAGACGGCATTTACCCCTGGTACTCTCGACTACTCTAAGTTGAGAATTCTGCCGGAGCCGAGCTACGCTACGAAGGCAGCAACAACGGCCATTCAACGCGAGATTAAATCTCTGCAGCACCTCCAGTCGACCAAGCCCCTTTACGAGCTGGGCTGGTACATCGACTTTGACAAGATGGACAATATTTACCAGTGGATCGTCGAGTTCCATTCCTTCGACCAGAATACTCTCCTTGCGCAGCACATGTTCGTCCTCGGCTTTGAAAGCATTGTTGCTGAGATTCGCTTCCTCGGCGGCTTCCCCTTCACGCCTCCCTTTGTGCGCATCATCAAGCCCCGCTTCCTGCCCCCCAGCATGGGCGGCGGCGGCCACGTCACGTTCGGCGGCGCCATCTGCATGGAGCTCCTCACGAACTCGGGATGGTCTCCCGCGAACAGTCTGGAGAGCGTGCTCCTGCAGATACGCATGGCTATCACGGGTACCCTCACGATGGATGGTGTTGTAGAGGCCCGACCGGTTCAGCTAAGCAACCCGGATAGCTATGGCATCCGCGAGGCGGTGGAGGCGTATCGTCGCAACGCGCTTTCCCACAATTGGGAAATCCCTGTTGAATTTACGGAGTGCTTCAAGGGTTTTCTCTGAGTCTTAACTAGTTTCATAGGGGTCGCTGTCGTTCGAGGAGTAAGCGGTGTTTGTTCGAGGCGTTCGAGGGGCAAAGCAGTGCTATCAAATACGTACCTACCTACATATCTTTTGCTGCAGTAGTTAGGGGATAACATGACGTTTTACAGGCAGGCAGGCAGGCAAGGGGATCACTGCATGGCGTGGAGTTTGTTGCTACTAGCTGGGTATGGATGAGACATGATGTTATGAGGGAGACATCGCATGGCCATGGAGTTTGCTTCGGGGAAATGATTGCTCTGGGGACTTTGTCCCGTGTTGCTCACAGTCAGAAGGGAGCGAATCGGAGAGTAGGTGGGATGAAAGGGAGAACGCAGTGCTGATAGATAGCTCCTAGCTAAATAAGCTGGAAAGAGAGGGCGCATTGCAATTCGGACTCCGAATTTCGGAGTTCGTTTGCTTCTGGTGTACGTTCGTATTGACCAAGGAATCAATGATGAGCTTCGCGACCAGTTTTGGCAAGGCAGAGCATTGAGACACTATGGTGAGATCTCAACTTACTTGTTGCACTTACACCATTCTCATTCACTTAGATGAATCACTAACTCGGCTGTTATGAGCCAACTTTGAACTCAGTCACTCTCTCCACGGGAACGAGTTTCAAACACCACACAATAACTCCACACAATTGTATACGAAGTAATTAGCATTAATTCATTAAGTATTACTAAGTTGTGATCTTATGACAGTCAAGTAGCCAGATAGCCCGTGAAGACACGATGCCATATGCGAACATCAATGACAACTTGCGAACATCAACCCCATTCTCTGATGTAAAACACACATTCGTGATAACTACCTCCTAATACCCCTTCTAGCCAGTAATCCCCCCAACAACCCTATTCAAGCTCGCGTATCCGGACCCATGAAGTCTCATACCACCTCAATAATCCACAAAGGGGATAAAGATACGTCGAAGCGGGAGCGCGGCGCCCGTATCATCGTTATCGATCCAGCCGCAGATCGTCTGGAGGGAGCGGGAGCCGATGAGCGAGACGGTGGCCTCGACCGTGTTGTAGAGGTAGTAGCGGCGCGAGTAGCCGCGGCCGGCGGTGAAGATGTAGAGCGCGCCGTTGCGGGTGGAGCAGAGCGGGTGGAGACGGAAGGGGTTCATGTTGCAGGCTTCGAAGAAGGTCTTCATGAAGCCGAGGGCGCGGGTGTCTGGTTGGGAGTAGTGGACGTAGGTGTGCCATTTGGGGAGGTCTTGGAGGATCTGGGGGGTTTTTGTTAGTGGTGGATGAGATGAGGGGGATAGATGTATACGTACCATGCTTCCGGTGGAATAAGAGATGCCGGGCGTGTCGGGCAACGGGTTGCCTGTGTCGACTCCGTTGGGCCTGCCGTCCTCGGGCATCCTATCTTCCTGGTCTGACATGTCGGACGATCTCACGGACAATGACTCGGCGGCGAAGTAGGTGTACAACGCCATTGGTTGCAGAGATGTGATGACGATGATGAGTAGTGAAGAGATATTGACGTCTTCGGGGTGGATTGACAGATGAGTTGACTGATTGACGTGACGACTTGTCAAGTTGTCTACGGACGTGAGTGTGTAAAGGACAGGAAAGAATCTGAAGTTCAGAGACTCAGGAGGGCGAAGTAGTAGTTACTATACACTAACAGGACCTGACTCTCGCTGCGTCAACAGTCATAAGGGCACCTGATCAGCAACATTTAGGTAGGTGAACTTCACACGGACCACACGTTTGTATAAGAAGGGGCAGTCACCGAGAGGAGTAGGAGAACGTTGGAAGGTGCGATGTTCTATAGACTATAGACTATACAGCGGCACTGCTGCCTTACTTAGCTGAATATCTTGCCTGTAGGCTGTACGCTTCGTCCGACTTCTTCCTGTCTCCATCGAGGTCATCAGTAGACATAACTACATATTCTGGTATCTCTAGATACAATCCCTGGTCGCTAGGAATAACACACGTGGAAACGGGAAACCATGGCGTGAGAGAGGTCCCGGAGGCGGGCGGTAGCCAGTCGTCGAGGATGCGGGCCTCAATCTCGATCTGAATTCTCGTAATAGGCCCAGCCGCCGTCAATAAAGGAACAAGATCTACGGCGCCTCTATACGTTGAAGGGTGATATCCAAGTTGATCCATATCAGTCTCGAAGACAGACTGGACCTGCGAGCCAGTGTCGAAAATGACCATAAATGATAACGGTCAAGATAACACCATTTCCACCCAAATGAGTAGGGATCCTGATCTGCATCGGGATCTGAACTTATTTAGGAACCATCCAATACTTGTAATCTGAGAATACGGATAGAGACAGGTGTTTTGGATTACTGACCTCAAAATACTGGGTGATTGGGGAGCGCTCCTAGATGGCTCCTGGTGCCAACCCGTAGCTCAATGGAGACTGCCCGAGCATCAGGCTGATGTGTCCCACTCTCTATTCAAGTGTTAAAGACAGAAAATCAGACTGCGATGTCGAACACTTACTTCTCGGAAAATTGGTTTTCTATATATAGGAGCTGGCCGGGTTGAATGAACTTTTCCATTCTGGACGAAGATAACATCTCCATCCGTCAACTGGCCGGTTTCGTATAGATTGATGACGATTCGGACGTCATCATGGATGGCTCTCCAGTAATCGTTGTTCAGGAGCTCCTTGAGATCGTTGACGCGCTGCTCCTGCGTCATCTTAGGTGGCGTTCCGGACATCGCTGGAAGAGGCGTTGTGTAGCTTGTCGATGGTGACGCGGCGCTGGAAGAGGCCGACAGAGGCTGGCCACTGCTTAACGGTTGCTTTGTCATCTTGGTGATCGGCTGGAATCGTCGAATGGTCATAATGGCGAGTTGGGAGAGATGGCAGGCTGTGGTTTTTTGGTCTATTATCGAAGGGCCAACGTATCGAGGAAGTGGTGCGGGGAGTTGGGCATAGCAGATATGCAGGGTGCTGTTGAGTGACTGATACCAGTTTGATTGCTAGCTAGACGAAGTAGTGTCACCAAAAGTAAGTAAGAGGGTCTCAAGTGGCGTCTGTATCATGGGTGGTAGACTAGGAGAAGAAGAAGAAGAACTGAGAGTAAACAAGAGGGGGGTAAGTAGTAGGTAGACTATTTATTCTGAGTGTAGGTATATTGGAGATTAAGTTGGCAACTGCTAATTTGACTTTGGAAGGCGCAGGTCAGTAATAAGTACGCATACTTCGAGGATTTAGAACCCGAGATCTCCGCTATATCAGGTACATAAGTGAAAGAGTAACTAGACCAAAGACGCGTTGCTCTCCGTGCGAGAAGTATGGTGGAGCGGAGGGTTGAAAAGAGCATCGTACAGGGGAGTACGGTACGGATTATTATACTTACAGTACTTCAGTACTTCTCTCGGTCAGTTTAGTGTTATGGAAGCAGCGAGGGTATCAGTCATAGTAGCACTTGCAGCTTTTCTGTACGAGTGACGCAGCAGACTTTCCCGTGAAGGGGCAGGAGGTGGCACAAGAAGGAAGACTCTGACTCCGTTCAGCTACGGATGAGGTAATGCGGCCTACACAGGGTAATCGCATTCCATGCTCTTGCAACTTGCAAGCATGGCAGACACGTTTTATACTTCACGGTACAATTCGTTCCTCCTTTGGCAGTCTAACCCGTTATTACCTACTGGCTAAACGGAATACTCTCGATGCCGAAAGGAGGAAGAAACAGAAAAAAGAGAAAGAAAAAGAAGATTCACACAACTTCATGAGCAGTCTGGTGACTAGTATTGCATGACTTCATGAACAATTACTTCTGGTGCGAAGAAAGGGGTATCGAATTAGTGCTGAACGAATTGGTCTTGACGACGCCTGCGACTGGCGACTGGCGACCGGGGTAAATGATTGATGAGTCCCGCATGGAGAGGGAAGATGCGTACTATTTCTGCATCAGAATTCAAGCTCCCCTTACGACTCTACTTCAGCTAAGGCGCCGTGGTTATCGCCCTTACTTGCGATTGAAGAGCTCTAATCATGTCGTCGCTGTTTGCTTGGTTCTCTCTGTGGAGTTCGACGATCCTGTCGGTCAACTCCTGTCCTCGATCAATGGAAGATATCAGATCAGCAATGAGAATAGTGTTCTCCTCGTCGAGATTGACTTGCGATCGGAGCGCCGCAATGAGGTCCATGACATTGGCTTTGTTTGCTTGGATCTCTCTGTGGAGTTCTTTGATCTTGTCGGTCAACTCCTGTCCTCGATCAATGGCGTTTCTCCGCTCAGCAACGAGAAGATCGAACTCCTCGGCCATAGCCTCGCGTTCCATCTTGATGGCAGCCTCTCGGGCTTCAACTTTGGCCTTCATTTCCGTAACGGCCACGAGAAGACGCTCCGCGGGCTGTGATTTAGTCGGAGTGGGTTTCTGGTCACAGGCTGATGTGCCGGCACAGGTCGTGGGAATAGTTGCACGTGGTCTCTGCAGTTTAATGGCTTTTAGTTTGTGTAGAATGCGCTTGAATTTCTTGCGCCGAGTAGGCGCCACGGACGAAGTATCACTGCGCTGGGTTGAGATTGACGCCTCGGCGACGACTGTGACGTCTTTGGTACCGTTCAATCCGAGTAGGAAACGAATCTTCAGGGCCGATTGTAGTGAATCCCAATTCTGATGGTTCTCGTCAGACAACTGGTCGTACCATTCTTTGGCATTGCCGTGCAGACCTTCGCGGAAGACATCGCACATCATGCCGTCTTCGTCCTTAGGTTCGGAGTCGTTCGTAGAGGACAGCTTCGATTTGGTGAACTCAATCACATCATTTATGTACGCTTGGGGATCCTCTATTGCTGCACCTTCAAAGAGAGGATGATTGTCGGGCTGGGGAGGCATGTTGGGATATGAAGTCGGCGTGATGTTCGATGCGGGTAGAGTCGTGGTGCGGAAGCAGTTGCTAACCACTGGGGAAGGAAGAAGGAATGATTGCGAAGTATGAGTAGAAGAAATGTTTGCGGAGACCACCCAGGAAACTTGTGGATGATTTTCGGGTCACATACCTAAAGGTCTCCGGCCGGGGCTTGATCATGCCGGCCGATCCACCTTCACCCGATCTTCCCCAGCTGCCGTGACCGAAAGCCAACAAAGACGGCAGATCGGAAAAGCCGGGGCCCAGAATACCCCGATTAATGGATACTATGGGATCTATGTAAGTGGACGTTTCTATATGTGCATATAAACACGTGTATTCTCTAAAGAGGATATCTCGCTCTCCCCAAAGTGGTCTGAGCTGCGCCTCGGATGACACGGATTACGAATCTACCTACGGAATAGGGCAGGTAATCCCGGTAATCCTGACGCAACAGTTATTGTGACTCCGTAACTCACACATCACATCAATGCCAACAAGATGAGGCGATCTACACAATTCTTCAGGCTATGCCTGGCGCATTCTAGCCGCAATCCGCTCACAAAGGCTTCGCTTCTTCGAAATGGAAGGGACAGCATATACCGATTCTACTCAGCCACCCCCCTGCCCTCAGCTAGTGCTGTGGTCGTAGGTGCTGGACCTGGCGGTATCACCGTTGTCGGCAACCTGCTGGAACACGGGCCTGCACTGCAAACTGATCAGCGCAAGTTGGTTTGGGTCGACCCTTACTTTCAGGGCGGTCGCGTGAACGCGCGTTACCGCGAAGTACCCAGCAACACGAAAGTCGACCTCTTCGTGCAGTTCGCGCATGCCGTGTCGCCCTTCAAGGCCATTGTGGAGACGACCCCAGCGCCAAACGCCTTGACGACTTTACAGCAGTTGCCCCAGGATAAAGGATGCCGCTTGAGCTATGCGGCAGATATGTGCCTGATGCTGACTGATGGTCTGGCTAAGCACCCTGAAATTCAACTGCAGCGTGGCAACGTGACGAGTGCTACCTTGGACGAGCAAACAAACATCTGGAAAGTCGGGTTCGACAACGGCAGCTTCATCACAACATCGAGAGTCGCTCTCTGTACCGGTTCCAGTCCAATTTCTAAATCACTACCTGCTGTCGAAAGGTTGCGTCCTCAAGACTTGAAGCCGGTGGACCTGGATGTCGCCCTCGCACCCTCTGTACTAGCAGAGACCTTTGACCCCAATGTAGAGACGACCGTTGCTGTTGTGGGCGCGTCTCACTCGGCCATCCTGGTGCTCATGAATCTTGTCAATCTGGCTAATTCTTCGCACCCTCGTCTCAGCATCAAGTGGTTTACCCGGAATCCGCTCCGCTACGCGGAGTACATGGATGGCTGGATCCTGCGTGATAACACCGGACTGAAAGGTCAGGCAGCCGAGTGGGCGCGCCAGAACCTGGACGAGGAGACATTTCCCAAAAGTCCTGTGAACAAGGTCGTCACCAAGGTGTGGACAGCTGGTAGAGAAGAGGAAGCTTACAAAACCGAATTACCCGGGTGCACGCACATTGTCCAGGCTGTTGGCTACGTTCGGAACCCGCTACCGCGTCTCGAAGTCATTAAAAAGGACAGTGGCGCTGCGAAACCCCTTCACGTGGAATACGACGCTCTAAGCGGCCGCTTCTTTAGAAGTGAGGCCTCGAAGGTCGAGCAAGCGCGGGAATATGTTCCTGGCTTGTTCGGTGCTGGTATCGCTTTTCCGGAACGTGTTACAGATCCCCGCGGTACTGTTGAGCATGCCGTTGGTTTTTGGAAGTTCATGAAGTATGCCAAGAGGGTCATTCCTGACTGGGTCAGCAAACCATGAACGTTGGAATACGAGTTTCTTGCGTGATTGAACGCATAGGGCTCTGTGCCTCTTGAGTTTCGGCGCGGGTTAGAAACCTGATCAATCCCCCTTGCTTCCACCAAACGGTAGACAGATATAATGCTGGCGTGTGTGTTGGTCATTGCTTGAAGATCATAAAAGTTTGGGTCATCTAGACGATTAGAGTAGACATTCCGACTTATAATATCATCGTGTATATCACACATCCCTTTTCCTCCCTATCAAATCATCCATATATTATATACACTGCTACAGAACGCTGCACATATATAATTCCATTTGTTTCAGAAGGCCATTACTGGGCATTCTCAATTCCGGATCCGATTTGTTCGACTCCCTTCTCTCTACCTCCATTCACTTTTAGTTACATCTTCCGACTCCAAGGCTTCATAGGCGTCCACATGCGTCTGCGCAAACTTCCTAGCAGACACCTTCCGCATGAACAGAATATCCAGTTCCTCGTACGTGCGATCTTTCACCTCAGGCAAGCGGAAGTACGACCAGACGAACACGACAAACGCAGTGCCGCCCCAGAAGAAGCCACTCTTGCCACTCCAGTTCCATTCCACCGGATTGATCATGTACGTATTCAGGAATTGCGAGATGATGTTGACGATCTGGTATGCTGTTCGTGAGAGCACTACTGCTAGAGGACGAAGCCGAACCGAGGATGTCTCCGAGATGATACTGTACTGCAGAGACATTAGTGTGCGCACTTGACAGCGATGGATGCGTGACTTACGGCTAAGGGGCCGATGGTGAGGGAGTAGACGAAAAGCCAGAGAACGCAGAGAGCCCCGGATGCCCAGAGGGCTCGATCACCAGCAGTGACATCAAGTATACCCACGATTAGCAAGATGAGCGACAGGGTGCCCATGCCAGCCACGTATAGTGTACGTCGACCCCAACGTGCGATGAGGAACCACGACCTGTGGAAGATTAACACCACATTCATAAAACGAATAAGGAGCACTTACATGACAGTTCCCAGCAAACCAAAGCCTTTCGAGCCTAGACCCAGATAAAATGAAGAATCCGTATCCAGACCGGCGGAGGTGAAGAAGTACGTGGGCGTGTAAGCGAAACTACTGCCAGAGAGGATCTGGCCGGCAAAGGCAACACAGACGATTTCCGTTCGACGAAGATTGACGCCCTTGAAACAGTCCAGATACGTCGCGCCACTTGTGTCTTCGGCTTCGACCCGATTCGTGTGCACCATCATCGCGATTTGGTTGTTGATTTGCTCCTCTGTCTTTCCTCCGCTTAGTCTCCGAAGCGAATGTTTGGCTTCGTCTAGACGCTCGGCGCGGACGAGCCACCACGGACTCTCGGGAGCAAGGTAGCACACTACCATCAAAGGGATGGGCCAAGCCTATTACGTATATTCTTGTTAGCGATGGCGAATAATCTCGTGGCTAGAATCACCTACCCATTGGACAGCAAAAGGGATACGGTATCCCATGTCCCCTTTGATGTCGAGACAGCCCGTTAACACACCCGAGGCCAGGAGTTGACCGATAGCCCAGCACATGTTCACGTAAGTCGTCATATAGGCACGCAGATTCGTCGGGCAAACTTCTGACGCATACGCTGGCGCCAGCGTAGCGAAGACACCCCAGCTAAGTCCACAGAGAATCTGGCCACCGAGCAACACGGAGGCACTGTTGGCGAGGAAGTCGATGAGGATGAAGAAGTTGATGACGCCTAATGACCCGATCATCACCCATCGATATCCCCATCTCGACGCAATGTAGCCGTTGAGTAAACCACCTGTTCGAAGTCAATCAGGAATACAAGTTCAGTCAAGGCAGATGGAATCCGTACCGATGATAGCACCAGCAGTACTCGCTTGATTCAAACCTGTCTGCCATGGTCCAGAGACCTGCCATCCTTCCTCCGGACCATAATACGTCCCGAATTTCTTCTGGAACTCCGGGTACGCGAAGAAGTTGCCGATGAGAATGGTATCGTAGCTTCAAGCAGTCAGTGCCCACCTCTACCGTCATATATAAAGAAGAGAAAAGCCTACCCTTCCATAACAATCGTCATAGAGATCAGAATAGACCACATAACCGCCCTGCGATTCTCCCGCAGAGCCTGGAAAAGCGTCTGCGCATGTTCATCCTCGGTCGCCTGCTTCGCCTCGAGCAAAGCGCTCTGGCCCAGCTTCTCCTCCAAGTCCAGATCGGCTACTTTCCGGGCACTGTTGAGCTCGGCCATGGTTAGGAAATCGATTGATGAACTAGAACGACCCGCGCGCTGAGCCGACGGCTCGGGCTGTGGCCTGGGGACGACATCATGTTATATCGGACCACCAGGGGCTGCTGCTCAATGCTGACAACATTGATCACGAGTTGCGGACCCCCGTAGACTTGAAAATCTGGGGTTGGTCGGCTCCTTTGCCGGAAGGATGAGATGAGATGAGAATGGGGAATGTTGGGGAAGTGGAGAAGGAAGCCAAGTCCTCGCTCTATTCCGTACTGGATGATGACTTTCCCCTCTCTCTCGTGGACGAAGAGTTTATCCACCAATGCGTGCGGTCTTCTCGGGTTGGGAAGGCCCGGGTTTTGTGTCGAGGTTTCGACGGCAGGATATAGCGATACTGCTTCATTGATTCGGAGACCAATCGACTTGGTATGTAGATTGTTTTGATGCAGTTGGTTGTCATCCGTTTGTCTTATGATGTTTCTCTTCGATCCATGCTCATGGATCGGAGAGTACCATACCGCTACCATAGCTGTCGCCCTTAGACAAGAAAGTCTGAACGGACTTAAAGGCGTTTAGTCACTACCAGAGGTAGACTTACAGGTGACGATGTCAATCTTTACAGACACGATCCCGACATCGCGGAAATATAACCGTCTCGCCATATCCGAAATCCGGGGAAAGGCTGACTCCATTCTCCATTCTTGACTGCCTCTAAATAGCATCACGTGTATCAATGCCCGCTGAAGTAATCCCCATACGGTTACGAACCATGTGTTTCCCCAGACATGTATGTATTCCGGAACAGGGTCCAGTCCATGCATGTTGGTCGGGGAAACCCAGTTCATTGCGGGGAGAAGGGGGAAATTCGGACCGTGGTCCCTGGACGGACGCATGGTCGTGTCAGCGCCGTTCCGGCGGGGTGGTAACACCGTATTCCCCTTTCATCCCTTTTTTCTCCCTTGCGTTATAAACCTTGCGTTTCAAACAAATCTTTCTCAGTGTTTGTGCTTGAACTGAAGTCCTGATGTTAGGGGAGGAAGTTGAGTGCTTGGGAACGTGTTGTGATCGGCGCCCCGAAGTTGGAATTCCTACCTTGAGGCGCAAGGCAGAAGTTACGCTACCGCGACCGCGACCTATGCACCCCGAACTTCCTTGCATATTGACCCCATGGGGCCATTGGGAGTGAAGGTTGCATCGAAGGGGGTCCACGGTGACGGTGTGTTTGGACGAGTGATGGTTTGTTGGTGATCGACGTTTGTTGGAAATCAAATAACATTGAAGAGTTGAGTAAATGTTCTCTCTGTTCTCGCAGCTGGCGAGATATGAATGAAGGCAGAATTTCGGATGCATGGAGCCGATGAGTCCGTATCGTAGATTTCTTCACAGACTCAATGGCGAGGAGGATCCGTCACGGAACCGAACGAAGACTCATAGCAACTGTGATGGCTTATAAGCCGAATCATCTCCAAGGAAGAGGGAGACAAGCCCCTTTACATGAGCTAAGAACCTGGATGAGCATTCTGTAGGTAAGCTGGTACAAGACTCATCCACCTGATCATCAACATGCATAACGAATATGATGCGTAAATGAGAAGCGAGAATTGTCAATTTATTTCAACTCGTAATTTCATCACTTTTTCCGCACATGGGATATAACTGCAAACAACGGCAACTCAAGCAATCTACCGCAGCATATCTCTCAACCAAACCCCCGACCACCTTATTTCGAGTCAACCTCAACAACCTTCCCAGCAATCTCCACAACATCAACCCACTCCTTCGGCCTCTGTCTTCCCCCCCCCAAAACCCCATTCAAATACCCCTCCACCTCCGCCGTCCACGCAAGCAACTGCTCCTCAGCACCCCAATCACCCATTGCCATGAGGCCAATAGGGACCTTACCAGTGCCCTGCTCGGGCTCAACATAGCCCATCGGCGCACTAGCAGCGGGACAGCCAATAGCATTCGCAAGCCAGACGTACAGCATGAAGCGGATCATCAGGTTGCCGTCGTTAAACCCGTAGTTCTCGTCCCCCGGGGTAACTTTCCAGCCGATCTCGGGCACCGTGGGCGTGACGATGAGCAGGCCGGGGTACTTCTGGAATAAGAAAGCCATGTGCTCCATGTGCAGGGCGCGCAGCTGGGAGTACTTCATCAGGTCCGTCGCGGACGAGCAGGCGCCGACGGCGAGCAGCATCTGGGTGGCGTGGTTGATGGAGCTGAGGGCGCGGTCGCCGAAGCGCGTGCGCAGGTGGTCGTAGGATTCGGCGAGGGCCCAGGCGGAGTGCGCGAGTTGGCCTTCGTAGAGGAAGGGGATGCGGATGTTGACGATGTCGTAGTTGAGCTTGTCGGAGAAGTAGGCGATGGCTTTGGTCATGCATTCGCGGACTTGCGGGACGGACTGGTCGATCCATTCTTGGCATATGCCGATTGTCTTCTTTGCGGTAGGTGAGGGCGGGATGGAGGGGGAGAAGGCGCATTGGATGGCGTCGTCAGGGTTCGGAGCTGTCATGGCTCTGTATGCTATTGCCAGGTCGGCGGCCGTAGCGGCGAGGGGGCCGGTGACACTGATGCAGGACTTGGACGTTTGGGTGCGATGCAAGGTTGGTTTCAACCCGAACTGACCGCAGAAACTCGCAGGAACTCGGAGACTGCCTCCGGCGTCTGTTCCGATGGTGATAGGGATCAAACCAGCCGACAAGGAAGATCCTCCGCCAGAAGAGGAACCGCCCGGGTAGTATGAGGTGTTGTACCAGTTCTTAGGCGAGCCTCGCCGCGGGTTGCAACCAGTAACATCGGCTCCTAATTCATGCATTGCCAGCAGACCCATGACCATGGCTCCGGCGGCCTCCAACTGGGCTACTGGCCAGGACGACTCCTCTGCCGGGACGAAAACAGGGTCGTCGTGTTTGGGTTGCTGACCGTAAAGGCAAGTATGCCCCTTGACGGCCGTGTCGTCCTTCACGCCGATAGGCACACCATCCAGGAGTCCGAGAGGCCGGCCTTCCTGGTACCGCCGCGTGGAGGCTTTGGCTGCCGCGAGGACGGTTTCCTCTTGAGTTTCTGTCCAAGCTGCCGCATATTTGCTGTTCTTCTTCCGTGAAATAAGGGGAATCAAAGCCTCGGCGACCTGTAGCGGGGTGAGCTTCCCCGACTTATACAGCTCATGATAGTCTGTGGCGGAGTAGAAGCGGCCAGCAAGATTGTCCGGCTGGCGCGGGAAGAGCTCGGGGGTGAATTCTAACCGAGCTACTTCGCTGCCATCTTTTGATATCGGGGTGACGATGGGCTAAGTCTCATGTTAAAGGCCACTTCAACAACGAGTTTGGGACTGAGAGAATCCTACATTCAAACGGTAATCATACGCGTCCAATTCTGGCATGTCCTTGATCGTGCCGAACTTGGCATTCACCCATATGGCTTTCGCCACGAAGGAGACCTTGCTGACGCTGGTGAGAGCATGAGCGAGTGTCAAACCGAGACCCAGGGGGGTAAGATACTGATTATTATGAAAGGACATACACTTTTGCAGCGAGTACCAACGACCATCCCCTCAAGATCGGGTTCACCTCTTCGGTGTGGGTGGTGACTCTCTGAGGGCCCTCACGGGCTCGGGGGTAGCCGGAGAAGCGCTGAGCGGACGCCATTTCTCACTGGTTTGATCCGTGAGAAATCTCATTCACATGCGGACTGGAGACACCGCGAGAATGTTGCAAACTTGCAGGTTATATGAGCTGGTCGGTATTCCGTAAACAGTTGGAGAGATTCAAAGTGATTCGGAGACCTATATTATCTGTCTCCGCGTGTGCCGCGATTCATGGCGATGACGATGATGACGCTGCTCGGTCATAAGAGAGACACTTTAGGAGTTCACTTACGAGTACACCCTATGTACCGGGAATACGTAATGCCTATGATAACCGGCTCTATTCCGGACTTTACGGTAGTAGTAGGTAGCGCCCCCACCGGAACTCGGAGGATTTTCAACGGCGCGGAACTGCCACCTTGTTGACGTACAATTTTGTTTTGCGGAAGTACGGAATAAAGAGTGTGGAATCAACGTGGAAGAAGGCGAACGGCCGTGGCGTTCTTCTCCCCGCGGATATGCAACAGTGTACCACGTGTTCCTCACACTGTACATACAGGGTCCACGCGAAGTGGTCCGTGCGTCATCTAGTACTTCGGCAGTTCGTCAAAAGTTGCGAGTCGCAACTGTTTCTCAGGATGCAAAAATAGCTTCTCATGAGATTTTCAAGTCATGGCCTGATTTTCGTCCAGGAAATAGTACCAATTCAGTTCAGCTAACTCATGTTTGAAGTCAACAACATTCTAAGAATAGATTTTGCTTAATTTGCACGATGGCGACGGCACTTGCACCTCATCCGGAATGCGAATTTAGCAGTACGCTGTCATCATCAGCTCGGACAAACCTCAATACTACCTAGCATGAGAAGAGCAGTGGGTGACAATTTATAACAGGATTACTAGTTCCTAGGCCGGTGTGGTGCAATTATTGCCAGGCTCATTTCAGGTGAGAAAAGTCATGATGGTTGTTGTCCTTAACTTGTTATATCGCTTCAACACGAGCAGACCAAGCGAAAAGGTCTGGAAGAAGCTTCCACTATTCGTATTATCTGGACTCAGTTCAGGGGCTACAATACACATTCGGCTCGTCAGCAGCTAGGGGTATTTGAGCCTCTCAATCCTGCGAGAAACCGGTGATGCCTCGCGAATCATAAACAAGCTTCATACTCTTGCCGGCCAATAAGGCCCCTCGAACGTGGCCACAAATATCCTGATCTTCTCGATGATGAGGTTAACGACATTGATTGAGGGGAGGTGCATGTCGGCATTCTTGCCCCCAACGCCAGACTTATAATACAAGTCTGGGTTCATCAATCTCTCATGCTTAAAGTCTCAGTTGTCTCGAACGAAACGATTTTAGTGGCTTGACGAATAACAGTGATATCGACTGTGAGCTTGAGTGGACTCAAGTTCCGAAAGCTGCATGTTGCGCAGAGTCACCCATTGGTAACCAGATACAATAGGGGTAAACATGACCGGGTCAATGTGAAGGTTGCCAAGGCTAATGAGATCTGTTGGCGTCGATGTGGTCACAGCCTTGGTATGATTCCAGTGACCGATCAGTATTGCGGTTCCGAGGGCAAGGATAGAATGCGGCAGGCGACTTGTAACCGTCAACCTTGTGGTAAACTACAAGACGTGCGAATGGATTTACAGATCACGTCTTTATAAGCAAGATCGTCGGAGGTCATAAGTGTTTATGGCGGTCAGATGAAGAAAGGGGGTAACAGTCGCGAAATAAGCTATTCGTCGTTCATCTGGTTTCTCATCGGTGTCGATGGCTTCTCGCCAGCCACTACAACCAAGGCAGATCGAGGCTTGAGAGGGCAGGAGTCTGAGAGAATCACCACTCCTTTTTGTTGTTCGCCTTTTCGGCTCGCGCAACTCTCCAAGCGGCCCAATAGATGCCCGCGCTGGTGACAGTGTAGATGGAAGGCCAGACCATTACCGCGCGAATAACGGCTTTTCGAGTTACGTATCGCGGAGTCTTGAAGACGAGTGGTTCAATGGCCGTCTGCCAGAAAGCTTCGAGGCAAAACCCGGCGATGCAGATCTTCGGTAGATACTCCTTTCCGGTCGTGTTGTGGATGCGTTCGGCGATCTGGAGTGAGTACGGCTTGGATGGTGGTGTAGGAGACGACATGGTTGCTCGTGTTCCTCAACAGCGATGCTGCAGATTGGGTGGTTCAAAAATAGATTACTTGCTTGGTGAGTGTGATTGTGAGTGAGAGTGAGAGCGAGTGATGTGGGATGAGATGAGATGAGATGAGATCGAGTGTGACAAGAGATCGAGATGCTGAGGGGTCATGAGGGACCGGTTGGGGGTGGCTGGCAGCTTCCTTTTCTTATTCATCCATGTTTGGGGAGGCGCTTCGGCCCGTTCCCGCCCGATTTCACTCGATGGTTTCAGCCTCTGAGACGCAAGAGAAGGCGCAACCGAATGATCACGACTTCTCCAAAGCGCACGAAGCGAGAACGAAGCGAGATGAGTTGCACGAAGTGACAAATTGCTACCTAGAATGTAACCCGACGACCTCCATCATATCCCATCCTTTTAGCCGAAAAGATATATCTCCAACTCCGCCTCGACTACATATGACAGACAATGGCGGGCAGGCCCCCTCGGATCTAATTCTACATTCTATGCCAGTGATCTCTTCACTCCCTGTGTGCGACGCCCGGTATCTACATCTTTTGGTGATACGCTTGCACGACAACGCATCCTCCACCTCACGAATCAAATATCGCGCCATACGCGGGTATTCCGCGAGTCTGCATGCCAAAGACGACCTTCTCGGTGACCTTGGGGTTCGAGATGACAAATACAGCTTCGGCATCCAGCTCGTCAACGAGCTGGTACGTCTCGCCTACGATATCGGGATAGCCTCTCTCATTGGTATTCCAGATGATGGCTTTCGGGTCAGCACGGAGTACCTCCGCAACTACCTGCGGGCCGTATGTCTTCTCGGGATCTCTCGTGCTCCATAGGACGCGGCGAGGTGTGACGTCGGCAAATAGAAGCGACAGGCAGGGCCCAATGCCCGAACCGGTAGCCACCACGACGATGCGCTTGAACAGCTTGGATGTGTAGAGCAGTCCGTGCAAGGGGGCGCCGCGGACCCATAGCTTACGCTCGTTGGGCTTGCCGATCTGCTTCTTGGTCCAGTCACCGGCGTTGCTCACCACGACGCTGAACCCGACAATCTTACCCGACTCGGGCTCGACGTCAGGAATCGTGGCAAAGGCGTGCCATTCCGTCAGGGGTTTATCGCTGATCTTCACACCATAGAAGGGGTTCATGGGTCTGTACTTGAAGTGAAGCCGAGTGGCATGGTCGCTCAGCTTCTCTGGGTAGACGGTGTGGTGTCGAAGACGAGACCAAGAAGCGATGGTGCAGGAAGTTGTGAGGATGATGAACCAAAAGTTCGGAGACCGGATGAGGACATAGCCGATGGTCGCATGCCATTGCCTGGCCGTCACATTGGCCGAGGCGATATTGTGCGTCCAGAAAGAGAGGAGTGCAGTCCATCCCGCAAAACGATGGAATGCCTCAAACTGGTCGTGGTATTTCCTTCGCAAGTCGGGATGGGCAGCTGTCAGGATGACTATGAACATGGTGATGACAATATAACTGGTGATAAGGTTGATCATGGTGTCAGTTTGGGCGTCATCAATGTACTCCTTGGTCACCAGGATGGTGTATAGGAGATACCAGACCACCGCTGCTGTCCCGGCACCGCTATGACAGCCTCCATAGTGGAAGACTTTGGCAAGCCTCTTACGGATGAAGAGAGGCCACGAATGCGGCGCGCATACGAAGATCTCATACACCAAGTTCACGAACTCTTCCTGTCGGAATAATATGCTGACGAGAAGGTTGGCAGAGGCGGCACTACCAATATCCCTCGAGTTCGGGTTACCTCGGGTTGTGATGAGGAAAATGAGAAATACAATGAGGTTTATGGTGAATATGACGCCGAATATCTTCCGATATGACGAGGCATATTTGTCTAAGCCAGTCAGTTCCTGCTGACGGTGAAGTCCACGCGAAAAAGGGGGTACATACGCCGAATTTTGCGCGTGAGCTCAGATCCCAGTTGGTTTGGGAGAACCGCACGTCTTGGAATGGTCTCAATCGAAACATCACCCTTCTCGTTTGAGGATGAGAGGTCAGTGGAACCGGAACGCGGCGTCGACGTAACCGTTTCAGTCACTGTCTCGCCGGGAGTTGAGGGAGACATTGTTGGCTTCTGAGCCTCGATATCTGCGCCTGGGCCGTCCATATCGAAGTCAAAGAAGTGGGTTGTGAGATGTCGGTCAGCAGGTATCTTCAACCCTAAGTGTCGAAGTGAAGCTGATACCAGCGGTTTAAAAGCGCAATCTCGGAACCGTTATGTCGGGACAGTGACGCCGTGACCGCAACTTGGAACCCCCTTGACTGGCTTCTGCTCAACCTCTCGGCCGTAAAACGAATGAGCACTCGACCTTCCACAGATATATACTAAATTCGATACAAGCGAGTGATTCCCTAACCGAGCTAGAGACGCGGGCGAGGATATTGCTTATTGTCTTTCAGTCTACGATCCCGGCCACGATGACTCTACCACCTTCCGATACGGGAATCTCTGCGGACTTGGTGCCTACTGCGATGCAGATTGTTCCGAGGTACTATCACGATATCGAGCGGCTTCGTCAGATTGCAGAGTAAACAGAGATCTTGCTATCAAATGCAACGCTCTAAAGCAGAAGCCACACAATCTGAACCTAACCCAGTCCGGCGTTGCGGCTTGCCAGGTCGTCTGCGGAAGGTCGTAGCGCAGATGGATTTGAAACGGTCAGATAGTAATCAAGAAAGACCTCGACGTTGCAGCAGGCACGAGGAGCTCGAAGCAAACGCCGCACGAAGGTGCGACTCACGCGACTTCCTGTTGAGGCTTGACAACCGAGGCTTCGCAGCCTGTTTGTCTGTCTATCCCTGGATGTTTGTGCAGTGTTTTGTGGGGGAAGGAGAGGATGGGTCGTAAGGGAATGTGTATGCATGATTCATTCTTCCAGTCGGAGGAGGACTGGGAAGCCTCCAGTTCCCATGCAGGTTTGTCTTTTCCCTATGAGTCTAGAGTGCGTCTTTAGCTGAAAGCTGATACAACCCATGTTCTGGCTTGTGATAGTTACGAGTCTTGGTAGGACTATTGTCTCTCCGGCTTCGACGCTTCAGATCTAAAAGTGGAATTATCCTGGCCTTGACGCTGTCGTGAAAATGGAATAGGTAGAACTGGCATGATGCGTTGCGCCTCAAATCGAGGCACTGCTGGAATCACATGAGGCACGCAAGTCGTAAGATGTTCACAACAGAGTCGGTTCACTTCTGCAACAACAGCGTGGATGTAAGACTTGGCATCAGCTCGACGGGTTAGGGAACAGTCGCCAACCTCCCAAAGCTGCCTACGGAACTCATGCGCCACACTGCACCGCTCCTCGGTGAGCGACGAGAAAGGCCCACAAGAAGGCCGTGGCTTGCTCACCGAAAGAAGTGGAGACTGCATCGATGGCCTCATTGTCGTCGTTACATCCATCTACGACGTTATCTTGATCCAGATGCGACAAATGCGACCTTATCATTCCGCACATATTCCGTTCAACCTACCTATCTACTCGTACCTACCTTCCTAGTCGCAACGGCCGACTGGAGATAAGTAGCATCTGGAGATGGTTGGCTACGCCTCCAGAAAGCATTATCGAAGGCAGATTCCGTTCCTAAACATGTAGGTTGACCTCTTTCTAGTATTTCCTCCGTTGACCCACCCCGCGTTCTTTCATGCCTTCTTCAACGGTTTACGCACTACTGTAAACATCCGAGGCAGCAATAGGGAGGTGGACAGGCGGACTGCAACATTAGGTTGAACAAGCTTTCATGCAAACGACACTAGGCGACCATCTCGCGTAGATATTCTGAAAATGAAGTCGTATAAGGCACGTTTGGAGCACATGTCAGGTCATGGGCACAGGGTAACAGTGGCTCGGGGGAAGACGTATGAGTATGGAACAACCAGAAAGGTAGGTGGTAGGTTTTGCTACACACAACCTCCCTTGGCAAGAATATCCGGGTTAGGCAAATGAATCTAGGTAATCGGATCTGATCGAGATCTAAGGTTGTTCTGCGTATGAGTGTATTCATGCAACGTTCTTGGCTTCTGTGTGATCCGTACGGAATGCGAAGTCTTGGTTTGGCCATCTCGTGTTCGAGCAACGCGATCGAGTCTTACGAAGTACACGATTTAGTCATGCCAAGGCCGGTATTCCAGATTCAGACGCAGATTTAACCACGGAATACTAAAATAGCTATCAGGAAGAAAAACCAAGATCGTTACATCGAAGAGCAAGACGGCATGAAACCAGCAAACTACCCCTGGGCACGCCGGATGAATCAGAGCTTAGTCTGGAAAATTCATGCAACATCGCCGCTCTCATCCTCGCAATTTTCATGTGCAAGTGCCTGTAAGAGTATAGCTCTGCCGGCAAGCCGCCGGAGCTCGATAACGGTCCGAGCAAGGGCTTGATGTCAGAGTGGTCAGCCCCGCTGCCGGATCCGAGGTTGAAACTCCCGGCCAGTGCCTATCTGGGGCATATCTGGAGAGGTTAACACGGAATAGGTAGTTCCATACGGATAGTCCGCAGTAGTGACAGGACGATAGGGCCGCGAATCGAGGCTTCGATCTCAGTAGTGGACATGGACGTTTTCACATGCCAGCGATTTCCTAATGAAAACCGCCGGCCTGATTACGCTGAAGCCTGTCATTGGAATGAAAATGCGGTCGATGAACGGGTTACCGCAGAACCCGTACTCCGCGGCTGCCTACTATCTGAAGTCGAAAAGATGCATATGACGGCAGGTGGACTGTAATCCATGTAATCCGTACGCAGTAACACCCCTGTTACCCTCGCCACCACATGAAACTCGCTTGACGACATCCCATGATACATTGGCAGGCACCGTGAGGGGTACTTGTCACATGGGAAGGCGCGTTGTATACGAGTACTTCGTACAGTACCATTGGCTTCTTCGACTGGACTCGCCTTCACTGTATTCCGTACTCGCCATCGTCCAGACAACTATCTTTTTCTCGTCTTCGATGGAAGGCCTCTTTCTGGCTGCATGAATATGGCACCACCGGCGCCCAAAAAACCATGCTCTAACTGTTCAGGGTACTCATCGTCCGATGGCGTGCATGTCGTCAACTTCGCCTATGATGACTCCAGCCGATGACACACAGAAAGATAGGCCCAGGACCTGGCCTAGAGATGGCTCTGTCGACTAGAATTGCTTCCATGCAGCCATCGGAATCCGAAGACTACACTGATATCTCTGTCAGCAGTTCGGAACAGTCATAGCTTTTCGCATCGCGAAGACAGCAAAGATCCACATCGACACGAGAAAGCCAAGCCGTAAAGAAGAAAAATGCATTGATCTAAGTTCTTACGCCGTCCATCCATCCCCTTCTATAGTGATTTGATACTACTAAGAATAAGTAAGAGTGCTAAAGAGTACAGGACAAATTAAAAACATGACCTACATTTTTTTCATATAATAAAATGTACATGCAATACGTACAGGCAGCGCCCTCAGGTTCCGTCCACTCCCTCAATGTATGGTTTGGTATGTATGGTGGTTCAACTCCAGAGCAGAGGGGGGAAAAGAGGGAGGGAAATTAAACATATACGAAGAACAGACGACATCGCCCTTCATGATGGAAAACGCCAAGGCATAACTTCTTTAAATCTTACCCCTCTCCCTCTCCCCCCTCCCCTCTCCCTCTCGACCCCCGTTTTCTCCTGAAATGCGACAAAACTCCTTTCATATATGCCGGTGCAAAGCTTAATCAAAGAGGTAAGAAGATTGGCGGGGAGGCCCGGTCAGCGTTATGTTCTTTCGTCTCATCAAGCAGAGTTTTCTCTTTCGAATCCCATCGCAGCCTCACATACCAACGGCACATCTAGATGGGGTTGGCATCCGTCGAAGGAGAACCACTGATGGCGGCTTCGGCTGATTGGTCGTGTCGTTGGCCTGGGCTTTGAAGAAAACGGTGCACTCCACTTCACTTCCGTCGCCGCGGCACAGACGTGGACAGATCCGACAACCGAATGCATTCGTTCCTCTATCGTGATGCGGCTACCGTACAACAACCAACACCAGTACATGGCGCAAGCCTTCACGTAAGTAGACAACAAAATGCCGAGACAGCAAGACGCAGCCCTTACGCAATGCCGAGATTGGCAAGCTTCTTTGCAGGATCTACACTCCAGTTCTTGGTCCAGTTGCTGCCGGGGAAGAGTTCGCTGTCCCAATCAGGAACGAGTCTCCAGGCCTCCCTGCCTTCAATGCCCAGTGGCAGTAGGTCACAGCCACGGTGTCCCCACTTGTCAGAAAAGACGCGTCGGCCCGCCTCGGCCATGATCTCCATGCCTGCGCTGAAACCGTCCTGGTCGCGGTAGAAGGGCTCGTCTCGCCCGGCTGTTTGGCGAGGCTGCCAGATGTTGCTGCGCGGAGCTTCCTTACTGGTTAGCTTGTCCCATTTGACGCTCTGCATTCGCTCGGCAACTTCAACGAGATGCTGGAACGCCTCGCCTTCTTTTTCGACCCAGTTGTACATGTTCTGTTCACGCTTGAGCTCGGCCTCGCGGTGTGGCCGGGCGTTCAGACTCGGCGGTCGGAACACGGGGTCTCCGGAGAATCCGGCGTGCGATCCCGGGAGGTGGAACAAAGCGCCAATGTCGTTCATCGCGATATCCACATCGAACACTAAACCAGCCTCACTCTGTGGTTGCCAGTATCCAGCCCAGTGGAGTCGCAAGTACATGTCGCAGTCGGCGGCATAGTAGGGGATATGAACGTCCCAGGCGCCAACGTCGAGATAGGCGTCGCGATTCACTAGCGTGAAGTGATCATACGAGAAGAAGTGCGTGGCCCAGGCTGGCATGTCGGGCCCATTGAGGTAGCGCATCAGACCAATGGCGCGCTCGTATAGGGTGGCGAAGGGATCGTGGTCCCAGTCGTGGTCACGGTCCTTCTTCCGAACCTCCTGATCGCTGAAAACAATCACATCCTGGTGCGTCCAGAAGTAGTAGCGCCATTGACGCATCAAGGCGGTGTGCAGGTAGAAGTTCTGAAGCTGCGCGAAGCTAAGCAGAGTGGGAGTCATGAGAACATTGACGCCTAGCTGGTGCAGGGCGGTATGATTCAGAAAGAAGGGGTTCTGAAGCGAGAACTCGCCGCGCTGATTCGTGCCGAATGTGCCAGTGTTCTCTATCACGTATATGTCGGAAGGCGGCCAACCGGCTGCAATGTAGCTGCTTACGCATTGCAGCAGCAGCGGCCAGTCACGAGTGAAACCGATGAGCAGCGGCGTGGTCTCGGGGACGTGAGGGTTCGGCGGCATATGATTCTCGAGGACCGGCGGGGCTTTGCCATTGGCCGTCAGGTAAGGGAAGTGATCTAGGATGGGCGGATGTCTCGGGGTCTCGGGTTTCAACTGCTTGACGTATCGTACCGGTTCGGCCACGGGTACATGAGCATTCTTTTCGCGGATTGCCTGCGCCGCGGCAGCGGCGTCGTAGGCTTTGCCACGGGCTCCCGCCCCGGAGGAAAACGACCGAGAAAAGGGTATCCGGAAGGTGACATAGACCAGCAGGGCCACGAGGAGCACGGTGCCCCAGCGGCCGAAGACGGGCACCAGCCGCTTCGGTAAAGCTCGCATTATATAATATATTAGCTGAGATGCTATCTCCTTGAAGTCGTTGTGACTCTTCTGGGCATATTGGTTGATTATCTAATTGGAAGGTGGTTTCTCTGTCCCGGACGCGCGGAAACGAGCAGCGCCCCCTCAACGGTGGAAGGGTGGGTGAAACAAACAAAACCCAGGCGACAGAATGTTTGGCCGTTCGGTCGGTCTTCTAGAACAAACGAGTGACTAAAATAAAGAGACGGGCCCCGGGTGAGTTTCGATTCGTTATCCCGATATAGACTGGTTTATGTGAAACGAATTCGAACGACACGACACACAGTGGACAAGCCGGCAAAAGAGAGGGAAAAAAGAGAAGAGGAGGATAAGTTGGTTGGCAAGAGAAGTGGTGTATGGGTTTGGGTTACGGATTATTTGATACGGAATACAGCTGCGAAAAAAAAGTGCTACAGTGCCATAATAACGCCACTTGCTGCTTGTTGCTGCTGCTGCTGCTGCTGCTGGCCGGCTAACTGGCTGGGCTGACTGGCTTGGCTTCTGCTGTTGCTGCGGTGAGTACAGAGTGCGTGCGCGGTCGGTGGTGGGAATGAGATAAAGGGGAAGGGTGGGTACAAAGTCGACCCGGGAAAAAAGTGAAGGGGAATCAAATTTGTTTGATTGACCGCAAACCCAGTTTTCGATTGGACCCTGACGACGGGGGCTTGGGTTCCTTGGGCTCGCCAGAGCGATCCCCACCTGCGCTAAATGCGCCCGAATCGACGTTCGAAGTTATTCCCTACGCAATCATTGGTCTAGAGACTTTTCGCAAGAGGTAGCTAGAGCCTAGCTGCTATCTCCAACTGTGGGGTCCTCTTAGGTATTTTAGGTGGTGGGCAGGCATCAACAATTTGGAGCTTCCTATCTTTGACGGGCCGGGGGTTTCATCGTCAGTGCCAGACTGGTCATCGCAGACTGTGCCCTATAAATTGATTGACGAGTTCGTGGAGCGTGATTGAATTTGGGGACGAAGAAGGACAAGATTATCATCTCGGAGGTAGACAGAAGCCCGAATGGCGCCAGGTCTAAAGTACCGGTTAGGTATGTCGTCGATCGGTATTCGAGGATAGGATGCGTACCCTTGCGAGCTGTATCATCAGTCTCATTGACGGCGGAATATTATATTTGCAGGATTCTATGAACCACTCCGAAATATCGGTACATACTGTACCTCCTAATTACGGGCATCTCTGCTGAACCGACCTATCTCCTTAAGGGCGGCTTTTCAGCCCAGGTCCGTGCACTCAAAACAGTCGAATCAGAATGCTTAAAAAACGCCACTCAAAGTAGAATACTTCAGTCCTTTGGGCATCTCAGGTTCGACGACACCAGATTTCCCAGCATTTTGGTACCGGTACAGCCAAGCAAAAAGCTCGGACCTGGGCTGAATTCCCGCCCTTAAGGAGATCAACGGAATAAACACCATCTAACTGGCCTACGTACGAGTAAGTCACTGAAAGGGGGGGTTTGCTGCTGAACATGAAAAAAAAACAACAACAACGATTCTTTAATAAATCTTACGTTGGATATTAATTGGTTTAGCACGATCAATGCCAACTTGTTTCTAACCGTTAGGTAATTACCTACGATCTTTTTTTATCAAAAATTTTGTTGTGTCTTTGAATTACACGGACGTTGGTTGTTCAGCTCGCGAACGGGGTACGGAGTAGGTAAGTTAAACGCCGATATGTACCTACCTACTACTTTACTAGGTTAATTCCCTATTCCCCTTTCGAAACGGGACAGTGTCGAGACGGTGGGCGTGGACGGTGCCCTATCAACGGCTGTCTTACCAGGTCTAGCGCGCGGTGCTAGGGAATTACGACTAACCGGAGAGAATCGTAGTACGGGATCTGAGTACGTACACCACGGCAGGCAGGAGAGAGAAGGGGCAAAGATCGTCGATGAGGATGGACATGCCGTTATGCGATGCTACGTACTTACTTATTCCGTATGTATGTACTTTGCAGCAAGGTGTTCTGTTCTGCGTGGAAGTGGAAGTACGGAGGGGGGAATGTGTGTGTGTGCAGTGCAAATCCAAGCAAGCAAGCAAGCAACGCTCGCGGTATGTACCTAATTTAGTCCGCAGCGTAAGTTACGCCGTGAATTCAGCTCGACTTTGTCTTGCGTACCTATCTCTCAAGTCTCTCTCTCTCGAGAGAGGGGATGTGCGAGATAACGGAGGCTCGTATCTGTGAGACCGGATTGATAACGTCGTGTATGTGTCGCGTTCGCTGTGTATTGCACTTATCACCTCCTACCACCTATTCAATCCATCGAGAAGGAAAGAAACGGGAAGGATCAATATACGCGGCAGAGAGGTACTTACGGACTACCTAGAAGGCCAGATTACGATACCGATACCAACTACGGATTATGGACGAGTAGGTAACTTGCGCAGCGTCATGACTCTTCGCCGGCATTAGGCCAGATAGACAGGCAGGCACGTATGTAATACGGATTAACTAACCCTTGACTCTAAGGTTCTCTGCGATAATACTTATTCCGTACCCGTGCTGGATTCTCTGTTCCGTACTGGATTCTCTACCTAGGTATTCCGTACTGGGATCTTTTGCTCTTTTCCGGTTGGGATCCCCTCTTCTGTGGATGGGCGACTGGTGGATGGGTACGGAATTGGCAGTGAAGGATCGGGATCAACAGTCGGTTCGGTTCGGTTCGCTTGATTCCATCCATCCATCGAAACACGCACGCCAACACGCAACCCCATCCCCTCTTTTCGCTCGCCTCGTTTCGTTTCGTTCTCCAAATTCGGCATTGCGTTCGTTTCGTTTCGTTCGTATCTGTATGTAATGTATGTATGTAGGTATGGTAGGTAGGATCTACTCCAACTGTTCCGAATCCGAATTCTTCATATAAATCCACGATTCAGCAACGAAGAGAACCATCCATCCATCCATTCAAATCAATCACTCGAGAACCAGCCAAACAGAACCAAAAACCAGCAAAAAATCAGTAGAAATTAATTAATTCATCTACCTGGGAGGGAGGAGGATAAGTCACATCAGCTACGGTGTGTTTGTGAAGGGCGTCGTTGTTGGTGTTTTCTTGTTTCTTTCTTATCTTTCTTTGCTTTTTCTTTTTCTGCTTTCATTTATACACTGGTACCATTGTACGCGTTTGTTGTTGCTGTTATTGTTGAGGGAGAGGGAGAAGCATATGTGTACGCACACATACACATATGAAATCGCCCCTCGATCCCGAGCAGGAACAACGACAGCAACAACAAAGTACAGAAATTAACATAACCACCACCACCGCCTCACCCCAGATATCTCCTATCGCGAAAGACAAAATAAAGACTTCTTTCCTCCATACACTTCTTTCTCATATCGTCTCGGGCATTTGGTTGTTGTTTTCACTCTCCCTTAAAAGAAACCCGACAGATCTTAAGACAAGGTCCCAGATCTTCGGAATTAGAAAGAGAGAGAGAGAGGAGGGAGAGATTGGTAAAAATATCAAACCACCGCATTTCCATTACATTGGCGATGCTGCCACACACACCCCGACATGAGATTTCCCCGGAAAAGTAAATAACCCGAAAAGAAATCGAGAGAAAACAAGCAACAGCCTTTCCTACGCCGCACATGCCGCAAATGGTGAAAAAACTCCCCCCTGCCGGGCTCATTCCTCGGCAGGGACTTTATCCAGGACGCCGAATTGCCATGGACCAAGTCAAATAAACTTCCTTCTAATGCTGATTGATGGTGGCCGGGGGGCCTTTGTGTGTTGCGTGCATTTCGATCATGCATCACGTTTGTTTGTTGTAATATGTATTAAGTATGTTGGGGGAGGGAGGCCATCCTCCCGAACGATGGCGGTTACTGCTCCTCCTTCACACTCTCCACCATCCCGTTCGACTTGCTCGACTTCTTGTCCTTCTCCTTGCCGTTCTTGAAAACGCTGAAGCGTTTTCCGACGGACTTGATCTTCATGACCCTATTCTCCACCGATCTGGTGAAGTCTCCGTCTGCCATCTCCTTGCTTTTGCGCGATCGCTCCTGCGCCGAGCCCGATCGGGGAACGTCCAGACTGGCATTCATTCGGCGCTGGCTGGAGTTGGAATGGACGGTATCGAATGACATCGTGTGGGGCATGCGATGCAGGTTCTCCCTGCTCCTGCTATATTGGCTGTTCGACTCGCTGCTCTCCCCAGTCGTCTGCGATGAGGACGGGGTCTCGTTGCTCAGCGATTGCGAGACCTTCTTCTTGCCACCCAGGAAACTGAGGCGAGCGCCGTGCTGTCGCATAGCTATCGAATGAACGGCGGATGCTTCCTCCACGACGGCAGTGCCGTTGGTCAGAGAGGTACGTATGTTTGCTTTCATTATCTGTGCGCTTTCTCTGTGAGATGACCGGTGCCAGCTGGGTATGTTCCTAGATCCAGCTTCGCCCTGTCGTCGAGACGGTGCGATAACAGCAATTTCCGGCGCGTAGGTCGACAAGAATTCTACATTGGTTTAGTTAGCAAAACACGGCCTGATAATTCAAGAACACCGTCGACTTACGTGGATACAGATCCTGGTAACCCTGGGCCAGAATCTTGTTGGAGCTCCCCGAGAAGCTGTTGAGGCAACGCTTGATCATGATGGCATGGTCGATGAGGGCGGCCTTGATCGCACGCTCTTCTTCATCGAGCTCAAGATCGTCCTCGACATCAGGTGTCTCGGCAACAGGCAAGAGTTGCCGGTAGCGAGAAACGCTCGCTTCTGAGTCCACACCAACAGAGACGCTAATCGCGGTGACGATCAACGTTGCAAGTTCGCTGCTGTTCTGGTTTTCTGCCAGCTGCCGCTCCACAGTCGTCATTTCTTGTGTCTTCCGCACAATCCGTTCCAGGCCTGTCTCTTTGGCGCTCAGCCTAACTTGACCAATCTCAACAATCTCACTGCGTCGCAGGATCGACGGGAAGGCTTCGTTCGTCGTATACACGATTTTCTCGGCGAAGTGCTCCGCCACGGGACCGGATGTGTTGCGTTTGGAGGACACCGAGAACACCTGAGGGTGGCCCGACAGCAGGAAGTCCCGGATCTGAGGCGCAACCCGAGCCCGTTGGAAGACGGGGTGTTTGAGATCTCGGTGCGGAGATACAGCGGACACGATGAGGAATTGGCCTTCGACCTCGCTATCCACGTCCCCATTCGTCAGGATCTGCGCAGCTTGGTACTGTTCTTGTATGCGGTCGGTGAAGGCAGTGCTCCGCTCTCCAGCTAAGCCTTCGTATACGTATGCCTTGTCTCGTAGATTGGCGGGGAAGCCGAGTCCTTTGAACACGATCTTGAAGTACTTGGGTATAGGCTTCTCACCCTTCGCCAAGGTCTCGTAGATGGTGGCAATGGCTCGTTCCGCCCTCGCTAGCTTCGCGAAATCGTACACGGTCGTCTCATACTGGTTTCGAAGTTCCGTGTATGCAGCGAGCGCACTGCCCCAAGCCTCGCCTTCTTCAAGATGCTTAATCATGTCGAAGTAGATGCGCTCCTTGCGGTCGAAATGGGACTGTCGCGGGAAGTCGGGCTCCGACAACGCAGGAGTCATCGTAGCAGGGTCCCAGTCGTATAGGTCGGCATGAAGTCGTAGAGCCAGACCGGCTTCCGTGAGGTTTCCTTTCCCACGTTGCAGTGTCGCCAGCTGGTGCACATATCTGATGAACATGTCTTCTTTATGCATGTCTCGAAGAAACTCCATGAGCTCAAGGCGATTCATTAGGTCCGATGCTTCTCCGCTGACGTCGCTGCTATGAACAGCCGCCAACAAGTCCAGGAACACATCGATCGTCGTGATGAAGTCCTTGAGAGCCGCATAGAGAGGGTCATCCTCGACCAGGGCCAGGGAGTCGAATCGCTCCAGCAATTCCCTTATGAAGATCTTTTGCATAATGGTTTCCGTCATGGCCCGATCCTTGAAAAATAGGTCCAGGCAATCAATCATCTCGGTCTGAATGACCGACAGATCTTCGCTCAGGGTCCATTCACTCACGATCATGCTCTGCAGGACCTCGACCGCGACTTTTCGGAGGCCGCCATGAACACTGAGACACAGTTGGATGATGGGGCCTACGAGGCTCGGAACATACTGAACCTGGTAGCCACCCATCTTGGAGAGTCCATACCGCATCGTCTCCTCGGCACTTGTGTCCCAGCCAATGGCCTTCCACGTTTCACTGAGCAGTTCCGCACCGTGCTCGCGCACGTCTCCGGCGATCTTCCACACGGCCCGTCGCTTCTGCTCAGGGAATGTCTCCAGCGCTAGGCATCCGCTTCCCACCAGCTTGAGCAGGGTCATGAAGAATAAACGCCAGAGCTCCGTGTCGAACTCCTCAGCGTCATCAGGATCGGGCAGAGCTGAGTCCAGGAGGATGCCAGAAAGGTACTGCAATGTCCTCATAGTAGATCTATGGTGATAGGTGAAGACACTAAGCCAGTTTGAAGGGAATGCCTCGCCCTCTAGAATACTCAGGTGCACTTGAAGGGTGTTCTTCAGTACAATCGAGATATCATCGACAGACAGCTCCAGCTGCATCCCACTGGGCGAATTTGCCGATGCAGACAACAGAGCCGACAGTTCAATCAAAGACTCGTCAAACTCCACTGGTTCACCGGGGAGCGGTTTGCTGGGGAAGGGATATGATGTCGGAAAGAGGAAGGAGAATCGATCCTTAGGTTTCCGCTCAGTAGCTTGGATGGTCATGAAGGAGTCCACAATCTTCGGGATATAATCGGGAATTTCTGCGTTCAGGTAATCGATTTGACTAGCCAGCACGGAGCAGCACAGTCGGACTTGCTCTCTCCATTGGTCCGTGACCTCGTCAGTCTTGCCCCAATGAGGAGCAATCCATCGGACTGTGTTGGCACTGAGCGCCGAGCGCTGCTCCGGATGGGCGAAAATATCCAGCTTGGAGTAGTTGATAATGAGGATGAGCTTATACAACACCAGCTTTCCCTTGACTGATGCGCATGAGTCCATGAAATCAATGGCGATGTGCAGGATCTCCTCAGTGGTCAGTAAGCTGGTTAGCTCGGGCAGCCACGTATGGAAATGTTGCACTGCTAGCGTTTGGCTGCCAATAAGCACGGGCGCGGTGCTGCGCATCATCGAGTCGAGAGCCTTGAAGATGCTTTGCAGATGTCTTGTGAACCCGGGCGTTGACCCAGTGATGCCAATTCCGACCTCTTTAGCCTTCTGCTGGCCTCTCGCATGGGTTATGAATTTGAGTATGTGACGAACCACCTTCAGCGTGGAGCGGAGTTTCCGCGCGGTCTCAGGCTCAGTGGGCTTCGTAAGCAATCTGGTGAATGACCTGACAAGGCACGGTGTGGCGAAGGGGTAGTTGAACGTCGTTTCAGCGTACTGGTCAACCAGAGGACTGACGTTGAAACGACGGTCGTGAACAATGCTCAGGACTCTAACCAGCGCAGTGAACACTAGGTCTTCAAACTCGTCGTTGCCCTGGAACTCAACCAAGATGCTGAAGAGCCGGTCGAGGACATCACTCAGAAGCTTAACGACCTCGATTTCCGGCACAAACATAAGCTGGCGCAGTAAAGTTGAGACTTCGCTTTTTGGGCCCTCTTTCCATTTCAATAAGCCCAGAATTGTGCGATCTTGGGAGAAGATCGTACTGCAGAGATAAGTCTCAACGTTGATCAGTGCGAGTGGTCCTGTAACTTCAGACGAACCAGCCCGCGGGCTCCAAGGGAGTGTCAAATATCCACCTTTGCCTGTAGAATCCGGATGGGCGTTTGCCGTGTGATCGTCGATTCTGTACAGCAGCAAGGAGTGAGACCCGTCGCTCATGAATGCTTGACGGTCCCAAAGGGGCAGGTATGCCATGGCGAACGGGGCATTCGGTAACTCGGATACGGTGATCACAACGTGGGAAGTAGTTACATCGGAAGGCTCGAGAGATAGACGTAACGTCTGGTTCCATCGCTGACCACGTTGTACGGCGAAAGAAGTCCAGGTAGTAAAAGGGGTCGAGTTGGCAGACGGGAATATGCAGGATTCAATACGCTCTCCAGATTGTCGGCGCACATTAACGGAGACCACCAAGTTATTCCCATGCATATTGCTTGAAATAGACGTTGCGCTGCCGCCGTACCGTGATAGCAGGTTCTGTCGAGCTAGGAGAGCTTCGTTTATGGTGACATAGATATCGGATCGTGGCTTCGTTGGCGCTCCCGAGAACCCCATTTTGCTAGTCTTGCTCACGCCGGATAGGAGTGTAGGAGTCGACTTGATGAGCACATCGGCGTCAACATGGCTCAGAAGCTTCATGTTGATAAGTACCCGTTCGGCTCTCCTCGACTTTTCATAGTGGCCAGAATCGCTGTCTAACACGTCACGGATCAAACTGTCCCATTCTCTCATCGAGTCCAGCCTCTCTGAACTTGTTGACGGACCCGGCGACCAAATTGTGACTACCTTTTCTGACTCTTCCCCATCCTTCACCATGGACGTGAGTTTAAGCACACCAACACCGACTAATCTGTTGGCAGCAAGTTGCACGTGATGTGCACTGTCGATCGAGTTTCGTACTGGGACAGAGGCTGCGGAGCCTGCCGAGCTGGGCGGAGCTCCATCCGCTGTTGACATTCTACCATCAGTGGGAGGTCGCTCTGGCGGATGCTCGGAGAGTGAATCGAGCTTTGCGCCTCCTCTCGTGAAAGCTGACCTTGTTGTACCCCACATCAAACTTCTCCTAGACCCTTTGGAACCATTCGTGGGAGAAGACTTTTCCTTCGAGGTAGACGCCGTTGACTGCGCTAAAGATCCAGACCGCGAGGAAGGCTTTCCAACGACGATTTGTTGTGGTGCACGTACTTTCACGACGAGGAATAGTTCCGAGTCCACAGAAGGTCCATCTCCCATATCAGCCGACGTCAGGTCGGTGAACAAGGTGCGCATTTGTGCGTTCCCGGTCACGTAGCCCATAATACCGCCAGGCGGAACCTCGACCGTAAACGTCTCCGTAAGCGTGGTTAACGAACCTCCAATAGACTTAGCAACCAGGTAAAGGTCCAAGAACGCCGATTCGTTCGAAGAGCCCGCAAAGCTCTTGATATCCACCATCAGGTGATGAAGGGTCGTAGATTCCACATGAGGAACTGGGGGCTCGTCGAGAAGACTCATGACAGACTGAAGCATGGTGATGTCGATGACGGAGTCATCGCCAGTTAGGACCTTTCCACGTTGCGCCGGATCCCGGACAATGACTTCTCCACCACATAGTTTATTGCCCCGTACTAAATCCCAGATGGTTTTCTCTCGGAGAGTGACTGCTTCGCGAGCTGTAAGAAGGTTATGAAGCAGTTGGCGGCGCGCCACGTCAATGGTCTGCACCAGTTGTGACACGGTCTCAAGCTTTGCATACTGGCGGGTAAGTAGGAGCTCGTGAAAATTTGTCGAATGCCACTCTCGCAGACATGAGGCGATTTCGTCGATTAGGGGCTCGTTGGTTAATGCCGAAGTCTCATCTCCCATCCGGAGCATAGGGACCGGAGCGGCCGGTTTCTGTGAAGTCAGACTTGAGCTGAATTGTCTCGCTATCTCGGTATTTCGAGGGGACTCGGAATCCGAGTGGTGCTGCCCTCGTGATCTTGTGATTGTTTCGTCGAAATCTGGATCTTGGGTGCCATTGTGGGATATGACTCCGCTCTTACCAGAGTCACTACACCGCTGAGAGATGCTGTGTTCGCTTCCATGAAACGAAATGTGGCTCCGTTGACTTAGGGTGTCACCCTCACCCTCTTCTAGGAGCTCTCTTATCTCGACGCAGCTGCGGGGGAATATGCCGGAAAAGACACGAGCTTCGAGGGTTTGGCCCTTAACGGAAGTGAGGCCAGCCAAAAGTGAGGGCGGAGCGAGCAAGTAGCCACGCAACCACTCGCCGTCAGGCGTTTCTTCGATGATGTAGAGATCATCACCTATCTCGAGTGGCAGCTCATTCTCACGTTTGGTCTCGAAGGGGTATATGGCGACAGCAAAGGCGATACGAGGCAACGGTTGCCAGGGCATTTCAGCAGCTGGTTGCACGAAGGCCGCGCGCCGGTCAACCGCATGAGGCGGGGGAGAGGACGCTGGCCTGGGGATTGGGATCGGAGTAATGCTTCAGCCGCTGCTGCAGGCAAGCGATCGGGGGTCTGGAGGCAGGGTCGGCCAAGGGTCGATTGGGTATTGGCAAGGAAGCGCAAGGAACGTGTTGCTAGCTTGCTCGACAGACGTGTATACGCGCTAGTCGTGTGGTGTGTGCTCGTGCTGGGTGCGCCGCAGATCGATACCGAGGGATGTCGGGTATCGAGATCGAAACGTCGAGATCTAACTCTGTAGCGTTATGAGGATCAAACGGATTCGGCTCACTTGTGTGCCATTGAGCTCCTCCGCCTTCCTTTTATGGTGCTCGATGCTGGCAGTTCGTGGCTCGTATTGCAAACTGCTGCTAACAGGTGCGTGCGGACTTCAGAGTTGCGTCGTGCAACGGAAATGCGTGCTGGGTGATGCTTGT
The DNA here is from genome assembly GCA_023079495.1 of Xylaria sp. L1 SY-2022. NCBI lineage: Eukaryota > Fungi > Ascomycota > Sordariomycetes > Xylariales > Xylariaceae > Xylaria > Xylaria sp. L1 SY-2022. The sequence continues at coordinate 525,661 of JALIDW010000001.1, read as the reverse complement.
TGATGCTGGGGTCACGTCACACTGCCGCGGTTTAAAAAAGATGCCAAGAGCGAAACGGTTCTCTGGTCAGAGGAGTTGGCTGACGCCTCGCAATTACACGATCGAATAGAAAGAGGGTTAGGAAGGGATGAACCTAGAGTTGGGATTCGTTCGCGGGTCAACACAGGAGAAGTTAGGAGTTTAAAGATTGGTGCAACGGCGAGTAGCGATCACGAAGAGAAAGTGGTTATGATTCGTCTCTGGGTTCTGGTTATACAGTGGTGTAACTGTATGGGGACTTTTAGGGTCCCGAGGTACTGGTACCTGCAGCGGACGAGAGACTACCGGCGAATGCAATGCTTGAGCAGCGGTGACACCCGTACCGTGAGCTTGTGCTTGACGTATCGGTACCTTTCCGACCCACACATTTGGAGTCGGTCTATGCACGTGTCTGTACCTACGCTAGTGCAACGCAACTACCTAGTGTAGGAACAGTTACTGTACCGGTCGCACCTACCGTTCACTGATAGGCAGGGCAGTGGACGAAGTAGGTAGGGACGGATTACAGTGCCTGCCTACCTAGCCTAAGGTCAAGGTCTAGAGGCCTTCCATTCCGTACAGAGTCAGTGAACCTGTGTTCCAGACTGCGGAGATGTCCAGCAATGTTGGAAGGAGAGTTCCGTAGTCGGCATTCCGTACGTATTACTAATACGAGTAGGTCGGTCAGTCACGCGTCAAGCTGCCTTTCTGCGCAGAAGCTACGAGTAATCCGTACCTTTACGGATTACCTACCTAAGGGACATGCCTTTTGCAGGTGCTCCTGGCACTACACTTTGACATTGCATTGAACATTGATATAGTAGGGCGTCCCTTTGCAACACCTGCCCGTACTGACTGTGATGATCCGTACGGGTGTAATCCGTAATCCGTACTCCCCATCATAATCTTGAATTCCGTACCGAGCATGCAGCTTTATTAATGTCAATTTACGGTACAATTTATGGCGTAGTTACGTGTAAGTAGGTACACGGCTTACTAGCAAATGTGATTGGATAGAGAAATAGGTACGCTCTTACCCAGGTACCAGGGGGGCAGCGGGGGCAAGGGTACAGTAAACGCGCTACGCAATCCACACTATGCAACTACTTGCACTAGAGGATGATCCGCCACCAGTGCAAGAGGCGCACCACGCACATAGCGCACACATCCCCTGAAATATGTGGGCACTCCTGGTTATCAACGCCACAAGAGAGGTTAGCGTAGGTACACTATTGAGCGGCCCATCAAAGTGACATCAGTGATCAGATGCCAAATTTCACTGTGAAGCTCTGGAAGTTATGGAACTCCCGCTGAGGAAGTACCGAATCACAACACGGAATGCGCGACCGACACACTCTCGCTATCTACGCGAAGTACCTCTTTCCTGTGCCGGTAGTCAGCTACGGGTACACCTGCTTCGTGCTTGCCGGCGAACGGGTTCTGGCTTCTTCTGTTCATCACCTGATCACATGACTAGGCAGGTACGAGGTTAGATTGACGACATCCTCGTATGTGCCGGGTAGGTGCGATGCACTTCGTTCCTGTACGACCGGCATACGAGTACTTCTTTGCCTGACAGCTTGCTGCCTTCGTGTTCACCCATTTTCTTCTCACCTGCACCCATTTCCTTCAGGTCGGACGCTTTGCAGCTTCACCATGCGCCGCATACTACCCACCCTTAGTCCAGCTGTTCCTGCAATTCAAATCAACTGCCGTCTCAACGTCACGCCGGCGTCTTCTCCCCCTGGTCCCTTATCCCGCACGAATACCCCTCCATGATAAATCTCAGTAAACACCCTGCTCCTGGAGGTGTGCAGAGCACTAATACTAGATAATAACCGACGCATCATAACGCATCGCGTTGCGTCTTTTACGTCGAATGCCATATTTCGCTTTCAAGCTTCAGAATCTGCAGAGGTCCTCTCTGGACCGGCTGAGTAGCTATCACATGTGCCCGCCTAGATAGCGCATATCACGACATGATCGTCTCATTGAAGAGCCACTTGGAATAGGTAGATTCTCGCCAAGGATTCTCCATCTTCCCAGCAAGTCTTACGTCACACGTCCGCTATGACTTGATGTCTCAACTCCGTCTTACGCTCGACCTACGTACGCCACGCGGTTTGGATTCTCTTTCTGGACGAACAGAATGGCTGACCGAGTAGGTACCTAGGTATGACTTAGGAGGCTCACTGTCTTTGATATACATGACGAACAAAATGCGACTGACCTCCATTATTTTCTCCTATGCTGTGTACCCACTGACCAGGAGCATTGTAGCGAGTGTGTTTTCCAGCCTATTTCTATTTGGTACTGGGAAAAATAATAATAACCACCTCCAAGGTTCAAGAATCCAACAACGAAGTGAATTGGTCACAAGTTTCTCACTGGAATCCCGTGAATCCTATGGTTGATACCCTGCGCCATCATCCTCCCAAATGAAACCGCCGTCAGGGTTAACGATTTCCCGCATTGAAAATTCGATGTCCTCCTCCAACTAGATATGTAGATCCAATGGTGGGATAGGAGGCTCCTCGGCCGGCATTGAAGCTGATGTGGCTTCACTTGACGAAGACGATGATAGCCGTCGGGGATCCGTCTCCTGAAGATTTCGGCGATGCAAGTGCGGATCATGTTCTACCTCAAGGCGATGCATGTTGATGAGCTCGGGAGAATGGTGTTGGGAGATGGCCCGACGGGGGAGAGTACATAGGGGACGAAGGAGTGAGGACTGAAGTAGGGAGAGGGATAGGAGAGTTTGTTTGGCATTATATTTACGAAGACGAGCGAATACCCTGGTTACCTAAGAATGGAAGATACAGAAAGAGGAGCAGGGCAGAGCAGAGAGGTAGACGCGCTGGATTTTATATCTATTCCTCTCCCTCTTTCTTTTTGTAAAACTACCTACCTACCACACATACCGAGTCGTAATCTCACTGTCCGTCTTACGTGCGAATCGTATGTCTCACAACCACAAAACTGGAAGTCCGGGGCTGGAACTTCTCGTCAACCCCAAATGTCGGACCAATGACGATAACGTGCGATATATGTACGGAATAGGAATATTTTGAGGGACAGATGTGCGTTGATAGGTTGAACTTGCACGAAGTGTCTCGCCTTGGTTGCTGCCCAGTTTCTTCTCCTGAACTTCGTTTTACCTGGGCAAGCAAAGGACCGACTGTGAAGATGAAGTCGGGATGTTTACTTCGAGGTGATGCGCGCTACGCAAAAGAAAGACTCTACGCTCTAGAGAGGTAGAGATAAGACAGGTAGAGAGTTCGACGACTTGTTCCGTTCATTGGGTTCCAATCCATAAAATAGTGAAAATGGCGAGATTTTAGGTGGAATAGGAGACCTACATACATCCCCAAGTCTTACCAGTCCAAATCTGTACGATCCTCACATGAAAGGTAGCACAGAGAAACCCATCGAGACCTCAGGGCCCCAAGAAAACATCAACTCTCACAGCCGAATGTCTTACCGCCACACATCACCAAGTCACACAGATTAAAAAAAAAACGACAGTTCTACAACATAAAAGCAAGCATGGATTGTGCGTGTTACCTTAGGTAGGTAGGCAGTCCTCTGCCCACCAAAAATCTACGGAAAGCTCCCCCCATCCCGATAGCTAAGGGATCTTTTCCTCGCATCGTGAATCCCCACGCAAAAGCAGGCCATAGCAAGGTGTCTTGATAGCTAGCAATTCACAGACTGATACTTGAGCATCATACAGAGCATCATTGGCTACTATCTGAGCAGCAGCTGCTATCTGACTCTCAAGAACACTGCCCGATGTCTACAGTAGTCTAGACTATCTTGCCCGCCCATCCGTGCCATCAATGATGCGGATTCAGCCATAAACCGCATCTGTCGTTCTCATCGTTCTGCTTCAACATCGGGAGGCACATCCAGCCTCACTTTCATACCATCCAGGCGATCAAGCCTCGTCGCAAAAGCTGTACCGATTTAGTATTAATCGATGTCCATTCTGTCTTCAGAAGCCTTAGCCTTCGCCAATGCTATTCGCTCAGCTTTCCAGGCCTCAATCTGTTTACGCAAGTCATCTGCCGGCACAACATCGTCGATCGTCATATGGACGTTGGAGAAAGGATCCTTGGGCGTCGACAAAAGTTGCTGCACAATTGTGGACCGGTCCATAATGTGCCGGGATGGCAGAATGACGGGATCAGTCATAAGATCTCCCATAATGGGGTCTTCGAATTCGGGAGGAATTTCACCCAGATCCAGCTCAGCCTGATCTAGCTCATCCTTGGCGTCCGCAATCTTTTTCCTAAGATCGTTCCATGCAGCGACCACCTCCGGGGGCTTTCCAAGGCCACGCTGAAGGAGCTGGGATGCTTCCTCGAAATTTGATGGCTTGTATGAGCGGCCATCAGCGGCAACAGCTTTGACAAACTCGGCTTTAGAACCGAGGTTGAGGTAAACATCAATGAAATCAGACAGTAGTGTCTTGGGATCGAAGTGGTACTTCTGGGCATCCTCGACCTTGAGTTGACCACGCTTTGGGCCCACTAAGGATTCGAGATTGTAGTTCAGCATGCCGGCTAACCGAACAACAATCTCGGGCATAGTGAAAGAATCCCGCAGCGCCTCAGTGAAGAGCTTCATCATACCCATGGTATCATTGACCAGTTGCATCCACGATTGGCACTGCTGCTCCGCTTGCTCTAGATCTGTTCTTATCTTCTCACTTTCCTCTGGCGTTAATCCTTGGTCCTGAAGCTGCTTTTGATAGTCGTGGATCTTGACGAGTTTCGTAAGCGCCTCATCCAAGAGGTATGTGGCATCGTTGAGAAGTAAATTGACAAATTGTACGAAGAATTGCCGATTGACCCTGTAATTGTCAGGCGCGACATCATCCGACTAAGAGTGTAAGCAACTTACCTGCTTTCCCGGCTGAGCTTTTCCTTATATATGTTGTTCGACCAGATGGTCTTGATAATCTGGAAGATCTCGTATCGAATGTTGAATTTGTCGTAGAAGGCCGAGCTGACGCCACTGTGTTCGCATTCTATTCTTGTTAACTGGGCTACATATAGGAAAAGGAATGAGGTCGAGACGTACCAATATAGAACTTCATCAAGGAGTGAAGCAAATGTTCGTTAGCAAAGCTTGAACCGATCAGGGAGTCGCCGAGCAGACCGTGCGTCAAGTGGTACATTGGCCACGTTCCAGAGAACAACAATGTCACTAGAGAAGACTTGAGATAGGGGTTTTTGATGTACTCCGAGGATCGCAAAAAGGCGATGCAAAGAGTGATGATTTCGTCTCCAGTAGATGACATTAGCATATTCGGCATCGATCTAATTCGAGGGTTAGCACTTTGCTATCAGTATCATCGAGGCATGAAGAGGAAGACATACCGAAAAACGAACTTAAAGTTCTCGACGACGTCCTGGAGAGCGTACTCAGGCAGGCAGCTAAATGCTGCCGGCCGGTCTGCTGCAAGTGGGAGACTGATCTGTTTTCCCGGTGTATAGTCCGTCTGGCTAGCAGTCCGCAAAAGCCATACAGCCACATATCGCATAAACTGCAATGTCAACGTCTGCGTGGTCTGATCGAGTACAACGGCCTGAATCGCGTACTTTAGGGCGATGTATCTCTCAAGGGAATTAACCGCCCTTTGCAACTGTTGTTTCGCCAAGGCAGCCCGTAATGGATCCTAAGAAACTCAGTAAAAATGCTGGCATGGTTTGACAAAAAGAACGCTTACCGTCTGATTCTTCGCCAGCTCCTCTTCCATCTGTTTGACCAGCTTCTCGACATACTTAATGTCTTTGTCCAGATCTTTAAGCTTCGAATTTGTTGCTCCGAGCCCGTAATGGTGCGCCGCCAGTGTTAAGAAGAAAATCTCCGAGATAAAATTGGACGAACCCTCCACCTTGCTGTTATAGAAAGCGTCTGATGTGGCTTGATCGGCGTTCAACTTCGTCTCATCGCTCAGGTCCACACGTGGAGTTCGTCGAAGGTAGTCGAGATCAATCTTGTTGATCTTGGAGAATGTGGCGTCCATGAATGGTTCACAAAGCTTGTCCAGTACTGCCGTCAAGTTGACCATGAAACCATCTGACGCGACTTCCGTTTCTTTAACCTGCATAGCTCGGCGTTTATGGTTCGAGTTCAGACTGAAGGCAAACCAGTCCAAGGTACTGTTCTTCGCCGCGGGGCTAACGCGGACGAGAGCATTGACGATGCTAATTAGATCTCCTTGATGAGCCTTCAGTGTCATCTGTATTGCGCTCTGAGAAGACTTGACGTGACCCGGATCGATAGTTCGGGGACTGGCAAAATAGGACTTGGTTACTTCAGAATGAAGAGGAGAGATGTTGAAGAAGGGACCAAGGATGGTGTGCATTTCTGTGGCCTTGGCTAGCTCCTCCTTTGTCGCGTTCGGATTCACCTGTACTTGAAAACGAGGATGTCGTGCGAGAGCATCGAGAAGAACCGGAAATCGTGAATAAGTTACGAGGCACTGGAAGTGTCAGCAATCGCAAAGTAGATGGCTTCAAACTTGCGCTTACGTTGATATATGGCTTGTAATTATCATTCATCGTCATAAGAGCCACCCTACGGCTCATAATGACCATGGCCTCGGTAAAGATTGGCAGAATGCTATCATCCTCACTCGCGCGCGAGACAGCCTCCGTAAAGAAATCTAAGCATATACCGTCCTCGTTGTCATGGTTGCGCAGAAGGTATGGGACTAGGGAGTCGTGGTGTGGGTTCGCATCTCGACTAAGAGTTATTAGCATCAGCGCGAAGTTGCGAAAGGTGGGTGTAATATAAAGGGAGGTTGTGTATTACCCGAAGTATTCAGGCATAGTAAGAGCAAAGATGCAGTTACTCATGCACAGTCGCTTTGTCTCTTGCAACATAGATTCTTGAGCGGGGGTTAGCCGCCGCAACAGACGAATGGTGCTCATTATTCGCTTCCAGCATGGAAGAAGGTAATCGAGCAGCGGCGTGTTCAGCGGTACATTCGTAGCGGCCTCAATAAGGGCGGAATCGATAGTGGACGTGCTGAATTTCACCGGTTCGCCAGACTGCTCAAGATCAGCCCGCAGTCCTGGCAGGTAAGTGAGTCGAGCACCGCGACCGTCCTTCGAGCTATCCTCGCTGAGCGTCACCCGAAAGATGTCGCTAAGCACACGGTCTGCCCAATCCTCGAAACTATCTTGAGGTGCGGCATGAGTTTTCTTAGCCTGATGGGACTCTGCCCGCTCTGCGTCCACCGAACCTGTAGGTCGCTTGGCTCTGCTCGTATCATGCGGCGATTCCCTTTTCTTACTTGTGAGCTGTGAAAAAGGGTTCGCAGAAGACGCGGTCTCAGCTGGTTTCGGTTCCGTGGTGATGCGACGTGCGCCCTGGGGTAGGGCTGAGGAGGACGGGAGGGTGGTGGTGCTGGACTCAGGCGATGGCTCAGGCGTAGTCTTTGCGTTGGAGGGAGAGGCGTTCATGCTGGCCAGCTTTGCCAGCCGCCGCTGGCGCATCTTTTAGAGTCTTGTCAGCATTAAAGCTCGGAAGCTCGCGATACGAAGACACGAGAGTTGGCGGGGTTGGGGAGAGTGGCATACCTGCTCAGCTGGAGGCAGTGTAGGCTCCGATGGCTCGTTGGGATCCATGTTGAGAGGATGGAATGACGTGACTCTGACTGTTTACTTCAACAGAGCTGCATGCGATCGCACATCACACGCGCGTGCGGACCAAGCTGAGCGCAACAACGGAGATAATGGTGCTTCTAAGTTTACTGGGGAGATGCTGCTGCTTGCTCTACGGAATTGATGGACGTAGATAGGTATGTATGCCTGTGTCTGTCTATCTATCGTTGTAGATGAGACAGAGGAGGTGAATACCTGTGGGAGGCTGCAGAAACAAGCGTGAATCACCGGTGCATTACGATAGAGGAGGATGGAACGAGGAAGAGATTGGAAGGTGATTGATTATCTCATACTCGGTCGGGAAAGATAAACCGATCTTGAAGTCCGTGCCTATAATCCGTCACATAATTCACGGTTGCTCCCTCCAACTTAACGGCCGCCGCAGTACCTAACGGATTGCCGACCAGTGCTGAATGACGCTCAGCCCTTCTATCGATAAGAAACAAACCCACCTTTTTTAGTCATAGAGCTGTGTTCCGTAGGACGGATTTGTTTGCACTGTACATAAACAGCTAAATCTCGAGCCTAACCCGCAAGTGCTTAGGCGCAACTAGTACTGTACGAAGTACCGAGGTACCTTACAGATTTGAAACTTGCGATGCGGACCCGCAGCGGGTATCCGCACCGGCCGATTAGGGTCAAATCCAAAGGTGCAAAGCGTTTATCGTACTTAAAGGGATGACGTCAATTCAGCAGGATTCGCGGTTGGAGCTGGACGAAGAAGGTGCGCACACAATATGTAAATATAAGCAGGTGCGAGCGGGAAAAGAAACAATACCCTCCATCGCTTGCTAACGTTGCATGGAGCCTCATTTATCTTTTCATATCGTCCCAAAATCTGACCATCATGATCGTGAGATTGGATTTAAACTCGCGATCACGAACCAAACCGATCAACAATGAGGTTCTCATAGGGCGGTACACACACGTTCTGGGGTGGGATTGGTGGGTTCAGTGTGTTTGTGGGGGAGAAACTAGTCCGACTAGCAGATGTGACTGGTTGACGCGGCAACTGGATAGTGTACCCGTCCACATTGAATCCTCGTGAATTGGTTTGCACTCGCTTAAATCACAAACAACCCAGCGGCAAGACATCGCCAACCTCAGATCCAGACACCACCTCCATCTCGACTCCTCTGTACTAACAGTGGAAACACCCGCATTCCACCCCTTTTTTCCTCGTGCTACCGTCCATGATCCAACCAACACTCCCTATTCCCCCTTGCCTTTGATTTTCAATGTCTTATTCTGAACTGGATCGCGATCGCGACTATCACGTGCGCGCACCCTCCTCTACGGGCTCCATGGACGAAGACAGATCGTACCAAACTAGCCATGTCGGTGACGATGCCGATGCCTATTCCGATCATGAACCATTGGTTCGGCCAAGTATAGAGACAGATCGTTACGAAGTGACACATAGTGAGATGGACGTGACGCCGAGTGAAGAGACTGACAAGCACGCCATGCTTAGCGACACGACGCGTCAGCCTTCCCATTCAGAAGATGAGGAACCACCGTATGTTGACCGATCCGCGACTGTTGACGATGGGGCGTCTTATATGTCTGATTCTACTTGGGCACCCTCGAGGGACGCCGAGATCAGCTCCCCACGACATGAGGGATCGGAGGAAGACGTCTTCACTGACGAGAGGCCGCGCAGTTCCTCGGGCTCCTTCGATGCTCGCTCTGAGCATGGCACTACAGTAGATGGCGACAACCTGACCACGATCACACACTCTTCCCCACGTTCGCCTCTCGCTCTACCCGTCTCTCATTTCGACAGAGAAGAATACAACCCTGCGAGTCGCGAAGCCTCCCGCTCTCTTTTCAGGGCCTCTTTCGACTCCCAGGCCCTGTCGCTCGCCTCCCCACCGGCATCTGTCGTTAGTTCCACGCGATCGTCTAGAAAGCAATTCCCGACCGTTTCCCGGTTGGGCACCCCCATTGCCTCGGCCCAATACAATCCGAAGAGGATGATTACGCCGGCGCGATTCAAGCCCCGCAGCGATGCGCCTCTCGTTCTCTTGCACGTGACACTGCTTCCGCTGCGATGGACGTGGGGTGACATTCTTAACAATGTTGACCCCGCTGACATGAGTGGGGAGGCAGTGTCACTGCGGAATGCCTGGCGCATGCTGCAGGACCGCGTCGGCGACACCGTCATCGAACGCGGTGTTCTAATCAGCCATCCCCAGAATGACTTTGAGGTTCTTGAGGAGCGTCTCCTCGAGGCTCTGCAATTGCCTGTCCGTCGCCGCGCTAGAATCTTGGAATGCGGTCACTATTACGGACCATCCAACGAAGTGTCGATTGCAGAAGATAACAGTGACGAAGATGAGAGCCACGACCAGCGACGATCCGAGTCCAAGCGCCGCTGGTGCGGAACCTGCAAGAGCGAATTCCGATACGATCCCCCCACCAAGTCCAAGGTTTTCCGCGTGAATGTCTATGCTAGTACCGGCCTGATGCGCGCCGGTGCCTGGGAAGCTTGCTGGAAAGAGATGGAGCGGGTGGACGTGGAGGTAGAACCCATCGTCGAACCCAACCTTCAGGATGAGCTCGTCCATCTGAGCGCTGCGCGATACGAGCGCGAAATGTCGCAGGCAGACATCGCCAAATCAAGAGCGCAATCCTGTTCCCTGTCGCCCGAATCAGCCCACGAAGCGAGATTGCGCGAGATCTATGGAGGTACCCCGCCGCGTCAGGCGTTCCACAGTCGCGAAGCCTCTTTGAATGCCAGCGATCGCGGAGACAGTACTTCTCCATCGGCGCGTTCGCGCAACTTATTAATCCGATTCAGCCATTTTGTGCTTCAAGATAGCCGGAACATAATCATCCTCGTGCTGAGTCTTCTTGTCGTGGGTCTGCTTGTCCGAAGCTCCCAGGTCGAGCCTCCCTATGAACCCGTCATCCATGTTATGAAGACCATCCCGAAGGTCTCAAACATGTATGCACATACGCCCGACGACACGTCGCTGTCGTCCCCGGAGAATTTTCTAGCTTCCAACGGCAACCGAAAGGTTTACTGCAGCAGCCCCGGCAGCCCCTTTTCTCCTGGAGTTACCAGAGATTGGGAGATTATCGTGCCGGAGGACGCACAGGAGGCCGAGACAATCATCGACAAGAAGATCGTGACAGTGACCGAGACGGAGACTCTCACACATACGCATACCGAGTTCACCATAGCCACTCCTATCGAGTCGATCCTACTTGACCCTCTCAGAACTCAACTTCTTGAGATGTGGTTCGAAGACGAGATCATCCACTCGGAGGAGTGTGCGGCCACTCCAATCTTGGAGCCCGAACCCGAGTGCGCCGCTAAGTCGGTTGCCCAGTTCGTTGATGTGTTCGCCGAAGTTTTGCACGAACCCATCTCTGACGACATCACTGACTCCCCTGCTGAGCAGGAGGAGGTTCATGTCGAATAATGTTGACCTTTAATTACGAGCACGCCTCATGAAAGGCGCTACGTTATAATGAATGAAAATACCATGGTGGGGCTTGTTTTTGTCTGCCCAGTGAGTTTTTACTGGTCTTTTTTTTTCTTTCTTCTTCATTCCCCTATCATATTTGCACGTCCGTTTGGAGTGATGAACCCATAAAAGGCAAACAGGAGCCAAGACGGCGAGGGAGCAGTGGCGTTGGCTCCGTGTCTATTGTGGGAATTTTGGTATTCGTCGTCTTGCGCCCAGACTGACGAGGGTTTCAACAATGGCGAAGCACTGGTTGTGTTTATCTTCGTACAATACTGTCCTCCATGAGGAGAAATGTTAATAATGGCGATGATTTATAATAAATTACTAAGTCTTCACTGGCAATTTAATGATTTTTCTAACTAATATGTTGCTAACGTGTCTTCTTGTCTATGAATGATGTTCACGTGTATCCCCTGACATCTATTCTAGGAACTAGAGAAAACCTCCTCGCTTCCGAAGTCTACCCCTTACCCCTATCTACGTACTCAATGCCAACCACAAGATGAGATCTAAAGTCCCGTCTAGTAACTAGGTCCGAAGATATACAAGGTGAGATTGCAAATATTCATTTCATCCAATTTTACTCACCATTGCCCAACGTAAGTACCATCTTCTTCTCCTCCCACAGGGATAGCACGAATTGGAGTCGATCATCCCTACTCCTCACACTCGAAGGCAAGACATAAAATTCCAATCCAGCATCATCAAGAACAGCGCAAAACTCCGCATGCACCCTCAACCACTCCGACTTATCAAGCGGCATCAACCGCACGCCGTCATCCGTAAGCCAATCAACACCGGCTTCGCACACAATGACGAGAGACCGCGTCATCCGGTCCCGCATATCCACCCAATGCGGCGCAGCGCGCAGCGCATCGGCCGCTTCTACGCTGACGTACTTCCGCGCGTAGATGATGGGATCGACAGCCGACCGGTCCGAGATGAACCAGGACCCGGGGCCCTGGATTTGGGCCTGTTCGGCTGCGGCTTGGCCTTCTAGGATCAGGCGCTGGAGCTCCAGGGTGCGGTCTTGCGAGTTGCGGATGTCGATCCGCGTGAAGCCGTGGGTCTTGAGGACTGTCCGGGCGACTTCCTTGATGATGCCTGGTTTTGTGTTTGCTGGACCGGGTTTGTGGTCGAAGTGGTCTGCTAGGGCGTCGACGAGGGTTGTCTTTCCCGTGCATTGGCTTCCTACTATGTAGATGTTGGGCGGTGTCATGGTTTTTTGCTGTTTGTGATGATGAGCTGGAGGTTCTTGATGCTGGGACTACTGCTTGATAGAGGGATGGCCTGGACTGAGTAATCCATCCTTCGTAGAGGCGGTTGCCTGGATATAATACAGAATATTATACCTCAACCCGCTCGTCAGGTGACACTGCATGTGACGGTGAGCCAACAACGCCAACAACGCCAGCATGGATCCATCATGCGCTCAACACGATGTTAACTCATTCTGTATGAACCGGGTTATCTGTCGTTTGCTGGTGTGTAGCGAACGCAGACTGCGAAATCCGCATACAAACGTGATCGAAGAGTGAGTGTTCCTTTTCATGTCACCATCACTTTGCACCAGAAATCAAGTGTAGTCCAATAAGAACCTTTGTTTCCGTGTAAACATAAACATATGTTATGGCTTCCACTTAGAGAATGTTGACATGTTGATCTTGATGAAAGTCTCGCGGCAGAAGAAACGAAGACGACAAGGATCACTTCTTCGGGTGGACTCCTATTAGTTGAGCCACCCGATTGGCTAAAAGGTCAAGCGTGGGGGTTCAACCGGGCAGATGCATATTCAAATAAAACATGATATGATGATAAGACATACAAGACGCCCGATAAAGAAATCAAACTTAATGTCGCTGCCTCTTCCCGTCTTGAAAGTCATAATGCGCGTGGCTGAATCTCATGCATTCTTCCTTTTTCATCACCGGGTGAGTACCTGGCTAAGGCGGCCATATGCACACGCTGCTACACAATATTGCTGCAGATTCGTTGTCGAGAAGAAGTGAGGGGCAACGAAGGAAGACCAATCATGGCGATCATGCATGGATCCCAGTCTGTTTGCAGCTCCAGCGAGCGGGCACCCTCATCAATGAGGGTGATCTTCTCTCAGAGTCCAGGTTAGAATGGAGTTTTCATCTCCAAGACTCACTCGCGATCCAAATCACCAGTACGATGGCGAAACTCGGCTCTTACGAGCAGAAGCTACAGGATATCGCGCTCACTGACACCGAATGGAAGTATGACGTTCCTTCGCTGCCCAAGCCTCAGGTTCTGGACAAGAATGGCTACGTCAAAGCCATCAGCTTGATCTCAGACACGACGGGACACTCTCACATCTCCATGAGGCTTCAGAGGCTGGAGCCCAATCGAGCAACACAAGGTCTCAAATTCAGTGAGATAGTGCTCGTCTCCGTCTCGTCATTCCGTCCGCGCTATGAGATACCCGACGAAAATGGCGTGCATAAGTTTTGGTCCAAGAAGGAGTCTTCGGGCTACATAGTGAACATGTTACGCGCTGGCATTGTGCTGCAGAAAGTCCATTACAACTTCTTCGGCCACAGTAACAGCCAGCTCAAATCCCGGACCTGTCTGCTCTTGGCAGCTTCGAAACAGGCCATATCGGAACGAGTCGAGTCGCTTGGAGACTTTACGAAGATGAAGACCGTGGCCAAGAAGGCGAAGCGCATTGGTCTACTCTTCTCGTCAGCAACGGCAGTCACTACAGTCGAGCCTAGCCGATGCGAAGATATTCCAGACATAGAGAGCGACGGCTACACTTTCACGGATGGGTGTGGTTTGGTATCTCCCAAGTTTGCACAAGAGCTCGCACGACGTCTCCGTTTGGTTTTTCGTGACAAGAGATATAACCCGTCAGTTTTCCAGATCAGATATAGGGGCTACAAAGGAGTGGTAACACTGGACCCTAGGATGAAGGACCCGCGCACACACCTCAGGCTCCGCAAATCTATGAAAAAGTTCTCGGGCGGCGACGATTTTTCCTTTTCGGTAGTCGATAACTCAAAGGTAAACTCGTTAAATGGATAGAATCAGATGAAATGGTTGAGCTGATGAAGCATCTCTAGCCTTATTTCTATGATAACCTCAACGACGAGATCATAACTCTCTTGCATTCTTTGGGAATCTCAGAACAGACTCTATTGAAAAAGCAGAACGAACATTTCGAGTTTCTTGAGAAGGCATCTGAAGTCCCGCAGACGGCATTTAGGTTTCTGTGTTATCTCAACAAGCCTGACCTGGCAGAAAGGGTTCTAATGGAATCCCTGGATATGGTGAGGCCGGAGATTCTGAAGCTTGTCAAAGCGGAGAAGGGAAAGATGTTGAAGAAGGACGACACACAGAAGTGTCGCATATTCATACCGAAGTCCAGACATCTCTTCGGTGTATGCGATGCTTGGGATGTGCTGAAAGAGGGCGAATGTCACGTCAAGATCACAATGGATGAGGACGGCTTGCCTCAAACGCTCAACAATGCCCATGTTCTGGTCACGCGAAATCCCTGCCTCCACCCAGGAGATTTGCAGAAACTCAAGGCCGTTAGCCGTCCGGAGTTGGCGCATCTTGTAGATTGCATCGTGTTTCCAGTCACGGGAAAGAGACCATCAGCTGATATGATGTCTGGAGGCGATCTTGATGGAGATACCTGTGAGTTGGATTTGTTTGCAAGTTTCCAGACTTTTACTGATCAGTTCATACTTTTCAGTTTTCGTCTGCTGGGATAAAGATCTCATGCCATCGAAAGTCGCCCAGCCCGCAGAATACCCAGGAGCACCGGAGCCAGTCAGCTTTAAAGGTATAAGCGATGACGATCGCCTGCAGGTGAGTTCTTCCAAGCTAACATTCTCATAAACATCAATCATTGTACTTTTTCCGGGACCAAATAACTAACTCTTTATCTAGTTCTTCTCGCAGTATAACAGCGCTTCTTTAGGGCGAGTGAAGAACCTCTTCCTTGACTGGGCGAAGGTAAAAGGACCAATGGCGCCTGAATGTCAAGAGCTCAACCGTCTGTTCTCCCAATGTGTAGATGGTAATCGCATACAAGTACCTCAGAGACTAGAGAACGCACCAAAACCGACTTCCGATAACCCTTTCATCCTTGACGTGCTACACGAAGCAGCGATAAAGTCGATCGAGGCAGTCAAACCTAGCACGACAACTTTAGACGGTTACGATTTTAATGCTGTGGAGCTGCTTCTAAGCCGCGATGGAGTTGCAATCTCCGAATTCGAGCTTGTCCAACTGACGTTCAAGTGGTGCAGGCGCAATGACACGCCTCTGCAAGACTTCCTACACTATTTCGACCTGAATCGCCTAACAGCGGAGGAGAAGGCCTGGACGCTCAGTCAACTACCGGTTCTTCCAGATGTACCGACTCTCATCATGAACGCCCTTTTCTCCTCAGACTTAGTAAGTGGTCCAGAGCTCAGCCGATTCGGCCTAGACCAGCCCAGGATCCGATGGAAACGTGTGTACGACTCATCGCGCGATAGAATGGCCACATTTCTCGAAGAAACTGCTAGATCCTTGGAGTTATTCCACAGGAAATTGATGATTCTTCGTGTCGACGAGAGACTTACGATAGCCATGTACGTTCCCAAGAAGATTGAAAGATCACAAGACTACCTAGTGGACGACAGCGTGCGTCTCTTCGCCTTTCCGCACTCGCAAGGACCACAAATGCAGAGTCGACTGTGTCTCCCAACTAAGACTAACTATCGCCTGTGTTGTGACGATAACTCATTCCAGCTGTTTGAGGGAATGAGGAGAAATACCTGGATTCATATTCGGCGCGGCGGCTCGGATGACAGCTCTTACCGCAATACCAAGAATAGGGGAGATGCTCGCCGTCAGAAACAGGCGACGCTTGATAGTGGGCTCAATTTCGACTTCATAGTCAGTATTGCGCTTGATAAGTTTAGTCGTGGCCTGCAGACACATATCGGGAGAGTCAATAGAAATGGCGTACTCGCTGCTGTAAGCCAACTGGTCATTTCCTCGCTGCCCCGAACGTTAGCACTGACGCGATTCTAGGAGATATACGTGATTACCAATAGAGATGTCCAGTCCATGCGAAATCTCGACCTCTGGCTCGAGTACATCGATACGGAGGAGCGGATGCCCCTATTCGATGAGGAGCCAATTGAGTACTCGATATCAAGCCTCTCCCTTCAAAGTCAGGGTCCCCTTGCGGATTGTATTGCTGGTATCGCTCGTGATGATTTATCTGTTCTCAACAAGGTTGATAACCTCGAAGATCTGTCAAACGTGTTCAAACGCCTGTGGGAAGCCAACGAGATCAGTCTGATGCACAAATGTGCCGATCACCTGCTAAGCCAGATAGGCAAACCGGAGGCTACTGTTTTAGCACCAGCCGCGATTATGAACGGTATATTCGGAGCTATGGACATGATCCCTTCTCTTTCGGTCCGTTTCGCACAAATCGAGGGTTTCGACGAGCTTCCAGAGGCACTGGCAATTTCAATTCTGAACAGAGCTCCTGAAATTCTCCGAGGATTGATTCTCTCTGCAAACAACAAACAGGAGTTAGTAATTGAGCCATTGAAAAAGGTCTTGGGGAAAATGGAGTCGATGTCAACAAATACCTTCGCTGAGTTGATTGAGCTCATAGCTCTCAGCGTCCGATCTCCCACGCTAGCGCTGGACATCTTGATGGAATGTTTCGAGCCCGAGTGCGCTCGCCTTCTCGATGGTGATGAGCTTGTAATCAGCCACTTCAAGAAGAACATGATTGGAATTGCGTTAGAGCACATCGGCGGTGTTGATGAGGAGGCTGAGACTCGAGATGATCTTATAACTCTTAAGTTGTACTCGAAGGAGCTGCTGCATGGGAATGCAGAAGTTGAAGCTGCCTTCCGCATCGACGCGCCTGGCGGAACGCCCGAAAAGAACGCACACGTACGGTTGACAGTAGCAAATCCACCGACGAATTCACCCCTTCAGAGACTGTATTGTATGGACGCGTTGGTAACCGCTTCTGAAAAAGGGAAGGCGAGATTTCAATGCCTACACCCGTTGCCGCCATATTTCGAGCAATGTTCTTGGCGGATGACATACTGCGCCAAGTTTGTCACGACCAAAACCATGCTTAATGCAGTTGAGAAGTTCGCAACCGAGACAGAGGATTGCTGCTCAATCGCGAGACCACTGTTAGGGGCATCGTCTTCGTCGGCCGTTGCGTTCCCTGCCATTTACCATGACCAAGCAAAGTTGAATAGCAGCCAGAATGCCGCTGTTGCTGCAGCCCTGAAGTATCCGCTTGTCTGCCTCTGGGGTCCTCCCGGAACGGGAAAGACGCAGACGATTGTCGCAGCTATAATGGCGCTTGAGACTGTTATCGACGAGGAACGCATACTGGTGACAGCGCCGACACACAATGCTGTCGATAACGTAATGAGGAGGTATCTATCTATGGCGAAAACTGATAAGCAGTCAGTATTGCGTATAAGTACGGAGGTAGGTGGTTGCTTTCACTTAGCTAGCCGACTTCACGTTAACAATGGATAGGTCCGAAAAGTAGCCTCTGATCTACGACCGTACACACTCGACGCAATGGCAGGCATGGAGCTCCACGCCAACCCGAAGGCAATGAGAGATGCGCAGAAAAGAGTCAAAGCCTGCCGCCTCGCCTTCACCACTTGCATGGGCGCCGGAGTCGGTCTCCTCCGTAACCAGAACTTTGAAGTCGTCATCATCGACGAAGCATCCCAGCAAACGGAGCCAGAATCGCTCGTGCCCCTGACAAAAGGCTGTCAACGAGCCCTCCTCGTCGGAGACCATGTCCAGCTCAGACCAACGGTCCAACAGATCTCGACAGCACTCGATTTCGATGTCTCCCTGTTTGAGCGCCTGTATAAGGCCCCGCTGGGTCCAGACGCAGGCGTCGTGAAACTCATGCTCGACACTCAGTATCGCATGCATCCCTCAATTAGCAGTTTCAGCTCCAAGCAATTCTACGACGGCGGGTTACACACCGGAATCAAGGCCGAGGATCGAATTCTCAATCCAACCATGTTCCCCTGGCCCGTGGACCCTACGAACAAGTTAGATAAAGCCCGGTCGATATTCATCGAGTGCAACGCCAGAGAAGACAAATTCGGGCAAAAGTCCAAATCAAACGAAGGACAAGCAAGAGTGTGTCATCGCGTCTGCACTATGCTCTCCCAACTCAGCCCCGACGCCGCAGGGAAACAGGATATTCCAGAGCAGAACATAGCGGTACTGACGCCGTACACGAAGCAACGCGAGGTCCTGACGAAGAAACTCGCCGGCATGAAGAATATCGAGGTATCGAGTATCGACGGGTATCAGGGACGAGAAGCGGACATTGTCGTCTTTGTGACAACGCGGTGCAATGAGTCGTGTGAAATTGGATTTTTGAAGGACCTGCGCCGCATGAACGTCGCGTTGACGCGCGCGAAGGCCGGGTTGATTATCATTGGGCATCGGGCGACGCTGACGCAGGGGACGGCGGATGCGGAGAGCACGGCGATGTGGAGGCGTCTCCTGGATTCTGTTACTACTGTTGTTCTTCCAGAAGATAAGTAAACACGTAGGCGAAAAGGGGGACGAAATCACGACTTCTGGTTTTACTTGCGTTAGCAATTTTTCCGTAACTGATTTCAACTAGCCCCTAATAGTAGCTACAGCGAAACCTTTTCCATAAGCTCCATTGCCATTTCCGGGGATTCTCTCTCAACTTTCCGACGCGTATCGTATGATTTTCTAACATGAAAGAAATGCCATCGTGATCATAATCATTACGTCCCCACCCACCGAATTAAAAGGGTTAAACGAAAATAGAGAATATCTACAAGGATCTCGGCGAGATCTCTGAAGAAAGTGGGAAAAATGCAACCCTCCCCGCGAGGAGAGAGTCGACACGAAGGTAGGGGGTAGATGGGTAGGCATAAAAGGGGACATTTCCATTCCTTAGCCGGTATCAACGCGCTGTTATCATTAGCATTGAACATAGTCGGGGACGGGGGATGCGACTTACAATCCTCATCTCATAAAAAGCGTCACAAGACGCAAAGAAAACAAAAACAATTGCAAGCGTGACACATTCATTCCTGGTCTTCAGACCACAACCGAAAAAACAAGGCCAGAGAAAACAACACCCCCGGAAAGAGAAAACCTAACTCCAAAACGACAACTCGCCCGACAGAATCGCGTACAGCAGCAAGCCCGTACAGACGATGACGATCACGTAGAAGAAGCCGAGCACGACGTCCGTCATGTCGAGGTCGGCGCCGAAGCGGACGACGTGCGGGTCCGTGAAAGCTGCTGCGTTGTCCTCGTCCTCGTCCTCGTGGGCGACCGTGATGTAGGTCGTTGAGGACGAGGGGGATGGCTGGATTGCTGGCGCGTGCTGCTGCTGCTGTTGCTGCTGGCGGTAGTACTGGCCGTTTTGCATGGTGTTCAGGACGTCGGCCATGTAGGCCATTGCTTCGGTTGGGGGACCGAAGGTGCCGTAGCCGTCGCGGGGGGCCGTAGAGGGAGTCGTAGGTTGGGGGCTGGTGGTGTTAGTTTTTTGGTTCTGGGAGAGTAGATGGATGAGACAAGTTAGATAGGAGATGAACGTACATGAATAGGCTGAGTAGAAGGCGAGGCCTGGGGAAAAAAGTGTTAGTTTTCGAGTTGGTATAATTTTCTCTCCGTTGATATGGAGAGAATGATAGATGAGACGAGTACGGGTATGATAACGTACGTTGGCAGACCGAGTAGCGGGAGTCTGGGAATAGTGTTAGCTTCTAGCCCCTGGCGTTGGTGTTGTCTTCTCTCCGTCGCCATAGGAAAGGAGAGAGATGAGGCAGGCCATAAAAAGAGATAGAACGTACATTGTCAGGTCCAGTAGGAGGAGACTGGGAATAAAGTGTTAGTTTCCAGTTTCTGGAATTGGTATTGTCTTCTCTCCGTTGATAGAGGAAAGTAGGTCGACGAGATAAGTCAGAATAGATGATGAACGTACATTGGTAGGTCCAGTAACAGGAGACTGGGAATGATGTTAGCTTTTAGTTCCTGCATTTGGTGTCTTCTCTCCGTTGATATATGATCATTGCGAGAGAGACAGTTAAGAATAGGAGATGAACGTACATTGCTTGCGTGCTCGCCTTGGTTGTCAGAGAACTCCTCGGTCGGAGTAGGCGGTACGTAAGGAGGCGAATCCTCAGGGACCTCGTCGAAGAATCCCGCGACGATCACCTCGTAGTCTCCGCCGTCCGCACCCGCAGTCTGGGACGCACGACCTGGCGGGCTCATTAATGGGGAGCGCGAGCGGGAGCGGGAACGACCGTCACTACCACTACGAGACGAGCCTGAAGACATGTTGTCGTCTTGAGGTTCAGTACGCATTGGAGATGCCTGCGGGGTGTGAGATGGTGAGGGAGACGCCATGGCTGGAAGTGGTTGTGGGGATGAGGTTGCGGTTGTAAGTGGTTGTGAAGAGGATGTAGTGGTTGAGGAGGGGGGCCATTTGCTATGGGTCTTGTTGATGAGAGGGAAGGTAGTGAAGTAACATGTAAGTAAGAAGGACCCCTCTTATCGAATCAGTTGCCCTGGATCAACTAATTTGTTGTTGCTATCAGACGGGGTGGTGCCTCTGGGGAGGAGTTTATGTAAAGTAAAGATGGGACGTGGTTGCCGTGTAAGGGCCCCGTCTTCACAGCACTGTCACCGTAACGTAGGCTCTATCGTAGGCAACTCAGAGACTGAAGTAGTGGTCGAGTACATGACCTAGGGACCGATGTTGTAATAGCAGAGGACTTAGACCACTGAAGCAAACCTCTGTGCTCTTTCCGTAAATCGCGGGGGTCACGATCGAGTAAAGGAAGGAAGTCAGGGAAACAACTACCAATGCGAGACTCGTGATACAGGCCGGGGGAGTTTGTTAGTTGTTTCTGCCTAAGGTACCTATTAGGTGCAGTTGGCTGTAGTATTCTGTATTCCGTGTGTAGGCAGGCCGATGAGAGGAACGTATGGTAATAATACGTGGTAGAGAGAGATTCTCCTCATTCGAGCTGAAAGAGAATCTAAAGTCTAAGTACATATACATAGTGGGGCGAGTACAAAGAAGATCATTTATTGACAAGTCAGTCTAAGCAGTATTAATATCTACGGAATATGCGGTTGAATATGCACACAACAAGCAAACGGCAGAAAATGAAGCCTAAATATCAACTCTCGCGATGTATCAACTGCAATCCGTACCTATGCTTACTTATTTGGCAAGTGCGACCGTGTTAATATCAATCAGGGGGCTCTACAAAAGGCAACCGCGCAACCGACGGAAGGTGCAATTATTGTTCTAAGAGAGGTTCCATATGACGTAGAGGGTGACAGCCGAAGGCCCCCACTTAAGTAACTCTGGGCCCCACTCTTGGCCGCAATCGGCGTAGGGCAAAAGAGGGATCGAGACCAATTGCGCAAGTGCGAAGACTGTCTGTCTGTCTGATTGGTAATCTCGATCACAAGCATCATAAATCTATCGACTTTTTGTCTCCGAATCTGCAATTCTGTCAAAACTATATTCCGTATTCCCGACTTTTCGGACGTCTTAACAATCCGAATCTGCCCCTTCGTCGCTTCTACGCAAATAACAAATTAGACCAGATCAGAATACTCTCTCTTACGTAGTCCACTCTTCTATTCAGACACAACGCGGGGCATCTTTTGCGCGGCACTCGAGCGCTCTTCTAAATCCCACCAATAAAAAAAATAAAACCATCTCATCCCACCCCTATCGCCAAAATGACCGTGCAGCGTACTCTGCTTCTGGCCCCGCCATCCATCGCCTCCCACGAGGAGACCCTCCACAATGTCTACGCGACCTTCGACCGCGCATCCTCCGACCTAACCATGCTCGACCGTCTCTCCTCCGGTCTCGTCACCCTCCCCGCCGCCACATACGACCTCGTAGTCGTACTTTCAGACGAAGCCGGTGCGCGGCGCGATGAATCCATCCAGCTCCTCACACGGCGCGTCTACGATGCCGTCGCGGCTTCTATGAAGTCTGGCGCTATCCTCCGCCCCCCACGAGGGCCCCTCACTCCCTGAGGCAGAGGCTATTCTCGGTGGTCTGGTGGTTAAGGCGGATGGAACGTTCGAGAAGGCTGAGGAGGAGGCGCCGGTGCTATTGCGCCTGGGCGGAAAGAAGAAGAACGGCGTTGCTAATGGCGACAGCGCCCCTAGCGTACCTGTTGCCAAGCCACAACCTGCGGTAATAAGTCTGGCAGCTGATGACCTGGACGATTTCGGCGGCGACGACGATGACGACGATATTATTGATGAGTCAACGTTGTTGAACGAGGAAGATATGAACCGCAGATTCCAACCTCGTACGTATTTCTACGGGTAAACGACTATTTATTACATATACTAATCACTTTCTACTCTCCAGCAGCAGAATGCATCCCCAAGATCGGCAAGCGGCGGCGCGCCTGCAAAGACTGCACCTGCGGTCTCGCCGCCAAGCTCGAGGCCGAGGACAAGGCGCGCCGCGCCAAGGCCGACGCCGAACTCAACGTGCTGAAGCTCGGCGCCGACGACCTCGACGACCTCGAGCTGGACTTTACCGTCAAGGGCAAGGTGGGGTCGTGCGGTAGCTGCAGTCTTGGCGACGCCTTCCGGTGCGCCGATTGTCCGTACATGGGCCTGCCGGCTTTCAAGCCTGGTGAGGAGGTCCAGTTGTTGAATAATATTGCCCAGCTGTGAGCGTTACGGTATCTGAGTATCCAGCGGGAGGGAGAGAAAACATATGCACACCAGCCCGTCATGCCTTTGCCTCTTGGCTGTTTGCCACTGGGGTGAGAATTCCGATGCGGAAATTCAAGGTATTAGTCCGGGCTACCGACCGACACGGCGCCAAGTGGATTGATGAGACTACGGAGAGGTATTCCGACGGACGGAGAAAAAAGCCTGGGTACTATCGCAGGCTTACATCCTCGTGTTTTACGTAGTCGCGAAAAGATAGAGAGCGGATGTTAGTGCTCGATGACTGTATGTAGAGAGGCATTCCATTGCCTGAGATATGGCTTTCAAAATGGCGAATTCATGGACATTGTTTACAGAGTCACTTCGCAATAGATGCCTGTCGCATGTCAAGGCACTCAAGATGGTTGTGCGTCATGATTCTTAGGGGAACAGATCACTATATGGGCCATAATTCGCCCCAGAACAATTTCAATATCGGCCGAGAGACACTTTCTTATTCTTTATATTTGGGATCCGCGCGGTGGTCGGGACGGGCCTAACAGGTCGCATCATCACGAAGCACACAAGTCGAACGAAAGGTGAAGAGAGTGGCAAAGCAACCTACGCGGTTGTAATTTGTTCCGTGGAACTGCACGTTTTGAGGACCAAGCAACATTGGTACAGGAACAAATACCACACTCTCTTCTTTCGCCTTATGCCGTAGTCAAACTCCGGAAACCTGTGAACCCTATGAACCCAGTCCTGATCCCAGAGCCTACTCTTCCTACGGGGCTGACAGGGCGCGCCCGACATTACGTCGAGTAGGTTGGTCCATGATGTTTTTTGTCGCCACGAAAAGGAAATGCAAGTCTCGTTATCGTCGTAGCGTCCGATATTTTTTTAATTTGTCATATTGGGGGTATGTATGCTAAGGTTTTAACCCGTTTAGAAAACGAGGGCAGCACCCTTAGTCTTCTTGTCACCACTATAAGGAGGAAAGAGTCGTTAGTCTCGTATTCGGAGGACAGGAAGGATGGTAGAGGAATATCGTACCCAAGCTCGAAGTGCTTGCATCGCTTGAGAGGAAGCTGCTTCTTGGCCTTGCAGCCGTTGCACTCAAGACGGAGAACGACCTTCTTGGTGGTCTTGGCCTTCTTGTGGAAGACGGGCTTGGTCTGACCACCGTAACCGGACTGCTTGCGGTCGTAACGTCTCTTACCCCTGAAGCCGATGTCAGTACATGACTTCGAAGGTTTATAGATAGTCGTGGGAATCGGGAATCGGTATGGATCGAAATCTAATCGGGGTGACACTCGCTAATGTGCTCCACCCACTGTCCAGGCGCGCTGTTCACAGGCCGAAGACCAAGTCTTGGCACTCGCCAGCCGAACAGCGCGCCACCAAACATGATGGATTCGATTGTACGTGGCGGATCAGGAGGGCATCGGGGATGATGGACAATTCGTTGCGCGTGATGGAATCGAAATCGAGGTATAACTTACTGGGCGAAAGGGCTAGCCTGGAAGTTGAGAGTGATTAGCGATCTGCAGCTTCAATATTCTTGTCCAGCAGCGGGAGCTTACCTTTCCAGCCTTGTACTGCGTCACCCGGTCTGCAGAAACCGCATGTTAACATTGACTATTCCTTATAGCATCCGAGTGTTTCGAGAGTCGGCGGTAGGTCCTGGCGAAAATGCCTCGGGGGATGTAAGCTCGTGTCGAGTCAGGACTTACGAAGGGTGTGCTTGTTCTCACGAGCGCAGTCTTTACAGAGTCATTCGTCAGCATTTCATTTTATTTGAAAAAAACCTCCATTGGAGGGCACACGGGGACATACAGGTCTTGCGCGTCTTAGGAATGTTGACCATTTTGACGGTTGGGGATGGCGAACGTCTCTAAGTGTCGGGTGGTGAGGTTGGTGATGGAGGACTTTTGGCGTGGGGTTAAGTTTTGCAGTGCAGTTCTATCGGGGCTCTTCTCCCTCGCTTCGCTTTGTGGCTGGCCGGTGATTTTCCTTAGGAAGCGAGTTTAGTTTGTGTGCGATGGAGTCACGTGGAGAGGCTTTGAATGGTTACCAGCCACAATTCAACAATCAAACGACATCCGTTGCTTAGTAACAATATGTGGGTCTCTGTCCAATTATTTCATTGCCCACAATGGATCTTGACAATCTCCCGCATTTCCTTGGGGAACCTCTTTGGATCGTGTTTCTCTCACAACACGCATCTTGGTTCTCTCATACAATTTTTCGTACGGAAGAAGAGCCGTCATTGTCGCTACTTTGCTACCATGCTACCTACCAGTAATAATTGTCTCGTTGTGTTGATATTGAGATTGATTGGCTCAGTCGTGGAACTGAATCAACGCCTCAATATTTCGTACACCACCCTATCGCCGCTGCACAGATATTCCGTACAACAAGGCGAGATAACCAGGTAATACTCATTCTGAGCAGCGCATTGACGAATACGATAAGGAGGGTTACATGAGCTCTAGGGTGCTGCTAAAGCGGTTCGAGTGTGTTGCGATGGCTAACCGAATGTGACCTCAACGGCGACCCCCTTGAATTAATCAGGGTTATACGCGACAACGTTTCCTCGCCTCTGTGATAGCGTCGGACTGATCATGGTGTCGCTTCGAGATCTGCGTGCAAAGATGTAATTCAGTCACAACAGCCAACAAGATGCCGGCTGAAGGCAGTACTCCCGCATTGTTCCCGCTGATCTATACGGGTTCGTCCCCGGGGTACTTTATTGCCATCAACACGATGTCTTCTTCAACGGATTGGGCCAAGGTCAAAAGACTCATTGGTGCCTTCTGCCACCCTTCACAATGACCCTGTTGATGGGTTAGGTGCTACAAAAAAGAAATCTAGGCCGTCAATGGCTCTTTTATATCGCACAAGAGACCTCGACGGGCAGCGCGCCATACCAGTAGAGGTCCTCAGCTGTTTTGATTCCCTTCAGACATAATCAGCCGCCGAAACCAATCATCGCGAGTCATCTAAACGGTCTCTCGATCGGTTTCGACCAAATTCGATGCTGGTTGAACGTGTGGTCCGGGTTTCGGACGAGGAAAAATTGTCGCAGATGAGGCACGTGCTCCTTTGTCTCGGGGCATGCCGGTGCCCTGCATCAACTGATCTGTTTAGGCAGCTGAGAACCGCCATGAGTCAATATAGGCTGGAGACCAATGTTTGCTCGTACAGGTAGGAGGGCGGGAAAAAGAACATCGCAAACCTAGCCGAATCTGCCACTCGCCGGAGCATCGTGCACGCTTCAGCTTCCTAGATCACCGGGTTGCTTAGATGTAGTAGGTAGGTAGAACGATCGTGATGAGGTCAGGCCCATCGAGAACAAGATTCATCTCACCGACGGTAGACTTTATCACTAATCGACGAAAATCGAGCACGCGACAGTATACCCAGAACAGCAAAGCGGATGCGCTGGGGACGGTTTTATGCCTCAAAATCGATTCTCCATGAGGCGCCGTCGAGGGTCTATGTGGTCCAGATGAATGCAGACCCTTGACGAGGTCATGCCATGAGAGCCAATCCGAGACACACGTGTGTAGCGATGGGTCAGTATCCACGGTCATTCTCTGCGTTGATAGGACTGCCTCCGTTATCCTGCGACTGCTACCCCCGATTCATGTTTCCATGAGTATTATCCGGGTCTTTCGCGCATTATGCCAGGTACGGGTGTAAATCTCGAGTTTTATGATCTCCTATAGGGATACTCATCCGTTACTCTGCATTACGGTCCGTACGATCTACCCCCAAAGCGTGCTTTTATGTAACCATGGCTATCGAGGTGAATGCACTCTTGGAGAGTCTCGGGCTATAATAACCAATCTCATAACGCACGTGTATACAGAAGGATCACCAGTCCCCACGTCAATTTCTGCGCTACTGCAACCCAAACCGTGCCGTCTCGGAACGTCTTACCTACCGAATTGGGATGCCGATCCGAGGCTACGGGGTCTGTCTTCACTACCGACCCCGTGTGCATCACCACGAATCAGACGAAGGCATTCTGATAGGCGTGAAGGACTCCGGGTGACCATCGCTTGTCGAGATGCCTACGGACGCGTGGGATACATGCCGGTGAGATTGGAGTTTTGTGTAAAGATGGGTGTGAGTTCTGTGTATATAAGAGCTCGCGGATCGCCGCCCTCACTGACCATTTGTATTCGCCACTCATCTCAACCACAATCATAACATCTCACTCTCAAGTACTTCGTACTCCTTCTCATCCGCAACCATGCAACTCTTCAGCAGCCTCGCTCTTGTCGCCTTCGCGGCCACCGCCGTCAGCGCCTGCAAGCCCACCGTCTACCTCATCCGCCACGGCGAGAAGCCCTCGGACGACGATGAGGTCGGTTTGAGCTCCAAGGGTGAGGAGCGTGCTCAGTGCCTCCGCAACGTTTTCGGCAACGCCTCCGACTACAACATTGGCTACATCCTTGCCCAGACCCCCAAGGACAGTGAGTCTTACCTCCCAGCTCCATGTTTTTGTTACAGCAAATTCACCTTGATGTGATCAAAAAAAAAAATCGTTTCACTAACACGAACATCACTATCTAGACGGCAAGCGTGAGCGCCCTTACCTCACTGTTCTGCCCGTGGCTGAGGACCTCGGCCTTGAGGTCGACCTTTCTTGCGACCGTGACGACTCCGACTGCGTCAAGGACGCTGTCAAGGCTTACAACGGCGAGGGCAACATTCTCATCTGGTAAGTCGACAATCCACTCACTTATTCATGAGCTTCGTATAGCGATGACAAGTGATGTCCATACAAAGCTATCAGAAATACTAACGTGCATCTTAGCTGGGAGCACGATCAGCTCAACAACATCGCCAAGGCCCTTGGTGCCGACGACGACACTGACAACTACCCCGATGACTCTTACGACTTGATCTGGACCATGCCCTACGACTGGAGCAAGATCACCGACGTCAGCTCCGAGGACTGCCCCGGCCTCGACGACTAAACAGCCATCAAAAAGAGATACCCATCACCAGAAGAAATATACAGGAATAACCAGGACTGTGTAAAGAAGCAACAAAAAAGAGAAGGATTGAAAATA
The DNA here is from genome assembly GCA_023079495.1 of Xylaria sp. L1 SY-2022. Lineage (NCBI taxonomy): Eukaryota > Fungi > Ascomycota > Sordariomycetes > Xylariales > Xylariaceae > Xylaria > Xylaria sp. L1 SY-2022. The sequence continues at coordinate 497,665 of JALIDW010000001.1, read as the reverse complement.
TGAATTATACCCACACAAGCATGTATACAACATAAAATAGCCTTTCTTTTCTTTCCTATGTAGTTAACGACGCATATGATCACATCTCAGAATTCTTCGTCCTGCCCTACCGTGCCTAACCTGTCTCATGGAGTGGTCACATTTTCCTATCTGTTTTCGTGGGGGGTGCTGCGCATTACACAACGTCCAGACCGCATATCTGATAGGAGCCGGGTCGATGAATCAAATGCTCACGTCCGATGAGTCGCGTTCACACCCATAATATCCCTACCTATATTAACCCGTACCTACCTACATACCTCCATTTTCTCTCCCAATATTCAAATAATTTTTCTTCCCTCTCGGGTCTGTTCGTATTCGGAACTTCCCACGCAAGCAGAGCATCGAATCGGACCCCCTATACCGTTAATTGGCAGGTATGCAGGTGGCTCAGACCTGGTGAACGCGTCCGGTGACACGACCTTGGCGAAAATCCCGTAAGCAATATTTACTTGATATGGCAGTGATAGATAATGCATTTGGATGCTGTGACGAGGAGAGCGGATGGCGGTTTGTGGCATAATGCAGCGAAGGCGAAATGGATGAAGGCGAATAAGTTGAGGGCTGTGTTATAAAGTTCGACTGAGCTGGATGGACGTTGAACTCGGCGATAGGGCGAACGAGAATTTTTTCCAACATTGCTGGTTAACTCCGTTCAGGAGTATCTATCGCTTAACATACCCGTCTCCCACAGAGAATTTGTCAACGGTCTTTTTGACAGTCTGAACGCCCCTGTCACATGAATACGATCCGATTCAGTATCGTATGGTAACGCAACTCGCGAACGCATGTTCATGGTGCCTGGAGGTAGGTAGTCATTCATCACGGTCACCCGTCACTTCATCCCCCCGAAATACAAGCAAGACAGGCACCCATGGGGCAAGGCAGATATATACGGAATACGAAGTGGCTCAGGAGATGTATTTGTCACGGCCCAGGCTTAATGGGTTCGAGAATTTTCTCCCGTGATATGGTCGTACTGAGTATGACAGATCGAATACCACTTGAGAATATACGTTTCTGTCGCCCTGCCTCATGGGGTGGAGGTCTACTAGACATCGCGTCCGTATAGAGAAATGAAGCTTAGGAAATGGAACGGGGGTACAGACCCGAACCGAGCAGGATTCACATAGGGACGAACATACATACCTACGTGACACGGCAGACGCGAACCATTTCCCTAACGCCGACAGTCTCCTTTTTGGAACGACTCCTATCTTCCCCCGTAGATCGCGTCTCGCTGCTGGCTCGCCACAGCATAGGGGTATGAAGCAATATCAGTTTCCAGGAATCAGTAGATTGATCCGTGGCAATTATCCCGACACGAAAGCCACAGAGAACCCTTCGCGCACTCTGAGCTGCGTACAGAGTATTCCAGCTGAGCCCACGCACCAATCAACCCATCCCCCAGCTGAACGGCAGCCCTTAATCAACAGCCTTCAGTCAAATCTCCTCGCTCCGTTTCATCCGGTTCGTCAGAAAGCGCATGAAGAATAATTGACTTGGTGTACCTATCTTCATAACCTCGCAAGCCAGGACGGAACAGGGGCCTGGGTTCGGACCCTCATGGTGCAAAAAGGTACCGCGAAGAAAACCAGAACTCACTCTCCTCACACAATATCCTCTACCACATCACCGCAGTATCTCCATTAGTTTCTCCTTGCCTCGTAACCCTTCCCATCAGCAAGCATCCCAAGCACGGTACTTCTCCCACGCCATACCCATCAGATACAAACCCTGTGCCACGCCCAATAACCCAGACATACATACATACCTACCCTAACACAGAACCGAACCGAGATGAGACAACGCGAAGAATCGGCATGCGTGTGCGTCGGTTTGTGTACGTACGTACGCACGTACCTAACGTACGTATCACAGACCCGACGCGTTGGAATTCCTCCCGTGCCTGGGTCGATCGGAGTCGGAGTCGGAGTCGCGCAGATGTATGCGTACCTATGTAACCTGGACACAGGGGTTGGCGACGCCCTGAGACGTATTTTGTATGTAAAAAAGACCGACCTTGATATCAGGGATGAGAGTGTCCCTTAATCCCAATTATGCCTCAAGCTTCAAGTTAGCTATTGATTGCACACGCACAGCTTCACCTCACCCAGATCGTCGCCACCCAGTTACCATCACAAGGACCATAGACCAACATTTGTTACCAGATTAATTTTGGGGAGAGTACGAGTACAGACAACCTATATTTTGTCGCCAGGACAGGGGAGGCCACCAACCAGAGAGTTCATGCCAAGCCAACCTCGTCTCAGCTACGCGGATACCCTTTTACAATAACAATCCTTTGTTCGTCTACCAAGTAGTGCCGCCGGCCGTCCGATCTATTCGGGCACCACCGCAATCATATATACCATACAAGCCAGGAATGCACACTAACAATGCCTGCCCGCTGAATAGCCATCCGTATTCCCACTTGTACGCCATTGAGAGAGATAAAAATATCGTAAACCCCGGCGAGAAAGTCATGCCTCATGCCTTAATCGTGCGTAAGAGCCCCTAAAGCTGTCTTATCCTAATACATGGTCTGCCGCTGCTGCTGCTGTTGATGCTGCTGCTGCTGCTGTTGTTGCTGTTGTTGTGCTTGCTGATGATGGTACGGAAGCGTGGTCGACGCGCAGCTGGGACACATCCGGTTCTCCGTGCAGCGTTCGTGCTTATGACAGTGCCACTCTTCGCTGGACCGGCACATCCGACACTCCGAGCAGTGATCCCAGAGCTCCGCGGCCACCCACTGGCTCTGGCAGAAGCTGTACCGGAAGCCGTGGAAGTCTTCGGGTTTGGCATTTCCCAGTGCACCACGGAGGAGCTCGAATTCGAGACGCTCTCGCTCGTCCTTGGACTTCTTACCCTTGCCGTTGCCCGTCTTTTTCCAATGCTCTTCCCACTGCCGGAAGCCCTCTGTGTACTCGCGTATCTGTGCCCATGATTTATCGTCAGATAACAACATGTCGACCATCAACTCAGAGTCCAGCTCCTCCACATTGGGCTGGTTCCTCAGCCATGTAGCGAAGCATGCATTGGCGCCACATGGCGTCGGGAACGTTCCGCTCGGGCCGAAGAAGGCGGACAGATCTGCGAAGGGGTTGCCGCACGCGCTGCCGCAAGAGCAACCCGAATTACAGCTAAGACCGTATTTGCTGCATCCGCAAGAAATGCAAGCTTTCTTCTTTCCACGCCCCTTTTTACACGCACAACTCGTTTCCCCGGGCCTTGACTGATCCGTTGACGGAGTCGGTATCGACGATATCGGGGCCCGTACCGGCTCGGTGTTCGTATAGATCTAAAAAAAATTCGATGCCGCGTTAGATACTGTATTTTTGAAGCAAGCCATTACAGCCACTTTTGAGATCATACCTCTGCCGACTCATCTGCTGGTTCTCCTTGAGCATCCTCGTCGTCATTCTCAGTCAACTCCTCTGACATATGACGAGACACGTCATGGGACTGGGGGGTCGGCATAGGTGCCGGGCTGTAGTGTGTGGCCATGCCGGTGTCTTGGTACGATGGCGAGGTAGTCTGGTACTGACCACTGTGGGTGGGCGTGTGCGATGAGTACGAATCCGCGTACGATGACAGGCCGCCATGCTGTGACTGACCCTGCTGCATAGTCGTGACAGTAGGATTGCTTCTCTGCTGGGGCGGCTGGCTGTAGGATGCTGCTGCCGCCTGGTGGCTCGTAGACACGCCCGAGACAGGCGAATACGTCATCCGCGCGGCATTCTGGGGGTTGTGGGCGTGGGTCTGGGTGAAGCCGCCGCTCTGTACGCCGCTCAGGCCCGGCAGGGCGTAGTGGCCAGCATGGGGCGAGAGCTGGGGGGCTGGCCTGGGCGTGGGTGTACTGGTTGGCATACGGGTTGGTCTGGTGCTGCGGGCTGTAGGGCGTGGCACCGTAGCCGGCGGTGGAGCCATTGTTCTGGTATCCGCCACTTCCGTAGCCGGCGTGGTGCGTGGTCACCGGACCGGTCGAGTATGGAGCAGCATAGGCGACGACGCCCGGCAGATGGACCGAGGGCGCCGCGGTGGGCTGTGTGGCAGCGTAGGGACCATTGCTATAGCCAGCCGACGTTGCCGCGGTCGGGTAGATCGCGATGTTCGCGTTGAGGTGGCCCGAATGCTGCCTCAGGCCGGGTGCAGAGGTCTGTGGGATCGCGTTGCTGGACTCTCTCGACGTATTCGATCGCTGTCGTTTGGTTGGCAGATACGACATGGCAATTGTGCGATCGATCACACAGAGCCACCGCTTCAGGTCACGCCGTTCTTTTCCTCCGGGTCTCGGTCACGATCACGGTCACGGTCACGATCTCAATCACCACCTTGAAGACTCGTTGCGGCTGCGGCTGCTGCGGCTATGGCTGCGGCTATGGCAGGGACAGGACTGTCGTCGTCGTCGTCTTGGGCTGCGGTTCGCGGTGCTTACATCTGTATTCGAGGCGACGACGTTCTCTCTGTCTCGATCCGAGGAGCCTGCGTTCATCCAATTGGCCAGGTTTCGGTGCTGCGGACAGGTGGAATGCTGCGTTACGTTGCGTGGAAGTCTGGCGTCTGGCGTCTGAGTCTGATCAACGGGACGGGAAGGCAGAAGGCAGAGGCAGAAGCTGATCTGTGCCAGAAAATTAATTTTTTCGAATCGAGTCCTCAACAAGTCCTGGGTCCAGTCCGCGTTCGTAACGAGAGGGAAAAAAATGTGGCGTCTATTTCCAGGCCCCGCGCTAAGAGAAAGGCCGCCGTTAGTGTAATTTACTTGTCGGGACTGCCGTCCTTGTCAGCTACTTTGTGACCTGCTACCGGAAAGAGCAACTGAACAGTGAGCCTGTCTACCTACTTGTACCTAGCAGCAGTAGCAGTGCCTACCTAGCAGCAGGGCACAGGTAGCAGGTACAAGCAATCCGTGGGCAGCCGGGACACCACCAGGCAGTAGCGTCTACCTACGATAACCAACCCTACCTACCCTACGAGTACCCTACCAGGGAGGGTCGTCAGGGCCAAACGGAGCCAAAACAAGGCCAAACAAGGCCAAGAGCAGACTCCACATGCCTGTGACTCTGTGGCTGGTGAACGGACCGATGGCAGGCCGGAAGGGATGAGTCTCGTCGTGTCAGCCCATCCACGCGCTCTCATTGGCGAGCGGCGGGGGTCGAGCCTGCTAAGGACCATCGGTGCTCGCGGCTCAGGCATGTATTCAGGCATGGATTCAGGGGCCCGGTTGCACTAAACCTCCTACCTTCGACGCTTATTAGGAGGTACACTAGCATGCACTATCGGAGGTTAGGTAGGAGGCCGGGGACTAATACCCTTGTTGACTTACACCGAGAATAAACGAAAGAGGATAAATAAGGGGTTTTGGATTCGCATAATAGGCAGACGGGCACCTGCTACGATGTCATACCTCTCGAGTATTATCGTACGTACGGCTCGACAATGGCAAAAAAAGAAATATCAATTCCTACTAATTAGCAGATGTTGAGGTGTTGGTTGCATTCCCGTTCCCAATGCTTGCTGTTTGTTGTTATGGTTATGGTTTAGCTGTCGTTGCAGGTTTGCCGATGCTTTTGCTGTGCACTCGGCACGTGCGGATCGAGCAGAGTGCAACAGCGCCGTTTCTCCTTTCGACATGGGTCCCAGGATTAGTTGCGACTGGCAGCCTCTAAGACAGAAGTTAAACTGGAGTTGGCCCGCAAACGACGGATTACCGCTACAATCCCTCCGTAATTCGTTCCTACTAGTATTCCGTATCTAACAAGTAATCCCAACAAGTAATCCGTTGACAGCTACTGTATTCCGTACAGGTTATCTGGGCAAGACGATGCAGACCTACGAGTTACACAGTGATCCGTACGATGCGATGTGATAGGCATTCCGAATTGTATGGATCAATCCGTATCCCGTATGTACTCCGTACGGAATATCCCGTAATCCGTAACTGTAATCCGTAAACCGCAACCGTATCGTACACGGAAACAGAAGGCAGTACCCGCTTTTCACCGCGCTAAGGTAGGTACATTACACGGTATACGCTACTTGCACCGGGTATGTGACTAGCGCGAAAGAACGGGTAACATCTCGTCGCCTGCCGACCCGTTGTTACATCGCGACATGTTCTTCACCTTCACTCGCGAGACTCGTACCAACCTTTACCATCTACCACCAACATGGCGTGCGAGTCCAGTCCACGCCAGTCCCGACTCTTCCTCAGATCTGAATTCTGAAATCTGGTACCAGAACAACCGTCGGATTGGCTGGGGCAGATCAACACCTGATCATTAATACTCCATCGTAAGTTCATATGTGACTGATCAGAATTGGCCCGAGATCATGACTGGCATCTGCCCAGCTGGGAAGATTGATCTAGATATGCACAATAGCCCTGCATACGCTATCCTCTCCCATCCGTCCTATCCTATGCCATCCCATCGCTTCCAAGTGCCTTCTCGCATCTCGCTCCTTATCCCGCCCATCCTAAGCTCCTTACGAGCTACGGAACAGGTGGCATGATCACCTCCCGCCACAGCCTGCGTGCCGGGTCATGCAACCGCCTTCCCCATATAGCCAACCACACCCCACGAAGTGACGAACTCCGTCGTGAAGCACCCATGCCGGTGGTGATCGGTAAATGATACTACCAAACTGATTTCCCCATCCTGTTTCTCATGGCAGTCTCTGGAAAATACCGTTAACTAATGGCGATCTCCCTACCTAACGGACAATTCGTAGCCACAAGCACGGAATGATCGTACCTCTCAGACGCTGGAACGGCTCACAACCCCCTCGGCATGTAGGTAACTATTATGTACGAGGAACACTAACAAGAAGACCTCAAGCAAGTAACGTAGTGTTCACTTCTTCACCGTTCATTGCCAACACTCCACATCATTCGCTACGTTCTTCCCGTACTGCTACTTGCAGCGTACCTACCGGAACGACGATGAGATTCCATGAACTTCAGGTCCCATTACCGCCTTTCACTCCGTACCGCCCACTACGATACACTACATCATCCCTCTCTACGAATTATACTACCCAGGCACTCTAAGGATTAGTGTAGTTTAGTTAGGTCGGACGTTTTATTAGTGCGGTTGGACTAAACAACCTGGTCCCAGACACTCGTGTTAGCAATGGGCTCGTGCCTCTGTTTTCTCACCAAGCTCTCACCATCACGAAAAACCGTCCCTCTCTCATCCAGTCCCATTCATTCATCCAATTCCCCTCCTCCACCTCATCACGCCATATCCCTTACACTACTCGTACACTCAGGTTTATCATCATCAAGTCCTGCACTAGATAATGGTGCTTTTTCTTCTCAAGTGCTACTTCTTCCGGTCTACGGGGGGCTCCACCGCATTGCGTTAACCGATCAGCTGGAATGAACGATCAGACGTTGCAGAAAACAGCCGTACCAAGCCCTACACGGGGGGAGACTATTAGCAGCCAACCCCATGATTCGTCGGAGGGGAAGCAATGATCCTACCCGTTGAGGCCACCTGCCTACCCGACTTATCGCTCTCACAAACGCCTCACTCATCTCGACAGCAGCTGTGAGAATGGGTGAGCGGGTTAAATTACAGATATTCCGTACGTAGGGAGGCGAAGAAACGGTAGGACAAGCAAGGGACGCGAGGCAGAGAAAGAAGAAACCCGCCAAGACCCAGGATCAGTTATTATGGTATGTATTCCGTATTACCTACGGTATACAGTAGTTACGGTACGGTTTCATCCCAGAGACGAAAGAGCACGCGAGCCAGTCTTCTGACGAGATTTCTGCGAGAAGAGAGCATGCTAAATGCCATGCCCCCTCTCTTCGGTCTCCTCATACCCCCTAATTCCTAATCCCTATCGCCATCACGCCAGTCCTGTGCGATGACGGCCGAATGGAAAGTTGCCCCTATCACCTCCACCCACACACCAACCTTCTCGTCTGCCTACCGGAGATACCTACGCTCGCCCTCCGCCACCGCATACAGATTCGTATGTATCGTATGTAGGCGTGTGGGAATGCGGTAGGTATTCTACAGCTCCGCGCTGGCCGCCGCAGTATCAGCAGCAGCAGGAGATGCACACACATATCCTAATCCAACCTGACCTTCCAAGCAGGGGGGTTTCCGCCGAAGCTGAATATGCCATCTCATCTCGTCTGCACGACGTGATCTCTCTCGGAGACTCTAGCCACGCACCAAGCAGGCACCTAGCATCCAGTCCCCACCGAAAGAGGGCAGAAGGGAAGCCCGATCCCTAGTGTGTATAGGACCTGTAAGGTCGCGTAGCGTGGAAGCACGTCGCCGCATTCGGAACAAGCTGAGGTCGATTGAATCGTACGGAATAGACACAAGCCTGCCTAGAACCCTCCCTACCTAACCCTAGCGCCATCATGCCCCTTCCTACGAGCATTTCCGCTCCGTCCAGTAAGAGTTCTATTCTTTGTAGGTACCTTTTCTCCGGTCGTCGCGTCGGGAGGTCGGGAAGGACCCGCCCCCGTACACTGTCGTTGCTGGACTCGCCTGGACAGGAACGGATTGGTGGCCGTATTTCGTTTTCCTTGATGTCCTTTGTGATCGTACCTGGGTTAGTATCGTAGGGCGGTTGGAAGACACGTGCCGCGGGCGAGCAATAGATAGATAGGGTACGGTCTTCCGTCGGTAGGGCAGAGATCTAGGAAGTCATCTAGGGAAAACCTGGGAAACATCCCGTACCTACACTAATCCGTAATCCGTAGAGAGGTTGTGGAGAAGAGACATGTACGAAAGGCCTAGAATTTGGATTACTTGTTCAGAATCGAGATCCAAGTGACGATCTAGGTAGCTGCCGCATCACCAAGAGCCAAGGGGGCGATCTGTAGCAGGGGCTTCACGAGAGATATTAACGTGTTACGGAATTCAGCCATGGGCTGACGATGCCAGTCAGCAGTATATAAAGACGGCGTTGTTCACGGGTCAATGACGATGAGGTTTAGAGCACGAATCGCGAGTCGATCAATGTCCAACGCTACCATGACCACGGCGAGGCCCCTACTCTCACCTACGAGTAATAATAAGTCCGAGTATCGTGTCAGTTGAATTACCAACAACGGTTAACGACCACACTTTTCCCACCATGACGACGAGCAAAGCACGATTCTACAACACCGACGATTCAAGGGGCAATTTACCCGGTGGCAAACAAACGTCATGACAAATCCCTAATCGGTTCTTCCCTATGCCCCAAGAAGCACCCAAGTCCGCCATCGTCGGTTTCACGAGCGGCTTGGCCCGTGCTGTACCGGGCGGAGGGTCGTCACCGACATAACTCACGACTCCTCCACTCACCCGAAATCCCAATACAAAACGCCGGCGCAAGCGCGGAAAGGAGTCCGTATACCCGCTTCCCAAGCGACGATGACTCGTAACCGCGCATTTCCGTCCGTCTCTCAAACCGTACCTACGTAGGTATTTTACTACCTACTCCGTACCTAGCTGGGTATGAGTCTCTGCGGTAGGTAGGTAATTGGATACATACGAGGTAGACAGGTATAAACCTATAAGGAGAGTCGACCTTGAAGGTCGGCGATCACCCTCTCGAAAGATCGCCGACCCTCTCGAAAGAAAAGTCCAGATCTCCCCCAAATAACTTGCTCTCGCAAGTCATCACATCATGTCATGTCATCGGGGGCTGGGCTGGTCTGGTCTGGGTTTTCTTTTTCTCTCTCTTTTTAACCTCCTACCTATTCCCGTCTCTTCCCGAGGCTAGACGAACGGGCCTCTGTTTATCTGATCCTCGGCATGAAGAACCACATGGTACTGATTCATACGTAGTAGGCTGTGGAAAAAGGGCCGATGAGGATAACTCAAAATTTGTAGGAGACCTTTTTCTGGCAGTCATCTGATAAACGATTTGAGTGGGTTTTTCATGTCGTTGAGTCGTTGAAGGGTGAATCGGTTGTCTTGGACCCATTATTACGGCCTGGGTTTCAGGAGCCATTTCATCATGGCATGGAGACAGGACTATAGACGCCGGAGAAACAAAAGAGACATATGGACAGACGACAAGATGCGATTGGGCACGTCATGGCATCGGTAGCGTTTTTGTCTCTTACAGCAACTGCAAGTCCAAGTCCAAGTCGACTCAAAGTCATGCTGTCAAGGTCCCGGTCGCGTCCGGCTCAAAGTTCAATAATATTCCGGCGGTGTCAGTTTTTTTTTCTTGTCTTTCTGCTTTAACCGAAGCGGATTCACCAAACTACTGCACGGATTAGAAGGGAGAATCCTCTTTCTAGAGGGGGGCCCAATCGCGAAGTCTCTGTCGGTCTTAAGTGATGGGCAGTTAAGGGCCCGCTGTCTAGCCTAGGTAGAAAGTAGTTTGCCGTAGGATGATGATCGTACCGGGGCAGGCATCTGCGACACACATCGACGAGGAATTGAGCAACGACAAAGAGAGAAGAGAAAGACGTTGAAGAGTTGAAGATGTTACCCCGACAACGACAACGCAACTCTAATCACCCCTATTAGTAACCCCAATTGCTAAAGCAACCGTTTACAACCGTCTCTCAACAAGTTAACAACAACGAAGAAAAAAAAAAAAAAATAAACCGCCGAAAAACCACCAGACCGCTAAATGCAAAACTCAGGTCCCATCTCCCGCATAAACCAGACATGCCTTAGCACGAAGCGCTTGCGCATAGCATTACTTGTCTGGCTCGCTGTCTGTGTACCAAAATAGAGACAGGACAAATCAGTTGGAGGGTCGCCACGAGACCGCTATTCCAAATGCAAAATGCAAGCAAGGACCATCATCGGCGCCCACAGCTCGGCGGAGGAAGTCCTCTTCTGCCTGTCCACCCACTAGAAGCGTCACCGATTCTTCCGTAATCCGTACATGAGACGGGCTTCGGACTTCCGCACTTTCGATCCGTTACCCATTCCCATTTCTGTTACCCATTTCGTACCTACCTGCCTGCACTGGGATTCTTCGTACATCAGGTACAGCGCAATTAATCCCAAGGCCTCATGTAATGTAATGTAATGCCATGCGCATCCAAACTCACCGCGAAGCACGTAGACCTGAAACCGAGAAGTAAACTCAGACCTCCCAACTCCCAACCGATCTCAGTAATCCAATCCCAATCCCAACCCCCAGTTCCCAGTCCCCTTCCTCCCCCCGCAAATCCCAGTTCGGAAATCAGAGGGAACAAGCACAGAAGCCAGCGTTCCTCCACCACCACCACCTCCTCCTCCGCCGTTGTAACAGTCAGTTTACCGAATCAACCCACACACCTAGGTGAACAGTGGAACCACCACCGCCGCCGTGAACCAACAACAAACAAACAAGCCACCAAAGAATCTAGATCCCTCCCAATTCCGTGCACATTCGGCGATACAGAATCGCCCTTTTTGGCTTCCTACCTACTTCCTTCCTTTCCTACCTAGTATTTCGTACCTACTTCCCTACCTATCCACCTTACCTACGAGTACATACCCCTACGATAGGCACCTACTCGGATCCGCCTCCCAACCTCCCAGTTTCCGCCCACTTCACCACCACCTCCCAGGTAACTAAAGTAGACCCGTAGACTCCACACTAACCCATCAGATTAAAGAAAAAAAAAGAAAGAAAATGGAATGGATGGAGGGCCTACCTACAATAAACTACGGCCTAACTAAGGGTAACCTACCTAGATAACTAGCCGAGTCCCGTAGTGTGGTGTGGGTAGTAATTTGAAAGCCCAAATTCCAATTCCCAGTCCACAAGTCGACAGACAGACGCTACGGAGTGAGCTAGCCACCTTAGCCAGACAGACAGACAGACCTACGGATTAGTTTCACAATCCCCTTCTGTATGAGGACTGAAGAACACTGGGCAGGAAGTGTTGAGTGTCTTTCACGAAGTACTTGTAGAGGCAAGCAATGATGTTGATCTGAATGGCTGTATATAATACTACCTAGTATTTCGTATAACCTGATATCGAATACGGTACTCTCATAAGAAACCTGTATTTCGTACCGAATAAGCCCTGCTTCCATATCCCCTCTCTCTCATCTTCTCTCGCAGTCAACTAGATATCACCCTCTTCCTCCATCTCTTCATATGCCGTAAAGCCGGCTGAATCGTCATGACAGCTTCCCCGAACCTTAGATGCAAAGCCTCGCTCATCCCGCATCATTTCCTGAACGAGGTTTCCGTACGTGTATAGCAAGGGTAGTAGAGATAGTATTGTTCTGTGACGATTGACAAGACTCGACGATAATCCCCTGATCATAAGCACCGAAGTCCTCTCGCCGAATCGTTGATCAAGCCCACAGGGCTGCCATTCGTAGTGTAGTTGCATATGCAAAAAGACGAACAGGGCGGGACGAAGTCCCATCCCACAGAGTGTAATCCGAACCTACCCAAACAAGAATCCAGCTCCGGGATAGGTGAAGGCGTTTAAACCATGAGTTGACTGAACCGCAACAAAACAACATGAGAGAAGTCGATTTCTCTTCCGAAACGCCTAGCTACCGATCGCGGCCAGGCGACCTCCTATTCCGCCCCACAACCAAAGTACAGCATAATCGAGCGCAGCACAGTTGAATTGCCCATGTAAATGTCAATGATGCCAGGAATCCTAATCAATCATTTCATCATCCGGGACAAGGTCCAGTTCGGTGACGTTCAAGGTCCCGCATCGCCGTACATAGCCATTGGAAACTGAGGGGCTACTGCCTGTGGCCCTACTTGGTAAGGGTCGACGTCCTTATGAAGTTCGCTAGGACCCGGGACCCCAGCTGCAACGGATGTGGACGATGAAGCTTCGGGAAGATGAGTGGCAAGATGATCCAAAAATGCTGAGAATGAGGGGGAGGATAGAAGCGCCCGCGTAAGTTTACTCAGGCGTGCGTTCTCCTCCAACAAAGCATGGTTGGAGTTAACCAGCGCGTGATTCTTCGCCGTCACGGTAGCAACCTCGGCCTCCAGCTGGTTGATGTATTCTTCACGTAAAAAGTCAGCATATCGAAACAAAATATATATGTATGCATTGACACATGGGGGGCTTGGCTTACCCTTCCTTCTGGAGCGGAATGCACGAGCCGAGACTTTGTTACGAAGCTGGCGGCGCTCCTTACTAGATAATTTCTTGCCTTCTTCGCTCGCAAGCAGGCGCTCATCATCATCCATGTCTTCCTCCTCCTTCTTAAGTTTAGTAATAAGCTGAGATCTGGGTGTTTCAGGTACAGGCTGTGAAGTGCCCGCAGTGGTTCTCATTGCGTTAAGCACCTGACTTATTTTTTGCGCAACCATAGGATCCTCAACCGGAGGCATTTTCATCCGCGTTTGCCTGTATCGTTGTTGCTGTTGGCGCTGCTGGTTCTGTTGCCGGAATAGCTCGTGATGATGAAGTTGTTGCTGTTGTTGTTGTTGTTGTTGTTGTTGTTGCTGCTGCTGCTGCTGCTGCTGTTGTTGCTGCTGTTGCTGTCGCTGCTGCATTTGCTTGGCCAAAGCAGCTTGTTGGTGCATGCCGGGATACATCCTACCAACCGTACAGGTCTGAGTGGTAGACAAAGATGAGCTCACCTCGACAGCAGCAGGATCGATAGAGGACTCGGGGGAGTAGAAGAGGGGAACACCGGAAGAATCAAATCCGGTGTCAAATTCCTGCTGCACAGCCATATTGTATGATCCGTCGGGCACATAATCCATACCGTATCCATACATAAGGCCATCATTGATAGCGAGCGTCTGGGCCACGGCACCCGGTACAAAGGGCGTCTGTTGCTTGTACAGATCATACTGGTGACTTGGGCCATGTAACATCTGACAATCATTCGGGGTTTCTGCGACTGATGGCGACGTGCAAGCGGTAAATCTGGATTTCTTAGTGGGGCTTGGTGTGGATGAAGCGACTGACGAGGCGCTCGAAGGCAGTGTTGCTGGCATTGTGGCTGCCATAGTCGACGACATCGTCGATGGCATGGTTGCAACAACGCTTGGTATGATAGTAGATGACATGCCCGATGACATATCTGATGGCATTACTGGTGAGATGGTCGACGACAATGGTGGCATTGATACTGATGCTGCGGAAACTGAAGGCGGCTCTGAAGGTCTGTACGGCAGAGCATCGTACCCGGACAAGTCGAGGAAGTCCATGGGGTCACCAACGGCGGTCGAGTCAGCCGGGGTAGAGGCCTCGGACCTCATGGTGCGTGGTTTGTTCGTTGGCGGGGAGAGACGAGTAGAAGCGAGGAGATAGGGTCTGTGAGGTTGAGGCGATTATGTTGTCGTGACTCGTAGCAGCGTCACTCTAGTATCGCTATCGAAGACGATGATGATGGATTGATGAGATGGGATGGGTCAACGGGTGGACGGACGGATCGATTTGATGATGAGGTGGATGGATAGATGGGTGGATGGAGAGCAGCTTGTCTATCCCGATGGATATGGATTATGGATAAGAATATGGGTAGAAGACGGGTCAGGGTAGTCCGTATTATCGGATAACCTTTGGAGACGAAAGTATTGGACTTGGTATGGTCGATGGTGGATGATTAGTAGTAGAAAAGATCTACGTCTATCTATATCCGGGGATGGGTATGGGGGGATATGAAAGGATGCTAAAGTGAGATGGAAGGTCCACGGAGCGGCAGCGATGATAGTAATGCTGGGGCAGTTAAGTTAAGTTAATGCGGCAGGTTGGTTACTCGTAAAGTGAACGCTCTCCTCTCCCACTCTTCTCTCTCTCTCCCTCTCGCGGCTGGCTTTGCTTGCTGCAGTGCCGGCGCAGAGTCTCTAGGTAGGTTGCAAGTACAGGCTGCAGGCCGAGTCCGGTAGTACCTATTACCGTTATGTGCTTTAGCTGGAGGATTGCCTGGCACTAGGACGGTACGAGTACTAGCCAGGTCAGGCCTATTATTCCCTTGAAGAAAAGCAGTGGAGGGCAATCAAGGCACCAGCGAGAAGAGAGCGAGCGAGCGAGCGCAGCAGGGCAAGCAGGGCAAGCAGGGACGGGACAGACAGGAATACCTACTCGTACAAGTAAGCTCCACAGTCCGAGAAGCGCAATATTTGGCTGGTGGTAGCAAACAGGGATGTTTCGACGAAGTAAGGGTAGGACGTACCTGGAGGGAGAAGGGAGGACGCGTAAGCTCCTGTGATGGAGTGTGATGGAGCCACCGACATGGCCCGGACGTCCTATTAAAGAGCAAGGGGCGGGTCCCACCCCGATAGCTGCATGCCCTTTGGTTTGAGCATCCCATCGCATTGTGCATAAATCGTCACGGTCTTACAGATTACAAATCTGACGTACGGACTACCGCACGCAATACCGTCGAGCTGCTTTCAGATACTGATTGCTATTTACGACAGAGGTTGGATGATCAACATGCCACTCTGAGCGACATTGTACGAGGTAATTCCTGACAGTGTGGACACAGACAAGTGCGGACTACAGCAAGGTCTTGAAGCCGACCTCAATGCGTGAAATCTACGAAATGAGGGCATATCTCTATAGCGAATCGTCCGAGGCCAGAATGCTCTAACCCGAAATAGCTGCTAAGACGGAGGCTCATAATTGACCCATAGCCGGGATATCCGGTTAAGGTTCAACCAGCGCACCCAGAAATGGTACCTACATCTTTAGGGTTTGACTATCCATGCCTATATAACCTAATCAAAGTGCAGACTGAATATGTACGCTGCATGTATAATGAGTACGAGTAGGTATGCAGTTGTGTTATGCGGGCTTTTCAACACTTCAATGATCTTGGAAGAAGTTGTTCTTTGAATTGTAGAATGCCGGTTATGCGGCACTCGTAAATGTACAAGTAGGTGCAGGTGGTTGTAGCAGTCACGGTTTTTTTTTCAAGGGCGTTTTCGAAGTTCAATACGGATTCCCTTTACGTGAGTTTACGACTTGTTACAGAATAAACTTACTTGAATTACGGGTTTACGGATTACGGTTGCATCTTTTCCTCGTATATTTATTAGTAAGACACGGCTCAACAGGACAGAGTCTGGACGGAACAGTTGTTGCAGTCCGTGAACCTTGATGACTGCAAAGCAAAGAACATTGCAGTCGCAACTTCGACGAGGCGTGGGCCGTGGGGTTCACCTAATATAAATCCGTAGGCAGGCGGGTAAGTTCCTAGGTCGAATCTGATTGGACAGTCCCGGCTGTCTGTTAATGCAAGTTGACAGTTTCTAGAGTTTCAGATCAGAGTCGGAGCCAAAACTATCCCCACCGCCGATCCCCAAGGATTCAATACCGTGGCGGTGCCAGCAAGAAGTCAATGTGTGGCTTTGTTAGGTATTCCGTACGAGTGAACTGGCCTGTGTGTGTGTGAGCAAGTTACCTGGGAGATACCGCTTGACCGAGGACGAATTGGAAACGAGAAACAAACGAGTGGCCCCCCGAAGGAGAACAGCAATACGAAGCACGGAGGTCGGTGCTAGGAGCAGCATGCGATTCGCCCCGCGACGATCAGCGCGGTGCCGTTTTATGCGGGATTGTCAACCCTGTCACGTGATCGGCTCGAGAAGCCTGGCAGACTTCTGGGAACATCCTCCATCACCAGACCTGCTAAGCACCGAGCACTAACCAAGCTGGTTCAAGCAACGGCTTCCACTGGCACTGGGTGTAATTTTAGATACGTCAATCAAATACGGTAACCTAGCGAGATTACCAAGAATTCAGCAGTGATTAACAATGGTGCCTAACCCGGTTTTGCGAGTCTTCCTACGGATTGGAATTTCGACGTTGGCTAATTATCTTCCCTACCAGGCCCAAAAAAACGACCGGAGCATTTTCGAAGTTGTCCGATTCTTGTTGGTTGGATCCAAACTGCTTTCTCTGACCAGGCGACGAGAAGTGGTCAATGCCGTTCCAATCCGTGCATAATGCAGGACACTTGAATACACTGTATTCGCCAAAATCAATATCTCGAATATCCTTCTAAGACGAAAATCAGCCTGATCGAATCGTATGCAATCCGACGAAGGTATCGCAATACGGGTGTGCGACGGCATCAAATGCAAGGGGATACAAAGGTAGATCGTGGCGCAGCTCCGAGACTAAAGCGTCACATAATCAGAATCCCCCCATCCATTGGGCGAGCGGCAAAAAGTGAAAGGGGGGCCCTTCGGCCAACGGTGGTCAGCATTTAAGACGAGAATTCCATTTACAGATCGATCCGAGTCAGCGAAAAATCTGCGACAAAGAGACGAAGATTACGGAAAATTAAAGATAAGAAGACCTTGCTGCGGTTGCTGAGGGGACGTTGAGGCTTGGTCGTTGCCAAGGTACGGTAATCCGTAAGGAGAACAAAGTGACTTTCCTTCGCTTTTACGGTCAACCGCACGTCTCGGAGTCCGGGGTAAGAATGGCACCGTATCTCCTTGAGAGCAGGACGGACCGCGGAACCGGCTATGGTCCGACGCCGTGCAACCACCAGGAAGACAAAGAAGAAATGCAGGCTCAAGAAGAAAATAATCTGTCTTTTGTCCATCTTTGCACAGCCCGCCTTAGTATACTCGTATGCCCTACGTTGACTTCGTTACCCGCTGCTATCTACAATCTACCTCGCCAATAATAACTCACCTCAACAAGATGGTCATCCGAGCCGCACTTGAGTCGATAATCCAATGACGGCATGCTACCAGGCAGGCAAACTTATACACATTGCTCTCACTCGTCGTGGTCCAGAGTGAGTAACACGTTGGCCTCCACACCCACGAGTCCTCGTCACATCCATACTCGTACTTTACACACACAGTAATCGGGCGACAATGCAGACCGACATTATGAACTCAGAAATATATCCAGATATCCAACACAGACGAATCAGACCGGCTCAGACATGCCGACTTAGCCTTTCTCTATGGGCTGAGGAAGAAAGGGTGCCAGCCGCGCCACGGTGTCCCCCCCCCCCCCCGGCTCCCGTTTTTACTTTACGACGAACGTGGACCAGTAGAATTTACGGCCGTAAACTACCTGTCTCTCTATCTATCTGCTAGGAGGGAGGCCTCCTGGAGAGATATGTATGTGTGTGTGATGTACGATAAGAAGTCAGGTGACTCCCTAGCACACGGATGAGGCTGCGTCGTTCGTTCGTTCGTAAGTAAGTAATCCGTAATTCTCATCCATTCCATAGCGGAACTTGTCTGCCTACTACGACGTCGATAGCTTGAGATCTGGCCTCAACCAGGTAAATCCGTTATCTGGTCGAGTATTTTTAAACACAGGCTACATACCTACTCCGTACATACAGACACAGCCGTCCAATTTAAACACGAGGGATTCGCAACGGGGAAGACCGGCTCAATAAGGCTTAGGACAGGCGAGCTGGACGCCGATCGCTATCTTGCACGCAGGAGATCCCATAAACTTGCTCAGCGCGATGATCGTAATCTGTATTCCTTGCAGTGAAGGAGAAACGTCGAGGATGGAAACACGTGAGCGACATGGGCTGTACATCAACGAAAGGAGTTCAGCTATCCATGGTTCTGGATACCATTGGGCCGCAATTACGGCATAATGAGCGTCGGTCCTGACAAGTTCAGATCAATCAAATGACCCCTAACAGTCTAAAGTGGTTCCTGTTCTAGAGTAGCTCCTATCGCATGAAGCAGTCCTATCCGAATCCGGATCGGAGACGCCTCGTGCCCACGAGGTGTTATCCGTTGAAGGAAGCTAGTACTATCGGCATGATATCAACAGTAATGCGTCTGAAGGAATTCCCCGATGGAACGTGGCAAGCATGCGGATCACCGTCGTACTGATAGGGAAGTAGCTGCCTTTTTGATCCGATGCCGGTGAGAGGGATCGCGAAAGTGACGCCATTGTCGTTGATCTGCTTAACATGATCCTAAAGACCCTGCACTGTTACATCGCGAGACAGACGCGTGGTATGTAATAGCAAAGCCACCCCCTCGGATCAGAGCAATCTTTCTACCTAGTCGACGCTCTTCCGTCTCGCTAACGCATCGGCATGTGTTATGCCCAGCTTCTTCTTCGCCTCCAAGCTCGCCTTGCGTGGGTTCTCCGCCTCGAATATACTGTGTCTGATCAGATCTACTCGAAAGAATGGCGGAGGGAGGCAGTGAAGGGTGAGACTTACCCGTCCAGCTCTTCAAGCGTGAGCCCCTTCGTCTCGACGAAGAAGAAGTATATGAACGTGAACTCGAACACGTCCCACAAGGAGAAGAATACGTAGAACCAGTAGCCGATCTACACAGCCGGTCAGCTCTACCGTCATCTCAAAACATCTCTCTCAGCAACAACACATACGTTAGCAAGAGCAATAGGTCCAACAAACGTATTCAAGAAGCCCGCAGCGCCTGACGTGATCTTGTACACGCCCATAGCCTTCGCTCGCATCTGGTTCGAGACGACTTCGGCCGGGTACACGGGCTGCATGGGCGTGATGGCTTTGTTTTTTCGCCATGTCAGTAAGATGGTGGCAGTGACGGGGGCTTAGACATTACCTCCGGAGAAGATGGCGCCAAATACGAATATGAACACGATGGAGAGGGTTGCGGCTCTGTTGTTGTCGTATTCGATCTTACCTGCTGAGCCCGCGGCTGCGAGGGCGAGGCAGATGGACATGCCCAGGGTGCTTCCCATTAGCATCTAGGTGAGAATGGTCAGTGGGTACAGTTTGAATAGGGCAGAATATTATGAAGAGACCATTTAGGTGAAGACAACTTGAGGGGACAGTGTGATTCTTGAGGCTGTAGGGGGAAGGGGATAAGGAGAAATGAGAGTTGAGACGACATACCACACGTCGACCAACAACATCGTGAAGGCGAGCGCCAGCTGTAGAAAATACCCAACCGATAACCGAATAGATGATATTCAAGATCTGTTTATCAGTTATGTTAGAATATAGGAGCATTATAAGAGCAGCCTAGACTATAGCCTAAGAGGTGACTGGTATTTGGCGAATCGGCTTGAGGGAAGTCCAACAAGTGGTTGAATAGGGCCGCTACTTACAAGCTTGGTATTAGTATCAGTGACACCAATTGCGTTCAGCATGGTCGGAAGATAGTATGAAATGATGCTAATCCCATCGTTTAGTGCCCAAACCAAAGTCATGGCAGCTAGTCGTGGAGGACGTACTTATTACCGCTGAACTGACTGAACCAGGAGAAGACCATATTGAGCATGAGCCTATACCGGTTAGACCTCGATTCCACAAGTACGCGCAGATCAATAAGATCTCTCCACGACGCCTTCGGAATGCCCTGTACACTCTGTATCATCTCTTTCATCTGAAAGTCGACCAGCGGATGGTCGGGATCACCATTCGTATGGTACTTGATAATGATCTGTCTTGCCTCCTCATGCTTGTCATTGAGGACGAGATACCGGGGTGACTCGGGGAAGAATTTGATGACAATGGCGACAAGTCCGGCACAAACGAGTTGCAGCCAGAGTGGGATGCGCCAGTCGAGATCCCCTTGGTCTGCGAGATACTTGTGGCAAGCGTAGACAGCCGACGTTGCGAAGATGGAGCCAACGTAGTAGAACGTGTTGAACAATCCGGCAATAGTGCCTCGATAGACGGCAGGTGAGATCTCTACGAGGTAGAGCGGTGCCGCCGTCGTGGTCAGAGTAGCGAAGAAGGCCAGGACGAAGCGACCACCGATGAATGTAGGCAAGGTCGTGGCTAGACTGGTGATGATGGTTCCGACAATAACGCCCAGACAGCCGATCCAGATGTGCCAGATGCGACCGTACCAGTCTATAAGCCATGCGAACAGTGCGCCTGCTATCTGTCCAATCTGTATGCTGTTAGCTCTTGCGAGCATGTATGTAGTTACCCCTTTTTTCGTGGGTCGGCACATACTTGGAAGATGGCGAAAACAATGCCGGTAGCCGCAGTACCGGTGTCCGGCAAGTTGAAGTACTTCGTGTAATTTGGCAGAGCCTGTGGTAAAGAGACTTCTATGAGCATACCGACTTGATTTTGGATGAGATGGTATTTGCGATAGAAGGGATATGTTCTCACATTGATCGATCCCATCAAGGAGCTGTCGAACCCTGCTTTCCGGTCAGGCCCTTGCTTTCAAGATACCTCCTTGGCTACTAACCACTCATCGTAGAGCAAAGAAACATCGTTAACGCGAGAAGATATAATCGGATGTAACCAGATCCCCATGGATCGGGTCTATTCGTCGCCATGATGGTAGCGTATGTTTCCAGACTCGGATCGACATCTTCAACCGTTTCCGTAACTCCGACATGCTCTTCTCCTAGACTCGGCTTTCGTGGGCTTGAGCGCCCGCCAGATGGCCCGGCTCTCGTAGGGTTAGGATCGGTGCTGCTCGCCATGATTCCGGTTGAGGCAGACGGACGGCGGATGATTGCTATTGAGCATGAAGCAGGACGGCAGCTTATCTACCAGCTCGCCGTACATGATAGTTGAGTATTTGAATTCAAACTCGACTCCTCAACGATAGGTATCATCTGCCAACTGAGAGTATCGATTCATTGGCATGGATATACCTACTACATCGCACAAATGGTCATCATTGTATTCACCCGAGGGGAGCACTGATTGGCCATCGGTACTGAGATAGCCCGGGCAAAGCATAACATCAGTGAGCTTGTGACCGTCAGAGTGGGTAGTCGACTCCAACTCCGTGGTTACTTGGTTCAAGGTATGTTGTACATTGACGTGAACCCCAACTCTCAGGGGTCTTCGAAGGCAAACCGTAAGGACATGTGCCTACATGACCCTTGCGTAGACTCGTCGGGTCTATTCTACCGGGAGGTTGAGGGGAGTTCCTTACCCGTGCTTCTGGTATTCATGCAAGGCTGATGTTTAAGATGAGGCCACGCATTGTTGGTAGTGAAAGTAAGTACGTGGCATAGTTAGTTGGCACATCACTGACCAGGGGAAGCCTTGTAGGAAGAGTCGTACGCCTCGGGCCTCCTTGAAAGTGTAGTGGAAGTGTAGAGTGCTGTCATCCTCATGAATGTAGTGCGACGAGACACCAAGTAGTAATCATTACGGCCTCAAAATCAGATCGAACTTTGTAGGAGATTCTGGCCAAACTCATCACGTTGTCGCAGCATCAAGACCGGTATTGCACTTGTTGGCTCCAAAGTCGGTGCCCTTTTGACGAAGCGAGAATCCATATACAAAAGCGTTTTCACGTGAAATTCACTAGGTAGACGTTTCATGACCCATCTACACTAACGACGGCGAGATCCGTACGCTAGGTAGGCATGTAAGTATGATGTACGTACGCGGGTAGTCGATCTCGTTCGGCATGGATGTCGTTTGGAGTTCTATCCGGGGGAAAATGGAGGAGGGCCCATGGGGAAATGGGGAACGGAGAAACGTGGGGGTGTGAAGGTGGGGGGGGCTATCCCCGGGGACCAGGGTAGGTACGAAGTACTTTGTACCTTAGGTACCTACACTAGGGAGATGTCACATCATATGCGGGATGCACATGTGTGTGATGATTCCGTTGGCATTCTGTACGAATTCTTCCGTATTCCGAACAGTCATTTTACAGGTTCAGGAGTCGAATGAGCTGCAGGATCCGAAGGTTCACCGGCCACAGCTGCATTTCCCTATCATACGATGGGTGGTCAAGTGCAACAGTTCTCATGGCAGCGGTGTTGTCTCCGTCCGAAGCACGATAAGGAAATCAGGATCACGAGATGGACGATAAGATTAGATAGATAATAAGAGCTGCGATAAGATCTCCAATGTCTTACTCACACTCTTCCCACTCGGGAATAGTGGCACGTACTTAGTAATCCACCGCCCTTTTGCGAGTATAAATTGGCGAAGCTCACGCTGCGAAGTCCGAAGCGGACCTAAAAAACTTTTCTCTCCTCCTCTCTCCACCCTTCGTTCCGACACTCAGGGGGGAGAGTTGTGGCATCCAGAATTTAATTGCGGCACAGCGAAAAGCGCATCACCGTAGCCACGTTATCCTGGTGACACTGGAGGGCATGGATTATCGGCTTCAAATGCGTTGAGGGCACTTCTCCCATCAATGTCAACATCTTTTTCAGACCACTCGACACTTTGGAAAGTGCAGACTGCGGCCCCGGGGTTTCTCAATGCCCTGTATTCTCCGAGAATCCTGACATGATTCCGTACTTGCTCACTCGTATGGTTTCTGCGTGGGATTGAACCAGGGCTCGCACTTCTGGGGTGTTGAGTCTTTTGAAAAAGATGTTGATATTGGCTGGACAGGCGTCGTGAACGAGTTTGAATCCGATGCTTCAAATCTTTCAGTGCCACCAGGTTAGGGTTGCCACGGCGGTGCGCTTTTCGCTGTGCCTCAATTTAATTTTGGGGAGACTCTGGTTGTAAGATCTAGGAGAATGGTTGACTAGATAGACTTGCTGTTCCCGTATTAGTAAACTGAAGTCTCCCTCTAGGTCGGCCACAACTGGTTCGTGGGTAGGGGCCTAATAAGCCCGGTAACAAACCCATAGATAACTCAACTTCTTGTGTTGACTGCTATCTTGAATGTTAACTTGCCGTTGTGCCGTGGCGTGACTCTCCATGTATGAGATGTAGCCGATCTTCATACTGGTTTTGTGCAACTTCAGAGGTTGCCTCTCCTTGGGATAAATTATCCTAAGGCAGCCCGTCTTCCTGCCTGAGGCGGCACTCAGTCAACGGGATATTGACACGTAGAGAAGTCCCGATGAGTTAGCACTTGCTCCTTCAACTGTTGAGGGTCCTTGTCGATGACATTGGTCGGTTATGGAAGAACGTCACGGGTAACGACTCCAGGAACTGGCACTTTCCTGAAACTAAAGTCGCATAGGAGAAGAGGCCCAGCTCTCGTCATGAGATAAGCCACGTTTGTTAGCAGCTCGATATGGCAATTCTTCATCTTCTTGAACGAGACATTCACCTCGTTAAGCCGCATGACAGCTCGCCTCAACGCAAGAGTCGCAAATACCACGCTCGGTAAAGCTGCAAGAGCGTACCTTTCCTACCACTTATGAGAATCGTGTTCCTGCAGCTGGCCAAGTGACGAGGCCGCATTTAATCTAGAGTGCTTAAGCGATGCCACTCATCCAGAGTCACACTTCTGACTGCTTCGTAATACTCTCTGCTCTGGTACCTCAGAGCAGGACTCGCTCATTGGAGATGTGTAAGCATTGCTTCTACGCCCAATTAAGGGGCAGTGCTACGGGCGAGCTGGTTACGACACTCGTAGAACTTTTCATCTAGAGCTTTGCACTCACACCCGTGAATCGGACAATCGAAAGCTTGGACGACCAAGTACTCAATGATTGTGTCTTATCGGAAACCCGCGAGATCGACTTGAGACGGAATTAATTTCTCCTTTCTGCCGTTCTCTCTGAGAATGATAAGAGGCTTGTCGTGTACAAATCTGCCAAAGCGATCAAGACGTCATGACGTCTGGATGATCACGGTCTGCTCGGAATGATCTTGACGGCCGTCTGGAATACAGCGCCTTCGTCTTCATATATAGGCTGCCTGAAAACAGGCTCTTGCGATGCAAACACCGGTAGTATGCTTCATCAAGCAGATGCCCCATGCCTAGATTGAGAGCGTCACAGTAGGCCTCAGTATGGCACAGTTTTCTTGGATAAGTTCAAGTTCCACTCGGCGTTAGAGACTCAGTGAGATCGATCGCTGTGAGACGACACCATTCCGGTGCGATAGCATTCCGTATGACCGATTTCGAGATCGTGTTCGACAAGCCATCGTTGCTCGCTCACCGAGAATGAATAGGTAGTCTCAGCATCTTCATGATCCTCATAACAATAGACTCTTTATTCCGTAGAGCGTCTTTTTTTGGAAGATAATGAAGACATATCCTTCAATGCCGGATCGATCGAGGCTATGTATGATCGTATCTTATCGGCAGTGATCCGATGGCTGGCGAGTCCCTGATAACGGCAAATGGTTCGAGTTGGAGCGTCCCTTCCTGTTTCTCCCACTGGATCGTCATCTGTACTCGTAAGCCCACGGCGTCGCGACTTCCAAGATCTTCAGCTGTGGGTGGGGTCCGATCTCCACTGCAACAGAGCAATCCAACCAATGACGTAACCAGCAGTCCAGGCATTCTCGCGTTCGGATTGGTCGAATACCGTATTAATTGGGCCCTTTTACGGCTTAGGCCCCTGAAGACTGCTCCAGCTACGTAATTGCTGCTCCAATTGATCTTCTCCGATTCAGATTTCCTTCATTCTCACTGCGCCTTTTTCTTTGGAGAGTCGCATCACGGTGGTGTAACTCAATCACTCACTCACCGCGACCGTGATGGAGGATGCACTGAGATCATGTCCGATCTCTTAGATCGCCGTACATATGCTCTCACTCTTTTCTTTTCCGCTTCCAGTGTCCGGTTCTTGAACGGTTTACGGCCAGAGTCCTGACGGCATCTCAGACGATCTTCGGTTGAATCGCACGATTATGGGCTGCCTCCTGGTTGCGCGCGGGATGTCCGGTGGAACGCTCATATTCTCAGGGCTGTTCAGGGCCGTTCGCTGCACGACGTCAGAGGAGATGCATACCTCCATATCAATTGCCCACCATGCGGGCATAGCCGAAACTGACACAACGCCAAGCCGAGTTTCTAGTCGGCGACCTACTTTGCTGTGCCTCGATGGAGAGAACAAACATGCTGTAGGTGCGATTCGACGGCGGCTGTATCCCAGTTGCCATTCGCAGATAGGCCGTTCTGTATCGAGCCACTGAGGCACGTCCTGTCGCAGCCTGTAGCACAAGACCGACCATTGAGAGGCCCTTTGGTCTCACGCTGAACCGTGGTCCTCGTCTATTAGAAGAATTCATTGGGCCATCACTTGTCCATCCGTTATTGCCGTACGTCGACGTTCACCATCAGCAGAGGTTGCGTTCCACCCACTTGGACTTCTTTGCCGTGCTCCTTGCGACACGAAGCATCTAGGCTGGCTGTACGGGCTGTGTGTGAGAGCTTCACTTCAGAGCACCATATTCAGTATTGCTCTTCTTTCCCGTCTCATCACGGCTGTACGGCGCTATCGTCGTCATAGCTCGGCCTAATATTTCCACGGTTATCGGATGCGCTGCCCATATCTGTCGAATTGATGAGCACAGCGTCATCATCTGCTACTTCACTAATTGCCACCTGAGACCAGCTTGGGGAAGATGCCATGGTGTCTTAGGATACTCAATTAACGCTGCTGCGATCGCCTCTAGATAAACTCACACGAGGAGAAATGACTGATACGAATTCTAATTTTGAACATGGAGCTCTCGTATTTCGGCAGATCAAGTCTGGGGTTTTGAAATTGAGATGTTGCATTCAGAGAAGACGGTGATATTTCGGTCTGCACAGAATCGTCATCGCATGCCATCTGCATGTGTCCATTGGCAAAGGAACACTTCTCAGGTTCTGGAACCCCTTATTACGCTTAAGGGGTTTGCCGACCTCTTACATGTCCGGCGCGGCGAACTTTTGGAATGTGGCGTCCTACTTATTGCCTGCCGCGTTCTCGTGCATCCAGCGACAATAGGCGGGTAGAAGCAGTCTCCCCGAATGTCCCATACGAGACAAGACTATGAGTACCCAGAATGCCGTCGCACAGCCTGCGCTGCCCATTATCGTCTACACGGCAAGTCGCAGCACAGGTGTAACGGCGAGCGGCTTCCCAAGTGCTTACCATTCGGTCACGACGTGACCTTGCTACGGGGGCAAGGTTGCGTGATCGTCACGATCGCCCAGTTGGGTTGTGCCAAATGCCGCTCCAGTCTTATTTTGGGGCATGGGGGGAGAGGGTGCTTCAAATAGGACGGCGCGGGGATGTATATAGGACCGCGTGCGGCTGACGTGCTGCGGACCCGGGTTGCTTGATGAATTGATGCAGGTCCTCACGTTCTGGCTGTAGTGTCCCTCCCTCCCAGACTCGCAGTCTCACTCTCGCTATCGTCACCGCGGAGAATTTGGTGTCGCTCACATTCGTTTCGGAGTGGTTTTCCCCTTCTCGCGGCCCGCCAGAACTCGCAACAGTTACTAGTAGCAAAAACATGCCTCTCGTTCAATGTGCTGCTGGTTCACTTCATATAATTATATACTACTCATAGACAGGCTCGGCTCCAGGATATTTAGGAGATATTATTATACAATGGGGCAGCAAGCAGCAGCAGATAATAACGATCGTGACATCATTCAATGGACAGCCACTCGGGAGCCAAGAGCAGGGTACCATGGAGGCGGACCAACGAGAATTCGCAGGGAAAATGCCTCCGCTTGTGTGAATTCCTGTTTTGATGAATTGATCCCCAATGTGGAGGACGCTTGCCGCCAGCTACAACGCCCTGATTATCAGCGGACCCATCTCTGGGATTTATATTGTTGCGATTCTGTCAACTGCGGCGTGTATATCGGAAGCATTGGCCAGAGCCGTGAGTCCCATCCAGACCTGAGAGAGAGCCACGCGCCGTCTTTCTTCTAACAACGATCAACACAGCCAATGTTGATCTAATCATTAATAGATGCCAGAAGTTTGTGATCATCATCAGCCCTCTTGCCAGCCCATGCTCATGCTAACCTGGAGTAGCATCGGCTACTACTCGATTGAAGATCCAGGTCCGCCCGCGAGCAACTACTGCGCGTCGTCCATGCCTAATATAATCAACTCAGGACGTGTCACGGCCGCCGCTGAACCTTCAAATGTGCCGGTTACTGGGACATGGTCGGAGGACTCAATAGTGCCTTACACAGTGACACCCATTCCCACATCAGAGGATGCGCTGTCGCTCGCTCCCACTTCAATAATAACTAGCAAACCGATCAAGACGGGAGCTCCCGTCGCAGCTAATGGCAGCAATTCATCGCGTCTCTCGACGGGGGCCAAGGCGGCCATAGCAGTGTTCTCGGTCATAGGAGCACTGGCTCTCATTGCCCTCGTACTTTTCTTGTTCCGTCGACAACGGAAGAATCCGAGAAACAGTCTTCCAGGGCCGCCGCCAATATTACCCTACGGAAATAGGGCGTATCCTGGGCCAAACAGTGGCTCTGGAACGCCTCTAATAACGCCACCGCCCTCTGTAGCTAGGGGCGCTCCTCTGGCACCGCCGGCCAAACTCAGTGATCGAAGGTATCTGCAACCGATCTTCAAGCCAGGTGCCGCGCGACGCTCTGCCTCAGTCAGCGCAGGTGACCCAACCATACCATCATCGACGATCACTGGCCCGACGCAAAGCAAACCGAAGCCGCTGCATGAGCGAAGAGCAACGAAGAATAGCATGCTACTTCCCATCGGTCCGACGATCAATGAACCGTCACAATACCCACAGAGCAGTGTCTACTCGTTGAGTGCAAGGGGTGCCTCTACCGTCACGGTCGCATCGAACAAAGCAGGGTCAATTCATTCCGGTTCTGCTACGATAGCTGGCACCGGCACGCCGCCCGTGTCTCCACGATTCCCTCGAGCGCACGACGGCGCACGTCAATCATCAGACTTTGTGACGCCCGCAGGACCACCGCCTAATCGCGCGTTGCCCGCACCGCCGCCAACGCATCCCAACTCCCCGACCTTCTCGGTCTCCCCCGTGTCTCCACAGTCGCCTACGTTCCCAGGCCGAACTCACCATCGAGGAGATAGCTACATGGCGCACAGCCAGAACAGTCGCAGTGCGACACCAACGGTCACCACGACGACCAAGGAGCTCCGCGACCTCACAGAGTCATATGCGCGAGAGACAAGAGAGTCCTGGGGCAGCTGGAGCGGAGTCGGTGGTGGCGGACCAGGTGTCAGTCCCGTGGGCCGGAAGAGACGGAGCAGGAGTCCTCGGGGCTCTACGCGGGGGTCTACGGAGAGGTCGAGGGAGGCGAAGAACTCCGTGACGCTGCAGGAGCTGGACCTGGAGACGTTAAGCGGGCGGTACTAAGGATACCATGAATCGTTTGAGAGCCGACGAAGCCGAGTCGTGTAATGTTTTGTCTTGGTGGCGTCATCGCAGCTACCTATTTGTGGGTATTACTAGATAGGAGGGTACTCAGGCAGGCTATCATCCTCAACTGCTGGCCTGCTGAAGGACCATTTTTTTGATGAGGAATGAATGAATGTACGGATTTATGGATTACGGAATAAGGAGCAAGGGAGAATTTTCTAGGCCCTGATATCCCAATGGCGATTATTCAGCATTTGCGATAACAAGAGTCGTGAAGATGGTCTCGCTTTGGCATGTGCAATGCCCATGGCAGCGACTCGGATGCGCGGCCCACTACGTGCAAGAGCTAAACATGCTAGAACATGCAACTTGTTCATGGCCGGCGAACACTAGAATTGAGACCTGCCGGCAAAAGTATTCCAATTGTAGGCATTGACAGCTCGACCTGCAAGCCCCTATTATTTTCAGCGAGCCTCAAAAATAGCATGCATGGCGTCCCGTCCGACGGCAGTGTTCATGATCGGAGATATGATTAGGGGAGCCGAACCGAAATCAGTCCAGTCAGCCACGCCCCTTGAAAATGTGAAATACTATCAGCGCGAAACGCCCTTGTTTCGGAGATTCGATCTGGGTATCGCCGAAAACGCCATTTCCAACCAGGCGCAGGGAGATAAGTGCGCGTAATTACGGACTTGTGCTTACGAGTATCTCTACGGATTAGCTGGGTATTATGTTGGACTTGTTGCTTATGAGAGCAAACATCACGACGACGAAAGACGGATTAAATAAATAAATACTCATCAGAAAAAATGGGTAAGGTGATCGCGTTAATCGCTGCTGCTCCTGAATCGAGCAACGCATGAGCAAATTGGGTTGCCTCCAGGGCGGCTATCTCTTTCGTTATCGTACATCTCGATGGGTGTGTAATCACCCGCTTTCCGCGATCATGATTCATGATGCGCTGGGTCGTGGGGGCAGGAGGAAGAGGAAGGGGGACCGTGATGAGCCCTGACTCCACACCGTTGCGGTTGCTGGCGGCGGCGGCGGCAGAGCTAGATAATTGCCTAAATCCTAGCGCCGATTCCTTGCTATGTAGAGCAGTCGAAGGTGATGTAAGAATGTTGGACCCAATGTCGACGTTGTCCTTTCTTGTAGGTATTTCGTATTTATAGCTCAATGTTTGTTAAGTCCGAGTTGGCTTTGTCTATATAATTCCCTCATTGGCCCTTTGCGATTCGGTTCTTGAGCGTTCAACTCATCAACAACAACACAACAACATTAACACAACTCACGATCCATTACAAAACATCACGATGACGAAAGTACTCCTCACAGGTTTGTGCCAACCATCTGCACGCACCATACCCCGCATGTCCATGGTTTCTCTTGGCTTGAATTCCATTGAAGAGCGAGCCAAGGACCATTCAATCTTGGAGAGAGAAAGCAACATTAACTGACATTTTCTGCAATATAACAGGTGGATCGGGCTTCATTGCCAGTACGTTAACCCCAACAACACGATGAGTTCACGACGCCATATCACAACGAAACAAAACCCCAATTGACACTAACACGCACAACCAGCCCACATCCTCGAAGTCCTCCTCAAACGCGGTTACGAGGTCCTCACGACAGTGCGATCCGAGGACAAGGCCCAAGTCCTCCGCGATGCGCACCCGAACGCCAAGCTCACAGTCGCCATCGTCCCCGACATTGCCCAGCCCGACGCCTTCGACGATCTCATCCAGAAACACTCAGACCTCGACTACGTGCAGCACACGGCGTCGCCCTTCCACTTCAAGTGGAAGGATGCGAAGACGGAGGTCCTGGACCCCGCTATCATCGGCACGACGTCCGTGCTCACAGCCGTGAAGAAATACGCGCCGAGCGTGAAGCGCATCGTGGTCACCAGCTCCTTCGCCGCTATCGTAGCGGAGAAGTACGTCAATGATGCGACCAAGGTGTTCAGCGAGGCCGACTGGAACACGCAGACCTACGAGGACGGCCTCACGGGACCCCCCGGGACTACGTACCGCGTGTCCAAGGTCCTGGCCGAGAAGGCCGCGTGGAACTTCAAGAAGAACGAGAACCCCAACTTCGACGTCGCTGTCATCAACCCGCCCTTGGTCTTCGGCCCGGCCGTCCCGCACCTGGGATCCCTCGCTAACATCAACACGAGCAACGGCAACTTCGCCAGCTTGCTCCAGGGCAAGTGGAGGGACGAGATCCCGCCCATGGGCGTCTACTTCTGGGTCGACGTGCGCGACGTCGCGAAGGCGCATGTCGAGGCCATGGAGAGGCCCGAGGCTGGCGGCCAGCGCTTCTTCACGACGGCGGGCTACTTCACGAACAAGGAGATTGCGTCGCTCGTGCGGAAGAACTTCCCTCAGCTGAATGACAAGACGCCCGTTGATGGAACGCCTGGCGGCGATTACCCCGGCGGCAGCGTGGACAATGTGTACAAGTTCGATAACTCGAAGTCTACGAAGATGCTGGATATCGACTGGGTCCCGTTGGAGAAGTCCATTGTGGACACGATGGAGAGTCTGCTTACGTACGGGGATATGTAGATGTGTTGTTTTGCTGTTATTTGATAGGGGGGGGGGGATATGTTTTACGAAGAATTACACGATGCGATGAGATATACGGACTCTTCGGGGAGAGTCAGTCAGAAAAACTGAAAGGAAACCGGAAAATACAGAATAAACCGTTATCATAATTCCGAGATGGGTTACGGTTTGCACCACCAGAAACCGTATTCATACTAGGAAGGAAATAAATAAAAAAAATAGAAAAAAAATATTACACAGATCTTTTTCTTCCCTGTGACTCTTCTTCTTGTCCCTGGTCAACTTAAGTGGTCCGGAACAATCCGATGAAAATGAGAGAGGAGCTCTTCTCACGCGATTTGAAAAGAGAAAACTCTCCGAGTTTAGTGAGCTTTTTTTCAAATCCCGACAAACCAACCCACGCCCTCAGCCCTCCCTTTTGTATTCGAAATATCGTTAGCAGGGTCTGCAGAGGGGATAGTTCCGCTTCTTCGACGGGGGTGGCTTAGGGTCGGTAGTTGAAAAATCGCACACCAAAAACCGTGAAAGAGGCGAGAACCATCCATCTACGACTACTCGTACCTACAGACAAGAAAAAAGACGGAATTCCATGCGCGAAACCCTTGTCTGGCTGGGTTCTGGGTTCTTGGTATGTAAAGTCCGGGGGGGTTCAAGAAGAGAAAGAGAGACGAAAGCTTTAGGGGCGGGATCTTGTCAGCGACTATTAGACACTGATCGTCGGCTCGTACTTACTTGACTTGGGGGGGGGGCTTCAGGCCCCCCTGGCTTGGTCAGGGTATGGGTCAAAGACTGCGAGGACGAACGAACTGCCGAAGACGACTTTGCCTAAGTCAGGTCAGCTCGCCCCGAACCAACAGGGTATTTAGTAGGTGGACTTGCTAGGTTCAAAACCGGTAGTGCAAACGGGTTGGTGTTGGCTGGACCTAGCTATTTCGTAGCTACGGATTATTATCTGCCGAGGTAGGCACCTTTTTTTCTTTCTTTTTCTATGAAGGCAGATAATTCTTAACCCCGATGGTAGAATCGAACCTGACCATACGGCAACAAAGCCGTCCCATGGTTTCCAGAATCAAATTTACCCTGGGACACAAGGGAAAGCTGGAAAAGAGTGGCAATAAGGTAAGTTCCGTTTCCCGGAATTCGGAACATGCTCGTATTATACGGGGACCTAGGTGATAAATCTACCTTGTCTAGAAGCAGAAGAGAAGAGAAGAGGTACCTATAGGTATTCGTAGTGGTAGGTACTTTGTTTTTCTAATAGCCGCCAAATACTTAGCAGCCATCGTTCCTCAACGGGCTTAGACCCGGAGCAAATTGTCTTCCTTAACCCCCTTCTTTCACTGACAACACCCTCCACGTTATAAAAAGGGTGATGGGATGGGGACTGAGGAAACGTGAGGGAACGATGGGAATTGATTTGAATTGAATTGGCACATTCGGGATTTCTTCCAATAGTAAACTAACTAGCTGGGACAAGAATGAAGGGACTTCAACCGTAGATACGAGGCAAGCCGTAGCTTGTGAGATGGTGGGTCGGGTCCTCACTCTCTCACCTTCGGTGTGGTGGGACCTCTCTCACCCCCTGGGATCTTCCAGATCGTGAGATCTGACGAAAACGTAACTTTTCCAAACTTCAATGAGAAAGAGATTCCGAATCTTTTACGTTATTGTATTCCGTAGTGTGCGATGGCTCGTATTTCCGTATCGTGAGGCTGAATTTCTTACGAGCATGAACTTATGAAAACGTTTTGTGTGAATGTGTGAGTTGTGAGTGAGTGAGTGTGTAAGTGAGTGAGTTGGTCTGTCCATTAGTGGGACGATCGTTGGTTGCCTGGGCAGAACCTTTCCGGTTTAAACCTCGAATCGTGAGGTGAGTTGCTAACTCAGGCACCGGACATGATGGCTGTGTACTCGTAGCACGACAGGCTGTCAACCACATGCAAATCGGCGTATTCCATCGAATGGATGGGCATCGGTTGCGAGTTAATGCAGCTTTGTCATATGCATTCGTATGTAAGTGCTCACATGGGCATACGGGTGGCAATACATACGGAACTTTTACATCGCCCCCTTTCGGAGTTGGCGTTGGAGTTGCGGAGTTGTGTTACGGAGTTGTAGGCAAGCAACTCCTTGTGTCGTGAGAGTTGTATTATTAGTTAGGTAGATATTTATGAAACTCATGACAACTCCCGTCTCTTATGCAAATGAGTATGTTTGCATCACAGCTGTTCCGGACTTGTCTTCCGTAACTCTTCAGCTTAACTCTCTTGATATATCGAATGTTAGATCAGTAGCATCGTACTTATTCTTACGTACAGGAATCTAAACTGGAGGATCGACCTCTCTTGTCAGGTCGGAAGGTATCCATGGTTCGAGAGCCATGCATTTCTGTCCTCGGAAACATCGAATTGCGATGCAAATCTCCCATCAACGCCTCACACATCTCATGTATCTGATGATTTTCGGGGTCCTCTGATCGCCGTTTAGTTTCCAGAGAAACCCGGGGGGCAGCAGCCTAGATCCCTCCACTCTGTAATTCCGACGGGTTTCCTATAATAACCAGTCAACTAAACGGAAGGAGATACGTGCATACAGGATCGTACTTCTGTTGATATTCCCGTCACGCCGTTTTCGTTCGTTGCAGCATGTGCTTCGTACCAGCAACCAAACAGAACTCACAGAGCCCTCCGGGTTGCCATCGGGCCGATCTCCAGAGCATCTGCGGGATCTACTAGTTTAGGCGGGATCGTCGTCCTCCGAGTCCTTGGGATATTGTGCGAGACAGATCGCCCCTGGGATCTCAGATGCGACCTACCTACTACGGGGTACATAGACATCGTCGTTATGGCCAAGAGGGAGATGTAGGTAGCTAGACTGAGGGAAACGAGGCTCAGTCCACGCCCGTCGTGGTCACTGCTACCTCATGTATGCACGCGTGTCTGCATCCAGACCGGGTGCAACAATGCCACAAAAACGGGATTTCGTGCTGCTCGGAGACAAGCTCCGGGCCAGGCGGATAGGCCATCTGCGACGTTAGTTTGGGTACCGGCTCGTCTTCCGTACGGGGATCTAATGGTTAGCCCTAGTTAGCTCAACCGCCAAATGCTGACGGATGGAATGGGAATGCATGCCCCCCCATGCATGGAGAGCAGACGCCCTGGCGCAAGCCACTGAGCCTGTACCTGGGTTGTGTGGCCGTGGCATTTCCATCGTACATGCACCACTAATAACGCACTGCGCCGGAATAAGTAACGAAGCTCTCTCGTGAGGAGAAGTCGCGCGGGACACGTGTATTAGCTGGTTGAGTCACTGAGTTACCTACCTTTCAACTTCTTCTTCTTTCTTGACAACGAAGTAATTACTCTTTCCAACTCAACAACTAACTTGTAAAGTACCTTGTCGGCAGTTGCTAATTAGGTCCATGATCGACATTTTGGCAGCGCTGTCTAACAGCTAGTAGCTGCAGAGCTTTAGAAGCAACACCAAGAAATAGGCATCACGATAGCTCGAGATTTAGCCCTGGAGCAGGGCAGGGGAGCAACGGAAACTACCCGCGAACTCTTGCAATCACAAAGCTCTTCCCTAGGCTCGTATCGTCCATAGTGGCAAAAGATACCTGCTGCGGCGACTTTTTAATCTGGGTGCCTGCTGTTTTGTAATCCGTAAGATTCCTCATGTAAAACATCACGAGCTAAGCAGCAGTTGAGTCGGTAGTCCAGGTCTTAGGTCTTACATGCTCTTCCTTCGTTTCACACCTTTCGCTGCATCTGGACTTTCTGGTATTCCCGCATTTCTGGGAAGACGAAGATCAAATTTTGAATGAAGAAGGGAGACGGAAAAAAAGGACGGATCAATTATAATACGGACTGGTATGGGCATGGGTTTCCTGCGTTGAGCTGGAATCTCCATGATTGGGTTGCCTCTTACGGGTTCCCGTTGCCAGTTGCAGCGTGGGAACTTTACACCGAATGTATATTCCGCTCTTTTATACATGACTTCCGTGTCGCCTAAGTAGTATTGGTTAGTCGACAGGGACGACAAGAGAGAGTGAAAGACACTTACCTAACTGAATGGTATGGTCGATGCCTACGAGTACTTCAACTGCCACTCTGGTCGGTGACCAGGGGTAACTCAATATTGACATCTCTCCTCAGTCCTGTTTCTGTCTAGTTAGTTATCGAGACTCAAAAAGATGAAACCGTCAGTAACAGCTCGCTACTTCTCACCACGCGGGCTTCCTGGTGAGATGATGAGAAATCCCAAAATCAAGACTCAATATCCCGAAGATCACAGGACGTGGTGTACGGGTTCCCGAGAGTCTGGACTCGGCGTCAAATCCGGGGAAGCTGACACGCCGAGGAGATTATCACTGATCAGCACTAAGCATGGCACTACAGTTCAGGGCGTTCATTCTCTGCATTGCCAGTATTCCCACCAGTCCCTTTCCGAACAGGGCCAGTAGTTCGTGGGCGTGGGCGTCCAAGCATTCGGCACCACGGGTGAGATCTCACGAGGTGTGTGCAGTAGTAGCAGTTGGCCAAGACTCAAGAGTCAGTTCATGCGTAGCCGTTCTCCGAGGAGATCGCGAAACCCAGAGTCGTCGTTGTGGTCCCCTGGATATAAAAAGTACATCGCATTTTCGTTTTCTCGTCGTCCCATTTTTGTTTTCCCATGTGGCCTTTTTCCGCGGTCACGGCTCAGCCAGAGCCAGAGAGAGAGCCGTAACACGGCCACGCCGGAGTTGCAACTTCGCTTCGTTAGTGGCTCCTTAGCAACTCGCTTCTTGTACGCTTTAGGCAACCGGTGGTGAGTGATCACGCGTTATCACGCTGTGGCGTTGCGCTTCGAGATGGATATTCGTAATGGGTAGGCAGACATTCAGCACGTTTTGTGATTTCTGATCAGTACGATATACAGTTCCCTCGCTGTGCCCCCCTCATCGCCAGAAAGAGAAGAATATACAGGAACGAGGGAAGCAACAAGATAGACAGAATCAAACATGACAGGAAACATTCTTGACCAACACCCCCCCTAGCTGTCTTAATTAAAAGCCACACTTACGATATTTACCACTGCCTATAATCGATATACGAAGTCAACAGCGAACCGGGCAATGTCTGTCTTCGACGACGGGGTTGGTTTAGATCGTGAAAACTACCGAAAGGCCCGCTGCAGCAACAAGCGCCAAGTCAGGGTTCCTCGCTTTCCAGTCTAACCTGCGCGCAACAGAAGAACGTCGTCCTGACTCCATATGCCGGACTATGGATATTCCCCATCGAGACAAGCCCGAGGGAACTGCGCTACTATGCACACTACCTGGACAGCTACTGCAGATTCGGCTTGGGGTCGAATCTCTAGCGACGGGGGCGGGCGATGCCGTCCACGCTTGAAATGTGAGGCTATCTACATGCCAAACACGTAGTGTCGTTGATTATCTAACTGACCTAGCCAGTATTTACAACTTCTCCCAAGTATTTCGTAAACAAACCTGCTCTATTCCCCTCGTGTCGTGTTCAATCTCTCTCTCCAAGTTCAGATGGCCCCCCGTAGGCGTGCGTGGCAAAGCTGTCGTTTAAGCAACCCCCGGTCTCGAGACTGCGCTTTCGGCGCTGGTTGTTTAGAGTCGATTTCCCCTTACGGGAGAACATTCTAAAGCCCGCGGACATACAGCCGACTAGTGAAGCTCCTACATATATCCGTGGGATAAGGTTGACCAGCACAATCCATGCAACGACGGGATGCGACCGGGGGACGGATCTCAGGCAGAATCGTCGGCTGCTAGTTGTTAGCGGCATGTACATTTGTCAATCAATGTGTGTGCTGGCGCGAAAGCATGTATGTATTTATTTATGGCCGGAGGAGCGACAAGAAAATATGACAAGTCGAACTGCCACATCTCTCGCCCATCACGCACCAGTGCAACGCCGAGAGATCTCCTCGAAAAGGACGTCGACACATGGAAGCAAGCAAGCAAGCAAGCAAGCGACGCCCGTGGACAGGCCACCTCGAGTCGACCGGGACAACCGGGTAACGCCATGCCAACAATCGACGACTACGGACGACAATGGGCCATAATACGCTCTCTAGACATATATGTGGTGACTATGTTACAATAATTAATCTGTACCAGAACCACGGTTTGGCCTAACATAGTACAATATACTTGCATATGCACCCTGCATGTCTTCCTTGCCGTCCGTCAGGCACCCCCCGTGCTCATCCGCAGCTCTTTACTCAGTTGACCACGACGTACAGATATCCGCACCACAACCAAACCCCGTTCTGTATTAACAGCGCGTTCCTATTAGTGACAGAACATTCACACAGCCCAGCACAGCACAACTCAACCCCCCTTCATAATTGCCCGTATTATGTGTGGTTTTCTTTACTACAACCCATCATGTGAGGTTATGAGACGATGCCAAGAGAGACCTAACGTTAGGTCCGGGTAGGCAGTCCCGTACAGTAGTTTTACTAACAAATATGGTATACCTACACTATTAATTACTAGTAAGTATACTCATTTACCCATTCCGTACCCGTTGGCATCACGATAGCACTATTCCCACCTGAAAGGGCCTCCCTCTCCAACCCGGAAGGGACTTTAACCACAGCTCTCTGGGGTCACCTTTGCAACATAACTCGTCTTGTTATGCGTTGAAACCAACCGGGTTTATTAGCTGAGGAGACTCTGGGAGACGCCTGAGAGGGGCCGTTTTAGAGTACTCGTAGTCAAGAGAGAGCGAGGGTGTGCCATTAATGATGAGTTTCGATCTAGCTTCAGCCACGGGGACGGGGACGGGGGGTGCGAATGGGCTCCATTATCCATATGCTCGTCTTTACATGTGGTAGTTCACTTGGTTAGTTAGTCGTTTCTGTATTGTGCGGAATGTCGAAACAAACCCGGTCACAAGTAATATATATATTAATAGGTCTTGGAGTCCCCATCGCTGTTTTGTTGTTGTTTCGAGGAATTCGATATTACCTACCAACAAATACCATAACTCCATCAACCAAACCCATAATAGCCCATACATAATAACCTCCGAGAGCAAAACAAACCAAAAGACCATATATCCCAAGCGACTGGGTAACCCATACATATACAAGATCCTACCAACTACCAACCAACAAAAACCAAGAAGGAAGAGAGTCAGACAAGAGCCGAATCCATCTTAATTTCCGTCCTGTTGGTCAGCATACGAAAGACCGTTGCCGGGTCATCCTCATACGTCACCTCCACGACCATACCATCTACACCCAGATCGACGGGACGCATTCTATGTCAGCAAGGAGGGGCTTGAGAGTCAAGAGGACGATACACCAAGCAATCGACGCCGCGATCCGATCTTAAACTGTTGGATATAACCCTCCCTACCCTCTCTTACACCCGTTAGCCCTTTCCCGGCCACCCAATCGCACCGCGATCAGACAGAACAGTCACCATGCCGTCACGCGTAACCCGGTTCCACCGATATCAATGCGAATGGGAACCCTGTAACAAGGTATGTGTGATCCTCCTCCTCACTTACACCTATCTCCGACGACAGACAATACTGATGCCTCTTTCGCAGAGTTTCCAGCGCAAATCCGATATGCAGCGCCACTACCGCATCCACACCAACGAGCGCCCCTTCACCTGCCAGTACGGCTCGTGCAAGAAGAGCTTCATTCAACGGAGCGCACTGACCGTCCACTTGCGCACACACACGGGCGAGAAGCCCCACCAGTGCAAGTACCCGGGATGCGAGAAGCGCTTCTCAGACGTAAGTCCCGGTCTCACCATCCCCGTCTCCGGACCCTGACTAACACACCCAAGTCCTCCAGTCTCGCCCGTCACCGGCGCATCCACACCGGCAAGCGTCCGCACGAATGCGCACATGAAAGCTGCACCAGACGGTAAGTCTCCCTTCCCAAAACTAACCCCGGTCTTCAACGCAACTAACATAAAATCCAGCCACCGCCGTCGCAACCCGCACCTAATCCTCACCTCCCGCCCCCATTCCGAAACCTCCTCCGAATCCGGCCTCGAACTCCCCACCACCCCCCTCCCCTCCTCCATCGACCCCTACAGCCCCGTCTCCTACCACTCCGAGACCTCTCAGCGCTACCTCTCCGCCTACGACGACTCCGCCAAAACCCCCTACTACCTCCCCTCAACGCCCTCCGCCGGCGCAGACAACATGGTCGTCCGGGGCATCACGACCCTCGACCTCTCCTCGATCCCCCAATTCGTCGGCGTCCCCAGCGGCGCCGTAACCCCCATCTCACCCGCCGCCTTCTCACCCGCGCCCACCGTGCCCTCGCAATCGGGCTACTTCGACTCGGCCCAGCCCTCCCCGGTCCTCGAATCGCACTCCCTCATCCAATTCCCCTCGGTCCCGTCCCAACTCTACCCCACCTCCGACGTGCGCGGGCACTTCGGGCAACCGGCCCAATGGGGCAGCAACGAGCTCTCGTTCCCGACCCCACAACCCCAACAGCAACAACGCGTCTGCGTCCCCGTCGTAGCTGCGCAAGTCCCGACTTTATACGGGTACAATTACTGGGACATCGAGCACGACGACGCCGGCTCCCTCGTCATGAACGTGCCCACGGGCCCGCGCTTCGCGAACGCAGAGTGCAGTCCTGTCGTCTTTTAAGCGGGTTTCGGGTTCGGTTCACTACTACTACTCTCTCTCTCTTAGCGTGGTTGGCGTTTCAAGGGACCATGATCTGCTTTTTTTTTCGAATGGAGTTCAGGAGCAAAGGGGGTGATGAATCAGGGTGGTTCTTCGGGGGCTTCGGGGACCGGTGTTTTGAGTTGATCGAGTTTTTTTTTTTTTGGTCCCTTGGGACGGGGATGTGCAGGCTGGGATATGTCAGCGCATTGGCTGGAGTCTGGCGAATAGGGATAGTCATTTAGAGAACTCAGCTCTTTAGGGTAGAAATGGAATGGTGTCTCGTGATTTTAATCGTTTGAACTTGTGCATTATGAATCGTGACTTGTGCTGCCCATCTGCCAGATTATCTGGCCCGTGAAATGCGTGATGTTCTCGGGTCTTGGGTGTTAATGACCTCGTTCTGACCGAGATTCGCATGAGATTTCTTAGGACGTCGTCAAAAAAGGGGAAGGCGTTTCTGCGTCCTTGTCTCATCATGTTATTACCCCACCTCCACATGGAATCAGGGCGCACATCGCGCATGCAGCCCGTGTCAATGCCGAGCTGTCCATGTGTAGCACAGCCTGACCGAAGGAGGGTGATTGTCACGTCGTTAACGAAGCATGAAGGTGGTGAGCTCTGCAGTCACATCACATGGTAATCACGTCGACGGCCGAGACACACACGTGAAGTTGCAACCTTAGCCAGCCACAATGAAACGTATCTACATAGGTAGTAGCCAAGTGGTTTGTGGTTGAATTGGCTGTTCGACGACAACGTACCTACTACACAGTTAATTACATGATGTATAGACTCAGGCTCGCATTCACTATTCTGTCAGCTAAGAGAGATCATAATTTGTGACCTCGGGGTATCAAAGAGCATAAAGCAGGGTATCAGTGCCCGCAAAACAACTCAGAAGAACAAGCAAAGAAAACACGAGCGTAGAACGGAAGGGTCAATTGTTTCATGACCCCAATGTTCCATCTTTCCATCATTTTCTCATAACAACGTGATCAACCTTCGAGGTCACCTTCATGATGATTCGTCGTAACACCCTTCTCCTCGTCTTCACCTTGATGGTTCAAGCCCACATCCGCGGTTGAAAAGGCATCGACAGGATCGCGATAAGCCGGAACAAAGTTCACGGCAAAGGCATACGAAGATGCCACGACGAAAAAGAGAAGTGGAACAATCATGGCCTTACGGGTGCCGATAGCATCGGCCGCGGCTCCGGTGATAGGTGGAACGACAGCGCCACCAGACACACCCGCGACAATCCATCCTGAACCTCTCTTCGTATGTTTACCCAAGCCTCGCATGCCGAGGGCCACAATTGTCGGGAAACAGATGGACTCGAAGAAGAACACCACGTAAAGTAGCGACATGCCCGTCCAGCCAACTTGCGTGAGAGTAGGGGCAATGAAGATAACACAACACGTGATGAAGGTCAGGAATACCCAGCGGGGGCGAAGATAGGTCATGATGAAAGAACCGAAGAATCTGCCGCCAGAGAAGACACCTTGTGCACCAGAGAGGAAACGAGCTGCAGTCTGATCGGTAGACCAAGGCTGGGTATCTCTGACGTAGTTGATGAAATAGGAGGCGATGGCTACCTGGGCACCAGTGTAGCAGAACTGAGCGGCAGCAGCATGGAAAAGACGATATTGCTTCCAGAACGGCTTGTCATCGGCATTAGCGTTGGTTTCGTCGGCCTGGAAAGCCATGTCGGCATCGGTGATCTCGGGGATCTTCGAAATGAAGAATATGAGCGCCAAGAGGAACACGAAGATTCCGATGGCAACGTACACCCACTGCACATTTTCGAGGGCAACCTTGTCGTCAAAGGCAAAGAATACGTAGGAACCCAGTACAGGGGCGATCACGGTACCGATTCCATTGAAAGCTTGGGACAGGTTGATACGGATCTCAGAGTACTTCGGTGGACCGCAGACTTAGACCCATCGTTAATAGATGGCACTGGTTTGCTGTGATAGAAGGTTGCTTACCGGTGATGTACGGATTCGCGGCAGTCTCGAGAGAGCCAAGTCCGCTGCCAACGATGGCAATAGCAGCGCAGAAGCCTCCGAAAGAGTGCGCTTTGATACACGGAATGGCAATGAATGCGCCGAGGCCTAATATACCAGTGTCACGTATCATCAGCTGACTGTGGTTCGACTCATGCAATGATTAATCGAGCATCGCCACATACCGTACAAGAAGAGACCCCACATGAAAGTCGCACGATAGCCATAGTGTCTCAGAATCCAGTTGGCATGACCGAGAGCAGCCAGAGGATACGCGCTGGACAGCAAAGGTTAGTCAGAGCTGCACATCACAATGACATAGGCGTAGGACGAACCCGAAATATGCACCCTGAAGGCCAGCAGATCGCGCCTTGGTGATATGGAGGGTATTCTGGAAGTGTTTCTATGATTCCGAGTAAGTAAGACGTTTCTGTAAGATAAATGATGGATCATTGGCAGGGTCCACGCCGACCCCAATGCGGAGTGTCCTTCGGGAAGGGTAAAAATGGATGATGCAAGGGCAGGGAATCATCAATCGCTTACATTCAGCGTATCGAGTAATCCATAAGAGAAACCCCAGAGGAAGAAGAGAATTGTCACGAGACAGATGGGGTAGATAGATTCTCGGAGCGTAAGCTCAGCTGCCCTGGTCGGCCTGCTGTCTTTCGCCTTGAGCGAGCGGCTCCGAATGAAATCCTTGAAGCCCATGGCGAAGTGGCAACGGCGAGGCCAAACACAGAGAGAGCCTCACGCGACGGGGGAATTGACAGGAGAACGACGAAGCACGAGAGGCTGGCCTCTGTGAACCAGGACCAATGCAACGTTGAGCGGAAATGAGGAAAGGGAGGAGAGGAGGGACGAGTCCTTAGATGTATATAATAGGTAGGAGGTAAGAATGTTTGGCTTGCAACCGGACTTAAGCTGCGTAGATCTGTAAGCCGGGAGGAGGGAGGCGGGAGATGGCTGGCTGGAATTGGGTTAAGTCCCTGGCGACTATGCGACCATCCCTGGGCCGACGCTTCTTGGTCCTGGTTGGAGAAGCGCACATGTGCATTCAATGTGCATGCTTGCAGCTTCCCAGGCCAACACTACTGCACCTCCCTCGCACCTCCCTCACTTGCACCACACCACTTACCTCACGTACTTGTACATGCCTCACTTACATTCATCGTCGTACCGCTGCTTCCACATACATCACAATGCTCGTGATTTGATGTATGGACGGCAGGAGCATTCGCCTCGACCCGATACTCTGTGCTACAGCAAGGTACGAGATACTTTGTGCTACGCCGTGCATGACCGAATGTCCGATCTGACCTGGATCTTGCCATACCCACGCCGTTCGCCATGATCCTTAGGCGATCCCCGACAAAGAGCTGCCAAGCACAAAACGTGCAGGAGTGCATCCGGCGACAGCATGATGAATGCTACGCCAGCCGTTGGAAACTTCTTAGCATGTGCATTCCGAATTCCGTACGATGTCGTAGTAGCTCGCCATCATGTCTGGGGTCGAGTGTGGAGAAGCTGGGGAAGACACCAAGTCGGGGTAAAATAGCGTGCCTTTAGCCCGAGACCAAGATCACGCTAGCGCACAGTGCTTTCACAGTACCGAGATTCTCGTGTGGGTGAATGCTCGCGACCTTCCCCTCTCAGGAAGACCTATGATGGCCCTAATCCAAGCCTGTCTTAGCCTCTCTTTGCCTGGCGCGTTTCGCTAGTCTCAAGACGGAAAGGTTGTGTCTCGAGCTGCATGTGAGATCTTAAGGAGGCTTTTGAACCGACTAATTACATAATTCCAGAAAGTAGTACGGATTACATGCATATTGGGCACATGTGCGATGACGAATGGCATCACGCGATGAGCTCGGGAGCGTGTGAAATAAATGCAGCGCATTGCTT
Source organism: Xylaria sp. L1 SY-2022 (assembly GCA_023079495.1). Taxonomy (NCBI): domain Eukaryota; kingdom Fungi; phylum Ascomycota; class Sordariomycetes; order Xylariales; family Xylariaceae; genus Xylaria; species Xylaria sp. L1 SY-2022. Next base: position 453,635 of record JALIDW010000001.1, on the reverse strand, counting down.
AAACCTGGAGATCAACCCTACCATCTGCTGTCTTGGAACGCCCTCGAATGCGGTTGAACGCCAAGCTGCCCAATCCATTCACCCACCTCTGCCTTCCCCAACGCCCAAATGGTTCCTGGATCTCACAAAGTCTCGGCGATCCCGAATATAAAACAGCATCGAGTGGTGTATTAATCTACCACTTCAGTGCTGGCATTCTTCCTACGGGTCATGGACGGATGAGTATCGTAAGTTGTTTACCTCGTCGGAAGCTGTCGACAGGACGGCTTCACCCTTCACTCAACCCCGGAGTCCATACGGAGCACACTAGCGCACGATGGTCTTCATACGGGAGACACATGCAGGTCGATCCCGTCAAAGTCGTCGGCCATTGGACCAACCCCGCATTTGAACCTCTTAGGGGAAGTCGGAAATTCAACGTCTTTCCGACCATTCGAATGTGATGATAGCCAGACCGAGTGTCCCAACTTAACCGCCTGGATGTGCTGCGACAGTGACTATCCTCACAGGAATAGCATCGATACATTGGAGATTCTATCACGACCTTCCACGTTGATGGCACGCCGTTATCTCGACGATCTCTTCGGTGGTATCCCGGTTTGGGGTAAACAGAGAAGAACAACGATCAATGGACCCCTAATTCCTGAAATGAGTTGGCGACTTGCTCATGCAAGTTGTGAGGAATCCGGGACATAGATGGATGTCCAGAAACCTGGCGAATGTCTTTCAGCGCACGCGTTGAATCAACTCCGACTTTCGCCCACATGGCATAAAAATTCTCACACTTGGAACTACCAACATTGTTGTAGCGGCGTATCATCATCACACCCAACGGGCTCCGTATAAACAAAGCCAATCAGAATCTCAGGATAGCTAATCGACATACTGAGCGATCGCGGACAACAGTTCTTGAGCTCACACTACGCCCAGAGCGGACAAAGAAGCGATCAGCTAGGAAGTTTCATATGAATCCGCTTCCTTGCTGACATGAGTTCTTTTCAGCGGAACTCCCACTCCGCCATCGTCAGCATACTTATATACCTTGTAATAAATGCTATTATATAGCGGAATGTGAGTCGCCACTTGTATTCCGTACAAGTCTAACAAGTCACTGGGAGCGATATCCAAAGTCAGCCGCGGACCGATTGCCATCCAAGGACTTGAGGAGACAACGAACGATTGGAGGACGCTTATCATGGTGTAGAGCATATAAAATCATCATTCGCCATTGGAAATCTCAGCTCGCAAAATTCAGCTTGGACAATCTCACAGAACTCGTAAAGATAAGAGATTTCAAAGTCATGACGACGAAGAACCCGAATGTGGTACGGACACGCGGGATCAAGCCAAGGCCATCTTTGAGTATCTCTCTTATGCTCTGCCGATACGGATAAAAAAAAGGAAGTTGAATACGAGCCATGTCTGAGCTGAGTCAACACTCGCGACATAACTAAGTCATTACCATATTGATTACGCCGATCGTTGGCTCGCGGCTCAGGATTCGTGGCGCCTCTTTGTCTCGGTCTACAGAATAGACGCGAGGTACGTGTGAGACCGAGCAGTTAGTTTCTGCCACTCCTACTCGACCATCAAAGCGAAGCCTGATTCATGCATGTATGTCCCAATCAAAAACCTCAACGAATAACGTACAGGTAAATTTGGTGCAGAGTTGTATGAGTAGCAGTGCCAAGTTAGGGGCTATAGCTTCGACCGGAAGGTTGTACGGAATACAGGAGAACAGCCGCATATGGGATCCACTTTCTACCGACTGTGGTGCCGTGTCCGTCGGCAGGTAGGTGGTCTCATTCCGGAATATCGACCACAGTCGCTAATGTCAGAGGAGAATGTATCCATGCGCTGTTGAGTCCAATCCAGCAGCAATAGTGATTCTTTCACCATTGACCGACATGCTCCTATGCTTTTCTGAACACAGCCATAGGACATCCACCCTGTCGAGCGCGTCTCTCTCTTAACTGTTCCTTCATCTTCTCCATCTCCGTCTTCCCCTTACCAAACTGGTTCTCCGGTCCTACCTCCTCAATGCGGTAGCCATCAGGGTGAAACCTCATGCCCTCGTCGCCCGGGAGGTATCCACCCCACAAGCGTGTCCACCAAGCATCAGGGCCCCATCGACCCCAGAACGTCGGCTTCACATACCACGGGTGAACCAGATACTCCTCACAGTAGTATTTCCCGGTCTTCGGGTCCGGTTCGTCCGAGAATACCGGGCTGGGATAGAATCTCGGGAGATGCACGTATCTTACCGTCCAGAGGTGGAGTTTCATCAGTACGCCCATGATCATTCGGTGGAATTTTCCCGGCTCTGGAATACTGCAAACTGTTTAGTTCGAGTCGTCAACGAATAGGGGTTATGAATCAAACTCACTTCATCGCCACTCTCAACCTCTCCTCAAGCAAGGAGGCAATAAGCCTCAATTTGAACCCCTTGAGAACAGCAGGCGTATCATGAATTAGCAAGCCCAGCGTCTCATTCGCGACTTTCTCGTTCGTGTTCGCGGGCACCATGAACTTCTCCTCATACTTCACACTCCACTTATCCATCGCCTCCAACCAAGCCAGTCCATCTCGTCGCTCACCCACATAATACGGCTCGAGCTGCGCAAACGAAATCGCCATCGCCTCGCCCATATCACGCCAGTACACGCCCATGGCAGCACGTTCAAGTTCCGTCATCGGTCGCCACTCGTACCGGTTTACCCAGCGCACGGGCTCGAGCGCAAACATGGACAGTGTGTACAGCATATCATCGTCCGAGATGCGACCGGCCTTCAGGTGCGGACTATGCAGGTAATTCATGCGCGCGATGCCTTCGAATTTACGGGGCGAATCGGGGCTATTGAGCACGAATTCGGTGACGAGGACGCATGTGTCGGCGGCTCGTTTGGAGGCTGTTTTGTTGCTGGCGAGTTCGCCGGTGGCGACGAGGAGACGGCTGATGGAGGGGATACCGTAAGTCTGGACGTTTTGGTCAACAAACTCCCATGAATATTCAAGGGGGAAGAAATAGGCAAAATCTCATCCTTTACCTTGAACAAGGCAAACGTCAAAGACGTGTCGAAAATCGTCGGGAACTCCAGCTCCATCAACGCCTTGATAACAACCCACGCTTCATCCACATTCATCTGCGAAAGCGTGTCTCTCGCATACGCACCATGTGTCCGCTCATACGTCCTGATGAGACTGTTGCGTTTCCGGTAGCGCAGGGCGCGCACGAGGACGAGATAGGAGAGCACGGCGCCGGGCACGAGGACGTGGGGCGTGAGCCATTCTCGGGGTAGTAAGGACAGGAGAAATCGTAGCATGGTTTGTTAGGTTTCGTGGATCTTGAGATGTTAAGGTGAGTACGGATAGCATATGCCGAAGGGTATCTATCCCATTCATATACTGACCCTGACACGCACCCGGTCATGATATTAATGGAAGTGGCTCAGTCAATTCGGCTCTGGCTCAGTCAGTTCGGCCCCGGCTCCCGGAAGGGACATCGTTACCCCTCTTGACGATTCAAGCCCCATATCCACCGACCGTACCAAGACCAACGCCGGCTATAACGGTAGGTCATGAAGACGTAATTCCGGCCCTTCACAGTTCACTAACGGTCCGGACTCCACTGTCTACGTACTGCCACTTACTCGGGACAAAATGGATCTATATATGGAAAATACGTCACTTGTAAGTTGAACTTGTGGAAAACACGGCGTGCAGATGCGCGCCTCGATCCGGAGGAGATTTCTGTTTTGGGATAGCTGCCGGTTCGTGGCTTCGGCTCTCGCAAGACACGCAGACAAGGTCTCGCATGGTGTTGAAGTGAGCCATCCATCAATATTCCTCTGATCGACAGGACGGGTTGGAATCGAGAAATAAGGGGAAGGGAGATAGGAAGCTGGGATTCAGATGCCTCGTGCGTCCTATATAGGTAGATGATATATACAAACATAGCTGATTCATTAGATGATGATTAGTCCGAGGTGATCTTCTCTTCGTGATCGTATTCAACTGACCTCAGTCTCCCTTTTCCCATGACCCGTGCAACTAGAATCTCTTGCTCGCATACGGATGTCCCGCACTCAAACCACCATCAATAGCCCAAGCCTGTCCATTCACAAGACTCGCCTCGTCACTTCCCAAGAACAAGACAACACGGCCGACTTCGTCGGGTATACCGCCCCTCTTCAACGGGTTCAGCTGCCCAATCCTTTCCGCCGTGCCCCTTTCACGCGCAGATACGTACAGCGGCGCCGTCATATTCGTCTCGATCAATCCGGGGCAAACAGCATTGACGCGGACACCGGTGCCAGAGAGTTCGTAGGAGAGTGTCTGGGCAAGGGATACGACGGCCGCCTTGGAAGCGGAGTACGCGATGGGGCCGGCGTTCGAGCGGATACCGGCGACGGAGGCGGTCGCGACGATGCTGCCGCCGGACTTGGGCTTGTCGGCGGATGTCTTCTGCATTGCTGGGCCGGCGTATTTGGCGGCGAGGAAGACACTATCCCAACCCTGTTAGAGCATTGCGCATTTCTCAAGGGGACAATCTCAAGTAAACAGATACTTGAAAGAGGAAAAGTGATAACCGAGAGGAATAGAGGCAGGCAACGAACCTAATCGTATTGATCTCCAAAATGCGCATAAACTCCTCCTTGCTGACATCCGTGTAGGCCAAGACATCGCCCGAAACGCCCGCATTCGCGAAAAACACATCCAGACGGCCGTAGCTCTTCAGCGCGTCGTCGACAACGGCCTTCACGCCCTTTTCCTCGGCCGCGTTGAATTGCCGCACGTGCACGTCGACGCCCGGGTAACGCGCCGTGAGCTCCCGCTTGTGCGCATCTAGGTGCTTGCCGTCGAAGTCGCACATGTAGATGGCGCGCGCGCCGTTCTCGGCGTACAGGTGCGCTGTGGCGCGGCCGATGCCGGCGATGGAGTTCGCGCCTGTGTGGACAGAGACGTGTTAGTCGAGGTGTCGCGTGAGGTGTTGGAGGGAATGAGGGGAAGTCGTCGCACCGGTGATGATGACTACCTTGCCCTTGACACGGGGCCCGTTCGATGCCTGGGCGACCTTCTGGATCGCGGGGAGGTCGCCGGTGGTGGCGCCGAGCTGGCTGCCGAGGGCGGCGACCCTCTGTTTCGCGGTCTCAGACATGATCGGCGTAGATATGTAATCCGTAAATGCAGACAGACAACAAAAATTGATTCCAAAAGGATCTCGTCGATAACGATGCGTTACTCCCTACTAGCTCATGTTATTTATATATTTTCTAAATTGACCCTCTCGCCCTCGCCCCCCATGACAATTAGGCACGGATTACATGACTCGGGAGCTAAAGTAGTCGGTAATACCTACGGAATCGAACTGCCCGCCTAATAATAGTGTAGAGGATACGAGTTCAACGGTTGCGTTTCGTCGGGGCGTTGCTCTGGGTCTCGGGAGTCGGGACGGACGAATACCTCGGCAGTGCGGAATTGGAGTCTCCTTGGCGACGAGCTAGCTAACCGGATGGAGATGGTGAGACCGGGCAAGCCAGCTGAAGACTGGAATCAATGATCGCATTCAATCCGTATCATGAGTTGATACTCGATTCGATTCGATTCTTGATTTTAACATCCCCTCACGCCTTTCACGCCAGAAAAGAACGCTGTGAATACCGAAGAGGTACAACTTACATCCAGTATCCGTACAAGAACTGCGTGTCACTTCACTCCCTAAATCGCAAGACGGCGGAATTCCGACTCAGTTCAGCTCCATCGTCTTCATCCCCGTCGCAAATCTGCCGTAACTTTGATTCAACGTCCGTCTGTACACGTACGCAGCCGTGATTCGAGATCCAGCTCTGGATCAGGTCCAAGTATTCCGTACGGAAACTAATTGGCGTGAAACACCTGGTTCTAGACAAGCCCTCCGTGATAAAAGCTCGGAGACTGCAGAACGTTAATGAGCTGAGTTTTGGCGCGGGGGCAAAAGTTGCAGTCCGGCGACGACGGATCGGTTGACTAGCACGGGAGCTCGGATAGTGCGATAGGAATGGATTGAAGCATCAATATCTCATTAAACACTATAGGTAGGTAAACGGTACATTCGGGTTGAGTCTTTGGTGCGCAACGCGTCACTTGCTCGTGAGAAACACTTCTCATTGATGGAGATGGGATGTTGATGTATGTTGAGATGAGAGTGAAAGAATCCACCAATATCCTCACTGGCCTCGTTCCTCATGAATATTCCGAATTCGGTGAATTTCAAGTGCACACTTACCCGAGTCCGTTTCGCATTGCGACGTTCCGTGTCGTAAATAGGCATATGCGATGCCTATCACACGATATAATTCCGTTCACTGGGGTTCTATCTGAGAAGGGAATGCCATAATGCGCCTCTCATGAGTAGTAGAGTGGTGGAATCTCGACTAGAATGTCTGAGGAGGAAGAAGCCCATCCGGTGGACGAGGTCGGACATGACTGCGTGCGGATTCAAAAGGGGCATGTTTCCTTCCTTGCGCCAAACTCCACGATGAATGGGTTTTCATACAGACTACCCAATTCACTCTATCAAACTCTTCTCCATTAATAGGTGAATCTGACATATTCCCGCCATCACCATGAAACTCCTCCTCCTAGCCCCAGCACTTGCCTCCCTCGTCCTCGCAACACCCACACCCACCCTCAACAAACACACCACAACCTTCTGCGGCCAATGGGACTCCGTCCAAACAGGCTCCTACATCGTCTACAACAACCTCTGGGGCGAATCCGCGGGCACAGGCAGCCAATGCACGACCGTCGACAATCTCTCAGGCAACAATCTATCCTGGTCGACCTCGTGGTCATGGGCCGATGGTCCGTATAACGTGAAGTCGTTCGCCAACGTCGTCGTGCAGACGGCCGTGAAGCAGATCTCTGCGATCGCGAGTATCCCGAGCACGTGGCGGTATTCGTAAGGAATGACTCGAGGGTTGCCGGTATCTGAATGAGTAATAATGGTTTGATAGGTATACTGGGAATGGCATCGTTGCTGATGTCGCATATGACCTTTTTACTTCCTCGTCTGCGGGCGGATCTTCGGAGTATGAGGTTATGGTTTGGTGAGTAGACTCCGTGCATTTCTGCATTCAGGTTTTAATGCATGTAATACAGGCTCGCGGCCCTCGGCGGCGCAGGCCCGATCTCTTCCTCCGGAAGTCCGATCGCGACTCCGAATATCGCCGGCGTGACTTGGAATCTATTCGATGGGTATAATGGTGCCATGCATGTGTTCAGTTTCGTTGCTTCATCACAGGTTAGTCAAACAAGTACCCTTCATTTTTCAATCACTGACTCTGAACAGGTCACCAGCTTTGATGGCGATATCAAGGACTTCCTTGACTATCTGAACGCCAACCAGAATATGCCCACGAGCCAGTACGTGACTAGCATAGGTGCGGGAACCGAGCCGTTCGTCGGCTCAGATGCGGTCATGACTACCAGCGCCTACTCAATTTCTGTAAATTAGCTGTTGGGTGTGAAAAACCCGACCGGTGTTGAGCTGGACGAAAATTATTCAGTGCAAATACCGCCAACAGTGTTATGGGATATCATCTAGACCATGTCCAACCACAAAGATATAGTATCAACAATATACTACCTACACTGGTTCAGCGCCAGTACTCCGAAGCCTGATATCGCGCCGACGTATCCGTGCGTACTAATTCAAGCTTTCCGTCCCAGTGACCAGATGTCCCCTTAGTCCGCATACGATACTCCTTAATGGCCGCCGCCACATCCCGCAGAGGCCCCGCATCACGAGTCCTCGCCACGGCGGCAGAAAGGCTCCGGGGCAAAGCCATAGCATCCCATGCAGCGTAAAATATATACGACAGGGCAGGCACGCCGGCGGCCACATGATTGGGTGTCGCCGGCCCCACGTCGGTCCTGAGTTTTGGATTCTGAAGATTCCACATGTATTCGTTGACGGCAGCATGAGCCCCTATTGTCCCCGGTCCAATCCAGACGGGAACCGAGAAGACATTGCCCGTTATTGATTCTGATGCTTCGACACGATATGTGATGAAGTGAGATTCTGTCTCTGAATAGGGAGCCGATTTCAACCGGCCAGACGTCCAGTGAGAGAAATCTTCAGCTTTTGCGTGGGATGTATCGTTCCTAGCCATTTTAGCGGTAGGTTGGATCGCATCTCCAGATAGGGGTATAGCGTTGCTGCTGAAATCCAAGTCACCGGGACCGAGGAGCTTACCGTAGTCGATATCGGCGCCAACAGTCAAGTCTGATAGATCATCTGAGAAGTCAGGCTTCAGTTCGAGTCGGATATGGCGAAGGCCGCGGAGCATCACTGAACGTCGATTAGTCAAGCTTCGTGCTGCTTCTCTTATACCTTTCTGTTGCAAGGAGATCAGGTCTAGGAATGAGGTAATTTGTTCAATTAAGGGGCCGACGGAACGCGCGGGGATGTCAGTGAGCGTGAGGGATGTGATGCGAGGATTCATGTCTGGCACAAAGCTTTGGGGATAGATACGGCTCATGCTCTTGAAGAGGACCGTCTCAGACACTTTCAGCGCCGTTGCCGCAGTAAGACCGGGGTGATCGACGTCCGGTATCCTCGTAACGACGGAATGATGAAGCCGTAGAGACTCAAGATTGGAAGAAAACACGGGGCGAAAAAGATGGGAGAGTGCAGATATGTCCCTGACGCGCAGTTGGCTCTGATCTTCGCCCATTGGCGACACAGATGGAATATCTAGACAATGATCACACTCGAAATGTTCCAACGTGCCTGATGATAGTCGGAGTAGTTTCCCAATGCCCTTCGTAGTAAATCGGTTCCCATTCAGATATAGGTGCGTGATGTACCCGCAGCCAAGATGCAGAGGCGTTGTACTTGTCGACCTCATCGTGGATTGGAGCAGCGCCCTCTTCGCCGCAGCGACATCTTCACATCGCGGCGTACCGGTCCCATCAGATCGAACCGGTTTCATCTGCCGGAAGCCTCCAGCTGAAACATAAGTTGGAGCATCGGCAAGATATCGGTTCGGATGCGTTAATGACGCGCTGTGGGATGATTCCTCGATGAACTCGAAAGGTCCGTACACATGCGTGCCTATCTGCTTAGTGTTTACCAGTTTCCCCTCTACCTCAAAATGAGAACCGTCCCGGATGGAAAGCGTCGTAGAAAAACAATACTGTAGAAGAGATTCGATGGTATCATCAGTGAGCTTATTATCGCTCAGATCAAGGCTCCAAAGTTGACTCCCGAAAGTTGAACAAAGCAGGTGAGCGGTGGCATCGTCCATTTCACGACCCCGGACCCTTAGCACATGGAGCATCGGAAGATTAGCAGGATTGAGAGAGTCTCGAATAGCGGCGCGAAGAGACCCGGGTATGTAAGACACATCGAGATAAACCAAGTTTCTGAAGAACGCAGCACAGAAGAATTTTGAGGGAAGCTCCTGGCGGCAACGGGCAAGATCCAGAAGCTCTACTGAGCGAGCAAAACCTCCAAATAGACCGGACGCGGACTCTAACTCCCGGGGTATGCCCAAAGGCGCTGGATCAATCTCCGGGTGTCCATCAAGTAGCAGGCACTTGAGATCTGGAAACAGGTCCTGTATGTTCCTGAAACTCTCAGAAATCGCCCGCTCGCTTGCCTCGGTCGAGTAGAATCCTGATGCGCTCAAGGCGAAGGCTCGAAAATCCAAGGACTTTACCAAATGACGCGTATCACGCCGGGCGAGCCGGGCATGCTTGTGTATGAAACGGTTATACCAAGCAATATCTGTCGATCGTTAGCCGAGTATTTTTTGCTATGGTATAAGCTTCTCCGCATGGCCTCGTCGGCGATAGTATGTGTGCAAAGATACCAGACGGGTAAGTCGTCTGATTCCCGATGACCAGGTGCGGAAGAAACTCACCATCGTTAGGATGAAGCCCCAGGCGTCGGATGTTTACTAAAGGATCTCGCCACAAGCACGGCGCGAAATGACGATAGAATCGACGATCCACGAGGCAGCAAGAGGTCCAACTCGACACCGGGACGAACGGCGCGACAAGTGGCAGCCAATCTGGTTTAGATACAGCATCATCATACGACGGTGGAACTTCCATCTTTATTTAGTTGATTGTCTCAAACCCAGCGATGAGAAGAAGGGATTGAAGTTGGTTGAAGAGTTGGCAAGTAACGGGTGCCGTTATACGGAAGATTTAATTAGAGGACGCCGGCGCGAGACAATTCTCGGTACGAGGACAACAGAGATGTCGCCCTACTTGCGATCTTCCTGCCACGCCTTACATCTCTTATGGTAAGATTCCGTACGGACTGAAAAAATAACGCAGGTCCCAATAGGACAGGCAGATGTGATGATTACCACCAATATGGATGGGTGGATTGGTTGACCTGTACGAAATACAGAATGCGGACTGCGGATTACGAGTGTGAGAGGATTCAAAACAATTACCTACTCGCCCGGTACGGCGGACTACAGGTAGGGTAGTCGATAGGGACAAGTACGACATTTACGTCATCGCCAGCTGGCAAATTGCTGCCAGGCTCATTAGCGCCCGAACTACAGTAAGAAAACTGCGAAGGTATACGGATTAATCCGTATACGGATTATTGGGTCAATCTGGATTTCAGAATGGTGGACGCGTAGGTTGTAATGTGTCTGGAGGTACGGATTCTTGTACGGATTACGCTAATAGGCTTTGATTTTTTTTTTGTCGGTTAATACGTCGTAATGGCCCACCGTCCTCCATAGGCGCTGCCCTGCTGAGATTCTAGCCCGAAAACAATTTTCCCGCTATGGTATACCATCAAAGAAGAATCCATCGGCTTGAAAATAAAAATAACTCCCGCTAGCCATTACTGCGAACGGTCAGTGTCGGATCTTGTATCGGCGCCCATCTCTCGTCGACGTTGGCAGACAGCCCCACGAACTGTGTATCAAATCATGAAGCAATAGGACACTCACTCGTTGATGCCATAAAGATATTTATGGTTCAGGGGACGGGGGTTGGCTGCACTCTTGACGCCGCCCAGATGTAGTAAAGAATGGCGGCCAAGATGCCCAGAACGACAATAAGCTCCCTCACATATGGAAACCAAAAGGATGCAAGGGCATGTCGTCGGTACGTTTGGATGTCCGAAGCACTTGGGCGCTCGCTGTTTTGTTTGATCGGTTAGCAATCGTGGATATGAAATGTCTGTAGGATATGAATGCTGTCACTTACGCCATTCTTGTCTCGGGATCGGGGGGCTCCGGTATATCAAAGATTTCGCGGAGCCTAGAACGGAATATTAGCACGTAAAGTCTATCAGTAGTGTTTAAGGGACGGGTAGGTTCATGACTTACCTCACGAGAGTGCGGTCTTCGCCGGCACGGTCTTCATGGGCGCGGTCGTTTTGAGCCACAGGTTGGCCCGTTGCCCTGAACCACTCGAGGATGGTATTAAACATGGTGAAATTCATATTGCTTAAATTTAACCTCAAAATATTCGGTATACGAGCCGATTGTTGTTGTTTTGAGGAACGATGTAAACCATCTCGCTCGTCCTCCATCATAGATATTGATTCTTCTTGATTAATGCTGGAAGGAGAAGGGCAGCATTCGCATGGTACTTTCTGTTTCTCTAAGTCGTTCTTGCATGGCGTTCCGTTTGCCCCTGACTTGAGTTGCCGTCGCGCTTGGCTAACAGTTGATAAGGGGCCTTCCAACAAAGACTCTTCATATTCAGGAGGTGGAGTGGTTGGCGCCATGTCCGTTTTTGGGTGTAGGTTAGCCGCCATCGATGCTGCTCGTGAACACACGGGACTTGAAGGAGACGGTTCTTCTGGAGTTACTTGAATAGTATATATATGTTGAATACGTGTAAGTGAAGGTTCTTTTGTAAAAGTGCTCGAACAAGACCAAAAAGGCGGAGGGAGTTCTGGGTGAAAAGAGGTGTGTGACGGGGGAAAGATAAGAGATTGGTGTCCATGGGCGTCCACCTTCTTTTATAGAAGATTTATACTTCATGCCGGCATAGTCTTTCCTTCCTCCGATTTCAATATTCAAAGTTATGACCTCGCTCCCCAAAACTTTATCCTAGACTACACGTTGCTCTTTCCGATGGTTGACGATTGGCTTTTGAACGCGTACGTCCTGGCGACATATCCCTATTTCATGGGAAGGAGCACACCATTCCGTAGCAGCTACCTAAAGACTTATCGTGAAGTACGAGTAGTCGTGACTTCTTCTACTTTATCATGAGCTTCTCGTTTGAACCTTACCGCATACCTAGAACTTAAAAGGGCAAGAAACTTAGAAAGCAAAAGGGCAAGAGAGCGTGATGGTGAACTTCAAGACGGAGAGTAGATGTATGCAAATATGGATTTTTGTATGCACAGTTCAATCTTCACTTCACGACGCCTTCGCAACTCCTCCGGCATTTGGCATCTGGGATTATGTCGGCCGTCGTAGAAATTTACCCCTGACACGCCGATAGACTGCTGCAAGCGGTACCTTAGTAACTTGTTGGAAATCAATCAAAGTACACTTGATCTCAGAGCGAAGCTCGATGGAAACTGAGTGAAGGCGTTTGAGATGGACTTTTTACAATGATAATTCCAGTTCATTAATAGTAACGGTGGTTGGGAGGTTATGCCCGTCGTCTCGTCAAGCTGTTATTCAAGCGCTAATATCAACTGGAGGCCTACAACGATGCGATCATCACACTACTATCATCCCTCTCTTTTTGATATTATCATCAAGTAGTCTCTGTAGTCTGGCAGAGTGTCAGGTATTAGTTCGACAAATAACAACGTCGTGGACGCGTGGCTGAGTAGCAGTAGTGAGCAACTATGTTCGATTTGATAGAAGCAGACAAAGTGCATTGCCACATACTATCACAGACCTACTAAACGAGTACGAATAACCTCACAGTCCGCACCAGCAACTCTCATAATCTTTGCTAACAAGCCTCACTGGGGGTAGACATGCAGTTGGGTGACATCGAGATACTTTTGCCGTGTGGTGTGCATCTAGCAACTGGAGTTCATACATGTAGTTACCGTTTTCCGTTAGTTAATGAGAACCATCACAGATCATCACATCTATACGTCTCTTTGGTTGGGAGATGCTCACCTCCGGCTCCAGCTACCTCTAGAATAGTCGCCAAGAGAGCCGGCGGTGGCCTCATTTTGGTCGCCGTTACGCCATGCGTTGACATCAAGTCAAGTGACACGGTAATATGCAACTGCAGGTCATCCTGAGATGATATGATGGCGACTGTAAATGGGGCAAGCATGTGCAGCCGCCACGTAACCGCCCGAGTTGAGTGTGAGATAATGACGAATGCTTCGTGGCCGTGAGTTGTATCCTGCTCGAGAGTCCATTCTGAAGCCCAGACTCTCACGACTCCTGTAACTCGATTGCCGTGCGGTCATACACTGTGGTACTAGCCAGTCAACCAGCAGGGGATGGCTGATGAGGGCCATAACAGGAGGCATGCCGTGTAACGCGCTGCAACTATTGCTGTGGTAGGTAATAATTTCAACTCAATGGTGTATTAAGTAGGACTTGTTGACCGTTTGGACGCCTTATGATGCTCCGTCTAGTCTATCCATATCCATGTTGATAAGACGTTCTCGTCGGTTGTTACAGGCTACAGCCAGCTAGCCAGCCACCCCATGTGACGGCTTATCTCGGATGTCGAGGAGACGTTATCCGTGATGAGAGCGTTAGATGCAAGTATTGGCCTACTACTCCTGCCAGGAGTCTCCTGGTCCCGTCTAGTGATTATGATAGGCATGGTTCCTGTACGGAATTTGAGATCGGTTTCCTGAGACGACGATGTTAATGTCAAGTCGATTGAGTGAGGCAACAGAATATGCGCTTTTTGGTGATGGAAGTCTCTACTTCGTCTGTATGGATCCCGAGCACATCGATGATCCGATGTCTTCGGGGACCTCGGTGAGTCATTCTCAAGGTACCTACTACTTCGCACTGCTTCGTAGCGGTCGCGACCCCCGAGTGTTGCCTTCCATCAGGCTTCACGGGTCCCAAGATGGAAATCGAACCCCTCGCCTCAGACAGGGTGTGCCTTCCTAGGGTCAATAAATGACAATGCAGGGAAATCTTAAACGTGATTAAAGTTTTTGCCACTTGCAACCGCTGTTGAGGCTCCCGAAGCTCCTTCCGCCGATGCTCTGGATTGTTCGGATTCCGTAATCAATGGTTTCTATCTCTCGGCGGACATGCTGCCCTGGGAACTTGTGGACTTGCAAGTTGTGATACACTCGGCGCAGACTCCATTGAGACTTGTTGAGGTCTGTTGTTGTTTACTATTACATGAGATCAGATGTTGTGATGAAAAGTGTCATTACACGCACAAGTGTCGATGAAGCTAATACGCTCGAGTTGCCGGCATAACATGCCATACTCTGGCAGTCTGCAAATACGGCGAACCCGAAAGAGCCGACTAGATGCTATCACTGTCGCTGATCGTCGTCATATTTACAAATGACGCTCTCAGAAACATAATATCAGCTAGTATTCATGTGCTAAAGAAAAGGAGACGAGCCGAATCGCAGCCCGTCATTTCCATTCCTACAGATCGGGATGCCAGAACTCGGGAGTGATCGGCATCATGGTCATCCCAGTCCCCGGATCGGCGGACGCTATCTTGTGTAGGGGCGGTCCCTGGTTCTGCTATGACATGTTTACGCATGTATTCCCAAGTGGCGAATGAGCATGAGGGGCCATGGGGATCTCTCAGGTGAAAAGAGATCAACCCAGTACTCTTCTAAGTTCTCATGCGCTGATGGTCGCGTCCAACTTCCAAGTTGAATCTCTTGACACGTCAAACCGAGACTGGCACATCAGCAGGTCAACTAGCACTAACTCATTACAGGCATGAAGACTCACAACCTCGTCGACTGGAATGTATGATATCACCAGGGCCTTCAAGAGGATTGATAGGCTAGGACCGCTGGGCTGTGCCATGCGGCATTCCGACGACTCTGACCTAATGCTCAGCGATCGAACGAGTCGAATTTCCTTCTCAGCCCAACATGTGGTGATGGTGACCATGTTGAAAACGTCACGATGTACTATTGCAGGC
This sequence comes from Xylaria sp. L1 SY-2022, assembly GCA_023079495.1. Taxonomy (NCBI): domain Eukaryota; kingdom Fungi; phylum Ascomycota; class Sordariomycetes; order Xylariales; family Xylariaceae; genus Xylaria; species Xylaria sp. L1 SY-2022. Next base: position 438,542 of record JALIDW010000001.1, on the reverse strand, counting down.
GACGTGGTTACTCTCAGACAGTGAGCTGTGAACCGTGAGGCCATCAGATAGACAGCATCATACTTTTTGCCAAGAGCCTGGATCTCCTGACTCTCTCCCGTGATATCTCATCGCAAGGGATATCACAAAGGTACGTTGCTTGCAGTAGAAACAAGCTCGCTGTCGCTGGTTGACTGCCTGCATTTCATGATACTAAGACAGTGAGGGCCCTCTTCATTCTGTTAGTAAGGGAATGCAAAGTATCGGCAACCTGCTTGAGAAAGTCGTGGCAAGGCCATTCAAAACGAAGCGTTAGACGAGAGATGCTTGAACACGACTGGATGAGAGGCGCCCAGATGCTCAGCTGTGTCGGGGACTATATCGCTCATCAAGATGGGGCAAGGAGCAGCGCTTTCTCGTCGCTCTGAATGGCCAGACCGCGCTGAGCAAGATACATTCGACTTGTTCTTCGCGCCAGATCCGGGGCTCTGGGACCTTCCTCCCACCATTGGGGCAACCTGCGACACCGGCTTCACCGCCCCCTCTCTCGAGATCCCTCTTCCTGGTCTTTCTCTTGATACCTAACTTTGTAAAGGAACTTCGAGTATCGTTCAAGCTAGGGTATATTGTGAGTCTAGTATCAAGATGATCAACTACCACTCGAATACTCTCGCCAAATAATAGTGTTATCAAACTCATAAGACGTTGTGAAGTAGACTAAGGAGCACATCTCAAGCCACACTCATAGTATCTCGTAGTTGGCAATTGGACCGCCACCCACGTTCCGTTCGGGGAGAGTCACTGTCCTCACCGTGCGTCGTTTTACCTGGAAAAGTTTTCACCACCGCTAAGCCTGCCTATGACACGGCGAACTCCAGCCGCCGCGAGCCGGACTCGAAGGCCACACGTTCATAGAGACTTAGGTAGAAGAACACGAAGAAGACTGCACAGTGAGACTATTCAACATGCTTGAGTTGCCGCTGCGGTCTCTTCCTATGGAGGGCTTACGCGCGCAGAGCGCGAAGGGCAAACAAGGAACAACGCTGCAGCAAAGGATTCAGCGTCCTGCAGGATACACTGCTTGGAGATGGATGGTTCCAGTAGTCGCTCAGTATGCTCTCCCATGATGATCGGGCTTTGCTTCATAAGTTCATATCACAGTTCCACTGCGTTGGTCCAGCTAGCTAACGGCGCTTCGTCGTTGGCAGTGAAACGACGAGAGACTCTCACGCCGAACGGGGCGATGATGGCCGAAAGGCAACCAGACCTTGGTCTCCTCCATCCTGACTCCTGACGAGAATCTCATCGTTCACCGTAGCAATTTTGTTTGCAGGTTACACATGCTGTGCTACGAAATTTTCAAAGCCCCCTGTTTTTCCTTGCGCTCCACGATGAATCAATCACGTCGTTCAGGCATGGGGCAACACTCATGTTCCGAGTATAGTTGGGACCACAACGCTTGGGCTTGCCTTTGGACTTGACACTTGTTCGCCCCCCCCTTCCCCTCCCCCCTCCTGCTCCTCCCCAAGTGCCGAACACAAAACGCCGTCAGCCACCTTGGAAATACATGATCTACGGCCGGTCGGAATCTGTCGTTCCCGAAATGGTGATGGTTTCATAACCGAACGCTCAACCCGTAACTCACAAGACTCCTACACCTGACACCTGGAGGCGCTCAGAAACTTGCCGTTCGCTAATACGCCTGGCTAGGCTTAGTCTACGTAGATCCAGTCATGTTTGGGGACTAGGCCCTGCTTCTTTGGCTGGCATGTCTCGGTCGTACTTTTTTTTTTGCTCATTAGAATCTGGGTATCGTCATGATTTGGGCCGACGACTAGATCTAAGACATGCATCACTGGCACCTCTATTGAATTATGTAGTAGGGTATGCGGGGTGCAGTAAACCGGATGATCATGGTTCACTGTAAGAGAGAGAAAGAGAGGATCGAGGAGACAAAGGGTATTCATTAAGTAAGATGTAGTTCACGAACTCCAAGACAAGGAGAAAATCCTGCACGGCTGAAACTCGACAATAGTAGTAATAGTTCTGTTGAACTCCCCCCTCTCCGTCCATCTTCCCAATTGTAAGTTTGTCCGTTCATGCTATCGTACATGGCATTGCCCTTTCTTTTGTCTGTCGCCATGAGAATAAAACCCGGATAATAGTTGTATTTTGTAAATCAGTCGCCCACATGAACCCCCTTTTTAGTCCCCCCCCCCGTCTTCCCGCCCCGCGTCAGCAGCATACCAGCTGCTGCCAATATAGTAATACACACAAGTAGTAGTATCAGCCTTAGACCTGATACTTGACCCTAACCCGGCCCCCCCTGCCATACCGTATATAAAATCCAGAGAGAAATTACGAACAGAAACGCCCTTTGAGACACGCGGAAAAAAGAAATGGCAGAGATAAGATAGTAGCGCCGGGAATATGCAAAAAAGCCGCACATAAAACTACGGGAAAAAGAAAATAACGAGTGTAGTGCCTGAAACGCCTGGCGTTATTGACAATGGCGCTCTAGAGATAGCGAGAGAGAGAGAGACGGAATGGGGGGCTCAATTCAGTCGTCCAGCAGTAAGGACCGTTTCTTCGGCTGGTTCCGCTGCTTCGTCTTGCGCATCTCCTCGTCGAGCAGGGCCTGCGCGTCCTCGTGGTAGTTGGTGCGGCCGCTCGGCGGCTTCTTGGCGTGCAGGGCGAGGTGCGAGCGCCAGTTGTCCTTGCGGTTGAAGACTTTGTCGCAGAAGCCGCATTTTGTGTTGATTTCTTCTTGGTTGCCGTGGACGCTGGATACTCTTGTTAGTTTTGAATGATATATGGAGTTGTGAGGGGACTTACGTGTTTAAATGCCGCTTCAGGTGCTCCTGGCGCTTGAACGGCTTCTTGTCTACGCAGCTCTCGTGCGGACAGCGGTGCGACCCTTTGGAGAAGATCACGACGGACTTCTTGCCGATGACGGTTGTCTTCTGCGGCCGGGTGCGCTTGGCGATGCGGTAGGATTGCTGTACCTGGTGGAGGGCCGTTGTCTTTTGCTGGATGTTGTCGACGTAGAGACGACGCCGCTCATGCGAGGGGAAGTAAGGTGAGTGAGCAAAGTGAGGCGTTGACATGTCCTGGACTGGAGTGGGCACTGTGGATGAGCTGTGTACGTCGAAGAAGTTGACGGGACTATCTCCGGGCCATGACCATGTAGGCGCTACCTCGTAGGCAGCAGCAGCAGCAGCAGCGTTGTCGAGGGTGTACTGCGGCTGCGGGAACTCCAGCGTGGGTGAGATCATGTGTTCGTCGAAGACGTGGTGACCCAGACCCCGGGGGTTAGTGACCTGGATGGAATTGTTCCGCGAGGCCGCGGGCGTCGGCATCATGGCTATGCAGTCGAAGTCCATGGCGGCGGATTGTATGCTCGTCTTCCGGCTTGGTGTGGCGGAGAGGGCGTCGTAGCTGTCCAGGTAGTGAGAAGATGCCCTTGACTTAGCTTCGGAGGGGAAGTAGCCGTTGAAGGCCGAGGCGGGCGGAGTCAGGCAAAAGCCAGTGCTTGACGTTCCACAGACCATGTTGTCGTGGTCCAGCAGCAGGGGTTGCAGCCCCGGCGTCGAGCGGCCGGAGATGGGCGTGAAGGGGTCTTGCGAGGAGCTGACGGTGGACTCTGAGGAGAAGCTGCCGGAGGTTGAGCTGCAGGGTAAGGAAGATTGGCTTCCGAAGGAAAAGTTTGAGTCGAAGCTGACTCGGAACTCCATAGGGATATCCATGGTGAGGTACCGGTCGAAAGGGCTTCGGGTTATTCAAGGAGGAGAAGGTTTTTTTTTTTTTGTTTTGTTTTTGGTATTCCAAGGGTTGAGGTCGTGCAAAGAATGGGTGATACCAGGCAGGCAAGCACAGGAGCCAACTCCGGGGATGAGTGCCAATGGAGTTTGTGATGGTTCGAAGTATGAAGTGTAGGACCAGGAATGAGGGGGGAAGTAATAGATATACTAAGGATGGCGAAGATGGATGGCGGAGGAATTACAAGGCAATATCCCTTTGCACAGGATGGTAGCTGGCTGGACACCGATTCTCAATATACTGAAGTCTTCGGCCCGGAAGGGCTTTTTAATTGAGATAGAGAATGCCGTTCTGGAGACGCGTTGAGTCCCGAGGGCGGCGCGATGGTTACTTAAAGGCAAAGGCGAGCAGCTTGGGACGGATGGATCATGGCCGCCTCTGCCCCCCCTGGGAGTAGAGACATGCAAGAAATTACCTGGGCTGCGGCTTGTCTTCAAGCCACTTCCCCAACTTTCAGCATGTCCCATTGCTTGCATTTCTAAATCATTGTCTCGAGTCGGACTAACTTGGGCCAATTCGTGCCTCCCTCCACATCGCTTGGGTGATGGGTGAGTCAAGAGGTCAAGCTGTTACCAGCACTCTGGGTGGGTGCCAGCATCATGCATTAGTGTTGGGCCAACGGCATAAGTGATGACAGGGCCACCCCAAAAGGACTACACTAGCCATTGTGACCTGGCAACATGTAAGTAGGTCGTATCATGTACCCATAAGCATGGTCCGCGCCCCAGAGTAGGTACGAAGTAGGTATTATCATCGTAAATTTAGAAAAATTAGGAAGCCAACAGGACGGCGCACAGCATCCAGCCGGCCAGGAGAGGAGGCCAACCAACGCCTGCGAGGCAAACATGTATGTTCGCTCGACCGCCTGGTTCCTCTGTGCTTCTCGACGGGTCTTGGCGGAAGAGGACTTGATTTTGCCCGAAAGAGAAAAAAAAATAAAGATAAAAATAAAAATATAATTCCTTAATTCGTGTCTGTCTGTGGTGTGCCTCTAGCTTCGAAGTCGTGAGACAGGTACTCGTTGGTAGAGCCCTCGCTGTGAAATGGTAGTGGCTAAGCAGCTCTGGACTCTGGAGTGTCCGAGGAGCAGTAACAGATCGGGGAGTGACGCGCCCAAATCGAAGTGGCATTCAGGAATGGAGCTATATTCCTGAGGAGTAGGCCCGCGTCTGTGTTGACACCCACGCTGAGACAACCGGCCAGAATGGGAACTGAGCTGTGTGTGATAATACGTAGTAGTAGTATTCCGTAGCCAGACCTTACAACGTTACTAGACAGCATACCTACCTCTTAATACATCGACGCGGCTCTATGGTGGCCATGACGCCGACTTACATGCCAGAATCAGGGTCGCTCCGACTATATATTGCCACTTCGAGAACGCGCGACCGCGTTTACCTTAGACACTCGCGTGAGTATGAGATCTATGTTCATGATGCTGAGATTTTGCCATCGTTTCATCGGGCCGACCGAGCTATGGACAGACATATTCGAGGCCAGCAGGTTACTCTCGTGGTAACCGGTTCAAAACGATACTCAGACGAGACGCTACACGTTATGATCATGATCGAGCTATGCTTAGCTCTTTCTCCCCTGATGGAGAAGCTCGATCTTGATCCATCATGATTCATACACGATGCTGGTCTTTCTGTCATGAGTGCGATGAGGACAGATCACAGATGTGACAGGCACATCCGCGAGAACTCCCGGCTCCTTTGCCCCGGCCGTTTGGCTTCCTGCAATGGGGACCAGGCACCATTTCCAGAAGATTATCAATACGACCCCGAGCTTTCTCCTTAGTAAGTCCGGCGTCACCCCCGGCGGAAAGTATTGTAACTCAAGCATATACATATCTCTCTTCGTTTTCTGTGTGAAGGGCGTTAACCCGTTTGAGAATGTGGCTGACCAGGTTGTCGCAGGGGAGGTGGGAAGAATGATCCTGATAGGATGCCACCACCAGCCAAGGAATTAATTACATTTCTGGGGACACGCCTCGGAAAGGCTGTATGGCAGCCCCCCCAGCTACGGTATAACCACCCCCTGGGCCGGCTCTAGATAGATCGGAATATCAAAATGATTCTCTCGCCGGGCCGTTTACCTAAAACCGATTCTCCTGGGGCTTGGCTGTTTATACTAATCAGAAAAGGTACCTGGATAGACTACTGCAGGTAGACCGGAGACCGTAGGGGGACTCTACCCGGTGATAAGAACAACAAGCACTGACTTTGTGTTCTGATATTCTTTTAATATTATCATCATCATCAGCACGTATCGTGAACTCGTAGCCTCAGGCGATAAGGAGATGATCGATCACAAAGCCCATCGGCACGATGATACGGAAAGGCGTTCAGCCCCTGAAGACAGTTCGTCCAGACAGCAAATAATGTCCTTGCATCGTACCTGTTGTGGCGTCTCTTCTCCAACGTCCAGAATATCCAAGACAAATGTCTTCAATGGTGTCATTAATTCCTTCGCAGATCACTTTGGACATTCAACCATTTCTTTCCCCTGGGCTAAAGAAAGGTCCGCGTGAACACCAGGTTTGGGTGATATTCTCTCCCTATCCGTGAAGATTTTTTCTTTTCCACCCTTTCGATCCAGTCATGAGAATCAGAATACCCACTATTCGAGGAACGTTCCCTCTTCCTTCTCTGGAAAGGGTTCGTCTAAAACTGGACTCGTCGCGTCTTCTTTTCGAGGTCTCAACGGGGGTCCGTAGCAGGTACGTGACATCCATCCATTCATGATCCATCTAGTATCTAAACCCATGGAACCGTCACATCGAGGTCCCAGATGCACGGTTGAGGCTGTCCAGCGGATCTGAAGAACTTTTCCCCGGCCGACGACGGAATTCTTCCCTCGTTGGCGGTAACAATACCGCGCTCTGTGATCAGACACCGCCCTCGTGATTTAGATTTAACACGCTTGTGGACCACATCGAGTGTGTGTTGAGGTTGCAGTTGTTGTTCTAGACGCCGCCGCACAGAACATATCTAGGCCACACTGCAGTCATTCGACTAATATCTCATCGTCAGTTCCATGGCTTTGACTACGCCTCGACATGGCATGGACTCAAGGAGATCGCTCGCACGATTCTCGGCACATGAAGGAAGTCAAATCTTTTTCTCATACGTGGCATTTTCACACGGAGCTATCACCTTGATCTGATGGTCCCGGGACGGACCTATTGCTCTATCTCATCGACGATGATATGATAGACCGCTTGGCAGGTGAGCGCTAACGGGTCCTGTTCCGCGGAGGTTCTGATCACCAGATTCAAGAAGGAAATGAAGTGCGAGCAGATCGGTATTTCCATCCGTGCTGTCCTGTCTGTTCAGTCTGGAAACATCGGCGTCGATGCCGTCGCCACCACGAAGATCCTCTTTTCGGCCGTCAGCCGCAAGTCCCAACGCTATATGTACACACTTACATACCAACCATACGGAATAAAAAGAAATAGGCTCCACAGAGGGGTGGAGCGTACCAGGTCACGCTCGTTCCCAATTCGAGGGTTTCCCGCAGGTTTGTGAGAAAGAAAGGCTTGCGGGTTATGTACCAACCTGGCCTGGCCTCGAAATACGGAAGTCAGTGGAGACACATGCGCACCTTGCGCGTTTCGGCATCCGCTCCGATATGCAGCCAGCAGCATTAGACTACCTGGGCCTATTTTCTTTTCTCTTCTGGAAAGGGGAGGGGTGGCGGACCCGGGACAACCGGCCGCGCGCGCTGGACGGATGTAGTAATATGTACCTACACCAAGACCGGTTCGTTTTTATTGGGTCTTTCCTTTTTCATGCGACCCATATCTCTTTTTTGAACTGCATATCGTCTGTTATAGACAGCCGTCTCGCGGGTTGGGAAAGCATCAGCGTGTCCGAGCGAGGGCGCGATGAAGAGATGTGTGCTTGAGCCGTTAGGGAATAGGTAGAGACTCAGATAGGCAATCCGACGACATGTTGGACAGGAGGAATTGCTTCTTTTTGCTCGGATTTGATGCTGGGATAGATGTGTGATCCGTATATTTGATCGGTGGTTAGGACTTAGGCAACGACGAGATTTTTCTTTTGCTTCTACCAATGGCTGGGACGCTTACCTGGGGCCCAATGTGGCGGAACCCATTTGAGATTCATCACGATATGATCAGATGGGAGAACAGCAAGGTGTCATTGCAACGCTTGAGATACGCTGCTTCGGGGTTTGCTATCATCTTAGCCATTCGCTGGAGATATTACCACGGATCAGGGTCTTCTACGTTTCCTTTCTTTCTTCTCTCCCCTCGGCCTCGTTTCATCTGCGATTATGACGGAGGGTATGTTTGATGTGACGGCAATTGAACACGGTATCCTAAGAAATAAGAACGTGATGCCGTTTCGAGAAAATGGATGGATGGATACCGACCCGACTGAGAGGTCGTAGTATATGATGTGTCTCCTGCCGAAAAACTGTGACGAGTGGGTGATGGATGCAACACTCGCGCATTGCAATGCATCATGTACGATTATTAAATTGTAACATCCGTTATTTCTTTGCGTGAGAGGAGAGAACAACAAGCCCTGGGTTTGTTTTGGTTCATGGTCCACCACCCCGCCCAGGCGGGACACAACAACAAACAAACAGAGAAAAGAGAGAGAGGAGACGAGACCCGAAAGAAATATGACAGATACTGTAACCGCCCAGAATGCTACCTACCCTTCCCCGTTTAAGGCCCATGCATCCAGCAATTCCCAGGGACGGGAGTGGAACCGCGTGAACCCTAGAGAAGAGGAAGCAGGGCGATCTCACTTTCTTTACCCACTTATACAGGGGGAATGACACCCGAGATCGCTATGCGCGACACAGTACACGTCCAAGATGGCGAGAAGATCGGATTCGTGGGCGTATTTTTGTGGTGTTTGCGCCGATAATAGGACGACGTATTATAATAGCATGGCGTTCTATATGTTCGTAATTCGGTTCGTAGTGAGGTTTCCGGCAACGAACGCGTGGGATAGAAAAATGACCACTCTTCTGAGATGTGTTGTCTACATCGACTCGTCCGCCACGTATGTTCCGTGAAGGAAAAAGCAATCATAACGCTCATGTTGGTGAGAATAATAGTCTGCTTTTGTTCTCTCCGCGTAAGCCCGTTGTGAGTGAGATGCGCGGATTCTACATCGGCAGAAGTCATCTGATCTCCTAGTCTGACGACTTACCGTCAAGATCAGCGCGAATTTCTAGAATATGGGGACCTGACAAATAACAGACTTAACATCCAAACGCGCTGAGCTACATACGCATCTCTCTTCTCACATAGTAATCCCGTATACATAGTTTCCTGCTGAGTCGTCTCTATAGCCTGTACGACGCTCGGCAGATGCAGGACCGTTGTTGTGGTCAGTCAACTTGTGTAATCCCCCAGAGGCTCTCGGACGGGAACCTGCTTGCTCACCAAGTGGCACGGCGTAAGAGCCAAGGCGTCCGATTCAGCCCTACAGCGTGCTACGAACAACGCCTCAAGGCGCAACGAAGCCACAGGGCAATAGGTCCAGCAGGTCTACGCGAGAGTGAGCTGACACTGACCTCGATCGACTACCCTTTTCAGTTAAATATCGAGGCTGGGAGTAGGCACGTCTCTGTATGTAGGCAGGCAACTCCCCGACCTGGTCCCGACGACGTGAAGGACTAATGCGAGCTTGCAACTTGTACATATTCTGATTTCTGAGTTCTGACACCCCACGCCTTGGTAGGTAACCTTGTCTGGAATGCAGATCAATACCGTTACCAGGAATATTACCCTTGTGCGTTGCCTTAGCCCTGTCGGGACCCCAGGCAACCTCGAAAGTCATCAAGGGTGAAATACCTACGAGGTTGATATGTAAACTAGATATCCCCTTTTACTATTCTCTACATACGAGGTGAGGTGTGCCGTATAGGTAGCCAGCCTCACGGGTAGAGGCATGCATAGAGAGTCACGCATTTTGGGGTGACACTGCATCGATATTTACAGCGACTACATGTTATCGAGACGAAGACGAGCAGCTGGTTTGTCACATCTTAATGGCCCGAGATACATATAGGCATATATAGGTTGAATCACCATCGAGCGACTGAGGCTGGGCTTCATATAGGCGGTTTACTGGGACGAAAAACGCGTAACAACGATGGCGATCTGAGGATGTGTGGTGGCTTTAAGTAGGATTAGGTAGTGCCTGATGCCTAACATGCATGAATCTACAGGTAGATATCATTCCTCAACATGTCGAGTTGGGCCCAGGTGCAGGGCCAACTGCGACTTAGTGTAAGCGGGGGACACAGGCCGTGCTGCCGGCGTTCAACGAAGGGGGGTTGGAAACTGCGAGTATATTGGCGGATACACATTCGAACTCAGCCCGGATCAGGAGCCATGATAGGGCTCAGCCGTAATCCGGCACCGTTTGGCGGCGGTCGAACAGCTGCATACGATCGTCGATCGATTCGGGGCTGCGGCCGGTATTATGTGGCCAGCTACAAATGTAACGTGATTTACTATCGAGGCCAACAGGGATTCAGGTCCTGTGACAGACTGCTTCGTACCTCGTATGCGATATGCATTCTGTGCCGCCGCGGGAACAGCCTAGCGCTGTGAACGAGTGGTCGTGCAGAGCAAGCGTGAGAATGGATGGATATAAGTGTTAGACTAGCTCGCAGAGCCATTCAGCGCACGGAATTGCACCAGCTTCAAGCCAACTCTCCGACTTCCCGCCGGTCCCTCTCTTACGCTTCACTTGAATGTGCAAGATTGACAGGTCTATCGCAAGTACGGACCGCTTGGCCGGTGACTTCACTCATTAGCGTAGAGGATCCCAGACCTCACAAGAGGTCTAGCCTTCTGATGGTGGCCGGGTTCATTGAAAGATGATCATAGATATGATGAGTGGCCGTAAGAGGCTATCCTGTATCGTAAACAAGCACGAATAATCAACCTTACGCCGGTCCGTCGCTAGCATCGTCAAAGTCCTGCATGGCGTCCTGCATTTCTTCTTCGCTAGCCTCAAGACCGGAAGAGCTCATCAACTTGTTATCCTTGTCCTCCGCTGTTTCGACTGTTAGCCAAGTGACAATCGTCAAGAATATAAAAAGGGGGAAATCTTACTTCGCGGCTCAACCAACAGATTCTCCTGAACTTCGCAATCAGTCAGTGTTGAACCTTCGCCGATGTTACTCCTCTTGCCCAGAATGCAGCGAGTCAGCTTGCAACCCTTGCCAACGACCACATCATCCATCAGTACGCATTGGAAGAGTTTAGCGCCCTCCTTGATTTGGCAGTTCGCACCAACGACACACTCTTTGATAGATGTCTTTTCATCGACCATGACATTGTTGGCAATCAGACAGTCTTGTCTTGTAATAGTGGTCCGGGGCTTGACACCGTCGGGGTAAGCAATCTTTTTTAGGGTGAGCAAAAGGAGAAGCAGCATCTGGCCCTGCTTCCTCGATGGATGGCAATTTAGCCAACCGTAAAGAGACAGCAAGCAGCAGCTTGGCGGTGTCCACGCGACGTAGTAGCGGCGCATCTGCTTTGTGTGGGTGAATGTATGCCAGGACTGGCGGGACTGAAACTTGAGTAGGTTCCTTGAGGAGTGCGCTGTGGCCATCCTCCGGGTCCGTAGATGCCGAGCTGTCGCTTTCCTGAGAAGCTAGGGCATCGCCCTGCGGCAAAGGGTTGTCCTTGCGTTCAACGTTGGTCGAGTCTGTGGTCGTGGCACGGCCTTGTAGCGCCTTCGTCAAACCAAGTTTCTCGGGCAGACCCGTCTGCCACGTGGCCTTCGCCCACCAGCCGACGACGTCTTCTCCAATTGTTTCGAGCTTCTGGTTTTCTTGCACAAGATCCATTATCCACTTCGGGAGGAAATAAATATGTGCGTCTCGGTGAGTTGTGAGCATCCGGAGCTTGGGATGTTTGCGCATCAAGCCATGTCGCAAAGGGAAGCTGTTCTTCGCATCCACAAGATCTTTGAGCGAGTCTGTCGGCATACATAACGCCAAGTATGACAGATCCTGTATGATAGAGCTCTTGGGCGTGGTAATGTCTTTGGGCATGGGAGTGGTAGCAATGAAGTCGGTCTCTTCACCCTTGATAGGAGTTTCCGTCTTCGTCTCGTACCAGACGCCCAAACCACCGCTGCAATTAGGACTATCTTCGCCATCGAGCAAGTTGGATAAACTGGCAGCCTTGACCATCCAGGCTTGCAGCAACTTGTCGCCTCCCATCTCACATACAAGATCACAGGGCAAGACGACTAGGTCATGTTTGACGATGTCTCTTATTTCCGGAAGACGGAGTATCTCGGCTGTACCTGTGTTGTAATCCAGACCCTGTGGTGAGACTAAATCTGGACGGGGATGAGGAAGACTGGTGAGGAAGGGGTTAGTATTCATTGCAGCCGTCATGGTCTCTGCCGCTGATGGAGGACAGATCAGAGTGATGTCTGCGTCTTTTGTTAGCGCAATCGATCATACACGCAGCAAAGCCAGATCAACAAAGGCGACTCAAGAATAGCGAGAGATTCAGAAGGACTCATGATATGCATGAATCTTAAGCCACCGGGGCAGGCATGGCGTAGGGATTCAGAAAGAAATGGTTGCCTTACTTGTGATGCCCGTTCGATAGCAGAAGTCGATAGGGTACCAGACCATCGGCCGGTTGGCCACGGGAAGCAGAGCCTTGGGGTTCTCATCCGGGTTTGTGGTGAAGGTGGGAAAAGAAGAACCAGGGCCACAGAGAATGAGGGCCTGGAGGCCCGTCGCGGGCATGGAAACAGCATGAGGCATGATGTGAGGGAGTCGGCTCACAACTCAGTCTCAGTTTGTATGCCTCGGTCTGTGGTAGTATCTGTGGCGCGAAGACTGTATGATTTCAGGGTCCCTGGAGGTTCTTTCTTGAGCAGAGGCGAAGAGAATGGCCGGTTGAGTCACGCGTTCAAGCTCAACTGCGCACTTATACGCGAATGTAATCCTCATACGAATAAGAGTCACAGAGCGGCGCATATGGGTGGGGAGCAGCTCCGAGGGAAAAGGCTTATCGATAATATTTAGAAGGAGGGATGATTAGTAAGTCAGGATTGGCTGGTTAGTTACATATGTGGCTGATGCATACTACGCTAATTGAATAGTGGCTATGTCTGTCTCCCCTGAAAGGAGCCAGAGAGGTAGGTACTTGCGCTATTTCGATATCGAGCACTGTATAGAGTCCTGCGAAATCTCTCCGCGATAGCGAACCCTTAGGTGCTTCCAAGGCGTACCACTACCTCAAAAACACCGTGTGCAGTACAGTGTCATTTTACCGTGCCGGCTCCTGCTGAATGCCTGAACTTGTACCCATTCCGTTACGTACCAAGCAAATAATTGCCTCCGGTTGCTCATCCATGCCAACCAACATTGACGGAACCATGAACCTCGGCCACTTTCGCGCGCAGGGATCTTTAATAGGCCATCCATGCCCAGGAATCAACAAGATGGCACCAGCCACCCCAACCACACCAGCTGCTCTTCCTTTACGATACCTATTTGTATTGATGAGATGATACGGCAGCTTTTCTAGCCCGCAGTTCTCACGGATTACAGTCTCGAATTGCGATCCTCGCTGCATTCATTGTTGAAGCGCACCTGTTCTGCATCGCCGTTCCACGGTCGAGCACCTCGCCCATTGACGATCGTCGCATGCGAATAGGAGCCAGCCCAGGCGCGCATTGCCATGATCTCACCTGAATAAATGTCGTCGTCGTACGAATCCTCGAGATCCCGTCGCGGGGGAATCTGGAGTCACTGGGTTCCTCTCGCTGTTACGCTCACAATTGCTACCGTTGGAGTCGCCACTTGGGCCTGGAGCCAACGGTCTAAGGAAGAGGAGGAGCATGAGGAACATGAGGTTGCGCGAGCCGAGATAGACTATGAAAATGCAGACTACAGCGATAACGCCCCCCACGGCGCACTCAGCCGCGATTCGCGACGCGCCTTGACAAAGGCATCCGGAACGGGAAGCGGTGCGGAATTTGCTGTTGCGGACGTACATCCAGAAGCTAGTGGCGCTGCCGCAGGCTGGGGATCGCACATGTCAGGTGCCTTACGACGGACACCAAGCCCTCAGCAGTTTCTTTCCAGTGCCGGAAAATCAGCGACAGCAGGGGTAGCCGGCGTTGGTGCCGCTGCCACTGCCACTGTCATTGCCGCTGCCGGTCCTGCCATGTCTGCGCTTCATGAAGAGGATAAAGTTGCATATGCAGACCATGAAACATGGTCGGAGGAGGCCGAAGCTCAGAAGGAGAAGCCCTCAACCAAGTCGCCTCCTCGGCCTCTAGAACCAGGTCAACGTCGCAAGACCGTTGTTCTTGTCGTATCAGCGGGAACGGATATGGATGACTTTGACGGTGACGGTATTCATGAACATGCGGTAGGCAAAATTTCTCATCTTGGCTCGTCCCTACCGTGACCAAATACTGACCAAATCATGCTAGTCCATTTTATCGCATATTCCCAAGAACACCGACCTTTCCAGAATTGAATTGTTTGTTCTGATCTACGCACCGGGCATCCAGGAATCGGATGTTGAAGCAGCAGCAGCAGCAAAGTCAGGCAACTCGGCTTTCAATGCGGCGTACTCACAAGCGTTGGCCCTCGTGGAGAAAGAGTCCATGGTCATGCCGTTTACGACAGCCAGCGGATACACGCATATGTTACGCCACCTGGAGCCGGAAATAGTCTATCTCCAAGCGTCACTAGCTGGAGAAAACGGGCTCTTAGTAACACAGCTCCAGTCTTGGCTACGACACGATGTGATTCTCATTGTTGGTGCTGACGGTGGCCACGGTGGTCTCGTTGACAGCGAGTCTGAGACAGAACACCCCGAGAAGAAGGACTTGTGGTGGAAAAAGGAAGAAAGGGTCGGACGGGGTAGAGGCGTTGTGGTGGTCGATAGCCTGAGGACAGGAGATGATTGGGCTCGTCGGGTTCAGGGGCTCGAGTGAGGACCAATTGCGCCGTCACCGTCAGTTCGACCGTTTTAGAGTGCAGTCTACGGATTGCTTTACCTGCTATTGAAATACTCCTATGCAATATAATATACCTCCTATGACATTTGATATGAATCGAGCACTTCACGGAATAGACGCCCGGGCTGCCTATGAGATTTGCATCGTTCTCATACCTGTTGTTCGTGAAGCTGGATGCAACGAATACCTACATACGTAGATACCTCGCATGGAGTGATGGAAAGACGGGTACGGCATAATAGTTCTTGAGAAGCATGCCCATATCGTATCGTGCATACGAAATGCCTACTTCCAACCCGACCTAAGGGGTAGGTAGCATGTCGTGCTAGACCTGATTATCGACCGTACCACTCGTCGGGGTTCCTTAGGTTCGTTGTAAGTACTCGGCCATGCGTGAAGTACAAACTCCGATGTACCTGATATACCGGGAGAGACAAGTGCGAAGCGTGCAAATTACTTGAAATCTGCCTCCTGTAGCCAATTGATAACCCGTGAAAAATCACAAACTCTCAGGATCTCGTAGAATCCAGGCACGTATCGTGAAAGCACATATCCAAAAGCACCCGACATGTTAATTTGCTAAGGTATTTTGTACAATGGATGAACGTAGCTTAGGCATGTACCCAGACACCCGACATACGACATACAATGCATGGACGATCACTCTGAAGTACTGGCTCGGTGCAGGGAGTAAATCGGGCAGTTGTTAAGAGCTCTGATCCATTACCTACATCTCGTACACCAAACGGTGCTCTCTTAGGTACAGTGGCCGGTGGCCCATAAATCTTAGCATACCTGAGAGATCTTGTAGGTACTTTGCACGCACGCAACATGTACCTAGGTACCTATCTCTCGCCCTCGTGGTTCCATTAAAGTCGCCCGGCCTACGAGTACCTGTCCTACCTAAGTTACCTGTTAGGTAACCACAGGTACCCTGTAATCCCTACCTAAGTCCAGTACGGGATTACCTACAGCATGAGGCTCAACAGGCCTCAACAACGCCCAGCACTTCAACTGCCCCGTCACCAAACGACGACCTCACTCTTTAAAGTTTCATCGCACACAAAGATCCCACCGACCTTCCGACTCCATCCCACCAGCAACCTTACCTTCCACTTCATTAATTCCCACATCATAAATACTTTACGTTCTCCTCTTAGTACTCTTTTCTACCAGATCCGATCAGATCTGTCAATCCGTAATACGCCAAGCGCTCGTTTCACGACTGCTCCGAGGTCGATTCTACACGACACCCATTACCGAGGACATTACCTACGAGTACATCAATGTGACGCCTCAACCGCTTCCCATTCTCCCATCACCAAGCGCGCCGACCATCGCGACCACCCGACTCTCCCTGTCCTCCGCGCCAACCCACCTACAACCTTCCCCCGTCAATCAACCTCGGCGCAGGAACCCTTTATCTTCGCTTCATAATCTAATTCCGCTTGTTCTTGCGATTCGCAGAGACAGACGTACGTCATTCCGTCTCCGGACAACCAACTCTTGCCTCTTCTGCCATCCCACTTCTATCCTGCGAACAAACCGCTAGACAACGAACGATCGATGGTCCCATTGTCGCCGTCGACGCGATAGATAGCGTACCGTTCCTTGCGGCCGCTCGCTAGTTCTTCGTTCACCGTTTTTCGTGTTGTAATTCACCGAGCCGCAGCAATGGCGCCGGTCGTTGTGTCAGCGGTGCCTCCGCCGGTACCCAAGATCAAGCGCCCGCCTCTGCCAAATGTACAGACAAATGGCGCTGCTCCTTCGCAGTCATCGCCTTCGTCCTCCACTGCAGCCAACAAGGCAGGTCCCGTCGCTGCAGCTAAGCCGACTCAGTCTTCCAACTCGGCCAGCGCAAATGGACAAGCTGCCAATGGTGGCCAAGCCCGCCCAGTCTCTCGCCCTGGCCAAGAAACTCCCAATGGGTTCAGCTCTAGAGGCCCAAAGAGTGACGCCGCGCTAGGTTCAGTGAGCTTAGGCCAAGACATGAGTCTGCCGCAGTCATTTGAACGCCGTCCTGAAGGTTTGCCTCTTGTGCTCCACCATCCCCGGGATCTCATGCTTACAGGTGCTGCTACAGTTCATGATGTGACCAAGTATATTCTGCAGAAGTTTCGTGGAAAGCCACCATCCCTGATTCTGCATCTGCATCCAAACCATTTCCGATTCGATCAGCAAGAAGGTGTATTTCCATATAAGTCACCTATGAGAACTTTCTTAGATCACGTCCGTACACGGACAGTGCCTCACGACCTACTCGAAGAGTTCGCCGAGGCCGGTGTGCCTTTTTATGAAGGCTGTCTGATTGTTCAGATTCATGACCACAAATCAGTTGCGCAGGCCAAGGAAGTAGCTCGACCGGCATCCAAGTCAAGCTCAACCACACCGTTCTCGATAAACAACTCTAACCCCTATCTCACCCCATCCCCCTACGCGCCGTATCCCAAGGAGAACATAAATGGTACCAGTCAAGCGCCGGTAGATCCCAATAAACCAGCCGTCACCGATGCGGATCCTCAGAGCAAAGACGGCGATGTCGCTACCAATTCAACTTCTGAAGGGCCAAAGCCCCAAGAGCCGTCCATAGCCAAGGTTTACACCGTGGTACTTCAACCAACGGCAGAGAGTTTTTCACGCGATATGTTGATCAAGGCTGTGACGCCTAGAGGTTCTGCTGATTTTAAGGCCGGTATGGATACGGCTATCCCGCCACCTACGCCATTGTCCGCTGTCCCCCCTACACCAGCTCCAGGCAGCATGCCGCCACCGGCGAAAAAGACAAAAACGTGACAAGATGGAACTTAGTGCCAACGACTTACATGAGTTCGAATCGCAAGTCCTAATTGCGACGGCTCCTCCCCTCCATCTCGATGTTCCTAAGACCAAAGACGACGGGATTGTCTATATCAGCCAACTGGCCGATTCGAAGCACTCCGAGCCTCCACCGAAGCCAAAGACACGGAAGCGCACAGTAGCTGAGAGGGCTGCAGACAGAGCAATGGCCGAGGAACAGGAGAAATATATGTTGACATATGACGAGCGTCTTGCGCCTACGATCAGTACCAGCCAGGGAGGTAGCGACAGCGGCGATGGGCATGTCACTTCGGGTGCTTCTTCTTTTGAACCTCGGTTTGAGAGATTCAATCTCCTTACAGTCATTAAGAAAGACTATAACGAGAAGAAGGAGCAAGAAAGAGCGAAGCAAGCCGAGATTGAGCGCAAAGCCGCCTTGGTTAAGCAACAAGCGGAGCAACAGGCGATACGCGAGGCAGAGGCTAGACGCCGCGATGAGGCTAATCGTAATGCGACAGCTATGCGTATGACGCACGACAGCCAGCGTCAAATGCTAGCGGCTCAGCATCGTACCCAGGTTCAGGCACAAAACCAGGCGCAGGTGCAAGCATCTCACGTCCAATCCCAGTCGCAGGCAGCTCAGGTCCAGGCCACTCAGGCTCAGGTCGCCCAAGCGCAGGCGCCGCCAGTGCAGGCAGGTCAGGCACCGACCATTCAAGCGCAACCGCAGGCGACGCAGGTAGCCCAAGCTGTCCAAGCGGCCCAAGCTCAGCAAGCACAGGCGCAGGCGGGCCAACCCCAGCAAAGTCAAACTCAACCCGTGACTGCTCATTCTCCCCAAAACCCGCAAATGAACCATATGCCGCAGCCTTCGCATGGACACCCCGCACAAACAGGTTCTGCAACAAACAGTCTACTCTCCAACGGAATGCCAGCTGCGCAGGCTCATCGCTTTCCTCTTGGTGTATCGGCACCTCCAGTCTCCTCGCCCATTCCACGACAAAATACACCGCAGAACATGTCTAGTCCTATGATCGGCCACGTGCCCATGTCCCACTCTAACTCAGGTATGGGAGCAAGCCCACCGAGGCCATCATCCGTCGTCCAGAACCCTGTACCGATCTCTGCGCCTATGGCCGTTCCTATGTCGGCACGAGGTAGCCAACAAAGTCACCCGTCCGGCACCCCTCGCTTGCCGAGTGCAACTCCCCAGATGCCTCATGGAACGCCTCAGATGCCACACGGAACGCCTGTCAATCGGCCGATACCCACCCCGCGTATGACCCAGGCCACTCCCCCGTCTGCTATGGTGACACACGGGTCACCAATAGGCCAGAACATGCCTCACATCGGTTCTCAGGGCGTGGGTGTGCCACACCAATTAATCGCGGCCCAAGTCGCAACTCAGCAGCAACAGCAGTTGAGACAACGAGCCGCCCAGCATCAACATCTCCAGAGTCAGCAACAACTGCAGGCTTTACAGAACAACATGATCATGAACGGACAAAATGTGCAATTGCAGCAACATCCGCTGTTCCAGCAGCAGCAGCAGCAACAGCAGCAGCAACAGCAACAGCAACAACAGCAACAGCAGCAGCAATTCCTCATCCGTCAACAGATCATGCAGCAGTACGGTGCCGCGCCAAATCCAGGCATGCTGAGCTCGCCACAAATTCAACAACAGTTACGTTACCAAGCCGCTCAACAACACCAGCATCCTCATTTGCAGGGGCAAATGCAAGGACAGATGCAAGGTCAACTGCAAGGACAGATGCCGGGACAGATGCCAGGACAGATGCCAGGACAGATGCCAGGACAGATGCCAGGGCAGATGCCAGGGCAGATGCCAGGACAGATGCCAGGACAGATGCAAGGACAGATGCCGGGACAGATGCAAGGACAGCTTCCAGGGCAACATATGGGAAATCCGAATTTTATTAACACAAACGGCGCTAATGCAGCTCAATTGGCGATGATAGCTCAACAGCAGCAAGCTCAGCAACGCGGACAACTCAGGCCTCAGGCTGGTTTGGGTCCAACAAATTATCATTTGGTTCGTCAGCGATCAGCGATTTTGTACCAGCAAAATGTCCTCCCTTCTCTAATCAACCAGTATGGCGGAGAGGCCAATATCCCTCGCGAGGTCACAGAAAAGTATAAGTCTATTTGCATCAACAAAGCGTCGCAGGACCTGATGGCTGTTCGCCGTTATCAACAACAGCAACAGCAACAGCATCAGCAACAGCAACAGCATCAGCAACAGCAACAACAGCAGCAGCAGCAACAGCAACAGCAACAGCAGCAGCAGCATATGGCACAACAACCTGATATGGCAAACATGGGAATGATGCAGCAAGGATTGTGAACGAGGGTGTTGTTCTTCTATTCAGGTGCATACAGCAGAGGTACGGCGGGAAAAATGGACAGAAGCGGCGTTTCAGGTAACAGAATAGGCAGCTCAGACGCGGAAAGCCAGCGTTGAGCACTCTTCCACGTTCCGGTTTCCTATGAGGTCCTTCCCACATATACCCTTTTCCCAGGCAGTTTGACGGCGTACGGTCCTTGTTTCTCCCATCGCCTCCTCATCGGGGCCCATGGTTGTTTTATTCTCTCTTCACTTATGCATCACGGACTAGAAGAGGGTTTTAGTCATTTGAGTGGTCTCGAGCGTTCGGGACCATGGTGTAGCGGTTCATCTACCTTAGGCCGGGAGATAGGGACGGATGTTACATTGCGAGGGTTGTTTGTGAGGCGCAAAGTGTCGGGCTGTCTATGTTTTACTCCACCATGGGCGGTTTGCTATTGCTATACGACATAAACTACCGGTACTAGTCATTGAGAGGGGTGTCTCAGTTGGAGGCAACGAGATACAGAATGTACCAGTAGCTCAATGGAAACTTGTGTTTCACCAAAACGAAGTGACAGTGGCATTGTCTTTCTATATAATATCCCCTTGCAGGGCGAAATATGCGTGTTCACAATGTAATCGACTCATGGTTCATATGTGAGAATTCGCGGTGTGCTCGCATATATACGGTCTCTGCCCCTGAGTCGCCTGGCCTAATAATCACACCTCAGCTTATCTGCGAGGAAGGTTGGTGTCGCAGAAGAAGCCCGCCCCCGACGCGGAGGACGGTGGTAGTGACAAGTATCGACCTATCCAATATATTACTGTATAGCCTATAGTGCAGGTATGCGGCTAATGGTGTCTAAGAGGGTACTTACGTAATGGATTCCAGCCCGCTGGAGCACCACCAATCCGTAAGGTACCGGTACTTGTCTGCACAACGGTGCAGGATCCCTACGTACAGTACGGTACGGATTACCACTGCAGTTGGCTGGAATACGGATTATTCCGCACGGATTAGATACGGTACGTATCTACACATGTACTGTAACCCCTGCATGCGATGACGATAACGTCTTCCACGGACCTACCAACTTACCTCTTTAGCACTTTCCTGCCTACACACCTACACACACACAGCCATACCGACCTGATCGTTAACCCAAGCTTTCGGTGCTTAGGTAGTCCTACCGGCTTGAGATCTAAGCAACAGCGGCATATGTTGCAAGCTCACTCCGCCGCATCCTAAAAGACATAAGATATTTTTAACGATTCTCTTCCTCGGCCATTCATGCGCCCTTATCTCTAAGCCAGCCGACTCCCTGATTCCATTCACATCGAGACACCAGCCTCTCCATCTGACCGATATCCCCGGCCAAACCCTCCAGACGATCCGACACTCGCCTCATCCTCCTGTGAAAATCCGCGATCTCGCCCGCTCACCTCCGTATCGCTCCGTGTTTCCCAATGAAGTTCTCCACACCGCACGCGGATGCCGCGTTCCTCCTCTCCCTCCTCTTGGCACCGCTGCCCGCCGCCGCCATGTTCAGATGCGACCACATCGTGGCGGACGGGCAACAGTTCAACCTCAAGGCGCTCGGCGGGCCTCACTCCGTCGTGACGAGTCGGGTCGACGGCAACCGTTTACATAACACGACTTACACCGTGGATATCTGCGCGCCTTTGAAGAAGAAGGATGGCGATCATTGCCCTAACTACACTCGAGGTATGTTGACCCACAGCTGTCTTTGTTTTTTCACGCGCATGGCTAATTATGTCTGTTGAATAGTCTGTGCCATCAAGCGTTTGATCAAGCCCGGAGATGAGATCAACACGATCGAAGAAGTGACCCCGCTTGCGGGCGAGTTGGCGATGCTTGGTGGCGGCGGTGGCTCTCTCGATCCCGAGGTGTCGCAACTCAGCAAGATTGATCCCGAGTCGGGAAAGAAGGGGCTACGCGTGGTTCTAAAGGGCGGTTTTGCGTACACCGATACGAATGTTAAGCGGAAGAAGAACACGGTCATCGATTTTGTTTGTAATAAGGATCTCGACGGGACCGAGGGCGAGTACGAGTCGGAGGATAAATACGAACCTAACGACGATCCTATTGAGACCCGTGCGGATGGAGACGAAAAGAAGCCTGAAGATGGCGAGGAAGGCGGGGACAAGGAGGGCGATGCCCCGCCGAAGGAGGAGCAGCTTGGCATCGAGAAGAACCCTAGTCTCGTGTTCGACCGATATGGCCCCAGCGACATCGATACCGAGGTGGATGTACTGCATTTGACCTGGTCTTCGAAGTACGCATGCGAGAGCACGGCCGATGATGGCTCGGACGGAAACGATGGCAATGGCGGCGACGGCGGCGACGGCGAAGTCGACAAGCCCAGCTCCCACTGGGGTATTTTCACATGGATTGTCATTCTGTAAGTTGACACTGAAGATATTGCTACCACAGCTTGTCACTTTACTAATATTCTATGCAGTGTCTTCCTCGGTACCGCTGCGTACCTGATATTTGGTTCCTGGCTTAACTACAACCGTTACGGAGCACGAGGCTGGGATCTGTTACCCCACGGCGATACCATCCGCGATATCCCCTACCTGCTGAGAGATTGGGCTAGGCGCGTACTCAACACAGTTCAAGGGAGCGGAAGCCGTGGTGGATATAGTGCTGTTTGATAGGAGTAGTGACGTAGGTTGTGTAGTTATTTTTGATGAGGGGCGTCGCGAGAGATTCATTCAATAGGGTAGATTCATGACCTTTTTTTTTTCTATATGGCTCTTCTTCTTCTTCTTCTCATCTTTCCGATACTTTTTTCCTTCTTACGTTTGAGAACTTGATGATATAATGGGTTTGGCGGCGTTTGCGTTTACGTTGCGTCCGGACGTGGCTATGAAATACCACAATGAGTATATTCTGTTTGAGCTGAAACGATGAGCTTAAGACGCGAAGAAAGATCACGCAACATATATAGATGGAGGGTGTGATCATGAAGATGTAGACAGACAGACGGACAATGGGTCGGTGGCATGTGAATTCTTCATGGTCGATTATCCCTCTCTCCTTCTTCCATTTTTGGTAGCTTGGCTCTGTATATACCATGCATTCCGTAGCAGAAACTCATCTACCTCATCAACCTCATTCTTGCCCTTACTCAAACACGGCGTGTGTCCCAGTGTTAACGGAACGTAGCATGCCGAACCTCCAACAAACAAGCATCGGCTTCGTGGCCCAATGGCAAGGCGTCTGACTACGAGAGTCAGATAGGGACTTCAAAATCCTTATCTAATCATCAGCCATCAGGAGATTCTGGGTTCGACCCCCAGCGAGGTCAATTAGTTTCTTTTTGTGAAATTTTGGGAGGGTTTGGACGGAATATTTTTGGACGTGCGGGGCGCTTATCGTGGGGAGTGATTGGTTGTGGTGTGATAAGGTTATCGGTCCGTGGGTGGAGATGCGGGGTGAAGCTGGTTGAATGAATGTTTTTGGAAGCTCTCGCTGTTAAGCCGTTGCCTGTCAGAACTGACGTTTCGGTGCGCACTTGCTCGATGTTGCCGAAAACTCATGCGGTTGACGAGCACACTCTGGTACCGACGGTCCTTATTTCACTCTGAGGACCTTGATTTAGAGAAGCGCAATGTCATTTCTAAACTCGAACGAGTTCTCTTTTCCTCAATTGTCCAGAAGCACAGCTCGCTTCGGTACTTCATCATGCTGAAACTCATAAACCCTCACGAGTGAGCTCACTTCGAAACGAACGATACGTGCCGCAGCCTGCGGCCCGCAGGTTCGGAGTATTTCACTGGGTTCGAGGGTTGCTTCGATTTATTTTTCGAACAAAGTTGTAGATGGAGGTTTAGCAAAGCCGGCTACTCAGCCTCCGTATGGGTAGGTAGCTACCGGGTAGGTCCCGGGCATGCCTAAGGTGTCGCCCAGATAGGTTCGCCAAGCATGCTTGGGTTCGCGACCTGTAAGTCTCAGCAAGCCATTCGGATTTATCCAGACTCATTCCAACGCCATGAGAGAACTTCGAAAGATGCATCTGAGATCCGATTCGCCTCGGTGAGTGCTCCTGTGAGAGTTGAGCAATAATCATGTGCATACGAAATGTAGCACGCCAAGTATGCCGGCGCTCGTATTCCGAGCTGCAAGCTCACGAGTCGGACTAAATGTGAGATTCATGACTTAAATTCTGAGCATCAACCAGTGACTTTATATCCGTACTCCGCAGACACAAAGAGAGCTCCCTCTCTCAATGTATGTATGCGGAATAGCGTACACGCGAACCGCGAAAAGGGGACCGTGAATGTCCAAGTCTGTCCGGCCACCACAACTGCTCGGCCACTTTGCTAGGTGATTAGGGGTAGTCGCACCTCATAACACTCACACTATCGGGTTGATCGCGCAAAAAGAGTCAACTGTCGGTGACTGAGGAGAGAAGAGTTGGAAACCCCTCGGCAGGTCGTAAACAAAGGTCAACTTAAGCCACATCCAGCCACCCCCTTTTCAGGATCGTCTTCGTTCGGTGATGTCAGAACGAAGGAACGGCTTACGTAACTCTCGCTGTGGAGTGCGGGCCGATCATTGAATGGAGAACTTCGAAGTCAAAAACAGCTGCCCCTCACCTTGAAGCTGTTGCAAACCGCGACTCTGCAAACCGAGACGATACGGACTACGTCGGGATAGGTACGAACTGATAGATTCGCAGCACACACGCTCGTATTTACGGTGTCGCGCTTCTCGGCTCCCGTCTGCCGGTTACCTTCCCGTCCATGCCGTGACGCGACGAACGATCAGATCGATCCGAAGCGATGATGCCAAGCTATCTGCGCGAATGGGCCACAGGCCGTTGATATCTCGTCATTATCCATGCACCCTGACAACCGTGAATCGTGGCATACAGCCGTCGAGGTTCTCTGCATGGTGTATCGGTGGTGTTCGTTCATCCGAGGAGCCCGACACGCTCTTATAAATAGCCTCGTGACATATTGTGTTGACAGCCAGCTGCTGTGAGACCACCACGACAGGCTTGAATGCCGGTCGGCTACTAGTGCATTCCGTCACGGGTCTTCGTGGCTCGGGGCGCCTTTGAACTGGCAACAGTGAGCGTGTTTGCGATCAGTTGTCCAGACACCTCTAGAAGAATTCAATGAGGGTGGGCACCATGTCCTTCTCGGTGAAACCCGACCCTGAGCACCTTGTTGTTTTAGGTGTCCTTCGACCAGGACGGTCCAGCGACAATCCAGTTTGCATGTTCTCAAACATGTTGGGCGCATCCATTGGTCGTAATCAGTCGTAACGACAATATATAGGTCTTGTCGCCATATATGTCTTGTCGCCGTGGGCTTCATACCGGTAGCCAGTCGGTCGTTATGGTGTAGGCCTAGCGGTACTGTCGAACTTTCAGCATAAGAAAGGCGATCATGGAGCATCTACCGTAGATGGCGATAAGATGAAACATATCACTCGCACAACAACCCCGGTCCTATCATTTACTCAAGGATGTCTTCAAGTCCGAGGAGTATGACGGAGTTTGGCGCGACGTCTTCGGCTGTGGAGATTGATGCATCACCACCAGTTTTCATCGAAGTTCGGCAAATATATCAGCAGAATGCTCTTGTCGTTTTCCCTGGCATAGGCGCGTCTTCTATTGGGATGAGCCTCAACGGGAAGGCCAAGTTCGGGTAGTCATTCTTCACACGGTATCTTGTCGACGGTATTCCACGAGTCTCGACTGGCGACTGTGATGGCATTATCCCAGCTGAGATCTTGAAGCGATGTCATTACAGCAAGATGAAGTTGATACAAACAGATTGGAGTGACTCGTGGCTTTTCGAAGCCTTTTCGCTCAACAATGACCCTTTCTGGTTTGTGCCAAGACAGAACCAGCCTCGGTAAACGCTGAAGCAAGGCGGATTTGGAGATTTGGGGTTCTCTTGGGGTTTCCTTGGAGGTTATGCAGTTCGGGTGTGTGCACGCCGAGGAATACTCAATGAACGAACATCCTCACCCGAGACCCCGCAACGAACTCCTCCAATCTGTTATATGCGACATGCTGATCATAGGATCCTCTGCTCGCGCTCGACCACCATCCGCCACCTACGGATTACACGGGCATACATTACCCACGCATCCCTGAGTGGGAGGATATGACGCTGTAAGTAAATGGGGGTACGTGTAATCCATAAATGGGGGTCATTAGGCTAATTAGAGGTAGGTATGAGTCCGCGGTTGTGACTTGGATGTCAACTACCATTGGATTCCGAAAAGATGTGAATGAAAGATACCTATGTGTACCCTTCCTTTGTGTCGAGCTATTGCAGAGGTCGATATGCATCTGTGAATAAGAGATCAAAAATGAATACGGATTAGGAGGGCTGGTACTTGTCATGAGCTCTTGCACGGCTGGGTCTGAAAATCCGGGAGTACGGAGGCTTCTCACTTACACACGGAATTCTTCGTGGACGTGCTGCTCCTCACTCGCTCCTCACTTCATCACGAGCGTGAATATAGACTGCACGGCAAGTATTCCGTACCGAACGAGTCGCACTGCTTACTTCCACGCACGACCCATTATGCAGCAGCGGTCGCACCTGGCATTGTTGCACGACGAATCGATGGATTAAGAGGTATTGACCCTCACCTGCATCTCTCTTGTCTCTTCTCTTTTCTCTCTTCCCCTTGTTACCTTCCTCCTTTGGATATGTATGTACCCAACCCACTGCCCTCGACTTATATACCGGCTTCCGTTCTTCTTCGAGCTTCACGACTGCGTCTTCGTCAACATAGACCAGGAAAACACAACAGCAGATAAGTCCTTGGCATACATACCTACCTACCGACCTTGACTTTGGCCAGTACTCATCACTCGTATTATCGTATCCCCCCATCGCAGACTTTGACAAAGACAACACAATGTCTCTGTCTTGCCAACGGCATTACTTGTCCAACGGATGGTCGTTTCGTCCAGTCCAGGAAAACAAGGATCTCATGCCCTACGCATGGGTTTCTGTGGACCATATCCCGACTGAGGTCCACGTGGACTTGAAGGCAAAGTCTTTGTATGTCCGGCCGTATTGAATACTCCAAGCTCATGACATGATGCAGTCTTTTCCATCTGACCACTGTGCTCACACATCTTCAGGATAGAAAACCCTTTCCTGAACCTCAATGAGTTGAGTTGTCGGCATCTCAATACGAAGAAATGGTGTTACAGAACAGAATTCCCCAGGCCCGCGGATTCCGAGTCGAAGTCCATCGATCTCGTGTTCGAGGGTCTCGACACTATTGCGACCGTCTACCTAAATGGCAAAGCGATCCTGCACTCTGACAACATGTTCCACTCTCACCGTGTCAGCGTGACTGACAAGTTGCAAGACTTAAACACGCTAGAGATCACTTTTGCTTCCCCCATGATTGAGGGCACATCGCGGGTCCAAATGCACCCAGAGCACGAGTTCCACGTTAGACAGACTCACGTCAGCCGTGTGCCTGTCCGAAAAGCCCAATGTATGTGCTCTCGGTATCGTTTGGGCTGTATTACCATTGTACTATTTGCAGACGTAAGAACGCAGAAAGGATGGCTGACTCTTGACTTCAACAGACCACTGGGGTTGGGATTGGGGTCCTATCTTGATCACTGCCGGCCCTTGGAAGCCTATTTACCTTGAACAGTTCGTTGTCAGGGTTGAAGACGTTTGGGCGGATGTTGAGGTTTCAGAAGACTTACAGCGTTGTTGTGGTCGCATCCGAGCTCGAGTCACAAACAGCTCATGGGCTACGTTGTCGTTGTCATTAGACGAATCCGTGGTTTTCGAGAAGACATGCACAGTCGACTCACGTGGGATAGCAGAAGCGTTTGTCTCCATTACGCAACCAGAACTATGGTATCCATTCAACCATGGACTTCAAACTCGATACTGCTTGACGGCTTCCGTGGCCCCTTACGACTCAAAGACCAAGATGATTGGTTTTCGTCGTACCGAGCTTGTCCAACAACCCGACAAATATGGAAAGTCCTTCTTCTTCCGGATCAACAACAGAGACGTCTTTTGTGGCGGATCGTGCTGGATCCCGGCTGACAGTTTCTTGTCTCAAGTCACGCCGCAACGTTATCGTGCTTGGGTCCGTCTTCTGCGCGATGGCAACCAGAACATGGTTCGTGTTTGGGGCGGTGGAATATACGAATCCGACACCTTCTACAGTGTCTGCGACGAGCTCGGAGTCATGGTTTGGCAGGATTTCGCCTTTGCCTGCGCGTCCTACCCGGCGTATCCGGACTTTTTGCGCTCGGTGGAAGAGGAGGCACGGCAGAACATTCGACGACTAAGGTCACATCCGTCCCTCGTGATCTGGGCCGGCAGTAATGAGGACTATCAGGTCCAAGAACGATATAACCTTCAGTACGATTATGAAGACAAAGACCCTCAATCCTGGCTACGAACCAACTTTCCGGCCCGGTATACCTACGAATATCTCCTACCTAAAATTGTGCGGGAAGAACACCGGTTCGCTATTTAGTATGCATCCCTTCTCGTTACCATTCAATGGTTTCTCGTGAGATCTACTGGCTAATGCTAGGTGCTCTCCGAACAGTCACCCTACCAGTCCCTGGGGTGATGGCAAATATACGGGGGACCCCACGGTCGGTGATAAGCATCAATGGGATAGTATGTGTCTCTCCCAAGCATTCGGCTTACACGCCAGATACTGACTTGTCCCAGTCTGGCACGGTGCCATGTTCAGATACCAAGAAGCTCCCAGGCTATCTGCGCGTTTTATCAGCGAGTTCGGAAGTAAGTATCAATTGAGCTTGTCAATCTTATGAAAAGTCAGGGGGACACTCAAGCTGAGGCTATGGCTTCATTGCCATTGGTCATGATGCTCCATACTGATGACTTGTTAGTGGAGGCATACCCTCACGTGGAGACTATCCGCCGTATGATCACGGATGAGAAGCAGAGATATCCAGGATCGATGATGATGGATTTTCGCAACAAGGCTATTGATCATGAGCGCCGTTTGGCGGCATATGTCAATGAGAACTTCACGCCCAAGTATGATCTCGAGTCCTACACTCACCTGACGCAGCTCGTCCAGGCCGAAGCCATGCGTTTCGCGTACAAGAGCTGGCGTCGAGAATGGGGGTCGAGAAAATGTGGAGGCGTGCTGGTGTGGCAGCTCAATGACTGCTGGCCCACGATGAGTTGGGCCGTGGTTGACTACTACCTCGTGAAGAAACCCGCGTACTATGCTATCAAGGAGGCTTTGAAACCACTGGATGTTGGGATATCACGAGAATATCATGAATGGACGTTGGGCCATGCTGATCCGACCGAGTCACTCAGGGATAACAAGTTCGACTTGTGGATTGTCAGCGACTTACCGCAGCCGGTGACGGTTCGCCTGGTTGTGCGGTTCATCTCGATCCGAACAGGTGCCAGCGTACGATCAAAATTGAGTCTTGATCCGGTGAGGGTAGGCCCGAACAGCACGACTGAGGTTCTGACAGATTACGATACCGAAGTCCCGTTCACCAACCTCGACACGTTTGATCCATACGTTATCTATGCCACTATCGAAATCCAGCAAACAGTCATGGCTTCCGACGTGTACTGGCCGCAACCTTTGAAGTACCTGGACTTTACAGAGCGGCAGGTGGTGACCAAGGTCCGCTCGGACAACGCGGTCGAGATCTCGGCGGCTCGCCCTACAAAGGGATTTGTCTTCCAGGAAACGCAGTATGTCACGCTCAGCGACAATGGGTTTGATCTGATGCCGGGTCAGACCAAGATCGTGAAAGTCAAAGGTTCGAGTGCCCACTTGCTCAAGTATACCTATGTTGGTGCACCTGAGGGATCTATCCAAGTTTCGCAACACGAGTACTGTTAGAGGCGCGAGTAGGCGGAAAAGATGAGATCACGACGCGAGTGGCGTTATCGCTCCAGGTTCTTGTCAGAACAGATGCAGATGGATAACCAAGTTTGGGGAAGAGAAGCATACTATGATCGTAACCGTCTGCTCTACTACTCTGTAGGCTGTACGGAATACTCCCGGAGCATTATCAACGTAACTGGCAATGCAGATTGACATATGGAATTGATACGAAATGAGCAAGTCGGCAATGATACCAGTACAGCTTGCATTCAACATCGTACGTTCTTCGTGTGCTTACACAGGTATATAATCAGCTGGAGTCAGTGAGCGGTGTAGACCATGCTCACGCGCACTCTCACGCTTACCCGTACCCAGTGGCATTGGCATTGGGTGTGTTGGGATGAGCTTGCTTGGTTTTACTTGGCTTTTTTATGGATTTACGGGCGTTGACTACGACTAGATATGAATGGTGAGTATGATATGAGTGAGTTAGTGGGTAGTGAGTACGAAGTGAGTAAGTGAGTAGTGAGTAGGTGAGAGGTAGTGAGTACGAAGTTAGGGATACAAATAAATTTAAGGGAGTGCGAATCAGGGAGTGCGAATAAGGGAGTACGAAGTAAAGGGTGATGAAACGGTTACGGCACGGGCTGCTGGTTGGCGTTTGTGGATGCGTGTGTGTATGTGTGTGTGTTGGCACGTGTCTGTCTCGGTTGGTTGGGATATGAATATCTCTACGAGTAACTAGAGGAGGAGGGTTTTGTTATCGAGTATGGAGTTGGGAGGAGGGAGTATGCTGTGGTTGAGACGATTTGGAATCAGTACGAAAGAGGTGTATGAGAGGGGGGAGGATGGTGCTCGATTTGGTTCCCGGCGGGATAGGCTGGACGGGACAGGACAGGATGGACATGGCAGGCAAGATGGGACAGGAAGGAAACAAGCGAGCGATACGGCAGGCAACGAGAGAGGGGAAATCTGGGCTGGTCTTGTTGAATAATCGTTTGGTGTTAGGCAGGTAGCCTGAGGTAGGCAGGTTGCTACGAGATACTAGGCAGGTATGCATGTAGGGATTGGGTAAGGATGAGGGGAGGGGAGAGGTTCAGCTGGTGATTTGAGATTCGGGTAATGCGTTCTTGAGTCAGGGTCTACTAGATGATGCTGAGGAGGGAAGGAGGTGGAGGGCTGGGAGATAGTAAACGGATTAGAGAACAGCTGGGAGGTCGTGAACGACTTGGTAAAAAACGACTGGACAGTAAACGACTTGGGCCGAAGAATCTGGCTAGGGTCATACTAGGTAGGTAATAGAAGGAAGTAGGAAATTATGCCTGAAGTCTTGAGCTTGTTTCGTCGTTGCAGATCCTGGTGATGGACAGGGACTGGGACCTGATATGTACGACATCGGCTCGATGCTTGATCCTACCGGGGGACTGGGATTGATTTCCATGATCCCTACATGTACGCATTAAGAGAAGAATGTATCGTAAAAGCAGGAAAGAGTAGATGGAACGCTTCAGGTAGCAGGGTTCGAAATACAGCTGTACGGAAAACATGGTTTGCACGATCCAACAGGATCGTAGCATTGAATAATAGGGTGCTTATAATTCCTTCGATCTGGAGTGTTTACTACGCATTGCTGGCCTCTATTGATGCCTCGATGTCAAATAGTCGATCAGTAGTATCTGGAGTCGGAGATTGAGAGATGCTAGGTAGGTAGATTACCTACCTAGATCAGGTAGGTAGATAGATAGGAGGGTAGGAGGTGGTTTGATCATTAATCCAAATTCCCAAAGGGGCATGCGCTGGAAGGATGGGACGGAAAGCGAGCGTGGCTTGGCGGCATGGGGGATGGATTGAACCGGAGGAGTTATACCTGGGATTCTCGTGCAGGTTTTGAAGGGATTGAGATGCGATGGGATATGAGAGAGTTGTGATGTTGATGTTGTATTGTTGAAGGGTATGAATCAAATTGGATGCGGTATCGCGTGGGAGGATGGACGAATGACTTTCTCTACCGGCAAATTAAGGGTCTGGATAAGAAAGACGTTTTCTGAGACAGGATACCTACATGCAACAATGAACGGGATTATCTGAGTACACTAGGTAGTATCATGAGTGGGTGAACAATTAGGCTGGTGTTGAGTCTCCCACATCTTTGATGTTGAATGCGGAACTACCCGACATCTACATTGCCGTAGCTGCCACACACTTGAGTCTCTCTCTCGCTTCTGCTCATCGAATTGCTTAATTCATATCTATCCAATAAGATGAACTCCCAACGCCGTAGATACAGCTGCATAATGAACCGTCTGTCCTCTACTCTGGTGCCGAGAAAACGGACTTCTCCGGTGTGCACCTCTTATCGCCGAATCAACACTTCGGAATGGTCATCGGAAGACGTGCCGCGACGCCGAAGGTCTTAATAAACTCGCAGGGAGTTCCAAGATTTGGCAACGCAGCTGATTCGACAATCCATTTCTTCAGCGCGCTTCTTTCGACCTCTGATAGATTGAATGGGATAAGAGAGGGATGCTGGGAGCGATTGCCACCAGCTGGCGCTCAGCTACTTATATGAGGAGTTAAGATGCAATGCTACGCTGGGTAAATTACGGGTTAATTGCAGGTATATGTTGTTCTTGGCGGGAATGTAGGTCTTATTGGCACATGATCTTTGTGCAGTGGACTGTCTAGACGAATGTTTGGACATGCGTTGAGCGTTGAGGCAGAGACGGCCACATTGATGAGATAGTAACTGCGTGTAAGCTGACGTCGGTCAAGTTCTCTGCGAGTTCCCTTGGCTAAGAAGGCATTGCTCAAGGTACAGCCCGCATGGATCGTATTGAGCAAGGGCACATGATCGTCCATGACACCGTATTTTACGACACAGCATCTCGACCTGGCCGTTGAACGCGGCGCTAAGAGTTCCAAGATCCAGATAGACTATACATAGATTCCGCACCATCGGCAAATAAATCCTGAGGTTCTGGACCAGTAAACAGTGAAAGTGCGCCGTGCGCTTACTTTGCATCTGGGGTAAGAATAGGTAGTCTGCGAATTAGTGTCGAGGCCAAGATCAAGCTGAGGGTACTCCGGGTAAAGGACCTTGGGTAGGTAATGGCGGGAATGTAAACACGGTTACGGGATGAGGATTCATTGATTTCAGTTCTCGGGGACGTGTCAGATAAGACCGTACACTAGTTTTACTGTTTGTATGGACGTGGGTGAGTGAGGGAGGGCTGCGGATGTCATCAACCCCAGCTGAGGATCTGACACCAGGGTGTAAGATGTACCGTCACTCGTGAGTCGTTTCTTTTACAAGATCGACAACGTTGATTGGAGACAGCTTGAGTTAGGCAGTTTGTGACTTGACAGTTAGTACGGTGATATTCTCAACTGAATGAGAGCATTACTCCGTCAGGTAGTCTTACATACCATCCCCTTCCCTGTCCACACCCACGGTACATGCAATCATGGCATGTCAACCTCGCCGGTACCAGATCAACGCCTCTGCCACTCATGTAAGTAATACGTACGTACATGGTGGGCGGGTTTCACAACCTGCCTAAGCCTTACCCATCATCATCTGTCGACTTCCCGACGGGGGTCCCGGTCCCTACCAGTACCTCCCCTGTCGTGATCAGCACTTACACAGCTGCCGTTTCTGGGACGACAGCCGCGATATCTGACTACACGGCAACTGTTTCGGGCACTTACACCAAAGGTTCCTGGTGAGAACCATACGTGACGGAATAAGCCATTTTATATATTAGGTAGTCTTGAGGACAATCGGCAAATTGGGCGCGTTCCGACGAAGTATTGTTGTTTTTTCTTCTTTCGTCGAGCCGATAAGAGAGTCAGGGATATCCGAATCATCATCATGTTCTGCACGCTGAAACAGAATGGTCGGTCCGACCAGGCGTATATATTCGAGACGACGAGGCCGCCGTTTTCGAAGAAGCGGGAGGGGCGGTTGGCGAAGATTGCGTGCACGAAGTGTCGCATTAGCAAGGTAAATAAATAAGTCGAGTCCAATATCAGTGGCAGATTGGCTAATTGTCTTTGCAGCTGAAATGTTCCGGTGAACCGGGCGGTTGCCAGCGCTGTCTGGCCAAGAAGATCGACTGTCGCTATCCCAACCCGCCGAGAGGGAATTGTCATAAGAAAACACGTTCAACGGTGCAGGCGCCGACGCCACCGGAGACACCCCAGATGCAATCTCCGTCGAGAACGCCGTCCGTGCCTATCGATACAACGGCCGATGACGATTTTACTACGGTCTCATCGGGTCATGAGATGATCTATCCCAGCACGCTAGACGACCTAGACCTAGACCTCAGCGGGTTTCAGATCCCTGATTTCGGGAGTATGGATGCGATTCCAGGGTTACCCGCAGATGGAGAGTACATGGACCTTTTGGACTCGATAACTCCATGGCAGCAATCAATGCCCTACATATCCGACACTACGAGTTCACAATGGAACGGCAGTCCCGAGTGCGAAGAGGTCTTCTTCAGCACGGAGACAACTACCTCACCGGTACCCTCACTGGCGGAATCTCACAAATCCGATACTACGACCTGTTCCTGTTTCTCCCAGGCTATAACCACAAACGAAGCCATCGAGATAGCATCCTGGGAACAGAACGAACAACAAACCAACCCGCACGACATCCTCCAACACCAGAAAAAAGCCCTCATCGAATGCGAAGCATTACTCGCGTGCAGTACATGCAGAGCACAGTCGGCATTCACCATGCTCTTACTCTCTATGTGTCGTCGCGTCCTGACGATACTAGAGGATCTCTGCCGTGGCGCGGGCCGTGATGTGAGCAGACTGGAGGAGGAAGAGAGCACGCGCTACGGCATCAGCGTGCGTAATCGCCAGCTCGACGACGATGATGAGCGTCTGGTGCTGCAGAGTCTTGTCGCGGCGCGCGTGGCGCGATTGGGGCGCTTACTGGGCGAGCTGGAGAAGGTTGTCGAGGAGCATGGGGCGGACTGGATCGTGCACCGGGGTGTGATGCGGGATCTGCAGGCGCGTGTGAGTGGTGGGTTGTTTGATGTTGGGGGGGTTACGGAGGGCGTGGACTGGGTAACCTGATAGAATGTAGACGTAGACTGTATGATGATGATCATGTACATAGACGGAAGTAAGTGAAAGCGTTTTGATTCACGTGTCTGTCTGCTGCTGTCCGGCTCGCATCCATTGTCCTATCCTGCCTGAGTCCTGATGCAAGAGATAGCGAGGGCAAGTTAGTGCGAAGGTGATCTTCTCATCATGCTCGAAACACGCCGATACGCATGTCAGAAGATTACACTTCTCCTACTCAAGGTAGACCTCACGCAGCATGTAACCGTTTTGGGATGCGTTGGCGCCGTTGAGCATTGAGAGGGATCACGTGGTGAATTCTTCAAAGGAGGGCTGACGCCTTTGCCGCCCTTGATGTCTTAGTTGGCGGTGGGAAATCCCGTAACTCAGGGTCAACCATGTTTGACACATCACGTTGTTGTCAAAGCAGAGAAGTTTTGAAGGACGCGTGCGTGGATGAATCGTGCATGGAGTGGGCCGTTCAGGGGTTCCGGATCCGCAGTCCTGCAGACACTTAGCGCTGCATGTTTTGGTGGAAACGCAGGCACTTACACGTTTATTCTCTATCTGGGGTAGTTTATGGTAAAGATTACTTGCCCTGGGATATGGTATGCCCTCGGTAGAAACATGACAGTTGTTGCCGCATGTGCCATCATATCGTATCTGCCGGATCGCCGTCCGGCACTTACTTGCACGCAGAACTGCGGAATTCTTCATTCCGTACTCGAGACTCTCTTTCTCGTCATCTCAGGAACGGAAGAGTCCGTGATGCGGTGAGTGAAGCTGGAATTAGTGTACGGTTGAGGGTGCAGTGCACGCCGTCTCAGAAATCCCGGGATGTGTTGTCCTGTTGTCCGCTTACCTGTCATCGTTCTCGAAATCCAAGACAAGCTACTAACCGCCTACCCTACCTATTTATAGCGTGCGTCCGATCAGGGTGACATGACACGGCCGGTCACCTTGGCGACCAGATCTAGCCCCCGTTCATCTTTGTTTTTGTCATCGAACCCGGCGAGCAACGTCTTCTGGTTAGTAGCACGTGTGTACCGGTTGCGAGATCCCGTTCCTTTGTCGTAGCACTTACTACGACTACGATCACCTCGTAGTAGTACCACCTAAATAGTCCCAGGGTTATCTTCAGTGAAATCCGTAAGATGCGGAAGAATACGCCGTACCGGTAGTCAGTACTAGACTCTAGTTGGACATACAGATTCCACACACACATGGGGGGAATTTAAGCTTATGGGGAACTTCGGATCGTCTCTGCACTTGAGACACGTGTTAGCCGTTACGTTAACCGTTCTGTTGTGCAAATCTGTAACGGTGATGAGCGGGAGCCCTGCCTAGTTCACTGTCTTGTCTTGGGCGGAGTCGTTCCCGGGCATGTAAGACCTGACTTCCGTGTCTCAGGACCCCTATCGGCGACTACTGCGCTTACCGAAAAGCTCCATAGCATCGATGAGTGAGTGTCTAGCCTGTTTATCATATGAGAAGAAGACTTAAGCATATTTAGAAAAATGGAGGATTATCGTGGAGAGATCTGCTGTCCTGCCATGCTAGTCATGATGACCCAGAGTTGGGGAAACCGGGTTGAAAGTAGACTGGGGACTACGAGCATCTTTGAGATCCATGATCTGATTCTATGTTAAGAAGGTCCCCAATTCTCATGATCGGAACCTCTCGAACTGGTTCCTTGGCTGCTTTTGTCTTTCCGATTCTCCATTCCGACAACCACATCGGAGTTGCGCTTTTGGAACCCACGATAGGAATTTACAATTCCAAGCTGGCCGTCATCAACTATCTACGATCTGACTGTATTGAAGCTATACGCAGTATTCCGTATCGCAGTCCAGATATCTGCCCATCTTACACCAGTCACGAAGAATCTGCACCGTTCCTGATAGGCGTCCTGCTCCCGAGCCGGTGGCACCACCGCTGAGATCATAACTCTGTATGTACGAATTACCCGACTTCCACCATGCATGGAGGCACTCTTTCGTCCTGGGCTCCGATTTGTTGGAAGACTTCTAGAGGCGCGTGATTCTGCGGCCAGGGTCCCGTAGAAGCCCAGGTCCTACGCCATGTAACTCATGCCATGTAACTCATGGCTTGATGCACCCCTGCTTGGAGTACTTTACCTACATGGAAAACTCGTGATCAGTTGATAAGTAGATATGGAATTGTTCTGTGCTGACGTCGCATGAACATTTCACTGCATGTGCTTTTGACCCGATGGAGTATCGACATGCTTCTGGGTCGTCTAACGCTACCGCAAGTAGAATCGCCACTGGATATTCACCTGTCATTTCGTATACTCGTAGATACTCAGCTGAGCAAAACAGAGATTCCTATCAGGGCATGTGAGAGCAGAGCTACCTGCTTCTTACATGCGGGATCGACAGCAGGGGTTAGCTTAAGGATGGACAAGTCTCTCAACGCTACAAGTACGTACGATCTTCAATAGGGAAAAGAGTGGGCATTAATAGAAATACCCTGTTAAATAGTAGAAAATTCCACAGATTACCGTGGGCGCAGGCATCTGAGACTTCTTACTAGGTATGCAGTAGTTAGTGTTGCTCTGCCTTCATCATGGCTCAACTGTCAACAAGCAGGAACAACGTACCAGTTTAATAATAGCAACGGTTGAATGCGACGAATATAAACTACCTAACTAGGTAGGTAAACAACAAACAAACTGACAATTCGCCTTTTCACGTCGTCCTTAATTTAGAAGGTCCGAATCCTGTCTCGTGGATGCTGGATTTGGAATACCGATGCGATTCGTTCAGCTCTCAACCGAATGGCAGGTGGTTGTAGGGTAGGGGGTCCGACCAAGGAGTGGACCACGTCGTTCAGCCACTGGCAATATGATATGATTAGTACTCGTACCTAGTTCAGAATATGGATCGTAGACAATCGGCAAATAGCTTCAGACATAGGAGTTGCCGCAATTTGTCAATGCCGACCTCACCGTGGAGACGGGCCTCCAACCCTGCTTTCGCTGCAGGGCTGGATGGGCGAGTAGCGTGAAGTAGTGTGCAGGGGTGCGCCGACTCCATTCTGGAATCTGGACTTACTACGGACTTCATCATCATCGCATTGTATTGACCTCGCCATTGGAATTTCTGATGCATTATTAATTCGCCATGTTCTATGGTCCCCTTAGCCAGATGTCTTTATTATAATCCGGCTCATGACCGAGCTCGACTCTCAACTTTCTTTTCATTCTCTTCTCCATACCAAACCGACAACTACATCGCGAACTATTGGACCATCTCTCTCGTTTCTATCTACTATCCAAAAGAAGAGTGCCAGTGACTATCAATCGCTTCCAGTCGCGGCTCTACTTTTCACACATATTCACAATGGAAGCCTCGATGCAGAGTAGGTCGATCATGAAGACCCCTCGACTTAAACATGACTGACCTTCACAGTGCCCGTTTCATCTCCTTGGGGACCCTTGAAATCTACTCTACGACCTTTACTTAATACTATCTATCCCCATCCACGGCGGCCAACAGGACTAGTCACACCTATTCCCATACCACAACAGTCATCGCAAGCCATGCGCATCTCGAAAGATGACTCGGAGATCAACTCCGAAAAGATCGCCACAGCAGAGATCTCTCAGTCTTCATCACGGACAAAGGACGACATGGAGCTCCTAACCGGATTCGCATGGAGCTCAACCAAGGAAAAGATCATTCTCAGCCCCTACGAATACATCGCCTCGCAACCGGGCAAGGAATTCCGGACTCTCCTGCTCAACGCATTCAACCTCTGGCTCGAGGTCCCCCAAGAAAGCCTAGCCATCATCACGAAAGTGGTGCGCATGCTGCACACCGCCTCTCTGCTCATCGACGACATCCAGGACAACTCCTCGCTACGGCGGGGCCGCCCCGTGGCCCACAACATCTTCGGCGTTGCGCAGACGATCAACGCGGGCAACTACGTGTATTTCCTGGCGCTGAAGGAACTGCAGAAGCTGGGCAACCCGATGAAGGCGATGGAGATCTACACGACGGAGATGCTGTACTTGCATCGCGGGCAAGGGATGGACCTGTACTGGCGCGACACGCTGACCTGTCCGACGGAGGACGATTACCTGGAGATGGTGTCGAATAAGACGGGGGGTCTGTTCCGGCTGGCGGTCAAGTTGATGCAGTCGCAGTCGACGACGAAGTACAAATGCCTGCCGCTGGCGGAGTTGCTGGGACAGGCGTTCCAGATCGCGGACGACTACAAGAACTTGGCGAATCTGGATTATACGCAGAAGAAGGGTCTGTGTGAGGATCTTACGGAGGGCAAGTTCTCATTCCCTGTCATTCACAGCATACGGTCGAACCCTGAGAACCACGAATTACTGCATATTCTGGCGCAACGGCCTACGGACGTGGATACGAAGAAGTACGCTGTCAGGTATATTGAGAGCACGGGCAGTCTGGAGTACACGAGACAGCTCGTCTCGATATTGATTGCTAAGGCACGGCAGGAGGCCGATGCGATAGATCCTGGCACCGACAAGAGCAGAGGCATCCATGCGCTGCTGGGAAAGCTGGAGCTGAAATGAAAGAACGAATCTCTACTATGTACTGTTAATACTTTCATTGGAGGATCTTGTTGTTTTTACTACTTGGCTATTTGGATTGGAGTTTCACGGATGGGATGTGTCCAAGGTATCAAAAAGAAAGTCACCTTGGGACGGGCATGAATGACTGCTATGTATGTCTGGGCTTATGGGCGGTCAGTTTGTCGTCTTCGACATCCAGGTTTCTGTATATAGTGTTAGATTTGGATTCTCATGACGTTCGAATGTCTACGACGACAACAACAACAACAACAACAACATGGAACTTACCGAGTGTCATCTGCGGATTAGTGAACATCTCGAGTCCAGACCCAAT
This sequence comes from Xylaria sp. L1 SY-2022, assembly GCA_023079495.1. Lineage (NCBI taxonomy): Eukaryota > Fungi > Ascomycota > Sordariomycetes > Xylariales > Xylariaceae > Xylaria > Xylaria sp. L1 SY-2022. The sequence continues at coordinate 398,732 of JALIDW010000001.1, read as the reverse complement.
GGATGCCTCTGATTTATAGATACGGCTTACACCTGAGGTCCTAGACTTACCCGTTTAGGTCTCAGTATCCGACGAGGCCCTCGTCACATGGGTCCGGCAATTTGACGTGTCCAGGCCTAAAAGCACTTTCTATTCTCCTAGCCCTCCGTCCATCCCGCTCTCCAAAAGATAGACTACGCCCGCTATTATTCCTCACTACGAATGGAACTGCCGATGATAACCTGGCTTATTAGTGACGGTAGATCTTACCTTACAACGCAGGCCGCCAATAGTACGGATCAGAGTACCTACTGCGTGATTACCTACGGATGACTGCCGGATCCCATCTAGTGCATTGAATGGGATGCATTCTGAATCCCCAGCAGTCATGCGGGTGCATAGTATTGATTGGCATCGGGGCTGGGTCTTCGGAGTTCTTTCGCCGAAGCTTCGATGCTGACGGCCTGAGCTGAAAGACAGCAATGTTGATGACGGATGACAGCGAGTAATGCCACAATCTGCATCCCTACGAGTCCAAGTGTTCTACATATGTATGCAGATAGTGACCATCGTCAGATCTCCACTCACTAAGACTTGGGGATCGATCCTCCATGGCACTTCGTACTCGCTCCGGCCAGCTGGAAGCGAATCTCCATGCTGTCCCATCACAGCTGCATGACGATGTTCATACACTTTCGATGTGACGGCCTAAGGCATCTCTGAGAACTCTGGAACGGAACACACGGAAGAGGGTGTCATCATATAGCTGGATATTGTTTCTACCGTAGAAACATGTACCGAGGGGCGTTTTAGCCACGTTCATCTTTATATGACCTGTTAGTAAGAGCTTGCTTGAGTTAGCATAGGTATGTTAATAGGGCTTACATCTATCCAGATGGCGTTCCCGACTCTGCCGGTTAAGCATCATGAGAATCCCGTGCAGAGCAGTTGGAGTAATGGTAGAGATATTTTGGGAATCGGAAGATTTCAAAGTCCAGTTCCTTGTTTCAGAAGATTCCAAATGCCAACATCTTACGTTTTTATATCCCGCAGATAATACGGAGTATAGGTAGAAGTGAGGCACGACAACATTCTCGAATGATGCTGACAGGGAAGAGGGACAAAATATCTGCGCCAGAATCTGTGGCGTTTTTTTTCTTCACGCTGCAGTGAAAAGGCGCCACTACCACAAAAATGACCACTTTGACGTGCCTGAAACTAACCCGAATAGTCCGCCAAGTGCCGGTTCCACGGTGTTTAGCGCGCGAATAGTCTACCCAGTTCGTACTAGCGCTCTTTGAAGATCTCGCCGACGAGTCGGCACAAAGCAAATCATTGGATGTGACCGGTTCAAACGGCAGGGGCGAACCTTCCGTCACTGTCACAGGCTCAGGAACGCAACACAAAACAGTCAGCCACGGGTAATTCCGACCCGATGTCACGATGTCACGATGACCGAAATCTTATCTAAGGAAGAACCTTTTCGTGAAATTTCTCGCTTAAGACAAAATAATTCTCACCTTGTTGCACACCGAAAGATCGTGTTTCTAAAAAACTACAACCTGCACACAATGACTCGACCTTGAACCCAGTAGCCAAACTGATTTTACCCGCGCCTTTACCCAGAAATACAAATACATGCCCGCTGTTGTAACATTTGAAAGAATTCCTTTATTTTCGATTCGTCATCAGATAATCTCACTTTCGCGGCGAGAAGATGAGTATCTGTCTAGGATCCGGTCGGACCAGACCGCCCTTGTGTAGGTTCTTGGGTCGTTCAGTCTGGCCTGCCGGGTATGAGATGTCGTAGTTAAGCAGGAGATTGGCGAGGACCACCTTGATGTTGGAGGCCGCGAAGAAGCGACCCGGGCACGCCGTCTTACCCTGGCCAAAGGCAAGACTCTCAGGCCCCGTCGTCGCGAATTGGTGGCGATTGGCCTCCGTCTTGGCTGACATCCTCTTCTCATAGAAGCGGTAGCCATCAAACGTCTCCGGGTTGGAGTAGATGTCCGGGTCTGTCGCCACCGCGTGGCTGGGCATCGTGATATACGTTCCCGCCGGGAGCGTTATGCCGTCCTCGAACTTGAGGTCCTTGGCTAGCTTGCGGTTGAAGGTCACTGCGCCGGTACAATCAGCTACGAAGTTCACTTCTACTCCAGCCGCTCATCGTACGACGGAGGTAAGACAAATGGTCCACTTACTCAGCACTGCCTGGTTCATCCGCTGCGACTCCTTCATGAAACTATCGAGCTTCTTCATCTTGGCAATCGCTGCCAGTGTCCAGCCAGATTCGGCAATGGCTTGCTCAACGTCTTGGCGGAGCTCTTCCATGTATTCCGGGTTGGCGCAAAGATCGAATAGGACGTGAATGATGGTTGCTGAACTCGTGTGCACCGAGGCCAATGCCATGAACAGCATGTTGTGTGCAAGCACGTCGGGGTGGCGGTCGCTCCCACGCGCCGAGTCAGCCAGCCACTGAAGCATGTCAGTTGGCCTCTCGTCGTCGTCCGTCAGTGCCAGCCGTTCTGCGAAAATGTGGCTGAAGGTCTTCTTGGCGATTCTCAGGTGATTATCTAGGATCTTGGAACCCTCCAAGAACGGGTAAATTAAGGGTCGCACGAAGGCAGGGTAAGGTCGCAACTTCACGGCAACTTTGACTACGTCCATCGAGTAGTCTGCCGCCGACTTGAGCCATTCTTCATTCCGGCTGATCGTCGTTCCACCAAACATCCGCGACGCATTCTTGGTTATGATACCCACCATCGTATCATATGCCCTCAACTCTACCCTGTGAGGGATGAGCTGGGAGAGACTGTGGCTTGCCTCATCATTGAGCGGCTCGATCAATTGGTCTTCGTATTCAATGAGCACTCATTTTCAGGTCAGGGGTTATTCTGAACTTACGCAGATTCCGAGTCAGCTGGTCCTTACACACGTCAATATGTAAAGGACTCCTGAAAACGACATCGAGGTTGGTTTGGGCACTGAGAAGTCGCTTTTGGCCAATTAGCACTGAGTTTCGAAAAACACACTTGTCTCAAACTTCTCACCTCTCTCAATCCCTCAACCATATCCAGCGTGCCTTCAGGCACTCTGCTGTTGATCTCCTCAATATACTTGGGACTCAACACAACGCGCTCCACATTCAAGGTCTGTACCAAGAACATGCCATTCTTATTCTGCCGGCCATCACAAAACTTGTTAGTTTCAAAACTCATTGAACGGGCCTACAGTATGAGACCCTCTCACCGTGCGATAGGCATCATTGATGATCTTCGTCCCGTTTTTCGCAAAGTCGCGTTTGACGTCCGTGATACCGAAGCCTAGAAACCCTGGCTTCTTCCCGGCCCGCGGCAAGAAGCTCAGATCGGGTGTCGTGAAGTACTGGTAAAGAGCCCAGGCCAGTATCGCTGCCGTTACCCCAACGGTCCCTAATATCCGGGCTCCGTCCTCACGCTCGAGGATTTGCTGTATCTTCGCGATGGCCTCTGTTGTCGCCATTTTGTCTCTCTTACACTTTGGAAATGAAGAGTCAGTGTGTTATGAGAGAGAGACTGACTGACTGACAGAAGTGCGTGCGTGCCGTGCCTGTCGTTCTTAGATGACTTAACCTCTCCCTCGAAGAAAGAACATGACAAATGCAACCTTGAACTGCCTTCTCAGAATTTCGAATCAACATGTCAGGTTTCAGCTCGATGTGGCACTTTTCAGTCATAGTAATGAAGTGATTGGGCTGACCCCTGGTAGGTGATCCCTGGTACGGCGATACCGGTTTTGTCGATCCGACATGTCGGTCACTTTATTTTTGGCTCCCCCGGCATATCTTTGGCAATGCGCAGCAGGTACATCATCACTGCGTACCAAAGCTGGGTATGCAACCCATTTCATTAACACGTTGTGATAGGTACATACGAGTTAAGATAGGTAGTCTAGCCAAGCGATGTAACTCTGCGAACTTCTCTATCGATCGACATATGTAAGGTAACCTGCTAATCTAGCGTTGAACTAGCCATCAGACGTCTGAACCCCCATGCATGACATAGGAACCCATAGTCAGACACGACCACTGACAAATACTCGTAGTTAAGCCAAGGTAACAACATCGTCTCGCCTCTCGGGTCTGGTTCATCCCTCAGAAGAAAACATACTCGCAACATGTACCGTACATACGTATCGATGAGTACCATGCAGGTTCAGCATCAGCATCCATCCATACGTTGCCTAGTTAGGTATGTTGAGTAAAGAAAATTGACAGTGCAGGGGCCATAAGCCCATAATTAGTAGCGCTTAACCAGCCATGGCATTGCCGTGAACATATCGAGGTCTCCGAGCAACGAGGGGGCCACAGTAGCAATGGACGGCACACTCGTCGTGGCCAGACGGACAGATAGATAAGACCACTGTCATACGGTTCGGAGTTTCGAGATATGTGTGTTAGGTCTCTCCCTCCTTTCCTTCCTGGCATACCACACCTTTCACACAACTAATACCACCATGGGTGACGTCAACCGCCTCGCCGACGACGCCAGGTCGTTGATCCGCTCCGCCCTGAGCAACTACACGGAGGAATATGGCCTTGGTGCCATGAGCGTCGCGGCCTACGATACGGCCTGGGTCTCCATGGTCACGAAGGTCGTCGATGGCCAAAAGACATGGCTCTTCCCCGAATGTTTCGACTACATCCTCTCCACGCAGTCTGAAGAAGGAGGTTGGAAGATTGGGTTGGGATCCCCCATTGACGGCATCCTGAACACGGCGGCGCCGTTGCTTGCTCTGAAGAGACATCAGGCCGAACCCCTACAGCTGCAACTTGATGCGCAGGATCTCTCACGTCGTGTGGAGAAGGCGACGGCGTCGTTGCGGACGCAACTTGCTGCTTGGGATGTGTCGACGACGGAACATGTTGGTTTCGAGATCATCGTGCCGGCAATGCTTGAACTCCTTGAGCAAGAAGACGCCACATTGGTCTTCGATTTCGAATCCAGGGACTTACTCATGGAGATCAACCGGGCGAAGATGTCGCGGTTTCGGCCCGAGTTCTTGTACGGGCCGAAGAGATTCTCGGCGCTGCACTCGTTGGAGTCGTTTATTGGGAAGATGGACTTCGATAAGGTGAAGCATCATCGCGTGCATGGATCCATGTTTGGATCGCCGAGCTCGACGGCCGCGTATATGATGCATTCGTCTGAATGGGATGAGGAGTCGGAGGAGTATCTGAGACATGTTATTCGACATGCTGCGGGGAGGGGGAGCGGTGCGGTTCCTAGTGCGTTTCCTTCGACGCATTTTGAGATTACTTGGGTAAGTGGTCGAGATGTCTTATTTTGTTGTTGAGGAGGTCTGACTGGTGTTGTAGATGTTATCGACGTTGCTTAGAGCTGGATTTAATCATGACGACTTGAGAGGACCTGATTTGACGAAGATGCTGGACATCTTGAGTCACTCATTCGAGGTTGAAAAGGGTGTTTTGGGTTATGGTAGGTTGTCTCATTCACTTCCACAACGACTCTCACTAACACCGAACATAGCCCCGTTTTTCGAGCCAGATGTTGATGACACGGCTAAGACTATCTCATCATTGACCATGCTCGGACGGCCTGTAAGCGCCAAGGGCTTGATCGAGGTGTTTGAGGCGGAGACACATTTTCGCACTTACACGGGAGAGAGAGATCCCAGTCCGACGGCCAATTGCAATGCGCTTCTGGCTCTCCTGCATCAGCCAGATGTGTCTCTGTATTCCACGCAGATCCTGAAGATTGCGAAGTACCTCGTTGAGGTGTGGTGGAAGACTGATGGCAAATTCGTGGACAAGTGGGTATGTATAGTTGTAACGGACTGGCTGAAAACTTCTATGAGACTGACCTTGATGTCTAGAATACGTGCTACCTCTACCCGTCCGTTTTGATTGCCGAGGCTTTCGTCGATATCCTTAACTTAATCGAACAGAACAAGCTGCCTGATGTTTTCGAGGAGGACCTCCAGTGGAAGCTCGCTGTTGCCCTATTCCAGGCAGGTCTTCGGCCATTATTAGACCAAGAAGCCGATGGTTCGTGGAACAAGTCGATTGAGGAAACCGCCTACGGTGTTCTCATCCTGAGTGAAGTTCGACGCGTGTGTTTCTTCAACGACCTGCGCCAGCCCCTAGATGATGCTATCAAGCGCGGCGTCGCGTTCATCCAGTCCCGCACGGAACGTCCTCCGCACTATATCTGGATCGAGAAAGTCAGCTATGCGTCTCCGCTCCTGACAGATTCATACGTGCTAGCAGCCATCAAGGCGTCTAGCTCCCTATCCACAGCCGACGGCACAATCGGTTCCAGTCTCTGGCAGAAGGTATCGACATTGAAGCTCGACAAGCACGTCAAGTTATTCTCCAAAGCGAAGCTTTTCAGCGGCCATCCGGAATGGGAGCTCAGGGGCTCGATGATCGAGTCGGTGCTCTTGAAACCTTTGATCATGAAGCGGAAACTGCAGGTGTTCCAGCGCGACGGCATGGAGGAGGACAAGTACTTCGACCTGATCCCGTTCTTCTGGACGAGTCCGAACAATCGGGCGCGGACGTTCGCGTCGGCCTCGTTCTTGTATGAAGTTTCACTCCTCACTATGCTGGCGTACCAGGTGGATGAATTCATCGAGACCGAGGCGGCGCCGGCGTTCCAGGGACGTCTCTCTGAGCTGCGTGATTTGATTGATGCTGTGATTCCTGAGCAGGAACCTGGGAGTAATTGGGTCAAGCCCGTGAATGGTCATTCGAATGGTTACTCGAATGGACACTCAAATGGACACTCAAATGGCTCGAACGGTCACTCTAACGGCCACTCCAACGGTAACTCCAACGGTCATTCCAATGGTCACTCTAATGGCAACGGTAATAGCGATGCCGGAGACAATGTCCGCTCCAGTCTAAAAAGATTCAAGGAGTATGCGCTCAATCATCCCCTCGTCGTCCAATCCAGCGCATCGTGCCAGCACAACCTCAGACGAGAGATGCGGCTATTCCTCCTCGCGCAGGTGCGACAAGAAGAATACGGCGAAACATTCCGCAAGATACGGGACGCCGGAAAGACCGTCATGGGCCCGACACACAGCCACCACAAATGGGCCCACAGCACCGGCACCGACAACGTATCGGGCGTGTTCGCCTGGGCGTACATCGGCTGTCTCCTCAGCGCCATGCTGACGCCCGGCGGCCGCGGCGGCAAGGAGATCTTCCCCACGGCCGCGGAGAAATACGTCGCGGCGGACGTGGCGAAGCATCTGGCGACGATGGCGCGCATCTACAACGACTTCGGCTCGGTGCAGCGAGATGCCGAAGAGGGCGCGATGAACTCGATTAACTTCCCCGAGTTCGCGGCGCACGAGAGTGTCGAGGGGAAGAAGGAGCAGCTGCATTTGCTGGGCCAGTACGAGTATAGTTGTCTCGTGCTTGCGTTTGGTAAGTTGGAGGATTTGAGGCGGCGGAATGCGGAGACGACGAAGGATTTGGCGGCGGCAAGGTTGAGTCGACGACGGATGGAGATTTGGTCGATGTTTTTGGATCAGGTTGTCCTGTTTGATCAGATTTATGTGTTGAAGGATATTTCGAGTCATCAGAAGGTTAAGGGTAATGGATGTGAGAATTAGATGGCGGGAGTTTGGTTGCATTCAGGGGGTGGTGTAGAGCTTTTGTCATTTAGCGATTTGAATTTTTGTACGGGATCTCCTAAAGGGGTTGATTCATCTGGGATTTGTTGAGCTCATTTATGGGTAGTTGGTAGCTTGAATTTGGGAGTCTGATCAATGAACTTGTTGCATACATCTGCTTTCATAAATGGAGATATGTGAGAGTCCCTGATGTCCTCTGTGGCAGTCTACTTACCAAAATTCTGATGGCCAGAATACGGGCAGCTACCAAGACCAGCTGTTCAACGTTCCACGCACAATATAGAAGCAATTTTGGATCATGGTCCTGTTTCTCCTGCCTTTATCTACCAGATCTCGATACTGTTGTTATGATTCGTGACGGAACCAAGGAAACCTGAAGTCAACGGCCATAGCACAGAAGAGCCACCACCATTGCGAAATAGGAGCCAGTATTTGAACGTGATTCGATTATATTGTTCCTGAATACCTTCGACACGTACAAGAATATTCCTCATTTGTTGTACAATCTGTTCAAGGTCGTCTGCATCAACAGAGAGCCGAGCTTCAATCCTGTCGAGTCACTTTCGCCGACATGTGCTATTCGGTATGAGAGCCGTCCAATAATAACGCCGTGAAATGCTCCTCTTGTTTGCCCCCCTTTTTTTTCTCTTCTAGATCGTAATGTACAGTTATAGACGTAAGCGGTGGGTATACAATGACAGACAAGTGTATTGTAACGAAGTGCGTTCGATTCTGGTACGTCGGTGAATGTCTGTCACTTGCACGGCGCGAGGAAGCCAGCCGACATACATAGAGCGCGGATCGATCGCCTTTCTTTCTAGATTAATAGCCATATAGTATTGTAGTGGTAAACGGTCCCAATGACTGTGTCCCATGCCTGCTTTGCTTCGCTTCGCTTATTTCTTCTTCTTCGCAGGGTATGTGAGTCTGTCCTTGAAACGCGCCAGGTGGTAGTTGACCTCGCTGTGGCGGTCAGGCGCGGGACGCGGTCCGTCCATGCAGGCGCGCAGGGCCTGCTCGACCTGTGCGCATGCGGAGGTCGAGTAACCAGCCGAGGCCCAGCATGCTGCAGTCAGTCAGTGAGTTGCCCATACTTGCTTAAGAGACAAATGGCTGGCCGGCGCGAGTTGCTTACACAGAACCGAGGACATGATCTGCATGCAGGGCTTCTCGGGCTTCGCGTTGGGATTCCGCACACGCAGAGCCTTCAGCGGTGGGAGACGAATGGGTTTCTGAGCCGCAGACATCGTGGGCGTGTGTTCGAGCGAAATCGCGGGCCGGATTGGCGATGGGGTGGGCGATTTTCGCAAAGGGCAATTTGAGGATCGAACCGACGACCTCAATTGGACGAGCTAGGAGGATCTCGGATTTGACGTCACGTGGTCTATGCGCTGATTGGATTACGTAAGGGTGCGTGGATGTACGGGTACAGTGTCCGTTCATAGTGTTTGTGGCCTACAGTGGCACGGTATTCTATTAATGAGTCTCGTACTGTATTTCACTGGCAAAATTCGTGACGACGATGTTGGTTAACCGTTACGGTCACACTTCGCACTCCTGTCATGACCAAACGTTCACCGGATGAAACCACCTGGAGCGTAGAACTAACGCCGGTGTGGTTCTCTTCTATACGTCTACATTCGTGAACGAATGAAGTCCTCTATGATTAGTTGTCATGGTGGTCTAGCATTGCATGCTGCCACACCCTCTCAAGTGGACGACTAAGGCCTCAGGCATCAGACTCTTGTGGCCAAGTTAGTTCCGTGCTCTAGAAAAGATGGCACTCGATTCTCAGAAGACGAAATTGATTTGAAGACAACAAGAGATTATACTTGTTGTACAGCTCCTGCTCGCAAAGGAACGGTATCGACCGGCGAGCCCATGGGCTTGACTTCTTCTACATGCCGCTTTACGAGTCCGGAATGTTTCACTGAGTTTACATCGAGTGGTTCTGGAAGATATAGCTCTATACTTGAGCATGCTTCCCGGCATCAAAGCCGAGTTGCAGTGCCTCAGCATGCAAGGTCATTCGACCGTGGCTCGGTCATAACACAGAAAGAGGGCCGGAATCGAGCCGAGGGATGAAGGGTAGGACAGCACCGGTGTATACTGCCCAGAAACACTGACCTGTGGTACGACAACTTTGCAAGCCTGGCATTGTGATCGACAAACCACCGGTCCTGTTCTACCCTACCTTTGTCCGATGTGACACTGGCAATAATGGCTGCCCCATACTACTCTGTGAGCGATTCTGGTACTGGACGCGATATTACCAGAGAATCAAAACGTCCAACACAGGTTGAGCTGACATCTGAACTAGCAACTTACAGTTCACTGTGTAATCAACGGCGCCGTACTCCTTATATAACAAAGGAGTGATAGTGCTTACTTACCAGAGTAGGCAGTCATTCATCAGAAAGATGCGTCTCACGAACACACTTTGAACAGTGAGTTAGTCTGGAAACGCATGACAGTTCCCACTCCGGCATGAGTTTCCAAGCCAGAGAGTCGCATCACCGAACCTACTTGGCCGAACTTAAGATGTACAAGTCCATGAGGCTCAGTCCCTTCTCGTTGAGAACGAAGCAGGGCAGTACCATTAGTGCACAGCCTCATGGTAGGTGCCTACCGTTTGAGGTCTGGCCTCACGGCTTTCTTCCTATTGTAAGTGAGAGAGCCAAGAAGTGAGTCATGCCAAGAGAAAACAGCAGGGCAGGGTTTCCGAGTCGAACACGAGACCGTAAACATCATCTGTTTTGTCGCCATGTGGGAATCACGATATTTTATAGGATCAGTGGGTATCACAAGCGTGTCCCTCGACGAGGACTGATGCCACCCTCGCTTACGGGTTACCGCACCGAACAACCAAGGCATCCTCGTAATTTTCGCCGAAACTTTTTCTTTCCGAAATAGAGCCGTTTCCAAGAATTGGGTTACTCGATTGATTGGTAATAGGCACGAGGCAGTCATGTATGCCAAGCACTCGACCGTTTACATACCAAGAAATATTACTCTCAGCTTCTTTCAGGGAATGTCTTGACGACGAAAACCAAGACTTTTGATCAATGAGTTCCTTTCATTCGAGTCCGTTGCCATGGATATCCGACGGTTGCCGACGTCGCAAGCTTGAACTGTCCGTCTTCGGACTCATTTTCGAAATGAATGGTATGCAAGTCCTTGCGAATCTTTCTCAGTCTTGTACAATGGTAAACCGTGTCCATGGATCAATTCCCATCAGATACGGAATACCGAAGGTTGTACAAGAGAACCCCATTGTGTTATTTCAACACATGCACTAACCTCCATAGGTATCACTTGATATTTCCCGCTACCGAGAGCCTACCTAAAGCGTTGTCAATACGGAGTACCTCCTACCGAATCCAAGCCTAGACCCCAGCACTTCCTTCCATCTTCTGGTCTCGCCCTGCTACTAGCGCCATCTGATAAAGAAATGAATCTTATCAATCTCATCAATCTAATCAATCAGATCAAACATGGACCCATTGGTCCCATTTTAATATGCAGCTAGTGAGATAGCTCGACAGATCCCTGTCTTGCCGGCGCTTGTTCAGGGTCCGACTCCGTCATCGCACGTCGCACCAGGGACGTAACTTCCATTTGGCATTGGCGAGGTGGTGCAGTAACGGCAGGCTCGAGCGCCAAACTTTCCATATATTGTTGCACAAAGCAGCTACCTCTGTTTTACACTGGACAGACAGGGCAGGACAGAACCTACCCAACAATGTCCCCCAAAGTTATGGCTTGTCGGTTTTCCTAACGCAGAACCACTGCAGCCCACCTTCTCAATCCTCACAACAATCCTCCTCATCCGTATCCGTGCCTTTCAATTGAAGAAGAGCCGTCTAATTCTTTCTCTTCTTCATCGATCGTCACGATGAGGTTCCGATTCAACAGGTTCATTCGCGAGCGGCCTGTGGCCGAGGAGACGCGTCGGCCTGATGACGCGGAAACTGGAGCAGCTCCCGATAGAGCAACCCCCGATGAAGCAGCTCCCGTTGAAGCAGCTCCCGAGAAAGCACCTCCTCCGGCCAACCAGGATACCGACGTCGACTTCATTGACAAAGATGCTCAGCCTGGCGTTCAGAACATCGAGGCCATTACCAAAGTCTGGTCAACCAAGCATCTGTACCTTGCCTACGCCCTGTATGTTTGTTGATATTCCCAGCACTCCAATTTTCGAAAGCTTACACACGCGTCACAGCATTTGGCTTGTTTACTTCGTCGACTCCATGCAGCAGGGCATGGGAGGTCTACTGACCCCATACGTCACCAGTGCTTTCCAGGAGCATTCTTTGACGGCCACCACAGGCGTCGCCGCTAACATCATCGGGGGTGTCTCTAAGCTGACGCTGGCCAAGATTCTTGATGTTTGGGGTCGCCCTCAAGGATATCTTCTGATGATGAGCTTCATGGTTCTTGGTCTTATTCTCATGGCAGCCTGTAACAACGTTCAGACTTATGCCGCCGCGCAGATACTCTATTGGGTTGGGTATGCATGCTCCAATCAAAAGACATTACTCTCCAAGAAGAAAAAGTTGCAAAGACTAACTTGAAAACAATAGAAACACTGGAATCACCTACGCCATCTCGATCTTCATCGCGGATACCTCAGCGCTGAAGAACAGAGGCCTGATGTTCGCCTATCAGAGCTCGCCCTTCATCATAACCGCATGGGTAACTGGTCCCCTCGCTTCGAGTGTCCTCAACACTGTTGGTTGGAGATGGGGTTTCGGTATCTTCGCCATCGTGACACCAATCGTCTGCCTTCCCCTCTACTTGCTGTTCGCCTACAACCAGCGAAAAGCAGTGAAGGAAGGTATACTCGTTCCCCAACAAGAGAATCGCACCGTGGTCCAGTCAATCAAGCACTACTTCTGGGAGTTCGATATCACCTGCCTTATCTTGTTGTCAGCCGGTTTCACGCTTTTCCTTCTGCCTTTCAGCATCTATTCGATGCAAAAGTACGGCTGGCGAGATCCTCTTACGATCTCCTTTCTTGTCACTGGCATTGTCCTCATTGGTGCGGCCGTCGTCTGGGAGAAGTACTTTTCGCCAGTTCAGTACATTCCATGGTCACTCCTCAAAGACCGCACGGTCCTCGGCGCCTGTATCCTCGCGGCGATTCTGTTCGTTGAGTTCTTCATCTGGACATCCTACTTCAGTTCGTTCCTTCAGGTCGTTCTCCGAGCAGATTTGAAGCAGACAGGATACATTAGCAATATCTACAGCGTCGGATCGTGTCTCTTCTCCATCCCAGTTGGATTTGCCATCAGAAAGACTGGTCGATTCAAGTGGATTGCCTTGTACTTCGGTGTCCCTGCGACTATCCTAGCTCTCGGTTTACTCATTCAGTTCCGTCGCCCAGGAACATCGCTTGGCTGGATTATCTTCGTGGAGATTCTCTACTCTTTCGCCGGCGGTGCTTGTGTCATCTGTGAGCAGGTGGCCGTCATGGCAGCAGCTACACACCAGAATGTCGCCGTCGTCCTAGCCATCGAGGGCATGTTCTTCAGTGTCGGTGGTGGCATTGGCGGTACCATTGCTGGTGCAATCTGGACTGGCATCTTCCCCAAGAAGCTTATGGAATACTTGCCAGCGGAATCCCAGGGCAACTTTACCGAGATTTACGGCAGCATCGTCACCCAGATGTCGTATCCGGTTGGCTCAGCAACCAACGAGGCCATCGTCAGGGCCTACGGAGATACCCTCAAGAGCATGTTCTCTGTCGCCACGGCGATTGCTGTCATAGGATTGCTTGTCGTATTCGCGTGGCGCGACATCAAGATCAAGGACTATAAGCAGGTCAAGGGAAATGTCATCTAGATCTTCGACATTCAGTCGAGTCTGTTGCATACGCAACTGGAACGATAATGAATGCTTCCGAGCTATGACATTGCTTTCGGCGGGCGTGTAAAAGGGGTATTTGTTTGCTTTCTGCCAGCTTGTTTGAGAGGAGTCACTAGATTCTAACGTCATCGGAATCATATCCATGTGAATATGGGTATTACCTTCACAATCATGTGAAATTAGCTAATACTTAATTAGAGATTCGGATTCTCGATGCGATCTCGGGATCGTGATAATAATGCTAAGATAATGAGTAACCTGATACTCTGGACGTTTTTTTCGATTCAAGGAATCTGTAGTCTTATTTTTCCCATCTCTTCAAGGTTCAGTTCAGTGACTGACACAATGTTCTTTGACTTCGATATCATCGACATCACGTGTAACTTGATATACCTGAGAAAACACACGTGAAGTTGCTTTTCGTCGCCCGTGCTGTCAATGCATTGTAATTCAGGACCAGTAGCACGGACATAATGGGCCACGTGGCAGCTGCCGACCTCATGGAATCTGAGATTCGAGCACGGCGCGTCAGCTGCAAACGAGTGGCAAACAGAGTCTGCTAAGCCGAACGCGGGTTAGTGCCAAACAGGGTAGCAAGTGTTTCAACCGTATCACCTTCAGAAATTATGAGGATGGGATTTCGTCCACTTACACATCAACAACACCAAAATCTCAAGATACTACCCATTCACCGAATTCTATACCAGCTCATTCTTCTGCCACCAGTGACAAAAAACTGCTTCGTGAAGGCCAGCATATTTGGTATCAGACGCGAGCTACTCGGATCATTGTCCGAATCACTCTCACGGCCAGGACTTCGAGGTCCCGAAACCAGATACTCAGAGCTTCACCATCATCAGATCGCCCACGATGCATGAACTCTTCCTCACAGCGTCAGTGGTAAAGGATGACTTCGACACAGCATGCGCCATCCTCCAGGGCCTGTCGTGGATGACAGCCCGCCGCTCCATCTACCGCGTGCTCTTCTTCGCAGGCCAGCCGCAGCCTAGGGGCCTGCCGGTGTCGCCACCACCTAACATGCTACCGCGGCAGCACGACAGACAGCTCTGGGCCGATCTGAACACGCAGCTGCTCCGGTCGTCGTACGTCCTGCAGGCGGCGTACGAGGTCTCGCCCGAGACGGACTTCGGCAAGGAGATGGATTTCAATCGGATGGCGGCGACGCTGCGCTGGACGGATTTCCCTGATCCGCTGCGGGATTCGCCGATCACGTCGCGGAAGAAGATTGAGATTCCGTTTCCGGGCGGGTTGCCGAAGCTTTTGATGGATAATAAGCATTCGTAAATCTTTTCCCTTCTATGTTTTGGTCTGTGTGTGTGTGAGTTTTTTTTGCTGATATGTTCTCGTAGCTACACGAGCGAACTCATCCAAGAGACCTACTCCTTCAACCGGGGAGATCTGGAGATCGTTCTGAGCAGATACTACTATCTGCCCGAATCCAAGGGTCGGCCCATCCAGCAGCTGCCCGCCTGGAACGCCCTGCGACCCGTGGACACGGCGCAGAAATGGGTCCTCAACGTCAAGCTAAATGTCGCGGAGGACGGCCAGCCGGAGAAACTGGCGAAGGCGAACGAGGAGCTACTGCGCAGTAAGGTCGAGTTTGATCGGCTTTTCGACTTCAAGGTTGTTGATCGACGGGCTTTCGATGCACGGATCCCGCCACCTGTTGTTGTTCCTGGTCGTGGACCGCCGTGAGGGCGTGTGTGATGAAGGTGGCTTGGTTGCCTATTTCATTTCGAGTGACGTATGCATGGCTATCATTGGGCGTCGGGTTATTTTTCATTTCACGACGTTAGCCTGAGGCAATGAATTTGTGTGGACTGGCGGGATGGTTACAGAATCATTCTAGTGCCAGGACGGAAACACCAAGTTTCAGAGACACTTTTGTAACGGATTCTGTGGGGTTACAGAGAAGATGGGGGAAGGAGACCGAGGGTTTTATTTGAGAAAGACCCTATTAGGAGAGGTTCTGTTGGCGGCACACATGTGTTATGTCCGTCTAACGTCACTATGACCGGACGTCCTCGTCTAGTACGGAATACGGGAGAGCCCAGAGTTGAGGCGGGTGGGGACAAGTTCGGCTAGGATTGAATTTTGTCCGGATTACGCCGGTATTGATGCCGTTGGGGCAATGAACGGCGATTCAGCCCTAAACTGTAGATGGGGTTGAGCGTTGTGGGTTGTGTTGGTAGACTGGAGTCTGCTGTGTAGTACTACTGAGATCGGGGGACTGGAATCGAGATACCCTTTGCCGCTCTATTATTCTATTCTCGTCGTTGCCGGCTCTATTCTATCTATTTTGTTGAGCACTCCCGGATTCCCGTTGAGTCCTAACGCCGTTGGCTACGATAGACTTCAGTACACTCCGGCTACCGAGGTATGTAGTTGGGCCACGAAACTCAGTTGCCCAAGACTCATACAAACTCCGATGGGATGATTAAGCGAGTCTTCATCTATTCAGCTAGATCTCGCTGTACGCTATCCAGTCGAGCAACACGATTACTTCACGTCTCGGTACACACTCCTATTTTGCGGCAACCTTGATATCACGCCCCTGATCAGCTTATACGTCTCATACCATAGTCCTTACTTCTCGAAAGAGAACCGAACGGTCTTCTCAAGCGGCATAATCTATCTTATCACATCATATCTCAAGTTAAGTGGGAGAAAATTTTATTACCCTCGACATGAGCCTCAACTGAACTCGGAGTTTTATATACGTATTGTTCGAGTGTTTGGTCCGATCTCTGGCGAACGAGAGACACGCCTCAGTCTGGACGGGAACTTGATGAAAGAAGAAAACATGTGATTAGGAATCAAAATCACGCTCTCCATCTACCTCAAAAAGCAAGATAAATAAACTCAGCGCCATATACTTGCAATGGCAGTCACCGAGAGGGGTAGTAGATCATGGGAAGGAGCGTTGCGTATTCCGTACGCCGGTACCACTACTACGATAAATTAATCTACTGGCCTGTACGAACGCTCAACCTGCTTATGCTCTTCTACATCATCAACAAACCGGCTGCTTGTTTTTCTTCATCACACCATCATGCGTTGACATACTATCGCAGCCTTCACTGCCCACATCCTCACGACCTTCACCGACGCACTTGAAACCGGTAGGACCTCAAACATACCCCATACTGTGGCGTGACACGGATACCCGCATGCTCATCCAGTGCCTGCATGCATGCTTCCCTCTCCCAGTTCATCTTATTGGCAGCCAGTTGACCGGGGAACCTCGATCATGTGCACGACCCCGGCTGCGGATTCGACTTCACCCTTTTTGTTGCCTTGCCACGATGTTGCACTCTATCTTCGATCTCTGCGGTATACACTAATTCCATAAAGGCTAGACAGGTTGGTGGGAAGAGGGAGGGGAGGGCTGCCAACGTGCACGGCGGAGATTCCGCCCGCCACCGGTGGGACGCGCTCGAACAACGTCCCGCGTCTTAGCCTCTAATTATGAGTGTGCGTTACTTCAGCTAGCCTTTGGGCGGCTGAGTCGAGGACAACGACATATTGGCATATGACAGATTTTGTTTATATCGACGAGCAATTGGGAGCTCTCAGGTCTTGGCTTCTTCTACTGGCCGCGACGGATTACCCTTCGCGGGATACCTGTATCTCTGTTGTGGCTATGGCCTATCGTCCCTCTGTCTGGGCGCGACAGGAATACGAGATACAGCAAGATACGATTGGATTTGGATATGGAGGGAGGTTCGACACTGCGTTTTGACCAATGCCAAATCGTCGCCTTGGCATACACACACCACCCATACTTTGCTGGTGGTGACGGTACTGGTCAGAAGAGATGTCTTGACGACAAAGCCACGTCCCACAACTACGATACCTGCGAGTACAAAGGTGGCGATCCTGAAGAAGCGGTGGCGATCCGGGAGGAGGGAAAAGCATGTGGTGCACACAGACGCATTGCGTTCGTATCATCAGACGTCAGGTCGAAGTGCCTTCAAGGAGCACGGACTCGACTCTAACGGAGTTAATTCCGTCGTCTCTCGCCCCCTCTATCGTAGGGCGTTATAGTTGAACTCCATTATTAGGGAGACAGACCACCTGTCAAACCAAGCTCCCAGACTGAAACGTCATGAACAATGGAACGCTTGACACTCAAGAACCATATGTCTACTTTCGTACGTCTCAGACGCCCACCGCCGCTCACTTTTCTCGTAGATCCTGCACTGCACCCGTGCCGATCAAGTTACCCTCGGACCAAGCCGTCCCGCGCAACCACGGTTGAGAAGAAAAACAAAAAACAAGGCATGCGTACGTATCATACGTACATACATACACGCGGGACGCCCTTCCGTTAGCGCGCCAGACGCTCGACTGGAACGTACTCGTACGAGTACTTGTACTCGTACATACGATATGACAACCTCATCATTGACTCGATGTACGATACTAATGCGCCCTCAGCCTTGCAGGACCAGACCATTCCCTTCGCGTTGCAACGCCAAGCTCGCAAAAGTCAATAGTACCACCTACCTGTGTAGTGCTACAAGACCGATGCAAGGCCGTTTGGGTTTCATCGATGTTCGGTGAGACGCGCTGGTGATACACTACCATTCTATCGCTATCTCTGAAGGAAGCAGTATTGTTACATACCAGTTGTCGAAAGGGCGGAAGGGAGGTATCGTAGGGAATCATACCAAGTGGTAAGCGGTGAGCATGAGATGTCTCTCAAGTCAGGAACGGGTGTCCGTTGAATCGATGTCGACGCATCTTCATCGATTTCTTGAATCGCGGGTGTCTCTTCACCGAAACAGGGATTTTGCAGAAAGTCGACTTTCTCTCAGGCAAGGTGACGTATTAAATCCTGCCAAATTATCCCATTCCATTTAACTACCTACTTACACCCTACCTTAGGGCAGGTGAACGGCAGAAATAGTCTGAGGCGACTACATATGCCGTTGGACGCACTATTGATGTAGATTCCATGTACCTACATCGACCTAAGCTTCATAACAGCAATAAATCAAAACAAAAAACGAGAGCCCTATGAGCCCTATGCGTAAGGCTGGCTGGCTTACTAGTAACATCATGGCTCGTGTTGAGATGAGACATTTTTCTCACCATCGTACCATATCTCAAGGTAGGGGAGGGGGAGAGGAGCGAACGAGCAGCCTTTTGACAACGTTGCACCACGAGATTCAGATTCGCGATTGGCGTATGTACGTCCAACTTAGCCTAGCCTGCCTTGTTCATTCACAACTCGTAAAAGCCATTGTCGGGTGTCACTCTCTCTTTTTTTCTCAGACCTTGACCCAGGCGACGGTAACCGGGAAATTAGGTGGCGGGTTAGGATAGGGAATGGAGAGCTCGGGAGGAGGGGGATGGGGATGGGGGGGGAAGGACTTATTTTGATGACAGGTCAAATTTTGGGGGTCACCTTTTGCTTGTTGTATGTAATGCGTATCGTACATACGAAGAGCCGACTTTCAAAAGGGAAAAAGATGGTTGCTCTTCTTGACTGGGGGAAAGGAAAGGGAATGAAATGAATGAAAGATTCGGATTCCGCCACGCTGTCTCGCAGGCCCATCGTATCGTAGGGGTACATAATAGGTAGGGCCACGGGAGGACCGGATGGGAAGGGCTTCGATTGGATGGCGCATTTTGTTTGGAGCCAACCGGAGTTGGGACGTGTGCGTGGGATTGGGAATGGGGGTACCCATACCAACGTGACGGGACTGATATTTCTACAAGTACCTACTATCCACAACAGGTACGAAGGGAGGTCTGCCGGAAGCAGGAATCCGCAGGGGCCCCCGATGCCGGGACAGCGCTTATCCTCGTTTGTGGAAGCGGACGATTGAGGGCTGGATACAAGGTAGGTACTCGTAGGGTCGATCATTTTCTGGGCGGGGGGTTTGTTTTCTGTCTGTCTGTCGTTTGGTATGTACCGAAAGAATTTCCCAAGAAAATGATATAGGTACCAAGGCCGGAATACTACCCCCTACGTTATGTGTGTATGTATGTACATAGGGAGCGAGATTGCCACAACGGCCCGCCCCCATCCATGCCTGCATACGGTCTTCTTCTATGTATCCATCCCGCCATTCCTTTCCTCTTCGGCGTGGGAATGGATGGATGGATGGATGGATGGATACCTACGGAATAGATTATCGTGGTCTCGTGCATTTGCTTAAGCAGGTGTAGTGTAGTGTAGGATTCGATTCTATCGTGCTTGTACAGTCATGTAATGTGGGCGAGAGAAAGGAAAGGAGTTCCCTAAACGAGGACGCCCGCCCTATGTGGCGATGGGGAGGAGGATCTGGCGGAGTACGATTCGATAGGTGGTCGGTCGGTCGCCCTGGGACAGACTACGACTGCCTTGGGTATCCGTCGTGCATATGGTCCGTTACCTAGGGCTGGAATATGGATGAAGGATTCGTGGAACCGAGGGGAATACCGGAAGATGAGAGACGTCTTGATATTGTTGTTCAGTCAAGTCAGCCATTCGGCCCTACGAGAGAATCATGTCTCGGTCAGTCATGAATTTGTGAGGTTCTTTGGATCGAGATGGATGCATGGTGTGTAGGTCACGATGATTGAATTCCACGAGACTCATGACCTACTAGACATGTGCCTTGTGAGAGTGCTCCGTGTTTACATCCCGGCCTCATATCGTCGTCATCATGAACATCACCATCATGAAATCCATCGCTATTTTCCTCCCTGCCCGAAATCATACTTACTCGCCACAGATACCCCGTTCAGGACATCCCGTTGTTCGGCAAGATTCGGCTTTCACGAGATGAAAGCAAACATGTAGGAACGAGAAAAGAGAGCAGCACGTCGTCAAATTCGCTAAAGTGAGCCGGAGACAGATAGCAGACATGTCTATTCCGTACGGACGGGATTACATGTCAGTCAGGTTTGTTGCTAAAGAGTGCGTTACACAAACGAGAGATGGAACCACACCCGCGATGACTGAGGTACGGAATCCCCAGGCCATGCCAGGTTGTAAATAGGAAGGAATATCTCCGTGTGCTGTAGGTACCGATACTGCATACGTTGTTGCCTACAGAATGTAAGCAAGGGAATATACTTATTCCGTGTAAGGAAAGAGGGTTGTAATCTAGATGGATGGATACAGATTAGAGGAGAGAAACGGGCGGCGCAGACACGGACAGACAGGATGAATACGGCAAGGTCTTACTTAAGGCTTCTCTATTCCGTATCGACGACGGATGTAAGTAGATTAGTGGCATCGAAAGGTTTTGTTTCTATCCGAGTTAAGTAGGAGTACGATCCGTCGTTTAGGCAGTCATCGACGTTTCGTCCGCGAGCTGGGCGTGGGGAATCAGTCCACGCGTGCGCCTGTTAGTGCTATGTACGCTACGAATTGGTATCATCGTCAAGAAAATCTTGACTCTTCTTTCTTCGTAGGTACGTAAAACATTCCTCTGTTGAACGGGATACAGAGACCGTTATTCACATGATAGTCTTGGAGTTGGTTGGAAAGGATAGGTTACTTACACGATAACGTACGCCCAGCTGTGCGTGTAAGTCAGTTGGATATCGTAAGTGATTTATAACTCCGTCCAACGCGGCCGGTCTGGCGGCGGACTTACCAGTCGAGGCGAGCCCAATGCAGTGGACTAAAGGGCGAACGAACGAACGAACGCTAGAAGCCACACCGTTGCTTCAGGACAAATCTCATCTCTGTCAGAGAACTCCAGGAACTCGACTCGACTTGACTCGTTTTTCTAGGCTTGCACTAACCTAAGCATCCCGCTCTACCGAGGCCCTCACGCTATGACGCTTCGTGCTGATCTCATGGCCACGATTCGTCCCGTTAATCCGTCCGTCGACACAAGCTCAAGTCTACCTCTTCTCGTAAACCTGCCATAATACGTTATGTAATACATTAGTGCGATGTAAGGGTCCTTGAATCGCAGACCGAAAATTTTCATCTTTTTGTTGTCTCCTTTAGGAGGAGATATGTGAAAGGAGAACGGATGGTGACACGATGAAGACGACATGGGATGAAGCTTGTGAAGTTGCCCTGCTATGCTGGCGGACTTCACAGTGAGGTCAGGCGCTGGCGGGAGGACCTAATGCGGACTTATCAGTGGTGGGGCAGAGGTACGGATTAGTACATGGCGGGCTATCTGTTGGTACAGCAGGGCGAGGTACCGGTACCGATGACCTAGGATTACCTAACATTCGATCCCATTCTCACTCATGAAGCTCTCATAACGGCCGAATAAATCCAATAAACTTTTCTACTATTTTCTTATTTACGAGATCTTTTTTTCAGCTAAGTCTGTGCAAGGTGTCTGAATATCTACGTCAGGAGGGGTGTCGTATGTGAGAGAGTCTGGCCCAATCTCTATCAGATGTCTCGCGAGTAAAGCGATGGAGAAGAGACTCGAGAGACAGTCGGCCGTCATGAGTCGCAGTCATGAGATGAGCACAAATTGTTATATGTCAATTGAGCCCATTCCAGTTCCTCTCGCCATTTGAATTCCCGGTCTTTCTGAAAACTGACCGGACTGTAACCTGTTAATTGTTTCCTCCCCCGTCCCGTCGGCGTCGTCGGCCAGTCTTGGGCATGCATGTGATCTTTTTTTTCTGGTCCCCAGTGTAACAACACCCTCTTCTTTCCGACCACCCGCATTTGCTGGGCAGTCGGTCGGTCGCCCAGTTTTCCTCCCACTGGTTTGCGCGCTGCTGCCGTTGCCGCCGCTAACCCCCTTTTGCCGATTCGGGGGGTGTCGCGCCACGGCGGGCCAATTACGTGAGGGTGAACAGCTAGACCGGCCCACAACCCTATAGGGCTGAAAACGGGCTGGGGGGTCCCTCCCCCCCCCCCCCCTTCGCCATCTTTTCTTTTTCGCCTTTTCAGCCACTTGAGTCACGGGTGTGTGGTGTAACTACAGCGCAGCAACAGCACAGCACAGAAGGTACCTACAGTACCTACGATACCTACAAGTACAGTACGGTACAGGTACCTTTCAGGGAGGGCGGACTGCAGTTGCGGTGCCAATGTCATCTTCCATCTGTACGTCACCTCATGTGATCGGACATACAGAATACAGGCAGCGAACCAATTTCAACCCTTTTCCTCTACTCGTATTCTCATTCCTAACTCATTGGAAAATACGGATTCTTTCTGGCTATGTAGGCAACTACCTAGACCGGACGGCAATAGGTATACCTACGAGTAGCAAGACGTCAGAATCTGGGGTAATGATAGGTGAGAGGTAGAGCCCATCTTTTTCGCACCTTTAATAACAACAACTAACAACACCCTGACGCCTCACCGACAATTGCCAGAACCATCATCACCACAGTGCGCCGCTGTTCCTTGCTGCTGCTTTGGCTTTGCTTTGCTTGCTGGTTAACGAAAAAATAGAATGCCAAGTGAGATGTATCGTTTTTGATTTGTTTTCTTGCTCCACCCGAGTTGTTGGATTTCAGTGCGCCCGCTGCCGATTTCAAGTCCCGATAACCGTCTCGCTGGGATTTTTCACCGTTGTATAAGCAGCCCTGCCAAGCCAAGCCAAAACATCGTGACGGAGAAAGAAAAAGTACCAACTTCTATAACCAGGGTTGGATGTACGATACATGGGCTGTTGTATACGTGTTGACGCTGGTAAGGCAAACCTCAACTTCGTTCTCTCAACTTCAACAGCACATCAGCTTTCATGTAAGATAGTATCATTCATTCATTCATTCGGTTCGTGTTGGGAAGTGCCGCCCCCTTGAAGATTATTGTCATCGTCGTGATTTGTCCGGTGTCGAGCTGACGGGACAGGACCAATACGCCGTACTCTTCAAACAGGAATACAACGACAAGTAATAAAGCAGGTAGGATGACAGTGAAAACCGGTAAAGTGAAGGTTGTTTAATATGCACGATCTCATCACGAAGCTCTCACCAAGACAATAAGCAGCAGCCTTCCATTGTCTTCTCACCCATCCGGGACATCCTGCTGTCATTATTATCCCGCAAAAAGGAAGACAACCAATGACGTTTGATGGTAATTATTTTTTTTTCCTGCTCAGCTTTCCTTCCCCGTCATACACTGCGCTGCCTTCATCATATCCAGTCATGACTACAGCTGTAATCCGTCCATCACCCCGTCTCGCCAGTAGGTATTATTCACGACACCACATACCATGTCTGGCAAATATCAAATCAAGTCGGATTCCAAGCTTTGATAAGCACCTGACCTTGTTTGTTGACCCTCCTCCCCTTTCGTTCGCATTCGCCTCCCCCCGTCTTTCGACCTCGCTCTCGCCAGTTCGCCCACGCTAACTTGTTTTTGTCTTTAATTCTTGATTTACGATAATGGTAACACCGAGGTTCAGCACCGGACTTCCAGGTACAAGGTCCTGAGGAGAGAGAGAGCTCCCCGGGCTGCGATATGTATTTGTGCCTGACTAGGCAGTGTTCTAGATGGGTAGATAAACAGGGTCTGAGAAACTCGAATGAGTTCTGACAAGTACGAACTCGTACTCCCGAGGTAATCCGTATATTAGATCTCGATCGTGGAGTCTCAAGCCGGAGCATGATCAAGACACAATTCAATGTAGGTACACATCTTCTTCCCATCTTGCGTGCGCACATCATGTATGTACGTATGTACCTCGACCTATGCATCACACTTGCGTCTTTTACCATGACCCCTACCTACCTTACTGCGAAGACAGATGCGAAGTAAGATAGGTACCCTTTCCCGTGTGTGCAACCCCGGTTCTGGCTGACGGAGGCATTGCTTAACTACCGATACGCCGGATATTGCTGTATGAGGTGAGATGGACAGGCGGACTTATTTGTACTCCGTACCCTCTCTCGTGCGCGGGGCTCACGATCTGACTGCGACCTGGTAGTAAAAAGGACTTTACATATATCGTAATCTGTGCCGGCGACGTCTGGGTCCGGGTCAGAGCCTCCACGGCTACGTAATGATCTTACCGACGAACCGAGGCTTGGAAACAGTTTCTGGAAACTCGCTGCGAGGTGTAATCTAACTTGGTCGTATTATGTTTCCTCTTTCTCGACCAGAACAGGCAGAAATGGCAGTGTGGTGTAGGTCTTCCCTTTGGTCCGATGACCCCCGGCCCGTGTCTGTTGATGGGTGCGGGGGACACTCACAACCGGTGCGGACATTGCCTACTCAGTATGGCTGCATGCCACCCAGATGGACAACAACAATAATACGTTGAGGCTTACGAGGACGAATGAATTCGAAAAGTACCTACCTAACCTGACCCTGACCCCCCTTCCCTTCTCCCTCTTCGGATGGTGGTTGGCTCTGATTATGTCAGAAAAGGGTTGCGAGTTGCGAGCACTTTTATTTGTTCCCTCGTCCAAGTCACCAGACACAAAGCTTGAGAAATCATAATCGAATGGCGGAGACCCAGCGGAATGATTGGAGGCTTTATTTCCCTCTCTTCTCTCTCTCTCGCTCTGCAACGCCACAGGTGGAGGGGAGGAGGGAAGGAAAGCAAGGACAACTGCACGGCGCATGCTGAGGCAGTGAGCCTATCGAGGGGGGATGCAGGTACATTCGTAGGGAAGACAGGGTACCTAGTACATACTTCGTAGTATTTTTGGGACACGACTAAAAGAAGAAGAAAAAATGAAGCTTATTCCCTTTGACAAGTCCCTCTCGGGTGAACTTCTCCCTTCCTTGTCAAGGAATCAAATCAAGTCGGGGGTCTGGACATCTTAGAGAGTTTCGGACGCTAGAACACTTTTAGTGCAACGAGTTTGCCATCCTGTTTCTAGCGTTAGTTGAATCCGAGTTATTTTTTTTCTTTTAATTCCGTACTCCGGACGTTCATCAATTACCTTATCTAGGTAGGCATACAGTGAAGGTACGAGAATGTACGAGTAATCCGTCCGTAGCTCTGACCGATCGCAAGTGGGCAAAAAGGTGGACGACGTGAGATGGAAGTGCTAAAGGGCGAGTTTTAGGTAGAACCTCAGGCAATGGACGGCGTACCGTGTGTCTGTCCATGTCAAGTACTACCGGTACACTAATGTACGAGTAGGCAGGTAGTGTACAGTACAGGACGGTACTAGTCGGTGTACAATGGGAGCACTGCGAGCACAATGGGAGCACGGTGTGTCCTGTGTCGGTACGATGTACGGACGACGACCTCACGGACCTAGGCACGGATTACGGATCACAAGTAACCCGTACCTCGGGCGGGCGCACACCAGATGTGCCACCGGTATGCCACTGTAGGGCAGGAAAGTAATCCGTAGACAGGCCTGGTCACAGAAGGCACGTACGGTACTACTACAAGAGGGCAATACGTGTACGGCACGCTACATGCCTTCCAAGTTCCGTAACCCGCCATGTATTTTGTACGAGTACCGTATCCCGTTGCTCACGCTAAATCGACGCCCTTCAGATGCCCCGGCCGGCTTGAAAATATTTGTTGACAGCTAATAGGCAGATACTGTAGCTAACTGGTTCGGTCCCTAGCGCAGATTGTGTGGTGGACAAGGTCAGTGAAGGTCGGGCTACGAGTAGCTAAGGTTAGCTCGCCGTGACCTCAGGTTAAGCTGCCAAGTACCCAATACAGCAGCACAGCTGGCCGCCCGCGCGTCTGGCTCTCGCTGTGCCACCAGCTGCTCAGGTAGCTGATACCGCGCCGCAGCTAACAGGCCAAGGAGCCATGTACCAAAGCGTATCTAGCCCGTGTACCACAACTTACCCCTGCGAGTAATCCGCCCGGCCCACAACCAAAATCCCCCCTGTAGGGAGGGTGGACGCTAGCAGATACCCACAGCTACCTCCGAGTACGTGCCTGCCTGTATCGTAGTGTCCCGTACCGTAATCCGTACGATAGGTACCTACCAGGGCCAGCTGCTGCTAGCATGGACGGAGCAGTCGAGGCAGTCGAGGTTGCTCGACTGAGAAGACTCTTGAGCCAATCTGTCTAAACCCCTGCCCCTGCCCCTACCCTGTTATTTCCTCAAAGGGCTGAAGAATGGCCCACCTCTACCCATCATTCCATTCTCATAGGGCAGAGTGTCTCGAGTGTCCCTGCGAAGTAGCTGCCCTAAGTACCTCGACATCGCTACGAGTAGGTACCTCGCTACCTCCTAGCAGCACCTGCCTGCCTGTCTGCGTTATACCCAGTTCTACCTAGAAGTCGTCCACCTAACTCCCAATACCTAACCCTATCTGCTTCGAACGCATCGGATTACTTCTTGCTCTCTCATTTACCTCACCTCTCATTTTGCCCCTCCAATTTCCATACACCACAACCTCTGCCTCGACCATTGCCTCAACCTCTGCCTTAACGCACCTCCTCTCTTCTCCACGCAAGCCCTAGCCCACGGATTACTCGACGGCGTCTTCTCACGGCCTGCCTGCCTTCCGTCATCTCGAGGACAAGACCTATTCGCTTAGGTCTGCCTAACGTCATTACGACGCCTTGATCTCTCTTGTCACGATATTTCATCATTCTTCTAAGCCTGTTTTGTTTTTGTTATTTTTGTTTGCACGACAGGCTTTGAGATCGCTTCTCTTCGACATCACCTCGTCCTCAACCTCGTCCTCAACCAGAGCTTGCTGCCTACTTGCCTGCTCGGAGTCTAACCTCACCGAATACTTTTCTCCCTTACTTTTACCTCTTTCTCTCTCTTCTCCTCTACCTCTACCTCTACATAGTCTAGGTACACTACCCTACCTCGATAGTCCTCCTCTTTTTTTACATCGTCTATCCTGGTCCGATCGACTCGCTCGTTTGTATTGCCACTTACATAGTACATAGAGTCGGGTGTCTGTCTTCGTTGCCTTGTGCCTCCCGAGATTCAATGATACTTCTTGTGCTTCGACCTGCCATCCTGAGTTACTCCGAGCCCATTCTGGCATAGAGGAAAGGAAAGGAAGGAAAAGGAAGAAGGATCACAGACGACGGTACCAGCCAGTCTTGCTCGCCGTTCTGTTCTAATTGGACCCTTGATCATGACGTTTTGCTGTCACTCCATCTAAACAAACGATAGACGATCGGCTAAGCTTCCTCGCCCGAAACCTCTCTCGTCCAACGTTGCTTGTTAGACAGCGGTCACGCCGATACACTCACTCGCCACTCACCTCTCACCATCCTTCCATAGTCCTGCCTTGCGATCCAATCCCGGGATCCTACTAGCCGGCAGCGGATATCATTCTTGCCACACCTGATCTCTCTTAGCCTCGCAAACGGCTTCAATCCATGGTCCGGGTATAACCAACCCTCGCCAACCTCCAATTTTCCCGGCCACACACAGTAATTGTCATTGTGCTCCCCCCTGGTTACTGTTTGTGAGCCCTGGTTGACTGCGGCGAGCCTTCTATTGGAGCGCATCTTCCGAATCATACGACCTAACTTGGGAGGCAAGCAGCAGTAGCCTGCCCTCCAACTCCACCGCACACAAAATGGATATACCCTCGCGGTACTCTCCTCGGGAGCCGGGAAGAGGCCCCCCGCCAGCTATATACATTGAGGGATCTAGCCGATTTGACAGTTCCGGTCGCTTTGGCCACATGCGCACTCAACCCTCAAGCTTCTCGGCTGCGTCTTCCATACCGATGTCGATACCCAACAACCGTCGCATCGCAGAAGATGACGTTCCACCACCGTTGCCACCGCCCAGGTTCTTGCCTGGTGCGGCTCCCCCCGCTCCCCCTCAACAACAGCAAAGCCATGATCATTACTCGTCTTTCGATTCACATGGAAGCTGGGAAAGCATGAGACGTGATGGCGAAAGCGATCGCTTTGGGAAGCCAGGCAGTGATCGGACGGTAAGCCGACCGCATCAGATGAGAGATGAGGGCTATCACAGTCTGAACTCGACCGTTTCGTCAATTGGGTACGTGGAAATAGAGGTCTATTTATTAGCATCATGAGAATGTAGCACCCATGGCAACTGACCTTCGATTTTCGCAGTTCTCACCAAGATATGCTCCCGAAAAAACTTTTCATGCATCACAGTCAATATCAGTACAACAAGTCGGCCGGGAGCGACTACGACAATCATCTACTGAAGAAATTGGATTCGTGCCGAAGCTTCGATAACCGATCTCCTCCTCGTCGATCCGGTCTCTCCATGTCCTTCGACCACCAAAACAAACCTGAACCGCGATATCACCCCAGCGTCCCGCAGATTTCTTTGCCTGTCCGGTTGCACAACCAATCAGCCTTGGATTCCCCTGGTCGCTTCACGGAGTCTCCCATTCAGACGACGCCTTTGCGTACCTCTACATACTTCCAGTCCAGCGGCGGCGATTATCGCTCGCAGGCTGATTCCATAGACGTCGATCGGCCGTCGCTCTACAGAGCTCGTCGTAACAACAGTGACGATGCCACGGTATCAACGCATAGCAGCTACGATAACATGGAGGATATAGATTTCCCAATGGAAGAAACATCGGGTATCAAGAGATTACAGATTGACGATCACCATGGTCGGATGGACTATCAAGCGGTCGGACAGAAAAGACGAGCATCGTCGCCGCCGGTTGGAGACAGCCCACCACAGGGACCCCTTATTTCCAACGATGCCATGAGACGACGCGACGTTGTTGGCAGAAGATCTCCGGCGCCGCGGCTCAGTTTGGTTCCCCCGAGCTCCCTCTCTTCGATACCACCTCTCGGTCGCAGCGGATCCTTTGTTTCCACAGCATCGCTTAATACTAGCATGTCATCATTTGGCGGTAGGTCACCTAGCGGGCTATCCTCTGGAGGTCTCTCTCCCGTGGATATGATGGCCAATTCGCCTTACAGCACACTCACATCCCTTGGTCACTCCCCAGGTGCTTCCTATCCACGCGGTCCCCACCATCAGAGCTTGAGCAACGAAAGCAGGCAGCTGGCGTCCCCTCGAAAGGTGATCGACGTACCGAAAGCGCCCATTTCGAAGATTCAGGGGGGCTTCTTCATGTGCGAATGCTGCCCTAAGAAGCCCAAGAAGTTTGAGACGGCTGAAGAACTGAGGTACGTACTCTCCCCTTTTTTTTCCTACCGGCTACACCGCTAACATGTTTGATTTTAGTGCGCATGAAGCTGAAAAGCAATACGAGTGCTCGTTCTGCGGCAATCGTTTCAAGAACAAGAATGAAGCCGAGCGTCACCAGAACAGTCTGCACGTCAGACGACACAGCTGGTCCTGCTCAGCCCTTCTCCTTACTGGATTCGACAAGGCTTTCCATGAGAGTACTACGCGACCCGGCGAAGCTGACACGTGTGGATACTGCGGTGAAGAGTTTGCGCGCAGTGGTGGAGCGGCGCGGTCGCAGCATGCGACTGAGCACGACTGGGATGAGAGATTGAGACATCTACAGGAGGTGCACAAGTTTCGCGAATGCAACTCGAGCAAGAAGTTCTACCGTGCGGATCACTTCCGCCAGCATCTGAAGCACAGCCACGCCGGCACCAGCGGGAAATGGACTAACATGCTGGAAAATGCTTGCATGTTGGACGAGCCGCCCCCGCAACCGTTGCGATAAGAACGTCATGGAAAACGGCGAGTTGCTTCTAAAGTGGGCAACTTACTCGTGGCGGCAGTGCGATTCGGCAACGAGGTTGTGTCTCGTTTGGCATGGGGCAGGCTACCGTGCCACCATCTTACTTACAACTGGAAAACGACAATGTGTGTGTGCGTCCGCTCGGATGCCGGATGTTCATCGAGGCCCCACTCTGGGAGACCATTGGCTATCAATTGTTGTTTTACGAGCAACAACGCATGCTTACGACAAGACGCAACTCATCTGGTTCTAGGTCAAATCGGCATTTATGGAGAGTTTTTGGAAGTTCGGATCTGGATGGTCATGTTGCTGCAGCCTTCGTTTACGAATATGCGCAACAACTACAATTACGAAATGCAACTACAGCCTGACTTGATATGACTTGACAACGGAACGGCCTTGCTGGGCATAATGCCAAGGACCAGGACCAAGACCTGGAACCTGCTCACTGTGGGGTCGCGCAATGCTAGGAAGAGGATTACGAGTTTGTGGATGAATAGGTTGACTTGACTTGGCTGGCACACACAAGAGTTGGGTTCTTTGGAGTGGTGGCAACGGTCGACGTCCGGTTTCCCACCACGAAGCTGTCGCCAATGCACCGAGTTGCATTGGCTTCGGTCAGACAAGGCTTTAACGAAGATATGTATCTCGCCCATTTATTATGGAAAGGTATTGTGTTAGGAGGTGGCATCTGCTCGGCGCATGGTAACGACGAAACTACTGTATGGATTCTAAGACAGGGATGCCCACCAGAGGCGGTGAGACGACTAACGAAAGTATGTATCACGATTCAAGAGCATTACAATGAGGCACGCATGCTGTAAATACGTTACCAATACAGCGGTATATAGGTAATTCTAAAAGTATTGGTTCACTTGGGAATTTGGTTACAGTTACGGTTGTCTTATTGTGATCTGTGAATGACCAGCTCGACAGTTGCCTCGACAGAAACAGGGCTGTGAAAATGTGGGATTCAATTTTTTACTCGTACTCCGGCCATCGTCGGTATACCTATCTATTTATAGTGTATTTCGTACGTAGGCAGGCCTTAAACCTGACGATCTTAACAGCATCTTACGCAATGCTCTCTTGGAAAGGTACCTACCTACCATTTTAGTTTTTTCTTGTCCCTTGGAAATGAGGGAAGTAAGGAATTTTCGGGTGAAGATCATCCGTTCATTGAGACTGAGAAGAGAACCTCAGGTAGGGAAGAGAATACGAGTAGGTAGAAGAGGTACGGATTAGAGAGCAGTTTTTCAATCAACGCACGCCTGAATGGTGCACGTGACTTCGGATTTAAATCCAGGCCCGGGGATGTACTGGTACGGATTGGAGGGGCGTTGTAATCGGGAGGCTGTCTATAGGCTGGTACCGGGTACCTAGGGAAATATTTGCACACCCCTAGGACGGTTGGCGAACTGCTGGATGGATTGTTAAACGCAACTGGATGGATTACGAAGGGAAGGGAATACGATACGACCTTGCGGAATACACGTTTCAATACCTATCAACACCTGCGTGCGTGCGTGAGTGAGTGTGCAATATGTCCGGCCTCTCGAAGATTCCGGGTGAGGACAATTTGTTTGTTGGCGGGTATGTTCTTCCTCTCACCTTCACATCCTCATCACTACCTACCTACCTACCCTCATTCAGTAACGAACTCACTCATCACTCACTACCCACCAAACAAACAAAACAAACTACAGTAACTAACAACCCCAAAAAGCATCTGGGCCCTAAACCTCGACTCGCACAAAAAGGCCCTACACGAGAACAACATCACGCACATCCTCTCCGTGCTCTCCTTCTCGCTCCTCGAGAAATGGGGACCCGAGGAGGCCGGACGGTTCAAGCATCTCAGCTTCGATGTGGACGATGACGAGGACGCGGATTTGTTGGGGTGTTTCCCGGCTGCGGTGCGGTTTATTGAGGATGGTTTACGTCCTTCCGAAGGGGGGGGATGTGGGGGAGAAAGAAGGAAAGAAGGGGGGCGTCTACGTTCACTGCGCAATGGGCAAAAGCCGCTCCGTAACCTGCATCATCGCCTACCTCCTCTACAAATACCCCACGCGCTTCGGGGGCGCCGCAGGCGACACGACGCCCGCATCACGCCGAAAGACGGCGACAACCGCGATCCGCGCAGCCCTGGACCTCGTGCGCGTGACCCGGCCCTTCGCGGAGCCGAACGAGGGGTTCATGCGGCAGCTGGCGCTGTGGTGGGAGATGGGGTGTCCGGCGGCCGACGAGGGGGCCGTGGAGAGGGAGCCGGTGTACCAGAAGTGGCGGTACGAGGCCATGTTGCGGGAGGCGCGGGACGCGCGCATGGCGCCTGATGCCGAGGCGATTCGGTTTGAGAAGGTCGATGAGGGGGCCGAAGAAGGGAAGAAGATCCGGTGTAAGAAGTGCAATGCGACGCTTGCGACGGATCGGTTCTTGGTTGAGCATGATCCGCGCTGTGCGCATATTTTTGTCGAGACGCTTTCGTGGATGAGGCCGATGCTCGAGGATGGCGCGTTGGATGGACGCTTGATTTGTCCGAATCGGAAGTGTGGGGCGAC
The DNA here is from genome assembly GCA_023079495.1 of Xylaria sp. L1 SY-2022. Classification (NCBI taxonomy): domain Eukaryota; kingdom Fungi; phylum Ascomycota; class Sordariomycetes; order Xylariales; family Xylariaceae; genus Xylaria; species Xylaria sp. L1 SY-2022. Next base: position 366,161 of record JALIDW010000001.1, on the reverse strand, counting down.
CGTGGGACGGTTTGCGTGGCAGGGGTTGAAGTGTACGTGTGGACGGTATGTGGTGCCGACGTTCTCGCTGAATCGGAGTCGGGTGGATGAGATGGTGGTTGGGGGTGGTGGTGGTTCGAGGGGCGCGGGGGCTGCTGCGGCGGCGGGGATTAGGATGCCGCCTATTCGGTTGCCGCCTGGTCGGACGGGGAACTTGTAGGACTGGGCTGCGCGTTCGTTTACATCGCCAGATGAGAGGCCGGCTATCCATACCCGCCTATCGACGGAAAGCCCCTGGATGCAATCTCCGTTGCGGTTACGAGTCTGGCAATGGTGGTACTGACTACGTGCCGGGATTTGCAGGGGCTCCTCCCGATCTACCCATTATGAATCATCGTCGCTTATATTGATTCCCCACAAGGCAGCATATCAGTTTGCACTAGATACCATAATAGACCACGTCAAGAACAGCCGTGAAGGGACCCAGGTTGCATGTGTAGGCTCGGGAATTTTGTCTTGTCTCGGCTCACTTCACTGAGAGTCATCGACTGATGCATGACGACGGAAAGCGAGACACGTAGAGATCGCCCGGTTGAACTCATTATCGTGAGTAACTACATACCAAATTAGAATCGATCGATCTTGACAAGTATCTGACTCCGTGAACCTAGTACCTTGATGAAGCATAAGTTGCCCGTTTGATAAAGAGCCGCATAGACTTACCAGAAAGGCACGGGAGTCGAGTGTCACACTGCTTCCCGGTGTCTCGAAAGGCTTGGTATGTACTGGGTACTCATCGCCTGGGCCTGTACTATACACACTCCTTGCCGTCCGATCCCTGCATTATCGCCGTGAGAACGCAGAGTAGACATGTAGGGATATGCATCGGCAATAGCATAGGGCCAAGTACAAGGCCTCGCCAACGCGGCTCCCCAGATGTCTCATACATACATGCCTCCTCCATGTATGTATGTACGTCCATCCGAGTCAGTATCGCAGTCCTAGGCAACACCAACTGACACGACGCAAAGCCCTGTGGCGTATACCGGCCCGGTCTGCTGTATGTATGTAGTAAGGACGCCGGCAGCCTTGCCGTTCCCTGTTTCACGGCTTCACTCACAACTTGTTCAACGGGATACCCATATCGTCTCCTCGCATGAGACGAGACCTGGGGGTATCCCTGACCCCTGCAGGACGAGGTTCCCTGCGACATCGTATGATGTGTTTGCAACCCCGTGCATCTACCCTTTGCCTACCTACGTGCTGCATGCACGCGATCTAGGCAGGTAGGTAGGTAGGTATGAAGACAGGGAGTCGATGCGCTCTAGGCCCTATCGTCATGTTGTCCTACTTCAACAGGTAAACGTAAGCGCATGTTTGAATCCCGAGAGTGGACCAGGTTATGGAATCATACAGGCTATCAACCTACAGATCTGGTAACCGTATGCGGTTGCCTTCGGTTTGCATGCGCGTTTTCTTCGCTTTCCCTTGGCCGTCATTCTTGCCGTCGTAGCCTCACGATAGGCAGAAACGAAGGTCGCACGCATATACTACGTATAGAGATCCCTGGACGAGGTTGCATGGAAGCACAGATTACCGAGAGAAGGGGGATGTACATACCATACAGACAAGGTACTCCCATGCAGCCCTACATTGTCAAAGCCCGTTCGGCGATGGTTTCGTCGTTCATCGTACTAGGAACTACCGGTACGGCACGGAAAACGCAAGGGAACTAGTTAATATCGGGTCTTATGACAAGGGTCGGGATGTATGTCAGCGGCCTTGCTATCCGAATGTTCAAGTCAGGGGGCGGGTCAGATCCCTATGGCGGACCGATTCGTTCTCCTGATACCTACCTATTTCGCTGATATTGAGCAGTTCATGTGAGGAGAAGTAGGCTGGTTTGTCTCGGGTTGGTGTTCACGGTGTTTGTTGCTTGCTGCCTTGATGCCTGGATCTCACCTCATTCCCGACTTGCGCATCATCTGTGTGAACAATAATCTCACAGACACCCACTTGAGCCTCGTCTGGTATAAGCAGCCGCATCACCGAATCGACGTAATCGGTGCGAGGAAAGAGTAGCATCGTCACGCTATCGGGCGTGTCGCCCGCAATACCACATACCACATGCCAGCTTACTCAGAAGATCTCGTCTCACCTCATCTTCCCTTACCTACCCGACCATCGCCACTTACAACCGGGCCCTTCAGCCCTGAAGCTCACGATATCGATCTCACTGGGGTAAACTATCTATTCTTAGTGTAAGTCAATACGAGAATCTGTTTATAAGAAAAGTCCCCTCCCAGTTGGCAAAAGGGGGTTCTTTTTGTGTGTGATGCTTATGTGGAGTCTGAGAGATACGCGCTTACATCTTGGGGACTTTTTCAATATTCCCCAACGGACGGATTACTCACGTACTCCCTACTCTGTATTCCGAAGGTGTTTGCGATGATATAGGTTGACTAGGGGTGAAGCAGAGTCAGAATTGTCTCATTTAGGAATTCGATTTGCTGCGGCCGATAGTATAGGACAGAGTAGACTGTGGCCTTAGCTTAGAGAGTAGCAATCGTGTCAATCAATGCCATGTCGATATCTCGAAATATCACACATGACGTGTTACGGTACGAAGTAAAGCCCGAAGGAAGTGCACCGAGATACCCCTGGAAAGAAGAAGCCCGTACAGACTCCAGAGTTGAGTTGGCATGGTAACCGCACGGAGCACCTGACATCATGCTACATGAGGTGCCCCGGACCACCGACGCGGACCCCGGACCGTCCCCGCAAACCCGCTCGGTGTGGAAGTACGTACGTGCAGATGGTCGCCGAGTGGAACGGGCCGAAATCGGTGACCAAGCGTGGCATGGGCATAACTGCATTCACTCACAACCCGACCCATCACCGGCTCAAGGAGTTCAGTTAGTTACGCGGGTCACTTATAACGTACATATTCTTCCGGTCGCTGGAACGATCGGAACCAACAGCATAGGCGAGGATATATTCTGTCCTCGAGTTCGGCGATGGCAATCGATTCTTGCATCGGATACGGATTGTGAGTTCAGCGCCCGAGTGTACGGAATATGTATGAGTGCGAATATGGGCATATCATGCGAACCCCAAGTTCCAACCAAGGTGGGGATATATTTCGTATAATTCCCTAGAAGCCTCCAAACGTTCGTGATGAGACGATCCAGCGTGAGACGATCGCCTCTACTGGATTGCGTAAGATTCCGTATTCTGGTCTGAATACGTACGTGGAATCCATGGCTTTTGGAGACGTAGCGTTTCTAAGTCGTCGCAATACGAGACGAGGTTTCGATGGCGACACGCTCTAAGTTAGGACTTGGCTAGTTTCTGCTGACTCGCGAGTATTCGGAAATTATTGTCCGCTGTCATCGAGCACCGGTTGATACTAGGTGGTAGACCCGAACTTTCGTGAGCATTCCTAGATCCTCTTCCGGAGGCCCGAGGGCGCAGTTTGTGAACGGGGAGCATATGACGTGAATGTCTCACTTGGGCAGTTCCAAGCACTTACCACAGCTCGAATGGCGAAAGCCCCTATTCACCAATAATAAGTAGGTAGTCAGTATGCGTACCTGCAAGCGTTTCCTCCAGCATTAGGTTGGAGGTAATGGTTATAGGTTGAGAGGTGACAGGTCCGATGCGCCTGAAACCCTTTGCCGTGATGCTCGTAAACACCGACGGCGATGATATCCCGTGTATGTACCGAAAATTGCGGCGAGTGCTCCGCATGGCGTCTCCATGCCCGGTAGATCGCCAAGGGGCCAGAAATCGCAGCGGCTACCAGCCCGTAAGTACCGGTACCGACGGTGTGTGCTTCGTAGCTGTACCTCGAGCGAAGTCTCCCGTTGGTAGACAGACTGCATCATTCCGTACACACACTAGGTACTAGTGTAAGGATCAGACTAGCACATGGAAGTACCTAGACAGCAACGGGCGCTTGATCCATCGTCCGTCATCCCATTCCTTCGCGGCTAGCTTAACTTGGCTTGCATGGTAGTGCTCACGTACCGTCGACTCTACACCATGCGTGGCGTTATCCCCCCGACCTACTCACGGAATCCTGTCGGCCCACATCTAGGGCTAATGTTTCGTTGAGATGCGCGTGTAATCCGTAATCCGGGCTTGCTGTCGGTACGTATTTCGCCGAGTGCGCGCACACTTCGCAGCAGGCAATGACTCCCTATTATTCCGTACTCGTCGTAAAACACCTCCCTTGTTCCGTGCGCAATACTCATCCTTACAATCATTCCGTTCCGGTCAAGATAGGCAACACACAAGGGAGGTATATATAGATCGTGATAGGGCCTAGTGTTGTCGTATCAGAGTCGGATGCTGCCGAGACGTATCCATTTAGACACGACTGCAGGAAATAAGCAAGGTAAGACGCGACGGTACCTCTGAATGGAGTCGAAAGTAGGTATTCCGTAATCCGTACCTATCGTACGGTATTCCGGTGCCTATTCCGCGCAGAGTCTCACGACGGAATGAAATCGCCTCAAGTCGTGAAGACCGTTCCGTCTACGTTCCGAATTCCTCTCTAGCTCCCGAGGATGTTTTCCGCCCCTACGTTATATTGTCCCACATACCCACCGTCGCCCCTCCGTTGACGTAAGTTCGGAGGAGGGATGGGATGGTAGGCGACGCGGGATAGGGGATATCTTCCAATTCGACCAGGTACTCAGACCTCTCCTCACCTCACACTGGCGACGGTCGGTATAGTAGGTAGTAGTAGCACGAATATGCCACCGTCGTTTCATACCAATGCAGTGTGCCGTGACGATGTAAAGTGACACGGGAGCAGATAGAACATACATGGAGCATCATGCAGCATTCACGTGACGGCATTCGGCAAGGCAAGACTCGCCAAAGAACAATCTGGAGGGAGTCTTGGACTCTTGATCGTGTACGAGTAGAAAGCGGGTTCTGCACCCGCGTGGCCCCGGAACATCCGGACCCAAGTTAGCTTGCGAACCGTCGCACGTTTGAGAACTTTTTTCCCTCTCGCCTTCGTGCGCATTGCACACATCCTCCTGTCATAGGCCGTCACCGGTCACCGTCCCTGATTCGCCTGTCGTGGTGGCACACGGTGACAGTGTCCAGCCGTAACTGTCTCACAGAACATGGCAGTGAGAACGAATCGGATCCGGACCCTGCCGGTTTTTTTTCTTTCTTTCCGCCTGAACATCGGTTGAACGGATCGCGAAAAGCATCGTCGCCGTTATCGTCTTATCGTGCAGTGAATCTGATCCCATGACCGATCAAAAATAATTAAATGGCATCCATTCGCAGACGGCGCCCGGGCCTGATCGTCGAGGGCTTGCATTGGTAGCGCCGAACCACCCCGCGCAACCCGGACCTACTCCGGCCTTACGCATCTAGGCTAGGTATGGCTAGAGATAGGTAGGTATGGATCGGAGCCATCCCCGTTCGTACATGGTGTACGGAATAACGTGTACCCGTAGCAGTAACACGTCCTCAGCGCCCGAGGGCGCGAATTGTACGCGAGTTGATCGTCCCGTACGATGTGGGGGACGGGCTACATATCGAGAGGGGCAGCGGCGGGGCGAGACGACAACTTGCATGTCTACGTAACCTAGGGCTATTAGTGTAGATACCAAGCGCAGGGCTACGCCAATAAATGGTCGGATACGTACTTTAATGGGTGGCTGGGCTTAGCTGAGAGATGGTGGTGTCTACGGATTACCTAGTGGTGTCACCGTGATACCTCCATCTCGCTTTGGCTTCACTTTATCCGGCGGTGTACCGGTACCTTGAGAAGAGGGCGTGTGAGCATCGCAGCGCATCTTGCGCTTCACGATGTACGGATTACTTATTCCCTTCTAATCCGTAGTACCGACTTGCTGCGTGATGTCAACTCTGCATCCCACTGGTTGTAATAGGCATGGGTATCCAGCGAGAGGGATTTCCAGAGGGAGCGCCGCATCGAATTGTGTCTGATCCGTAGGTAGTCCGTAGGTTGTGTGTTGGGTCTCATTGCGTACCTATGTAGCGAGAGGGCGCAAGATAGCCAGAGACTTACCCGACGCACGGGTGAGCAACCAGTAATACCGGTACTCGTAGTTTCGCTACAGTTGTCCCGGTCATCGAATCTGAGGATTGCGGAACGTGCAGACCTGATTTCGACTTGGGGCATGTCCTGTACCCCAACCCAGAGCCACTGCGGTTGTCCACACACTCACACCTCCTTAGGTACCCATCCATCCACAGCCCGTTAAACATGTTGACCAGAGGTAAGTAATCCGTAAGCACTGTACATACGGAATACCTACCTACCCAAGTGTACTCGTAGGTACGGATTCGGGGCCTGTTGTTGGTATTTCGTAGGGCCGCCCCGTAAGTGGTCATGACATGAAGTGGAATCGTTTTTGGACATTGTCCCAAACAGAAGACATGAACAGGGAATAGGTACCGCAGTGGACATGGTCCATTAGGCTGCTGGGATCCCCATGGTGTAATCGTAAAGCGTCTTATCGTTAAACGGGTTTTCTGCAGAACGAGGCGTGTGTGTATTGATGGCGTCAGAAGGGATTACGGCGTGCCCTTCAACTCGGCTACCTACCTACTCGTATGTTAGGTAGGTAGTATGTGTACGATAGGTAGGAATGTACTCGTAGACACTACACAACAAATTAGCGAGCTGCGAAAGTCTCATGCATAGGCAGGTAGCTAGTATGTACTTGCAAAAGTAGAGCCCAACAAGACAACATTGTGGAGGAGACCATGTAAGTATTGTAGGTACCTACCTACAGAATACCTAGATCGAATGCACGCCAGCAAACTCAGGTGGTGGGGCGAAGGGAATATGGGTTACTGAAAGAGGATAATTGCTACCTAGGTAGATAGTAATCCGTAGGTAAGTTGGGTACAGAATACGGAGTACCACTTGGATATACCATGCCTCGACGTATTCCGAACGTACACTGAAGTCGTTAACTCCATGTGCCAGACACGGAAAGTGGTTGACCTAGGTACTTCGTAGTCAAATTTGGAAGCAGTCTGTGAAAGCAAAGTCACACTCCATAAGGCTGATCGTAAATCACTGGGGAGGGTTGTCTGAGGAATTCGGAAAGACTTTGGCGCGGTAGCTAATGTGTACGTTTACCGCACGGAACCATCTCGTGTTCTACTCGATATCCCGGTGAGTACGGGTAGTAAACTCACCATTGAGTGCGCTCAGCAGCCGGCACTGCAGGTCGCTCTCTGGTGTAGGCATTCCGTACAAGAGAGACATGCATGTAATGTAACGCATTCCACTCGGTTCGGTCACCAAACCTGCTGGGCTATTTCGCCCACCACATATGGCATAATAGGGGTTGATACGATCGCCCTGCTAACTATCGATTTGGCGAGATGGTCGAACAGAATCGGTGGCTGAGCAGGGTCACGGGTAGGAAACACGTTACGCATTCGTCATAATCCGTAATCCGTATGCCTCCGTGAGTCAATCGTCGGAGGCGGTATCCTGTAGAATGTATTCCGTAGTAGATACGGGACACCTACTCGTATGGAAGATAGAAATACGAAGTAGGTAGGCAATATTTCGTACAGGGCCTGGGTCAATTTGACAAGTATTCCGTAGCCCAGCATGGCATGACATGACTTCAGATACCTAACCTAGGTCTAGGTAGGAGGTGGTGTCCACTAGTAATAGGTATTACCCTTTGAAAAGTCAGCCGAGAATGCCATGGCCCATAACACGAAGGAACAGCTGGTAGATTGCATACCTACCTACAGTTGAACCTCCTAGAACCAGCAGGTAGGCATTAGAAAGGTAATCCGCACAGCTGGGACTTAGACTTTGCAGTGGACCAGAGCGTACACGTCGAGAGCTGAACAATAAATGTAAGCACTATACTCTTTGCGGTTGGAGATTCACTCGACTGACGTGCAACGCAAACTTCTTACACGGTACAACGTATCCTGTGTGCAGCCGTCGGCTCGGAAAAGGGGTGCGCACACACAAACGCTGAGTTTTGAAACCATGAGTTGACTTCTAGGCTTTCTGGTCAGGTCTGGCAAGCTTAGTATAGGCATCCAAACGGGGATGCGAAGTATCGATAAAGGGGCTCCGAAGATGCCAATTAAATTCAAAGAGATGAGCCGTTGTGAGCAGAAAATAGTTGAGTCTGACTCCTCTTTTTACGCAGAGCTGCCCCATCAAGATCCAAACTCTACAGCACACGAAGGTGCAATCCATGGAACGACAGATATAATGGGCAATTCGGCGGGCCTATGCAAGGGGCTAGGAGACGTTCTCCGCACAATGACTTCCTGATACCCAGAATCAGACGGAAGGCAGAGCAATGCGAAAAACGACGGAACAATACCGCCTTTCATTCAAGCTCGCTCAAGACTTGTGAGGGGATGGTATGGGCAGGTCATTCCCCAGCATTACCAACAGCAATGGACGCGTATGAGCTCGGCGCCACATCGAAGCAACACCAAGCCGCGTGTTGCTTGATCACTGCATGAGTATGGTACGGCGAGTCCCGCTACGCGACGTTGCTACAGTGACATCGAGGCAGCATCACGTACACCTGGGGGGTACGCACTTTCCCAGAGATTCGAACTCCAATTGAAGGCTTGCCGGTGGTGTGGATTTCAGTCGTGGGCCTCAACAACGCATTGAGTTCCTGACTGGACAATTCACATCGTCCGGTGGGAGCAAGGGCTAGCTCCTGTTAATGGTCAAGGTAGACCCTTTGGGACGGAGGGGAAGAGGTTTGGATTGTTGAAACGCTCCCTATTCCGTTTTGCAACCTCGACCTGCCGTTTCCGATCTATTCTTCGCTGGTAAAAAGCCCTAGCACTTTGGTGTCAACTGAACTCGCTCCGTGATAGTGTCATTTCGGTTGGCTCACCTTTGCAGAGAAAATATGCGGGGCTCTTCATCAACACTCGGCTGACTCTTCTCATTGGATTTGTCCTTGTCAGTCGGTATTAGCTCCGGATGTCTACTATACTAAGGAATGAGGGCTGAACATTACCTTGTTATCCGAGCTCTCCTTTTCGGGTTTGTCTTCCTTCTTGTCTTTTTCCTTGTCCTGGTCCTTGCTGTCCTTGCTGTCTTTGCTGTCTTTGCTGTCTTTGCTGTCTTTGCTGTCTTTGCTGTCTTTGCTGTCTTTGCTGTCTTTGCTGTCTTTGCTGTCTTTGCTGTCTTTGCTGTCTTTGCTGTCTTTGCTGTCCTTGTCTTTCTCCTTCTCAGCTTCCTTCTCTTTCTTTTTGCGTTGCTTTTCTTCAAACTCCTTCTTCAGTCGCTCAACCTCTTCGTCCATCTCCTTTTTCTTCTTTGCGGCAGCAACAGCGTCATGATCGACGATGGGAGAACAAAACCCCCGATCCTTGAGATGAGCAGGACACACGTAAAAGAAGTCCTGGCAGGCACCTTGTTAGAGAGATATGGCTGCGGGCCATGGATCTTCTAGGTACTTTCACGACGGACCTGTTTATCCGGTGTAATGAGAACACTTGTGCTTGGCTTGAAGCATATCTCGCATGCCTTCGCAGAGGTGTCGGCGACTTTGCGGTGATGCCATATATTGGGTAACGACATGGTGCGCCGGTATTGACTAATTCACAGCGCTGAGGAGTTATTCTATCACATGTAGTGAAAGTATTTATTATTCTCTCAGTATGGATGCAGCTGAGCTGCTGGGTAGTCGTGGTGATGAGAGTGAGCGAGTGAGTGTTGTGAGTGAGTGAGTATGAGGTGTGTAAGGATGTTGTTCTAGCGAGTGCCCCTGATGAGAGCTTCGGGTGTCGTTCATGGTGGGGTAGACATTCTCCCGCTGTGGCTGTGCTTCTGTGGCTCAAACCTTAACCTTACTGCGTAAGGCTTGGGTGGGGCTGATATTACGACGCCCTCCCTTCCCAGCAGGCGAAGTATTCCGTACCTCTCGAGATCCTCCGGCTCATCCTTGTCGCCATTCCACTTCCCTATGACATATTCAACCACAATCGTAGCATCAACCACCACTAAATTGCCCGAAGCGCCGCCAAGTTGCTAGTTGAGAGAATTCAATTGCCATTGATTTATGTGTGCGACAGCAGTCTAGATCTTCACCATGCCTCAGGGACTCGATTCCCAAAAGCTGAATCATGTCTTCCATTCGCGCCCGGATCTCATAGAGGGCATCGAGCAAGCTGCCGGTATGAATTGGTTCGCCTCTTGTTTGCATGTTCCGTGCGGATTGCACACTACAGTTAGCTAATTTGACTGAAAATAGATTCGCCTGCTCGGATTCGGCTATTTAATAGCATTGTGGGTTTTGTTCAGGACCAGCTCAACGACACAAAGCCCTTTGAGCCAGCCCACAAGAAGCGCCGCGTGGACATCGAGTCCTCGCACCACGGCCAATCGTCCAATGGAATCGCGGCCAGCTCAGTCGATACTGAGGATGTCTTGCTTGAGATAAAAGAAATCTCTGTTGCCTTGCCGACGCGAAGGAAGTTCGACCTGTGCTTCACGGCTCACCATTTGTATGCTCGTGCCCCCGGCACCAAGGGCTCGGTTTCTGGCATGGTATATCCGTGGAAGAATATTGGTACGTATGGACACGACGCACATTTAAGGGTGTTCACATATCGATTCTGGTTTTGAATCTGTTCTGCTAACTCGACTACTCCAGAGCATGTCTTCTACCTCCCTGTGCCCGATAAAGCCCAGGTTCAACACAACTACGTTCTCCTTCCCCGTAACTCCTACTTCCATACGCAATCGACCTCCGCTCAGGTCGAACCGCTAGTATTCACAGTATCGGCAACACCGCCAAAGCCTGCGTCTGTCGATGGCCCCAATGCGGCAGCAGCTTCCACTGTATCCGATTCCTACTCTACATTATTCCATTGGGCAATTAATAAATGCCTCCATGTGGGTGGAAGACAGATACAGATTGTCACCGCAGATCCTTCCAAGTTCTGCAGTGTTATACGCCAGGCCCACAGGCCTAACGAGCCAGCCGTGTATATCAAGGCCTTCAGGGGTTCCAAGGAAGGATATCTTTTCTTTTTAGAATGTGGTATTCTCTGGGGTTTCAAAAAACCCTTGTTGTTCCTGCCACTCGAGAAGATCTCTGCAATTAGCTACACGAATGTGTTGCAGCGAACATTTAATATGGTTGTCGAAGTCTTCACCGATGACGATGATGAGGGTGCGACTCAAGAGATCGAATTCTCCATGTTAGACCAGGAGGACTACGGCGGTATCAATGAAAGATATGTCATGCGCCACAAACTTCAGGATCGCAGCTTGGCCGACCGACGGAGGGCGAGGATAGAGCTGGTGGAGAATGTACAGACGGATTATCAGAACGATGTACCCGATGATTCTAGCGGTCCGGGCGGGACCCCCATGACTGACCTTCAACGAGCCCAACAAGAAGAAGAGCAGAGACTACAAGACGAGGAAGATGCGAATGAGGAAGATTACGATCCTGGCTCGGATGCAGACTCGGACGGATCAGGCACGAGTTCCGAGGAAGAAGAAGATGACGAAGCCGGTGATGGCAAACCCGGCGATGATGAAGCTGGGGACGGTGACGAAATGGATGAATGGTGAGTCTGGAGAGAAATAATTGCTCATAATGGCTGAGTCAAATAGCTGCATAATAGATATCTAGGCCCACGCGAGCAGCTACAGCGCAGCTAGCTTGTCAGCCTAATTCATTCGTTAGGGATTTTCTCATCGAATGCCCTACCATGGGAGAACTAGAGGGAGATCCCCATAATATACCAGCTCAACATGTTTGGGCGCGTTCAAGTTGCCTGTCCGGTCAGCCGTGAAGTGCTCGGAAGTCCAGATAAACAATAGTCCAACGAACTGCATCGACCTTACGTCCGATCAACAGCCTTAAGGCAACCATTTCGATCTTCAGACGGTACTTGATGAGAGAGTGAAAGAGGAAAGTACATTGACCTCCGCACTTGATATGAACTAACCGATCAGGGCGGAAGAGAGCGAACTCGTCGAACACCAGCCCCCCTGGTGAATTGCCCAATGGATGTACGGACGATGCAACTCACTGCGATCTAACGAATCCACCTAAGAGGATCACAACGTACGCCGTCTGACATTGTGGGTGTCAACTCAGATGAGATGAACAACAGGCAGGTGACAGGTCGCGTCTCAAATGATGGTGATCCAGTATTCACCCTCCTTTTTTAGTGAACAATCATCTTGTCTTGCCTCCTGGCTTGTCCCATACCCATCAAGGTGTGCCCATCATCTAGGAGCTCGTCGCTCATTCGCGCTTCACTCGGTCAAATTCCGCTACCGATAGACGGGCGGTCACACATCTTCGTTTCCGGACCCGGGTTATGGCCATTTTTGTAATTGGTTATCACTTTGAATCCCGAAACCCGGCTGCACAGAATCATTCGGACGATCCTGTGTGCAACTCAACGAAGCGATATCAATAGTACTTGCTCACCTATGGCCTGTCTCCCGGAATTACGGTCGAATGTACGTGCCCGTTAAGACGCATCAGCATGCCAGCAATCATGACGAGAAAGCAATCACGGAAAAAACAGCATACGCGTCAGCGCTTCTCATCGACTCGGGATCTTTCGTCTTTTGAACCCCTGAAAAAAATTACACACAATCGTCGCGTCTCACCTATTCTCGCCGGTTTGGGTCGTAGAAATAATCTGCGTATAACCAGACTCTGGTACGATCCAGCAGCTCGCCGTCCTGTACGTCGTCCCATCTGCCCAAAACGGTCCTACTCGCGCTACCAAACACCCTTTCGAGGAGTCCTCTGGGAACAATTCGTCTGCTGTTCGCGTAAAAGGCCGTCGCACCAAATCTAAGATCGTACACGTCCAGATCCCGGAATCTCCGACTGTAACTCTGCGTTGCTTCTTCAGACTTGCTGTTTTGTTGAGGCAGTATGTGTGTGTAGCTCGTTGCACACTTATACCACCATGGTAATCTCAATGAAGCGAGCAAGCCTCAATGAAGTAACATGATCTTTTCCATCTGCCCCTTTCCGGACGCCGAGCATCTTACCGAAACGGGAACCTACAGGATCTGTGGAAGATGAGATGCGACCTCAACGCTCCCGTTCCATTGGGGGAATTCCCCCTTTTAAAGGTGCACGTCAGGTCCTCTGGATTAGCCCCTGGCGATCTGCATGAACCCCTTCTTTTCTGTATCCTGTCGATATCGTCTTTGTCCCGCGTCTGCTATTGCCAAGATGGTGCTCATACTCCTGCTGGCATCGTTAGCTGTAAGCATTGCCAGTGGCACTGCGAACAGTGGAGGCTCCAACCTGCGATTACCCATAAGGCGTCAGAGCTCAACGACTCTTGACGCTCTAGGTGATCCAGGGTATGGACCGCCTCCTCTGAGAGCAAATATCACGCAGCATAAATATCTGAGTCCTTACACGGCCGAGAGTGAGCGATAATGTACTCCTATCATTGAGTCTTTTCTTATACTGACCCTGACGTGTAGTCTCTGTTGGAACACCGCCGCAACTCGTGTATCCTGCCATCGACTTATACTCGAAGAGTCTGTGGCTCAATCCTGATTGTGATCAAGCCATCTCTCCGGACGCTTGCTGTGCCAATGGACGGTATGACCCAAACAAATCCTCGACAGCAGGGCCCGAGGACTGTAGCAACCCCTGGGAGTTCCACTCTCCATACGGTGGTGCTTCGGGCTGTACTGTTGTCGATGATGTACACTTTTCCGGTATGTCCAAATATCATAACTCCTTATCACACTGAGACTTATGCTGACATCGATAATAAGGAGCCGACCTGGGATCCCTGGAAATCGGTCTCGCGAACAAGAGCTGGGGCGAGTCGGCCGGCCGGCTTGGTCTCGGCTTCGGTTGCGGTGGCAAAGGCAACATATCAATCGTGGATTTGTTGAAATCTCAAGGCTTGATCGCAACTCGCCAATTCAGCATTGCCATTGGCAGCGCGGATCCCTCACCTGCTGGTTCTTCTGATCTTAGTCTGGGCGAACTCGTCTTCTCCGGAATCAACACTGGGAAATACGCGGGCGAGCTTCGAAAGATAGATACGTACGCAAAGCTTGATGGAGATCCCAGGTAAGTCAAACGTGCTCTCGTAAGTTGTCAAGATCGAAAGGAGCTAACAATGCGGATTCTCAAGATACTTCATTGATCTGACCTCAGTCGGACTCTCAGACCCGAGAAACTGTCACCTCCTAGACACCTCGCCACCACCAATGCCGGCGTTCCTCGAGTTCACAGCGATCTTGTCGTACTTCCCATGGCAATACTTGGACAACATCGCCAACTTCTTCCCCGATCGCGTCTTCAATACCACCGAGGGCGTATATGAAGTTCCCTGTTTCCATCGAGCCCAGGATGCATCTGTCGACTTCTACTTTCACGGCCTCGTCATTCGCGTTCCCTTCCGCGATTTCATCCTCGAAGTAGACGGCGCGTGTTTCCTCGGCGCTGTGCAGAGTAAAACTGATGGGGAAGTCACCCTGGGTCAGAGTTTCCTCAGGGCCGCTTACAGTAAGATTTCTCAATTCTCATTCTTCATTCATAGGATTGCTAACACGAGCATAGCTTCGTTCGACATGGAAGACGATAGCATCTGGATGGCCCAGTATGAAAACTGCGGTGACCTGCTCCTCGACTGGGACTCGAGAAGAACTCAGATGGAGGGACTCTGTGCATCGAAGGGCGTCACACTCCCTGCTTGGTGCTTGACGAGTTCAACTGCGACTCCCACTTTTGGCACCAAGTCATCATCTTCGACATCATGCTCAACGACTTCGACGCACCTGACAACCGGCAAGCACTCAACGGTTTCGAAGAGCTCAACTCGTCACTCAATGCCGATGAGCTATTCAACCGAACGCACTTCACGGCACTCTTCGGCAACATCAACCAGCGATGAGTATACGACGAATACGTTGCGCTATTCGATGACAGAATCGCATTCAGCCAGGTCGACAAGTCGGGGCTATACTAAGACTTCTACCATCAGCTCTGAGGGAAGCACCGAGACAAGCTACCTCACATTATCTAGGAGTAAATCGAAGATGAGCTCGACGGGGAGCTACTTCACCGAAAGCTCAGCAGATAGTCCAGTGACGGGGTCCACGACAACCTCTTCCACGGCACTTGCTACGCGTAGCTCTAAGAGTCCCCCCACGTCAGGCTTCTTCGCCACCAGTTCTCTGAGTGACACCGAGACAAACTCCACAAGCACCTTCAGCATGAGCACCCTAACAAGTCTCCCTGAGAGTGCCGTGTTCACAACGTTCCCCACAATCACATTATCGTTCGGCTCACACAGTTCCACGAGAGTACGACCATCCTCCACGTCGCGCTCTCGAACTGCTCGAACCACGTCGCTGCACAACTCAACCTCCTACTCCTCGCTCACTTCGGTCGTCCTCTCCTCGCTGCCCAACTCAACCTCCTACTCCTCGCTCACTTCGGTCGTCCTCTCCTCGCTGCCCAACTCAACCTCCTACTCCTCGCTCACTTCGGTCGTCCTCTCCTCGCTGCCCAACTCAACCTCCTACTCCTCACTCACTTCGGTCATTCTCTCCTCCCTCACTTCGGTCGTTCTCCCCTCAGGCGGCACATCAACGATCTGGTCCGCGCCTACAACAGGTATCTCCTGGAGCAACACCTCCTACACAATGACAGCAGGCCCGAGTCGCTGGACGCCCGTACCGACACTATCGCTCAGCGAGCCGAATATCTTCGAGTCTTCACTGACATCCGTCTCAGCTTCAGCCGGCATGAATAGGCCGAAGCACACAGCCCGGCCTGAAAATGGCGGTCCACACACGCATGCGCAACGAGCAGTGGATAAGGCAACAACAACGTCGGATGACACAACGACAGTAACAATCACCGTCACGCTCAGCATGGTTCCCTCGACGGTGTTCATGCCGAGTCCGATCATGGTGCCTATGCAGACGTGCCATTGTCCGGATGAGGGGGTCTCGTGGAGCGTGAATGCGTCGTCGTCATACGCGGTGAAGACGGTTACGGTTACGGAGAGACAATGTGATGCGGAACGTACCTTGTAAATCAGTAGGTGACTGGGATCTACATTGGATAAGAATGGAAGTACGGGTTTCTCCTTTCTGTACGATTAATGCAGGGGATTCGTGATACACATACGAGAGAGAGACATTTCTCGACATCGATTTCCTTGTTTCTGCTTTCCATCTACTTAACTTACTTACAAACCACTTAATTGAGATCTTATTACCATTTTCTAGACTTCGTACTCGTAATCGTCCCTTACAATGTCTGCCTAAAAGGGAAGGGGGCTCGGAAGCGCGCATGAACGTGGAAACACGCGCGTATTACCGAACCTGGATCATTTGTCCGGCGTTGGGTCTAATTAAGGGTGCTTGGAGCTCGGATTGCATTGCCTCTTCTCAGTAGCAAAGACGTCTTGTCACTTCTCGCGATGGGATCTCGGTTGATCTGTTCCTGTCAGGGGTGTGATGTGACGACGTCTTCACCCGGTGAGCCATCAATGAGTGAACGGAAAACTACACAGAATACAGACAGATCTGGCCTTTGCGAATCCTGCTTTTTGGCACATGTCTCGCGTCTTGTGCATGACATCGTAGGGCATCTGCTTACTTTCTACGGCAGGCCGGTACATGGGACGGACTCGAGACTTGTCAGGCCTAACACGGAAGCAGTTAAGACGCTGATGGAACTCCTTAGTCCAACACCTACCCCTTAAGGAGTTGACGCATTCTAGAGCTCGCTTTTTCAAAATCCCTAATTAATGCCCGTATCTTCCCTCGAGAATATCCATCTTCCGGCTGCTGTAGCATCCGGTTCTCGGCATGTCATAGCACGGAAGATGTCAAACACAACGGTTACTCGTAGTTGTGCCCATGCACGACATTCTGTGCATTAGTAGTAGGTAGTCTGCACTCCATCCACTAAGCTATCATTCCCGTGCTATCATGGATGGCATGAAGTCGAGATTCACGGAGTTATTTCCGAGTTATGCAGAGATCGGAGAGAGTGCCAAGTTGTCAAGCTGTCTTTACATATTGACTAAGGCAGGTCATCACGACTATATCACCGAGGGCCGTCTTATGTACCTGAATATCAAGATACCAACGTCTGGCGAAGTGAAGACTTACACGTGTTGGCTTCATCAGCTCAAGGTCAGTCCTAAGGTAAACTGATAAGACTATAATCTCAGCTACATAGAACTGGGCTTGACGATGCTTACCCCTATGCCGTCAATCATTGCTACAAACTGCACTAGGTAGTACTAGACATATCGTAACACCCCCAACCCAACATCTCCACACATAGAGCTACTTGCTAGTCTGGAACTTCACACTAAACACGATGACTTCACGGTTACCCATGCGCGGCCGGTTCATATCGATCCGAGGGGCCGGTTATGCTTTCATGAACAACGAGCGAATCATCTCCATGCCGTAGTCCATGCCTGCCGCCAAAATGGCATATATACCGAGACTCGCTGTCTCCTCCCGGTTTCACCCTCTAGACCAATCTTCCATTCCTCCCAAACTCAAACACGTTCTCGAGGATGGAGACGGTGCAAAACCTTGTGCCCGAGAGGGTGCCCGTGACCGTGCTGGTCACCGGCGCCGTCGTCCTGCTTAGTGCTCTCTACTCCTTCTTCACGAGGAACCGAGCCTGGCCGGACTACCCACTTATAAGCGTCCGTGGTCTAGGCCCGAGACGGAGCTGGATGATGCATGGCAGAGAGGTGCTGGATGAAGGTCTGAAGAGGGTGCGTACTCGTATACACCATCAACGTCGTTGATTACTGATCCTAGACGTTGCTGTCGTATCCTCCGGAGAATCATCGTGAACTAATGCGTCTCCTCGACTCAGGGAAATGGTGGCCCCTTTCAGGTCATGACCTCTGGCGGGCCCAAGATCAGTAAGAACGACTCATCCCCAGGCTTGACGTCGTCCCCTGAGTTTTGCCTCAGGGACTGTTTAGTATTCACTCAGGATGAAGAGTCAGTTATACTGACCCCAATTGCTTTGTCCAGTGCTCCCTGCCAAATACGCCGATGAAATCCGCAACCTCCCCGAGCTCAACTTCCCCAAGGCCTTCTCCCTCGTATGATCTCATCTCACCGAACCCCGAGCGCAACCACTAACACAACCCACAGGACTTCCCCACCAAATACCCAGGCTTCGAAGCGCACAAGCAAGGCCTGCAAGACCAATCCCTCATCCGCGACACCGTGCGCATCAAGCTGACCCAATCCCTGGGTCTTGTAACCAGCGACCTCGTCGACGAGACCATCGCAACCGTGAACGACGTCTACGGCACCAGCACAGAATGGACAACGCGCCGTCTCAAAGATGACATGCTCGAGATCATCGCGCGCGCCTCGTCGCGCGTCTTCCTCGGCGACGAACTCTGCCGCAATCGGCGCTGGCTCGAGATCGCAAAGACGTACACCGTCGACACCTTCGCGCTCGCCATCCTCATGCGCATGGTCCCGGCGATCATCCGTCCCTTCGCGTACCTCGTTCTCCCGCACTCTGCGCGTCTCCGCAAGTCCGTGCGCGACGCGCGCAAGATGATCATGCCCGAGCTGAATAAACGGCAGGCCGCCGTTGACGAGGCGCGCGCGGCGGGCCAGAAGCCGCCCAAAGTCGCGGATACGCTTGGATGGATGTACGATGTCGCGAAGGGTAGACAGGTCGATTACGTTGCTGGTCAACTCGCGCTGACGATGGCTGCCCTGCACACGACGACGGAGAGTGCGTGCCGTGCTATTCTGGATCTCTGCAAGCACCCCGAGATCGTGCAGCAGCTGCGCGAGGAGATCATTGAGGTTGTGGGACGCGAAGGATGGGCGAAGACGACTCTGTACAAGCTGAAGCTTATGGACAGTTTCTTGAAGGAGAGTCAGCGCGTGACGCCCCTTTCTATGAGTAAGTCGTCGTCTTTCGCCATCATTGTTTCGATGGTTCTCGTACTGACTTTTTGTTGCAGCTTCTATGAACCGCTACGTCGAGCAACCCTTTGTCCTCTCAGATGGTCTCACGATCCCCAAGGGCTGCCGCATCTCTGTCGTTGGTGACTGGGCTAACCCCGAGACATACCCGGAGCCGAAGAAGTTCGACATCGCACGTTTCCTGAAGATGCGCCAGCAGCCCGGTCAGGAGAACAGCTGGCAATTCGTCTCGACGAGCGCGACGCATCTCAACTTCGGACACGGCGAGCATGCTTGCCCCGGTCGTTTCTTCGCTTCGAACGAGATCAAGATCGTGTTATGCCATTTGCTCATGAAGTTCGACTGGCGATACGTTCCCGGCGAGTCTGAGCCGTCACCGAGGGGATTCGAGGCGAGCTTGGCGACGAAGCCGGATACGTTGATTCAGGCGCGGCGCAGGAAGCCGGAAATCGACATCGATGCGTTGTGATCGAGAAGAAGAAGAATAACCTACAAGTAGTAATAAATATTCGTAATGATGGGCGGTGGAATCATGTTCGTTTATATACCCCTTGGAATAGTTCCGAATGATGCACGATGTGTTGTCCATGCTTGTTGTTGTTGTCACGTTCCCCCTGCTTCGCGTGGCCGAACCGTGTTTCCGTCGATTCGGTACGGACCTCATGCATATCGGATCATCTTCTCACTGGTGAGTCGATATTCTGTATCGTACTTCGTACCGTACACACCACAACACTTTCCAGCTCTTCATGCCGTGTCACTTGACGTCTCACTGTCTCCGAGTTCCCATTCGCGCGATAACTCTATCAAATAATACCCACGAAATAGTAACTAGGAGTTAGCACACAGTGACTACGTACTCGACCATGAGCCGCAGTTACATCTTTCCTACGTAGCGATTCCGTATTTCCAGGTGTACGCGCAGTAAGTGGCGTCGCGTCAACCACCCTCAACCCAAATGACACGTCCCAATTATTTCTCCCTCTCATCTTCTACCACGATCTGCACACTAAGATACATATTTTCTTTTCCCCGGTACCCCCAGTCCGGATCGTGAATCCGTACAGTAATACGGCCGCCTGTCATACAAATAAATGCCCACAACAGCGACCGAGACCGCCGAGACGTCTCAGCGCGTATTCAGCATTCTTATGTGGAATCTTGTGACCTGTCTCGTCCTCGATTTCCTTGCCATCATTTGGAATCATGCGATTTATCTGCTCGATCTGGATGATTTCGATCTGTGACTTTCTTGTTTGCTTTTCATATTTGGGGTGAAGGAATTACTGCATAATACTTCTGTGTTGAAGTTTTGTTTTTATTGAGCTATCACGCATTTGATTCAATTCATGTCGATCTTTAGTAAAAGAGGAAAAGAAGATATCGAAATAAAGCGAATTTTTTGTTCCGGAATACCTCGCTTCACGCAATGGTTCTTAGAGAGTAAGTCGCAAACAACCTCACAAGTGTTCACAAGAGGATTCGCATACAATACTCACACTCAACACAGGTTTTCCCTTGCACAGACGGGTGCGACGGAGATCCGTTCGATACCGGAGTGGTCAACGAAGCACTTCGAGGAGAATGATCGGCCCTTACGGATTGCCGTGGATCAAGCAAACTGGTGGTATCACAATATCACCGTTGAGAAAGATGCCGAAATCAGGTCGAGTAGGCGAACATACCTGTTGCAAATACATAGAAGCATATTCGCTAATGATACTACAGAATCGCCTGGGTCTCATCCCAGAGAGGAGCGGATCAGTAAGTGAATTGCTGTTTCGATGACACGGACAAAGGAACCATGAGGATGACCTCAAGATGGTTAACATTCATCTAACGCTTCATCAGTGGAGAGAATAGCATACCTCCTCCGTATGAACATCCACCTCCTATTCATCTTCGATGGCCCAAAAAGACCAGCCAGAAACTGGCCCTCAACGCACGCATACACCGACGCCAACCTTCGATTCCTCAAAGAACTCCTCGACCAACTCGGCGTCCCCCGCCACGACGCCCCCCGGCGAAGCAGCAGCCGAATGCGTCCGCCTGCAAAGCCTCGGTATCGTCGACGCAATCTGGACAGACAACACAGACATCCTCGTAGCAGGCGGGAGTCCAACCCTCGTCTACCTGCCCCCATCAACAGATGAAGACTACCTCGCACCCCCAGACACCGTAATCATCTGCTCAGCAGCGCACATGAAAGAGCGTGCAAACCTCACCTGGAAATGGTTTCTCATGTACGCGACCCTCGTCGGCTGCAGCTACGCAGACGGTCTCCCGGGGTTCACCGCAACGAAATTCTTCCGTTTCGCACAGGACCCTTCATTCCAAGCAGCCGCGAACCTCCTCGCCGCAGGCGTAGAAACGACCCTCACCCTAAGTAAATGGCGCACAATCGTCACCAGCATGATCCACAACATCTTCCCAGACGATAACGACATCACCATCCCACCATCCACCTTCCCCGACCCAAAAATCCTCCTAGCCAGCGCCCGTCCAACCGTCTCCCCCGACTCAATCCTCCGCAACCTCCCCTGCCTCAGTAACGGCTGGTTCCGTCCCTACGGCACCACCATGCTCCCCCAATACCGCTTCCTGCTAACCAACTTCCACAAATCCCTGCCGCCAATCTGGGTCGCCCGCCTCCTCGTCCCCATCCAACTAACGCACATCCTGCGCACGACACCCACCCAACCCCACCACGACCTCAACATCGAAATCTGGTCCAAAAGCCGCGCAACCCCCGAAACAACCATAACAATCGACCCCCTAAAAGTCCTGCCCGAACTGCAAACCTCCTTCCCAAACGAACTCTACAAAATCCACGCCGGTTCCCGCCTCAAAATCTCCGCCCCAACCTTCCGACTAGAAGAATTCGAACTCCTCGACTGCGTCATCCATCACGGTCTCCCCTCCCCCAAAACCCCACTCCCAAAGTCCAAAAACCCCCCGCCCAAAACGGAGAGTAGTCGGACCTTCCAACCCGCGACCACGACCACGTCCTGGCCGGCCAGAAGAACAACAGGTACCCTACAAAGACAAAGACCCGCCCCGCTCGCCCTCGCGCCGCATGCGCACACCGTGCTCGATACGAGCGACAGTCCGTCGTGTATTACCTTCCACCAGGGCCTGACGTTGCCCGGCGATATAGACTGGTATCAGCCGCCCGCGTCGAGCCCCGTCATTCTAAGCCCGCATCCGATGAGCGCACGTACGCTCCCGGGCGAGTTTCCCGAGACGCCGGGGTTAGGCATGATGGCGCCGTTGCCGATAATGAAGCAGCCGATTTGGGATCACTTGGCTGGTTTTGACGTGGTTGGGGAGTTGGAGCGCTGAGGTGGGGAAAAGGGGTGTGTCTACTCGTAGTACCAGGTATGAACCAAGGGACGAAATGTAGGTCACCAAAAACGAACAAAACATGTATACACGCTAGGCATTACCAAGTAATTAGAAGTTATTGTAAAAGCAAATCAGCATAATATACCCCAGTCTCCTATCTGGTTATGATACACAGGCTCGATGATAACGCAAGTAGGGTACTTGATGACAATCACGGACACAATATCGCCGTGATATCATGAAAACTCCAGATGAATGGTGGAGCTCCCTTTGCTTTCTGTAGGTGTCGAGAAACCCTAGAAAGAGCATTGCTTCAAGTCTTGGCTAATTAGAATAGGTAGGTCTCTTCCGTACCTATCAGGTAGTCCTAGTGTATTTGCGTCGCGGTGAGACTCCTCGTTGACAGAATACTATCCCGTAGTTAGCACATCATGAGGTCTGACAGGAAAGACTGGTGGGCGCATACAAACTTGCTGTGCGTAAAGGGTGTGATGGAATAACCACCTAGAGCAATGGTAAGGGGCAAGAGAAGCATGTCCTCGTAGACATCCTCTGGCGACGTCGCATCCATTCTGTTGCAATCGGCCAGCAAGCGCGAGGGTAGTACTCGTGAGCGAATAACGGCAAAAGAAACGGCTCTCTACTGTTCTGTTTGTCTCGTGATACCATCTCGCAAAACACGACCATTTCGCCTGCTCAACGCCGATGATTATGCTTTCGTTTTCATTCACCCTTGCGTATTGCAGCTTCACAATTTCCTTTCAAGGCCACGTCAACAATTTCCCACGATTTGCCAACGCATACCCATAACTAGAGAAAATCATTGAAGTCATCTTCATGATCAATGTTCCACTCTGGGTCGAATGATTCTATAGGGTCGACGAAGTCGTCCATGAGAAACTGGGTTTCGGTGGGCCGTTGATTATCAACCTTAATGTCAACAATGTCGCAGAGGCCCTGGATAAACTCGTCGTGCTGTCCTTCCCTTGCCTTGGCGAGGGCAGCCTTGCTTCTGCGCCGGCACCTGTCATAGAGCACGAGAACATTATCGTTGCTACTATCTTCATCATCCGCATCGAACCTTGGACTAGATTGAGAGGGCTTCAGGCTTTTACGGAGGGAAACAGCTTTTTTCGAGGCTAGCGTAGATTGATCGGCGATTCGAGAGCTTCGGCGTGTGGCGCGTTCCGGAGGTCCAGCCCTACCTACATCTGGAGACTTCGTGTCATTGTGCCGACGTAAACTGGTCAGCTCCTGGGGAGGAGATGACTTTCGCTTGAAGATCCTCGTCATCTGATGAACCAGGACCTGTCGCAACTCCTGACGTTGGCGCCAGTCGATGTCAAGAATGACCTGGAATTCTAGGCGCCGAAGATTGGGAAGTGCCCTAGCATTTCTCATTAGACTGTCGAAAAACATTTCTGCAGCTTGACGCGTCCAATAGCGCATAGGGGTTATCTCAATAGATTGGATTGAAGAGGGCCATGTAGGAACTTGATCGACGGTTAGGAGTCTGTGATATTCAGGCTTGTTATCCGCAAAGACCAAGTGTTTGCGATAGTATGTAAGGCACACTTCTAGGTGGGCCAGGTTCGGACATGACTCCCCCAGCACGGGAAGAAAACCCAAGCTTAGAGATTGGCAGTACTTGAGAGTCAAATGGACAAGGGAAGCCCCATGCGATACGAGGAATGTAGTCATGTGGTCGCTGGTGATATCGCGGCAATTGATTAGTTCAAGCCGGGTCAGTGATTTTGGGAGTCCCTGCAGTAGCAAGCCATTGACCAAGTCGCACGACTCGAACCTAAGGTGCTCCAAGTTGGGTAATGCAGATACAGACTCAACGAGTTGTGTAATTGCTTGGAGATCTCTGTCTTTGGCTTCTTGCTTCTCACGGGCTCTGGGGGCGAGATTTGCCGATGGCAGGTCATAGTTCAGAAACTTCAGTTTGCGCAGAGTGCGAAATGACGGTAAAGCATGGAGTCCCGCGAGTTCACCAAGTGTAAGACCGTCCGACTCAAACCGAGCGTTCCAACACCAACTTCGAAGAGCAACTGGAGTGGTCTTTTCACTGACGGAACGATTGTCGTCAGAAATACGCCCCAGTCCTTCAACCAAATCGCGCCTCGACATTTTAAAACGACCGGGGCCGTCACGACGATATGGAGGACGGTCAGAAAGATGACATAGTTCGAGACAAGCTAGACGAGGGAGGTACTTGAGAAGGTCTCTCAATTCCACCTCAACTCCGCTTGCTAGTCTTCTGCCGATCAGCTCTGCCTCGAAGCGGAGTATCTCAACCTTGGGGCAATAGCGAATGAACGATTGATCAGGAGGGAGTGCCAGCGTTCGAATAAAGTGCAAGAAGGCGATCGAACGACGTGCTTGCCACAAACCCAGAAGTGGCGGGCATTTGTAGAGTGCAGCGAGAGCTGGCTCGGCCATGACCTTACAGCTCCGAGTTGCTGCCAGTAGAGACTTTGTGGCGGACCATCGCTCGTCGGGGCGCCCATCAACATCACGCAAGGGGGCAGCAATAAAGCTAAACACGGACAGCCACACGTGGTACGGGAGCGTGTGCCAGGGGGGAATGTGTTCCGAGGGAACATTGTCAGAGGCCATGAGCCGGGCGTGGTCGCTGACGCCGGAAAGGGGTTCGCCAACGCTCTCAAGGCGAGATCCAGGTCGTCGCCTGACAGGTGGCTGGATACGGCGGCGCTTGACTGGCTTTGCAGACGACGAATTAGAACGCAGAACGCGCGTAGACGTGCCGGCCTTGTTGTTGGACTTGTGGTCGGGCTCCGTGGAAGATCTCTGCGGGCTGGTGGAACTGGTGAAGTACGCTGCTGTCGCTCGAGTCTCACGCGCGGGCTGCTTGACTTTAGCCCGACGTGAAGGGAGACTGCGGGTGGGCGGCCGCGGAGGGCGAGCAGACGAGCTGTCGGTATCGTTGTCCATTATGACGTCTGCTGGCTATTTCCGTATGCCGTCTGGATGGAGCGTCACACAGCAGCTCTGCGCTCCGTGTTCGTCGGGTGCAAGCACCAATCCCTAGACCTACAGTGGCAGATTCACAGCGGGCCACGAGAATCGCATAGAGCGTGAGGCCTGTGATTCTATTCCTTCAGGTGTGCTTCTCTGGTCCTGCTTCTAGCACGATCCCACCAGATTGATCAAGTAAGTAAATTAACAATTAACGGATGAATGTCGTGCCCAGTATGGTCTGTAGTTCTCCAGGCATCCAGAGTACTGCGTACATCACGATTTGTGTGGAGTGCTTGCGCGGATGGACTTCCAGGCGAGGAGGTTAAAAACAAGGAATCGAGACGGACGGGAGAGATTCAACGGGACAGAAGTGACTGATCATCGCCTTCGCTTGGCCGTGCACACCTACAGTATCTACTCAGGCAAGAACAACGAGCGTGCCTACCTCACGTTACGGATTACGGATTACGTACCTGACGTAGGCATGGTCCATGTTCCAAAGCATGTTACAAAGCAGGTCCGGATTGCGTATTACTGGCGGCCATACGCGGCAGTGTCACTGCAGTGTCACTGAGTCTCCCCACTAAACAAGCTCAGGTGGGTGGGTGCTGTAGCAGTCGCCACGACTCACTACTGGTCCGCCAGTCCAAGCGCACAGTACTAATATTGGAAACAGATACTCCGTACTGTAAACGGATGTATGGATTACGGATCACGGATTACGGACTACTTCGTCCTACCATTAATGCGACAGGTGCTGCCTGGTCGTTACGGAGTGCTCGAGTGCCTAACCGTATGGATTAATCCGTATTTCCTACGGAATACATACCTTTTTCACACTGATTAAAGGGTCCGTAAAGGCTGTGAATGCGCAATTCGTCGGTCCGGAGAAGTCGCGACTACGGATTAGGTACTTGTAAATAGGCCGATGCCAGTCGTCAGCAGGTGATCGACGTGCGGATTACAGAGTAAACGTACCAAGGATCTGTTGCCAGCTGTGTACCCCAGGTTTTGTGCCTTCCGGCAGCTGACAGTCCCCAGCCCAAGCTTCGCTCATCCCAGACCAACGCCAGACGTTGGAACGCGTCCAAAAGTTCGAGAGCACATGTTCCATACGCAACTTGCGCCGACTTCTACGGAACATAGTCCCCTCCTTGTCTCTTCATTGCGCACTCTCCTCCCCGTCCCACCTTTCGGCACCATTTCTGCTCACTTCTGTCCGTTCCCCTTTTCTTGCCTCTAAGATATCTTGCTGCTTTGCTCTGTTGATCATTGACATCCCTGTCGACAACTCTAACCAGCACCTGTCCTGTCGCCCTATCTCTCATGAACGACCTCACGATCTGGACTCCTGATCTGAGCTCTTGACTTGGACTCCTGACGGGCAAGCCACTCACCAGTCACATCTCCGGCTCCACTCTTGCGTCGCACTGATTGTGTGCTTATGCATCTCATCATGAAAAGTGACATTCGTCGTAGTCCATGTTTGCTGTAATCGAGACGGCGGTGACATTGATTGAGTTGTTTCTAGAGTTTTAGAAGCCGGCGCTTTCCTTATACAGGCCGTGTCATCGTGGCGCGTTGCGCCCGTGTTCTTTAGAGATGGCGAAAATCGACCCTTACAAACGCGAACTGCCATTTATCCACCGAGCTTGGAAGACGGCCGTCGAGCACCTACCCAAGAGCATGGGCATCAAGTTGTCCACAGCAAATGGTAATTCGCCTACTGTTGAGGACCATGCTGTACGAGCTGTCAAACGACGTCGCCTTGCCGAGGACTCTCCTGACGCTGCCCGAGCTGTGCTTGGGCGTCTTCTCCCCGATGTCCCGGATGATGTCGACAAAGCGCTCTGCATCCAGGTCCTCTCCATTTACCGTATGGACAGCTCGACTCGTAGGGCCAACAATCTACACTACGGCAGTACGTCTGCAGAGAAGAAAGATATTTCCGTCATCAAGGCCCGCTGCAGGGTCGTGATTTGCGAGCGGCGGCGACCCGAGTCGCATCGAGTACTGTATTCTGATAGTCAGATGTGCGATTTTAAGATTTTCCGCGACTCTGATGATATCTGCCGAACAGCTAGGGTATATCTGCCTACGCCATTCCTGATTTCAGCAGAAAAACTCTTCATCGAGCGGCTCGATGACAGGGGATTCAATTTGGCCGACGAGTACCTGGTCCGAGTAGAGATTGAGTCGGCGGGAGATGCTAAGTGGCCACCAGTCGATCTTCTGCCCAAGAAAGAGACGCGTGACCTTGAGGGTAACGATCCTCGCCAGTGGATTCTGTCTTCACAGATCGTATATGCCTTCGAGAAAGCGAGGTCAACGGGCGAAGTGAAAATCAAGAAGAGGAATGAGGACATCCCGCTTGATTTGTCAATGGATATGGATTTGCGCTGGTCCATTCGTCACGCAGCGGGGAGCTCGGCACGATTTGGCGATCCTGTTCCTCTGCCCAACACGCTGGCGACTCGCGTCGAAGAGGCTTTGGAGCCAGAAACCAACGGTCATATCAACGGTAACGCCCAAAAAGCTTCAGTTTCTCCTCAAAAGGCAGCAATTGGGGAGCACCGACTGGCGGCAGGTGATGAAGATCGTGAAGAGCATGAAGAAACGGTTACGCAGGGCCGGTCGTTGAGAGCGAGGGAAACTAAGAACTATAACCTGAAGCTCTTGAGCGACAAAGCCCGAGGGAAAGAACTGAAGGAAAAGAAGCCCCGCAAGCTAGGGACTCTGGAGAGCAAGGGAGACGGGAAGGACGGAAGTGTGACCTGGGCAGTTCCTCTGGTTGGGAAGTTCACACTGAGGAACTATGATTGTATAAGATGTTTCGCCTCACACTCGTCTATACATCAACTACAAAGACACATGGAAGTTCACACTGATATCTCATACACTTTTGACCCTCAACAAGCTTCTATTCGCATCTCCGCACCTGACGAAGATGCGCTTCACTCGTTGAACTCGACCTTTCACCGCTTGCAAAGCCTCGAGGATCCGGATTCGGACGGAGATGTTTTCACGTCCCCGCACAAGTCGGCAAAAAGGCTTGCACAGCAGAAGAATAAGCTATCGCAGGTTAGTACTCAATAGCTGCTTGTTCCTCTGGGGTCTTCAAACTAACCGCCAAAACAACCAACTAGTTGCACCCAACCAGACCCCAGGACAACCGGCGGTTAATCCCAAACATCAAGCATCCACTTTACGACCGACTCAGCAAGTCCCTACTGGAACCGGGCACACTTGTCGACCCGCCTCCAGTCGATGACTCATGGCTCGTACAGAAACACCGCGACATCATTCGCGACTACACGGATGTTCATCAGGATGAAAAGGAATACATAACGGAGTGGGACACCTACGTGAACCGTGATTGTGTCACGTCGGAGCCTCATCTTCAGGATGTGTATATCAGATTTGTTAAGGATAAGGCTGCTTGGATGACAGAGTCGCAAAACCGGGTCACTGAGTGGGCCAAGCACTTATGCTACCTCAAATCTAGGGGTGCCTTGACTGACGAGACTGTAACCGAAGCCTTCACAGTCATGCGTCAGGCAAGAGCGCAAAACCGACCTGAGCTTCTAGAAGCCAGCCAGCCTCTATTATCTCCCAAGCCAAGTCTCCGGAGATCTGCGGGGGGTTGCCCGGTATGTGGCCAGCCAGTCCGGAGTCCCGCGGCTTTGATCTGCTCGAATCTGGTAAGTGATGGAAGAATACTCAACCCAATGTCTGATCTGAGGTTGGAAGACTAACAGTCTGTATCTAGGATTGCACCAATGCAATTTACCATAGAGAGTGCATGCGGCCACATGCGAGACAGTCCGTGGAAAGCCGAAACTGGCGGTGCAACTTCTGTCTTGATGCATAGAAGATTGCTCACTGAGTCCGGTCGGAAGTTGAACAAGACTTAATGCCAATGACTGGAGATAATGGTGTTTATCGGAGGACATACTCATGATCCACGAGCAGAGATGAGAAAACACGCGATCAAGACAGTTCAGGGGGTGGCTGATATATGGGAGTCAAAATTGTGATCATTGTAAGACTCTTGTAGTAACCTGTATACCACACTGACCAGGGTAGCTTGGGATGCTAGCCGTGGTCCATGACACATTGATTTGCCTAGTTGTTGACAACTCTTGACCAGAAACTCTTGTTGTCGTTCTGATCCCGCTGGCGTCTTCGTGAGACATGTGGTGAGACAGGTATGTCGACGGTGAACATCCCTATAAACACCGTCGGAAGTGCCTTCATAATTATGACTTGACTTGACAGCACTAAGTTGACTCAACTCGAATTTCAACAACAATCTTGTTCCATAAGAACCTCCATCTGCTGACCAGCAAACAAAGGCAACAATAATAACTGAAGATGCGCCCAGGTGATAATGTCTCAGGCTCCCGATACCCATCTGAGACTCTCCATTTGGGGTACCTTGGCCAGGTCCTCTCCTGATCTCTCCTACGTACCATTATTAACCACTATGAGTTACCCGAGTGTAGAGGATTCATTCACAATTTCTATGACCTATATCACGAACGACCATTGACCGCAATCCTTTCTTTCACACTCCCAATACTTGCAACTTGTACATACGGTATGATGCCCTAATACGAATGATCATGTAGCTCTTTTCTGCAGTCCTAGACAATACCGGTGCCGGTCTACTATCCCTCCGATCCCGACAGGTTGAGCATCTCCGGCATCACTCCGTCACATGAGTCTCTGCACCCCTAAACCTCCGTCTGGGTGCGATCTGGATTCGACCATGCACGCACTCGGAATCGACGATATTAATGCCCCATAGGGGCGGAGGTTCCCCGCAGGGAAGCAAGTGGCTTGAAAGAGGCAGTCTTTGACCGGGGAGCACGGCATCAAGATGCCGCACCACGACACAACCAGGCCCTCAGTGATGTAAATGGCAACTCCCACGCCGGGACGGAAACCCCGCACAAAGCCCGGATCCTGTCTCGTGGTTGGACAGAACCAGATTGCACGTGTCGAGCGACAAAGAAGACAAAAACCTGGGGTAAGTAGACAAAAAGGGTCGTATTTCCCGGGAGGGACTTTCGCGACCCTTTCCTCGGCTCTGCAAGTCTTGTCGTACTCGGAGAAATAAAAGAGATTTAACATGACCATTCAACCCACATGTCTCCCCTTCCCCGCCAACCACGCACCCTCTGCAGACGCAGACTACCACCACCATGGGACGAATCGACGAAACCGCGCCGACGACGGCCGACGCCATCGCTCGTCAAGCTGCGACGGGCGAAAAGCAGGGTTTCGAACCGGATGTCGAGACCGCGCGGGCCGGTGGTGGGACGGCGCATATCGACGAAGCCGTCGCTGCACGTATTGCTGAGAATGTTGACGATTTCATGGTATTTATCCCCCAAACCAAATCAGGGATATATAGACTGATGGTAATGTAGACCCTCGTGAACGAAGCCAACGATGCGAATGAGCGGGAGCGCGGCAGTGAGTCTGTCTTGAAATGGAAGTAGTATGGGGTAAAGACTAAGTCATGCAGTGAAACTGAGCCATGCGCTCAAGGTCTATCCGAAGGCTGTTGGATGGTCGATGTTGCTTTCGTCTAGTATTATTATGGAGGGGTATCAGACGGCTGTTGTGGGATCGTGTAAGTGATGTTTTTTATTATCTCCTTTTTGTACACTACACTCTCTCCGTAAAGAACTCAATGCTCATCGCTTTCCCCGTAAACAGACCTCGCATACCCAGCTTTCAAAAACAGATTCGGCGTCGTCGCGCCGAACGGCGACCACGTCATCTCAGCAAGCTGGCAGAACGGAATCTCAGGCGCAACAAACGTCGGCGAGATCATCGGATTACAGGTACATCCATACCCCCTAACCACCTTACCACCACCACCCTAACCACCTTACCACCACCACCAACTAACCCACCCACCAGGTCGCAGGTGTTCTCTCCGAACGCGTAGGCTACCGCTGGACCCTCTTCGGCGCCCTCGTTGCCGTAACAGGTTTCATCTTCTTCCCCTTCTTCGCGGGGAGTCTCACCGTATTTCTCATCGGCGAGCTATTCCAGGGCATGGCATGGGGCGTCTTCCAGACTATGACTATTGCGTACGCCGCTGAGGTCTGCCCCGTGCCGCTGCGCCATTATCTTACTGCTTATGTCAATCTGTGCTGGATTATTGGCCAGTTCATCTCGTCTGGTATTCTTGTTGGTCTTGAGTCGAGGACTGATGTTTGGGGGTGAGTTGAGCTTTCAGGAAGTGTGAGATGTGTGTGGCTAATGCGGCTTAACAGGTATAAGATCCCCTTCGCCATCCAATGGATCTGGCCCGTGCCCATTGCCATCGGCACCTTCTTAGCCCCTGAGTCGCCTTGGTGGTGCATCCGACATGGGCAGAGGGAAAGGGCGAGGAAGTCCCTGAGGCGACTTGCTCGTAAATCTGGATCATCAGAGCGAGAGATCGATGCCGCATTGGCTTGTAGGTGTCCCCCAAGCCGAATATAAGTCATGTGCTTACACGCCCCTTAGTGATGATCTACACCGACGAGATGGAGAAACAAGTCGCCAGTGGCACGACATACATCGATTGCTTCAAGGGCGTCAATTTGCGCCGCACAGAGATCGTTTGCATGACATGGTTGGCCCAGACATTATCCGGTACCGTGCTGGGAGGTCTATCGACGTTCTTCTACCAGCAGGCCGGTTTATCAGACAGCGACTCGTTCAAACTCAGCTGGGGCAAGGACGCCATCAATTTCGTCGGCACCGTCACGAGTTGGTTCGTGATGAGCAAGGTCGGACGGAAGACGCTCATGTTCGGCGGCATGTCTGCCATCTTCGTGTATTTGCTGTAAGTCTCCCCATCACCCTCCCTACTAAATCGATGTACTCATCGACAACATAGTATCATCGGCTTCTTAGGCATTCACAACAAACCCACAGTAGCCGAGGCCTGGGCAGCAGGAACCCTCGTGCTCCTACTCAGCGCAACGGCAAACTTCACCATCGGCCCCGTAGTCTACACGATCGTATCCGAGATCCCCTCAACGCGTCTACGCGCCAAGAGCATCATCCTCGCCCGTAACGCCTACAACGCCATCAACATCGCCTTCGTCAACGTCGTCGCGTACCGACAACTCAGTCCGGACGAGTGGAACTGGGGGCTCAAATCAGGTTTCTTCTGGGCTGGTATCAATGCTATTTTCACGACTTACATCTTCTTCCGACTACGTACGTTTCCCCCTTTGTTGTGTTGTCTGTGTCTTTGTTGCTTGGGTAACCCCTGACTGACTGCGTGGTGTAGCGGAGACGAAGGGTCGCACGTACGCTGAACTCGACATCCTCTTCGAGAATAAGATCCCGGCGCGCAAGTTTGCGTCGACTAAGATTGAGACTCTGATTGCTGGAACGGAGGGTGCGCAGAAGAGACAAGCCGAGGGTATCAAGGGCGAGTGAAGGGACCTGGTTACTGGAGGCCGTGTTAGGGATGATCTGGGGTTTTGGACTTAAGCTGAGATTCTTGGGTGACAATGAGTATATAGCTTTGACGACTGTTTGTATCCCAGGTAGAACGAGAATTGATATACAAAGTCGGCGCGTAGTCACGAGGATTGGGATTCGTCCAGACCGTGCCGTACTCGGAGTGCATCGAGTATCACCTTAGGAACGATATGAAGGACAAAACGGCTTTTACAGTTGTATTTCCATCTCCGATAAGTCTTATATTGCCAGTGATTAAGCACGAGAAACGCCGAAAGACCATTGTATGCCCCATTAGAACCGGTACTTGTTCTTCTTCTTCTCTTCCCGCTTCTCCTCGTCGCGTTTGATCCGCTTGCGGCTTTCATTCGCGATCATTTCGTCCAGGCCCTCCTCTCTCCTCCACTGGGCACCGACTCCCTCATCGCGTCTTCCTTCCTCGAACCGCCGCTGCATCTCCTCCTTGCTAATGCCATCGGCCAACGCATCAGGGTCGAAAGAGACGTCTACGTCTCCCGGCTTCTTGCGCTTCCTGCTGGCCTCATCGTCTTGGCCTAGAACGCGCATATCCCCGGCATTCTTCATATCATACACACGATCACTGCCGAAGAAGCCCTCTGCTCTAGACTGCTTCTCCTGAAGAACCGTGTATGCCGCACGGGGATGCGCGCTTTCTTCCGTCTCGTATCCGCGACGCTGTTTGCGGAGATCCATCTCTCCAGCGACAGATTCGGTGTGAGTACCATACTCAGTCGGTACAGAACTAGCAATACCGGCTGGGGTCTCCACACCAGAAGGTGTCTGCAGACCTGTATTCATATCCTCCTCATCCTCGTCCTCATCTTCATCCTCTTCCTCCTCTTCAGACTCTTCTTCCAGTTCTTGTAACTCACCCCACAAAGTCCGCTCGATCGGCTCACCCGACGGCGGAGCAGGCTGGTTCGGTTGCATAATACCAAAGATATCTCCACCGAACAAAGGTCTGTTGTACTCGTCCACGGGGGGCTTACCGTAGCAGCCCGGATTGAAGCCCCACTGAGCTCCAGGTGGTATGGGAGCGTTAAGACCAGGAATGCGCAGGGAGGGATAGGATGGTGGCGGACCGAAACGCTGCTGGTTGATAAGCCATGGTGGCGGCGCGCCGGGGGGGATGCTCAAGGCATCTTTAAGCGAGTCGCTGAGTTCGCCGGGACGCAGATGGCGCAAATCCGTCTCATATTCTTTACCCTCATAATAGACCTCGCCAAAGCGTGTAAGGGTAGGTTTATCTTGAAAGCGGAAGAACGCATCGTAGAGCTTTTGGTAGTCAATATCCAGCTTGCCCATCTTGGGCTGAACGCGCTCTCTCTGTTTCTGCTTAAGACTCTGTTCAGCCTGCTTCTCTAACACGGCGTCTCTCATTTCG
The DNA here is from genome assembly GCA_023079495.1 of Xylaria sp. L1 SY-2022. Lineage (NCBI taxonomy): Eukaryota > Fungi > Ascomycota > Sordariomycetes > Xylariales > Xylariaceae > Xylaria > Xylaria sp. L1 SY-2022. The sequence goes on along the minus strand of JALIDW010000001.1, from coordinate 331,992 downwards.
GAGATACCAGTCTCCGCAATAAACTTGGGCAGCTTGAAGGCGGGCTTCTCGATACCCCTCTTGGACGAAAGGTATTCTCGTTTCAGGGACCAGTGCGATGGGACTGGGACAACGTTTCGCTGGGCCTTGATTTGCACGAGCAGGCGAGGATCAGATGATGAAGTGTCGTGCCATTCCACGACCTCGGGCTTCTTCACGAGGGCCTTGAGCTCGGCGATGGACAGCTTGTTGAGCATCTTCCGTTTCTTTTTCGACAGTTTGTTCTGCCCCGACTGGTTCTCCTCGTCCTCATCGGGAATGTTGTCGTCGTCCGCGTGGAAGACTTCGCCCTGCGCGCCAGCGTTCGCCTCTTTGGCCACCGCGTCGTCGTCATCTTGCGCGCCGAACTTGTTGAAGATGTCCTTGAACATAGAATAGGTTGGATCCTCCGCATCCAAATCATAGCCGTCTAGGGGTCCATCGGCGGGCGCGTCTTCCGTGGTCGCCGCATCCTTTTTGACCTCGAGCGTGGTTGCGCCATTCGTCTCTGCCGTCACGTCGTTGCTATTGGGTTCAGACTCATTCTCGCCCTGCTCAATTTGAGGCGTCTCACTGTCTTTCGATGAATCCTGAGAGAAGTAAGTATGCGTGTCAAACGCGTCGACGAGGGAGAAGCAGCTTACTTCTGCCTTTGCTGCCTTATCCGCCTTCTTTTTCGCGCGCCGCTTCTGGTTCTTGGTCATTTTAGGAGCCGCCATTTTGGGAGTAATGGGGGGTTGGCGCCCCTGGGAATGATTTAAAGAAAGAGGTTTCGAATAATATTCCGTAATTTCTGTCAAAATACAATTCGTTTGGCGTCTCGAAAAGGCGTAAAGACTCGATTAAGAGCAGCAATGGAGACAAAATATACGATGTAGAGGTGTTGTTTGATGCGACGATGGCGAGGCTGACACGGTTGGTAAATTTATCGAGCGTGCCTAAGCTATGAAGTAAGTGCACCTAGACAGTGCTGATGTCGGCACCTGCACAGGGACTACAAGTACGATGATACCTAGCATCGCCGGAAGAGGGACTACGAGTGGTCCGGACACAGGTAACAGAAAACTGGATCTTCTCACAATGTGACGGGAACAGTCCGCAGGTAACTCCGTTTTGTTACCCAACGGTCATCCAAACCTGCGACCTTATCTTCATGTCAGCCTAAACCTAGTCTGGCTAGACAATCCCCAAAGCAGTTTAGGGTAGGAAGGTTGGATGCTCACTGCAGATTCCAGAATCCAAAAATCAGGGGGGCCCCGTGCTGAAGGGCCGCCACTCTTAGCGCATGTAGGTACCCCTTCTAGTGAGCTTTGTGCCTGCTGGGCCTGCCAATCTGACAGGCCACCCCACCCAATGGGTCAAACCGATGCGCATGATTGGCCAGCTGCGACTCGGGATGCTTGGTGTGCTGCAGCCTATACGAAGAGGTACGAAGCGCCTACGAAAGTCCACGTACGGACGACCTGCGGATTACTACTGCCTGCCATTAAAATGTTCCTGATCTTTTCGCTAACACAACATTTCACCACCTCCGGCCTGTGGTAGAACGAACAGCGAACGAACGAACGAAAGACACTCGCCTAAAGCAGAACGACTGTCCCACGATCCCAGCCGATCCTCGCTACGATCCTAACCAGAACCATAGAAATGACGCTGTAACGGTCCGCCGTCTCAGACACGCGTTCAATCCGTTTCCTTCTGAAATTCCCGTCGCTCGTTGCATTCTTCATACCACTTTTTTCTATCTATCCATTCGCACCGTCGTCCTTCGTTAAAAACTCACCATGCCACATTCAATCGCTTCCAGTTCCTTCTCCAGGGAGTCGTCCATCTCGCGATCTATCCACGGAAAGTCCTCGGCAGACGGGGATAACGATCCTGATTCCGGCCTCGAGAAGTTCCCCGATCACATTGACTCACCGATCATGCGCAATCTGGTCGGGCGGCCATTCAGCCCCGGACTCAATGGCTATGGCATCGGGCTCAACAGCGGAGCCCGCTTCAACGGGGATCGTTGGATGCCCGCCGCATCTAGAGGCGTGCGATGGGGTCCTTCTCCCGCGACGCCTATCACCCCGCGGGCAGGACATAGTCAACAAAAGAGCATCAGTGAAGCCTTTCGGACTATCAGGGGGCGCAGTGGAAGCGTCGGTCAGAACGCCCAAGAGATCGCAGATGCCCTGAAAGCCCCCGTTTCTGCCAAGCTCGTCGTATGTGATGATTTCCGATCGCCAACCTCCCCAATGTCAACAACTAACTTCATCACATTGTGTAGGCCCTGTGTATTATGTGGTACATGTCTTCCGCCCTGACCAATACGTCGTCTAAATCTATTCTCAATGCCTTCGACAAACCTGCCACCCTGACCTTGATACAATTCTTCTTGGTCGCATTCTACTGTTTACTGTTCTCGTGGCTGGCGAGCGTATTCCCCAAGCTACGGTCATCGGTACCAGCTCTGCAGCATCCCATCCGACCCCCTTCGAGAGATGTCATCAATACGACGTTGCCTCTGGCCGCTTTCCAGATCGGAGGACATCTTTTTAGCTCGACGGCAACCTCTAAGATTCCCGTCTCCATGGTCCATACCGTAAAGGGGCTGTCACCCCTTTTCACCGTTTTCGCATACCGCTTCGTCTTTGATATTCGATACCCAAAGGCGACTTATTATTCACTCGTGCCGCTCACTCTGGGTGTCACTCTGGCCTGCTCATCAAACCATACTTTTAAGGGAGAGATAGTCGGCATTCTCTACGCCTTAGCGGCCACCATAATCTTCGTCACGCAAAACATATTTTCCAAAAAGTTATTTAATGAAGCTGCCAAGGCGGAGGCAGACGGACAAGGCGCCAAGTCCCGCAAGTTGGACAAGCTGAATCTTTTGTGCTACTCTTCGGGACTTGCGTTCTTGCTCACTTCTCCCATTTGGTTTTGGGGCGAGGGTGTTGGTTTGATTCGCGATTTGGTCCACGATGGGGCACTAGACCTGTCTACCAAGCCTAATTCCTTCGATCACAGTCGCCTGGCCGTTGAGTTCCTATTTAACGGAACTTTCCACTTCGCGCAAAACATTCTTGCGTTCGTCCTATTATCTCTCGTTTCTCCCGTTACTTACTCAGTCGCATCTTTAATCAAGCGGGTGTGGGTCATTATTGTGGCGATCTTGTGGTTCGGAAACTCCACAACCCCCATACAAGCCGTCGGCATTGCGCTTACGTTTCTCGGCTTGTATCTGTATGACCGCACAAACAACAGCAACAAGGCAGACCGCCGAGCCCGACTCCTTAACCCAGGTTCGGGTCGGAATGATGCGTTGCTTCCATTGCACAAAACGACAGGCGCATCGATATCGGGTCAAGGCGACTCCATCTACGATGCCTCTAAGACTACATCGAATGGAATGCCGTCTTTCCCCTTTGCTAGCAATGGTTCTGTCCCGGCACCCGGCACGATTGAAGAACTTAAGAAGAGCGACGAGAACGGCAGAAACGCACAGAGAGGAAGTAGTAATGCTGCTTGGCTGACGCCGGGGACGAAGCAGGAAGAAACCTGGCGACAAGGAGACAGTGTCCGGGTTGCGTCGTGAGTGAAGGCCCGATAGGCATAGGCTCGCTCATTTTATGTATTATGTGTGAACGACTTACTTATATAGAAAGGACTCGTGACGACGAGTGAGAGTTTAGACGATGCAGGGCGACTGGTTCGTCAGGCAGCGCACTGCCGGAAGCAAGGGTACATACATATGAGCGGAGTTATCTACTATTCGCACCAGGATCCGTCATTGCCTAGGCGCGAGGGCATCGGCGTTTGGATGTAGCAGCTTGCTTCTGGTTAAAACCGAACTGTCGTGGTATCTCATCTGCGGCGGTCTTTGCTGTAGGACGTATCTCCGATAGACAGGTAATGCCTTCTTTTATTATTTGCATCCTTATATATATGTTAATGTAATTCGAGAATATATAATCCCGTAGATGCAGAGCAGAGTAGAGCTTCATGGCGAGATATTTTGGGTCGTAGTATGTAATTCTGAATGAATCGTGATATGCCGGAGCTTCAGAATGCGAAATGCGCACTAGACAATTCATGCCTTGGCATTTTCCTGCTATTTTCTGCATTTTTCCCTAGCACCGAGATAGCTTTGCTACGGCTATGCAATTTCCGCCCCAGATCGCAGATAGACCTCGCCCACACTTGCCCACTGAGCCGCCAGCAAGCCGCCAGTGAGCTGCCAGAGAGCTACAGGTAAGGTGTCCACACTTCCCCATTAGGCCTAGTTAGTCATCACAGGTCCGGGCAAAACTGCCAGAGTCCGCGTCACGTGATCGATTTAGTGCGTTGAGAGCAGTTGCGGTTTTTCTTCGTCGACCTCCATTTCTTCATTCTCTGCCTGCCCAGCAGAACCATCACCTCTCCTCACCCTTCCCATCCACAACTGCTGCTCTTCATCTAGCAAGATGTTCAAGGGGTTAGTACACGTCTCCGGATACGCCTCTTGTGGCGTCGTCTAGTCCATCCATGTCAATTGAGGTCAATTGAGCTGACACCAGTGCTTCCGTTCGAGCAGCCGCATCTCCTCCCTCGCCCGCCCGGCCTTCTCGGCCGCTACACGGCGCGTAGCTACGCCCACCTCCAGATTCCCTCTCAGCACCCGGTTGGCGAGCACCACGAGCGCTGGAGATGGAAAGATTCACCAGGTATGCCCCTCACTTCGCACTCCGCGTCCTGCTGCCGGCGGCCGAGCTCCGCCGAAGCTACCTGACAAAGCGCTTGGGAACTAACAGCCTTCTCCTCCGCAGGTCATCGGTGCCGTCGTCGACGGTTAGTACTCCATGCCACCATGGATGAAGCTTGGAAGCTTCAAGCTTCGATGTCAAGCTCTACGGGATAGTATACTAACACGCATGTGAACAGTCAAGTTCGACACCGCCAAGCTGCCCCCCATTCTGAACGCCCTTACCACAGACAACCAGGGCCAGAAGCTCGTCCTCGAGGTTGCTGTAGGTTCTCCATGCCAAGCGATGAACTCTTCTTGCTCTCGATACTGACTGGGTTAAAGCAACACTTGGGTGAAAATGTCGTCCGTTGCATTGCCATGGACGGTAAGTCCGCTTTGGAGTATGTCATATTTTCTCGCGGCGGGTTGCTCATTCTTTGTTAGGTACCGAGGGTCTCACTCGTGGTGCCAAGGCCACCGACACTGGCGCTCCCATTACCATTCCCGTCGGTCCCGCCACCCTCGGTCGTATCATCAACGTCACTGGTGACCCGATCGATGAGCGTGGTCCCATCAAGACTGACAAGACCCTGCCCATCCACACTGAGCCCCCTGCGTTCGTCGAGCAGTCTACTACCGCTGAGATTCTCGTCACTGGTATCAAGGTCGTCGACTTGCTTGCTCCCTACGCTCGTGGTGGAAAGATTGGTCTGTTCGGTGGTGCTGGTGTCGGAAAGACTGTCTTCATTCAGGAGCTGATCAACAACATCGCCAAGGCTCACGGTGGTTACTCTGTCTTCACTGGTGTCGGCGAGCGTACTCGTGAGGGTAACGATTTGTACCACGAAATGCAGGAGACCTCCGTCATTCAGCTTGACGGCGAGTCCAAGGTCGCCCTGGTCTTCGGTCAGATGAACGAGCCCCCGGGAGCCCGTGCCCGTGTTGCCCTTACTGGTCTTACCATTGCTGAGTACTTCCGTGACCAGGAAGGCCAGGATGGTATGTGGTCCCCCGCAGTCTGCTAAATTATCTCATACGCGCGAAAAAAATGGTCTAACAGTTCTTTCTAGTGCTTCTCTTCATCGACAACATCTTCCGTTTCACCCAGGCTGGTTCTGAGGTGTCTGCCCTGCTCGGTCGTATCCCCTCCGCTGTCGGTTACCAGCCCACTCTTGCCATCGACATGGGTGGTATGCAAGAGCGTATCACCACCACCAAGAAGGGTTCCATTACCTCCGTCCAGGCCGTCTACGTCCCTGCTGATGATTTGACTGACCCTGCCCCCGCCACCACCTTCGCTCACTTGGACGCCACCACTGTCTTGTCCCGTGGTATCTCTGAGTTGGGTATCTACCCCGCTGTCGACCCTCTTGACTCCAAGTCCCGTATGCTCGACCCCCGTATCGTCGGTGAGGAGCACTACGAGACCGCCACTCGTGTCCAGCAGATCCTCCAGGAGTACAAGTCTCTCCAGGATATCATTGCCATTTTGGGTATGGACGAGTTGTCGGAAGCTGACAAGCTTACTGTCGAGCGTGCCCGTAAGATCCAGCGTTTCCTGAGCCAGCCTTTCACTGTCGCCCAGGTTTTCACTGGTATCGAGGGTAAGCTCGTCGACCTCAAGGACACCATTGCCTCCTTCAAGGCCATCCTTGCTGGTGAGGGTGACGCTCTCCCCGAAGGTGCTTTCTACATGGTCGGTGACTTCGCTTCTGCTCAGGCGAAGGGTGAGAAGATTCTCGCGGATTTGGAGAAGTCCGCGTAAGAAGCTTGGTTTGGGTCAAGTCATGTTAAAATAGAAAGATGCCAGGGGAAGAGTTAGTGGCCCGTGTATATCTAAAAAAGAGCGTGAGGCGAGTTTCTAACTCAGAGATCGATTCCCTATGTTGGCTGTAAACAAACAAATGCAACCTAATTACCAAAGCAACTGTTTCCATTTTTTTCCCTGCCGTGATCGTATCTCTTGGATTTGCCCCAGTCGTCATGGCTGGCTAGTTTGCTGACTCGATGCCTTACATACAATCAATCACATGATCCGTACTGCCGACGAGTCAGTCAAATTCGATGATATCCCGTATTAACCCGGAACAGGTTCCGCGGATGCTGTCGATTGATATATGCCCCGTGTAGAGCTTCAGCACCGGCATGCAAGGTATCTCCGGGCTACCATATATCTGGCAGATATATATGGGCGTTGTGTTGTCTCGTTTGCTCACCTACTTGCCAGGATCTTAAATCGGTCTGGCGAGTACTTGTGTCAAGAGATGAGAGTACCTACCTCGATTCGAAACCCTACACTTCTCTTCCTCTATATGATGGGGAGAGGGGACTTCATGCGACGGGGAGATGGATACTTCATGCAACGGAGAGAGGAATAGGAGTACTTAATCGGAAAACAGGATGACGCAGTGAGTTCCCTAACCAGCCCAGTATACACACAGGGATATTCCATACGTTGTGAGATTGATGACTACATTCGTGGGACGGGTAGACATATGCTGGTGATATTGCTGGTTATGCGGCTTCTGGTTGTACTCAGTGCTGGTTGTACGTGGGTGAGTAACGGGTGTGATCCGGCCCGGTTGAATAAAGGAGAAAGACGATACTTGAAGAGGATGTGACGGGGTGATACGTGATACGCAACGGGCGGGTGAGAGAGGGGGGATCGGCACATATCCCTCAGCAGAACAGAGACAGACACGGATGAACGTTGTGTGAACTACCTACTGATGACGACCTGAGTGTTCTTGTCATTCGATGTAGTGTGTGCTTGGTGCACCGTTACTCTGCTTTTCTGCGCCGTGAGCCGGTGTCTGTGGTATGATGGGATAGTGAGTGGTGCGTGATACATACCTCCTATGATATAGGCCCAGCTATCATATCTCGGGAGAAAAGCGCGTTCAGTTCATCTGACAAAGGTTTGCTTAAAGTTGATACAGGCTGATTAAGGTTGATCAAGGTTGATCGAGGATTCACGTGGATGAACGTGGTTGCCATGTGTTGATTACAAAGTCGACATTGTCTCCTTCGTCATGTTAGGGATATCAAGCTACGGGATAATAGATCATCCTCGGCCATTTCTTTGCTGATCATGGAATCATAATTGGCAGAGTAGAAAAGACTTGGCTCTCAAACATCGTAGTTTCTTATGCGTCTCTGTAGCCTTGACACGTATCTGTCTATATACCTGGGTATGCACCGCATCTCTCCATGTATGCGCACACATACTGAAAGCCGAGGCATTTTAGATATACACAGAAGGCTTCTATTTCTTCCCTGTCGCGGTTGGTGAATAGTCTCTTAATTTCATGAAAAACATTACAAGCTTTCATTCATACTCCCATTTTATCTCGTTTGCTTCGTTGCTTTCTTTACGGATTAAAAAATACACGTGAAATCATTCCCTCCGCGACGTTATTCCACTGTCTACTCATTCAAGGGCTCACACCCTGAGCAGAGTAGAGTTGAGATTGGAAAAATTGGCGGCTGCTTGGCTGTGCGCCGTGCCGTGCCGTGCGACTCGCTCATTTCGGTCCTCGCGCACTCGCGGGGTCAGGCGAGAGACCGTACCAGATGACGGTAAGCACGCCGAGAACACCACTCAGAACACTGAAAGCTAGAGCGACCTTGCCCCGTGTTGTGAAGCTATTCAGGAGAAAATGCTGTTAGTCTACCGGATACCGCTGGAATTTCATCATAAAAAGAGTATTTATAGAAAGAATAGTGTTCGTGGGACAAAATTTTCATGCATAAGGTTCGAGCCGGGAAAATAAAAAGGGGCCTCGATAGACAGTCATTGCATCACTTCTGGGGAAGGGGAGAAAGATAAACCGGGGAGGGGATAGCTGGAGAGGAGATAACTGGAGCTCAACTTACCCAGCGGGAAGCGGGGCAGGGGGGTTCGTTCTGGCCCTTCAGATCCGTGAAGTCCACTGTGTTGGCTGCGGCGTTACCGGTGGTGGCAACATGGCCGGCAGCGCAGGCATCGAGGTGATCCTGGGGGATCTTGATGGTCTCCTGAAGAGACAGAGGGGCTTCGATCATGGTGGCCAGGAGACCGGAAGCTACGTGCCACTCAATGTGGCAGTGGAAGAGCCAGATACCTTGGGAAGCGCGTTGTTAGTGAATATCTCTTTTCAGCTTTACAGCTTTGATGTTGGGTAGCAGGGAAGAGGATTGGGCGATGAAAGAACATCATAACATGTAAACTAAACAATTGGATGCGGGATCTTCTTACCTGGGTTGTCAGCACGGAAGCGCAGAACGATGTTGCCGGTGGGAAACAGGACAAATGTATCTCTGCGCATCGGGACGATGGGGAAATCAGCCTCGGTAACGCCCTCTTCCTCAAAAGTACCGGCATCTTCTTCCGAGCGGTGAAGGACCTGGAAGTTGTGACCGTGGAGGTGGAAGGGGTGGCGACCGGTATCAAGGTTGTTGACGACGATCTGGACAACTTCGTCCTTCTCGAGAACAAAGGAGTGCGTGTATGTGCCGTAGACGCTGGGATCTGTTGCATCTTGGCCGGCCGAAAGCGCAGTGTAGAGGGTTGGGACCTTGGGTGCTACGTATGTAATGTTGTTGAAGAAGGCGCTGGAATGAAGTTAGTCTACCTTTGGCGTCCGGTAACAGGGGGGTGGAGATTATAGGACGTACTAGTTTGCTCCGTCTCCCAAGTTGTTCATGATGACATCCAGCTCGATGGTCTTGTCTGGCTCACCCAAACGAGCCTGCTTGTCAACCGGTACGAGCGTGGTATCGTCGAAGGGGTTAAGCTCATCAACGAAAGCAGGGACCGGGAAAGGATTCGACTCGTTGTAGGTGAGCCATCCAGTCACATTGAAGTTCAATCCAGGTGGGATCGTATCGAAAAGGGTCTATGCTTGCTGTCAGAAGATAGGGCTACGCGTGGCTTCTAAATCACTCATCAATTCAACTTACCGTGTCCATACTTCCAACGAACGCGAAGTTTGCACTGGTGTCATTCTTGGTTTTCAGGAGGAAACTGCATCGTTGGGCGGCGGATATGTAGATCATCTCAGCCTCGGCGGGTTCGTGGTAGACTCCATCAACCTCAACAATGGTCATGTTGTGGCCTTCGAACCAGATGTACTGTCCAGCGAAGGCACCAATGTTGACCATGCGAACAAAATAAGTCTTGCCGGGCTGCACATTAATCTTGAGGTTCTGAGTCTCATTGAAAAGAGCAGCCTGCGGGACTGGCTCAGCACCGGTAGGGTTGCTCTTGGAGATGAAGGGCGGCAGCATGGTTTGCATCTGCTCATGGTACCAGTCTGACACTGAGAGTACGATCTCCTCATCGAATTGACCCTTGAAAGGATTATCAGGGTCGTGCACAATGAAAGGTCCACGCAATCCATCTGGGTATTGACCCCTTGTGTGTGAGTGGTACCAGTAAGTACCGGGTTGGTCGACCTTTGCAACAGTCAGTCAGCTTGCCATGGACAATCACGTACGGGATAAGAAGAAGCGCCATCTTACAGTGAAGTCGTATGTGAAGCTCGATCCGGGCGGGATGTCGCACTGAGAAACCTGAACGGGACCGTCCATGTGGGTAGTTCCGTTCATGAAGAGACCGTGGAAGTGCAGCGAGGTCGATTGGTTGCCCAGTGAGTTGGTGACATGGATCACGACGTTGTCGCCGACATTGACGTCGATCTGGGGGATGGGCCATTGGCCGTTGATACCGATGACAGGCCGCTCAAAGGCGCCGTCAGGGTTGGCCGTCACCCAGCCAACATTGAAGTTGTGAGTGACAGTCGCAGCGGAAGCGAGTTGCGGGACAAGCGACGCCCACGCCACGGTGGTGGCGGCGAACCTCATGAGGGAATTCATTGTGAGAGGCACCAACCAGCAGAACGAAGACCAATGGTTGAGAAGGCCAGCTCGATGTTTTCCAGAGACAGAGTCCGAGTCTGCTCGCAGGTGGGAGGAGGATGCAAGGAGGGGAATTAATGAAGTCTGTGTGGCCTGTTCGAGCGCAAGAAACTGACGGCAGTCCCAACGTGACGGCTTCCAGAGCTATGCCACAACCCGCTAGGGAATAATCAGATAAGGAAAAGGGAAGGGGGTGAGACTACAGAGGCAAGTACCTCTACCTAGCAGCGAGACCGAGACGGAAAGCTGGAGACTGGAGACTGGAGGCGTGCACGGATACAATGTACCTTCCCAAAGATCAAATCTTATCAATCAGATTAGATCGGATGTGGATGCATGAGTGGCCACTTGCACCTGCCCACGCTTGCACGCTTGCTTTCTAGAATCCTGACGGATTTTGAGTCACTGCGCATTTACGGATTAGACGACGGATTACGAAATTGCCAACGCTTGTCAATGCGTGCCAACGCTAGGCTAGAGAATCCGGAAAACTCTGGAACGCCGTAAACGGCAAGTCTTCCGTAGCTCCGCAGTAATCCGCAGGCCAAGTGGTAACCATTCAGCCTCGGACACTGGCAGGAACTGCAGCAGTTTGCAGCAGACTCGTCCGTCGTTCTCTCGAATAGGCAGTGCAAACGTATGATGGGTTCACGCTGCTGCGCTGAGGATTCAAGCCGGGTAAGCCGGTTTATTTTCTGGATTTTGTGATTACGGATTTTTATCTGATGAAAATTTATACCGCCGCGCCGCTAGCCGCGTCAAGCCTAAATCCGATTATCTAAACAGCCCATAAGCGCGAAATTTTTCATACCAAGCCCCGACCAAGACCCGAAGACCCGCGCTAGCCAAGGGCCTAGGGGCTCTCGCTAGGGGCTACGGAACGCATTCTGCAGCGAAAAAATTACGGCAACAGTAAGTAAATCATACGTAAAATCGGCACAAATAGCCGACCCGACAGAGCTCGAGCTGTCCCAGCTTGCGCATCGGAGCTTGGAAGGAACGATTGATTAGTCGTCGCAGAGCTTTTTTGTTTGCTCTCCTCCACCCCGATTGACCAATTGACCGCCCTTCGTGCTTCCTTTCTCCTCCTCCGTGATCGCACTGAATCGCCATTGACACGGTGCCTGGGAGTATCTCGTACAATCCAAGCACCCAATAAGCCCACAACTGCACCAGGTACGGAATACACAGGTACGACCGTACTACGACCGCTACGGACACTGCTAGGTGACGCGATTCATGGGCCTATTGCTAGACCATCTTGGCTCCAACCGGCCTGTTTGCCAATCCTACGGCCCTCGAAAATTCACACGTAGCCTCTTCATCGGCCCATCGCCCGGGATTTTCGCATCCCGAACGACAAATTCGCAGCTGTCGCGGTAGTACCTAGTGAAGTCGTATTCGCTTATGGTCTGCATGGTCCCAGCTCCACACCACCCTCCGGCCGGAATTATCAGATTGTCTTATCAGATCAACGCCAGTCTTATCAGATCGAATAGATAATCGCGCATCCGCCCGGCCGGTCTGGCCTGGTTCTTCTCTTAAGTCCTTAAGTCCTTCCCCTTCCGCCAGTCTGTTCCGTCCCATTCCTCTTCGGCAGATCATTCAACCCACCCGCCAACTTCAACCCGTCCTCTCCTCCCTGACCTGCACTGCAACCTCGAGTGTCAAGGATTGGATTGATTGATTGAAGAGAAGAGTCAAGTCACCATGGCGAAAGACGTCTTCTCCGTCCCCGTCTTCCTCATCGTCTTTCGCGAGACGCTTGAGACTGTCATCATTGTCTCTGTTCTCCTCGCCTTCCTCAAGCAGACCCTCGACGGCCCCAATCGCAATGTCGCCGTCTACAAGACCCTAGTCAAGCAGGTAAGGCCCCGGCCCTCTTTTTCAGCTCCGAACCAACCCCAACCCTTCAACCCTTTACCCCAATTGGTCTCCGTACAATTGATACTAACGACGGCTTTCATCCAGGTATGGCTCGGAGTCGGCATTGGTTTCTTTCTCTGCCTTGTCGTCGCTGGTGGTATCATTGGCGCTTTCTACACATTGGGTCGCGATGCTTGGGCTGCCAGTGAATACAACTACGAAGGCGCGTTTGCTCTCGTCGCCTCCGTCATCATCAGCGTCATGGGTGTCGGTTTGCTTCGCGTAGGCAAGCTCCAGGAGAAGTGGCGCGTCAAGCTAGCCAAGGCTATCGAAGCCCCCGCTGAGACGGCTGTCCTTCCCGGCGCTAAGCTGAAGCGGTGGGCTGAGAAGTACGCCATGTTTGTGCTTCCCTTCATCACTGTTCTGCGTGAGGGTATCGAGGCTATCGTCTTCATCGCTGGTGTCTCCTTCTCTGCTCCCGTCACTGCTGTGCCCCTCCCTGTCGTTGTCGGTCTCATTGTTGGTGGTATCGTTGGTTACCTCCTTTACAAGTAAGTGATGCAGACATCCATGTCGTTCTTCAACAAGCATATTGACACGTGTCATAGGGGTGGTGCCTCTACTCGATTGCAACTCTTCCTCGTCATCTCCACTTGCCTTCTCTACCTTGTCGGTGCCGGTCTCTTCTCCCGTGCTGTCTGGTTCTTCGAGGCTCAGGAATGGAACAACCTCGTCGGCAGTGATGCTGCTGAGCTTGGCGCTGGACCTGGATCATACGATATCGACAAGAGCGTTTGGCATGTGAACGTAAGTGCAGTTGGCTTACCCTTATTCCACCTACCTCAATGACTAACAACCCCTATAGTGCTGCAGCCCCGAGTTCAACGGCGGTTCCGGTTGGGGTATCCTCAACGCCATCTTCGGCTGGACCAACTCTGCCACCTACGGATCGGTTATCTCGTACAACGTCTACTGGATTGTCATCATGATGGCTTTGGGCTTCATGCGATACCGCGAGGTCAAGGGTCACTGGCCCCTTCTCAAGGCCAAGCGTAGCTTCACTAGTGCTGGATCTAGCTCTGTGGACCGAGAGAAGAGCACCGAGACAAACAAGGATGGTGCCGAGTCGCACGCGTCCCCCATCATGACGCTGGCTTAATTTGCCAACTTTTTGGGGTCTGAAACCTTCCACAAGGGGAAACGGGAGGCAGGCCACATATTGTGCCTTTCAAGGTATCACGAAAATAATGTAGTAATGACTAGAAAAACGGAATGAAGACAGGTAACGGTTCGGGTAAACGATACACCAATAAAAGTTTCCATCCACTTGTGATGGATGGCATGATGCATGACATTGTCCACTCCCGCTCCCACCCTGACTGTAGGAAGACGTGACGTGAGGTGCAGCAATATGAAGGATTATTATTGTTAAGGCACATACGATATTTGTCAAATGGGCAAACCGAAAAGCGTGCTGACGTCGACATCAAGGTGCTCAAGCAGTCTTCGAGCTGCTTACTGTGACAATCAACATGATGTAAGCACGTTCATCCCCGAATGAGGAGGTTGGTCGGGTCTTTTTTTTCCCTGGCCAAAATGGTGCCAAAATGGTGCCATCTTCCCCATGTCGTGCTCTATTTCACGCTAGGTTGTCTTTGGTCTAGTGCCAGGGACCCAGTTTTAATCCTACGATCACGGGCAGCAGGTCTGTCGATCCGATCGGGCTCTCATGATGCAACAACAACAACTCACGGAATAGGCATAGCATCGAGATACCTTGTCAATAAATCGTTCATATTCATACTCATAACTGTTGTCGTCATTTTTTGTCAAAGATACGATGAGTTGAAGCAAAGCAGAAGACGCGTTGTTTTAGAAATATCAGATCTTCAACATCGTCATCGACCCCCACATAAGCACCGACCACAAACGCCCAGGGTCGCGACGAAACAAGGGGCAGAAAACATTTCCGTCGGCAAAGCAGAAGCTGATGAGGTCCTCATTCTCTGTTGTCCCCCAGGTATTGCCTCACACAGGAGACAGACCAAATGGAGGACCCGGGCGGTACAGCGGACGGAGACGCCTCATCAGAGGGGCCCGGTCGGGGGAAGCTCTCCCCTGAGGTCATTGTCATCTCGGAGCACGGTGATGTCGTGTTAGACGTCACCTTTCAGAACTCAAAGGATACGATCAAGTTGGCTCGAAAGGCGGCACAGCCTAGACCTACGAGTCTGAAAGAGCCGCAGCAGCCTGCGCCGAAAGCCAAAGTGCGACTTGCGTTCCGTGTGGATCTGGCTGTGTTGAGACGGCAGTCTAAGTACTTCGATAAGCTACTAGGTGATGCGCGGTTCAAGGAGGCGAGCGATATTGCCTCTGCGTTTGCTGCGCTGTCACTGAAGAATGTGAAGCCCGGAGATGCGGACGTCGGTGATCTCCCCTGGATCGAGATCCATGATGATGACAGCGTCACGTCGAATGCGCACCGCGAGGCCGCATTCTCGGACCTCCTGCGCATTTTACACGGCAGTGATGCAAAGACGCCCCAGGCGCAAATCACCATGTTATTCGTGACAACACTAGCCGTCCTTGCGGACCGCTTCGACTGCACAGTCGCCGTGTCTAAGTACCTCGCG
The DNA here is from genome assembly GCA_023079495.1 of Xylaria sp. L1 SY-2022. Lineage (NCBI taxonomy): Eukaryota > Fungi > Ascomycota > Sordariomycetes > Xylariales > Xylariaceae > Xylaria > Xylaria sp. L1 SY-2022. Next base: position 316,863 of record JALIDW010000001.1, on the reverse strand, counting down.
ACGGGGCTCAAGTTCAAGTGGCCGTTGATGAGTCGCAAGCCGATTCGGGACGATGGACTTATTTCTAGCGGTGCGATGAGCCGCGCGAATGAGAATGTGCTTCGGCAGAAGATCCTGGTCTCGTGGCTTCTGAATCAGCCGGCTAAGTTCCAGGCTGCGACAAAGGAGCTCATCATGAATGGCTCTTGTCGGTGGAGTGCGTTTGGTGAGGAGGAGGGCGATGCGCTTAATGCTACTTGGTGGCATTTGCAGGATGGTCTTGAGGGTGGGTTTGACCCCTTTTCCCCTTATTCACTTCTTCATGCCTTTCTGCAGCTGTACCGTATACGTGTAGCGTTTACTCACATCTCAAACAGAGGAACTCCAATACCGCCGCGCCTGTATCCTAAACACCCTCGCCTCAGTCCCACGACACTTCCTAACCCTCTACACATCCTCGCGTAGCGCGCGCCAATGCCAGCTCGGCTATGACTCCAGCGTATCATGCGACTCGTACCAGTTAGGCGAGATGTTCAAATTCCTCACGAACAAAGGCCTGCTATTCCTCGTCGACTTTTCCCCTAGTTCACTCAACAATATTGCTGAGACCGCGACACTGCCCGTCGATACCATCCTCGCTACCCTCCGCCAATGTCCCGCTTACCAGATTGATAAGAACCACACGAATTGTGGTTTGCGCACTCGTCTTTTGCCCATCCTCGATTTCATCCAGGGCTTGTTATCAGCGAACTCGGTCCCTATCTCTCGCGCCACGTGGAAGAGCAGCCGTGTCGCGCATGCGTGGATGCCGGCTGACGAAACAATGAACGGGGAGGGCGATGAGAGGCCATTCCGGTTTACGAGGTCGTTAGCGGGGGACCAGAGACTTCGGTTCGAGAATGCCATGGGAGCCGAGAAGTTTGCGCGTGAGGTGTTCACGGCTACGAGTTGGGATTGGACAGCGGATGATCAGGGGGTTGAGCGTGTCTCTACGACACCGCGGTGGTCTTTTAGATGATTGACCATACAGAAGTATAGAATTGAAAGTCATCGCGTAAAGCGTGGTGTGGATGGAACGAGTATAGAATTTCGCGCCTGTATATACGCCCCTATTTGAGGCTCTTCTTTTTTCATATTCTATTTCCCCTATGAATATCCCGAGATTAGGTGAATCAATCTCGAATAGAAAAAAAAACGCAAAGATGCTATTCCATTAAAAAACAACCAACCCAGTCGAAACTCCCCGCTCCCCAAACGCCGATGGTGTCCTCATGGATCGATCTCTTGAAAGCAAACTGTAGGTACGAGGGTGCAGAAAAGACGTAGACGAAGGATATGACAAGAGAACAGAAGAAGAGGAATCAACCACAATGGGAATCCAGTGACCAGCACGTTTAACTCCGCAAAGCCTCGAGCCGGTTCCTCATCTGATCCATCATCGCCTCCTGGTCCTCCTCATCCTCATCCAGCTCAGCGGCCGTCGGCTCCGCCGCCATCGGCGCACTCGGGATCGCGCCCGCATTCTCTATCTTGCCCTTCAGGATCTCACCCAGCACCTTATCGACCTCGCCATCGGCCTCCATCTCCTCGTCCTCGAACAGCGAGTCGCCATCCAGCGGGAGATTCTCGCCGACCATCTCCTCGATGACGCCGGCCTTCATGAGCTCGACGCTCAGATCGCGCATGGTGCCCGCGAGCTCGGGCAGCCGGATCAGCGAGTTTACGTCCTTCATGATGCCCACGCTCGCCTTGATGTGGCCCTCGATCTTGCGCAACGCAAACGCCTCGTTGACTTGCATCTGCACGCTGCTGAGCTGGGCCTTGGAGGTGATGAGGCGCGAGGAGGCGCGCCTGATGCGGATGAGCTCGCGCGCGAAGTCGCGGGCTTCTTTCTGGGCTTGGGCGCGGCGGGAGGGGTCGCGGGAGGCGCGGCGGTCGGCGGCGAGGATGAGGTTTTTGGTTTTGAGCTCGACTTGGCGGGTGGCGGTGATGTCGCGGTCGAGTTTACGGAGGTTGGTGCGGATCATTTGGTTGCATTTTCGCATCTGGGGAAATAGGGGGGATTTGGTAAGTATGGGTTATTTCAATTGTTCATTTTCTTTTCTCGTCGTGGGTTTGTTCATGCGATTTGTCTCAGGGTGTTCGTGGAGTCGGCAGGGGACGGGAAGGGCCGGATGAGCGAACATGGATGGATTTACCTGGGCATTGGGATCCGGCTTGATGAAGAGAGCTTTGAGGCTCTCCATCTTGGTAGAGAGAACGACGGGCGACAGCAGAGAAGGGCGGTATGAACGGGCGAACTTGAGTGCATTAATTGATGTATGGAGAAAAGGGTTGTTTTGTGACGGTGGTATCGTGGGATGCCCGTAATGACGTTGTGAGGAATGCTTAGTAGCGTCGATAGACAATTAGGCAGGAGATAAGACGATTGATCCCCCGAGGCTGGCGTTAACGGCCCCAAACAACAAGGCTGTGGATTGAGTGTGGAGTGCTGGAGCCACTCGCCAGCCGCGGTGGTAACGTCCGTGCGGCGTGAGCCGTAGGTATTCCGTACCTCGGTACTTGTGAGGTACCGACCGCATGCGCGGGGTTCATGATGTGCAGTCACTGGTCGGGAGCTTGGCGGCAGCGTTTAGTGTGTGCCTGCCCGAAATTTTGAACTTTCGGCGCGTATCGCAACAACCCCGCCATCGTATGTACCGAGTACCGATACTGTTCGTATGCGTATTCCGTATCAGTACAGAATGCGTACTGTATGCTGCACTGCGTGATTCACATCAATTCGGTGCCTGATGCTTAGTGTGCGTACTGTATGAGACACGGTAGGAAGTATGGAACTTGTACCAGACATGATCCCTCTTGAATGATCTTCAGCCCTACATAGAGCTCTCCCATTCTCATTGCTAATCTGAAAAAAATATGTGCATCGAGAATGAAGGGAAAAAGAAAATATGCCAATTCAAGACTTCGATAAAATCACACCGATGAATTTATTTTCTTTTTTCCCTTGGCTTTGGTGATCATGTGTGCTGTGCTTGTGTTATGCGAAAGCCGTCGTCCGTAATCCATACGGTACGCAGGAGGTACGGATAAGGACGAGCGATTCTAGAGCAGACCGATGGGCTTCTAAGAATTTCGTAGAATCAAACCGGGGCCCGGCTCTAGTGGGGTCTCAGATGGTTGCATCACCAAACCCAAAATCGCAGCTGCCGCCTCTAGCCAACAGCGCCGCAGCTGCCTGTGACCTGACGCTGAGCCTCTGCGTTCCTTCCTAGCTTCATTGCTTATCGCCTTGCTTAAAAAGAGCTCGACAGCGACAGCCGCCCGTGACAGCTTGTCTTTGCCTAATCTACTTCTTCTCTTCAACATCCCAAGCTTGACGCAACAAACCACCAAACCAAACGGTAAGAAGCCTCCCTGTCCTTTCACTCATCGCTACAACACAATTCCTCCCACCTACATTAATTCACACACACAAACCTCTGAAGTGCAGAAACAAGCAGCCGCAAACAAAGTATACTTACAAACAGCTCCCCTCTTTCGTCGCCTTCGATTACGGGATTCGTTACTCACTCACTCTTCTCATCACCAGGTTGATACTTAAGATCTCTAAAGAGCCTTCGCCAGCAAGCCGTATCACGCGTTCTTCTTTCCGCTCAATCTACCCCCATCAAAATGTCGCAGCTCACTCCTGAAGGTCAGTTCTACTTATCCCAGCCGCATGCCACTCTATGCGATCGCTAGAATGTAGCTTGGTGTCGCCAACATCCCAGCTCCATTTCCTGACCCTCGCTGAGTGTGCTTTGTATGCTATGTCTGATGCGATGAGGATCTGAGAAGCTAACCAAGCTTGCCGTTGCTGCAGTCCTCTGGGCCCAGCGCTCTTCCAGCACTGACCCTGAGAAGAACTTCATCTACCTCACCATCTCCGTCCCCGATGTCCCCGCCAAGGACATGAAGCTGTCCGTCGAGTCTAACTCGTTGACCTTCCACGGCCACTCCGGCACTCTCAAGCGCACTTACCACCTCGAGCTCACTTTCTTCGGCGAGATCGACACCAACCACGTTCAGATCCACCACACAGCCCGTAACATTGAGATGAAGCTTCGCAAGAAGGTTCTCGCTGAGGAATACTGGGACCGCCTCCTCAAGAACCCCGCCAAAGTCCAGTTCCTTAAGACTGACTTCGACAAGTGGGTTGACGAGGATGAGCAGAACGAGGCTGCTGAGGAGGACTTCTCCCAGTTCGGCGGTATGGGTATGTGAACGAACCCCTTTCTAAGCTCTTTGGCCCCATACTTTGATATAGTTATGATACTTGTCGCAGACAAAGTGCATATTCATAGCAATCTGTCACGGTCTTTGAAGAGTAGAGCTAACCTATTTCCTTACACAGGCGGCATGCCCGGCATGGGAGACATGGGACTTGGAGGAATGGAAGGCATGGGTACGTAATTGATTCTTACCCTCAGCCGTTCCAATCTTCCTTGCGGATTTACCGTTTATTTTGCCACGAACTTCACTCTAACCATGTATTCCTTTCACAGGTGGCGGTGACTTTGGTGGCATTGATTTCTCCAAGCTCGGTGGCGGTGCCGGCGCTGGTGCTGGAAGCGACGACGAGGACGATGAGGATGACGAGGACGAGGAGATGCCTGCGCTCGAGGGCGATGACGACGACAAGACTGCGAAGAAGCCGGAGTAAGGGGCTCGTAATACCTTTTAAATCTCATTGTCCCTCTCTGGGCTACGCTCCCCTGCCTGAGATGTTGTTTCCGTCCGACTAGGCCACGCTTTTCACGGCAGTTCGGCGATGAAACATAGATGGCATACGGCTACGCGACTTCGTCGTTGTGCTTTCCTTGGAACCGTTCCAGGAAATCGACCGGTCCGGACGACGTTAGGAAAAAAGGTCTAGTGGCAGCTCAGTCACGCCCATTAATCCCATAAGAAGAAAAAAAGTTTAATCCGTCATATGCTGCATTGTGCTATCTAGTATTATCTGTCTACGCTCGTGATTTGCGGTCCCCTTGCTAACGGTAGGAGGACTGGTTTACTTACTAGCAGCCGACAGTGTGATTGGGTCAGTTTTCTCGATATCCAGTAAGGGGAAAGCTTCACTGACACAGGCGATGTAGTGGGTTTCCTGCGACCTACCGCCTCCAATGCTGTAGTTGAGCGTGACGGTCTCGATCCAACTTGTGAGCCTACGAGTCTCGAGATGGACTCTAATAATGAGGCTGCAGTCTCCTGAGAGTTCTTGGGGAGACCTAGATGCTTAGGATACGGTTGCTGGGACGATGAGCTGGATCAAGCCTGTCAGGGGGTTGGTGAGTTACTCCCTTCGTTCTTGTTGCTGGCCTAGCTAACTAGGTACCTCATATGTAGTATGAGAGCAGTTGTTCTCGGGGTATGTGTCGACTGTTAACGTTGTTATCCCAGAAACAATATTTAGCTACCTAGACTTTCAGTGTCTGGGATACGGCATAGCTCGATAGTCCCGCTCCCAGCTTCACTCCTTTACGGACAGGTGGACTAGGCATGGTCCCGTCGCCATCTAGTATTCAATCAATTCACCTCTTGCAGTAAATATCAACGAACGCTATCCTGCAACACGTTATATTCAAGGTCGAGCGGCTCTCGAGATCTCCTAGGCACAGTCAGGGCAAGAGCCAGTGGGACAAAGTTCCGTGGAATGTGGCGGTAAGGTTTTGTATGTTATTAAGGAGAAGGAACGAAGCACGAAGAGGGAGAAAGGGACACTCCTTCGAGGAGGAAGGCAGGCTTAGGTTCTGTCTGCTCCTGACTTCTTGCTTGAGAGCCGATCATCGGATTCGAGTGCCCATCATCTTGAGTCTTTTCGTTTGCTTTCTTGTCTATGAGGCCTGCAAACTGGTCTCTACGGAAACTATCCCTCTGGTGGAAACTGATACATTCCTCCCCGTCCGCCACCCGATTTCGGCAAACACGTTTGATACAAAGTGTTGCGCCACAAGAGTTCAATCTAGGATCCTATGCTACCTATCTCTGATCTAGAACAGACTACGTCAGTCAGTTCGCAGAGAACAGCTTGAGATTAATACATGAGTTGGTGCGTCGCAAATTTCTTTAGTTGAGCTCCTTTAAGATCTAACTCACGTGTCCCTTGAAGGGAACCTCTGTGTCGTGAGTATAGAAAGCCCGCGATGAAAGGGACGCTGCCGCCTCTTGATCAGAGGTTGGCGTGAGGAGGACGACCGCCATGGTACCCTGCTGTCTACAGAGTCACTCGGGCAGTTGAGAGTCCATTGCGAAGCTTGTGGGATTACCAGCAGGTGTTATGTTCTCACGACTTTTCGCTTTCTCCTGGATCATCCATGGGCCATCTCCATCGCTTGACGCTCGTCCGAGACAGAGTCTTTGGTTTTGGGTACTTGAGATGTCCCCGATACTACATATATGCCGAGATCTGTCTCTCTGGCCTGCTGCGAAAAGCCTGAAGACCGCAGCTTCGCTTCTCATTGTCAGAGGACGATGCAAGAGGAGTGATGTGTGAAGGCGTATTCTCGGCGACGACAAGCTTGCAGCACGCAGAATTTGATACGACTGTTGTTACTTTGCTTCATTATCGTTGAAGATCTGGCCTTCAGCTAACTTGATAACACGAGATGCTCAGGAGAGGAGAAGAGGCTGCAGTCATTCAGAACGTTCTTTGGAGCATCTCGGGCATCTACGGTTCCTACGGCCTCTACGGTTATAGATACCTTTCCTGACGAGCTTGATGATCGACCAGCTGGATTACGACAGTCATCCTGAGCACATGAGGGGAGAATCCTTATCATGCCGAAAACACTTGCTTGGATTACACCAAGCAAATAACAAGCAGCACATGAAAACATCACTCGGGAATGAACATCTGGAAACTACTGTTTTCTATTTACCGGTCTCAGAGACGCGGCTTCAACAAGTATGTTGAGATGACACTATTGATTTACTGCCAGTCTTCATTCTAACTTTGAAACATCATAGAGGAGGTTGCCTCGGGCCTGTTCTTCAGTCACGATGAAGACAATTTTTCCTAATTTCTCTTGTGAGTTTTCAGTCTGCAAGCATCTTGTTTAGCCAAAATCTCCCTTTCTTATCGGTGTACCTTTGAGATATACCGCCCCTTTCCAGTCCGAGTCTTCGTCAAAAACTTCAGTTGCCATATTCGATGATGCTGATTGGCTTACAGAAGATGACCACGTCGATTTTGAGCAAAATATATTTTCAACAATAGGTCAATTCTGTCGAGGAAGAAGCCCCTATCGCAGTTTTTCTGACACGCTTCCAGATGACATTGATCTAGAGATACATCTCCAGAATACGTTTCGGATCGTTCAAGAGCCTGTGACGGGCTTTATCGGCGAGTGAGATAAATGAGTTGTCGATCTTCGGTAAAATCTGGGATTGGCCTGAGTTGTGGAATGGAAATGCGAGGCCGTACGTTATGCGAGCTTACTGCTCTACACCACGAGTATGAAATCATATATCCCCTTTCGCTCCTATCCTGCGCCGCTGGCTCTATCAATGCAACCACGATACGCAGAATCGTCATCACCATGGCCTGATCGTCTTACATGGATGAACCAGTCGCTCGGGTTCGAACTGATGTCAGACATGGAACTTGTCAAAATTTTCTGGGGAGAGATGGACGGTGATACTGCTCCATTCGCGATCTCGGACGAATACGTGACTGGCTTGCTCCACGACCGCTCCAGCTTGTCGGATATTGAACTTGCCGAATCCAGGTTTCGATATCGTGTCACACGACATAGGTATATTAAAACCACAACGTGCTGTCGAATGGAGGCAGTTCGGCCATTATAAGAACCTGGGACGAACGTGTTCGTCTCTGAGAAGCTCGGCACGTCATCTCCCCTTGCGGTGATTGAGCCGTCAAACATATCGCCGAATTGTGCTGGGCATGAAAGAGCACATATCTCTGCCCAAGCTCTGAATGACAGCCTTCGGTCCGATGGATGTGAGGGCGGGAGCCTATCACGATGACCAGATCTCGGCAAGAGACGGATGTTGGTTCTAGAAACGAATGGGTTTCTTCCATGTTTCTTCGGGCAGACACACTCGGTTAAGGTGATTTCCATGACGTGCAAGGCCGCAGACGCCAGCATGAACTCTCGGGTTTCTTCTGTCTCGAAGTCTGAATACTACAAGGACGATCGTCGTTCGAAGCAGCCCAAGTATGCCGTACTGCTGCTGCACCGTGAGCTTTCGTCAGCTCAGCCACCACACCGCCATGAGTTTTTGACCCGAGACTGGTCCTCGTTTGTTTACTCCCCCCTCATCGCCGACTGCATCTCCTTCGAAGGTAACGTCCCGGACATGGTAAACAGGTTTGTTGAACAGTCCTCGGGTTTACTGCTGCGTAGCCGGCATGATATCCCATTAGTTACGGACTACGACAGCCATGCTAACGGTCGTCTTAAAAGCTACTAGTATAGCAAGTCGCAACGGGCGTCTTGGCCATATTGCTGACGCCATTCATACGTGGAAGGTAGTTGGAGCTCTAGCGGGGAAATAGCCAGTGCCCCCTCACCACTCACTTTCCAACATGGTAGCATCAAGGTTATCTCCGCAGAACCTATCGGCTTGCCGGCGCGGTTCTCTTATTCGTAGACGTCTAGCTACTCGTATGTGCAACCCGTACCGTAGCCAAATCGTGTCCCGGGCGGATCGAAGACAATACTTACACGACTAGTTCGAGACTAGCTTGAATGAATCTCCAGAAGGAGTGAGGGAGGGGGGGAAGGGGGGAGAAAGGGGGAAACGAGTGGTGCACCGGGAGGTGACACGCAGACACGGATCGCTGGAGGCCCGCCACTAGGCGTCTATCACCGCAACGTTGCCCCGGACATCGTGGGCGGTTCCTGCAACGCCTCATGTCTGCTCATAGTGAACTCGTAGGACTGTCCATCCTCCGGGGCACAGACGCCGTTGTGTCGGAAGCCGATGATCAGCTCTTCGTGGGGTTTTGGCGGGTCATCTCCGCCCCCATGAAGAGGCATCCTTCAGTAATAGTGGCAGAGAGACAGAGACATGATCAGCGATGTGCTCAATGTTCTCCAGGTCCACGGTGTGCACCTTGCACATTGACGTATGTAGGAGCAGCAGTAGACCTGTAAGGGGAATGTCAAAAAAAGAAACAAGAGAGAAGGAGGAAAAGGAAAAAAGGGTCCACGTCGCACAGCAGCAGGTTGCCCCTGGAAAATACGGTAGGACTTTGGCACAAAAGCTGACCAACGTACATACGAGTACGAAGTACACGCCGCAGCGCCAAACGAGGAAAAGGAACCTATTTATAAACGAGGTTCACGCTGTTAATATGATCCCTGGTTTCGCGACTAGAGGGTTCGCTTGAGAGGAACGGGACGGGGAGAAAACCTATCGGTCAAGAAGACTCGAGACAACAACAGCACAACCAACAGGTTATGAGACTTCAAACAACGCATTCTCGCAGACAAGCCAATCAACAACGGACAGCCAGCCGGTCTCAAGTTGGTCACAAGAACAAAAGGCTCCCCTTCTTGACGCTAAGCCCAAGGCAGGTCGACGGCGTTACATATCCAGAAGGGAACTGCTCTTCCTGCCTCCGCGTATGTATAAAAAAACTGGGCTCGTTTCTGCAGCAGAGACAGGTGGCCGGGGAAGAACAAACAAACAATCACGAGTCGTCCAGCCCCCCGGATCTAAGGTTTGATCTCCGGATCCGACATCGACACCGGAGATAGGAATTGCCTATCCTGGGGGTGTGGAGGAGGCTACGTACGTAGGTAGCCGTGGTGATGGACGATGATGTCAGAAAGGAGGAGAAACGACAAAAACACACACACGACGAAGGAAGGAAGCGTTGCAGCAGAGCGATGAACGGAGGGCCGGGAACCCCATCGACGTGCTTTTTTTTTCTCCTTCCCTGCTGCGCGCTTTCTGCACTCAACAACTCCACATCTTAGCCAACCACCTCCCACGTCGGTGCTAGCTAGGCAGGCAAGGTCTCATCCTCTTCTCGCTTCGCAGATTTCCTCCCTTCCTTTTTGTGTGTGTGGTTTTATTTTATTTTTTTTTTTTCTTTTCCGTACACCCTCTGCATGCGTTTATCACCGATCTCCACCTCGCTCCGTATGCGCACGCCTTTTTATTTACGCAGCAGAGTGTCTTTATACAAACATGCCTACCTACCTACACTATTAACACGTCGTGCTAATGCAGCTGCTAGTCCGTAGGTACGTCAGAAAGCGTTGAAAGGGAAAACGAGACAGAGAGAGACTGGACCGAGAGAGGAAGGACGAGAAGAGAAGAAGAGAGGAAACGGCCGGTCTGATACCTTCACCCATGTTCAGAAATTTTTTTCTTTCTCTACCTACGATACTACGGACCCATGCACGTGGGATGAGGTAGAGATTCCATTTTCTAGCTATCTACGACATTGTACAGTACAAACGGGTCTTTTTATCTACGAACGACCATGCGGCTGCTACTGCTACTGCTAGGCTTTCCCGAGGTTGCCGGCAGCGGAGAGCGATAGGAAAATTTCACACGCGCCAGGTTGGTGATCCGTAATCCGTAGAGTACGCAAAAGAGGTGACGTCGTTGGCTTGAGGTCTCGGCGGGAACTTATGTGTGTGACAAGCGCGAAAAGAACCCTCGGGGATAAGAGGGAAACGGGCCGGTGATGCTGATGCTGATGACGCTGTTGGATATACCCCCTATGGTATCGTGCTTGTACCTATAATGGGCGTTGTTGTTTCGTTGTTGTTAAATGCCCGTCATAGAGGTACCATGGAATCTTGCTACAAACTGGCATCGAGACAGTCGGTAGGTAGGTGTGTTCCAGGTCTGTATCAGTTGTCGTGTTGTTGTCTACCTCTTTACAAGTAGGTACGGGGAGGTAGGTATTTGCAGTTGAAACTTGCCATCTCACCACGCACGCGTGTCCTTGTGACCCGGAAACCCAAGCTTGAAGACAGACTGGATGGGATATAATCCGTACTTATCGAACGCCGTATGCGTGTGCTGATCTCAGCCCAAGAAGCGCATTTCGGGCTGGACGACGATAGATTCCGTTTCATACGGTTTCTTATTTACGTGCTTTAACAGGAAAAGGGGCGTGAACAGATATCCCTTCGATGAGGGCTTCTAGAATACTTATCTGACGACCTACGTACACCTACCTATAACGAGGGTAGTTATTGGGGTTGGTGTGGTGATAAGTCATTGATTAAGGTTGAAGGGAAGGGAAGGTCATACGTGCCTTGGTTAGGCCGACTTGGAGACGAGGATGGGATGAGAGAGAGAGGATGACGATGACGTCGTTGGAGGCTGAAGGGATTTGAAATGCCTCAGAGAGGGTCGGGGGAGGGTCGGGACCCGTCGTTCGTCTCGCATGTAGGTATGTATGTACTGTGAACTGGGGATGAGATGGGAGGTACTGTGAGTCGAAGGAGTCGGTTTCATCATTGTCTGGACGAGGTAGCCCTACGCTATGCCCTATGAATGAGACGAACGTACGGGGAACTGTGTCTGGACTGGACTGGACTGGACTCTCAACTCTACGGAAAAGTGAACTTGACTCTGAAGAAGGAAAAAAGAGAGAGAGAAAGGGACTGACTACGCGACGCTACGGCTACGCGATGCTACCTACGCGACATGCGGAAAAATTTCCATCCCTCATCATCATCATCGTCATCATCGCTGTCGTCATCCCTTCTCCGCCTTCGTTCCTACGTTGCGATAGCTACCCGTGCCGAACTAGGTACACTAGGTAGGTAGCGTGCCTACTCGTACATACTGCGAAGGGGTGTCGATCGATGATGAAATGCATCCTACGCTGCTCTGCTCTGCACTAGTTCGTGTCTTGACGAGGGATAGGAACAGGTGATCGAACGACCTTCCTCTTCATCCGTCACCTACGAAGTACCTATCTATGCTAAGAAAGGAAAAATTTTACGCGACGGACTGACGATGATGATCTCGGTTGTGAACTTGCAAAGACACACAGTCCCAGTTCCAGCCCCTCCCCCGAGAAAAACTAACGCGCGCGAAACATTAGTGTCCTCTCTTTTCGCTGATCCCTTTTTTTTTTCTACTTTCTCGGCTGCTGCTGCTCGTCACCGATGTCGTTGAGGAGTCGAGAACCATGGGTGTGTGGGAGTGAGTGAGGGCGTGAATCATTGAGTTGAGGTGTGGATCTGCTACTAGTTATCCTACGTGTCGACTCTACCTACTGTACGTGTATGTATGTGCGTTGCGTGTGGATGTATGTATGGTGTATGTCAGGCATCCAGGAAAGAAAGCACAAGCGTGCCGGTACGGTACGGTAGTCTCGGGCCAGCGACAAAGAGAAACGAAGAGAGAAAAGAAAGTAACGCTGCCCGATAGACTGAGTGAGTGAGTGAAAGCTGGCCCGGTGTAGCAGGGTGCCATTGGGTGGCTTCGGTAGCGAACTCCGGGTCGTATGCATGTCATGGCGGTGAGTTTCGATACATAAATAATGGATTCTTTTTTTCTTTTATTCTTAGCGAGAATTTGTGTTGATACATACCCGATTCGCAATGGTTTGCACCAGACCATGATGTATGGGGGAAGAAGCGATTCGATACGATACGATATGATGCAGCAAGCAGCAGGTTGGTTTTTGCGGGGGGAGTTCGCGGTGTGGGCATTGGAGGATGGAGTGGACTATCTTTTGCACACACGGGATGATTTACATACACTAGTATGAACTTCGTAATAACTAGTCTGACTGGTCGTCATCATTGTCTCTCTTCTTGGTTCTGGTTCTGGTTGTGGTTGCTGTGTTTTCGTTCTGGGCTGGGGCGTCAGCCAAGAAGGGTGTTTTGCTGGTTGGCTCTCGCTTGACGTTGGAACTTGTCATGTCAATACGATACGGGGGGATCCAGACTTTGTTACTCGTTACAAACAACGACGGTACGATCTCCCCTGCCTCCCTCCTTCAATTACCTACTACTAGTGTGCGTATAAATATGTAGGTAGTGCGCAGCACGCAGCACGGAAACAGAGATGGATCGAAATGCCAACATGGCATTGCATCGCAAGCCATCCGATTTCTCGATGCGGACCTGCCAAGCCGTAACACCTCTCGATCAACACCTACCTATGCGACGATTCTACGATATCCGTAACCTAAGACGAACGACGCAATGGCCACCTCGAAGCTGAATACTAGACAGACAGACAGACAGCCAGACAGACCAGGGGATTGATTGATATTGAATCGGGCAAGACAAGTATTGCGCAAAGGCTCCTATTCGCGGCGTTTGCTTTTCCTCTTCTCGAGCCGCCGAAGCCGTCTAAGCCCATCTCGCCCTGGCGCGCACCCAGCGCAATGGCCACAGCAGACATCATGGGCTTTGAAATCTGTCTCTTCTTACTCCGTGGCTCCGTATCGTGCCCTTCTGAGACCGTCCGGCTCGTCCATCCGCCAGACTAGTTTCGATACAGTTACCTCTAGTTTCCCAGTAGTGTCGAGCGCGCGAAGGGCCGCTTGCCTGCAATGGGCAGCGAAATCTAGCGCTCTGGTCCCCTTCCAGTCCCGGTGGTGTGTGTACGTACGATACTTGCAATCTTATCCATACACCTCCCCTACCATTTCATCGGCATCTGAAAATAAACGTGCATGGCATGGGTGCGAGAGGGGGCGCATGGGTGATGGGATGGGAGGGGGGGGTGTACGATACGATATGGCCCTCGACGGCGACCAGTAACCAACACTAGCTAAGCTGCGATACAGAGACAAGCACCACGTAACCCCGTTCACGAACCACCCCCCGGGCATGTATCGTATGTATGCGTAGGTATCTATCTATCTAAATTGAATCTACGACGAACTGGGTATCCCGCTCCTCCCATAGCGCGTGCCATCCAGAGAGAAGTGTTGGGCGCGCACACACACACACAATTCAATGATAGGTGGCATAGCCAGCGACGAGCAGTACCTGGTTTTGAACGCGTCGCAAAGAGAAAAAAAATAAGAAAAAAAAGAGAACTGACGGACGGATTACCGACGCAAGTAAAACCCCTGATGATCCCTCGACCACGATGGATTTCCCTTCTGCGCTTGTTCTTCGGGTCCCGAGGCGTTCGTTTTGAAGTCGTGCAGGTAATTTTTTTTTTTGAATTGCACGCCTACCGTGTCTGGGAATGGGGTGATTACATCACGAAGATCTGATACTGCTATGTACGAGTAGATAGGTGAATGGATATGTGTGCTCGGTGTGGGTTTCGTGATGCGATGCAAACGGTTTCGTTTGCGTGAGACGAGCATCACCTTCGTTACGACAATCAGATCGCCGTTACGACCAAAGAGAGGCAAACTCATACCTACCTAGTACCAACTCAGGAGGTTACATAGTGTCTACGCCAGCAAGGTACGAAATACCTCATACGAAGCCATCTCTCACTTCTCACCTCTCAAGAAAAAAAATTTTTATTTTAAATGAACACGAACCGAAGCCGTCGTAGTGTGTGTCTGTCAATGTAACTTCTCACGCCCTCTTCCCCCGATGGTCCCGATGGATAGGTAATCCGTATATCGAAGGGGGGGGAATCTAGAATCGTGAATGGGAAGTAGCGTAATCCGAAAATCCGGAAATGGCAGCAATACGCACTACGGGCTTGGCCAAATCTGCGGCTAATTCGTATTCGTCCAGACAAGTCAGAAGTCTAGACTCTCTCTCTCTCTCTCTCTCTCCTCTTCTCTTCTCTTTTCTGACTGTCTGTCTTTTAATTCTCGCAGCGTAGGACTCGAATGGATTAGGCCGGTGTGGTCTCCCCTTAGTTAGTTAGCTCCGTACTGAAGAGGCTCAACTCAACAGTTGACTGGTCGTTTGTGGCGAAAAGAGAGAGACTGGACTGGACTTGTCAAGGTACCAAATCCCCAATCCCTACGCTAGGTTTCATCTCCGTTGATGCTAGCCTGTCGCGTTTGGACTGGGACCATTGGCGCGGGAACGGGTCCCGTCTGGATGGAGCCAGGTGTGGATGGTGTGTGGACGGGCCCCTTCTTGGGATCGCCCGTAGGTAATCCGTAGGTAGGTAACATGTCACGACTCACAACACGAAATCCCAAGTCCCCCCGCCTTGTGATAGATCCGCGAGCCTGGAACGTTGATTATGTGGCATCTCGTGGGTTTTGGTGGGTGGTTTTGCTTGGATTTGGTAGGTTGTCTTGGTCTTGAGTGTTACGAAGACGTGGTCTGGTCGTGGCCAGGGGAATCGAGGTTGTTAACTGTCTCTTGTGTGAAGAATTCTGTAAGAATGACTACCTATTCATAGATCGAGTCTAGAGAGGTCTTCGAGAACGAGTGGTGATATGGAGGATCCGGTTTGTCTTCCGTGATCACGGTAGTTGTCTTCGCCTTGTCTTCCACTCGTAGTCCATCCAAGACTCCATCGAAGACTCCATCCAAGGTAACTCGTAGTTAACCAACCACGGCTGAGAGAATGAACAAAACAAACGGCCCGGTTGGTTGCTTGTTACATCCAGCTAAAATCTAGTGTCGTTACAAACTCCCGAGCCACATCGCCACTCGCCAGGCTTCCCAAGGTGGTCCCAACGGTTCGTTCGTTCGTTCTTTCGAATCTGGGGCGACCAAGCCAAGTCCAGCCAAGCAACCGAACGCGCCACAATCTGTACCCACGAGCGGATGCACGCAAGCAAAAAAAAAACTGGAATTCGCCTCAGCTCGCGTCAGCTCCCCCTCGCCATGATCCATCCATCATCCATTACCTATCCATCATCCTTTAATCCGTCTGCTCCTCCTCTGCCTCGGGAATCCTAGTCACACATCAATAACGGCGTTTCTCGGTCGTCCCGACAGAACCGCACGGCCCCTTCCATGATCCGATATATAGGACTAATAAAAGCCCACGATGGTACCTACCCGGTCACATTATACCATATCGCGGGAATGGATGGCGTTGGGTCAGGAGGTTTTCTCGTTGTTTGATCTACTGTAGGCGGCTAGTGCAGCAGGCCCAAGGTCGCCGGCGTGGCGTCCAGGGTTTACCGGTACCAGGTATCTGGGATGGCGTTATTCCGTAACCGTGCAAGGGCATTCGCTATGCCTCTTTCTCGACTCTAGCGCCGGCGAAACTGGGAATGCATCCTAGACCGAGGAGAGAAAGGTACGCGCGTTAGTGTCCCCAAAAACACACACAGAGAGAGACGAAAAATCCTGCACGACAGATTTTAGTCTGGTTCGCAGCCAAGACAAAAGCAAGAAATTTTTGCGAGAGCGATCCGGTTGGTCTTTTATCTCGGTGCTTTTCTACGTCCTGAGTTTCACCGAGGAGAAAGATGAAAAGAAAGAAGAACTTGTCCCTTTTTTTTTTTCGAAAGTCCCATCGACCACCTGGATTCGACACTGACCTCGACCTGACCTAACCCTAAGCATCTCCGACCTACGCGATATTACCTAGTCCCGACGCTCGTGCTAAACCCCTATCGATATGCCTGTCTGTCGCTGCTGCGATTCTCCTTCTATCGTACCTACTGATCGTACACTCCCCCCCAGCTCGACTAGCTAGCCTGCGTCCAAGGTCACCGAGCGAGCGAGCGAAAAAGAGCAGCCCTGCGATTTGGGAAATTGAAGCGGGCGACGCACTAGACAGGGGCTCGTGGAGACCGGGGGGCGGTCGAACAGGGTCATCGGCGTATGCTTTTAAATTAAGGTCGTCCTCGATCACAACCCGACGACGAGAAGAAGAGAGAAAAAAAATATTTTTTTCCTTGAAATCGCAATTTACCGGTGATGTGGTGTGTGCTGGGCCTGCCCTTCATCTACAGACTACGACTATACTTGCTGGGTACTATCCCTCAATCTCTAATCTCATCATCGCTCGATCAGTGATCACGCACACCCTTGACGGGGAACCCGGAGGATCATTGCGAAGGGTGTTTGCATCGTGTTGCGCGCTAGAATCTTGGTTTTTCACCATGCGGGCTTATTACGGGTGTATAGGTAGTCGTAGTCGTGCGTGAGATGGTATACGATGGATGGAATAGGGAGGTGAGTGAAAAAAAAAAAAAAATATGTGCGGGATAAGCTGGATAAATATGTACGAGTACGACTTGGGTCGTAGTAATCAGTTTAGGGGCAGTTTTATGTGCACACGACGGCATTACTGCGTACATAATGCCCCCCGTGAATCTGTATGCCGTAGTAAGGGACGGGGACGGGGACGGGGACGAGAGACGTGGAGATAGAGGCGTCTGGCTTCAAATCCCGTTCTTCGGCTACCCAGGGCGTAGCAATAGACATCTGTCTACGGATTATCTATCTATCTACGATACATCGCCATATGGGTATCTAGCATCTTTCTTCTTCTTCCCCGTCTAGTCGTAGTATAGTACGGATCGACATGTGCAGAAAGTGGTCGGATTCCCACTATTTACACTATCACTGGCAAAAGGCGTTGGGAATGATGATGGAACAGACCCTTTTTTCCCCAGATATTCTGTGGACAGTCAGTCAGCCGATGCGGTAGGTGGCTCTCGCTATAGGAAAGGTCGACAGGGGGGCGTTTGGTTTTCCCAGAGCAGAAAGGACCTCTCTCTCTCCCCTCCCCTTCCCCCCTACGGCCGTTATGTCCGAACTGAGACGAACAAAGCAAACCACAACAGCCAGCTTTAACTGGAGACGGGTTGGTTTCATTACGGAAGACCGGTAACAGCCTTGTTTCCACGCTACTCGCGTGCACTATGGGCCTATGGGCTTGCCATGGGCTTGACCTATTACGACGCTAATCAGGGGGGGGGGGATCAAAACCCGTCTCTCTGGGTATACCGTATGGATATGGCTGTTACCTGCGGATGACCTGAATCCCGGGATAGTGTCGATGCTAGGTTACCCGACACGCTGGGCTGGTAACACGGCCCTGGCTTGGCTTGGCCTGGCTTTAGGAGGGATTTGTTGTTGGGGACTTGTTTCTAATTACGGCGTGTCGAGATGTTCTAGAAGAAGTGGTTTTACCGCTTCGAAACTCGGCAGATGTGCGGAAAGACTACGGAAAGACCCTACGGAATATGTATGGATTACGCACGTTAACGAACGGATCCGTACTTTCTCGTCGATTGTCTGTACGATACTCGTAGCATGTCAGCCTGTGGTGTAGCAGTAGGTCAGATCTGCGGACTGCGCACCTGCGGGCTGCCTCTTCAGACCCGATATTATGGCCCTGACCGTCTGGCGATTGCTGCATACCGACAGATTATGACTAACCTCTTCTTTCGTAAGATCAAAAGCCCATACGCATACGCATATTACCTGCTTCCTAAAGACGGAAAGGCAGGTCAGAGTAGGGCCGGGTAGACGCGTGGATAGATAGACGAACGGAGTTCCACCTGCGCGACGATGGGATCGCTTATAATGCCTCTCACGGCACTGCCGGGCCCAACAACGTGAATAGGAAAGAGACACTAGAGTAATCCGTAAAAAGAACATGCATTGCCTGCTATATACGGAATATCAAAAATTAAGGAATGCAGCTGAAAAGATGGGACCCGTCGGAATTAACATCGTGAGGCGAAAAAAAAGAGAGAGAGAGAGATGGATACCGACATCGGAATCGCGACATGGGAAATGCGATGCGATGCGACGACGATGAGATGCTGACCAGACAGACAGACAGACATCCCTCATTTCGAAATGAATCATCCCATCCACGCCCGTAGAATCGGAAAGACATATTACTAACGACGTCGCATTCATGACGGCTCTCTTCTCACCATATCATCGGCAATATTTCTAATTATGGTTGCATTTCTCACCCCGGATTTCTGATTCGGTGGGTTGAGGGAGATTAATCGGGGGGACATCAAAAAAGGGGGGGATGACAAGAAAGAAGGACGTTCGCAAGAGATTGCTTTCGATAAACCGTGAGCAACACATTTTCGTACAACTTAATATATAAGCCGGTACACAATGCGTCACTTCGCGCGACGACGACGACGATGACGGATATTTTCGGGGGAAGGAGGCGGTGTTGAGAGAGCTGGGGGTTGGACGCCACGCGTTGCGTCGGTGGGCCACCCATTCGATGATCTGAGTCAGAACAGAAAAAAGAAGGCCCCCGTTCGTAGGGCAGACAATTGCGAGCAGATGCCGATCACAAAGTACTGTACTTCATATCTACGCAGCTAGAAAGATAGAGAAGATACCTTAGGTATGCACGAGTAGAAATGTAGAGGCTGACGGGCTTGGGGGGCGTGTGTTTCCGAAAGAGCCACGAGTGGTTCCCGATACGACCGATGGTGCTACGGCAGCGGTCTGATAACAAGCAGCGCGGATTGGGTGCGGGAAGGCGAGAAGAGAGAGTTGCGGTCAAGAGACGATGAAGTCCGACTTCCAGCTCTTCCAGCTCTGTTCTTTTCTTATCTCGAAGATCACAAGCTAAGCTGTCGGTCTACATACTAGATACCTAGCTAGCTAAGGCACATGATAATGCAATGCGCGAGGTCATGATGATGATGATAGCGGTAGGGTAGGTAGCGCGACGGTCGTCCGTCTTCTTTACTTACTACTCATACTAGCTGCCGAGATGGAGGGTTTCGGGGTGTTCGCAACCGCGCTTGCTTCACCTCCTCGTGGCTTCTAGAGTCGAATCGAATCGTGATCACCGACGGCAATAAACTGGGGATAAAGCGATCTCCGAGATAGCAGTAGCAGCAGCAGCAAACCACGCGAGCGACAGCGATACCGCATCACATCACTGCTAGGGGATACCCTAGTGTAAACTGGGTAACGAGTCAACCCGACCTCCCTAAACCTGACTAGCTGCTAGTAACTGCCCGTAACCGAAGACACGGCGCTGGTAACAACCGGGGAAGTAAGATTACCCCATGGTCCACGGATGGAGTCCCTTGTAATGTGTGGGCTTGCGTGACACCATCCCGTCAAAAATAGCAGCCCTGGCCCTCTGATGCCATCATGGCCATCATGCCATGCCATATGGGGGAGGAGAGACGAGACAGACCAGACAATCCTATCTCGAAGCAGAAGAAATCCGTGCCTGTGCCTGTGCCTACGCAGTTCAAATCCCACGCGAACGTTTCCTGTTTTCCTCGCCCCATCATCATCACGGACCACGCTCTAAGTTGACAAAAGTACATTACCAGCACCGACTTATCGTCGACCTTCTCTTTAGTCCAAACCCGTAGTGTTTAGGTCCCCGTCGCCTAGTCTCCCTACCGCCCTACTACTCTACGGTAGGCAAACCAAAAGCCGGGGAAACCACACCATCTCTAAATAAAACAAGGCTAGAGAACTGGGGAGTAGTTTTCTTTTTTTTTTTTTGGCGTCGACGGGAGAGGCGATGCTCTCAGACTAGGTAGCCACGAGTGGTGAGCTGCCGGGAATAGTTCGCTGTTGCGGCAACGAAAGGAGCGCAAAAGAGAGAGAGAGGGAGAGGGAGAGGGATGAGGCAGAGTCAGCGGCGCGTGCGCCCCTCAGATTAGGATATGACCATACAACCATCTTAGGCTGCCATCGCGCCGAGGGAGGAAAAGGCCCGGGTTTCAGACCAAATCAGATTACTGTCACTATGTACATTGATGCCTGCTCACACAAGGAAGAGAGAGAAACAAAAGAACGCAGAGGGTGTGCTAGGTGAGTGAGTTAGAGATTGCCATGTGTTAGTGCTGGGGGCCTATGATTTGCCCTTATGCGACAGGTATGATGCGATGCGAAAAGCCATGCCATGCTGCCCATGCTCTCCTGCCCTGCCCTGCCCTGCCCTGCCATGCCATGCGTCGGCGCCCGCGCGCCTCACGGCCGATGACGGGACCGGTAATCCGTCGGTCGTTGGGGACCGTTTGATTAGGTGCGGAGGAGACAATGCGTTTTTTCTGGTCGGTCGTGATCAGGTTCAGGTATTGTAGGTATTCTGGAAAAGTACAGGTCGCATATGATCGATCAAGGGGGTGGTGGAACGCGAGAGGGAGTCCAAGGAGCAAAGCAAGCAAGCAAACAAAAAACAACACAAACAGAACGAGAAGCACGAGAACACCAGAGAGAGAAAAAAGAAAATACTACAGCGGGAAGAAAAAGACGTTACCAGCTCGTTCTCTTCGCCAGTTAAACGGAATCCATGGTATGTACACTAACAGGTACAGCTGGATAGTGGATGCAGACTTGGTGACATCGCGAACAAGACAAACAACAACACACCCTCTTCTTTTGCTGATTCTGTATCTCATGATTACTGCCTTGTCTCTCATCCTCCATCGTACTCGTAGTTACTCCGGATACATATCTCATGATACTGTAGATACATACCTAGCATTGACTGACAGACGAGACACATCTCACAGCTGTGTAGCGGGACAGGAAAGCGGACCGGTTACCTACCTAACCTACGGCTACACCTAGCCGGCGGAAGCACGCGATGGAGGCTAGCTAGTCACCCGAACATGATCCATCCCACGGCTAACTCACCCTCAACTCCTACCTACGGTACTCTCTGTGTCGGAACTAGGTCCTGAATATGTATGCGCTCTGGCGTCTGACCGGCCCGTGGGATGCGGCGCAATGTATCAAGTCTGATTTGAAACGGGTGCGCCAACCCATGGATTCCGGTGCGCATGGCGTTTTTCTTTTCCTTTCCTTTCGTTCCTTGTTGTTCCCTGCCTGTTTCTCGTCCATCGGCTGCGTGACTGGGACAGAACGGACGTGTACGAGTAGGTAACCAAGGGTCGGACGAGGCACGGGTTTCGGTTCGATGCTACGGTAGGGTCAGATAAGATCATCATCGTCGCGCGGCTGTTTCTGCTCTGTGACCCTTCGCGGCCTTCTCTTTGGAATACTAGCGCTAGTGTATGCATCGTAGTGGTTGAGAGCCAAAGAGAAGCATCCTTACACCACACGTGTGATTGACAATTTGGACCGTGGGTGGTCTATCTGTGGGTTCCCAGGTTATCGCCCGTAGTCCCTCTCTTAGCGGGCCCCGTTGTTACCAACAACCAACACTCTCAGGCAGACACTAGCAATGCCCATGTAACCACACAGCTCAGCCAGCTTTTCTGGCTAGGTTACCAGCTTGACGATAGCGTTTCCGTACGGGCATGCGTTCGTTTCGTTTCGTACGGAGTACGGGATACCTACCTACGATACAGCTCTCTCTTGGCGCTAGAATTGACAAGCAGGGGGGTTATTATCCGTGGCCCACTGTCCACGATGCTGGGAAAGCACTATTTACCAAGACATCAGAAAAGAATACTGCCTACTAGGTACTACCTTTCCCGGGTCCCCCCCAGTCCCATAGTGTAGGCGCCCGTCTCTAATCGTGCTTGCTCGGAAGACGATTCCTTTCTTCCTGACCTGGTCTGTGAAATAAAGTCTCTTCGGTTTCCATTCTGCCCTGGTCCCCGTTCGTTCCTCGGCCTTCTGGGATAGGCATCGCCTCCTTTTGCCCTGGTCAAGTCACTCGGGTCACAGGTCACGCTGTCCTTTTCTATGCTATCCTGCTCGTACCGAGTTTCCCTCGGTTCACTACCCGTCTCCGGGCATACGGAATGCAGGAACTGACACTACGCCAGCTGGGCTCTAGTCGTTACGCCCAGGTCGGTACTGCGTAATCATCACTTGTAATCCGTACAGCGTGACCCTGACGGGGGACCAAGCTTGTCTGGGAAGGAAATTATAGTGTTGACGGAAAGGGAAAACGAGGGAAAGGCAGAGAAGGAAGAGAGGAAGAAAAAAAGATACAAACCAAATAGTACCGGTATATTGAAAAAAGGATTTGAGATATATATTTTTTTTATATTTTTTTATTTTTTATTTTTATTTTTTGTTTTCTCATGTGTGTGTGCGTGCGTTGTTGTGGGCGTGGTACGCTTTCAGAAACACGAGGCGTGCGCGCGCGTTTGGCCTTTTTTGTGACCTGTTCGTTCGATTGGCTCGCGGGAAGTGTCCCGGTTTGATGGAGGGAGGGGGAGGGGAGGGGGGGAGTGAAGAGATTTAAAATACCAAAGAAAAATAGGTAAAAAAGAGTAGGTACGAGTAGATACGGATCACGATACAAACGAACGAAACTGAACAACACCACAAACGCAAGAAGACGCAAAACGGTGCCGAGCTGACGCTGGAACGGTTCAAGGCGGTCTGGCTGACTAGTTTTCGGCTGGGTTACATGACGGGTTGCCAGCATGACAGGCGGTCAAAGTCGTCGAGGAGGGGGCCTGGATTGGATGGGATTGGCAATCTTTGGGGAGATTTTGGGAATCTTGGGGGGAGACGATGCCTGGGAGGAGGGCGGCGTGGGGGAATGGATGGGCATGATTTACTGAGTCTGGTCTGGAGACAGAGACTGAGACTGGGACTGGGACTGGGACTGGAAACTGGAGACTGGGGGGGGGGTGTGAGATGTGAGATTCTGTGTCAGACGGGCCAGATGTGCCACGGGGAATCTGGGCAGAAAGTCAGACCGGTTGCCCACGCCCTGAATCACACGCCCTCACGTCGCCCACGCCCTCATCATCAACGCCTCACACCCTCCATGGACCCATGCCTTGTACCCAGGTATCCCGCACCCCTCCCCCCTGGCCCCTGACCCCTGTCCCTGTCCCTGTCCCTGTCCAGCTACGGAGTACACCACACACCCTGGAGATGAATCCACATGAAATCCACTTGAATCATGGGTCCGAGATATACCTAATTTTTGACCGTGTCCTCACTATCCCTGTTCGTACCGGTACCCTACCCGTACCCTTCCCTCGGTGGGCACGTTCCATGCCGGCATTGGCACTCGTAGGTCGTAGTCGTAGCCAGCGGCCACACATATATATCAGAGTCATCTCGATCCGATACTAGCTTCCCGTCCTCTCCCTCGTGTTTCCGACCATCAGTGATCATAATCACACGGAGTTCCTGACTCAACTCGACTCACAGCAAGAGTCTCTATAATACACAGCCATTCCCATCTCCACTCTCCAGTCTTACTTTTGCTCCGCGCAAAAATAAAAAAAAGTCATCTTCAACCGACTTCTCCGACTTATACAACGCAATCCGATCGAAGATTCTCTCTTGCCAAACACACGAAAGGCATTCGCGATACTACGATACTAGAAACTCGAGTACAAGACATCCACCACACAACAACAACCACACACACACACATCAAAATGTACAGCCCATACGGTTCCTACAGCTCCATGAGCTCCACCACTCAGCCTCTCGACATCGCCCCGAGCAGCTATCTCTCCCGCGACTCCTCCTACTACTCCAGCTGCGCCTTCCCCTCATGGCCTCAGCGATCCTCGCTCATGGACTCCGAGGTCGAAGAGCGCGCGACCTCCTACCTCTCCGACGACGACCTCTTCCCCTGCGACGCCATGAGCAGCAGCAGCGACGACGGCCAGAGCATCTCGAGCGGCAGCAGCACGGCGTCGACCTCGCCCTACGTCTCGGACCAGGAGCTGCTCGCCATGCAGGAGCTCCAGCGCCAGAAGCTGGCGGCGCTGCAGCGCGAGGCGCTCAAGCAGCTGCTCAACGAGAAGGAGCGTCGGCGGCAGCAGGGCAAGCGCTCGCGTCGGGTGAACATGCCCAAGAAGAGCAGTCCCAAGGCGAAGGAGGCGGCGATGGCGCCGATCAGTGAATGAGGGGGTGAAATGAGAGAGTAATAATGATTCCACGACAGCACGATTTGTAAGTCCTCCTTGACTCGTTTGCTATCTTATGAACCTCAACTAACAACATCACAGATGACGAACGCCTTCTTCTTTTGTTTTATTGGATACCTCCCTTTATTTGTTTGGCTGCTTAAACGCATGATACCCGGCACATTCTGTGTGAAAAAAATTACTTCATCACTTTTTTATTTATTATTTATCGACTTTTAAACAACAACAACTACTACCATCATCCACATGTTGCATCCGGCATTTGGCATTATTACTTCTTTATTTGTTTACATATGATACCCCCCAACAACCAACCAAACCGCCATATATGATACCCCCCATTCAGAATCAAAGAACTTCTGATACAGACCCTCACGGCGGTTGAGGTCTGCGATTAAATCAATCAACAATCTCATCGGGTTCGCTATAAATGCGACCTCGGCGTCATCGCCATCTCCAATACACTCGGGGAAATCGAAAAGAAAAAAATTTTCGTTCCCGCTTCCGAAATCCGGTCGGCCTCTACTTTTTTTTTTTTGGGCTTCTGAGGACAGGACCGTCACCTACCGTACGCGGTAGTGTATACCATAAATAACAATACCATACCGTAATAAAAAAACATAAACAACTTCAACTCTCGTCTTCTTTTGCAGCGCCTTATCGTGTGAATACTCAGTGTCTTCATCGTTACTACTCAGCGCCTTAATCGTGTGAATCCCCATCCCTTCCAAGTACGTGCTAGCACACCGGAGATCGTCAAACCGAGCGGAGAAAAAGCAAATACCCCGACGATGTCGGAGGATTGGAGATAGAGACCACCACACACCCTGGTCTTGTACATACCTAATGTATTGAAGGTGGTGATACCTTGTGGCTTTACGGCGAGACAAGCAACCAGCAGGGAGAAGAAGAAAGGAAGGGAAGGAAAAGGTGCCCTCCCACGGAACTAGGTAGAAGAAAGTGTGCACGGGGAAATTAATTGCTGGAAGCGATCACTGTGTTCTGACTACCGGTGTGAATCTCTATCTCCTATGTGTGTATGGGTGTCTATGTCTATGTGTGTGTGTATGGGTGTTACGCCCTCGCTTCTCGCGGGTGATACTTGTAGATAGAGTCGAGTCGAGATAGAGATAACCAATTCCTAATACCCGCCGGTAACGTCATGTCTATCTCCATCTGCCCTACCTTTCATTTCTTCCGTTACCCTTCCTACTTACTTACCGACCTGACAATCTACCTATCTATCTAAATACCCGCAGAGCCTCGCTGTAAACCGGTTGGGCATGTAGGTCACAGACAGACACCGAACTCCTCCTCCTCGGACTCGGACTCGAGACCCCTCATTGCTTTTCTGTCTCGGGTTTGCGTGTTTTGTTTTTGGAATACCTACCCCATGTCCTCCACATCGTAGGTAGACAGGCTGTCGCTACGTACATACATTATACCTACTGCGTATAGACAGGTGTACGTAGCGATTAGGTACGCCGACAGACAACTCAGGCAGACAGAGCGAAGAAAATTTGCACCACGCGCGCCTGTGCGTGTGTGTGTCTCGGCTGCGAGATACGATACAGCTCACATCGTAGTATATCTATCTTTCCGATGCCCTTCATCCCTCCCTCCCTTCAGGGAGGGGAAGCGGATAGGTATATGTATATGTATGTAGCTGTATGTGCATGTAGGTTGATAGATAGATAATACATATAAGGCGGGTGTCTTCATGGTGTTAAGGCTCTCGTCTGTCTGTCCTGTCTGGGACTATTGATTGCTGCCTTGTCAGTCTGCTGTGTGTCTGTGTGCATACGCGGTGGTTGTCTCCGTACCATACATTTTCTTTCTCTTTCTTTTATTAACTACATGCAGGCACAGACAGTACTGCACGGTACCTACTGACCTACCTACACAGATGCGCGGTGAGTATTTCCTTGTCTGGGGGTGTGGATGGAATCATGATGGTTTAGGTAGGTAGGTAGGTCGTAGTTATTCATGTGGTGCGTGCATCGAAAATACGATCAGAGACATGCGAGAACGAGAGGGGGAGTCGGAGTGAGGAGTTGTTGAAACCCTTACCCTACCTACCTGCTTGTTTAACCCGTGTGCTGCATCAAAGAGGAACCTCATAGGTTAGATTTGCGTAAGGCATGGCGTTCGTATAGACAGACAAGACAGATAGATAGACAGACAGATCTAGAGGAGGGGGTGAACATGAAGATTCGGAGATGGATTTATAGCCGAAAGACAATGCACAACAGAAAGAAAACAAAAACCTGAAATGTCCCATTCACGCGATTGTCCGGTGCGGGGAGAGAACGATGTCGGAGAGTTACAGATATTACAAGGGAACCGGAGCATATGTGTGAATGCTTCACGTTTGTACTTGGTAGGTAGGAGGGTAAACCGATAGGTAGCATACAGAATATGCTTGACTCTCTACGGTATGCGAATAGAACGTAACATGGAAACGCTGACGTCGGTTCGGTTCGAAGCGTCGTATTCCTCCAACGGCGTTCTGTTGGCCGTTCATCTTTTAGGATAAAACAGCTGTTATATGGCCCAGTCATCCGCAACATATGTTCCCTTTCGGTGAATGGAACTTTTTTTGTCTATGTAGACGGGGTATGGAGTATCTACATACCCCAGGTATGTACCATAATATCTACTCCGTAGACACAAATGGTATTTGGAAATGGGGGGCAAGAGAACTGAATAGGGGAGTGTGGAGATTTGCTTACCGAGGCATCAGCAACCACAAGTCTGTGTAGGACAACGACATTCTGTAGGTCATTCTTCTTCACGGTAGAACCTCGACTGACGAAGTCTTGGATTCCCTTGGCTGTAGCCTGCGAGCGGTGACGAGAACTCGTCTGGCTTACTTATACCTGACCGTAAGCCGCCCAATTAATTCCGCCTTACTACAGGTCGGGGGTAGCACACATTTGCTCCTCATCGTGAATCGTCGCGACAATCATTTCTCGAAAAGGTCCGACATCGCCTTGATTGGCCCTTGTTCGCCGTCGAACACCCAGTCGACTTGCTCACACGGGATATTGCTGGACTGGGGTGGTTGGTATGGCCAGAAACCCGACATTGTCTCTTCTCACTTGCTCTGTGTGTCGTGCCAAATTGATTGGTGAACGTCGAGTTGTGAGTAATAAGAGGTCGGGGGGAGTCTCGAGCAAAAGTAATGTGGGCAATCGGCGTACTATAAACCCGAAGACAAGGCTCCCCAAGGCTTTTCAAGGAGGGTGAATGCACCCCACAATGTGGTGGCGGCATGCCCATCACACATTCTAGCTTGTTAGGCCAGTGACTGCGACATGAGGGCTTACGGTGCAACCAGTCAATCGTCTCGCTTGCCGTGTCGCTGTGCTTCAGCTTGAACGGGGTGTGGTAAGGACGGGCTTATCACATGCCTAATCTATCCCAGGCTCAACCGCCAGTCAGAGCAGAGTTGAGTCCCGTGACGCCACGGCTCGGAAGTTATCCATCTCACTTGATGCTGGTTAGTGCTTCATCGTGGGTTTCACAGAAGGAATCTCTGCCTCTCACCATCAGTCAATTGTATCATTAAACCGGTCGGGCTCGTAATGAGGAATGTGTTCGTGAACGAAGATCAAAGTGACAATGGCCACACACCATCGAAATAGAAGAAAAGAGGCAGACTCGGATGTTTATCGTGATACCGGACTTGGCGTCTCCTATCGGAGGATTTTGTGAGCCCGAGTCCATCCATCCAACTTGATCTGCCCAGTAAGCTTGTTATATGTAGGTACATTCGTATGGCTGCCTACTCCAGCGCGGTCCGTAGCGGCACGGGAGCTAGGCTTTCCTTCCCGTGTTGTGTGCAGCGGTCGTCAAAGAAAAAGGAAAGGGGAAGCAGAACGCGCGATTGTGCCAAGCATGCTAGCTGACCATCAGTACGGATTCCCCGGCGAGAATGGGGTGATCAATGGCGTTCTCATGTTCGCATCATTGCGGGGAAAGACTCACCATGCAACCAGACATCCATCCAGTCTCGGGCTGGCTGTCGCAGCGCCGCCGTGTTTCGTAGCCTTGCAGGCCCTTTGTTTGTGTCAACCTAACGTAGCATTGTTCATTTCACTTTACATGTCTTGTCTCGGCCGCACAGCTGAATCATCGCGCAAACACTTAACAGTCCGTGCATCGAACAAACAGGAGGTCCATGCACGAGACGGACGGTCCCAGTATGTAAATGCCACGAGCCAAGATGTGGAATGGCCATCATGAGAGGGCAGGGGTGCGAGATGCTACCCTGCTCAATATGAAAATCTGTGTCCCGCACACCGCAAGTGCGTACAGGCAATATGTATTGCCCTGATAAGTCGATCCCCTTCTCTACTCGTAGTCTACGAGTATATATCCGCCAGTCGTCATGGACGGCCCCCTGAGTTGCGGTCGGCCCCTTGGGGTATGACGACAGGATCCCTTCATGCAAGGGGTCCATCGCCATATTGTTGGTAACGCCGCAGTAGTGGTAAGCATGATTTTACCTCTTCCGTACGAAGATGGCGGCCAAGTATCCCAAGCTTGCATCGGACTTGAGCCGAATGGCAACTGGGGGTGACGGGATATGTACGTGACGACAAGGCCAATGACCGCGCATGGAGGAACATGGAGTTGCAGGAAGTCAGAGCACAATGCAAGATTCCCATAGAAGCACAGAACTTGAGTGTGCCAATCATAACGTTCAGCTTCATGCGTGTCTTACGGGATGCAAGGTCGATGTGAAACCCAGGATTCCCGTATCGCGCTCAAGATAGTATCGTATGTACGATAGATGGAGGGCCGAGACGAAGGCACCGGCCATCTGAAATACTACCTATCCACGGCAAGCCAATCAGAATATGTGACGCATCCAATCCAGATCGTGGAGTCCAACTGGCGTGAGGGTATTTAATGGACATGGTATGCACCTGATGAGAAATCAGGCACAATCTGCCATAGATCTACCCGTGAGAGCACAGGTGACTGACTCTGGTCTCCTCTCCCATGTGCATCTGGCCGGACACGGATTCTAGCATCATGTTCCGGCTTGGAATAGATTGGCTGGTTGAGCAGCAGGCGACCACCAAGGATATAAAGTAGCAATCCAGGCGCCATTGTCTGAGAAGCACCCGGTTGTCGGCCGCGTCGAGTTGCCTCCAGCTAGTCATGCCGTGTTCATGATGGACTCCGGACTGCAATGCACGGGCTAGGTATGCGAAGTGTAGGGCAAGGGCAGTATGGAGAGTCGGCGCTCTCAACAAGCCTTTGCGGGGGTTCTCACACAGCATAGAGCATGGAGCATGGCATCATGCAGGCAGACTCAAAACCGGGAGACTGTGTCCTGGCACGGGAAGCTCCATGCGGTGAGTGTATATAGGCATTGTATTCCGTACTGGCAGAGTACGAAGCCACGCGAGTGAGGCAATAGTACTTTTTGAGTATGCCGGCAACCGCCATGTAAGTCGTATCTGGGGGGCCATGATAGCCGTGATATCGAGAGGAGCTCTACCTCTCTCCCTATGTCCCAGTCTATGTCTGTTGTCGGCAGTCTATCGGCAATAGTCTGTCTGTATGTCAGTTCTTCTGGAATCCGTAGAGGCGGTGTCGATTGACCACGTTGCCTGAAGAGTTGGCCCAAGCTTCACACACAACAGTATGACGACAACGGATGGCGACGACGTGATGTCTGTCTTGTAATCCGTACAGTACGAAGTGCCACGACCGAGGGAGGTGAGGATGTTTAGTACATATTCCGTAAAGACCGTGTGGGTACGGGATATAAAAAGTAGGTGATATGCCTACACTACCACTAGTAGCGAGGATCCTTTAATTAGTAGCAGACTGCAGTAGTGTAAGGCGAGGCGGGGCCAAAGCTACTCTACGGGATATGGATTGCCTACCTGTACGAGTACACTACGATATGGCGCCGTTGAACGTGGTGAAGTCGAAGTCTCGACTCTCCCGTCAACGCCCAAGGGCAGTTCAGCGGTTTAGTTAGCGTGCAAGACACTAGACACGATGCCTACTGCACGCTAAGCATCCCAGGTAGATGCCCAGGCACACTGCCTACCTGGACCCTACTCGTACCTGGGAGTTAGGCACACTACTAACGGTATTGTGCAGGTGGACGTTAGCGGTGGTGCATCCGTCGATAGCTGGCGACAGGCCTTGAGATAGGTGCCCAGGCAGACTTCTTAGCGTACGCGTCTGGTTCGTCCGTAGCAAAGACGGCTGATAGATAAGGTATCCCGTATGTAGTCCATCACAACGAGAGCAGTTTACATATGTGGTGTCAGATATCCGACGTAGTCTGGAGGTACAGTACGCCACGGTGGTGCAGAGCTGTATCGTACGGAGTATGTACGGATGACTTTTCTGGTTACGGAATAAAAGACGACAAGATCAACGACAGCAGCTAAAATCTGATCTTCGGCCGTGAAGGTTCGCCGAGGGTTCAAGCGATGCCCTTAAGGGCTTAAGCTTACAGTGATCCGAAGGGTGATAATTAGCAGGTGCTACCGCTGTAGGCAAGGTTGCGTTCCTAGTGTAAGGTACGAGCACGTTAACACGGAATAGGCAGTGACGCCGGCACTCACGACAGCTGGTGGTGAGTGCTAAGCCGTGATGCCCAGGCATAAAATCTCCCTGTGCTTGCACTTTTTATACACTCACGAGCACCCGCTATAGTGAGAACTCTAAGGGCCCCTCGTAGAACCCCTCCCCTGTCCGACTCCGGCCAATGACAGCCTCGATCACGCCCTTTGCCGCCGAGCTCGAGTGCCTGGGACTTCGTCGCGGCCAATTAAGCAGCGCAGCCCAACATGATCCCAACAACATCCCTGGCCTCTCAGAGCCAATCTCCGCCCTTTGGCGCTTTGATTCTGCACCCACTCGACTCGAACTGATGATGGATCATGGCCCATGATGGAGCAGCAGGAACCGAGGACGTCGCGTTGGCACAAGCACAAGCACAATTGGCATTGTCATTGGCATTGAGCCCTTCGCATCGGGCCATTTATTCGCATTGGCACATCCTTCACGAATTATTCACTCACGCTCGTGCCGTGCTAACGTTGCTCCTCTGCCCAACCACAGTCGCCAGTCAGCATCTCGAGCAGGAGACTTCTTGCCGTCCTCCTCGTGTACTGTCGCCTGCTAACCTATCGTTATGCGACATCGCGTCGTCAGGATCCGGTCTAAATGATCTAAACTGATCTCACTGGTCTAGCTGGTCGAACCCGTCCGTCCCACGCATGTATCCCTATCAGTTACTGACTACTTTCCATGTACGGATTACCGTAGAGCAATCCCATGTGCGCTGCTCTGCTACGATACAAGTACTCGTACGAGTAAGAATGCACTGATTGCAGCGCAGTGAACGGACAGGAAGACAGGCACAGGCAATGCCCAATAAGGAGCGGTAAATGCAGTCTCCAACGCCCGAAAAAAAATTATGAGGGCCCCATCAAGGCTGGTGTCGTAATTTTCAACCCAGCCCCCGATCGTGCAGCTACTCCAGATTTAGCTGGTCCCCGGCATGCCGTCGTGTCGTGTTCGCTTCTGACTCTCCCTCTCTCTCTCTGACTCTGATGATCTGCTACATGGCTGTCCATCGCTGTCCATGGCTGCCATGACTACCATGATGGACAGCCGAGCCGTCGGGATCATGGCTCGGAGGCAACCTAACATAACATCCCATATCATGCCCATCCTGACCTGCTGCCCACCTGGTATTCTCTCCAATCCGTGCCACTATTCTGCTGTCAAGTGACGGGGCTACTGAAAAGCCCATAAGCACGAGCACAGAGTGGGAAAGGAAAAGAAGAGGTGAAGCTAATTATATCGACTATCGTCATGGACTCGTGCCTCGCCGAGAGCCCTTGTCGCGAGCTACTGCAAAATCCAGCCAGTAGTCGCTGGCTGCGGAGCTCTGTCAGTCAATTCGATCGCCTCCTCTCCGTCGCTACCCTGGGCCGCTACCTGCTCCCTGTCTGCCTATTCGGCATGGTAATGGTCGAATTGGCTAGAGAACCCCTGCGCGGTGCAGACCTTGGCTTAGCCGGTCCGTATCCGCTCTAGATATGCCCGCCCGCCCGCTTTGCCCAGTGCTTTTCCAACCGAATGTAGGTAGTATAATCCATACCTACTGCGTACTCGTACATACATACATTATATGTATGCGCCATGTGCCATTGACAGCGCAGAACCTGCTCGCTCTTTAGGCGCTAGCCTTTTCGTGCCGAATACACGACTCCTATTACATATTTTGCTCTCGCCTCCCCCCAAGAGCTCTGTCGTTATGGTTTTCCTTCTTTCTTTTGCCCTTTTGGATCTGTGATTGCTCCGGTCTTGCATACGCTCGCTTCGACTCTCACGAGATCTAATGCGAGGGTCAAGCGCCAACGCCACACTATCCAAGTCAGACAGTGTTACACCGCTGCAAGAGATAGAACGCTTCCACGAGGCATCAGGTGTGCGGACCAGGCCAAACCAGCTTATGCCCTTCGTCCCTGCCTCCGTCTTTTTCCCTCGGGACTTGTAAATTCTCCTCGGTCACCGCGAACGGGTCGGATTAGGAGAGGAGCCGGACATCCCAAGAAGAAAGAGAGGTGAATTGGTTCCACCTTGTGCTGCGTACCAGGTCAGCGCCCGTGAAACCCACGCCTTTTCTTCTTTCCCGCGACGACTCTCGTGTGCTTAATTCGTTTAAGTATTACCTGCCACAATTCGTGCACGGAACGTGGAAAAGATACCTAGAGCCGGTAACTAGCAGGCGACGTGGTGCATGATATGTACGAGCCCAAAAGAAAGTAGCGCACCAGTTGGTTAGGATACTGGAGGTTTCTTCTCGAAGCATATATCACTTGACTCTCGAGGTGAGTTGTTTCAGTCACTCCTCGCGTAACATAGAAATATCATGGGACGTCCATTGTTGGTTGGTTAGGCAAAGGCAACGGCAACGGCAACAACAACGGCAACAACAACATCACATCCTCGGCTCAACTGCTCATGTGCTCACTTATACACTCTAGGATATATGGATTCAATGACGCTCGCGAGCCACCAGGCGACCTCTCGCCACCGCAAAGCTTCCCTAAGCTCTGCAGGCCGCTCATCAGGAAAGGGAATTGTTCTCTCAGAGCCAAGGGAATTCAGCTCACTCACTGTCCCCATGAGATACTTTGAGCCAACGGCTGCGACAGCCTCGCTGCTGCTATATGGACGTACGTATGAAGTCCCATGGGACAATCCGCCGTTCTGCCAGCTAACCGGTTTACAGAGGGCACCTCGGTAGTGGTCGCACGCCATGATAGCTTAACGATCGAGAGACGGTTCTCCCGTCATGAAGCCGAAGTGCATTTGCTCGCGGTTGACACGCAAAGTGAGATGGGCGCTGGGAGGTTCGTTGTGAGTTACGACGAGTCGATGACTGCCATTGTATGGGATTTGATGACTGGCGATGAGATCGCCCGATTCGCATCGTATGAAAATCTCACCTGTGCAGCTTGGATGCACAACGGAAACGTCGCATTTGGTAAGTCGCCTTCAAGCCGACTTGGCTACGATCACTTCGTATAGAATACTAATCGCAAGATCAGGCAATGTGCAGGGTAACGTCATTCTCTTCGAACCCACCACCTCAGAACATATATCTGCGCGAACCATCGACCAGATTCCTATAACCGCATTGGCGCCTGCCGCCGACTGCAGAACCTTTGCCATTGGGTAATTCAGGACCTCTTTTGCCGTGGAATCTTAACACTCTGCTGACCCCTGGACTCCGACAGGTACCAGAATGGCTCTCTCATCATCGCGACGCTTCAACCGAGGTTTACGATCTTACACAGCTTGAGCACATCAAGAGCCCCTTCTCCTATAGTCACTCTCGCCTGGCACGCCTCCTCGTCCCGGCAAAAGGCGGACATGCTGGCAGTCCAGACGCTTGACGGAGACCTGAGGGTCTGGAGCGTGGCGAAGTCGTTCAACAATAACGGCCCCGCCAAGGTTGTACGAATCCTGAGGCGGAACGAGAATTTCCAGGACGGCCCCAACTGGATGGGCTGGTCAAAGAACGGCCGCATTATCCAGTATTCCAATAAGTAAGTCATACATACATGCATACACACTTACATACGTACATAACATAGCATACATGCGTACATACTACACATGCAGGTCGGCTACGCGCGCGCCTATGATGCTTGAGGCTAACGCAATCTGTTATAGCGAGACTCTATCGTGGGATGTCCGGACTAAACACATCACTCACGACATCATCCCAACGGTCGAACCTGTTCGCGGTCTGGCCGTGTACGGGCCCGGCGCGACCCTCTTCACTCTCGGAGCCAACAACACGGTCCAGCAGTATGATCTCAGCACGCCGTCGAAGATGGTCTGCAATGTCCAGCATCCCGCCAACCTCTTGCCGCCGTCGCCGCCCGTGTCGATCGAGGACCAGCCAGAGCATGGCTTCGTCACCATTGGCACCGAGTCCGACTCATCCATCCCAATCAACGCTGATATCTCAGAGAGTGACGATGACCACATGTCACCTTTGGCTAGGATGGTTCGTGGTGGAGCCGACCCCGTGGCTGACCCTTACGATCAGGAGCGATATATGTCACAGAGTTCAGTTTCCACACAGAGCTCCACCATTTCGAAATCTTCAGCGAAGTCTGCTACACAGGGCCGGTATCAGCCGTCAGTGCGATCGCGTGGGATGACGGAGAACACCTACATTTCTGCAAGCTCGTCTCTTCGTTCTTCGGCCAAGCCTCCTTACGGCGACAAAGATGCATACTCGCTCAGCAGTGCTGGTCCCGGTTCTATTGCATCGTCTTCTAGATCTAGACATCGACCTTCGAGACTACGGAACGAGGTGTTACCCAGCCCCGATGAATCTAGAGTCAACGATCTTTTCAAGTATACCAGGAGTCGCCTTCATGATATCCCTTACAAACACACCCCCTTAGCCGATCAGCTCCACTTGACGAATGACGATCTCCGCCGACAAATGCTCAGCATCATCTTTGGATGGAACGGCGAAATTCAGGATCTTGTTCGCGACGAGATGCTACGTCACCCGGTTCGATCTCCCGCCCGCATTTTACTGGCCAAATGGCTCGGTGATATTGACGCTGATGTGATGACTGCATCTTCGGAAAACATGACGTCTTCAGATTGGATGTTGCTCGCGCTCAGCGGAATTGGTGGTCAAGCCTCGCAGCACAAGCTTGGCCGTGCTTATGTGCAGCGGCTCCTCGAAAATGGCGATGTGCATGCCGCTGTTACTATCATGGTAGGCATGGGTGACCACAACGACGCGATTGAGATATACGTATCGCACAAGAAGTATTTGGAGGCGTTGGTCTTGCTCTGCCTGTTCTTTCCCAGCGTATGGGAGCGTCAAGCTGCAGTCGTCAAGAAATGGGGTGAATTTGCTGTCCAACACAGCCAGCAGGGTTTGGCAATTCGATGGTAATTCCTATATTCCTTTGCATTCTGGAGCTCTACTGACATGTCATCTTTAGTTTTGCTTGCACCGGCGTCGAGTCCTCGGAGCCCTGGACATCGCCGTCTGCTGCACAGTTGACGTTCCCAAACATCCATACGGCCGTCCCTCAAGCGATGAGCCCTATGTCTCCTCCTGGACTGAACCGCGGACCACAGCGTAACTTTGGAAGAACTTCAGCTTTGAAACTAATCACTTCGTTCAACGACAAGGAAAAGAAAGCCAAGTTTTTCGCAGCTGACGACGGTGGAAAGACCCCTATAGCTGCGGGCGTGACACCCATTGCGGAATCTGCTCTTTCGCCCAGCGGTCGTGACCCAAGTACAGCTTTTCTTCGCCCGTCTCAACGTAGTGCCTTCAATACCCCGTCTTCGGCAAGGCCCATCGACGCCGGTGCTTTCGGTAGACAAGGACTGCCTTCCATTGGAGAAGTAGCTGCTGATGATCTCTCGTATCACGCGGCCAAGGACAAGTCGGTCAGCACTGTGCCGAGCGTGACGCAGTCCGACCCCAGGGGACACTCGCGACAAGATTCACACGACCGGTACGAGGCCAGCATTGCCCAGTCACAGGTATCTTCCGATAGCTCGATGGCAAGAGACTTCTATACCCAGAAAGCGCCGCCTTTGCCTTCTCCATCACCCGAATCTGTCGAAGCATTGATGCAGCAGGGTCGCACAAGTCGAAACGGTGCTCGGGACCGTAAGCCAGAAGGCATGGAGCTGAAGCTGGACTCCATCCACGCGGCGATGGCCAGTGATGTGGCGTCTCCTGAACAGTCTGCTTTATCTTCGGCACGCCCACACTGGCCCTCGCGTCGCCGTGGACCTGGCTCTGTCGCGGGTTCTGTAACCTCTACTTCTAGTGCAGGCCGAAGTTATCGAAGCAACTATACCGGCGCAGGAAACCGAAGTCTCACTGAATATATCCATAGTTTGGAAGCGGCACAGGACTACTCCAGAAAACAACGCAGTCGCGAAACAAGCAGGGGTCGCAGGGGACTGGCTCGGGAGCGTTCAGAAGAGAGAGGGCGAGGAGCATCAAGAAATTGGACACCTAAGCCAGCCAAGCGCTCTCCTACCTCTCCCGTCCACATGCCTCTCGAAGAATACATCAACCTCAGCACCCCGAAGCAAAATGATTCACAGACAAGCGACGAGGCAATTGTTCCACTGAATCTCGATTCATACGAACCCTCCACCGTTCGTAAATCGAGCCAGATACGGGTCTTGTCGCCCCGAAGGACTCGCGGATCGAGCCGTGCCAGCCGGAACAGGAGCGGTGAGCGACGGCCACCGGCTCTCGACCTTCGTGGTCGCAGTAAAAGTCGGGCTGACGGCTCCGTCGTGCGATCGCCCTCGTCCCCATTGCCCATGTCCAGCCAGCTACAGTTCTACAACGGATCAGATGACGAAGCCGATTACCGTGCAGCCGTGGAGGCACAGGAGCAGTTCCGGAATCGCCACAACCGTAGTGGCAGCACTAGACGAACAGTATCACCTGCCGCTTCCAAGGGCCGCGATCGATCTGAAAGCCGCCGAAGGAGGAACAAGACTCCTGCGGAGGAAGAACCTCCCCTACCAACCCAGCCGTCCCGCCAACCTCAACGGACTGTCCAGGCGAAGACTGGAGATTTGAAGCAGATCTCACTCGAAAAGCAGTTGAAGAAAGAAGCGGCAGCTCGTGAACTCGAAGAGCGTCGCAAATCTCTTGCCAGACGTCCCTCTGCGCCGCCAATCCCCCACCCCGACGAGCTATCTCCTACTTCGACCCGAATGCCTAGCCTTTTCGAGCTTCCTCAGACGACGTTTGTTCCTCCTGGCGATTTGCCTCCCAGGTGCCAAACCGCCGATAGTACGATGCGAAAGGGGTTCAACACGCGTGGCCCTAA
Source organism: Xylaria sp. L1 SY-2022 (assembly GCA_023079495.1). Taxonomy (NCBI): domain Eukaryota; kingdom Fungi; phylum Ascomycota; class Sordariomycetes; order Xylariales; family Xylariaceae; genus Xylaria; species Xylaria sp. L1 SY-2022. The sequence goes on along the minus strand of JALIDW010000001.1, from coordinate 278,802 downwards.
CGGCCACATGATCGGTCTTCCTGCGACTCCCAAGGTCATGAGACTGCAATTCCAAAACGATATGAGGAGACCCAGCATTCCCCCTATGCCCACAAATCAGATTTACAAGGCTTCTCCGCCCTCTTCTGGAAGAGGTTCACCGGACAAGCTATCGAACAATTCGCCTATAACAATGCCTGTGGAGAGTGCGCCGACGCTGCTTCCTGCTACTGTTTATTCACCTCCCACAAGACCAGATATCCCGAGAAGCATGTCCGCGCCCATCCCGGATGAGCCTTTGGGTGCTTTGCCGCTAGGATTTTCCAACTATCACGGCTTCCAGCAGAGCATGCAAGCCAGTAATCAATTGCCACGCAGGGGATCCGTCAACTCGAGAAAGATGAGCGTAGATACGGCCGGTGGGATGCAAAGGATTGACGAGGTAATTGGTGGTGGAAGACATTTGAGGACATCTTCACGCGATGAAATTCCGCCTCCACCACCGCCTCCCCCGGTCCTGAAGGAATTGCAGCATCTGGCAATACCGCCACCTCCGCCCCCTGCACCGATACCCGGACTGCGGCCGACCGTATACGGCAGTCCACCGGGCTCCGGCTCCATCGAGATTGTTATCGACGAGGAAGACCAAGAATCTATGGTCCCGTCTGCTGCACCAATGCATGAATACGCCGTGCCGATTATCGCACCGCCTGCGCCTCCTTCATTGCGAAGTAACCACTCGCGCAATCAAAGCGCCAACGACAACAGCTTTGCTGGCCGGTTCACCCGGGCTACCGAGCGCATCCTTCCGAGCAGCCGTGGTCGGAGTAATTCGGTGCTTGGACACCGAACTAAGTCTCCTGAGCAAACGTCACCTTACGAAAGTGTGCCTCCTCCATCAGTTGGGAGCTACAACATTCCCCCTCCACCTCCGCCACCTCCCGTTCAGATGGTTTCCCCGCCCATTGAGCGTCATCCCCGCGAAGTAAGAATGGCGTATCAGCGACAACAGGAAGTTGGCAGTGGTCTCCACCGCAGCGAGATGATCTAAGACGGTAGAGCACAAAGAGACTCGTGTGTATCTTGGCCATTAGTTGCCTACTGCGAATGTTCATTCTGATTCGATACACCCATGGTCTTCTTTCCCTCCAAAAGCTTCCTTGTCGAACTGCAAGCCAAATCGACAGGGAAGCGGTATATAGCAACCAAGAATTGGCATACTTGGTCCAATGATTTATTGTGCAATAACGAAACGAGGACTGCGCACTTCCCATCCAGCGAGCTGGTTGTCCACGGATAGCTAGCGCATCAGTCAGTTCCTGCAGAAGGCGGGCATTTCTGATTTTTATTTCCCCCAATTTGCTGAGTTATGATTAACGACACGGACGAGGAAAAAAGAGAAAAGAAAAAGGATACCAAGCTGAAGGAGAACAGACGATTGATACCAGTGGAGGGATGGAATCAGAACAACAAAAATGCCACGCGGCAAGGGTCAGAATGACGATCAAGTGTGTTTCCCAGAGTGTTTGGTCTGAGGCCGGGAATTGCTGAGCCGATTCTCCTCTGTTGGGTGGTGGAAACACATGAACAGTACATACGGTACGATGAAACGATAGGGATGGCTGAAAGGGAGGCTTCATCCCTTTTCTTCTCCTCTTCCCTCTCTCTTTACTGCTTTCTTTTTCTTTTCTGTCTGGTATAGAACATCACTGCCTCACGGCATCTCTTTTTTCTTCCTCAATACCTCTTGGATTTCTTCTTCTTCTTTTCATTTGCTCATATATCACACTGGTGGGGATATTTCAGCATTATCATACGGTTCATTGTTAAAATGCATATCTGTGGGTGGCGGGCCATTCTGATAAGTAGTAGATAGTCAAGTAGTCTTGGAGTCAATCGGCTCGGTGAATTCGAACGTTGTCTTCACAACTGTTTTTCTGTTCGTGAAATGGTGATGCGATGCTGTGTGAATGATTTCGTTCCGGTTGTTGGTGTGCCGATGTGCCTGAAGAGGGGTGCGTAGCAAGCCGGAGGCACTCGAGCACTGCTGGCAGGTCGCTGAAGCAGAGAAACGTGTCGGGCGTGGGTTCGAACACGCGTGGGAGCAGTGGTTTTTGCCTTCCTTTTGGGATCAAAAAGAACACGAGAACTTCAAAAAAGAGATCCTACGACGCAGTGCAAGATATCCCGTGATTCTTCTCATGATGCGAAAGAAACAATTAAAAAAAAAGAAGCAAAAAAAAAAAAAGGAGTTGACAATCTCCATCTCAAGCCACCACCCCATATCCCCAGGTCCAACGTGTTCCAGCACACCATGCGACGGGGGAGATACTCTGCAGCGTGAAGCCTCCCTGAAGTATACTCTCCATTTCCTAGGGCCAACTAGTCGACACTGGTTACCCAAGTGGATAGTTGACCACCGCGGCATTTGCGCTGGGCGCGACCCGGGGGTTCTTATGGAAGTGGGTATGACGGAATGAGAATATTAAGCGCCTTCTACCCATTGAACCATTACAGTTAACAAAACCCGCGCGAATTTGGGTCTATATGGTACCCTACGGAATTTTGGACGGAACGCAATTTGATTGGTCGGTGGAGTGGCCCACTCTTTGCCGACTCCGTGCCGGAATGAACAGGTGGTGCCGGGTGTACGTACTCGTGAGCTTGCATGCGTGACGTTATCGCCGTTCTGTCCAAGGTTCCGACTTGCGACTGTCTTCTCCTTCACCATGGATTTCTTGTCCAGGCGTCGTGAGCGCAGGGAGTCGAGGAGGTAGTTTCTTTGGTCTCATTTACACTTGTTTATGACCCAATTGATTCGAGATAATCAATAACATACACTCTCTTCAACAAAACTACAAGCAAGCAGAAACACTGCAGCTAGACTTAACCTCTATCAAACCGATCCGCGCCATCTACACACCACCATCACCAAAACCAAACGCATCAAACCGCCATGATGCTAACAACAACCCCCTACCTCCGCATCCGGCGCCCCTCGCCCACAGCCGCCGAATTCACCGTCTCAACCCTCCCCCCACCAAACCTCGCGCTCCGCCTCACCCTCCTAACAATCAACATCCTCCGCGCCATAACAACCACCCTGATCCTCCTCTTCCTCTACGCAACCTACCTCACGCAAACCCCCTACGGCACAACAGACTCAACACACCCCCTCCTCACCTCGCCCCCCTTCACCACAGCCCTTCACCTCGCGCAAACCAGCGACCCGCGCTTCGCCGTCCCGCTCTGTCTCGCAACCCTCTGGGCCCTCTCGCACCACCTGCACACAGAGGAATCCCTCCTCGTGCTCCGCGGCCTGGGCATCCAGACAATGAGTCGCGGGAGTTCTTCCGCGACGCGCTTCATCCCGACGGAGAAGATCCGGGACGTGCTGATCAACGAGGCCTTCCGCGGCTTCGAGGTCCGGTATTACCTCGTGATCGTCGTCGAGGGGGAGGCGGATGTCGTGGTTGTGTTTCCGTCGCTGTTGCCGCGGAAGGCGATTGTGGAGAGGGTTTGGAGGGGCGTGAGGGAGTGTCTATATGATGGGGACAACGGCAGGAGTGGGAATGGGAAGGTGAAGGGGCGAGTGTAGATTTGGGGTGGAAGGTGTTGGGGTTAGCCTTGCGATGTGATACCCGGGGTTGAGAGCCCCTTTTGAATTGGAGTTGAATTTTTTTTTATTTGATGAGAATGGCTCTATGTGATATCTATCGGATCAAGTGACTTGACCCCTTTTTCGTATGGCATATCTCGTAAGATTCTATAAACAGCTTCATGGCATGTCCAACATAGTATACACTACCTAAGCATCACCCTTCGCCGCCTCAGCAGCAGCAGCAGCAGCAGCTTCCGCCTCCGCCTTCTGCTTAGCATAAACCTCCTCCTTATGCGCCGCGCTCTCAAACCCCCTCTTCCTCGCATCCTTATCATACGTCTCCTGCGGCGTCGCCAATCGATCCTTCTTCAACAGCGGAACATACGTACCCACACTCCGATCCCGATTCCCGCCCTCAAACACGCGATGCGAGATCGGCGCATACAACTGACTCGGCTGGCTCAGTCGCCGCGTAATATCGCCCTGCGTCGCTACGATACCGAGGAGTTGCGCCGCCAGGAGCTCATCCATTTTCCGCTCGCGCCATATCTCCCACATGTGATCGACCAGGCCCGACGGGCCGTGCGCATTGGGGACCACGTCCTCGCCGACATAGACCCATTCCATACCGTCCTGGCGCGTTGGGTCATCGAGGTCCTTGGGGAACAGGCAGTTCCAGAGAACAAGGGGCGTCTCGTTCGCGAGGACGTAAGCGGGCCGTCGGGGTTCGGCCTCAACATCTAGAAGTTTATCGACGACAGAGGGATCTTCCAATCCCTGCGCAACGGCGAAGAGGACGGCGACCATGCAGCGGATCTGATGCCACAGGAACGCGGAGCCGCGGACGTGGAAGTAATATACCTTGGGGAAGGTTTTCCGCGCAGCAACCTCTGTGGACGGAGAAGGCAAGAAATCCGCACCATGCAAATACGGCAACGCCGTCTCGACATCCTCGACCTCCACAATCTCGCTCGCGAAGATCCGCCGCTCGAAGTTCTGCTGGCTCTTACTCCCGTCGATCCGGCAGAAATTCCGGAAATCGTGCACGCCCTCGTACCGCTTGGCCGCGTCCCGCATCGCCTCGATGTCCAGCCAGCCATCCTTCGGCGTGCGTCGCGCCTTGGGGTCCTCGTAGCTGGTCGGTAAGGGCGCGTAGGCCGGCTGCGTGAAGAAATACCGGTATTGCCGCTCCCGGCAGTGGTGGCGGGCCGAGAAGTCCGCGGGGGTGGTGGGACACCAGGCCAGGATGCGGATGTCGGGGGGTAAGAGACGGTTCAGCAAGCGCGCGTAGGGGAGTTCGTCTACGAGATCATTGAACTCGGGTTTCGGCTTATCCCCGTCGACGGCCTCCTCCTCCGTCCCAGGCAACGGCCGTCGACTCCGTAATCTGATGGCAATGACCTGTCCGAACGCACTCACGCCGCGATCCGTGCGTCCGCATTTCGAGTACTCCCACGGATCAAAGTTGACCTCGTCCGGGTTCTCGGGGAAGATTAGACACCCCTTGACCAGGGCCTTCCACAGCTCCTCCTCGATGGAGGGTAACTTCCCGCTGGCCTGGTACTCGAAGCCGCCGTAGTTCTTGCCCAGGTAGGCGAGCTTGAGGGCGACGAGGCGGGTGGAGTACTTGGAGGGGTCGACGACGCCCTTCTTTTTCTTCTTCTTGGGCGCGCTTGTTGCGTTTTCATTTTCTCCTTCTGGAGAGACGTCCTTTTCGGGCTCTGAGAGTAAGGGTACGTCTGCGTCGGCCAGTTTGCGCTCGAGCGCTTGGATGCGCTTGATCAGCGCGTCTTTGGTCCAGCGACCGTACTCGGTCGGACGCTTCTTGTCCATTTTTGTGAGGGCTTTTGGTGTTGGTGTTGTGGTAGAGGAGTAGAAGCTGTACTGGACCCGACTATGGCATTGCGCCGCGCTGCCTGCGCTGTTACTGGTGATGCTGGTGATGTGCGATGTGGTGATGACTAGTTGTAATAATTGGTGCGATCTGCCGCCGAGATGGGGATGCCAATTGCGATGAGTGGCGCCGAGGGACCACATACAGGCGCTTTCCTGTCTGCGCCTTTTTTCTCCTTTATGAAATAAAATGAAATAAAATCTGCTTAATTTCTATTTCTTTTCATTTCTTAAAGACTTCCTCATTTATTGGTATGAATTTGAATTGAAGCGCTGCTCTTCGGTTTCTTGTTGAGTTGAAATTGTTGAACAAAGAAAGTCTTGATGCTGGTTATCGATAACGGCTTGCGCTGGGTGGTTGTGAAGGAAGCTCACTAAAGTCGATGCGCATGGAGACCCAGATCTTGTGCCGTTGTTAGTGCAGGCGGCGAGTCATCCATACTCCTATCTCACACCTCATCAGATAATGAGGTCTATCTCAATGAACATAGATACCATTCAATGAAATAATTATCATTTAGGTACTAAATACATGGAGGAAGATACCGTCAGAATTCTGCTACTCGGCGATGAGAAAGTAGGAAAGACAACATTTCTCTCGTGCGTACGGTCTCATCTCATCCCTTATCTCTCATTCACTCACTCATCACTTCAGAAACATAAGTTAACACATGAAAACAGTCGAGTCAGCCGAGGCATCCACACCCTCGACGGCGAAGCACCCATCTCCTTACTACGCGACATAGACCAGCCCTTCATCTTCGAGCTGCGCAACAGGCGACATGCATACCGTCTTGAATTCTACGACACCGCGAGTCCCGAGAACTGGCGCCTACTGACGGAACCCGATCTCATCCTCATATGCTACGACATCAGCCAGCGATCGAGTCTACTCAACATGGAACAAGTCGTTAGTCCTTTGCATCCCTTTCTCTCCTTCCATTCCGTTTCTTGTTCTTCCATTCCATGTCTTGTTCTCCCATTTCATTTCTAACCCGCGCGATAGTGGATCAAAGAAGTCCGCACCGTCTTTCCCACGAGTGATCGCATTCCCATCATCATCGTCGGTCTGAAGAGGGATCTCCGCTCAGAGACGGATCCCAATGGTGTCCTCTTGCCGCAGGAGGGATACAAGGCCGCGCAGGCGCTGAGAGCGGATAAGTATGTCGAGTGCTCGGCGGTGACGGGTGAGCTGCTCAAATTGGCGTTCGAGGAGATCTGCACAACGGCTGCGAAGACGAAGACGGAGATGGGCGGGCAGAGCGATGGCGGGTGCGGGTTGATGTAATGTTTGGCTCCCGTGAGCCGTTTCGAGTTTTGCCGAGCTTTTCTTTTAGTAATTCCATTCATCCGCTTTTTTAAATGAAGACAAATCAATCAGTCTCCATCGCCTCTGCCTCCTCCGCCGGCGGGAACTCGCCCAGCACCTCGATGACGATGGCGATGATCTCCTCCTGCTGCTGCTCCGTGTAGCGCTCGCCCATGTCCTCGAGCACGGCATTCAGCGCCGCGTTGGAGGTAGGGCGCATGTTGACGATCATGATGCATTCACCCCTCGTGATGCTGTACGGCTGCAGCTTCTTGAGCAGGAGCGGGATGGCAGCGACATCGAAGGGCTGAGGCTTCTGGCTCAGAGGACCGGGGAAGGTCTCGAAGTATCTGATGACCTGTGTGCGTGTAAGTTATACGATCAAGATGTACTATGATGCTTTTTGGATATGAGAGATCATACCTCCCCCCGTACGCCTTCCAGATTCGCTGGTCCACGCCGCTTCTGCTCCTTGTACTCCTTGGCCTGCTCCGTGAGGAACTTGTAGACCTCGGCATTGGTCAGGACGGCGTTTTGCGCTTCGAGGATTCTCATTTTGATAGCTGCTTTGCTTGGATAGATAAATACTCAGACTAAATTGATAAAAGATCGGATTCAGTTACGTCTTTTGTTGATGCTGTTGTTTTTTCTGTGAATGAGAACGCAGTGAAAGTTACGCTGCCGATTCTCAACCAATTGTCGACCGTGAAAAAGCTCCCCAGGCCGTCTGGCACCCATTTCTGGCATCTGGTGGCACTGGCAAAGCGGGGCATTAACTCCGACGGACATTCGCCTTCACGATGATCTCAAGGGATGATCCAATGCGATCTTTCTCATTTTCAATTCTTGTACCATCATGTTCCTATATCTTTTTTTCAGTTATTCGATTCACTTTCAAGACAAAAATATACATTCATTCTATCTTTTATTTGCTTGTTAGATGGTATACCTAATAAAGGGGACAGATCCTTCTATCATCAAGAAAAGCTACGGAATACGTATCGTGATGCTAAACGTGTGCCGGTCGCAGACGATGAGGTTCATTCACCCGGGATCAAGGACCGATGCCCAGATGGAATTTGACTGCTTGTTCATGTCATCGATTGACATACATGATTGGACACAAGACCAAAAAGACTCATAAAAATGACAAGCCCTATTGGTCTTTCCCATCGCCCATTGGAGCAGTTTGTAAACATCCATCTCAATCATGATATTTTGGAGTCCCATATCAACCCCGATTCACTGCATCCCATCGTCGCAACATCAGTGGCGACACCCCATAGCTGTTTCAAGTCTCCTCCAAATCGTACAACCCAATCATCGAATCTTCTTCGAAGGCCATCGAAGCGCGTTGTCGAGATAGTCCATAGACTAAAACAAGACCCGGTGATCTCTATCGCCTTCGTGGCGAGCTTCCTGTCTAGGGTCATTACTCTAAGAGCTTCCATCCCAGCACCTGCACGAATCCCGGACAACTCGAATGGCTGACTGATCAGGGTCCCCAGCATGGGGAAGACAATTTCCACGTGGTGGCGAACAAGGAATGCAAAAAGCATTGAAAGTCAAATCCCTACTGGGATCCCTTCCTCATCAGATAATCGTGTTCGCGGACGTAGATCTCGATTCTCCTGGCCGTAGTGGATGTAGACTTGCAGAGTGGTCCTACGTGCCTGATGTCATGATTCATGGGGATTAGGAGGAAGCGTAGTCAGACGACCTTGATCGTGTCTGTCTATAAACGGCCCCTTTCGTTCCGGATCATATAGCTCATTCATCCTAACCTCCCAGAATTATCGTCACCTTTCTTATACACTCAGTATATGTAAGACAATCAGCCAAAATGCCAGCAGACGACCACCACCCAAGCAACACCGATCCCCAGCACACAACGGTATGCCTCCCCCTTCCCCTATCCCTACGAACGATCTGGTAATCTCGCCCACAGCCAGGCAACCGCGACCGCGCCCTAATCGACAAACTCAAACACGCCCTCCGTCCCGCCGACGCGCGCACACCACCGCCCCGTGTCGACACCACCCACGACGGCCGACACGGCGGCATCGAAGTGGTCATGGAGCCGGGAAAACGCGACCCACACGATGACGCGCCGCCAGGCGGTGAGCCCTTCGGGATGATGCAGCAGCAGCCGCATCCTCATCATGCGCGGAGGGGGTCCGCGGGCAGTATTCTGGAGCGGTTGTATCATCGGAATGACGGGGATCATTCGACTGTGATTGGGCAGGGGGAGCAGAGGTATCGGGATGCGAGTGCGGATAAGCCGGCTGATGATAGTGAGGTGTTGGGGAATTTTTATCAGAGTATTCGGGATGATTTTGGGGGTTGAGGGGGAGGTAAGGGGGTTAGGGGGAAGGGGAGAATGGAAGCACTCCCGGTTGCGTTTTCATGTGTATTTTGTGTGCCTTCTTTCGCATGTTGGCGATGCGTTTGGATGTGTATGTTGACTATTCTCTTTTGAAATAAAAGCATCATGTTCCGCGAGGGCCATGCATCCCCCTTTCACACCTTCAGGTTCTATCTCCTCCGATATTGGCGGGAAAGGATGTGGGCATTGCTTTCATAATCGGCAGTATGTTTGCTTGCAGCTTGGAAGAATGGAAGGGGAAAACTGAAGAATCACCATGTTTCTATTAAATCTTCTGAACGATTGGTTTTACGACTGTGGCGGGAGAACGGAAAACCTAGAGGTCAGCTAGAGGGAATTCCTGCAACGTGTACGATGCCGTGAATCTCTAATAATGGCCATATAGTCTGCTGAAGCCTCCCACGAAAGAATCGCTGTCATCTATGATGACTTCAGCGTGTATGGGATTGCTCATGTTGGGTCATAGTTACGAACCGGAGTCCTGATACATGCTTACGGTTTAATAAGGGCATTCTTGAGTAATGCACGCGGAAGCCTGAGGCATATAATACTCTACTGTTGAGATCTCTGTTGGCCCAATGGTTCTCCCGGACACTAGGAGCCATTGCACCCCTTACTGGTGCAGCCACCTGTGCTCAAAAAGCTCTATATCGTGTCATGGACACCGTCGTTCAGGTTGCAGAGTCGGCGTCTGTATCCGCAACTTCTGCTTGCGCTTGTTCGATCTCATCGATCTGCTGTAGTATCGCGTCCCTCCATTCATTATAGTCGCGTCGTTTTTGGTCTGTCATGTCCCACTTACTTTGCAGCATGGTATCGGCCCTCTGGATATGAAGTCTCGCGCTGATACGGCCGTCTTCTTCGTCTGTGTCGACATCATGAACAGGGTCTTCAGACCTTGGCGCAGATCGTTTGAGCATCTGTTCGAACCCGGCGAACCACTCTTCCTCATGCCAGCCCCTCTTGATGATCTCACTCATGGCCTTGTCAACATCTTTCGGTGTGATATCGGTCCACTCGAGCCAGAGCTCATCCTCGTCCATTCCCTCGCGAGTGATCTGCTCCTGTGCATGATCAAAGATGTGGAGGACGGACTTCCGCATTTTCGAGTATTGTTTGTCGTCTAGGTCTTTTCCTTGCACCATGACATACAGCTGCCCTGCAACCAGGCAGTACACGCCTGCGAGTAACGCCGTCACATGTGTATTAACCCACTGGTCTTTGGTCCGTTTGCCATGTGGTGCAACAATCGTCTGCATTCCGGCCAGGACAGTCCGACCAATGCTCGCCTGATCTAACTCCTTGCATAGTAACTGAATGGTCGGCCGTATCCACGCGGGTATGATGCTTTCCGAGCCTCCAGCTTTCCGCTTTGCAGGGATTCGCGGCGTAGGTGTTGGCGGTATTTTCAACGGAGTCTTCGACGGAGTTTTAGAGGGCGAGTTGTCACCCTTGAGATTAGCAGGAGTGCGCTTCTTGGTCGGCGTTTCGTTGGCAAGTTCAATCCGAGACGGTGTCCTCTTGGCACTACTAAAAAGACCCGACTCCCTTGCCTTTGCACTTGGCGTCCGTATGCGCCCTGGCATATCTATCAATGTCGCGGGGAGAACATTGTCGAGGTGAGCGTATAGACGCTTGTACAAGCGCGGCGGGATAGGTGGGCGCACTTGTATAGGTGGTAAGTCGAGGGAGATCTTAAGCCTTTCACAGGCGATGTGAGCGCATGCATATGGTCGGGCGACTTCTTCGTCGACCTTGAGAGCACCCGCGCTGTGACGCGACTGGGCGAGAAGAGACGATGCAAGCTCGAGCAGAGGTTGTGGCAGGGATGTCGAGCTTGGCAGCAGAGAGTACAATGTTGGCTCTAACGTACGACTCATCTTGACGAGAAGATAGAGACAACTCGTACTCTGTGATACCGACTTGAGAAATGGTGTTGATGTTGATGTTGATGTTGAATCTGGAGTTGTTGACTTGCTAGGCGCGACTACGGAATAGCTACCGCCAAAGCGGCTGCCAGCGCAGTTTCTGTGGCTGACTGTGGCTTAACGTGGCTGGTGGCCGAGTCAATTCAGATGATGATCGAGAGGTCTCGAATCTGCTGTTCATCTGCTTTCCATCTTCTCACCAACTCTCAAGTCTCATCTTACACGTGTGATCAACCTATGCTCTTCTTCTCAAGCAGCACTTTGCAATTTGGCCTATTCAGGTTTTCTAATCTGGTTGACTAGTGTATCAACGTCTGGTCATGTTTTTCGCGAATTTCCATCTCACGGTATTCACACTGGAAATCTCCAACTTCAAACCGCCAGGAGACATTCACACTCAGGTTCTGGACTGATAATACGGAACACTCGTCTACGCTTGATTTGAAACTTGCATTATCAGTGCAGAGCCTAATGGTATAGATCTCGCCGGTAATCGGTGATCTGAAGTTTCTACTCGTTCCTCTGATCAACGCCGTGACCATCATATGAAAGACTTACCAGGTATCACACACATATTCTACCCAGTTGCTAACATATTAGCTACGACCTTTTGATGCTTTGCTGTTCGCCGTCGCTGTGTATCCGATAGTCACTGTGATTATCCGACTCTATTCTTCAGTTCCTCAGTTTCCATTACACCGACTGTTTGCAATGATTGCTCCGGTAGACCCGATGATCACGGCATTATTGATTGCCAGGACGGCAGGCATGTAGGTACCCGATGCGCCAGTGAGCAGCAAGACGGAATACTTGCCTTGAAACATGCTCGACGATGCAGCTCGCCTGAGGGGCGAATATGGCGATATTAGGACTCGCTTGAGTTCAGCGGCAGCGGGAAAGATAAGGCCTGGTGAGAGGGAAAGGGGGCGCTGTTGAATACGAAGCTGAAGCTCGACTTACAGCGTCAACAACGTCCTCTAAGCCACTCGCGTTTTTAGAGCACCTAGTGGCGTCGCGTAGCCCCGATTCTGTCAGATCCGATTCGGAGTCCGGACTCGTATCGAACCCATCGACCCTTGCACTCTTCGAGATTCACCCTTTGTCCTGCATTTCCTCTCCAAAGACCAGCCAACGTCCAATTCTTACCTTTGAGTAATCCGTATTGTCGCATTGCCGATCTCACCATTACATTGTATCTACCTAACGACAAACGACAAAGTCAAAACGCTCAATCAAGATGCATTCCACCGTTATCGCAGTCGCTGCTGCACTCGGCGTCACTGGCGTCCTTGGTCATGCCCATGACCAGATACCTGTCGCCCCTGAGGGCGCCAATTGGATGCTCAAGCACATGATCGGTCCGTGAACATCCTGTTTACTATGCGACTAACACCAATCGCATGCATGGACAATGGATTGACTGACGCGCTTCGCTACAGAGGAACACCACATCACCGACTTCGATTCGTCCTCTTTCTTCGGCTTGCACGACTTCAACACCAATGGTCGTTGGGAAGTGGATGAAATGCTTCGCACCTATGGCCTAATGGACGAGTCTAACCGAGATGTTCCCGCCTCCAAGCGCGAAGAGTTACAGCGCCAATTGCTCGATCTTCTCGACACCGACAAAGACGGTTCCGTCTCGCGCATTGAGTTTACGACCTTCATCGCAAACGGCGGTGAGCTTCCGGACCTCGGTACCGGCCCCGGTCACCATGGCGACGACGAATATGAGTACGAGATCCACCACTTTGAGAAATACCACAATGAGGACAGTACCGTTGAGGAACTGAACCACCCCGAGGACATTGAGCATTTCCGCAAGCACGAAGAGATGGAAGACGAAGAGGAGAGACTAGAGGCGCTTGACCGCATGGCCATTGTGCACGAGAACATTCCGTCCAAGTTCAGGAGATCCAACTGATGATGATTATGACGACCATGAAAACTACGACACACGATTATGACGATTCTGCTGAACATGCGTGCAACTCGTCGGAACATTCTTGGAGGTTTTGTCCAATTCGCATTGTTTTATATTGAGCGTGGGACTGGTATGACATCAATTGATACCGGGTTGTATGTTATGGGTGTATATAATGAAAGTAATGTATATGTATGGCGCTGGGGATGATAACACCGTTGAGAATAGGTCCGAAGGGTCGAAAGCCAGGAGATATATACGCTTTGAGACCAAGTAATAACGCACAAGGTGTAATGAACGCAGGATTCATATCTTCACCTTACCAACTTGACCTCTCATCTGTGCAAGTCCATCGTCAAGTCAACGTCTTCTGTGATATTTCATCTACCAACCCAACAGCATCTGCCTCCCTCTCAACACAAAGATCATACACACAATGCCAAACTCCCGGCGCAAACGTCTTCACCATCTCAACATGTTCCACCCAAACCCTCGTGCCCATCTCCGCCCTACTCGCAAACCACTCCTCAATCTCCCCCTTCTTCGCCTCAATCTCAGCAACACCCACATTCTCATGAAGATGCAACCCGACCTCCCTCGTCTTCCCCACAACCTCCCACGCCGTCTCCCACGCATCCCGACACGTCGGCAACAACCCCATATTCACATGCCTCACATCCCTCATCCTCCACTCCTCCCCATCAGCAAGCTCATCCAACCGCCTAACCCTCTCCCCAGCCCTCCTATTATCCTCAAGAAACACAACCAATCTCTCATCCCCAACCAGAACATCCCTAAGCACCGCATCACACACATCCACAGACCGCACAACCCGCACCCCCCACCCATTCGCCACAGCCCCGCGTCTCAAACCCTCCACACTCCACGGATTCAGCTCCCAGCACAAAACCCGGAATCCAAGCTTCGCATAGCTAAACGCGAAATACCCAATACCGGCATACAAATCCACCGCGACCTTGCCCCCTCCATCTCCAAACGTAAGAACGCGCGCTTTTTCAGTGATGTTGCCCCGGCTGAACATTGTCCAGCGCGGCGCCCAGACTTGCGTGAGACCGTTTTGCTTTACGGAGACCCAGAATGCGGCGGCGAAGTCTGTTGCGTCGGGCGGTGTGTTGGTAGTTGAGGGCCCGAAGGAGCCGTGGATCATGCGGAGACCGCTGGGGCTGCGGAGGATGTTTTCGCTGCTGGTTGAGGCGGAAGTTGAATGAAGGGGGATACCCTCGTTTATGGCGAGGTGTGTGGCGGTGGGACTGATTTGGGCTAGGAGGGCGGGCCAGAGGGCTTTGGCAGCCTCATATATCTCATTCGCGGGCTTCTCATCTTGGTTTGACGTCTCGTTCTGGCTTGAGGGCTCATCCTGGCTGGAAGCTGAGGGCTCCAGAATAGCGCGCCACGCCGGCGACGTAAAAGATCCTGTGGGCAAGAGGACCAGCGGTCCATACGCCGTCCATCTTTTCGGCGCCTCGGCGAGGAGGCGCGGGAGGTCGTGTTGAGCTTTCAAGTGTGGTGAAAGCGCGTCATACCAGGCTGTTATGGCGGTTTCGATTGGATTTTTTCTTTGGGCGCGGGGGCCGCTTTTTGGATGCGCGCTCTGGATGCGCGGGTTGTGAGGACATTTTGAGGATTGTTGTTGTGAGGGTGAAGTGAAGTGAGAAGAGGTGAGGTGGGGCTGCTAGGAATTTGAGGTGAGTGAGTGAAGCTTGTGATAGTGCCCACTTACTTGACTGCCGGGTGTGAGGGGATGAGATACTACGGTTGAGTGAACGATCGCATTCAAAAAAGATGATAGACCGGTAAGTTTAAGACTTAATTGAGATTCTACTGAACTACCTAGTTTGTTTGATTATTTCTGTTTTTGCGACGTCTTCCATAAGAGTGAGTGTATTCTGTACGGATTATGAGTGTGAGTGTGAAATCAGACTCACCTTCTCACCTCGTTTCAATCGATGAATCCCGGGAACATATCAACATACACCCTAGACTTTCTAAAAATTTAACAGAATACGCTTGAGAGAACAAGTTTGAATGATAAGATAACTTCAATTGTCTTAACAGGCTGTTTGACGAGCATAACTTGAGTACCGAAAGCCGTTCGTCGGACTTACACGAGAGAGATCGGGCTGTAAACTTGACCCCTTTTCTCAAGATGCTATTTGGCAGAATGCCTTTCTCATGAATTCACCAGTCGAATCAATTGTTAAGTATTATGTGCCCCCTCTTTTCATATCGATGCAGAAACCCGCACCTAGTACTGATATCTACAAGAAAAGGTCCGCGGCATGAAACCGGTTTGTTGCGCTGCGATCGCGGACTTGTGAGGAGAAACCCATCCACGGACCATGTTGGGGTAAAATTCACGGAAACTGTCCGTTGTCGCACATGTGTGAGTGTTGTGTGTGCCCGTCTTTGCCTTCGTTGCTGTAAGTATGGCGAAGTTGCAAATCTAGATCACATGAATGGATGGCGACTCAGGCAAACAAGCTGCCGTGCGACACTCAAGTGCCGATCCTGCTTTCTTGCCATGTTCCAGGCAAGTAGGCAACGATATGACATCAAGGGTTTCATGCTCTTCGATGCCTATGTCTAGTCCTTCGTATAGATTACTCTTTGGCTGGTCCTATCAAGGTCCTACCGGTGTAATCCGGGGTACGCAGTACGAGAACGTGGTCCAGCTTACCAGGTATGCTCGGATCACATACGGAGAGAGATCGGAGATAAAACGGTTTACGGACGCCAAGACACCCAAGAATATCTTTGACGTCTGACCAGAGACAAGAAGAATGTCTCGGCTGATAACCACCGCTCGGTATACGGTATACGTAAGAGGCATTGGTTGTCGTACCTATGGCGTTGGAGGTCTCGCCACGCCGGAAGCCAATGGGGTTGTGATACAGCATTGATGGAAGATTCGATGGAATCTTGGCACGTGTATGCGGTTCTTTTGGTATTTACTGTTCTGACTTGTAGGTGAGTTGAACGGAGGTTTCTGTCCGGTGTGATGAGTTGATCCGGACTCGGATGGCAACACTTTAGCGATTCAAGCATTATGGGGAAAGCTGATCTCATGGTCACAAGACAGTCTGATAGTAACCACTATCAAAACAATGTCAACGTCAGGGCAGCATCCACCCGCTACACGATGTCATGAGAAAAAGTGTCAGAACGGCGGGCATGCATGTGCGCAAGCTTCGCAAGTAGGTTCCGCTTTTAGCAACTCCTTGGACCATGGGGCTTGCGCAACCTCTTTAGATCCGACCTCCCGTGCCACTTCCGTAGCACTTTAGACATTCCGTACCCAGAAGGGACCATGGTTGGGACTGTCTTAACACTCCATTTATCACACCTATTTAGTCCGGACAGGGGCTAGCTGTGCCGTGATAACCTGTTTAACTGACGTAGGGTAATAGATTTGTTTCTTTATTGTCTGCTTGACTCTGGTTATCCTGTCTCCGCCAAGTCGTCCTGACTCCCGGAACCAGCTTTCCACCACAAGCTGAACCAAACCTCAGCTTTCCGCTCCGAGGCGGTATGTACGGACTCCGTATGTCAACGATAAAAAGTCGATAAAACACGAGACGTTGGGCCGCAGTAGAAAACTCGATATATTGGCAATACCAAGCAACGGTCAAAGTACTAGAAAAAAAATGGCCTGATAAGAAGCAAACCCGGCTTGCCCATCCCGTATTCTTCCTTACCCCATCGTAAGATGTTGCGAGACAAAAGAGAAGAAGACACAGCGCCGAGTCCCGACGGGGCGGGTTCGCATAAGCAAGGTAAATTCTTACATATGCGCCTTCCCCATGCGAAAAGGCAAGGCAAGAAAAAGAATTTGTAATGTAAATAAATGCGGGCGACGGCCGGAATTCGGAGTCCCTTATCATTTTCGACCACTAAACGAGAACGTAACTCGTAATTGCCCACTTATCAATCAATCATTTTTCAACCAACTTCTCAACCCAACCCGTCGACAACCGTCGCATGAAAAGAACTGAGAAAAGGATCGATTTTTCTTATGTAAATAAAAATGTAAAATACCTAGCCCAACGGTAAGGCTTCAATCACTATACATGTACGGATTACCTACCGTAGCGACCGCTGCCTAATGCCAGGTAACAAACCACGACTTTGTCACGTCATATCCCATCTTCCTTACGCCATTCGCAAGACCACATGTCAAAAACTCCACGATCAATTTTGTCTTCTCGCGATCGACATTCCTAGTTCCTGTACTCTAGTGGAACATCCCATCCCATCCAAGTACCGTAGCACTAGATTAGGTACCTAAATGGCCATGTGAACTGTGGCGACTCTCTCCTCGTCTGGACTCTGGCGGAATACCTATCTGCAGACGGATAACGCATTGTGACAGTATCTCTCGTACTGTGTCCAGGCTGCTTTCGCGAGTCACGGTTGTGGGATTTCTTGTACGTACGAGATATCGCGAAATATTGCGTATCGCCGTATCCCCTGCTGCGTAGTAAACCAAAAACATCCAGGTTGACCATTAGTAAAAATCAGGATTCTGTTCCTACGTCAGCGATTTGTTTACTTTTTACTGAGTCCCCTTTTGGCAACTCCGACCAGTTGTTCCGAGGCACCTGTCCGGGGCCTTGAACATGACACACGGAATACTGGTACATTTACGAAAAAAACAGAATTCAGGAGTCTAGAAAAAGATCAATTCATCATGATTGTATTCACGGCTGTGCAGTAGAACCTTTCTCTGAAATCACTGAAACCCTCTGGACTTTTCCGGCGTCGCCCATGTCACACGACTAATAGTACGCCGAAAATCCAGTATAATGCGGTTCGCAATTGGGTACATGCTCTTAACGCCATCCCGAAGGCCAACCGATCCACGCCATAACCACAACCATATTGCTTAGTTCTTCTTCTTGGACACACCGACGGTACGGCCACGGCGACCGGTGGTCTTGGTGTGCTGACCACGGACACGGAGACCCCAGTAGTGACGGAGACCACGGTGGGCACGGATCTTCTTGAGGCGCTCAAGGTCCTCACGGAGCTTGGAGTCAACGGCGGAGGAGATGGCGTGGGAGTTGGTGCCGGTGACGATATCTCTCTGTCGGTTGAGGACTGCGCAGCGTTAGAGACCATTGTTTCGAAACAATATCCAGTTTTATATCGCGTGACTTACACCAGGCGGGGATCTTGTAGGCAGCGGGGTCCTTGACGATCTGGACGACACGCTCAAGCTCTTCGGGAGTAAGCTCACCGGCGCTGTGACATTCGTGTTAGATATATCGATAACAGGGCAGAATACTGGGGGAATCTGGCATACCGCTTGTTCTTGTCAATGTCGGCCTTCTTGAGGATCAAGTCGGCGAAACGAGCACCGATACTAAAAGACCATTTAGTTCCAAGTCCAGTGTTCGCTATTTCGGTGGTATTCTTACCCCTTGATGGAGGTCAGGGAGTCTGTAAGCACGGTTAGCAAATGTAATAAGCAACATGTCTTCTTCGTTGGATGCTTCCAACCACAGAGATCAAGGTACCGGGTCTACTCACAAAGGGCCTTCTGCTTTCCATCAACGTTGGTGTTGCTTTATTCGTAGTTAGCATTTGAACTCTTAATACCACATCAAACGCCCCTGAATCGAGATCGCTTAGGGTGTGGTATTCGGGGTGTATTGGGGGCCATACAGGAGACGGATGATGAACTATGAATTTCGAGTCAGCAAAGTGCCAAAGAAGCGCTACAGGGCCCGGCAGTCTGGTGTAAAGAAGCAGACCACCGTCCCTACTAGCCATTTGCGAAATGTATGGGGAAGCTCACCTGGAAGTGGGATTTCTCCCCGGAGACGAGCGACTATTTTGCATATTAGCGTTGACCCAGCTGCTGGAAATGCCGTATCGACCGAGGCTTCCTCGTTCCCGTCGCAAATGCTCGAGTACCGGCCGAGATTCTAGTCTGGTTCGTGTTTGCTCGCGATGGCGTTGTGTTGCCCGCGAATTCGACATCGTCGGGTTATGAATTCATCCAGACAGCCGG
Organism: Xylaria sp. L1 SY-2022; assembly: GCA_023079495.1. Taxonomy (NCBI): domain Eukaryota; kingdom Fungi; phylum Ascomycota; class Sordariomycetes; order Xylariales; family Xylariaceae; genus Xylaria; species Xylaria sp. L1 SY-2022. The sequence goes on along the minus strand of JALIDW010000001.1, from coordinate 259,748 downwards.
TCCACGTCATCCATAATGGTTGAGGGTCTCTAGTCTGTGCTGGCGCGCATTGAGGGTCGGCTGCTTCGATGGAGATCTCGTGGAGCAGGGATCATCGGTTCGAGGCGGTACGGCGACGACGGCGGCGACGGTAAGACAGGTAATACGGCGGTCTCGAGCATTTGGTCCAGAGAAGAGCGAAGCCATGGGATCGGATGCGCATGCGGTGGTTGACTCACCATGTTGGGCGGCGTGTGGTGTCGACTGGCGATGGAATGGAAGCGGTCTTGTCGGAGCTACACTTTTTCAAGATTTCAGAATCTGTGTGTGCGTCTTGGGGGTCAAGGCTTTTCCGTATCCGAATTCTGATTTTGGGATTTGATTGGGCCGTTTTCCAAATCGTGGGACTGCCCTAGTGGATCGGCTCTATCTTATCTTATCGAGCCGTGGCTCAGCCACCCCGCCATCTTCATAATGTGGCTGGACTATGTGGCTGAAGCTCGTTGATACGCCAGAAGTGATGTGATTCAATCCGTTAGCCTCATTGCCTCATTGCCGGGCATACAGAATGAATCCGTACAGAGAATCCAGAAATAAAAACATGCCGTCTTGACACAAACGATGGTGATATCCATGGTCGAACAACGTCTAGACCATGTTGCCAAGAGTCAAGAACGGTTTCTCGCACTAAGAGTGCTCATTCAAAACAGGTCACTGCTGTGAAAGTAGTTGAAAACGTGCACCTTTCAATTGGAATTGGCATATGATTCCAAGACATCTCGTTCCATTCTATCTTAAGAAACGGCTTCTTCTACGTATGAATCAGAAGCGAGCCCGTTTAAGGTTCTAGTGTATGGCCTTGGATTGTCGCTAGCAACGTGCTCCCGCCGTCAAAAAACCATTTTTAGAACTCGTAGTAAGAGGCAACGCAGCATACAAACAACACCTCCTGGTTGATGACGGCGTGAGTGATGGCTAGTGATCGTCAGAAGGAAAAGCGAGTCGGAGTCGACATAGGTAGTAGGCCATTCCTAGTCATTCCAGTAAAACTCCATTGACGTTTTTACAAAAAAGAATTGCGACTTCTCACTAGGTAGGTCTGGGTCTTCTCCACGGAATCTCGGCCTCATCACGGCATTCTGCAACACTGGAATTGTTAAGAAACAGTTGACTGTTGTACCTATGCGTACGAGTACGCGTGGAGGTGCAGTCTGCAGAAACCGAGATCCCGGTGGAGCTTGTTAGGCAGGCCGCAGGCCTGTAAGGTTAGGGTAGGGATCGGTGCATTGGTGGTGTCCCTAACGCAGAGGTCGGGGCAGGAGCACCTGAATTCGTACTCGTAAGGTTACCTAGGTACCTTAGGTAGCCACGGAAGAACTGGAAGGTCAGCCTCTGCTATCAATACGGCGGAAGCAGCACGCAATAGTACCTGCCAAACATGGCACGAGCGACGTGAGGTACTTGAGGTACCTATCCAGCCTAACGAGCCAAGCGTTTCACAGACTGTGTCCGCTGCAGCCATAGCACACCGTGTTAGGCAGCTTCCTGCTGCACTGCAATGATTCCGTACCTACGATCTCGTTCGAGCCCCGCCTGGAATTGGCTTTTGGGGCCCTTTACGAGAGGTACCTACCTTGGGTTTTCCGAAGCCGGAGCACCCCGGTTCAGTGGGTTCCGCCGAGCTAAAGTCGCGAAGTGGTTCCTTGGCGCCTCGGCGATAAGTAGCCGGGGTGCCTGTCTTTCTTTCCTTCGGATTGCAATTAAATATCTTCCTGTCCCCCTCCTCCCTCCAAACTCAGTCCAGTCCAGTCCACATTCGACATTTCTTTCCCACCACCGGTTCCTCGTCTTCGCTCGATCTCGACTCTTTACGAAGTCTCCTCTCAACTTACTCCGTTCCTTCGATAATAAAATTCACAGTCAAGCTACCAACTGTCAAGAGCACGGATACAATTCGACTTGACTTGACTCGACTCGACTTGCCATAATTCTTCCGACGTCTTCTCGTTCACTTTTTACTTCGCCAGACTTTCAGTTCGCCCCAGTCGATCGGGTTGAATTGTTTCTTCCACCGACGGCCTAAATTTCTTACTACACCACAATTTCATTCCCCCGCTAGCTCCATCCTTGGATACCCCACAGCTAGTGTCGAGATAAAGACGGATCTCGCGACAACTATTCACACAGCTTCTTTTACTTCACATCTCCCACGATAATCCAGCACCATGTTCTCGACACGTGCTCTGCGCCAGGCCACCGCTCACAGCATTGAGCGTACACCTTTGATCCGCTTCATTGGCAAGCGAAACATCCCTTGTAAGTCCTTCCGTGGAACCACATTTCCTTATCCGAGGCCTTGTTTAGTGGGCTTCTTATCTACCGTGTTCTCAAGCAATGCTGACATGTCTTTCCAGCCCACGTTGATCACACTCCTCAACCTCACCCGGCTTCTCCCACCGGAACCCTGCCTCTCAACTTTGGCAATGGCAGCGCACCCACGACCTTCTCTGCTTACCGTGTCTCGGCTCAGCAGCACGGCCCCCTAGGCAGAGCCATTGGCACCCAGCCTGCTTCCAGACTGGGCCCCGTAGCGGCACCCCAGGGCCAGTTCTTCGACCGCAGCGAGCTCCCCGAACGCTTCCGCAGAATGCCCCTCAGCGCGGCTGAAATCGAAGCCATTGAGACCGGCGGCGCTACCCTCTTCGGCTGAACTCATAACGGAGTTGGGGGGTGCTGAGAGTTGCCCGAGGAAACGACGGCGCATATTGCTTTGTACGATCAACGACATTGTATGACCATGCCATGGTGGTTTAGCCGCTTGAAAAAATGCGCGAACACGTGTGGACATGTAATGTGTCACGTCTGAAGCGATGCTCACTGACCTCACGACGGTCGGACTACGGAGATGGGGCCTCGAAAGGGGATCCCCAATGATCTGAACCGCTGATTCCGTGCCCGACAGGGCCAGGCAGCGAAAACGAATCGATGTTGCGGAGACATTTTTTATTTTATTTTTCTTTCACGGCGTTCAAAGCTTGCGATATGAGCATGATGGGGTTCCAATGGCTGCAGAACAGCCAGGACATTGTTTGGAGGGGCAGGAAAAATTCCATAGATTCAACTCGACTTATGGTTTCAACACGCGCGAATTGGCGGGCGCAGGCGGAGGAGGCGATGTACGAAGTACTGTTACTACTGCAAAGTAGAGAATACACTCCCCATGATTACACCTTGGACTCGACATGTTCCAGACTGTTTTCACTTGACGGTTGAAGTCTCAAAAAATTTGAACTGAGCTGCATGCATTCAGTGCATATTGTACCTACATATTCCATACATGCCACTCCTCGTACATGCGAAGTTTCAGCTTGTTGCCAAGTCACCCTGATAAACACACCTCCCAGGTAAGTGTGTAAATCGCACGGAGGGGTTGAGAAAGCTACCAATTCCTGCAAAAATCCCGTGATCTCGCGACTGTCCGGGGTACATAGCATTTACTCGGTAAGGGAAACGCCCGTAACCGTAACCCGTAACCCGCAAAACCGGGCGGGAACGTAAAACGCGCCGCGCCACCAGTCTTAGACACACATGTTCGTCCAACCTTAAACTTTTCTCTCTCGCCCATTTATTTCCCTGGTCTTTTTCCCGGTGACTATTCTGTTACACGAACGACGCGCTACGTCACCAATAAGTCGACAGATGCCGCCCAGCCTCGGCGCTTATCTCCGACTTTGTCCACGGGGACGCTCGAGCTGGATTTTCGCCCTCGTCTCGTCTACTACTACGAGTAAGACTACGAGTCGTCGCACTGTACCTTGCGCAACTCTGCACAGCATGGCGGACGACGGTTCTGCGTCTGCGTCTACGTCCGCGAAGGGCAAGCGGAAGGCTTCGGTCGACAAGCCGATCTCGCCGCCCCCTGTGAAGCGGAAGGCGCAGAGCACGATTTCGAAGGATGCTGTGGCGAGCTTTTTCACGCCTATTTCGAAGAAGCCGAAGGAGAGGACGACGTGGAGGGAGCGGGGCGTAGGTGGTGGGGAGGGGGATGCGCCGGCGACGACGACGTTGTTGGTGGGTCGGTATGAGCCGACGGGCAAGACGGATGAGAAAGTGAGGCGGAAGATTGCCGCGTTTGATCTGGATTCGACGTTGATCACGACGGCGTCTGGGAAGAAATTCAGTACGGGCGCGGTGGATTGGAAGTGGTGGGATGAGGACGTGCCGACGCGTTTGCGGGAGTTATATGCGGATGGGTTTGTTGTGCCCTCTTTTGTGTAGGGAGGGTGTTGGACTGGACTGATGCGTTGCAGATACCGCGTCGTTATCCTGAGTAACCAGGCCGGACTCACATTGCACCCGGATCCGAAGGCGAAAAAGCCCAAGACCAGCACGCGCGACAGGGTCGCTGAGTTCAAGCAGAAATGCGCCGCTGTCTTGACGGATCTCGATTTACCCACGACCGTCTACGCGGCGACGGAGTACGACCACTTCCGCAAGCCGCGCGCGGGTATGTGGGAAGAGCTTTGTAAGGATTACGGGATCCCGCTGGATGAAGTCGATCTTGAACATAGTTTCTTCGTCGGCGATGCGGGCGGCCGCACGGCGCGTGTGAAGAGTGATGATGGTGCCCCCGCCGTCGCGAAGGATTTCAGCTGTTCGGATCGCGATTTCGCGCATAATCTACGGATTACGTATAAGACGCCCGAGGAGTACTTCTTAGAAGAAGAACCGCGGGAGTTCACGCGCGAACTTGACTTGGCGGATCATCCGTTTCCCGGGGAGGAAACGGGAGAGGAGGTGCTATTCGAGCCCAAGAATGATCTGGAGGTCGTGCTTTTCTGCGGCCCGCCTGGCGCGGGGAAGAGCACGTTTTTCACGAAGTATCTCAAGCCGTGGTTCTATGATCGGATTAATCGCGATGTGTTGAAGACAAAGGCCAAGTGTTTTTGGCAGGCGGCGCATAGTCTGGAGCTTGGCCTTTCGATTGCTGTTGGTGCGTGTTTTCTTGGTTTCAGTTTCATTTCTCGTTTTCTAGTTTCAGGGGCTTTGAGATCCATTGACTGACTAGTGATGGACAGACAATACGAATCCCGATGCAGAGAGCCGAAAGGAGTGGGTTGATCTGGCAAGGAAACACAAGGTGCCTATCCGCTGTGTCTATTTCAAGGTCCCCAAGGCCCTGTGTGAACACAACGATCTCGTGCGGGCATGCAATGACTCTGTAAGTTCAGATCTCTCTTTACCCCTGATATCGGCAGAAGATCTAATCTCTCATTATAGCTGAATCCTGAGGCCCGGAAGGCCTTGCCCCTGATAGCGTTCAATGTGTTCTTCTCGCGTTTCCAGGAGCCGACACTAGAGGAAGGATACCAGGACATTGTTCCTATTGAATTCAAGTTCCGCGGAACGGAGGATGAATATAAGATCTGGAGCAAGTACTGGAGATAGAGGCGAGGTGCTTGTGGCTTGTTAGTTGCTCATGGCATGCAAGTATACTGATACCATACACTCAACGCCTTACAATAGAGAGAAATAAATAATGGTACCCAGCAAGTCACGTTGAGATTCCCGATGGCGAGCATGCTTTTTGAGCGAAGTTGTTTGTCATTTGTTCTACTCCCTTATTTTGAACTTTTGATTTACCACAATATATATCTAAAAAAAAATTTGATCGCCTCATCTATTACACCAGGCGTGTAATTCCATCCATCTACACCTCGGTGGATATGTGCGTATGCGTAGCGAGCAATCAGGGGTATCTTTATGTATGTGAGGCATCCAGCCTCTCTCGAGCTCAATACGACCAAAAAATAGGAGAAATGTCGAGCGCTTCTCATTCCTCAGAATTCCAACTCCTCAACCTCCATACCACAAGTCGTGCAAGTCTTGACGGAATTACCTTCCTCGTTCTCGATAACTCGCCCCCATTCGTGCTCATGATGGCGGTTGTTGGCGACATTGTCGCCGAACTTGGCTCTCTTGCCTTCCCCACTCTCATTGTCATCGTTCTCACCAGGTCGTTTGCGCGATCTCAGGAAGGCGTCGGTACGTGTGCGCTTCTTGAGGGCCATAAGTCCCTTCTTGAATTTGGCTTCCTTGCGCGCCTTCTTCTCGGCCTCGCGGCGCTCGAACTCGGCATCTAGAGCTTCCTCGGATCCCCATTTTTTCTCGATAGCGTAGGCTTCGACTTGGTAGCGTAGGAAGAGCATCATATCGTGCCAGTGTGCCTTGTGTGGATTCGGGCGGGAGAAATGCGGGAGGAGCTCCTCGTCTTTTAACTCGGCTTTTATTGTAAGATGTTGTGTTAACTTGGTCCGTAATTGCTGTGTTGAGGCATGATGCGAGAGGGAACTGCTCCAACACAAGGCGGAAAAGGTTGGGACGGAAAAGGGGTGTGAAGGTGACACATACGTTCAGTCAAGAGATAATCTTCGCGGCACTCCGTCTTGGTCAATAAGCTGTATTTCTCCGGAAACTTTTCTTTGCAGCCATTACAGACGGCACAACGGAATACTTCCACCCAGACGAGGTCAATCTCCAGACTTCCGCACTCGCGACATTTCTTGCGCTCTGCTTTGTCCGCTAATACGCTCATTCCCGGCTGGAATGGACCGGCCTTCTGTCGCTGCAGATTTCTCAATATCTGCAGTCTCTCCCACTCTCGTAACGACATTCCTTCTGGACGTACACCCGCTTCTCCGCGCCCGGATGCGCCGCCCTTGTCCTTGTTGCTACTGCTAGATCCAGACATAGCTTTGTTGTAGGGATCGTCTTCGGTGCTCAAGAAACCGCCCTTCGAATCCGTCATCTTGCTGAGATCGTAGTCGACGATCTTGGTGAAATTGCGGGCTGGTCGGATGGCGCCCCCGTCGTCCTTCGGCTGCTGACCATCTTTTCCTGATGACGACGCGCCATTAACGCGACCATCGCGGCTCGTGGACGGCATCTCGCGGGTTGAATATCGATCGTTACGGAGTCGTCTGTGGCTGCCTATCTCGACAAGGTCACTTGGCATGGTGCCGTCGGCGCCGGAGGTCGTGGAGGTTGGGTTTCGAGCTAAGAGGGCTGATTCTCTCTCTTTGCGAATTGCTATGGCGCGCTGTCTGTTCTCTTCCTGCGATTGAAAGTGTGTGAGTACGAATACTAGACAGTCGTCGGACGGCAGAATCGCCCGGTAGAAGAATTGAGATGAAACTCACGATGCGACGAGCAACTGCGCTCGACTGCGAAGTGGTGACAGTCGCAGTCGGCTTGGGAGAAGTGCCGGTGTCGGCAGCAGGGACTTCTGAATCACCCATCCTCTACACGTTGCCAAGCAGAGGATCGGGCAAAGAAACTTTTCTGTTGCGTATTACGCAGAATGGTGAGTTGGGAGGTTGCAGAAAACAGCTGGGAAGTGTGGACAGGAAGAAGAAGAAAGGATGGGGGTGCTTGTGAGGACTTAGAAGGATGCCTGGTGACGTATACGTAGACGGATGGTAGAAAAAGGTCCAGCGCCGCCTACTTATTCCGTATTGGACGCTATTCGTAGATACTTCCTGAGGCATGCACAGGCACGCGGACTCGAGGTCACTCCCGTCACCAGGTACGGTCCACGGGAATCGACAAGATCCATGCAGCGAGCGAGACTTAAGTCATTAACGCGGTACAGGTACTTACCTAACCACCTCCCGTCCGGTCCGGTCTCCCCTTGTTCTGCTTGTCACTCCGCGAATGAAAAACCCCGAGACAAACAGACAGACACTCAACAGAAATGATCGCAGTCCAGGCGAATGAATGCCTTGAATATCATTAACAGTAATTTATTATTAGTACTAGTGACCTGTGCCCAAGATCAGTCCCAGTAGTGATAACGGCGATGCAGAATTCCGTATGCACATCCAGCAAATGACCCCAGGTAGTCGTCCTTGGGCACAGCCAATAGACGGACAGACCTATACACATTCAGAGTACTGCCCAAAATACCCAATATTTATTCATCCTTAACACCACCACGGCCGGAACGCTCGGCGGCCTCGACAGACTTCTTGTCACTTTGCGCAGAGCCGTTCTGGAGAGCGCTCATAAATCCGGCAGCCTGCTTGAAGGGGCGCTTGAGATCGCCGCTAGCGGGCTGACCGAACAGGTGGATCTTGACGAGGTTGGACTCGAAGGCGTTCTTCAGAGGGAGGATGGACTGGATGAGGAGAGGGTTGGTGTACTTCATGTACAGGTGCATGAAGCACATCATGGCGATACCGGTGAGCTGCGATCGGAACGAAGCCTTGATCTGCTGCGAGTCGTAGGCCTGGACGGTGGTGGTCACGAGCTTGCCCTCTTCGCTCGAGCCCATGGGCGCGGGTTCGACGTATTTAAGAGTCGTAAGATCTATACCGCATGTCGCGTGTCAGTACCAAGTCGTGTAGAAAAACTCGCAAGGTAGATCGAGTGACGAATTCGTACCCTTCTTCTTGTTGATTTGCATGAGGACGTAACCGTAGATAGCAGCAATGATGAGGTTGCTGGCGATGTAGAGAGCGCGGACTCCATTGAGGACCATGGGATCCTCGAAGGGGACCTTCTTGGAAACCTGCATCATTCCAAGAACGATGATCAGGTTGGTACTGTTGCATACCACATGATTAGCATCCAGCGACGAATTGAGCAATTGAGTAAGACAAAGGCGGCGACGACATACACCTGAGGACTGAGGCCGGCCATTGTTGCGACTATGACGAGTTCACGAGCGTGCGATGAGGTGAAAACGGGTACGGATTGGAACAGAGGAGGTCAGAGTGGGAGAGGGAGAGGAGGAGATTCGCGGTAAGAAGTATTAAATGACCTTCTCGGATGCGGAATGCAGGGAAATGGATGGAGTGCGATAGAAGCAGAAAAAGTCGGGCGGGTGAGAAAAAATGATGGGAGAGGCTAGAGCTGCGTTGCGTCTTAACGGTGCCTGCTTGCGATGCCCGCGAGTCTGCGACGGACAACCTGAACCAACCAGTCCAGTGGGGATGCATGCCGAAAGCATAACGCTGAGACCCTGTGGAGGCACCGGAGGGACGCGCTGCAGCGAGCTACTTTAGTGCTTGATAGCTGCCTTAGACCGCTGCCCGTATGCACCTAAGGAGGATGGAAAAGAGGACACCTTGTTCTAGTCAGGAACTTCTCACGTGTAATTACATACGGAGTGTAGTTCTGTAAGCCGTCACTCACCAACCATCCCTCACAAAGGAACGATCTTCACTCAAACAACTTCTTCTCTTCGCAAGTGTATGAAATCGATATGGACAGTGGTTCACGTTCATCTCTCTCGGTCAAACAGATGCAATGTCTCAATTGATCTGGTGCCGTCGGGCTTAGCTGCTTAGCTTTCACGGACAGAAGCAAAGCACGCGCTCTCAACATCCTCGACGTGACAAGCAAGTGCTTCTGATTCCTTGTCTCTTCATTGTGTTTCCATTGACGAGCTCGACTATTCCGGGCTTCTGATATAGGTTTGTTGCTGTTCATCAGTGCTGGGTTCAGACTGAAAGCCGTCGAAGTTATATTGTGAAGGGACTTTAGCAAGGGCACAATGTGTCTTTCACCCGGTCATTCATGCAGCTTCGGTGCCTGACCCGTTCCTTCGAGAGGGACATCTAGGTATACAAAGATGTCGCCGTCTATATTAGACGGTGAAGTCCCTGACCGAGCCAGATGATACTAGACCTGCTGTCTCTAGCTGATGGATCTCCTCTGCTGCGTGCGAACCGAAACTCAACACTCTCAGAGGAAACAAAAGGTCAAAAAGTGCCACGAGAAAGCATCTATTAGAGCTGGACCCAACAATCTTACGAGTTGGAAGGAAAGCAGCAGATCGGCCTCTCGCAATCTCACCGCAATGGCTCGTTCATACCCGTCGACCCCTCAGGCCGAGGCCTCAAAACGCGGCAAAGAGCATCTATACGACTGCAAATGTACCCGCTGTCGCTCAAAATCGCATCGTCTATCCAAAGGCAGCCCGAACAGCAGCCCTAGCAGCACCGGCAGCTCCAGTAGCATCGGTAGCATTCCTGGCAGCACGCCCAGCCGACAGCCTGTATTGGTTCCGGATACTCCTGGCCCGAAAAGACGCACTCATGAGCTCGACGAACAGATTGATCAGTTCTACGTTCACCCCTATTCTAGTCACCACTACCGTTTCCCTGTGGTGGATTACACCGAGGTCGCCCGTGCTCCTCATCCCACTGATGTCCCCTACTTTTACATGGTACTCGTCCCTGACGTCGCAAATGTCCGTGATATCGAGACCATACTGGTTTGTCGTCCGGGTTTGGTGGCGATGGTCAGACTGTTGGCGACGGAAGAGTTGGCTCGCATCAACACATTCCAAAGCCTCAAGTCTCTCCATGAGGCTTCGTTGCAGCTCGAGGTCTGGGATAGTGAGCAACTAGCCAGCTATGAAGAACACAATGAGAAAGGACAGAGAAGTATATGAGAGACCGTAAGACCTTTGCTACAGAGCGTCCAGGCGATGCTCTATTATGTGTCTGATTCAGGAGGATATCGAGAAAGCGCCTTTCTCATGGCTATGGTCTACCAATGCCAGCTACGAACTCGAGTTGTAATGATGATCAAGCCAGAAAAATGAGCTACTTGATGATTGGCATAGCTCTATGAAGTTTTCACTAATGTTCTTCTGCCCTGTCGTGAATCAGTTCAGTTATCTTTTAGATCATTGACAAGATTCTAGGTCTCCAGTACGATTCAGGTTGCCCTTCTCCTCCCGTATTGCACATCCAGACCGTCTCGATGACAGACTCACTAGTCAACAGTTATGCCTTTTCAAACGCTTATAAGGACCTCATGGTATGGCCAACGGATATTCCAATGACTCTTCACACACATCATATAGACAGCCCAGACATCAATGAAAAATTCGTATCATAAAACCCTCCATCGCTATCCCTATCTCAAAACAAAACAGGCCTTGCAAATTCCCACAAATAACCCAAAATCCATCATCAATAATCTATCGATCCGTCATATCCACGCACGCTGCGACTCTAGTCAAAAACATCCGTAGCGTAACGCACGTTCCGCAAACCCTCCCACCACTCCCGCAACTTCTCCGGATCAGACTCCTGCCCCTTCTCCACCTGCAGCGCCGTAACAAGCTTCATAACCTCCTCCTTCACACCCTCGCCAATCGCGCGCGAGCCGCAAATGTACAGACGCGCACCCTTGTCCCAGAGCGGGATCACCTCGTCCTTCTGCGCAGACAACAACTCCTGCACGTACTTGGCGCCATCAGACGCGTCCGTCTCGCGACTGTACGCGCGCTTCACAGTGACGGCGCCGACCTTCTCCCACTCGGCGAACTCCTCCGCGTACAAATCGTCGCGCGCGGGTCCACGGCATCCGAAGAGGAGGAGCGCAGGCGCAAGCTTGCGGCCCGCACTGATCATCTCGGCGCGCTCCTGGATGAAACCGCGGAAGGGGCCGATGCCGGTGCCCGCACCGATGCAGATGACGGGGGTGTTCTCTGCGTTCTGGGGCAGGTGGAAGGCGGCGTGGGAAGGGCGCACGGCGACGTGCAGACGGTCGCCGGTCTCGAGGGACTCGAGGTAGGTGGAGGCGACGCCGAGGTAGGTGCCGTGGCCGGACTTGGAGGGGGCCTCGAGGACGCCGAAGGTCAGGGTCACGTGCGTCGGGTTCCAGAGCGGCGAGGAGGAGATGGAGTATTGGCGCACGCGCATGGGCGGGAGCATGGCGAGGAACATGCCGAGGGGTAGCTCGATGGCGGGGAATTTCTCGAGGAGGTCGAGGGGCGAGATGCGCTTGTTGAGGACTTCGGGGTAGTCGTCCGTGGCGAATTTCTCGAGGGCGGCTTTGTCTTCGGGGTTGGTGGCGAGCTCGGCGATGGTCTTGATGTTCTGTTTCGCGGGTTAGTATTTTTTTTTGTTTCTTCCAATTTTTGATTTTAGGGGGTACTTACGCGCTTGGTGGCAGGCTGAGCAAGCTCAACGTAGGCGCTGAGAAGACTGTGAACGGGCATCGAGCTGCCGGTGGGCAGAGCGGTGTTGGCGGCGTTCGAGATGGTGATGTGGGCGTCCCAGACGAGCTGGAAGCGGCGCATGACACGCTGGACGATGTTCTTGGGGTTGATGGGCAGGATGGCGAGGTAGTCACCAGCGCGGTAGGTCTGGCCGCTAGGAAGAGCGATCTCGACGGACTTCTTGACGGGCTCGCCGGGGGCGGTGAGAGTGCGGGTGTTCACGACGAAGGCCTCCATGACGTCCTGGCGGAGGGTCGAGGTGCGGGGGCTGGTGATCTCGACGCTCAGGTTCGCGGACTCGGTGGTCGCGGCGCCCTCGGCGGTGCCGAACTTCTGCTTGAGAGCGGGCCAGAGAACGTTATCTTCCCAGGTCTCGAAGTCGGTGAAGGAGTCGGTCGAGCCGGCGTCAGAGAGACCGAGGTCGGCGAAGCGGGTGGCACCGTTCTCGGCGAGCTTGCTGTCGACGAGCTTGGGGATGCGGTGGAAGGTCTGGGCCCAGTCGTGGTGGCCGAGACCGAAGACGGCGTAGTTGACGCCCTCGAGGAGAGCCTTCTCCTTGAGGCCGGAGAGCCAGGAGACGAAGAGGGCAGCGTTGTCAGGAGCCTCGCCTTCGTAGGAACCAGTGACGATGACGACGGGCTGGTTCTTCGGGAGAGCACCGTTGGCGGCGTCCAAGCAGTCGACCTTGTCGACGGCGAAGCCGTGGCGGGAGGCATCGCTGGCGAGGCGCTGGGCCAATGACTCGCAGGTACCACTGTTGCTACCGAAGAGGACGGTTAGCTTCTTGGCGGACTCAGGGGCGACGGCGCTCTCAGACTGCTCCTTGGTCTCTCCGGTCGAGACAGGAGAGCCAGCGAGGCGCTGCTCGAGCTGGGTAGGGGTCATGCCGTCACGGAGGATGGCGCGCATGTAGAAGTTGTCGGGCTTGAGGGTCAAGGTCTGCTTGATGGCCAGGTTGTAGGTAGGGTCGTGCATGACGAAGTTGAAGTTCTGGAGCAGCATGGCGATGGCGAGGATGGCCTCCTGCATGGCGAAAGGTCGGCCAATGCAAGCACGGGCACCGTTTCCGAAGGGCTTCCAGGCGTTCTTGGGGAGCTTGTTGAACTCCTCGTCGAGCATGCGCTCGGGTCTGAACTCGACGGCATCGTCACCCCAGACGGCGGGGTCAACATGCATGCGGGTCAGGAAGAAGAGGCAGTGCTCGTTCTTGCCGACGGGGTACTGGCCACCGAGGAGCTGGTCCTCCTGGGAGACGACACCGAAACCGGTGATGGGAGAGTCCAATCGGAGAGTCTCACGCAGGACCTAGCAATATGTTAGCCCAAACTCGCCATCTTCGAATAAATGGATGCATACAGCAGTGACGTAGGGAAGTCTGGAAAGGTGGTCGACGGTGATGGGACCCTTTCCAATGACCTCGTCAACTTCTCTCTGGGCCTTTTGGTAGGTGTTGGGGTTCTTCAACATGCGGTAGAAGGCGAATGAGAGGGTACCGGAGGTAGTCTCGTGACCGGCAATGAGGAAGGTAATGAGGTTGTCGATGATACTGTCGTCGGTCATGTACTTGCCGGTCTTGGGGTCGCGACCGTTAAGCATAGCGCCCAAAAGATCCTTGCGGTCAGAGGGGTTGGCCTTGCGCGAACTCAGGACCTCCTGGGCCGTCTTTCTCAGGACATCGATGTCGGCCCAGTACTTGGACTCGTCGGTGCGGTAGAAGTAAGTGGGCAGGACCTTGTTGGGACGTCTGCCGGACTCGGTCAAGAAGGCACCCATGGCCTCGATGAAGGGGTGGAGCTTCTCGGTGTAGAAACTGTTGAAGCGGAAACCCATGGAGCAGAGAGCGAGGGTGTCGAGGGCCAGACGGGTGAAGTCGTCGGAGGCGAGAATGGGGGTGTTGGAGCCATAACGGGCGAACTTCAACAACATCTGGGATGCGATGTCGTGCATCTCTGTGAACATGCCGCGAATAGACAAAGGTCCGAACCTGTGCCGTGTTAGCATCGTCGGTTCAGTTCGAAGCGTGCTGCCTCGGCCGGGAACACGATCAAGATCAAAAATACATACTAGACTCTCATTAGTATCGAAAACAACATTGCAGGCAATTCTTGAGGTGAGAATGACTTACCGCAGGCATCAAAACACGGTGAGCAATACCCCAAGCCTCTTCATCTGGGTTTGCCTTGACATGGTTGTAAGTCGATCGGCACTAAAAATACTTGCGGGTACGGATTATACGGAAGACCTACTGTGAAGAGACCATCGTGTACACCGTTTCTGACTTCCTGTGGCGACGTCAGTAAGAAGTTGAAGAGATTCGAATCAGGGCAAGGAAGCACGTACGGCTAGGGGACCGTTGGGAATCTTGACGAAGCGCTTCTCATCGCACAGCTCATCAATCAGGCGATGGCTGTTGACGATGACTGAGGTTCTGCCGGGGAAGTGTAGACGGTAGATCTCGCCTGCCCAACGAGTCAGTATGTTGGCTTCTTTCTTATTGCCAGATTGGTTCCGTCGAGTTTTACATACCGTACTTGTCGGCAAAGGCAGCGAATGTGCGCACTGGGGTTTCAAGGTCGAAGGAGGCAGCGTTGCCGATGAGGGGCAACGCCGGAGGTGAGGGTATGGGTGTTATCTGGGTCATTTTCGTACAAGATGATCTGTTGATGCTTGCACAAAAAATGAGAAGGGGAATTAGGTATGAGGAAGATCTGGAATATAGGGATCTCGGGAAGGGGAAAAAAAAGACGGCGGAGGAGGGATCAATAAATATACTCGTACGAGTATATTGGACAGCAAACCAGGAGAACGGACATGTGGCTCCAAATCCGGAATGCCTGCGTTAGTCCCACGACCGGCGTGCTTGGTGCTGTAATCCGAACGGACGGGCGCAAGGACTGGGACCCGCGCTTATGGAGCGAGCGTGACTTGTGCTGCAAGTATTCGGGCGCTTAGTATTCGCATGGACAGTCCATCTACGGCATAAAGTGGACGGCGAGATGCGAGGCAATATGCTCTATACCGGTTTTTTCTACTGTACGATGCGCGGGACTAATAGGAGGCGGGCAGCAGGTCGTATTGCCTAGATGAAAACAATCCAGATCGTTGCCCTCTTCGGTGTGGCATAATCTCTAAGTATAGGTACGGATTACGAATGCAAGATGTGTGTGTGTCTTGCAAATATTACTGTGGCCGATCGCCCATAGGTTGGTTTCCTGCCATCCATCGGGGCTGTCTAGACAGGCTAACTGCAGGAAAGGGCGGCGATGGTGTCGGGATTCGCGCGAACCATGGTGCCGGCCGCTAAACCCCTAAGCCTGCGAGGATGCCATGAGATAGGATCGATGGGCAGGGAGCTGCACTAGTAATTTACACGAGTTCCCCCCAAGTCTCACGCGAATCGAGTGTGCAGATGATGATCTGATCTGGTCAAGACTTCAAGCATGTGAGATTGGGCTCGAGGCCGTTTGGGTGCTAGGTACCTACTTCTTACAGACCAAGTCCGGCTCGCATGGGCCCCCGATGGACCCTGGCGGACCCTTGCTGGACCCCGACGAACCGAGGACGATGCTGTGGTGGTAGCCGGCTGTTGGAACGGGAAGTGGAACCAGTTTGCGTGTTGCGTTCTTTCTTTTGCCGACGGGCTTGGGTTTCATTGCTTCGCTCGCTTCTCCATCTTTTCCATGTCCTCGGCTGGGTGGGGGTCGTTGAGGCTCAGGAGCCGAGGCACATTCTTTCCCTCGACTAACTTAGGCCTCGACTGACCAGCACCGGGGGTCTAGAAGTGAGCAGGGGTTGTCTCTTAGCATATGCAGTGGGCTTCGGGGGAGACGAGGCGAGCATTGATCCGTAATCCGTACATGCGGATTCGCTATGACGCACCACGTTCAAAGCAGTCTCGCCTCGGTTCGATAAAGACTCAGGAGTCAGTCAGCCCGCAGATTAACGGGCGAGGGGTTGTGGGAGACCGAGGCTTGGAGCGGGACAAGCTGTTGTGACTTGGTTGTTGTTTGTTGTGACTGGTTGTTGGGAGGAATCAGGATCATTGCCTAGCTATTGATTCTCTGATCGATCATCTACATATCTGGCTAATGCAGGTAATCTGCAGATTATGGATTACACGTAGGAAGTAAGTAACCAGAGTGGTGACAAGTCCCCCGTCTCTCATCTTCATCTCCAACTGCATCTGCAACTGCAACTGCAACGCTGCCAGTACCCATTCCCTACCTAAACGTGGCAACCCTCCAAGTCCGTCTTAACTCGTAACCCTCGGTCCGTGAATAGCTACGGATTGGTTACAACTAGTTAGCTAGTTCGTTAACTTGTTTAATCCGAATCGAACAGTTTTCCGTGCGCTAATCTAGGTAATCCGTAGTCCGTTTCGTAGTCCACGGACAACACGTAGGCAAGTACGAGTAAACCAACTCTTAGGTCCGACCGTCCGAGGCTAGGTAGACGACCTAACCAAGGTCCGTGAACGACGAAACGAAAAAGAGAAACCTCTGGTCCAAGATCTGCAGGGATGGTGGCATCATCAAGTCGCGAACTAATCAGCCACCAGCCCTCACCAGTCCTCAGCTGTCATTTAGCCCTACGTCACGACCAGGCCTGTTCCGTGCTAGATCTGCACCGCATTCACGACTCACGACTCAGGTATCACCGACCCTCTCGTCTAGTGCTTCAGTTCAGACCTGGCGATATGTACGAAATACCTAGCCCATCTATCTATCTACCTATCTCCATCACCTCTGTAATCCTCTCGACAGCCAATAAAGGAGTTTCGATATAAGCCAAGTCCTTCCTGTTTGGTCTTCACATATCCAGACTTACCCCTGAGAGATTTAAAAAAGGGATTGATCAGATATCACATTTTTCTTTTTCTTTTCTGATTACTTATTCCGTATCTTTCAAAAGCACGCACACAGCTTACGGAAGAATCGTCTGCCTATGCAATGGAGCAACCCTTTCATACGTCAGCGACGTCGTCAGACTTCTCGCCCACTTCGAATCACCGACCTGCATCGGTCCCGGTCCCCTCATTCAACCGGATGACAAGAAAGATGCTGCTGCTGTGAGCCTGTGCCGTGGAGATGAAGCTGACTCCCCGCATACACCTCGGGTCATGGTGGATCGGCGGGAAACTTGAAAGCAAACAACATCAACGACACCGCCTTGCCCGTATCCACCGCTCGCCAAAAAGTCCTCACAAAATGTCCTCCGGGCCGGTATCGTATAGTAATATCTATCTCGACATCCGGGGCCTCGGCTCTATTACGCCAAGTCGCCGCTGGTTGCTTGCGTGAAGCGGAGCGCGCGCAGCTTTGAAATCCTCCCGCCGATTTGCCCCGGGCAGTGCGAGTCATCTTTAGCCCCGCCGTGTGCCTCGGCTCAGGATTTTCTGTTGAAAGGGGGATGGCAATATTCTGAAGACTCGGATTCTTCTAAAAACATGGTGTCGCGCACTCATGGCGAATTCAGAAACAGGTCTATCGCACGCTGTTGCATCCTGTCGCACGCAGTACGGATGCATTTCATGAATCCAGCACTACTATCGCAAAGCGATCGCACGCGACAGCACCCCCTTTTCAAATGACAACATTCAATTCCCTACTTATCTGCTCATACGACTTCGTTTTCCCCTCATCCCACCCACGGTAAGTATCCTCACAAAAACGCCTCAATCGCCTTCCAAAAGCCCTCCGGATCTTCACACATGGGCAAATGACCCGTCTCCGGCACAACAACCAACTCAGCACCCTCCGGTCCCAGCAACGCCTTGAAGCCCTCCATGGCCTGCACCAACGCGCCCTTACCATCCCCCTCGCCAACTACGAGTAACCCCGGGACTGCGCACTCTTTCAACTCGGCCTTCATGTCGTAGTCCCAGAGCGCCTGGCAGCCGTACCGGAATCCCTCGATGTCGTTGGATGCGACGATCTCCTGCATCCTTTTCACTGTATCCTGCTTCTCTTGCATGGTAGTGGGATGGAACCAGCGCTCAACCGTCTGCTCGGCTAGCTTTCTGATACCAGCAGATCCATCCTCGAGCGGTGTCTCGGCGATGGTTATGCGTTCCTTCCATGCGCTCGTATTCGCCGGACTCGAGGCGACGTTGAAGTCGCACGCGATGAACTTCTCCAATCTCAGGGGGTACTTGAGCGCGAACTTGAGCGCTGTGGCGCCGCCCATGGAGACGCCGATGAGTGTGTTAAGCTCAGGGATGCGCAGCGCTGTCAACAGGCAGTCCAGATCGTCCGCGAGAATATCTAGCGTGGATGCCTTCGGTGGCGAGGGAATGACGTGTCGACCGCGCA
This sequence comes from Xylaria sp. L1 SY-2022, assembly GCA_023079495.1. NCBI lineage: Eukaryota > Fungi > Ascomycota > Sordariomycetes > Xylariales > Xylariaceae > Xylaria > Xylaria sp. L1 SY-2022. The sequence goes on along the minus strand of JALIDW010000001.1, from coordinate 241,439 downwards.
CATCGTACCGTAGGATGCGGTATTGTGGACACTTGGTCTTGAATAGGGCGATAAAGTCATCCCACATGTGGAGGGAGGTGAGTAGAGAGTTGCAGAATGCGACGGTGGGAGCCGAGGGCTCGGGATTGCCTTCTAGACGGTAGGGGATGTCGAGGCCGTCTGGCGTTGTGATGAATGATTCGATGATTGGGCAAGGAGTGTTCGTAGTCATTGTCCGACCATCTGCGGATCTGAACGTAGACGCAGACGGTGTGAGTTCGGACAAGTGATACAAGTCGCGCGATGCTGGCCCGAAGACGTAGAACAGGGAGTATAGTCTCTTGGAGCTGGCCGCCACGTAGTTGGTCATGGCATCCCTTGTGCGAGGCGATGATGTCGCCGCGTTATACTCGGGTCCCCCGATTCCGTTCGTCTTGATCAAGTCATGCAGGGCCAGGAAAGTCACGGGCTTGTCTTTCTCGATACTCGATGTCTTGAAGAGTCGAGATCGCAACCAGCCTGGGACCTTCGAGAGCATCTCTATGTGCTCCTCGTCATACCATTTCTGGATTTCGTTAACGGAGTCGACCCCTTCTTTGGGTGTGAGCCGGACGGCTATGAGTACGAGGCCCTCGGCTTCCTTGTCCGTCAGGGTCTCGATGGGAGCGAAGAGGGGCGACTGCTGGCTTAGCACTAGATCCCAGCAGGTGCGCTTGGAATCGACCTGGGCGATAGTCGCGACTTCGCGTGGTGATCTGTTGGCTGGGAGACGAAGGTAGGTCTCGCTTTTGAGGTGCGACATGGAGGTGACGTCGTAAGTGGCGAGGTATGTGGGTGTATGGCCGTCGATTGAACAGTATCGAAGCCCGTTTGCGAATATCTGTGGCAGTTTGAGGCGAAGGGGGCCATGTTCGTTGTTGTACCATTCGTGAAACTGCTGAAGCGGAAGCCCCGGCTTGGGCCTCATCGTCACGAACAGGTTTCCTGGGGTATCGGCCATGATCGCTTCACTGTGTGTTTACGGATAGGTCTTCCTGTTACCTTTTGTCTGATCGATTTATGAGAAAGTTGATGTGTTCACAATGTCTTTCACTTTATATCAGTCGATTCATGCCCGGTAGTTCGGCGATTCGAAGTTGGGCTTCAAGAAGGACATGAAGATGCCGAATGATGAATCTGCTTTCCCCTCTTCAACAAAACGACTCCAGACTTTACGGAGTGCGAAAGTTGTCCAATTGCCACCTTTGGAATCCACTCAAACGTACTCGTTGAGATACTCCGTATTATTAAGATATTATACTCCGTATTCCGTATTCCATACGGATTCCAAGTTACGGATTACGTTCTGCTTATCTGTTGCATCTACGAAATATACCCAACCAGATGACTTGGGCATGGAATCAAGTCTTTTGGGACAATGTCTGTAATACACCTTGAGGTCGTGCTATAGCCATGCCAACAATCGAATGAACACAGAGATACGAGTAGAGATCTATCATTAACTGTACGGAAACTTCACTGTGATACAGATTCCGGATTATGCAGGCAAGAGTCTTCCCCGGAACAATCAGCTGTTCACTTGTACATATTTCCACTGCATGCATGTTCAAAAATGCATTTCTGCTTGGATCTTGCCGACCGAGGTTAAATCGTGATTTATTCCCTATTTATAGCATGATGCGAGAAAAGATCTGCGGTGACAAACCAACAGAACCACACGATCGATGATCACGGTCGATGAAGCTAAACCTGATTCCTCATAGTCCGGGGACCCATCGCACTTTAGTCTCGTCTTCTTCTTTGCCTGCCGAGTCCCGAGCCGAAGACGATGAGCTCGGTCTATTCCGTACCTAGGTAGGTGTTTACTTCGTACAAAAAGAAAGAAAGATTGCAAATAGGTAGGCAACGTCGTGATGTGTAAGGAGTCGGTAGGAATGATGATTAACCATGAGAAATCAATTGTAAAATTTCCGTGCCTGATCCTATTCAATGCAGGGCTTCATGCCTCCTCGCCGATCTACTGAGCTAGCGGCTTCACTCCCGATCCTCCATTCCCTGTCCTGGAAGCGTCGACGGCTGGGCGGTCGAATATCCCCGGCGCATGCGACGTTATCCATCAGGGACATGTCGGCGGGCGAAGCAAGTCGGGATTACAATAACAACAACGGCGAGTGGATTCAGCTTTCGATTCCCATTCTCATTCCCGCCAATCGAGAGACGCATCCCGGCTCTGTGGTCGGGGGGTTTGGCAACTAGACTCGATAGAGAGAGTGCCGAGGTTGTGGTTCTTGTCACCTACCGGGATGGGAATATTGATTAGTGATTGTTCTTTTTCTCTTTTTTTCTCCTTTCTTTTATTTTCTTTTCCAGACAGGTGTGCGGATTACGGATCATGTAGGTACGGACTGTCCACCTCTTCGCGTGGCGATCCGGGTTTCGAATTCCGTCGGCGAACGAGATGGATTGCCCCTGGCTAGAACCCTGAGGAATGTACGAAGTAGCCAACCCTGGCTAAAGAAGAAGCGTTGGTCAGGATTCGGTTACAACGGCTACCCAATCCCTATTTCGTATTTCGTACGGATTATAGACCGCCCCGATGGGAACGTGGGAAAAAGGGCCGTTCGGGTCGGTTTAGTCGGTGGAGTTTTTTGTTCAAGTCTTGTTGGTTTCAGCTGCCTACTATTTACTTAAATGGATCTCTGAGAGGTGAACTACGGAGATGGTGGTCTTTGGACTGGAAAATTTGCATCTCCGGGTTGGCATTCGTTCGTCATAGATAGGACGGTTGTCCGTGGGAGTTACTGGGCTGCTATTCGGCTTTGCCCAATGCACGATTTCATCACGAACGACTCGAGTAGGTCCCGTTGACTGGCTAGAAGAGTGTTGATGGTCTGTTAGATAGCGTGTAGATCGGTTATTAACAGATAGACACTTGTACGAAATACTCTGGAATCTGTAACGAATCTCTTCGATGTGATATCTGCATCCTCATTCTCCGGGCGAATTTCTCGTTCTCGCACTCCCGCTTGCTATAGCATCCATCTCCAGCAAAATTCTGAACGAGGAAATACGAAAACAGCAAAAAATCCATCTATCAACCGCTAAAATCTCTACAAGAAGACAAGGGAATCACAAACTTGGCATCCGAAACCCCTGACTGCCTCCTCCTGCGCCCAGTCGGTATCAACGTCCAACTATGTACAAGAGGCCCTCTACCAGCAGGTATATTTGCAACGACATCGAAATGTGTATCAAACAGAAACGACTGCATGTGAATAGGTATACCAGGAACCCCTATCTCCGTCTCTCTATACCCACAGTTAGCGCACTCGCTACTTTTGAGCGGTCTCATCGCCATCTTTCTTCAGCGGGGCTTCTTCTTCCTTGCCCTTCGCGTCAGTCATATCCTTATCACCGTCCTTCTTCTCACTCTCTTTCTCCTTCTCCTGTCCCGTAACCACAACCATCTTCTTCTCACCCTCTTTCTCAGTATCCTTACCCTTAATATCAGCCACATCTTTATCCTTCTCTTTCTCCTTCTCCTTCTCCTTCGGCATCGGACTACTCGCCCGCGTCGGCATGAAAAAATCATACCGATCCGGAAACAAAATAATATTCGCCAGCCTCACAACCTCCTCCTCCGCCCGCGAACACGACCCCGTCGACGCCGGACTACTGCCCCCCTCAGCCTCCATATCCACCACACTCTTCTTCCTCTCGCCCGCATTCTCCTCAGACGCCCACGGCGCTAGTCCCATCGCGCGCAACCCTTCCTCCCCACCCACCTCGCGGATCTCCTTCTCGCCCAACCGTCCCGTATGCGGCGCCTCGCTCCCCAGCCCCGTACCCGTGGAATCGAAATCCGGACCCGGATGGCCCCGCTGAAACGCCTTGCGCTGCCGTGCCAGGAATAACGCATTCGTCTGCGTCAGGGGCGCCGCGGGCGAGTATACGAGCATAGACGTATGCGATTTTAGATCCGTGGGCGGCTTGTCCGGTTTAATGGTGCTGATTGTCGCGGCCGGATCGTACGCGTTGGAGAACTGGTACGCTTGGTCTGGATGCCAGACGATGTAATCGCCTACTTGCAGTGTCGGGGGCGTCACGAGACTTTTCTCGAGTTGCAGGTGCGGATGCCATGCTACGGTCACGCGTTGCGCGTGGCCTGGTACGGCGCCGTGGATGATGGACGAGGGTTCCTTTTCCAGACTCCAGTTCGCTGGGTCGAGATATCGGTCCCATTTCTCGGCGCTGTCGCCGGGTTCGGGCGCGGGTTCTTTGCAGGTGAAAAAGGGGCGGAGGAGGAAGTAGACGGTGGAGAGTTTTGGTGAGGGCAGGAGTTTGATCATGCCTGGTTCGACGACGGTCAGGGCGAGGATGCCCTGGAACATGCGCATCATGGAGCACGCGCCGGCGCCGTTGTAGAGGTCCGATGTGGCGTTTACGCGGCCTGAAGGATCCCATGCGTTGTAGGATTCCCATTCGCCCCTGAAGATGGCGTCGTATAGGCCGCAGTGGCCATATCCGTCTTGCTCCCACCTCTCGAGACTGCCGTTGTCGACCTGCGCAATTGATGCATTGGACGATGCGGCTGCGGTAGCGATGAGGCTGTCTTCGGGGGATGCAGGGGCCGTGGCGACGCCGTTGACGGTGACGATGCCGTTACTTGTGGACTCGATCCTGATTCGGTCGGCATACGTAATTGGGAAACGTGTCGCCAGACTATCGTCATTATTACAATTCCACAGCGACATGGCGAAGCGCTGCGCCCGCAGCATGTTGGGGTGCGCGCGCGAGAGCACCTGCGCGGGTGTCCAGAAGAAGTCGAAACACGTCGGATCCTGCGCCGGCGGCGGCTTGAAATCGTGCTTCGTCTCCAGATAGGCCTTGGTTTCGTCCACCCACTTGCTCGCGTCCTCGGGGGGAACGACGCCGCGGATGACGCCGATGCCGTGACGCTTGAGCCGCGCCTCGAAGGGCTCGACCTGCGCGGCGTCGTTGATGTCGGCGAAGTTGATGGACGGGATCAGCTCGGTGCGATGCTCGTCTATGTACTTGATCTCATCGCGCAAGGCCGCGATTAATCGGGCCCAGGACGCCTCGAGTGCGGACTCGTGACCTGCGATGAGACGCTTTTTCAAGCTCGCGAATCGCGAGGGGAGAGGCACGGGCTGCGTGCCGTAAAACGAGAGAATCGGGGGATCCATGTTCTTGGAATAGCCCGGGCGTTGCCTGCTTTTTGCAATTCTGCCGTCTCGCTGCTGGTCGCTCGGCCGGGGGCGCTTCAGGCCATAATAAGACCGAGGTTGTAGATTTAATGCGGAGCTGTTTTTGGCGAGGTTTGCTAAATGCTGGAAATCAGCCGTCGATGCCGATATCGACGATAATGTTGTCGTTGTTGTGGTTGTGGTTGTCGTCGTCGCTGTCGAAGCCGAGGGGATCGACGGTGATGATGCAGCGCTGGTGCGCGGCGGCGGGTGCACGACAAACGCCTTGGACATCTCGGCCCCTTTTCCTTCTGCGCCTACGGAAAGCGGAATGTCTTCTGAGCTCGTCTGTAGCGTCTGGCTCGGCCATTAGCCATCAGCCATTCAGATGCCGTCTCCCTCCTTAGCATCAGTGCTGGTGCGCGCGGGGTCTAGAGCACTAATAAATACGACAAAACCTTGCTTGGCCGTTGGAGAGGGACTGGAACGGGTGGAGGAGACCGTGGAGGGGACTGTGAGGGACTGTGGAGTTGGTTCCCTTGTGGAGGGACCCCTGCTCCCATCTGCCTGTCTCTGGACCGCACTAAGAGACGCCGAGTGGGCATCGAATCATTCCCGGGGCGGCACCCCGGCCCGAAGAGGCTCGGTGGATCAGCCCCAGGGCCTGGTCCTGCGCCTGTCCAGGGCCTGGTTCGATTGACGTGCCGGCTCGCAGGTCCGCGGGCTTATTAAGTCCATCCACGTCCTGGAACAAGTCTCGAAACGACAAACGAGATAAACATTTGGCGGCCCGTCCTCCTGTCCTTACGCGAGACCACGCAGGGAGATGATCGGCGCTGTCTGCTATCCTGCCACCTGGTAACCTGGCCGTCGTCTGAACGCGACACTTGCTCGGGGGGTCGCGTCGGCTTATACATGAGACGGCGAATAGCTTGCCCTTTGCGCTCTCACAGCTCAGCCTCCGAAGACCAAAGCCAGAGATAACCACTCTCCTCTCACATACAGGAACAGTCGGCACATGTCCAGACCTTCACCATTGGCTGGGAATTCTCCGAGGAAGCTATCCGTAGGCCCTTTGTCGCCCCAGTCAGTATCTAAAAAGCATGATTCCCACCCGGCCTCCTATTGCCGATAGAGATTGCGAATCGGGATCGCGCCAACCTTCCCAGAGCGGAACAGTCTGATCGCCCTGTCTCCCTTTAGCTTCATCGCCAATCCTGCCTCCCCTCTTTTTTCCACGGAACTAGGTAGACGGCCTACGTACGTCTGTAGGTACATACATGCCATCGCACGTCAGACTTCTACGAGTACTCGTACCTACACGTGTCAGACTCGTCCGCCGGTGTGTCTCTCCCGCCAGCCGGCCCTGACTCTGTCTCGCGGACGAGCTGACGACGCCTCTTGTCTAATGATCACATCGAAATGAGGCCATAGGAAAGTCTCCTGCTCCTTCGATGATGAAGACGACGACGGGGTACCGTAGCCCATACGGTACGAGCATCATGAAGCCCGAATGCCTGCTTCCCCTCCGTCATCGGCCGCACGGTGATGACGGGCAAGTGAACCGAGGCCCCCTAGGGTGGATAAGAGAGGGTACCTCCTAGACCAGTCACCGCATGAGACGGATCATGGCGCTACGGTCCTCCCAGACCAGACCCCACGCGACCTACCCGAGGCACCCCATGCGGAATCTCGAGGCCCTGAGCTGCCGAGCGTGGAACCCGAGGCCGAAGCACGTAATCTTACGTGTACATACGTTGGTAAGTCAGGTACTAAAAGTAATGGCTGCTCGGTCGGTATTGACCCGGCTTGTCTGTCTAGTACGTACGTAGTCATTGACTGATGTGATTCTGTCGACGGTCTTTCCATTCCACTGGAGATGTAACTGTCAGTCGATGTCTCTCTCTGAAAATCAAATAGAGGAGATAAATGTGTTCCTTTCATGACTGACCTACCTATTCCATTTTGGAATCCGGAGACTCGGCCTTGGCGTGTTGCGTTGAGGTCGAACTTCACGATGGATGCGGACTGATCCTTCTATTAGTTCGCATTAGTAGACATTAACCTACATACTCGTAGTGTGCCTGAACGAACTCATCCTGCGTGTAAGTATATGACTTACATATACGGGCTATACATGCTTCAGGTTCGTCTCGTTCCTACATGTGCCATATGTCGTCGACTGTTTCAAGTCTTGAAGTAGACCATCTCTGGGCTCGGCTTCCCGCTACGAACTACCTCCCACCCATACCAAGACCATATTACACACATATCTAGCACCAATCTACCCCGGAAAAAGGGGACCTCTTTTCTCAAATTCCGCCGCATCACATGCTCGCGTGCCCCTCGACACGATGTAACTGACTATCAAGTTACCCCGTGTCTTAGCACGCAATGTCAGATCTACATCTGCACGCATACATCAACACTTCGACTCAAAACGTCGTGATCCTTCATGTAAGACCATTGGCCAGTCGACTGGGCTTCAGTTGCTGCCCGATCTCATGAGTTCCGTTATGTCACGACACAGATAGAGAAGTAAGTAGGTACCCTACCTCGGTATGTCCGAACGCGCTTCTCGATCGTCTTTCCGCCGTCGACGTGATTGGTGCAGTTGCTTCTTTCCCCGCGTCTGGGCATCCTTCGTCCCGCGTCGAGATGGGTTGGCACTTCAGAGGAGACGAGACGGGAACATGTGAACGCGGTTGGGTTTACGTGAGATGTATAACGAGTGTGTAAGTTGAGTGTGAGCCTGGTTACGTCTGTGTACACAATCCCTACCTAGCAAATGGTCCAATCGAGATATTGTAGGTACAACATCTTGACTAGATATGTCGTAAATTCGTGAAGATCCTTGCGTATACCGAACCTCGTCCGAAACTTCCCCCTCCCTTCCACCTACAGCTCCCCCCCCTCCTCCCCCCTCAAGCGCTGAATCACTCATGCCCAGCCATTCATGACGCCGGGAAACCCGCCGCCCACTACGGCGGCCCCTTCTTCCATCTCCATCCTCTTGATAGCCATCTCAAGCTCGCGTAAAGCGCAGTGTGCAGAAATGACCTTGAAGCTTTCAAAGTTTCCAACATTGCGACTGTTACGATGATTGTCTTTGCGAATCATGCCCTCGTGGAGACATGCGATACTCAATTCCAGGGGTGTAAAGTCCGCACCAACGTTGGTTTCCTCATCATCAAAGTAGCCATCTTGGGACTCGAAGTCCGTGCCGTTCGGGAGCTCCTTTGACATGTCTTTCTTGCGGATGAGGCCTTCGACCCATTTCGATATGCGGTCAAACTCGTCTTTGAGACGGATGGACGTGTCGCGTTGACGGCGCGTCTGGATACCGGTTTTGTTGATGATGGCGCCCGTGAAGACTTCTAGCTCGCTGATTCCCTTGGAGGCATGGTCTGAGTGGGCGATGCTGGCGGTTCCAATCATGTCGTCGTAACTGCATGGGAGTTAGTGACCATTGCCCTTATAAGTCCATACAGGTATTTACTCACGCGTGACGGATATTGTATGCTTCATGTCTGGCACTCTCCCAGTCAACGAAATACCCGAGTTTCCTATCGCATTCACGGAGAATGTGAAGCTTCAGTTGCTCCCAGACTGAATAGCCCAGACGATTAACAACCACATGGATATCGTCCCTCCAAATCTTCTTCTCATCGATGGCCCGGTATAGCTTGCCCAGTATCTTTTCGGACTTGTAGAACATGTGTCGAGGCCCATTGTCATCGTCTTCGTCCTCATCTAGAGTCGGGGCAACGGGCGCTTCGAAGCAAATCTCACTCTTATTTACAACGTGAGTGGGTGGTGCCGGGGCCAAGCTATCGGGTCATTAGAAAAGACTTTGGAGAATAAGTCCATTATGAGCAAGTTGAGACTTACAAGTCTGGACGGTACCGAGGCCTCTTCAAGGAATTAAGCCTGTCCATATTGACCGGTACGCCAGTCTTCGAGTAGTCGACTGCTGTTGAGTGCATTTCCGCGAGTAATTTGCACTGCTCGTGCACAGTACCCGCATCGTGTAGGTCAGCGAAGATGATGTGTCTGGTAGCAATAAGTCCTAATCTATGAATACAGCCAGGGTTAGATTCGATGCATCAATTTGTGTATGAAGTCGCTCATGTATCTTGACATGGCCGATTATACACTCATGTTGAGAGCGATCTCGGATGAGATAATTGGAATAATACTCACTGGTCAGTGGCCATAAAGTCGACAAAGAAGTTCGTCATGTCCTCTGGCTGCACGTCTCGACCTATATCGAGCGGCCGAGCTCTGGGATAGCTAGCGGGTGGGAATTCAAGCTTGCATCCTTCAACTGCGATAGGATCCCATATCACATTATAGATATCACCACTATGCACAAACAGCGTCAGCTAAGTCGTAGCAATGAGACTCCAGGAGTAGATGGTGAAATGTCATGTGCCAGGAGACAGGGCAGCCCGGAAAGTCAGGCGGAAACAATGAACTGGGAAGACTTACTCAAGATCGCCTCCGCTGAGTTGACTGGGTAGGTCTCGATCGCCTTTTTGACTGAATACGATGCAGTTGGATAGGCGCCGAAGGGGGTGCCACTTGGGCGGCACGACGGCTCGCCGAACCTGAATGTCGCCGGGGTGTAAAGCAGGCGAGCGAGTGACAATGACGAGGCGCTCGTGAAGATCGGGATATGGGATCCCGTCCTCCTCGTCGAACGTGATAAACACCTCCTCATCTCCTAGATATCCAAATTCGTCCATGACGCCAAAGAGCGTCACACCCTGCTCAACAGGGATGCGAGACTTGTGCTTGAGAAGGCGAACTTCACGCAACACAACCGCCTCAACGACAGAGCACAGAAATGAATCCTTCTTGTAGTCAATCCCTAGTCTATAGAGACGGCGGATGAACTGAGAGAAGCCCATCTGCTCGGCGATCTTCTGGCGTTTCAAGAATGTCACCGTGTTATTGGTGGATGCTGTGATCTGTCGCAGGCGACTGAGCTCTGTATTTTGAAGATCGAAAAACCAGGACTCAGGAACTCTCATGTCCTCGAGGATTTTGATCATTTGACGGTTCAGAACCAGGGGTATAGGTTTGTTCGCGACATCACATATTTCGAGGTTCTCAGTATCGTTACTTGGGAACTTCATCATACTGTCTCGAACACGCACTTGAACGGTGTGAGTCAGTAAAGATACTCCCACGAAGGGTACCCGGAGAATATAGGACTCAAGTGAAAGCCCAGACGGATCGTTGGTTAGGTATTTTACTTACTGACATTGCCTTCGAGAGAATCATCAAGGCTTACCATCCCTTTTGCTCCACCCCATCGGATCTGGAAACAGGTGGCAGAGGCGCTTTTTCTCTGCGTCATGTTGTTCTGGATGGCCTCCATCAACTGTCTGGAGATCGTTCCGACACCGTCGCTGAAGACACGTTCTCCATCTTTAGACTTGACGTCTGGAATCGTTTCGACACGGGTCTTCAGCTCGTTCAGGTTGACAGCGGTCGAGGTTTCAGAAAAGGCCTGACCGATACGAGCCGCACCTGTGGAAGGCGTGTTAATATAGGTGAACAACTGGTATAGGGAGTCACCGGGTCATGGAAAGAGGCTGCAACGCGTAATCATGAACGGATGTATGTATAATAGAATCTGCTTACTTCAACGGAGTTAGCACCGCGGTTCAATGGTCACCGGAAATATACATAATAATGTTGACTATACCATCGTGCGGGAGAACGGATTCCCCGGAAATCACCGAGCTCTGGAATCACAGTGGCGTAACTTCGTAGGCCTTTCTCATCGTCCACGAAACCTGCCATAAACCAGACAGCATGGGATCGCAGAGACGAATGCGAAAACCCTAGGAACTTGTACAATCGCCCAGCGATTGAGAAGCCCCTGACAAGGATATCTTTAAACCTTGTGTATATTTCCATAAGTGAGACTAGTAGAGAGATCTGATTAGCAGGCTGCAACCATGTCTACGAACGTAGCATATGAAGACGAAACTCATAGAGAAACAGTAGACGTCTTCCTAGACTATACAACCACGTGCGATAGTATGTGACTCTCAATAACAAATCAAAGTGTTCTCACCCCTGGCTAGCGAGAGTAGAAACAATGTGACAATGCGAAAGTAGCGGAAAGAGACAAGAGAAAAAATGTTTCACGAGAGGAGGCTCACCTTTCGGACTGTAATAAAGGTCCTGGCCATCTTCATCACAGAACTGAACCCGAGCAAAGTGACCGGTGTGACGCGGATATTTTCGAAGAATGCGATTCTTGGCCTCGGGTTCGGGACCATTGAAAAGAATTCTCGTGGGCGTCACCTGCACCTTGTAAACCAAGGTCAAGTTTTCCCGAGCTCGTTCCGAAACAAGTTCTGTGACTAGACCATGTTGTATATCCCTCTCACTCGTTTCCAGGAAAGACCATATCTCGGTCGGGTCAAATATTTCCGGTTCAGTGTATGGGCCTGGAAATGGAATTTGCGAGAAAAGCTCTACAGAGAAGTGATTAGTTTTGACATGATACTGCCGGTGTTATCGTACACCAATGTGGATGTAGGGATGCCAGCATAGTATAGCGACCTCTCCTCGGTCTATTTAGGAAGAATGAGAATTATTGGACCCTTACTCTTGACTGCCTGAGCTGAAAAAGGAAACGCGGAGGCGCCTCCGGGCTCAGCTCTCTTCCTCTGCAGCCGAATAAGTAGGGTTCTGACCGTATGAGGTAGGAGATAGCCGTTTTTAACCAAGGCTTGGAATTGATAGAGAATATCAAATGGCATTGTCTTGGAAACCTCTGCGAGCGTAGCGTTGTATTCGCGGAGTTCCTCAGACATAGTCTTATAACCAAATAGAGGAATGGGAATGTTATGATAAGAGAAGTTAAGGTACTCGTTCTCTTTCAGTCGCTCTATCCTGGATGTAAACTCCTCAGGTGAGACCATTATGCGGTAGATGAGTGATTGACCGATGATTTCACCATGAGTAGTAAGGCCATCGGGCATGCGGCTCAAACGCTCCCTTTGATTTGGCTTGGGACGGGCGGGGCCAATGCCCAAGTCTCTCATACGAGAAGCTAGGAGGCTATCGGCATCCTGTTGAGCAGCCTGAAATATTTTTGGCGGCTCCCATAAAGTCAAGAACAGGGACGACGGACGGTCAGAGACGACAATCTCATGGATTGTTCTGTATGGGATCTCGACTGCGCATATGCCTAGTCAGTAATCTAGTCTCAAGAAAGATTGAAATGATTTCGCGTGTATGTGTAGCTCTCAAGACGGGAACAAAGTGATGAGATAGTACTCACGCCGTATTTGGTTTCCCCTGACAAGGAAGGTAAGAATCAAAGTGTCTCTGGCGAACTTTGCTAGGCCTCTATCATCCCAACGAACATCGGGAATGTACTCTATTGACCCATGTCGATAATCGTAGTGACCGCACGAAAGCGCCCAGCTCTCAAAGACCACATGCTTGTGTGTCCGGGGTTCCTCTTCATAGGGGATGGTCCGGTCCCTTTCCTCAGCATTTAGCTGCAGTACACGAAGCAATGTAGCATCGGGCTTCTTGTTGCTTTCTCTGCAAAATATGCCATTGCGCAGAACTTGAAGCCGAGCTTTCGTCCTAGGCTTGCCATTTCGAGGGTACGCACCAGGAATGACTATCTCGCCGTGCTTGTCTAGGAACTTGCGACAGTCGCTCGGAAAAAGAAAGGTGAGGGTGGCAAAGGGCTTATCTCGAGGTTTGTCACAGATCCAGTCCCAGATATTCAGCACCTCCATATGAACTGATAATTGGCCCTTCAGACTTTGGTCTGTCAGCTTTTCAGGGACATTGGCCAAGTGGACTTGCCGGCAATCGGGTTGCATTGGGGCCGGCATGTTGGCAACCTGAATCGACCCGGTTGAACCGGTTGACCTGGTTGCTTGCTAGGATGTAAATTGTGTCAAAAGGAGGGCAAAGATGCAACCGAGGGGGTGTACTATGGGTCCCAGGTCGAGGGTGAGATTTGAGAAGTGAGATGAGGAGAGCCCGACAGCGACAAGGCAGAGGGGGCAATGCGACTTAAAGCCCAAAGCGAGTGCTGGACAGAACAGTGTCACTATGGACGGTGAAGACCAATTGGCTTCTCTTGCCGCTCTATGCTCCGAGGCGGCAGCGAATGGTTGCAACAGGGGACTTTACTGGCTCATCGAAATGAGGCGGTGGCCTGCACATGAAGCATTTCTTCAAATGTCGCGGAGTTGGCGAATCAAGAGGCACTTTTGCACGAGCGCATGAGGAGACGGACTGGCTTGTCGAGTACGAGCAGAATACATACACCAATGCAACAACAGGAGAATATGTAGAGAGACTGGTGGAATGGAATGGAATCGAACGACTATTTATCCCGTCTAGCAGTCCACATGGGGTTCTGGGCATGGCCTCTTCATGTGGAAGTCGCGTTGTGGTTACTGTTGGAGGCAGGTGCGAAGCAATTTCAGGGTCCCTTAGCGCGTGAAGCAGCTGGAGAGGGACCTCGGGACGAAAATATCGCGAACCCCTGTAAGGGCATAAGCGTGTTTGCCCAGAGGTGATTCCGTCACAATAACTGACATATCGCATCTGGTTCGGGCAGGATATGAGGTACTTCCCGAGTACCAGTCCGGTATTTTGTGCGGGGTCCTTACGGTCTGTTGTTATGCTCTGCTGTGAACCTAACTGCTCATGATTGCGGTGTTAGTTGAGAAACAGGATGTACCGCGCAAGTAGATCTTAACGAAGACTTCACAATATTCCGTACGAGTGGAAGTGATAGTTTAGCCTGTTAGGTAGGTAATCGCCGAATTCGACGGTGTTTCCACAAGCTGGACTTCTCCTCCCCGGCAGTACGGGGCACTCAAGAAGAGCCGGCATCTTGGGAGAGACCCCTACCGCATCACATACCCGTAGGGATTCATGATCTGAGAACTCAGATATCGACGTCTGAGGCGCGGATATCAATTCCGTCAGGATACTCAATCACATCGCAACAGACCTGGGCAACTTGTTGTTTACCTAATGTTACCGAATGTGAATATTCATGCAACCCGTAATCCGTCCCTCTATCATTCAAATTGGTGCAGAACAGTTCATCTACAACGTCCCTGTCCCTCACGGCACGGTGCCGCCAATACAAACTTTCACATGAAACAGTGACTGTGCCACCATGAACGGCCCGCTCGACTCGCGACAGCCCGATTCAGACCGAGAAGATTCGTTTAGTACGCGTTAGCAGTCCAGCTAAAGTTCACTCGAGTGGTGAAAGTACCATTCCAATCCATGGGATGAATCGGATGCTCTCACCAGGGTGGACTGGACCACTTCCGTGCCTTTCCACAGAAATCCGCGTGGATCGGGGTGGGTATATTACCGGTAAGGTACCATCCTATTCCGGTACCCCTCAGATACCTACGGAGCACCTACTCACGACGGGCAGTGCATCATATGATATGCACAGAAACCGATACAAGTCGGAAGAACTCTTCAAAGTATCCGTCGCATTGGGTAAAATAACCGTGAAAAATATTCAGAGTCGTAGAGAAAATGAAGGATCTTTTGACCCAAATTCCCTGACGAAATTGAATTGACTTTCGAGATGCCTGGTGTTTCCGTACGTGCGGGAAACGCAATTGGCAGATTTTACTTTTCAAGACGACAAAAATGAATCACGTGTTTCGACGGCCTTCACATCCACGCAAGAAGTGCAAAGTACCTCTCGCACGGTGCCCTTCATTCAAGTCCCGTTCCTGACGGGACTTCCAGGCCCCTCTTTTTTAGCGTGCCCGTTCTTAGCGTTCTTACCCGACCCATTCGACAATTACGTCATACTACGATAGATTAGTACCAGGTTGCATACTTCGTATGTACGAAGCAATTCGGTGAACCGGAACGCCAACCGGCTTCTTCATGATCCCATTCTTCAACGAACGCTGAAGTGGATAAGGTCCTCCTTCAAGGCCAAAGTTTGCTTATCTCCCTACCACTTTATTCCCTCGATTTCTTCTTCACCTCTCTAAACAGTTCCACGGATACGCACATCGCATATGTATTGATACCGCGACATCGTCGAGTACTACTTGCTTCTCACTGCATGCGGCAGCGGGTATCGACGAGTCCAAAATAAACATCCGCTGACCCGGAACCATTTCTCTCGTCTTCCATGGACCCTGTCATCCGAGGTTCTTTGCTTAAACGACCTTGCATTCATTCACTTGATCATGATATCCCATCGTAAGAGTGTTTCTATCATTGCGGCACATCTTGTGAGATCTTGGTTCCGGAGCCTTCAAATTTTGGTGTCTGATCTCTGGGCCCTAACCAACCAGTAGTAATCCGTAATAATACTCCGTATCGTAGACAGTCGACGAAGTACGAGCACAGAACACCAAGACTGCTAAAGTCGTAGTTGTCATAACGACTCCTGTCTAATTGTCACTGTTATACTACAGGTGGTACGCAGGTAGCCTCGGTCGACGTTTTACTTACTTGTACTCGTAATCAGACAGGCCATGTTAGGTATTCAACAAGACAGCAAGACCTATCTTGACTCCTTTCTATCACCGAGATTCACGTTGTGCTTTGCTTTTATTATTACCCGGCCTGTCATTCCCTGTCCATCGAAGCAAGCCCGTTTTCAGCCGGAAGTCCACACCATGCTAGCATACATGTTAGCCACACTTGCCTTTTGCTCAACTGCATCGCCGGTCTCGTTTTATGCCAATAAGCCAATACTCCGTAGTAACACACCCGTGAGGAACAGATTTTGTCTCGATCAATGCATGAACGCCTTCAGCAACCTGGGTATCACAATCCTAAAGAGAAGCGATAAAGTGGACGATCCATATGCCTACCTGCATCCCTGCTTCCCACATTCTCCACCTGTTCCGCCTCCTTCAGCAAAGTCTGACCCGATACGCACTGCAGAAAGAGTTGAGCACCAGTGCATACCGCTCCTTTATGAACCCCTAATGGGGGAATTCCAGAGTAAACTCGAACTTTGACTTGCCACCATCCCCGAAAACAACAGGTAGAGCACTGGCAGTAGTGGGCTGAGGGCGTTGGGGCAATGAATCGCCCGAGTTCGCAGGAGATTTCAGTGACGAGATCGCGAGCTCTGAGTTCTGACTTCGACTCTTAGTCCGTGCCTTCTTAATTGACGTCGTATGAGCACCAGATAGGCACTTCAGTGGCACCAACTTTTCCTTCGCTTCCCATTCGCAGGCGAGTATCTTGAAGCGGACCTTTTCTGGATGCGACGGGCCCTGGGATGTGCACATGCAGTGGGCAACATAGTTGCTCTTCACCCATGCCAAAGTCTCGTACACGCGCGTGTGTGTCGTGCAAGCTTGGGGGTCGACTTCGAAATAGGTACGGCCGCCGTCACCGCTTGCGAAGCGCTCGTAAGGTCCGTCGAAATCTGATTATCATCCTACTCGTAAGTACCAGAGCAAAGTGGGGGGATCAGATGGTCTTGTGAATCCATAAACTCACCTTTTGTTTGATAAGCACTCTGGGTTCGCGGCGGTGTGCGCACAGTCAAGTAATCAATGAAGTAGAATGTCTCTAGGTTCTTGAAAAGCGCGGCAAATTCATAGACGTGTCTGGGATAGGGATGTCTTCCATGGTAGGAATGCGCTCGCCCGCAGTAACCGCATATTAGATCGTTGTCCCACTCGTGATGGTAACGAACGGCCAGCCGACGAACCTTGGCGAGCTGGTCCAGATCCAGATTCTCCGCCCACCTACCAAGGCCGCGAGCGTGTGTCATATTAGGATAGTCGATACATAAGACATCCGAAGATCGTTGCAGCATGACTAGCTGTCCGTTATCTAGGGTTAAATTACCTGGTTGCGCAAGCACTTGATCAACCATGTGGCTGACTTCTTTACACGTGGCACGAAGTCGAGCAAGGGTCTTGCCCGTCGTGATGTAATGAGAGTTATCGGCATACGAATGGCGGAACAAGGGCTTCAGGGTGGCAGAGTATACGAGACCTTCGGTATCCTGTGTGCCCTCGGCACGCCTCTCAGGTAGTGCCACCGAGGAACCACCGCTATGAGCTTCTGCCGAAGCGTGCGCACGGAAAGTAGGCCCATCGACGAATTGGAGGAAATGGATACCAGGAGTGAAGATAGAATTTGTCCATATGAGAAACCGAACATCATATGGAAGATGCCGGAACAAGGGAAATGTTTGGAGACTCTGAGGCACGACAAATCGGACGGCCGGCAGCTCCGATGGGGATTTGTCTGTCATGATGACCCGAGAGCCCAAGGGCTTTAGCTGTCAAGTTTCTTCGAAACGGTGGCAATAGTGGGGGAAATCGCATTCGTCGAGGCGCGTTTCAGAAGCGGAATTAGTCGCGGAATCGACAAGATGAAGAGACTGATTAGGTATGTCCGGCTGCACGGCAGTTCAAGTCTAGTAGTGGTAGTGGGGGCCGAGATCTTCGATAACACGTTGAAAATAGATGCTCAAGCAAACTCGCATGGATGCGACCCACGTAGCAGGCTTCATATAGACTATGCGGGTGTGTCGTCGAGTGGAGTTGGTTCGAATAAACCCGCACTGGAGGAGTAGGGAGCGAAAAAAAGAATGAATGACAACAAACGAACGTGCCCTCGAGGTCCGGGAAAAGGCCGGCTGGATTGAAGAAAGAGATGTCGGAAGTATAGGCAGCCTGCCGGAGAGGGTGACGAGTAGTGATGAAGAACGACAACGGTGTTAATGGGTCTGCCTAGGTGGCCATCGATGTGCCTCGTTGGCAGAGAACTGGAGATAATATGGCGCAGGTAGAATTGGCGCGGACTCGTTGTTGGGTGATCGGAATGAAACACAGTAGGTAGACCGACAGTCAACGGAAGGACGGCCTCTCAAACAAGTCGGGATGATCGCGCAGGCAAACAACAGCCCGTCCGTACTGTCCGTACCGTTCGTGCCTTGATCCTTCTCCTTCTCGGTCGGGTAGTCGGCGCGAGGGGAGAGTTACGATACCGGTATGAGTAAGTCTCGGGCCCTAAAGGAATAAACCTTCAAGGACGTGCATCAAGCATGCCTGCAGCATACGCATACCTATCTCACTCATGTAGCAGCTTCGGCAGCTATGCGTGCCTACCACCTCTCGGTCTCAATCCTATGCGCGCGGGTTCTGAAGTGGTATGGGAATAGGACAGGAATAGTAACTCGGCTGTGTCCGTACGAGTACGGAATAAAATAACCTTCCTTGCACAAAATGGAGTGTGATAGGGCGGAGGAGGTAGGTAGGGTAGAGATAAGGGAGGTCGAGGTAGGTAGGTAGTAAACGGTATGGGTATGTAGTAATAGAAAGGTAGGCGTAGGTAATCCGTAGTCCGGGGTGGGTGGGATAAACGTATGTCAGGTTAGGTAGGATCGGTCAAGTCCAGGGCTGTGAATCAGTGGGAGTCAGTCAGGCACACCCATACGGGTTGAGGCTGAAGTGTTGGAAGTTAATTGCCTCTGTAAGGTACCTGCCACCGGTGGTACAAGGAAGGGCGAGGTGCACGAGCCCACAAACTGCGTACTTGCCTCTCTTAGGTGGGTAGATGGTGAGCGCAGGTACTACAAACTGTAGCACATACGGAGTGTGTCGAGGAAGGTCAGACCTCTGCGTTCTCTAAACGTAAAGTACGTACAACCTGAACCTACCTGGTAGTACCTGCTTTCTCAAGAGGCACCTACGAGTAGGGAGTAGGTACGAGTTAAGCAGGCGCCCTGTTACAACTTATGAGGTACGGATTAACATGTACGAGTACGGATTATTATACCTGATACCTATCCGTTAATGTATTCGGACTCGGGAATCGGAGCTTGGAAGGCCAATGTGACTCGATGTAGGTACTCGTACAATCCGTAACTTCAGAATACACACCTCTCCAGATAGGTCTACATCAACACAGCGTGATAACAGATACTAACAAGAGAAGTTCTATCTACGAAGTACTGATATCTCACATGGTGATGAGCTTTCCGGAGATGCAGGCAGGTACGGATTACGGAGAATAGCAAGTACCTGTTGCACCGACCTCACAGCATGTGGGGAGGTGGGGGATGCAGTCAGTGCCAGCGACCCAGGTAGGTACCTAAGGTACCTACTTTAGTTGCATCGCGCACACTAGTGTGGGTCTAGTTAGCGTGGCATAATCCGTACCTAGTCGGTTGGCAGTTCTTACCAGGTAAAATCTGGGGTTGTTATAGTGGCTGCAGCTGGCGTGTACGTAACTTTTCATTCCGCATAGACCCTGGTCACCCGCCAGAGTGAGACCGTGTTGGAAGGGAGTTGAAACTGTACAATACATACGAAATACATAGGTACTCGTAATCCGTAGTACCAAACATATGCCGGCCGTCAAAACTTACCTGGCAGACCGAGTCAGACCGAGTCATGCTCCGACACAAGTAGCTCTCATAATCCGTAGGTGGAGGTAATAGCGATCAACAATAATGAGTGCGTTCATCTACTACGACGGAATATCTTCATCTTTCTTATTCCGTACTGGCATGATCACCATCTCATCACCGAAGCCTCCAACAGTATTCCGTTAGGTCCCTAGCTTCTGCCACCTACCCAAACATGCCTGTACATCACCGTGTCTGTGCGTACATCGATCAATATGGCATTCCGTAGTTCAGAATTCAACCACCACCAGTTCGCTCTCAAAGTCGCCTCTCAATGCAGCTTCGTCGACCTGTGCGTCCCTCAGTGACTCTGCCGAGATGTCCTCTTTCTTCGATTCCCACACGGCCATCCATTTACCTTTACAAATCACCTCAACCTTGCCTTGAAGCTGTTCCAATGGCACCAGGGGCCTCTTAAGCAACACATCCCGCTCCTTTGTCTGACCCGGCTCGATCGTGACAAAGGCATCGTCTGGAGGCGGCATCATGCGCTTCACTTGGATTCTCGGAATGTCAATCGGTGTGTCTGTCCCCTCGGCGGTAAACGACAGGAGGCCAAGCTGCAGCGCCAGCGGATCGAGCGGCGAGTTCCACGTAAATACCGTTACGGCGCTCGAGTGTGTGTTGGTGACCCCAAGCGCCAATTTGGGAGGCGACGTGTTCGCCTGACGGACTGACACCTTGAGCGCTGACAAGACCGAATCTGACATGTCTTCGAGGACGTTTTTCTGCGACACGACAACGAATGCGTCTGCGTCAACAGGTGACCAGCTTAACCAGACCGCGACAGGGGCGATAACAATGATGGCGAAGGCAAGCACAGAAAGATGGGAACCTCGCGACTTTGAAGACTGCCCGAGAAGCATGAACACCGTCAGGCAGACAGCGTACCCTCTCAGTTCAGTATCTGCACGGAGTAATGACGGGGTGGCCGGTGAGTGGTTGCAAGCTTGCTATGGAAAGTACAGATTGAAAGTCTGGCTTTTCAAGTTATCAACGGTAATAGTATCGCATGTGCGGATACTGTGACTTTTGTGGCGATGTTGGATGGACGCCGTACGGAATGCGTTGCATGTGTGTGTAGGAGTAAGTCAAGGGAGGGATGTGAACTGGCTGACTTGTTGACTTGTCACTGTCTATAAGGCCGCACGAATGAATGACGCTGACTATTGGGCAGCACCGAACAGGCTTGGCGATGCCACCTCATACGGTCTTAACCTATTCTATTCCACTGCGGATTACGGATTAGGTCTCTGGAGCCCGAGGCAATAAGCAATCGACGTCTCATTCGCGACACTTATATTCCGCAGTCTACGAGTACAGACTACATCGCTGTCGCCTCCATGCCCACAACAAATAGCACCCAACACTTCGAAGCGGATGTGATTTGCTAGCATACATCTCTCATTCCCATTGGGCCATACCCAGTACGGATTATTCAATGCCACCGACTCAAGTTGTCTGGACTGGCTACAAATTGTCTGATGCACTCCTACTATATCTTTTGCAAGTATGAAGTAGTATCCCGTACAAGCTAAGGTAGTGTCTCCTTGGTGGTGAAGACAACTTTGTGCGCCAAGTTGGCGTGGCTTTCGTGCTGCTAATCGTGATGCAGGTAGAGATTCTGATGTGAATATTCACGTCTCGTCCTGGTCCTGTCGAATGTAAACGAAGCCTCGTAGGAGAGTTTGATAGTCAAACAGCGGAGTCTCCAAATATGCAGGGTATCCAAACACTTTCCGTGTTCTCGGCGAGTCAGGATTGTTCCTGAATGGACTGTTAAGACTGGTCAGCCCGGAATGCCACGCCGTTGCTTGAGAATGGCTGTTGGCCAACAACTCTGGAGATCAGCGGAATAATACTTACTGGATCACCCCCGATGCTCCTTTGGTCCATTTTACCCACGATTCATCCTCAGTCTCGGCGGTAATTTGGTCTCCGATATACATAGCGGGCTCAGCAATGTCGGCGATGATCTGCTTCACGGGATCTACTGGATCCAGGCTGTAAACAACAGAGTTGCGGTCGACCTCCAGATAAGCCAGTGCCCCATGCCCACCCAAGACGTCGAAGCCCTTGATATCGAGTACTTTTCGTGTAGCAGGGGTGTAGTAGAGGTCTTGGGCAAGAAGCCGGAGTTTGTTGCCGGTTTTGGCCTCGATGGCCTCTTTCATGACCAAAGCTGCAACATGTAAATCGACCCAGCGGTTACCGCGCTTCAAATCTCCAAGTCCGATACAAACAAGCTTGTCGATTTTTGAAGGAATTTCGGCATGGGTGATTGCATCTAGAAGTGCCTTGCAGCTTTGGGTTGATCTCCATTGTGCGCACCGGTCCTCGAAGTTCCGGCGCTGACGATCGACAGCTTCATCTTCTGTTTCAACTCCGGTTTCACCTTCGGCCTGGTCTCCGGTTTCATCTTCGGCTTGATCTTCGGCTTCATCTTCGGCTTGATATTCGGCTTCATCTTCGGCTTGATCTTCGGCTTGATCTTCGGCTTCATCTTCGGCTTCATCTTCGGCTTGATCTTCGGCTTGATCTTCGGCTTGATCTTCGGCTTCATCTTCGGCTTGATCGCCGGCTTGATTGACAGCTTGATCGACAGCTTGATCGAGAGCATCGACAACTTTCTTGGCAAAATTTTCGACAGCTGGATGACCAGCTTGATTAATATCTTGCTCGACGACTTTCTTGACAACTTTCTCGACAGCTTGATCGATCGCTTTCTTGACAGCTGGCTCGCTAGCTTTATCGACAGCTGTGTCGACAGCTTGATCGACACCTTTCCTAACAGCTTCATTTATGGAATCACTCCAATCCTCTACAAAGACGCTCCGAAAACAGTTGCCAGGTTGCTCACGAAACAGATTCCACTGGTAAAAACGGAATTTGATTCGAGGGTTTCTGCCAGCACTCAGCACGTTTTGAATACATCTTGAGTCCTCGGTTGGGGAAACTTACCGGACGCGACTCGCCGTTGCCTCGGAGGAAACTTCGACCTGGTCGTTGAATCCACGAAATGCGAAGGGGTCTTTGCGCTCTAATTGAAGATAGAGCTCTAGCTCTCTAAGCTCACTCTTGCGGAAGAGCTTACCGCCTTTCTCGTAGTGTTCTCGGACGGATTGATTGGGTGGCAGCTTTACGAACGTAGTGTCGCCCTCGACCCGCATCTTACCGCATTGTTGCAAGTACCGTTTCCACTGCTTGCTTGGGTTGCGGAGGGCCGGATCGATGACGAACGACATGGTATGGGAAAATGCGTGGAGAGTTGCTGTGGGTGGCTATCACTTTTCGTTGGCTGTGCAGCAGACGAAGTATGTTGACTGACAATGCTGATGGAGGCTTTCGAGGCCACGGAATGCCAGCCTGGAAATGGTATATTAGATCGCGGGATCGATAGATTCTGTTGATACAAGTGTGGCCGGGCAAAAGAAAGCAAACAAACATCATATGGTATGGGATATCTGGTGGGTCAATATAGGAGGTAGGCTCTGAACAAACGCGACCACAACAAGAAGTTGCAAGAACGAGCCACACGACTTCCTTACATAGGAAACAGAACACGGTATTACCTCCTCAACCACCACCCATCGTTCCTTTCCCATTCCAAAATTCCGGCTGTCGAACCTAACCTTCCAGGTTCTCGAAACCCCTGCGCAGGCGCAGAATATGGTCCATGCTGAACTGAAAACCCCCCCAAGGATTAATCCCCAACCCCCTATTTCCAATCTTCCTAACATACAACTTTCAACGTGCATGCAGAAAATTAACGTTGCGAAGAACACACGAAAGAAAGTGCTAAAACCCCTTACGAATCCCTCTCCGATTCACCACTCGAAGGGTCTCGAGGCAAACCCGCGTCCGTCTGGCCGGCCATTTCATGCACGGGCCCATAATGCCCATGCAACTCATACGCCTCCGTCACGGTCCCCAGCGTGCCGGAATCACTGCGCCGGCGAATATTACCCGCCAAATCACTGTTCCTGCGCAACTGCGTCTTGGCAGGCCGCTGTTGACTATTCGAGCGTTGACGCGCGTCGCCATTATTGGCAGCTGTGCCGAGTTCGGAGACGCCGTGCGGTCCCTCCAGCTCGCTTGTGTCGCTCGCATGGCGGCTGTGACTGGGCGAGCCGTAGGAGCTGATGCTGATTCTTTGGATCGGACGGCCGTCGGGCCCCGTGATGGAATCGATGAGGGAGTGGCGTCCGTCGAAGCCGTTGTGGCCGAAGGGCATGCCCCAGATATGCGGCGAGGAGGTGGTGGAGCCGCTGAAGCGCGAGGTGCGCGACGGCGAGGCATCGTCGGGGACGAGCGTGGATGGCGACGGGCGCATGATGGGGAAGTGGGGGAAGCCGTCTGTATCGGCGGTCGAGTCGATCTCGGAGATGGAATGGTGCCCCGAGTGCGACTTGTTGTAGGGGACTTGGCCGTTGGATTCCCGCTCGTATTCGGCGGGTTTGGCGGCCTTCTCGGCCTTTTCTGCCTTCTCGGCTTTCCGGAGACGCAGGACCACGAAGGTTGCGATGGCGATGAGGATGAGGAGGATGATGACGACGCCGGCGACGATCCCGCCTAATGCGCCGTCGGAGAGTCCCCCGTGGCTGCCTCCGCTGTCGCTGGTTCCGGTGTGGATGGCGGGTATCTTGGTGACAGTGCTTGGGATGAACTGCGGTATTGGCATTGCTGATGCTGCGATAGAGGAGGTACCGGGTGCGTCTATGAAGGTCGTAGTGCTCGTAACGACAGTTGTGACGGTGTGGCCTCTTGGATCCGTGGTCGTCACTGTCTCAGAGACAGGGAGTATGGTTGGGGTATCGGCCCAGCAGATACCCATGCCGCAGACACGGCCACTTGCACAGCAACCTCCACCCAAGGACAGGGGGCAGTTGAAGGAGTTTTCTGAGCATTGTATCGTCTTTGATGAGTCTGGCGGCGGCAAGCACTGGTCGTTGTCTCCGCAGATGAAGCCAACTGGGCAGCAATCTGTAATCTTTGTGTTAGTGCTCTCGGAGTCGACGCTACCTCTCTTTTTTCATTATACGGATAAAGGAGGGAGGAGTGAAATAGACCAGATATGCATGAGGTACAAAGTGCTCCAATCACGCCGGGTCGACGAAAGATTGATACAACTTACTTCCTCCGGCCGTCAAGGGACAACCATAGAATCCAAAGTGGCCTCCACATGAAGTCGGACCGGCCGTCGTCGCATAGCACAGTTTCGAGCCGCAGGAGAAGTTATCCGGACAGCAGCCCCCGTCGGCTGAAGCTGGACATAGTGACCAGCCGCTCGGTTCGGGACAGACGTCTTTTCTCTTGGCGAGCGGGAGGGTGTGCCAGCTCTTCTTGACCCAGATAAGCTCATCTTCGCGCTCGCCGTCTCGTACAACTTCCGTAACTCCCGTTGCCCCCGTCAGCGTCGCCATTGTCAGTAATCCCGCGCAGACTAGATGGTGTTGTAAGTCCCGCATGGTGTGATATCAGAACCCGTCGACGCAAGCTGGGTGTAACATGTATGCGAGTTGAGTTGAGTAGGTGAAGGTATGATGAATTGAAATATCGTGGAGGTGAGATAGGTTATGTGAGAGGGTGAGCAGTATTGGTGCTTATGAGACAGTCGTGTTCATAAGTCGGTCGCAAACTAGCAGCTCATGATGAGCGGTTCTTACGCCGAGATAACGGGGGCACCTTGAAACGGGTGGTCGTAAGAGACGTTGGAGCAACTGTCACGTCGGTATAAGATGGCTGCAAGTAAGATATGAAGAACGCTTACGGGCACGATACCTATATCACCGCAGCGCAAACCCGTTTCGAAGATGTTCCCAGATGAGAAAGGGAGAAGAAGAAGATAAGTCTTGGCTTTCAGGAAGCAGAGATGGGATATAAGTTATCGCATCTTACGCGGAGGCGCAATGAATAATGGATCAGATGGGTAGGTAGGTATGAGGCTTTGCGACTTTGCTTGCTTGCGATTCTTACCCACCTAGCCTTGGAAAGCCGAGGGAAAACTCGTGCGTACACTAAGGATTACCGACATGATGTAAGTACTTACCTACCGTTCTGAGAAAGAGAGAGGGAGAGAGAGGATCCATCCATTCGCAACCCTAGTTACGGAATTTACTTACTTACATACATACGAGGGGGGGGTTTACTACGATAGGTATTACGGGGTGGATCCTCTGGGATGGGAGATGCATGTTGGCTGCATTTGTCTCTTTTCCCCAAACCGTCAGAGGTAGGTAGGTAAGTAATCCGTAAGCATTCATTCCCAAACGGATCGGGGGTTGATTGGAAAGGCATGAGATTCGTAGATGGGGTGTTGGGCAGGGCGCTGAGTGGCCCGATTGACGGGAATATTCCACGTCTAGTTTTTTTTGTTCGACGCAGCCTGCTTTTTACGATATTATCGATTTCTTTGTGGATGGTAGGACGGATGGATGGAATACGTGCGTACGTCTACTGCAAGACATTTCGAAAGGTGAAGGGATGGCTGTCTCTCCCGTCCCATTGGATAGGAAAGCTGGATCGTCTAAGCACTTATTATTGTCTCGTTGAATCTGGGATTTTCCCCTCGTCAGACGTGAGATGTGGTGGAATAGTGGCACGAGCCTATACGGTACATAGCTCGATCGTATCCGCGAAAAAGACGGGCATACAAATGTGATCGTACCTCGCGTGGTGTTGTCGTCGTTCCCGCGAGGTGTAGATTGAGGTCCACTCGTTTTTCTCGGGCGGGTTACACACTTTTGGGAGCAAGTGGTCTGATAGAAAGGAGAGGGTGGTTCCGTTTGGTTGCTTGTTCGGGTCTTGGTGTTGAGGGAGGGGAGATAATTCTTGAGCTTGACTCACTGCCAAGAGGGGACGGAGTGTCGCCAGTTCTGGGCCGTGAGGAATGAAAGGCTTTGAATGAGTATTTCTTACAAGAAAAGGTGTCTCATTGGAGATGCTGTCGCAGTTGCGCTGTGTAAGTTGAAGTCGGGAGATGTCATCCGTCTCTACATACACAGTTGATCTTCAAACTGCGGCATTAAACAAAGACGACGAGCATCGTTAGCAACACTCAGCGACGCTAAATACGTAATATCGAGATGAAGTTCTCTCTTGAATTAATACTTGTAGGTTAGGTAACCTGCTGCATTTGAATACCGATCCAAAATTTGATGTGACTTCACTCTTGCGCGCGCATTCCTTTTCGCACAAACCCCCTCGTTCTGGGTATGGTTACCGATCACCCGACGAGTCACAATTTTTTTTTTCTATTATTATTCCCCGCACAGCAACAGCAACAGGGCGAGAACCAGACCAGGCCAACAACGGGTAACAACCGTTAACCGTCACTAGTGCCAGTCCCGGTATGTGAACTAGAGACGCACGGAGGGACAGGGGGTATCGTGAGGGTACCTACTTTGAGGTTGTCGACGACGAGGGATGGGATATGCTTAGGTTCTACGGAATGAAGATTATCTGCCAGTATAGCTGGAGTTGAGACGACACTGAATACCAAACTCAGACGTCAACTCTCATGAGCTTGGGATGTATGTGACCCCCGAGTTATGTAGCCAGACCCTAGTTGTAGTTGTAGTTCCCTCGTAACTTGACAGCTCCGGCCGGCGTGCGGAGATACCTCGACAATACCATCCCTAACCCTGTCATCCCCACCGGGCAAGCAGGTCAACTGACGAATGGGCCAAGTTGTCAACGCTAGCTTAGGCACCTGCTTAGGCGCCAACGTAGGTAAAGTAACGTAACTTTGTCCAGACTCTTCTTCGGCCTGCTCGTAGCGTCGCTACTGTAGGGCTGCCATTGGATGGTGTGGGAGGGAGAGGAACGCAGGAGAATGACTAGGAATCCTGGTGTATGGGGACTACAGTATGGGGAAGAGCAGTACGAGTGAACTCTGGACCTGCCTGCATTCCCGCGTAGGTTGATGTACGAGTAGGCATGGGTGCGCGGCTCTGCGTAGAGAGAAAACTACTGAGTAAGAAAGTAGTAATCGGCAATCCTCGTGGGTTCAGGGAGTCGCAATTGAGGGACGTAATCCATAATCGCGTACGGAATAGTACGAAATACTCGGAGGTCTCATGATCGTGTGAGAATTGGTTGCCGTCCAGTCTGGCTGCAATAGTCCATACATACAATCTTTCCCTCAGTTTGTTCGTTCAACAGAGAAACAACGATACAACATCTTTAGTTACTTTCTTACTTGCCCTGGGTTTGCTGGGAGTTGGACTTGGTAGGAGACAACATGTCCGAACCGATACAAAAGATGCTCTTATACACGAAGCGCGCGCAACCGAAGATGCCCAAGACACGATCCAGGTCAGGTCAGTTTCCGAACTACGCATCTCTGCCATCAGTGCGACGTCGACTCTGCATGTCTTGATTTGTATGTTCCGGGCTGATCGAGAAAGGGGCTTTGGTTGCGTAGGGTGCACGTATTGGTATGCTTGACCATAGTCGTTGTCGAAGAGGACTTGGACTGACACGATCACAATCATAGCAAGGAAAAGGTGTGAGGGCATTCGCTGTCCAGTCTTCGCAGACTTAGCTAATATTCTCGTGTGAAAAACAAAAGAAGAAGAAATGCGACGAGAAACGCCCGCAGTGCACGCGTTGCGCCGAGCGCAGCATCCAATGCGCCTATGAAGCCATCAAGCCACGCCAGCGGAGGAAGCGGGATTCGGGATCGGTTTCCAAGACTGGCGCATCGAGAGGGGGATATGTCCCGGCGAGCAAGGTGGACGAGTGGCCGACGTTAGAATGGGTATATCGCAGTCGCGTTGAGGCCAGGTTGAATAAGAGTCCGTCGCCGATATCATATAATAATAGCATTCCCGAGACCTACGACGATCCGATTCCTTCTCTCGAACCCGAAGCCGACGAAGCCGAAGATAACCAGGATGATCAGAATCGAGAACTTATTCCATGGGAACCTGATTCTCTCTATGCAACAGAGCCTGCAACTGCGCAATCACTACCGCCAGATCTCGCCATAACGCTGGAGTTTTCCATACCAGCATTCTCCGAGTTTTCAGACCGACCGAATCGCCGCGCCCTAGTCGATTACTTCTGCAACGTGCTATCGCATCTCATCGTATTCCGCGAAGATTCGGGCAATGCGTTTCAGCAGCTCGTTCTCCCGCTCTCGCATAGTAGCTCGCCCGTTATGAATGCCATATACGCCCTCTCGAGCGCCCATTTAGAGCATCGAGGAGTTAAAAATCTCGAGGGGTCCCTTTATTTTCAACAACAGGCGGTCCAGGGCCTGACGCAAGTAATCAAGAACCAGAGCAGGACGAATAAGAACGAGCTGTTGGCTGCCATCATCCTCCTCGTCTACTACGAAGTGGTAAATCCATATGCAGAGTCAACTCACCCCCTGAAGAGACAACGTGAAACTAACCAACGATCCTTAGCTCGTGCAACCGGGACGGGGCAGTATCATCAACGGCCATCTCAAGGGGGCCTTCGCCATCATGTGCATGGATCGAGACCTAAGCCCCGTGGGCCTATTTTTGGAACGCGTGCGTCGCTCTGATATACCTAGACCTAGATTTGGCCGAGAACACGACACTGACGGGTCCCCTAGGCATTTGGATTCTATGATGTGATCGCGGCGTTATCCCTGGGAACCCCCACGGTATCGACGGCTCCGAGTGCAGGCGGTCTCTTACCAATGCCCCCACCCAACGCTCCAAAGGCGTCTCCTTTAACAAATGTCGACACTTTGCTGGGGATGGCGAATACATTATGGCCGATTATGCATCGTCTATCGAACCTCTTGTTTACGAAGAAAGACTTAGAAGATGCCCAGCGAATGAATTATATCTCGAAAGCAGCCGTCCTGCGAACCGAACTCGAAGCAACGTCGCGAGCCATCGAAGCCGCGCTGACACGATGGAAACCCTGTCTGCCGCCTAACATGACCATCCAGGATGGCGAGCTCGTACTAAGCGGTCTAGAACGTGACGAGATGTCCGAGATGGCGCGACTCCGGTCGATTCTGCACAATGCCCTAGCGTACCGCCATAGCGCGCTCGTCTATCTCTATCGCACGATCCATGGGTTCTCGCCTAGACACGTGCTAGTGCAGAAACACGCACACACTTCATTGGAACACTGCGTCAAGACGACGGCTGCGGGGGGACCGATGAGTGCTTTACTATGGCCTTTATTCGTAGCAGCGTGTGAAGCGATGAGTCCTGAAGATAGGGAGCTGGCCAGGCTTGCTTTTGAGGAGATTGGGGTCCGACAGGGCATGATGAATATAGAAGATGCGTGGGTCGTTGTGCAGGAGGTATGGAAACGCATCGATGATGTGCTTGATGACGGCCCTGTTACGGGGACGGACCCGAATCTCTGGAGACAAGTCTGTGTTGAGATGGGGATCACCGTCGTCTTCGGATGAACCGAAACGCTATGAAGTGATCCATCTTGATTTCTAAGGAGAAAAGAGAGAGAGAGAGAGAGAGAGAGAAAGTGAAACGACGATGGAAGAGATGCGTTGGTTACGGTGTTTTATACCAGAAAGGGTCCGAGTCATCCCCAAACGACTACTCGTAAGACCACGCCCAGGACAACTGGCTATCATTTCTATTCGTTCTTCCATTGGAATGTCAATGTAGGTTCCCAACCGTGTCGCTCTCTTGTCTTGACCCTGAGATTCCATTCTCTGGTTCTCGATACGTCACTGTCATATGCTCGAGTCCGAACTGACGAGGGGACTTTAGGAATTTCACATGCAGTGTTATTATTGCTATTTTTGCTATTTATACCCTGATTTAAAAGAGAATCCATGTCGACGCTACTCGTAGTTCTCGAGACGTTAACCGTGTTTTATTATTTATAGGCGCCGTTTGCGGCTTACTGGATCGCTGTCTAAGTGACGGATTCGGAAACGATGGCGATGTCACATACAATCCAACTTGCCTATTCTACTGCTACCTACTTGTGCCCTGTATGGTCCATATTCTGGATGATCGTGCCTCCATTACCACTCTGCCTATTCCATACGGATTATCTACTTTATTCCTGAATATTCTCTATTTCTTCTCTCGTGCTTCTTCAGCTGATTCGTGCTCGCTGCCGTGTCCCCGCAAGCTTCTAGAACACGGCGTAGAAAACCAGAATCGGTAGCATTCCGTGCTAAGACCACAGAAACGGTACGAAATCTGGTCGAAATACAAGCAGACTACGCTCCGAAATCTAGATACGCCTCCGTAGCGGTACCCTTCGCTAGTACGGATGGAGTGTAGGTGAGGGTCAGAGATGTAGCCCTTAACAACGACCGAATCTGCCTAGCCACGATAGCCCCGAGCGGTTGCTGTTAGTGTAGGGATGGTGACCAGGGAGTGTATCGTTGGCTAAGCTGGCGCCGATCTCATGATCCCTTAGCACGGAACACCCTACATACAGTATTCAGCTGGGCCGTCACTGTAGCAGCTCCCCTCGCAGAGTACTCGTACTTCTCCGAATCCCTCGCAGACTCTTCCGTACCTCACTAGACGGCATAGCTGCAACAGTCATTGCGAGGTGTCATTCTCGGTTGACTCGTACGACCTGGAGCTATGGAGGAACCAAGGAACCATGGCTGCTACCTAACGTTGCAACTTCAGGGGCTTCACAGTCCCCAAACACACACACAACACACACAAACAACCCCCCACAACCCACAGAATGTACAGTACCTTTCTCCGTACTTCGTACTTCGTGCCACCACTCTAACAGCCAAAAGCAGAGCCAGGGCCCAGCACCGTCGATTATTACTGGGGGGGTTAAGCCTGTGAGGAGAAAGAGAAAAAGTCCACAAATTCTCCCCGCTGCCCACCAGCGCCCCGGGCCCATTTGTGGGCTCATCACGGTTATTCCTCCCAGGATGGTGCCTTAGTCTAGTGCGTGCGAGCGACGGGCCCTTGTCCTCCATCTCTCACTCCATGTTTGGGCTTCTTCAACCCGCGACGACGATATTTCTGCGTACGCACAAACGCACAAAACCGCACGCAAAGAGAAGAAAGTGGCTCACAAGTACGGAATAGAAAAGACGTATTGCTCGCAGACCACTGGCAGCCGACGGGGACGACCTGACCGTCTCCCGCCCGTAAAATCATGGCGACTCTCGCCAATACCAGCGACGAGGGGTTGCCGGCGCCCAAGCAGATCCGCTTTATCAATAACCAGGGCCAACCGCCGACGAAACGCAGGAGAATCAACGCCGCATGTCTCACATGCCGCAAAAGAAAAACTCGATGTGCCGGCGAACATCCCACCTGTTCCACCTGCGACAAGAACGGACATGTCTGTCTGGGATACTCCGACGCCGTCGTCGACAAGAGGAAAGAGTCCGTAGGCGTCGGCGTTGGTGTTAACGTGGGCGGTGGGAGGACCGCCGGCTCGAGCAGCATGGAGGGCAGTAGTAGCAGCAACAGCAACAGCCAAGGACTCGATCAGCACGAGGAGGCGGATGACTACTTTGACACCGATCCCGAAGCCGAGCCGAGACAGTTCAAGGACGGCCGAAACAGGGACAGTGACAGGGACAGGCATGCCGCCGCCGACGTGGACGGGGCATCCGTCATCTCGAGTCGAACGTCCAATAACACGCCCCAAGACTATGCCACCCCCACCCTGCCGATGAAGTCGGAGCCCATGGACTGGGAGGACGCCCGCTCCCATTCCCGCTCTCACTCCCAGCGGCCACAGACGACGCCACGGCGCGAAACCCTCGCCGTGCGACCCGTCGACCGGCGACAGTCGTCTTTCTCGACCGATGGCGACCGGAGCCCCAGCAGTCGCTCTCCCATCCTGCACCACAACGAGAGCGGCCACCGCGTGCCCTACTTCCGCTATTTCGGCCCAACCGCCATCGTCCCGGGCTTCAAGCAGATGGTCGTCAAGGTGCACGACCGACGGCGCAGCTCCATGTCCGCCACATCGCCGAGCACGGGCTCGATCCAGGCGGGCTTGCTGTCGACCTCACTGCCGGATCTCGATCTCGGCAACATCGAGGACATCCCCTTTTACGACATCAATGATTCCAATCCCGTGCACCCTCTCATCCTCAATCTCGTCGAGACCTTTTTCATCCGTCTGGGCAGTAATTATCCCTTCCTCCGTCGCCACAAGTTCCTCCTTCACGTGGAGGAGAAGCGAGTTGAGCCCATCTTAGTCGATGCAGTCTGCGCTCTCGCTGCCAGATTCTCGGATGTGAGCTTGTTTAGGAAATGCAATGACGGGAAGCTCGCCAAGTCCGAGTATGGCCAGGCATATGCACAGCGTGCGAAAGCCGCCACCGTAGACACATTTGCATGCCCGTCTGTTGCTGCTGTGCAGGCATGCTTGCTCATGGCATATGACGGGTTTGGTGCAGATCAGGACAGCGCACTTTGGATGTACTTGGGCATTGCTATAAGAATGGCTGTCGATCTGGGTCTCCCAAGAGAAGACGGCGTCAAGTATCAAGGAGCCGCCGACCCCTGGTATACACGCTGGCACGAAAGACAAAACGACAACATTACTGATGGTGGCCGTCAAGATGGTGATGAGCCCACCGTCAGTCCCGAAGAACAAAAGGAAATCGAACAAGAGCGCATCGATACCTTCTGGGCCGTCTTCTTCCTCGACCGAGCAATCTCATCCGGCACGGGACGACCCGTCACGCTTCGAGACGACGACTTCGATCTCAGTCTGCCAAAACCATCCCTGGATCAGCCATCCGGATGGCCCAATCCCTACGCCGCCCTCCTTCACATCATCCACTTATACGGACGGGTTTCCGACGTCCTAAACAACATCAAGCAACCCAAGGACCTAACCAAGGATAAAATCCACCGGCTCACCGTCATGGAAAACGAGTTAACAAAGCTCCATCAAAGAATGGATTCGCGTCTCCGCTTCGACGCCAACAACTTCCAAGCACACGTGAAGAATGGAAACGGCACCACCTTCATCCTGCTGCACTTCTGGTTCCACGCGCTCATCATCGTCCTCCATCAACCCACGCTTCTCACATCGCAGGGTACCATCGATCGCAAACACCAGTTGAAAGCCCACAGTCGCGAACTCTCCATGTCCAGCGCGAAGACCATTGCTGATATCCTGGCCTTCGCCGAGTTACTGGACCCGAGATGCTTCATCGGCAACCCCTTCACATCCCAACCCATCTACATCGCCGCATGCGCATTCCTCCTCGAGTCAAAAGCCAACTCATCCCAACCTGATTCACGAAACCCCTCACCACCCCTCGCATCAAAAAACTCAACTACCAAAAATCGTCGACCCCAACAGCACATCCTCCAAACACCTCCTCCTAGCCTCCGTCGCCCTGCAAAACTACCAACTCTGCTACAAAGCCCTCGCGCAAATGCACGCCTACTGGGGCGGCGTGCGCTACATCCTCAACGTGCTCGACCAAAAATCCCACGGGCAATGGGACTGCGAGACCTTCACCATGGAAGAATACGAGAGCACAAAGCGGATCCGCCGCGACAACCTCTCCCAACGCTTCGGCAAGACCTTCGAGTTCCCAACCTCCCCCATGCCAGACGGCGGACCCCCACTAGCCTGGTCACTCACAGGCACAACCAATTCGCCAAACTCAAGCCTGACCCTCCTCTTCCAAAACCCCGTAAACACAAGCGCGGGGAGCACCTCCCATCACCAACCACCCCAACAACCCCCCGCCCCCACAACAGCCCCGACACCCCCAGGAAACATGATCTACGACCCCATCCGTCACGGCGTACCCGCCGCCCGCATGTATCCCCCGGCCTACCCACAACCCAACACCTCAGCCCTCCGCGAATCCATGCGCGGCCCGGGCCCGCGACACGCACGCTTCAACACGGACACGGCAAAACTCGACAGCAAACTCCACATCGCCTACGGACCGCAACCCTACGAACAGGGGTATATCCCGAATACATCGCCCTCCAGCACGCAGAGCCAGACGCCTACGTTCGCCAGTTCCACAACAACAACGACGACGTCATCTACGACGAGTAATACATACGCCGACGGCCTCGCGCTTAGCGGGTACGCGTATGCGGGCAGTAGTAGCAGTGGTAATAATGGTGGAGGGCCGGCGGACCTGCATTTACTTACGTATGATAACGAGACGGATATCGGACAGCATCTTGCTGCGAGCTTTGAACATACCGAGATGTTGAGTTGGTTGGGGGATTATTTCCCGCCGGATGTGTTTGGGTTTTATACGGGGGAGGCGAGTTTGTGAGTTTTTGAAGTTGGGTTGGTTGTTTTGTCTGGCTTGGGTGTGGGTTGGTTGGTTTTTGAGGGTGCGGGTTTATGAGGGAGTGAAGGATGTGACTGCTGCGCGGTTCATATGCCTATTTTGAGAATATCATGAGGAACACTGGAAGGATGGTAGGAAAAGGGATATGCCTAGGCTTGGCTGGACGGGACGAGGGAAGCGATAATAATACCCGATTTTTCACATTTTCTCATTCATCTACACACTTGATACCCTACCTACCTACCTACTATGAAAAACATCAATCAGTCAGTTAGCGTTCGGCGTTCCTTTTTCCCCCCTTTTATATTCCCCCCTTTACGCGTGGGCCGGTCTCTTCCCGTTAGGACGAGTATGATGAGATGAGAAAAAGGAGGGGAAGTCCTGGAACGAGTTAACATGAAAGGGGTAATGAGGACGATTTCCTCCACTATATCTACACGACAAAACCACCACACCACAGGTCGCGGTGCAAGCCAGGTGCTTACACGCTTCCCCTTACTTATCTACCATCACCTTTACGTATATGCAGGCACATACACGCGCGGAACGAACAAACGGACGGCGTTCAGTGTTCTTAGACATCTCAACGATGGGTTCGGTTGGGTTCGGTGGTACATACGGGAAACGGACGGGATCGGACAGGAATAGGGGTTCTCCAAAACTACTATCTTAGGTATTAGCCTAGATCGGGGAGGGCTGGATTGGAATGGGCATATTGGGAATATATCTTTTCACCTGTCTGCGTGTTTGATGATGAATGTGAAAGGACCATGATGAATGAGTGTCGATGATGAGTTGGAGGTGAAAATGACATGTGACAATTAGTGATCCATCAACCAGATCTAAGCAATCGTGCCCCATCTAAGATCGATCTAGATCTCAAAGTATCAAACGCAAACTTGGATTCAACTCCTTAGATCACAACGTGAGTCATTCAGGGGGTATTTATTGGCTCGAGTATTCTCTGCCGGTATTTATTTTCTACTACAAACAGGAGGAGGTGGAACTTTTTAATACACTCAGACCGTCGATCTGAATTAGACTTGACTTGACATACATCATAGTATCTATTGACTGCTATGATTATACCTTTTGTCCGGGGAAGCGCCTCGACGCCGACTAACTCATCCTTGGTATGAATCATCAGGCATCTCTCACTCTACCATGTGTTATCCACGCACTCAATGCGGATTCCATCCATGACAGGTCTTCCCACTTGAAGCCTTCTGGGGGGCCGCCATGGCTCAAATCAGCTTGAGACCATGCAGCAATGCTTATGCAACCGTTTCATCGCTCTGCCTTGAACAATATTTATATGCGCTGCATCTCATCATTTTCCGAGGGCGAACTCTGTAAAGAATTATTAATGCTAAGAGACTGTTTCCCCCAGACAAAGAAATATGAAATCGTCACGGTCGGCAGACAACGAGTGACTTCTAGGGTTGCTTAAGGCGCAACCGCAGGCGGGGCCGGCGGCGGCGGCGAAGGTGAATCTGAACCAGGGACGGGTTGCGGCGGGGTATCACTAGGAGAGGGGGCCTTGGCAGTTGCCGGTACTGTCATGGGTCCTTTGGGAACGATGATCCGATCCGGTAAGGGCAGACCTTTGATGACTTTCTCGACCTCTTCCTTGTTCAAAGTCTCGTAGTCGACCAGTGCCTTGGCCAGCAGGTCCAGTTCTTTACGGTGATCCATCAACAACTTGCGGGCGCGTTCATAGGCTTCGTTGAGTGTGCGTTGAACCTCAGCCTCGACCAGAGCTCTTGTTTCGCTGCTGAGAGTTTCGTATCGGCTACCATATTCCATGTTTCCAAGTCTGCTGGACATGCCAAGAGAGGCAACCATACTGAAAGCAATCTTGGTTGCAGCTTGGAGATCCTGGAGTTGCATATTAGTACATATCCATTATTAAATGATTTCACCTAGAGGATAACTTACCGCCGAAGCACCACTGGTAACTTGGCTGGGACCGTATACAATCTCTTCCGCAAGCTTGCCTCCCAAAGCAGAGTCAATCTGAGCCATATAGTTGTCGACGGTGAACGAGTACCGGTCCATCTCAGGAAGAGAAGCCGTGTGACCTAGAGTTGGACCGCGAGCTAGAATTGTGACCTTGTACAGTGTCATGCTAGATCCCTTGGTGAACAGGTTGACCAGGGCATGGCCGGCTTCGTGATAGGCAGTCATTTCCTTCTCCTTAGCACTGATTACCATACTCTTTCTCTCGGCACCAAGAATAACTTTGTCCTTGGCCCAGTCGAAATCCATCCTCGAAACAGACATAGCCTTATTTTTGCTAGCATGAACGGCAGCCTGGTTCACGATGTTCTCGAGCTCAGCGCCAGATAAACCAGAGGTGGACTGAGCAATCGCCATCAAGTCAACGTCCTTGTCCGCCTTGACCTTCTTGGCATGATGCTTAAGAATAGCCAGACGGCCACGGACATCGGGCAGGCCGACTTCAACATGACGATCAAAACGACCAGGGCGAGTCAGGGCCTTGTCGAGCATTTCCGGGAAGTTGGTAGCGCCAATGATAATGACGTTTGCGCTCTGATCGAAACCATCCAGCTCGGTGAGCAACTGATTGAGTGTCTGCTTGACATATGCGGCATCGCGTGCATTGCGCCGGCCTCCAATGGCATCCAGTTCATCGATAAAGACAATGGAAGGTGACTTCGCCTTGGCGGCAGCGAAAAGCTCGCGAACACGCTTCGCACCAACACCAACATAAACCTCATCGAATTCACTACCGGACATGTAGAAGAACGGGACACCAGCTTCTCCAGCGACGGCCCTGGCAAGAAGAGTCTTTCCCGTACCGGGAGGACCGACCAAGAGGATACCCTTGGGCAGTTTGCCTCCGAGCTGGGAGAATTTCTCAGGGTTACGCAAGAAGTCGACCATTTCCTGTAGTTCTTCCTTTGCTTCCTCGGCGCCGTGTACGTCAGTGAAGCGGGCCTTTTGCTGCTCTGCCTTGACTTCACTGTCGACTTTGCCACCAGGTCGCTTGAATACGCTCAACGTCTCGATGATCATAGTAATCACGACCAAACTGAGATATGTGACGAGACCAAACCAGAGCATAAACTTGAACCAGCGGAAGATACTACTACCAAAGGTCTCATCAACGACAACGTGGAGAGGACCGTCTTTGGTGCCGGAAGCATGGCCCCCGTCGTTTTTGGCAACGGCGAGGGTGCCTCCGCGCGAACGAGCAGCCAAAGCCTGGGTAATAGCCTGGATTTGCGTCGATGAGAGGTTACCGGGCAGATTCTTTACCGTTTTGTTGATATCATCAAAGTCTCCACTGGAGGCGCTGGAAGGGACCAACATGCCGAGTGCCTTCTGATAAGCCTCGGTGGCGGCTTGGTTGGTGGCAAAACGACCTGACTGGTATCTTTCGACGATGATAGCGGGCATGTTCGCCTTGAGTAGAGCCTGGTAGAAAGCATTCTGGGCAGTAGCGCTGTTAGGATTTCGATTCGCAGTCTCTTCAATATGGGCGAGCAGATGTCTAGGCCACCCGCCACTCTGAATGGACCGTCGCTGGAGGGAAAACGGCGCAAGACCAGGAGTTGGAAGTCCGCGGAGAGTAGCCGGAGAGGTAGACATGGATCGATAGAACAGGTTATGAGGGTACAGACGATGGACAACGGGATTCGACGCGAGCAAAGCAGTACGCTGCATCGTCGAAATAGATGAGCGTATGTCTAACAGAGTCGAGACGGTTTGTCGCGAGGGGCGAATCGGGGCGAGAGCAGCGTCGAAGGAGCCATTGCGTAGAAACTCGGGGAGTTCAGAGGCGAGCGAACTGGGAGTCGCAGCCACCGGCTGAACAGGAGCTGATGTCGCTTGGGCGATCACCTGGCTGTCTTTGCCAGTCTCGACACGCGGAGAAGGGGAGAATACGGAGACATGTTGCGGGATCCAAGAGGTCAACAGACGGAAGGGGACGGTCAGGGTGTTCGCGAGCGACGGCCGCAGCTCGCTCGCCGTGGCGGCGACACTCGCGAACGCAGGTGCCGGCAACGCCATCGCAAGCGGGCGTCAAGGAGCGATGCCGCTGGCTATAAGATGGTTCAGGGCCCAGGGGCCAGCCAAAGCGGCCAGTTGGAAGTTCGTGGTTGGCCGATGACGGGAGTGGACGCAGTGGACCGATCAATGGAGAGGTGACATTCGTCGGAGCTTGGGATGGACTCGCAAGCTTGCTTTACGTTAGAAATGAAGCCCAAATGTTGTACATAAAACGTGTATCATGCAACAAAGTCAGAGTGCAAGAAGAGAAAAGAAGTGGTGGTGGTAATTGGTTCGACTGGTCATGGGCGGGAGCAGGAATTTAGTGGCGGCCGCATGCTCCCCGGTGATGTGGTAGACTCTCGTAATGGACGGGAAGGTGCACGCTCGGTTTTGCCCGTTTTTGCCCAGTTTTGCTGCCTCGTTCTTTAGGTAATCCGCCATGGTCTGGCAGTCGAATGCCACCGAACCCGAATTCCGAGACCTGGCACTTGCGGCTTCGGTGCCCGCAGCGACTAGCTCAAGTACCTCTGCCATAGTAAAATGCCCCGCGAGGTACCCCCTCGTCTACACGTGTCCCGCTAGCGCATCCCTGTTAGATGCATACAGAGTGCACGGCTGTTTGCATATGCAGTAATCCGTGGCTACGGGTTGCAAACTCGCCACTGCCCAGTCGATTTTCACCGTTGCTCGTACGGACTACGGAATACGGATTACATCAGGAAGTCAACAATGAGGGACAAACGAAGTGGGCAACGATGCTCGTGCCATGCCCCACCCTCGTTTCAGGTCCAACTGACATTCAAATCATCGACATGATTCCATCGCTCGTCTGATTGCTAAGCAAGGGCTAAGGGCTAATCCGCGCAGTCGTGCGAAATGCCTCTTTCTCTGCACCGAACTGGAACTCATCAACAGATATATTTACCTACTCGTTAGAAGTAGGTATTGCCAATGGCCTCGTACAATTACACGCGCATCAATGCCAGTTATCATCATAACCGATGTTGTTAGAAAGCTATTAATACGTAGTCATGCTGGTAGTCATGCTGTTGATATACGGAACACTTCCTTCAATCTTGAACCAGTTGCCTCCTTTCTCTATGTGCTTTCTTTTGTCAACTCCTGTCGGATTGCCAACAGGTTGTCGACAATGACTGCGTCTATACCCTCGTTCACTTGGATCTAAACATATCTGGTCAGCAACTACCGTAAACGAAATTCCTTACGAAAAGGAGACTTACCTGCACAAGCTCCCTGTTGTTGTTCTGCGTTCCGTAGCTTACACATACAAGACCCGACTGCTTGACCACCTTGACGAGTCGCGGGCTGTTGACGAATGGTGTGGCATTGCTTACAATACCCAGCAGGTTCCACTTGCTGGCAAAACGAATGGCCTCCTGCAGACTGCTCGCCCGTATGTCGCTGACTTCCTCGGCACCCGCATCCGTCAAGAACATGATGGGTATGCTGGGCTGCTTGAAGTTGAGACACAGACAGATGTCTGGGTTGAAACTGCTGAAGATGATATGTCGGTCCTTGGCCAGGTCGTAGACCTTGGTAAGGACTGTGTCGCAGAAAGAGTTCAGCTCAATGGCGTATGTGTCCATCGAAAACTGCTCACTCTCGAGAAGCATCGGATACTTGATTTCGATGTTGAATCCGAGACTCTCCGGGAGCTCCTTGAACAGTTCCTCGAGTGTTGCGAATGGCGCCTGGACAAAGTTACCGCGCGTGTTGGCCTTGTATCCCACCTGCTTGAAGTTCAACGTGTACTTCATCCGCTCCTCGAGGGATGTATCAGCCCGATTCTTATTGGAATAGTCGACCGAGAGGGATCTGTGCTTCGGCCCAGGCGCGCTGTCCCCATTGCTCGTTCCATTGGCGTCAGGCCGCCGCCTCTCGGGTGAGCTCCTCCGTGACCTGCCATTGCTTCCGTCGTTGATGTGAAGGAATTGTTCCAGGGTGAGTGTGTGTACCGGTGCATCGATACCCGTCTCACTCACAAGGAAGTCGTGGTAAATGACGGGAACGTGGTCCTTGGTCAGCTGAACATCAAACTCCACGTACTGGGCGCCCAAGTTAGCGGCAGCAATGAAGGATGACACTGTGTTTTCACCCAGCTGCAGCGACTTGTTGGCCAGGAAGTTTTTACCCGCTCCACGGTGACCGATGAGCATGGTCGAGGCGAGCTTCTTCCAGTATGTCTGCTGCGAGTTGATTTCCATGCGCGGATGAGCAAAGGGTGTGATGACGATGAAGTTGAAGTTGACAGCACCGATGACCTCGAGGTTAGACCCCATGATGGGCACACAGACATCACCCTGCAAGTTCATTCGACTCGTTCCAACGTTGGGTCGGACCGACGACAATAGAGCTACAGCGCGGCCAATCTTATTCTTTTCATCTCCCGAGTACGTCGGCACGATGTCAAAGAGCACCTTAACTTTGGAAATATCGGAACTGTAGAATAGGATCGGCTCGGTAGAGATATTATCGTGTACTGGCAAGTCAACAGTTGTGGGCTCACCGTGAGCCCCCTGTGCCGAAATGACCAGGGAGAGAGCTGTGTCTATCTGGGTCGTGTGTGCTTCCGCCAATGGAACACGATCCAGCTTAACGGGCTCGACATCATTTTTCCGCATATCCATTGAGCCCAAGCTGACCATGACTAGACATTCGTTCTTAAGATACCGATGGCCAAATGACTTAACAGG
Source organism: Xylaria sp. L1 SY-2022 (assembly GCA_023079495.1). Taxonomy (NCBI): domain Eukaryota; kingdom Fungi; phylum Ascomycota; class Sordariomycetes; order Xylariales; family Xylariaceae; genus Xylaria; species Xylaria sp. L1 SY-2022. Next base: position 199,838 of record JALIDW010000001.1, on the reverse strand, counting down.
ATCAGTGATTCTGGTGCTTCCGTTCGATTTTCTGTCTCCGAGTGATGAAGGCTCTGATGGAGGCGAGGAGCTGACGGGTGATACGTCGCCTCCGGAGGAGCTGTTTGACTTCGGCGGCGTGAGAAGAGTGGTATGGGGTGCAAGAAGTTTGGCAACCTCCAAGTGACCGCGTAAAGCGGCGTGTTCTTTTGCCGTCCAGCCAAATGAGTCGGGTTGCGAAGCGTTGACACCGGCCTTGATCAAGAGTTCAGCTACAGCGAGATGACCATCGACGGCAGCTATGTGAAGAGGATTCCATGAAAAGGACTTTTCCGTCAACTCCAGGTCAGCCTTCTGTGCTGAAGATCCTTCTATCAGAATCCGAGCGCACTCAACGTGGCCAAAACGAGCAGCAACGTGAAGTGCCGTTTCGCCAGTCGCGTCTTGCCAATTGATATCCACGCCCGCTTCCACAAGCATCTTGACGATATTCGCAAAGTTTGAGCGTGTAGCCATGGCCAAGACAGCGCTGGACTGAGACACTGGTTCTCTGTGAACCTGTGGGCCTTGCCAACCTTCTCCCTTCAGAAGGCATTTCGTAGTCAGAGGATGACCACCAATGACAGCAAGATGTAAAGGAGCATTTCCTTCGTTATCCTGCCATTCCCGCGCATCGATACCATCGGTGACATCGAACTGTCCCCATTCCTGCATCTTAGCCATGAGAATCTCGCAAAGTACGACAATTCCGTACTGTGCTGCGTAGTGAAGGGGGATGCGTCCCTGGGAATCTCGACTGGACAGGGCAGCACGCTGTTTCGACTGCAAGCAGTCGAGAACGTAGCGAAGAAACTGGACACTCTCGTCTTCATTTGACGGCGACCCCGCCGTCGGACTTCCACTCATCGAATTGGCCTTGTTGCTAGAAGCTGGGACTGGCGGAACGTAGTGGCTGTTGTACGGCAAATGCGAAGGGAGATTCTTCGCATTTGGCTCCAAGTCGCTCGCTACATTGGACGACTGCGTCCGTCCGATGTACATAACTAACCGATGAATGCAATTGCGCTCGTTCAAGTCGCTGGGTTCATAGAGTGAATCAAGCTGTGACAGAATATAAGGGACACAGCTTTTTGAGCGGGATGAGATGGACCGCTGGAGTAGGTTCAACAGCATGTCCTGGGTCGCTCGTGCCGAAACATCCAACTTCTGTTGAGACAAAGTCTTTTCAAGAGTCTCGACGTTGTTTTGCCGTATCGCCGAGTCAATAACATCAAGAACGGCCTGAGGGATGCTAGGCAACGCTTTGGATGCCATTCTCCCAAGTGACCGGGCTGATCTTGCCGATTCGGTGGATTTCGTATCATCGAACTTCGGAGCATCAGTCAAAATCTGTATCCATTTGTTCAGTTCGTTGATAAGACGCGCAATAGTGGTGTCCTTGGCGAAAGGCTTAGGATCAACCATCGTAGCTATGTATCGCTCCTTGGTTTTCGTCGTTGTCTGGGGCACCTTCTTGTCTAGCTTCTTGGTGATTTTGACGAAGCCTCTCCGGTTGATTTCACCGAACCACTGCAGGTTTCTCAGTTGATTCCGCAGTTGGAGAAGGGCGTACATCAGCTCTTCTGATTCTTGCTCGTCAAGGTCGGCCACCATGGCTGGATTTTGGCCATAGCGGTCCTGTAGGAGTTTGAGACGGCGGTGTGTCTCGGCGAATTTTTTGTTGTAGAAAGAATCGACATCTTCCAGATTACGATCCAGAGCAAAGAGGAACTCTGTGATCTGTGGTCAGGGGATACTCCGGGATCTCTCAGATCCTCATGCTAAGGGGATGGCACACCTGCTATGTCCACATCCTCTCCAGCCCGGGCCCGATCCGCGGCCGCCTTAATCAGTTGCTTCAAGCCCTTGTAATCTATGTAGGCGGATGCCCACTCGGGGACTTGGTTTCGAGGAAGACTGCGTTCAGCATAAGCATTCTAAGATCATCATAGAAGAAACATGCGATTCTCCTTCAGGAAAGAAAGGCGAATTACCTTCTGCCGAACTTCATATTGTTTCGTGCCCGCGAACGTCTCGGTAGATTCTAATTAGTAGAGGTTTGAGAAATATGCCGAGGTTTGATGAATGGCTAGTGGACCGATAGTCGGGCCTACTCTCCTGCTAAGCAGAAGTAATTGAGTGAGCGACTTGTCGAGGCAGAATCTGCACTGAAAGTACGGATTACTGAGAAGAGATTTTCCCAGTTCCACCTGGATGACCAAGAGAGAGAAAGAGAGAGAGAGCTCAAGGTCAATCCCCAGTTCAGGTTCTGACGATTCGTAATATGTATATGGAGCGTGTCCGAGTAGCAGTAGGTAGTAGCTAAACTAGATCAGGCGCTCGAGGGCTTTGGACAAGTCAGCGAGATTCAGAAGGGGTGCAGATTGACTCATGCGACTCCTCGAAGCTCTGATATCATTATGGAGATGGGATTGACCTACTTATGTAGGTAACTACTGTACGGTGTGCACGCGGGTATCTACACGCCGTACGTAGTGTCCCTAAAGTAGACCGACTGACTGTCTTGACCCGTACTCTACCTATAAGCAGGTAGTGCAGAGGATCTTGGTGGAGAACGATCCCAACGAGCGAGAAAGCACTCGGATTATTGGGCTCGTAATGCTTGCTGGCGACGACGCCGGAGCTACACTCTCAGCGTACGCATGTCAGTGGTTATCCGATGCAAGAGGTCCGGTTGGTAATAGATTGGACAGGTGGTAGTTGGAGATTGGAAAAGAAGGCATGTACACCACTTATAGACAAGCAATGGTGTGCCAATGAGGCGAAGGGATTGCAGTGTATATAAAGTAGACAAACAATCGGGACGACAGTGTGCCAGTGAGGCCATGCGGGTGCATGTAGGACATACCTGAGTTCCAACCTGGACAGCTAGGGGGGAGGTTGTCCGTATAATAGGAGAAGTTGACGGGGTTGAAGGGCCAAGTCGTCGAGCTCGCAGAGATGTAATGAGATCCGAGGCCGGAAATATCGAAGACACTGACACGGCCAATGGGAGCCAACCTAGTCTTATACAACAGGCTGGGCACAACGGGATCTTCGAGTACGAGTGACAAGCAGAGGTCGGAGTGAAGGAGAGATACGATATATCACGCACAGGACAAAAGCAAGAAATTCACGATGGCCGAGGAGGAGAGAACGGAATCAAATAGTTATGTGTACCTCGTCGGTCGCCAGACATCCATCACTCAGAATTCTGACGGCCCGGGCAGCTAGGTAGTAAGGTTCGCCAGGTACACATCGGTGGCATCTTAGGTGCTCCGGCGCGTGGTTTACAGAGGGTCGTAGGTACCGGTGGTCGCTGGTACATTGTCGGTTGTAGTGAGGATCGGGCCAACCGAAAATCTGTCCAGCGAAGCGTGACTGCAGCACAAGCTGCTGATTGGCTCGCGGGCGATGACATCCACAACGCTTTCCTAGCGGCAGGTACGGAATGATGGTGCACACCAAGTCTCACCAGTGACACCGGTGACACCACATTCCACTGGGGCTGTAACGTAATATCGACGTACCCTAGTCCCAGGTAGGTACTTACCTGCCTACAAGAGACACTGTACTACCCACAGAAGGGACTAGTGCACTGTATTTCGAGCACTATATTTTCTGTGCGTGCGGAACCACTCGACCTGCTTGCTGTTGACTGCATCTCCTCCTACCCCTATCTCCGTTCCACACAGAGCCAGAGAACTCCCTCCCCTTATCAAGGTAGAATCTGTACGAGTAACCTACCTACCCGGTAAATACCAATCCACGAGTTCTCATACTACCTAGGTCGACAGCTCCCTCTCCCTTCTTCTCGTCTTCCAGCGAACCATTCCAACGCTTGTTCACCGCCGGTGTGTTACCACGTGCCTAATTAATTTGCACGGCAGAACAGCGCAACCTGGACCCTGCAGATTGCCTTACCCTGCGCGACCCTGTGACCAGTGACCACTGTCTCATCCGGCACTTGCTGTGAAGTACCTACGAGTAGTCCGTACCTACCCCTTCTACAAGTATTACGGATTATGTACCTGTCGCAACGGTTACAACTGCCTGAGGTCTCTTTGCTACCCCACCGATCACGCTCTGTCGTCGACCTCGGAATAACCAAATATTACTTCACGTGTTGTGATATGTTTTCCAATCAACGGCTTCTTGTCAGGTATCATGTCTGTGCGTAGGTATGTGAGTGACGATGGAATATCACTCACTCACTTCGTATTCCGTACAATACTGTACTCCGTAACTAACGGGATTCAGAATCTCTATGCGTTATTATTATCTGTGGCATGAAATCATCTCATCGAAGAAAGACAGACTCCCAGTGACCACCGAGCAGGTACGGTACGTATTCCGTCCCAGCGCGCCAAGTACAAGTACCTCCCCAAAATGTCCGTGCCGTACCTTACTTAGCGCTGTCCGCGGGTTGTAACGCTAGTAAATCCTGCTTAGCGCATGATAGCCTAGCCCGGATAGGCATGACATAGCTGTATCGAGTAGGTACTCGTTGGAGCCCGCCTTATCTTCACTGCCGGTCTGCTCATGGCAACGCAACTCCCTCCGTTTTAACCCCTCGGTACGAAGTAGGTCGGTTTGACAGGAACGAAGGAGCGCGTTCAGGAGCTATTACGAGCGGAGGGGCTTCGGGCTTTGAGGGGTTGTATTTCACAACTCCCCTTTTCTCTGCTTCTTTATCGTACGGATATTTTACTCGGGAATTCATTCCGTACAACGCCCACATAACATTCTCCTAGGTACTCTTCTTGTACGAATTGTGAGTTGAAACTGTGCAAGTAATCCGCACCGGAGCTTTGTAAGTGCACCGGCACCAGTAACTCATTTTTAAGACCTTGATCCATGAACAGAGACGATTCTGATTACGGTTACTCGTACTAATAATGTGTATCGTGCAAATTGATCACTTGAGAAAGCAGAAGCAGGCAGGTCTCTCAGGTCACTTGATCAGAAAAACGCCAAGAAAACCTATCGACCCATGCAAAACTTCTTTTTTCCTTCTGCGGAGAACCAGCCCTGAGGGACAGCTTCTCTCTTCTGAGACATTCCGTATGTACAGTCACTTGAAAAAAAATGAAGTGCACTTTTTATACCTACACCAAAGTACGTCAACACTCACGTATTGGCGAGGTAAATGACTTAAAAAATCAACCGGAGAAAGGATAGTCGAATCATTGATGAATTGCTCGCTGTATTTTGTTTTTGTTGTACAAAACTACGTCGCGATTCTTGTTTGAAGGTGAAGCATAGGGGGGGTCAGAAATGCACTTCATTTTTTTCACCCCACTGTAATTCTCCAACATAAGTTAATTGTTCTAGCCCTACCTATTGTTACCTCCTAATCTTTATCATCTACGGAATGATATCAAAGAGAATCCAAAAGATCTAGTGGCGTCGAAAGAAAAAAAAGGCACAGCCGAAGTCGCCGCCGCGGGCCCTGATGTGGCCCTGCCGTACCGCGGCCCGTCACTTGCGGCGTCACTCCCCTTCCCCTCGTGTTCTTTGCATCGGACAAGAGAGGGACAAAGCTGCATAGGCACGAATTCTGTTTAGTCAACACTTTCTGACTATTTTTAAATCTTTCAGCCTCTTTTTTTCGCGATCGATGTCGCTGGTGGAGGCTGCGGTAAGCGTTCCGATTTTCAGCAGTGTCGTGGGCGTGACTGTGTCTGAGGTAATAGTCGCGAAAATTGGTTTCTATTTGTATGAAGGATATGAAGTACGGAGTTGTTGCGAAAATTTGTTGCGTCACGCGCCTTTCAATGACCTGTCCCAGGACTTGTGAGAGACTGAAATATGTATCCCGTACGTAAAGAGTTAAGAAGACATGCCGAAGCCGGGGTCAGTTGTTAGTTACAACCGGAATTGGTATGCGACTTACTCGTACGAGTACACATATCGCCAGCTCATCCAGCAACTCTCAGCGCTCTCGCTGCTTGCTGGCATTTTAACTATGAAGATCCAACGCAGTTACCATGTGACTACAAGTAAAGGGACTGCGATCGACACATCTTTGATCCGTATGCACTCCAGAGTGGGCAATTGCTAGTGTACAAGTTGATGTCAGGGGATTCGTCGTTGATGCATGGACTCGGCATCGAGTACATCATTACATACCTCTATGCGTAATTCGTGTCTTACTTATATACAAGATGTCAAATGATTCCGACATATCTGTATGGGATTTACTCTACATACCTGTTCCACGCAGTGTACAAATAGTAGCAAAGGCATCCCATTCCCAAGAATTATCCCATGGATATAAATCTCTCTATTTCCTACAACGTGTTACTCTCTATCCCCGTCCTTGTTCCTGCAGAGGTGGGTTGTCTTCAGATTCTATCGGCCAGACCTGAGGCGCATCCGATACGACCTCTTCACGCGATATCGGCCAGATCTGCAGCGCACCAGACATATCTTCGTCCTCCATCTTCCGCCTTGATCGTCTTGCCGTCGGCGATACACCCATAAGTGATCCATATATTCTCTCTTCGTCCCAGTAGGGGACGAGCTCGTCTCCGGTCCACGAGTAGCCCCGTAAGCCGGTATGCGGCGATTTCTCTTTCACGTCCATTAAAGCGGTGCAGTCGGTTATAACGAAGTCAATGAGTTTGTTCAGGGGTATCGCGTAATAATTCCTGTAATACCACATCGCCGCTCTCTGTCGCCGTGAATTGAGGAAGGTAAAAAGTAAGGCTCGGATGGAGTCCTCGACGTCTTGAATCTGCTGTTCGAGTTGTTTAAGGAGGGGATCGCGCGAGTGCTCTTCCGGACGTGGTCTTACTACGTCGCGGCGGTAGAAGAAGATCAGGGTTTGCACACCCAGTCTCTTCCAGTTGTAGTTTTCCTCCAGCTGACGGACCAGATCCGGGTTGGGGATGCCCCGGAACAGCTGGGCTTTGATGTCGTACATCTGCACGCCATCCGGTCGAATCTCTAGGTCCCTCAATGCGCGGCGCAACGAGAGGCGTCGCACCATCATGGTGCTATTAAGAACCGAGTTCGACAACAGTATCTCTCTCTCGTCCAAGTTGTATCCAGTGTGGTATCGAATCAAGGCAGCTTTGGTTTCCAGCTCCAGGTCGTGGGTTCTCGTCTGGAGATCGAGGAATCTTCTCCAGATGGAAACAAGCACTGCCATCGTGTTGTAGGCCTTTTCGAACGGCTCCACAATCTGTCGGGAAGAAATGGCCATATCCACGTGGGCAATGGCTTTCTCGACACGGCTCACAAGCGAGCCGCTTGAGAGTAAGGCTTCATTTGCCAGACGATGTATCTGCGCCGCTTCCTTCAATTCGATCTCTGCCTTCCACCGACTGATTAATAAACTTAGTGATTGTGATTCTATTAGATATGTTTGGTAGGTCACGCCGTAAATTTCGCCAAATGGAATCCATGAGGTCTCGACCAGATGATGCAGACTCCTCAAAACTCCAAGGACTGCGGTTGTCGTGCTGGATTCCATGAGCCACGATATATATCGGCTGAAATAGTCGAGGTGTTGGAGAATACCAACAAGCATCTTGCGCGAGTTGGAGAAGTTTGCCGTCACTAGGCAAGCCTTCAAAAGCTCATGGAGGGTGCTTATGGGAATGGAGGCGCGCTTCCGCATACAGGCTACAAATGTCATGCATGCGTATCCAACCTCCTTGTGATACAACCAACTTCGAATGATATTGTCGAACGTCTGGTCACTCCTTTTTATCTTCCGAGATTGTTCATACTCGGAGTAGCCTTTCGCTTTCCGAGCCTGATTAACCGGAGATCTTTTGCTGACGAGACTGGTAGGTTGTAGGTCACGAACTAGCCTTCCCCTTAACCGTTGGACCGTATCACGCAACCCCTTCCGATAGCCCGGCGCTCGGTAGTGAGTCAGCAGGGCACTGACGGTCTGCTCAGTAGGCTTCCACGGTAGCAATGTCACAAAGGAATCGATGACTTCTTGCGCGAGATCGGGGCGTTGAATGCGATTGAAGCCGGCTATGAGGATGTTATAAGTGTGCATACTCGGAGGCACAGGAGTCACGAGTAGATTGTGGGATATCCTTCCCACGGTCTCTCGTGTAGAGAGGGCTCGGTTGAAGATGCGGCGCAATGATTGATGCAGCAAACTGTGTACATGTGTGCTATAGGGAGGATTTATGCCCGGGTTCTCGTACTTGGGATAGACGAGTCCATGCCTAAGTTGATCAACTTGCTTTAGAATTTTGTCTGTCCGGGCGACATGAACCGGGTTCAGCGCCTTGTCTTGCGGCCGTGAACTGTCGGCACCCTCCACACGACTGAGCAATTTCTGAATAAGAAGCAGGATCGCTCTCGTCGTCTCTGCAATCTCAAATGAGTTCATGGGCTTCTTCCTGTGCGCATCATCCGCGATTTGCGCCTCGGCGGCCATATTAACCTCGATATTGATCCAGTCCATCTGATTCTGCAGCCACGTGTGCTGGCCAATAGGCGGATGCTTGATCTTGTAGACATCCCTGAATTCCTCCACAAACGGAAAGACTGCATCGTAACCTAGCCGATTCATGACATAGGTCGGCACCGGTATCCTTTTCGGAGTTCGCCAGTACTCAGTTTCCAGCGCAGCCAGCTCCAGGTCGTCCACTTCCAGAAAACTTCGAGGCTCTTCGGAAGCCGACTTTCCCTGTGCCGCCAGGGATGATCTAGCACGGGCGAGCTGCTTGTCCAGCAGTTCTCGCCTCTGGTTCTTATGGCTAGCATCGAGGAGAGTCGCGGCGCCCAGGATGGTGGTGTAGCAGGCAGTGAAGAGATCGGCGACGGTGACCCTACGTCTCGGCGCCCTCGTGGCAGAGCGCCGGATGACGGCATGCGCCGGTTGTAGGAAGGCCCGCGAACGACATGGGAACTGCACCGGAGCAGCACGGGACCATATCGTGTTCATGGTTCGATATTGTCGCCAAAGCTAGGGATCAGGTCAATTGACCGATTCGGGGGGCATCTCGCATCGATTGACCAGGGCCGAGCAGATCCGTAGGATAGTGGTCGTTTGCGATTCGCCCTGATCAATTTGCTGGTCACGTTTCGCTGTCGGCAGATGTGGTTTGGGCTTGGTTGCGCGACAGAGAGGGACCGAGAAGGTCTGCGCCGATGATGATATGATTACTAACTGCGCTAACTCCTATCCGTACCGCAGCTGCCGCCAATCAGGAACAGCTGCTGGCGGTTATGCACCGATGATTGCCACTGTCAGATCTGGCCGGGGGGATACGAGCGGAATAATCCCACTCACCAAGACATGAGGTATAGAGTACTTCAAGCTCCCGCAGGAGCACAACTAACTGCAATGTATCATATACGCTTTTGAGAGATCTGCTTGAAGCGCACTGATGTCCACCGTTAACCCACATGCAACCATCCAGCCCAATAACGGCGGCAGGCCAGGCGCAGACTTACACGTCCAAGACGATGCATGTGAACATTCACGTTTACTTATTCTGTTCATACCTCACATACTTGTATAGCTCTCATTCTGTTTGACAACTCGGCTCATTCATAACTCCTTCGTCTGTCCTTCAGATACTCTATCATAAGAAACACTCAAACCAACTCGCGACAATGTATGCGCTCACTTTGACGGCCGAGCTGAACGGGTATGCAATTCTCCCAGGTCAGCCAGACAGACTGGATATATGAGTTGAACCCAGTTTCTTTCTAACAAGCCATGTCAACTTCACAGCGTGACCAACCTCCGGCCAAAGGACACCGAGGCCGACCCCTTTTGGTACACCTTCACCGTGCAATGCACATCCTGCCGCGAAACACACGCGAATCCCGTCTCAGTCAGTCGGTTTGTAAGTGAAGCGAACCCCACGCCCCGCACTTTGACGGTTCTGGAGCACTGACTTACAGTCTTGCAGGAGGAGAATGAGTTGAGCGGCAGCAGGGGTGAGGCGAACTTCGTATGGAAGTGCAAGAACTGCAAGGTTCGTTTTTCTTTTTCTAAACAACTGTTGCGCTGCGATCGCGAGTCTGACATGGCCTAAAGAGAGAATCTTCCTGTTCGATCAAGATCGCGCCCAAGGCCTACGAGCAGGGTGAGCCGCCTAAGGCGCAGACCATTATCGAGTTCGACTGCAGAGGTCTGGAATTCACATCCTTCTCGCCCGAGGTAAGCTAACACATATCTAACTATTAACTCTGATCATGCGCGCTGATTTCTTTGATTTCTAGGGCGAGTGGCTTGCTGAGGGTATCGAGTCGGGTACCAAGTTCGAGGGCATCGAGCTGAATGATGGCGAGTGGTTTGAGTACGACGAGAAGGCCAACGACGAGGTCAGCATCAAGGATCTCAAGTGGGAGATTAAGAGGGCTTGATTATGATTCACGTTGCTCTACGTGTTTTCCCGTATTTTGTGTGCGATCGAATTCCGTACAATGATACTCTCTATTAGCCCTATGTATCTGCTGCTATCGTTGCCGAGTGCTTCAACTCGGTTGCCAATGAACTGGCTGTTCACTCTGATAATCCATAACTCAACAATCGTAACAACTCACTCACAATGAGTAAAACCCCTCATATAATCCGTAACATGACAGTGAAATCGGGAGGTCTCCGTTCTTATCCCCGAATCCTGATGAAACAGCGCCGCGTTGCCTCAATAAGAGCATAAGACCAAAGCGCATACTGAGGTGCCTCACACTGTATGGACACTGTGCACTAGCTTTGGCGGCGTCCCATTGGAGGCACCTAATTCAGCTGATTCCAGCCAATGAGAAGCCCCAAACACAACCGCTCGAACCAATCCATTCCATTCAATGAGAGAGAAAGCCGGATTTTCCCAAAGCTGGAAATCCGTCACAAGCCTTAACAACAACGCGACAAGACCACGACGTCCCCTCCCTCCCTACCTAGCAAAACGCGCGACGAAAGTGAACATCTACATCGCCCACCATGAGTGTGAGGATTCCCATTTTGTTGCTTTGTTTTGATATGATTTAGATGGAATCGCTAATTTTGTTTTCTTTGTACAGTTCATGCCTGTTAACCCGCGGCCTATGCTGCAAGACCTGTACGTCACCGACCTCGCCCTCGACAACAACTATCCGGATCCGACCTACCTACCTACCCACAGAGCTCCAATACTAACACATACATATGCAGTGTCGACAAGGACATCGTCGTCCGGCTCAAGTGGGGCGAGACCGAGTACCGCGGCCGTCTGGTGTCCATCGACGGCTACTTCAACATCCAGCTGACCGACGCCGAGGAGCACATCAACCAGAAATTCATGAGCCACCTCGGCCAGATCCTGATACGCTGCAATAACGTCCTCTGGATCAAGGCCGCCGACAAAAAGGACGTGGCGATGGAGGGATAAGCGAACGAGAGAGAGAGAGCCGTTGTGTGACGAGATACCCACATATGAAAGAAAGACAACACAGCACATCGATTGATAATTTTTCTCGTCTTGACGGCTGGATTGCGGCATCGTGGCATATCGTTCGTCGTGTTTCTGTTCCCCCACTGGTCTTAGGAATTGCCGGGTACGAACAGTCAAGATACCCAGTCAAACATGAATGGTACGATGGAGGGGGAAAGAGGGCAATGGTGGATGAATGGACAGAGCGCGCAGGACTGACGAATTGAGGGCGTCTTGCTGGTGCGCTAGCCGTCGAGATGGGGTGCCGTAATTTCTTTTCTCGCCTTGTTTTGATCGGACCACAAGGAAGGCTCCGTCAGGAGGCACGAGGACAGAAAGAGTCTAAAGAATTACCTATTAATAAATAGAGGATGCTCCGGGTCGTGGAGATGTTGATCAACAAAATCTGATTCTTCATCTTTCTAGACCTTGAAAGAAGCAATGACTGGGAAGCGGCAGGGTTGGACGGCTTCCTCTACTACTTCCTCGCCGACACCAGCTCATAGAATACGACCATGGTATATCAATGCATATTCCGAGAGCCAGAGTAAGCTCCGAGGTATTTTTTCTTAGTTTTTCTTTTACCTACTCTCCGTGTGCCATTATTCATACATAGACTTGCAACTCGCAAGATCTCTCGGTTTTCCATTCATCCCTGAATCCATTATCCTTCCTTCCTTTTTGCGCCTCTCTGTTGATGGCCCGTCAAAGCAATGCGTGTGTCTTGCGCCGCATCACATCAGACATGCTACCCGGCGGCTGCTGCACAGCTCGGAGCCGCCAACCTTGACTCTCTGTGTCTCAGACACCCACATGTACGCCTCCACCATCCATTCGTACCATACCTTGGTATCGTCTGTTTGACGCCACATGGTAACCTCAAGCTCCGAGTCGGGCGGGAAATAGAGAGGTTGCTGTGACTATGTTAGTAACTAGACGGCGAAAGACAAACAAAGAATATTTCATAAAGTATTGGAACTTACCTTGAGCGGGAAGAAGATAGGGAACCAGGAGACCATGTCCTTGCTCTTAGCCTGAATCGTGGTCGGCAGAATGCTCAGCTCCACCGCAGCTCCCTCGTTCACCTCTAACTGGGATCTGTACAGCACCGACTCGAAATATCCAGCAAGTCCGTGGATTACACCACGCGATCTGCACACAAATGTGAGATGGCACTGGCGAGTGTTATGATCGTTGGCGCCCACGGCGCCCGCCATGCTACCTCCGCCTCCTCCCACAACACCACCGGAGCGCCGTGCTACTATGGCGTCCATGGTTGATTGCGGCAAGGGATGCTTGAATTCCCAGGCTGTCTGGAAACGTTCGTGTCCGGGAACGCGGTTCGCTACAAAGTCGATAGCAAAGAGGCGCACGACCCACGGCGTATCGAAGCCATCTGGGCAGCTGCCCTGATCAAAGCGGTGCTTGATATCCGCATAGAGGTGGGGCGTGGAAATGGGGCTTACGTGCGCCGTGTAGGAATGCGGAATCGAGATACCGTGAGTGGGCGCTAGCACGTGCTGAATACCGTCGAGGCATTCGGGCGAGAGCTCGTTGTCGCCAAAGGAGCCCAGGAGCTCGGAAACCAGAATGTCGACTTTTCCGTAGACGGGCCCGTCGGGGCTGTCGGGTGCGGAGATAATAGGTCCTTTCCAGGCTCGCATGTCCGTCTTCACAACTGTTACCTTACCACCCCAGACATCGCGGTTTTGTCGCAGGAGATAGACGTAGGCATTGGGGTTCTTCTCGATGGCCCACACCTTGACGGGCACGCCAGTGGTCTCACTTGCCCACAAAGCCCGAGTCACGAGAGGACCACGACCAGAACCCACAACTGCTATCACTACGCCTTCGGGGCTCGAGGTAGGTTTCTTGAGTTCCGACCATTCGGACAGCGCTTCTTCCAGAGCGGTCTCGTACTGGTTGTACTTGACGGGATCTGCCTCAAACACCTCGTAAGTTTCACTTTCCAGATTGTCTGATAAGGGCTGCAGAGGGGATTGCAGCCAGTCCTGGAAGTTTGTCAAGTTGCTAAGATCAAGTTCAGAGTACGGTTCTTGTTGCTTCTCAATGTGGCGGAGGTACTCGACATAGGCGCGAGCACCCTTGGCAGGCTGGGTTGCTGCGGCACTGGTCAATGCTGGGAATTCAGATGCCGAAGATGTATCTATTGCCTTTCCAGCACCAGGGGTCTCCTGGAAAACCGCTCCCGCATCACAGAGAAGGAAGTAAGGCGCATTCTTCAATCGCATGTAAGTATTGATCATGTCCTGGTGGTGTCGGCTGAGCGATGGGTGGCCGGCCTTATTTGTCTGGAAGGTTTCCGGACTGCAGGTCAAGTATTGAATGGGCTCGGAGAACCATCTCGTCTGTAACTCCATCGTAGGTAGTTTCCGGGGAATTCTGACGGCTGTTTCCTGTTAGCTGTAGACGCTCAATTGCGTAAGAATATGGAGAGAGGGCAGACGGTCGTGGACATGACAGTCATGGAAATAACACGCCCCAATCAAGTACTTACCGACGAGAAGTTTCGAGTCGTAACCACACGCGGTACGAATGACATGCCATGAGTCCCAGGCGCTGAAGACATCAATCTCCTTGGGGCCTTGCGATTCGGCCTGCGACTGGTCGGCGATGGCCAATTGAGCAACTTTCTCGTCCAGACCTGGCTCGCGATACATGGGCATGTGGATGATGAGGTTGACGCGTATGCCGACTAGGAGAGCCTCCTGAATGGCACGGGCATACTGAGCGATACCTTGGCCGTTGCCAACTTGAGTGGTGTCCCGTCTAGGACCTGGGATGATGATACTGCGCACACCGCAGAAATTGGCGTAATCGACCTCAAGGTTCAAAACCTGTCTCGAGATACTCGCAATAGTATGGTTAGGCGAGCAAAGGTCGATCCATGGACTGGCGTAAGCAATGAAGCCGCTCGTGTGGGCTTCTGGGTAGAGAGTCGTGTCATCGGGCGTCAATGAGGACACGATAGGATCAACACGAGCTCCGCCTTCTTGCTGGGCATTGGCTCGCGACAGACTCTCCTCAGTCAGCTTCAGGATGCGCTGATGAAAATGAGTGTTGGTGATCGGGGTAGTAACAAATTGGAACTATGTAGCGTTGGTTAGTCTCGCGCGCAGTGATTCAAGGCATTCTCAACACCCAATGCACCCAACGAATACACGGGGAGGAAGAGGACTCACATCCGAGTTCAAAACCTGACCATACTGAATGTCAGTGAGGGTTTTGGTTTCGGCAGACTCATGTCGGCCGATGTGAAACTGAGGACGCATCTCGTTCGACGAGTCGTCGTGGGTCACCTTGGCGCCGGACATCTTGAAGTGAGACCCGATTGAGCGCACAAGAATCGGGACCAGTTAGGGAAACAGAGAAGTGAGCGAGCGACTCAAGTTGGACGTCGGGAATGAGAGAGAAGAAGTACGGGTGTTGACGATCTTGAATCGAACGAAGTCTTTAGTGCCTGTCCTGTATCTGCAAGCCGAGAAAATGGAGTGGACTAGAGAGAAGTGGTTCGGGTAATGCAGAAGAGATCGCAGGAACGGAGAGTCCAGACATGTGATTGCTACTGGGGACCTCAGTTGCACGTCGCTTGTTATTGGCAAGTTATGGATTGGTAGGTATTGCGTACTGCAAACTGATTGCTCGAGTAAAAAAAGTTGAACCAGATGCCAGGCACTGCCGGTACTTTCTGTGCCAGGGAAGGTACCAGGGAGAGGGTCAGACAGGTAGGTCGGGGCGTTCCTTACCTGGTTTCTCGTGCAAGTGCCAGTCGGGCAAGCACGGTCCCCTACCTGTCGCAACGAACGGCAAGAACTAAAGAACGCTCTTGCTTGCAGGTGGCAGCTACTATCTCACATTCACGTCTCAATGAGGATCTCCCAAAGCAAACTGTACCAAGACTCCGATGCTTTAGGTACGGTATCTGTACCTGTACATCTCAACTTATCGTCTATCGGCTGGAAACTCACAATAATTTTCGGTGTTGCGGGGGATCTTAAGGCGGGAGAGAGGGGCACATGCCCCACATTCCGGAGCGGGCCCTGCGATGCACCTGCTTCCTCGGGTT
Organism: Xylaria sp. L1 SY-2022; assembly: GCA_023079495.1. Lineage (NCBI taxonomy): Eukaryota > Fungi > Ascomycota > Sordariomycetes > Xylariales > Xylariaceae > Xylaria > Xylaria sp. L1 SY-2022. Next base: position 184,334 of record JALIDW010000001.1, on the reverse strand, counting down.
GGCCTACGTCATATACCTTGTATCTGCATAGACAGCTAGGGATTCGTTCAGTGAGTAAGATGCAGATACCGAGAGTCTGAACTAGGGAGGTGCCATCAGCGTCGGAGGGACGCAATCCGTACAGATCGCAGTCGTCAACAGTCACACTACAAATTGTCGCCCCTCGTCTACACTTACGCTTCCCCCCCTTTTCCTACACACAGAACCGGAATCGCTGCCCACAATGAATCGGCGCATGGTATGGACAACATAACCGACATGCTCTGACTTGTAAATGAAGCTGACCGCAGCTGCGCTTGGTGTGTTTAGCTCACCAAGGACGAGGAGTCGACCGGTGATGAGGTCGAAGTCCGTCGCGAAGACCAGAACAAGATCAACAAGTTCAGTCGCCTTCACCAGCGCGAATTGAACTTCGAAGAGGAACTCAAGAGCAAGAACGTACGAACAATCGACGACCAGCCCGACTTCTATGGTACCATTATAAGCTAATCAACCGATTGCGTGGCCTTACAGAAAGAGAAAGAGGCGCTCGATGATGTGTCGCTTGAGCTCGAGCTTGCCGACGAAGACGAGAATGTCTTGTAAGACTTTCACCACCGCTGAACGAATCGTCGCATGTTGAGTGTCTCGGAGCACAGCTGACGGTCCGGTCCTCCTGCGGCCATAACAGATACAAAGTTGGTGATGCATTCCTCCACATCCCGTTGCCACAGGCCCAGGAAATGCTCGCTTCGTCGACAACGCGGATAGAGGAGGAGATCTCTGAGCTGGAGGAGAAGATGGGCACGACGAGAGAAGAGATGCAACAGCTGAAGGTCGAGCTTTACGCGCGTTTTGGAAGAAGCATCAACCTCGAAACATAGATGCTCTCTACGGATTACGAGACCTACTCTGGACATGCGATGAGTGGATCCAGACAACATGCTGTTGCGGCCAGCAGCAGGCAGCAGAGGCGAAGAACCGCATGAGACAACACGATGCCGATGATAATCTTGGTTATATAGGTACCTACACTACACTATGTGTCGGCGTCTGGTTGGGTCGAAATAGGCCAGCACCATGTGGGTCATGGGCATGAACAATGAGCCGTGGTATGATGGCGTATCAGCAGCCCGGTTTTCGAGGTTGCAACCATTTTGAGTGCAAAACCACTCCGGGCACCGAAATACTACCAGGTGGGCGTGAGACTTGCATTGACCCGGGGCCCCTTGTGTCCTACCCGGTCCTATCTGTCGCCTCACAATCACGATACGGCCCTCCTATGGACAGGCAATGACGAGCAAGGGAGGGCGCATGCATAGGTCATACCGGCACATTATTCGACTCGTGGCAGCGTAGGGATCATCTTCTTATTTGTCCGTGTGTAGGGTCCATGTCAACAAGTATAAGTATGTCTCACCATACCAATTGCTTGCGTTGCTGTGGGTATAGTTCTTCATCACAAAAATGCAATGCGTATGCGTATCGCAAGCCGTTACAATTCGGTAACAACTCTTGAGTAGCGGCCAGATTCGGACGTGTATAGTGTTACGGATTGTTGCCCTGACTGCCTGAACATGCTAATGTGAGAAACAGAAGATCAGTTATCTGCAGAGTAATCAACATGAGACCCTGTAACCCCAGACTGGGTGTTCAGGGAACAGGGTCGATGATCCTTAAACAATACACAACCAAGTCAACCCCCGGCGTGCCAGTGATGTCATGAATGCAGCGCAGGAATTGATCTCCATGGCTGGATCATCCTAAAGAGTCCTACGAAGCACACTAGTTGGGACTTAAGCGGGTGGGTGGCCGGTGGGTGGCACACATAACAACCAGAGGGGAGCCTTACTCAGTATAGTCGCTGTATTCAACATGGAGTGAAACCCGGTCAGGGTGGGTAAACGACACCCGGATTAGTTTCAGCTGGCTAGTCGCAATGGTCTGTTTTCGTCCTCTTCGTCTGTCGACCAACCAACCGACCAGACCAGACCAGACCAGACCAGACAAAGCTGAGTCGCAGCGCTTCTCTCCCTTCCTCTTCTTCTTCCTCTCTCTCTTTCTTGCATTCCTCAGGTCTCTTGGCTATGAGCATCTAATTTGCTCCTTGGATCGCTTCGCGTCATTTGGTGTTGATATCTTGTTGCATTGAGACCTCACCGCCAACCCCCCAAGATGGCTCTCCAACGACTGTTGCCAGCCACCTTATTTGCGGCCCAAGTCCTCGGTGCGGCCAATCCTGCCATCACACCGGCCCCGAGTGCAGAAGCCGTTGACAAGGCTCTTGCACGCCGGGACTTCGATCCCAGCTCGTACATCAACAGCGTCCTGAGTGATCTCGGCAGCGGCGTCTCGAGCTACATTGCTTCGGGCGTCCCGCAGTTCTTCCAGGACTTGCCTATTGGAAAGGGCGTGGAGAAGCTGCTCGATATCGATGACGAGCACCTCGCGGCCACGCCCACGCAGGTCCTTAACATTCCTGGCTACGCGAACTGGACCAATTCCGGTTGGAATGTCCGCGTACATGGAAATGTATACAAGCAGCCCGAGATCTCTCAGAAGAAGCTGGACAGCTTGTCCAACAAGTTCCTCTTCGGCGTCGATATCGACGAGCTTCCTGAGAACCAGCAGATCCAGGCCCGGAATGTGACGGGTTCTATCTTTATCGTTCAGCAGGAGAACGTGAGCGTTGTTGTCAACTTCGAGACCGACTTCACTGTCGCACCTGGTATCAGTGGCGCTATTATCCCCGCCCGTGGTGGTGCGCAGACGTTTGAGTTGCCTTTCAACACCACTTCGCAGGGTGATTTTGATGCGTGGTTGATTCTGAAGAATACGACTGGCCCTGCTGGTGGCCACTTAGTTCCGGGTAGTGAAACCGAATCTATCCAAGCACTAAATGTGGTATGTTTTTGATTACTATTTATAATGATAATCGATCTTGCCGATCTATCCCATCGAACTATGACGCTCAACTGACATCAATTCAGTACACCAACGGGACGGAAAGCGGCAATGCTACTGCCTACCTGGTCCCTCCCACCGGATTCACCGTCGTCTCCGATATCGACGACATCCTCCGCGTCACCAAGATCTACGACCCCAAGGAAGGCCTCCTGAACTCGTTCGCACGACCCTACGTCCCCTGGGAGAACATGCCCGAGATCTACGCGAACTGGGCCACGACGATCCCCAACCTCCACTTCCACTACCTCACGACGACGCCCGAGCAGGTAACGCGCACCTACATGGAGTACATCTACAACACGTACCCGCTCGGCTCCTTCGACACACGGCCCCTCAACTTCTCCGACGTCGCCGCGACCCTCTCGATCCGCCGGTTCCTTCTCGACAAGGTCTTCCGGACCTTCCCGAACCGCAAGTTCGTGCTCATGGGCGACACCACCAACTCGGACGTCATGACGGACTACCCCCAGCTCGCCAAGGACTACCCGGGCCAGGTGCAGTGCATCTTCCTGCGCAACACGACCGCCACCGATAGCACGGACCTCTTCCCCTACAACACGGCGAACTTCGAGGGCCTCGACACGAAGCAGTACATGTTCTTCGTGCATCCCGATGATCTCCGCGCCGCCGACATCGTGAATGGAAATTGCCGGAACCCGGCCGTTCCACAGAACGTCACGTTCGGGTTCCAGGGCCGCGGGTTCGGGAACGCGGCGAACCGCGTGGTGGAGTGGAACTGGCGCGTTCTGCTTTCCGGACTTGCGATTTCGTCGTTTCTTAGCTATATGTAAGTAGAGAAGGGGCTTAAAAACTCTGGATAATGTGGTGTGTATGTATGTAGGTGGAATTATGGGACGCGTTTGTCGTCAATGTTCATACGACCTATTAGAACATACTGTGTATATTCTTGGAAAAGTGGTAATATGGCCCCCCTATTTGATATAGCATTGTTGATAGTTTTTAATACTCCGAGTTGATCTTGGGGTTGAAGAACTGCAGTTGTTGACAAGTGTGTGATGATTGTGTACCAACAAGGTTGAGAGAATTGCTATTCGTTCTCTGTCAGCACTTCACCAGGTTCGTATTTACTGCAGTGTGAAGCGACGCCATTGAACCGGCGTAGTCGTATCGTCAACGGTATCGACTATTTACAACTGCCATCTGAGCGTAGTCGACGCTCACCCCAGAGCCTTGGGCCATTTCGTGGAGACCGTAGATGCTGATGATATCTGAAGCTTGCCAAATGGGAAATCAACAGCTGCTGATTTTGGGAAGTTCTTTCCCTCTCCCCTATTTCTTCATGTTGCAGTTGATGTTATCTCCTGTCCGAGGTTCAAGTAGATGGTCAGTATTACTGTCCTTGACCCCCGTTGATGTCGCCGTGTAACATATCTATGGCATGCGCACGAGCATGGTCGTCGTGATCGCGACTTGAGGCCTAACGATATTCTGTATTTTTGATCTTTGATTGGTCTCAGGACGACTTCACTTTCTCAATGTCAGAGAGGATGGTTTGAGCTTCGGGTTGTCCTGTGTCCAGTGCCGACTGGCATGGCCTCGTCACCATACCATCGTGATGATGATGTCGTTATTATCATCTTAGGTGTCGAAAGTCTCGAGACTGAGTATATTAGTTTCGTGGGACATTTTCGAAGGCACTTGATATGCGACTGAAGCTCGGTTTAACATGCCGTGTAGGTGTGTTACCATAGCTCGACGTCGCTCTTTGTACCCTAGACCTCGTGAACCATATAATGACCTTATTCCGTACTATCAGCTTACTATGTGTGAGGAGACTCAATCTGGGAATGAGGAAGTCAGCAGGCAGATTGCAATTAGGTAGCGGATCGCAGTAATGCCGCTATCATGCTGAAGAGAGAAAAAGAGAGAGAGGTGAAGGCCGACCTTCATAGCACCATGACTCTTCCCAGCTAATAAGGTGACTCACCTCGTTTCTAGTCTAAGCTGATTCTTACCCTGGAATCTCTCTTTACTCCGAAGCTTCGAAGTCTTTACATCTCCGTTCACTACCCCGGACTTCCTGCTGATATCAACACACAACGTCGTCACCTGGCACTATCCTTGCCATACTATAGAAGCAGGAGAGTCTTGTCCCTCTGTTCGGGTTTGGTGCCACTGGTATCGCGTGGTTGTGCAAATCCAAGGCGTCATCTCAATGGATCTTGCCGGCGCAGATCATATAGTTCCCCGGTACAAGGCACCGTAAACAGAAATCTGTCAAGGGAATTTGATGGAACAACGGTCAGGGACGTCTCATGACTGATTCTGTCTGACTGAGAGTCATTTTGAGTGCGACTCCAGCCCTTTCATCGGACTTGCTGTGGTTCGTAATACAATGTATGACTTTTCTCCGTATGGCCAATATGTCGATGTGCGTCTAGTTGTGCGTATGTACGACCTTCTTTTCATTGTCCGGGAATATGTTGTCGTCAAGGAGTCCATTGAAGAGTCGTTTACCTTTGACACGTCGTTGAGCCTGGACATCTGTCTCCCAACTGTATAGCCAACGGTAGACGAGGTTTTTCAGGTGACTAAGTAAGTAGAAACAAAGCCAGATCCAGTTGAATAACACGCGCCCATCAGGTTTTGCCTTCTTTTATCACCTTCGCCAACGTTCATCTACTCATACAACGCATGGATGGCAATGATGAAGCCTCTTACTTCCTGGGTTGTCCGGACCGCATTCAGCCAATGCGTATAACAACAACATCGTGAAGTCCCGACGTGAGACTTACATCGGAGTAGGTCTCCAACATACGGTTCATTGGCTGCAACTCGCCAATCATTGGCCATTGCCAGTGCAGCCTCATCTCGGTCGGAGTAGCCTCAGCTACCCTCAGGAGAGCCAATCGCGTCAGGCTCGCGAGTGTAGTGCTCCCCACGCCTTGTCGCCTTCGTCAGGGCCCTGAAAGGAGTTGGAGAAGTCACGGCACCAAATCACAGTCAGGCGTTCAGCCGTGGTGTGTAACCTCGATTCTATATTTCGTCGGTGAAGCTTGTAACAGTCAGAAGGGTCGAAATCCTATGACTGATCGAGACTCGATAGGGGGCCTGTAGCATACGGAATAATCGTGCTGCTGATGCGAGATCAAAGGTCGGGGTAGTGCCAGAATCGCAGGCGATCCATGGTGCTTATTGTACCGAGAAGAAAGGTGAAGGAGTATGACTTTCAACATCATGGGATGTTGCTCATCCTTATCTCCTTTCTCCCATCCCATGTGACAATGGGAATTCTCAAAGTTGTCGCCGCGCTGCAACTATTAAAAGAGGCCTTAACCGCGTTCCTGAAGCTGCTTCCCAATCACCTGGAATCCTATCACCCATAATTCAACCAAGCACCGCGGATCCAGTATCGTCCACGAGCAAGCACATCGTCGCCATCAAACCAAACCGGCGTCCACAGTATCAATCTTCTCATTCGCACCGCAAATCAATACTTTATTCATCATGTCATGGAACGGCCGAGTTTACGTGCGAGAGCAAACGAGTGACGAAGCTTTCGCAATTTTCAAACGGATTTGGGACGAGTCCCTGAAAGCAGCGACGTACGACTTGATTTCTTCATACCCCGGGGCGGAGGTGACCTATATCGAGACTTATCACATGGTCCAGATCATAACAGATGATCGCCTGTCGGAATCCGTCAAGCAGTCGATCGCTACTCTCTTCCATGTGAGACTTAGCCATCATATTCTTTTGTTAATCGACGTTCGATACTTCACAACGGGCAGCCTTGCATCGTACTGAGCCCGTCGTATCGGAGCTATTGCCTTCAGATAGGTGTCTGACAGGCACGTCAGGTATAACCTGTCGGAAATGTTGGAGTTAAAGTAACCGGTCATCGGATCGAAAGAGGGAGAACGAAGTAGAGATGGGCCCAGTTTCAATGCACTCCTTTTTGTACGGTGATTTCTTCCGTAGCAGGAATCGAAAAGCATAGAGCTGGCTCGGCTGGTCCTTTGGCAGGCTAGTTTTTCTGATGATAAGTGAGCCGTGAGCTTCAAGTGACTGCCGTAGAAAGTCGCAACGCTAGGCAAGAAACAGGTTTTTTGACTTGAAAGTGGGTGTTTCCTGTTTGATTGATGAAGCGAAGTCATTCGATAAAGACTGTGCGATATTCGACGAACATCTGAAATGTCAGTGATTCTGTTGAAGTGTGATGTGCGATACTTAAAGGCTTAAGCCGTTGATTTACGGGCATCCCAGCTCCATCGTGAGAGACAATACAACATTCCAGAACAACAGGATCGATATTCGTCGCAAACGAACTGGTATGCCGTGCGTCTGGAGTGCTTTGAAGCATGTGACCCAGTAATCTCGACTGCCAGATCGGGCCAACAACAGCTGCAATGGTAAGCAGAACAAGGCGGGTGGACGTTTGGAGTAGACCACAGATGGTTCAGACTGGCTTGGTAACTCTTCTAGGCAGTCAAATCGCAACGCATGAGTTGCCTAAGAGAATCAAGCTCCAAAAGGAAAGCCGGTATAATCAATATTGGTATGCAGGGACGGTACATACAAACAGATATGAGGACTCATACACACCACGCCAATGCTTGCGATTAGGGCAACCGAGCCTCGGAGGAGTCTGAATCCCGGATGGAGCGGCGCAATTTGTAGTGGGCAGGTAGTATGTGTCCACGATTTGGAGATAGAGCCGCGGTTTTACTCTTGAGGTCCTTGCCGAGAAATGCTACACAGGTTCCTGGCGGTCCATCCATAGGATCGTGAAGCCATGCGGGCCCATTCCGATTCAGAGGCCAGGAGTCGGAGGAGACGCCGAACCTGCTTGGAGCGTGACGACTCCCTTTTGGCAGAGACCGGATACTAAGGAGCAAGAACTCACTGCCAGGTCGAGCGAGACGGCGAAACCATCTAAGGATGATCACGGATGATGGGAGAGCCCGACATGACCCGGGACTCGGTGCCGCTCACCGAGTAGTACTGTACGTACAGCTAATACGATACAGCGCAAAAGGTATGCAGGTACGCAATGATGGTGATTCAATGCGCTTATATGAGATATGTAGCAATGGACCACACGTTCCAATAGGACTATGCTTAGACGAGAGCACCGAGATATCCACGGTTCGGATCTGTCAGAAGCTGAGGCGATCGCCGCCAATCCCACCACCGAATGGCGATGGAGAGAATGCAGCATAGCTGCCCGAAGTAGCATAGGCAGCGTCGTATTTCCGTTCGAAACATTCCGCAGGGACTTACGTCGCATACTTGCAACATAAATTCGTGGTAAGTGGCATGTATGGAGTATCAAAGAGGTGGGCGTTTGTTTTTGAGCAAGAATACGCGGGTGGTGGTGGTGGCATTTTCTTGTCTCTGTTAGCAGTGCTTGAACAGACATGACGCAGCCGTCATCAGCTGACACGGGCGCAAGCCTGCGCTTGGAATTCAACCGATAGGTAGCCGCCAAGACCTATTTAAAAGTTGCATCATTGGCTAATTCCAGGTTAAACTCAGGCTTGGCGGTCTGTAGCAGTCGGCAGCGGCTGCATATTGCCCGGTGAAGGATGATTGACTGCTTGGAGGCCAGGAGGCTCGGTTAGAATTGCCTTTCACCATCACGACAGTCCCGACTTTCAGCTAATAATCGATGCCTTCATGCCTTCAGTTTATTCCGCACGGAATATGGAGCAATGGACTTGGGGCAGAACTGGTCTTACCTGGTCTTACCTGGTCTTGAAAGCCAGCGTTTGACCCCCAGCACTTCGGAATATTCCGCACTTTATAATACTGTATGGTAATCCGTACTTAGATCCCATTCAAGTTAAGCACACGTTATTCTGGTTTTGGTGAGGTTTCGAACTGTTGCTTTAGTTGGGTTATCTCTTCAAATAACCGGTAACTCGCTGATGCTTCTTGTTGTCAAAGTGTTTTCTTACAATGTCAACTGACTGCATTGAACAGATGGAACAAGAAAAGAGTGAATCTCCTTGGCCGTTTGAACCCCGTTCACACTGTTAATGGCTTAGTCGGTATTATTGGCGGGCTGGGTCGGGCCGGACCGTACAAGAGAATATCAACCAATGGGAAGGCAGAGATGGGAAAATTACTAATCCGTGACACGTCGGTAGTGACGACCGTTTCCGGGGCGAATAAATGGAAGCATCCATTCGCACATTGATTTTATTCCGTGCTTCACGTCGTGCATCGTGGCTCTTCCGTACATCGGACACTACGCAGTGCCTACTCCGTACCTGGCTGTTTCGCCCCCCTGTCATCGCCATGATTGCCGGCCAAAAACGCCATACTAAGACTACTATTACAGTAACGGATTGATCCGTAGCAGTCAGCTGGCCATTGTCGACAGGACGGCTGTTTCCGCTGTCCCCTGACTTCCTATTTCGTACCTGGACGCTGGCTTGGCCTCTCACACGACTCACCAGACTGCGGGGCGGGGCCGTTGAGCTGAATCGGTTTGGTCACGCGCGCCTGGATATGTGCGTTTCCCTAACCGTTAGAAGGATAGATCGTTCCAAGATCGCTTCAGAGTCAGCTTGCACGCGCACCGAAGCCGCAATGCTCGCCCTGGCGGTTACTATCCCGTAAATAAACAGCCAATCAAGCTGGCTAGTGACTTGCAACCATCAGCTACTTAATCCGTACAAGTACCTTTCCTGGACCGCTGCGGAATTCCTTGACATTGTGCTGTCTTCTCGCGGCCCCTCGACCTCTCGACCCCCTACTAACACGCAGCGGCGACACAACGGCATATACCTATGTACTCCGTACTCATCATGTATAAGTGAATGTCAGAGTGCAACTGCGGGATTACGCCTTACGAGGAGAACGGTAGGGGGGCGGTCCTTTGTGGGTTGGGGTTCCATAGGAATCCTCGACTCGGGTAATATTCTGCGCATGACGAAGCCCAGCCAAAACCGACGCTGTCACATTTCTGTCATTTCCGCCCGGGTGTACAAAGTATCTGCGACCACGCCTCGGATACGATCCGCCGCGGCCGGCTCCCCAGGGGAGCGGTACTGTCTGCATGAGCTGCCACCCTTGCAGCCCTTTGACAGGCCATCCCAGACTCCCGATCCAGTGGTTCCCAGACTAGGAGAACCCACAGGGATCGTGTCTCCATGCATCAAGAATCCCTGCTTGTCCTACACACACTCATCGTCAGTGAATCAGAGCCGTATCATTCAGAGACGTTGTCCAGTGTCAATTTTCCACTCTGCCGTGAGAAATCTCGCGTATTTTATTGCTTATCCCATGTATCCTTGGATTAATTCAGTCGTGGTCGTCGAGCCGACTGATTAACGGGAGGCGGTCTACCATACATGGGCTTTTTCGTCTGCTTATCTCCGCCGAATGCTCCGTCATACCATCTCAACAAACTGGCAAATCTGTGCTTTTTTTTTTCTTTTTCTCTCCTTCAAGTCGTGTTACGCACATTGCCGATTGCCATCCATTCCAGTCGACGCCTCGGGTGGTGCCAATGTGTTGTGTCGACCATCACCGACGGTTTTCGATGTGGCGCACTGGCACGCTCGCGATGTACCCCTTCAGAGAGGAGCGGTAATCTCTGCCGGGGCGTCGGGAAAGGCGGCGGAAGTCGTCGGGACTCCAAGCTGAGTCTCCATGTCGTTCTTCTCGAACTTCATGTCCGCGGTAGAGTCGCCTTCGTCAATCTCCACCCGGGCGTAGTTCAACCCCCCGACCTCAAACCGCGGAACGCATATCTCGTGTGGATATGCCATCGCGGAAGTGGAAGACAATTCGGATTCGAAATCTCTTCCTTGACTCTGAGAACGAGCGGTTAGTGCCGTCGTCAAGGTAGAAACATGCTATTACAAGACTCACGCTGCAATTCGCGCAAGCAGTGTTGTTCACGTATACCCAGTTAGGGCAGTTATAGTCCCAGAAGTACTTGCATCTGTACCTATAGTATCCGCCGCTTCCGCTCATTCTTGTGGAAGCTGCTATAAACGTTGCTCAAAGAGCCAAAGACGGTGTCCTCGAAAGTGGAGAAATGCGAGATGGTCGGAAGCTGGAATGTACCAGGTAAGGAAAATGCGACTGTCCGCTGACAGCCAAGCGGCGGTTGTATGACTGAAAAGATGAGGAAGGTTCCAATGAGTAGAACTTGTGACTTGTCGAGCAAGGAACAGGAAGGGTCGAAAGGACTCTGCCTCGATCAGTTGCAGTGTAGCTCCAGCCGAAGGAAGATCAGAAGATCAAGCCAGGGTTTAGACGGGAGCTTGCTGATATACCTACCTACTTAAACGTCCCCCCGGGGGACTGCAGAGTCTTCTACGGAGTATGTACATGGATCAGTCGCAAGCAGTTAGCAGTTGTACATTAGACGTGCCAGAGCCTGATCCTTCGGGAGGATGCTTGTCCATACGGCTTGCCGAACCACCACGAAGCATGATCTGGCATCTTGAGAGGGGTATCTAAATTAATCGCACGCCGACTCTGCTAGAATGCATTTCCTCTACGATGACACTGACGCAAGCGATCCTAGGCGTTCTGCGCGCTCTTCACACGCCCCACAAACGGGAAACCCCTGCAACACGTCGCAAGATCTACTCGTATATATGTGATGAGACCAAGCAACCGAGCAACCGTGGTAGTGACATGTGGAGCCTTGGTGTGTTTCTCTGAACAAGCCCGAGGTTGCATGTTCACTTTGCCTCTCTCTTTCTCTCTCTCTGCCTACCTGGCGCTTCACTCGAGATGTGTGTTTTTGTTTTCCCTTCTCTGACAGATATAATATCTCTAATATCTTCTAAAATACTCGAATAGGGCATAGATTGGGCATCTCCTACCTAATTAAAATCATTCCATTAATAGTTTCACCGCATCTGAGAGCACCAACAGCGTCGTCGAGTCCGTGGTGAGGTACTACAAAACTCGAGGCAGCAAGGGAGGCCGAAAAGAAGAATCTTATCATCTCTGCACATGCATGTATGTGTGATGTGTGCAGGTCCGTAAAACATAAGCATACATTTCGAATCTCTCCTCTCTTTAGTTTCTTACGCGTCCAGAGGCAAGCTTGCTGTTGCTGCTGCTTGCTCGATACGTCAGAGCGAACGTCAACCTCGCAGTCACGGCTACGTCGGACTTCGTCTTCGGGCTTTCTCAACTCTCTCAACTCCCAACTTAACTCTTGGCTTTACCAGCAAACTGGTTGAGGTGTTCTATCCGATTTCGACCACCGATCGGCATGTCTTGACGCCCTTAAGCCACTTTCGTACTCGCGCCTCGCAGCACTCAGGGCAGGCGACCCTCCGGCCTACCCCATCGATGTGTGTTCGACCGGCCGGCTTCTCGACGCTGTTCATATGTCGAGCAGGAGCATACAGAATGGGCGCACTGCCTCGACTTCAGATGTCGTTGGGGGGTCCCCTTGCCGTGTAATACGAAGTCCGATCTCCATGGATGATGAGACCGACAGCCTTGGGGTTACCCTTCGTCAGGGGGGTACTACCGTATCATGTACAAGCATTCGGATGCCCAACGTTTGAGTACGTGTTATCTCTCCTTGCCATTCCCAGACTTCATACGGCGTCCTCGACAGACGTTGACAACAGAATCACCAACTTACAACTGCCATATGCACAGAGACAAGAAGAAATGCAGAGGAGGGTAGCACGGAGCGGGTCCGGGCTTGCAGTCCACGGTGCGTGTTTGAGAATACTCACACAATTGTGGAATCCGTGTGCATATGATTTTAAAACTAGGTACAGCAAATCGGAGCAAGACCCAAGGCCATAAGACCCTTGGAGGGTACGCCCCATGAATACCACACTTCACTAAACGTCACTCAGACTGCCTAACGGGGTATTATTACAGCGAGCAGACATAATGAGGTTAGTACCTGTGGAAATACCGAGTAGAGCTGCCCGTTCATGGATTCCCTTAGGGTCTATTCCCAGTGAAGGGCAGGGTGACACGACGATCAGCGTTGAACTGTCGAGCTGTTGAGGACTTCTCGGGGCGTTAGCCTTGCGCATGGTGTAAGTGATATCGACGGAAATGGCTCAACTACCTCCTTGAGGAAAGATTTCGGCAACTAGGAGAGGTTAGTCGAAACATAGTACTCGCGGAAGGCCGTCTGCCGACGAATATGGTCATGGCCACATGAAGATACTAGCGGAAAACTAGATCGAAGGGAGAGATGGATCATGGGCTGTTGACGTTCTCCTCGACACCGCAGTGGGATTTGGATATACATACATAGCTTATTAGCTTTAGCTTCTACCCTAAGAGCCCTCCAACTAACACGTCACGACTAACGGGAATACGGCCTATCAGATCCAGTGATAACGCTACGGCAACTTGCCTGCAACAGTACGAGTCGGCTTCAGAAACCGGAAAGGGAAGCCGGCACAAACGAGGCTTCAAAATTTTAGGGGGGCTGTGGAGCTCCGCCATGACACATGGATGGGGTTCTTGATGTTATTATTGACAGGTTCGCCTGTACGCTACGAGAAAAACCTGGTGAAGACTCCGTGCGGTTGCGACATGCTACCTAGCATAACACGATGGTCATCCGAACGACGAAGATCCATGCGGGGAAAAGCCTTTATAATGTCACAACTTGATTATTCGTTGGCCGTACCGTATGATATGTTGTGCACTACATGGTGAGGATGGGCATCTCATTGGCTTGAAGATCTCGATTTCACAACCTCCCGGCCGGTTTCGTTGATCCTGTTCCCAGGCTGGACGCGTCGACTCGATCCCAAGAAGGGCCCAGGGGTAGTTCCCAATACGACGAGCTTCGCACTAGGTAAGAGGTAGGTAGCTTAAGAGAGCGAGGGGGAGAGATAGGGATTTGTTTGTTTTTTCGGAGCGGCCATAAACTAGAGCCTGCCACGCCCAGACTCCTGATGAGAAAAAAAAAATTCCCTTGCCCCAGTCGACTTACACTCTAGCGTAGCCCTTTTCTACATCCTATTCGCCCTTTCGACCACGAAAGTCCGAGGCAACTCCAGACCGGGTAGATCCTTCATATCCCCCGGAACCCACAATCGATGCATGATGTCCGACTTTTGCTCTGGTGGCCCCCACGTATGTATGTATCATGGAGGTGAGTGAATAGGTAGGTTCGTGGATAGGTACACGGGCTGGCTATGTATCTAGAGGGGGGCGTTGCGGGATTGTCATCAGCAAGACTTGTGCCTACGTGTACCCTTCAATGCGCTTGTCAATCTGGGACTTACCGATTCCCAATAAATCATGACAACAGGAAACCAGAAAATGCAACCCCCTCGATATGAGATCGGGGGGGGCGATCCTGGTCGTGCCCTGGCCATGACTTACTAGGGTAAACCGTAACGAACTCCTTTTTGGAGGGGGGGGGGCCCGGGTATCCCGTTCCATCCCCAAATGAGAATCCTTCTAGGTGTGCTTCTCCCTATGGTCAATGGGTTCTATCGTGTCATAAGGCTTACTACGGGGGGTCCGCTCGATTCCATGGGCTTCGTTCGCCTTGCTCTTGCCTTTGCCCTTTTGCTTTTTTTTTCGTTGCCCCTTCCCGTTAAGGGGGGCTGGGCCTATAGTGATTCTTGACGTACAGCACCGTGTCATATGGATTGCCTCATCATCGTGCTGGCATGGTTAAAATTTTTTGCGCCGGTTACAAGTTCGTACTCGTAGTTGACCGCCGGCGTCCCCTACACAGGGTTGTGGACTCAGAGACATCTCCAATGGCTCTATTTCCGGCTTAGGGGCAGGGCCTAGGGGGGGGGGGGGGGGCATAAACTGGGATGCTAGCAACCTGGCATGGTGTTTCGGAACAACCTAATAGTTAGTCCATGCAAGTTCTGTTGTCAAGCTTAGTTGGGCATGATGAAAAATGCGAGGAGTCGAGACAGGAGGTCAAGGGGCCCAGTTGTGATGATCGATGATGGGGGGCGGCCAACTTGCATGGATTGCCGGTCGTAAGTCGAGAAGAGGCTATGAATTCGCCGAGGATAGGCATGGATAGAGCCCGACGGGACGCCGGTTGCATCTGGAGTTATGCCCTATCTACACGCCAGTTTAGTCGCGGATGGTAAGGGTAAATCAGAACAAGGGGCCTGGGGGCCGGGTCTAGAGAAAGTGAACTCAGTGAACTCATCAGTATCAGAGAAAGCCTGTGCGGACAGTCCGTATCCTGGGGTCGTGTCTTTCAAGCGAGGGCTTGAAAGAGACTAGGTCGTAGGTCTTAGAGCCGGCAATGGTGCGGATGGCCGCGTGACCAGTGTTGACTGTGAAAATATCTACTCACTAGCAGACAGTGTCTTCGGGTAACCCTGCGATGCGTAGCTCCGAAAGGCGTTGCTCCGCCCGTCTTAAGGGAGCTATTCAGGGAGTCCCCCGCATTGAGCATCAGTCAATTGACCAGATAGAGACTGGAATCTGGCAGAAATTTTGCATTTCCGTTCGCTTTGCCAACGGTATTCGACGTGGTGAAGATCGTCTAACGTAGACGAGATAATAATAGCCTAGGCTTGTCCGCTTCTGAACCTGGATCTCAAGATTCCGGTTGTCAATAGTGTGGGCAAGGGTTAATAGACACGGTAACTACGAGATTCGCGCCGGCGATGTCGATCCTGTTGCCGGATGGAAAAGTTGCAAACGTTACTCTATGACCATTTGAGGTAATAACAAGACCTTAGCCGGTCAACGACGACGGTCTCTAGATTCTCGATCAATCATCAGGCGATGTCAAGGTACTAGCACTCCAAGAGAGATTCATGGCACCAGTTGGACGTGAGAGATAAGAATGACAGAGCAGGCCGCCATTTTGTTGCCTGAGCCCTGACCTTCTCTGGGAAAAAGCATCCTGGATATGTTCTTTTATTCTTGTCTCAACCAGCACGTATAGTACGAGATACGATTTTTCACTCCCAACATGGGATACTCTCAATTTGTTGGCATCCAAACTCCGAATGAGCAGTACGGGCAATGGAAGTCTTGTGGCAAGCTGTTGTCGACGTTGGCATGGTTGGTACTGGGGGTTTGAGTTCGTTATCGCGGCTAATAGGGTCTGTGAGTGCACTCGCGTCGGCGTCAGGGGCAGTTGATGGGGCAAGACATAGAACAATATGAAAGGAGAGAAAGACATCTGATGGCCAATTGTTCATTCAGCCTCTAATGGTTCGCTTTTCAGACTGTTTGTGGTACGTTAAGTCGATGGGATGTGCGTTGAGAAAAGGTATGCTCAGGAAGAGTCAAGACTACAAGTGAGGGCGCGTCGAATCGTTCGGCAATCGCAGAGCTGGAGGGCAGATAGTGGCCACTGGTGGCACGGGAAGCGTAGTTCGAGCGGCAGAAATCGGGAAGCAAGGATTTCGTGCATAGAAATTTGCAGTGGGCAATTGTTGTCTGGATTCAGGGGTCGGGCACGCGCGGTCGTTCTCGAAGACGAGAAGATACTAGTTGCTCGGCACAATTTTGATAGTACGATATTATCAACGAGTTCAGGCTGGATATGTAATCACAACGACTGTCGAGCTACAGAGGATGGTCACGGCATAATTAATACGTTATCCCTTGCCCTGCTCGACCGGGAGCGGAGCAGCCTCCCTGGCAGCAGATCTTTCGCAGGTGTACCCGAACAGCAACCGGTGGCACACAGGCTCTTGGTATCATGAAGGGTGTCACGGTCATACCTTGCGCCGTATTACACTGCCGTCTGTTCCATGCTGCACTTGTATGGCCCTACAGGCTCGCCCCCTAATTTCCGGCCTGATATATAATCAGACTCGCATCCCCCTTCATCTTCACGTACCACCACGGCAGCAGTGAACGAGAACGCTCCGAGGGCAAACACCTAGTACCGAATCGTAGTAGCTTGGCAAGCGGTGTCGTCGGCGGATCATTGGATTATTGTGTCTACCGCCATCCGTGTGATTAACGTTTCCTCCATTGAGTAATGTTGCCTCCAATGATTGGCACATTTACCGGTACTTGTGGTCCGCGGCGGTGATCTTCCGGCTACTCGACGACTGTCAGGACGATGTAGATTAGGTAGCATATCACAATCTGGATGTCCCATGTAGATCTATAACGCATCGGTCCCAGTCTCGCGTCTATTTCTCGGCAGTCAGGGAAGCTGCCGAGGTGATAGCCCAGTGAGGGATACCTGCTCGTACGCAGGAGACGGCTTCGCCTCCAAAGTGGTCCCTATCGGTGTTCGCAGCACTGGCGAGCGACCCGCTTCAGCATCCCGCAACTGCCTCGACTCGACACTAGTCGGTGGGCTAATACTAATGCAAATAGTTCCTACTTCATACCTGTCTGGGCAATTCCTGAAGCCCATCGTGACGGAAAGTTGTACGGGCCCATTGGGTTGGCTTTCACGGTCCGTGTGTGAGAGGGACTTAGCGCATGTGCACTAAGAATCAATACGACCGCTAAATACGTAGGCCATCTCTTTATCGTATAGACCTGCCAGACTACTGCCCATCCCACGTCGCTTTACGCGCGCCAAAACTAAAAAGAATGGTGTCGAAGAAGAAGAAGATGGTCCAGAGCATACAACCGACAAGAGCGGTGTTTATCCATCGCATGTTCAGCGGGGCGATTTGTTAATATTCTTCGACGAGCGGCGGACCGTTCCGGGCCGGAGGACGCCCGCTGTGCGAGCACAGATGTGGCTGAGTAGGGTTAAATGTTGCTTTCTGTGGCTCACCGTGGCAGACTCTAACCAACTATGGCTAGGGCAAATCTTGATGGAGAGACTCCAAAAGACCCACCAGCCCCGAGATCTGCGCAATCAGATTTTTGCCTTCTTTCACCAGCATTTGAGAGGAGAAGGCCAGGTTTTGATCGCATGATATGCCCATCTCGTACTAACCGAATCCGTACCTGCAAGGGGTCTTGCCGGCGAAGACATATCGATCCTCGTCGATGTTGAGACATACGATTTCCAGTGCATCATCGCCCTCTGAAGACTCTGGCATTGTCGTCGAAATCGCTCCTAGAACGTCCCCCGAAGCACGACGTTTCTCAGAGTCCTAGCAAGGGGCTAACCCTTTCCCGATCCTGCTGGGTCCGCAGCAGTCATGTTTACGAATAGTAGCCTGTGTGGCCGTTTCCCTCTTGCAAGGCGGCTGATCGCATCATCAGAACCGCGGTAGAAAGTAGTGTGCTAGCAAACCTGTGAAGTCAACAGGGGGCATTGGCTGGGAGAGTACTCCGCAATCCGTACGAAGCGTTCCGTACTCTCCGCGGAATCGGAACATCCTCTCCCAGAAGATATCCGGCAAACGCAGCGCGCTTCCGCATGACCCCCTAGGATCCCATGTTCTCAAAAGAAACCTTCTAGCGACCTTGTCCAGCAACTTGAATTCTTCCAGGGATTCTCGACATTATTTGATTTGACGTGATGTGGTTGTTGTGGTTGGATTTGATTGCTTTTGTTTACGTGGGGGCCATTCCCTAAAGGCTGACCACGCCTTAGAACCATGCAACGCAGCGTGTGAGGAGGTGTCAGCTTCCACGCCGTTCTATACATTTTGGCCACTCACCAACGCATCCCCGCCGTTACGGATAGGAACCCTAGAGGGTCCCGCTGTCCCGGAGAAGGATTTTCGACAGATGCCACGCACCAACAACACGTGTATATGAACCCTGAACCCTGTCCGGGAGGGATGATCGATGGACTACCTAATAGGGAATCTGGGCGCCGCCACATGGCTTTCATCTCGCATCTAGAAAAAAGGAGCTCCACCAACTAGCATGGCTCGTCGAATGACGACGTCCAAGAGCGCGATTTGGCCACCTGCAGGTGATGGTTATGCCCTGGGAATGGCCCAGTGATTTCCAGAAGTTGTCCCGTCTGGTTGGGTACATTCTCACGCTTGCAGATAAATGCAATAGCGCAGTGTTACGGAACGACACCAACAAGGTGAATTTCTTCGGGCTGGAAATTGACGTCTCAACTTTTAGCCGAAGACGATGGGAAATATAACTCTTTGCCTGCTCGCGCTGGGCTTCACCTCCTCTACTTTAGGTGATGTGTATCGAAGGCATTGTAAGCCTTAATAGACGGGCTTGGCTGTCACCCTGACTGATGACAGTGATAGGTATTGAGATCGATTCTCTGTGCGGGCAGTTGATATCCCGTACAAATGCACGGATGTTAACCAGCAAGCTTGATGACGGGTGCACCAATTGCGGCTCTCGCTATTATTCAGACCTTGCCAGATCGTGTGTACACTACGGAGTACAGATCAGCAAGCCACCCTGACACGTCAATTCCCGCGCTTGGTGACAAGATATTTTACAACTGAGATATCGTGCGATAAGTCAGGAGGCTTAGGGCCGTACCCAAATGCCGGGAACGAGCGACCCAATAAGGGGCTGATAGGATGAATATAAAGCCGCAGCACACTTACGCAGGAAATACGGATTACCAGTCGTCTCTTATTATTAAGCTGAAAAGGCTTCAGACTCGGTTTACGCACGACCTATTTCTGCACGATCTCTGGAATAAGCAGATTGAAATTCATCAGACTATGGAATACCGTGCCCACCGGAATGCTACACTTTTGACAATATCCGCGAGAAGTGTCAGACAACGTATTAACGGCACGAAACTTCCTGCTATCGAGTTGGCTTTCTGGCCGGGCCAAAAATGCGGCCAGGGCGTTGAAGATGTTCTGTTATCCCCCTTCGCCTTCCCCTTTCTTGTCTTATTCGCTATACATCATCATACTATCAGGTCGGGCATGTCAAATCATCCACACCTTATTGTCGATGGTAACGAGAAACACGTACCATTGATACGAATATATCGACCATACCGTTACAGTGGCAGATGCTATCTACCGTTGAGGCCGAAACGGCGTAATGGCCGCCGCCGCCGTCGTCGCCAATCATTTACAGGAGTCTAATGTAGAGAAGTTCGACCGACGTGTCCGTTCAACTGTCGACTGTGTCTCTGCCTCGGCAACCCGCGATATGAGTCTTGCTTTTCATCATTACGCCGTTACGGAATACCATTCCATGGGTTATCAAAGATTTGTCTTTCGATATAACCCCTGACTTTGATGAAGTGGTGTTTGCGCTCGCTCTTCAATGAGGTGGATGACCCTGCAGGTCCCAGAAGCGCCCTTTTAGCAAATGAGACGCTTCGCTTCATTTCGGATTCATCTTCTTGATGGGCTTCGTGAAGTTTGTGTTGATGTGCTCAGGCAGACAGCGAAAATATGAGAAGACATACCAGGAAAAGGTTTTCTTCTGTCAGACTGATTCATCAATCAGACAAAGGGATGAGAAGAGGAGGGGGCTCATGTTTAAGCTCCACGAATCGGACCAAATCGCTGGAGTAGGCTATCGATTATGGCCGGCCTACAGCAAATTCAACGTCTTGAACCGGGACAAACCGGGGTTAAGGATTTGGTTGACCGAATTCAGATGAAGGCCAACCAGACGAAGGGCAAGTTTGCGAAACAGCCAATACAAGCCTCAAGGGCAGCGGTATTCAAATGCGACTATGCCCACACGAATTGAAATTCGACCCCTGAAATCCTGTTTTCGAAAGTCGTGGCAAAAAGGATATCTTGGGACCATTCCACCAAGCTCTAATTAGTGCTCTTCAAGCGACAAGCTGCGGTGAAAAAAGGGGTTTCTTCGTCATGGTTGATAAACAACAAATCAACTTTTCGTTTCTTTTTCAATGTGCATGACTTACCTCCGGTCTGCGCCCGCATTTACATACATGTTGTTCATTCCAAGGTACGGAATATTACCGGATGTCATTCGGTGTTGGTCTGGGCAGGATTCGGCCCCGGCCGCGGCCCCGACCGCCTTACACATGTTTGATTCCAAACCCAGCTCTCAGCTACCCACATGACCGTAACTGCAGTTACCGAATTCTTTTCGGGGCCGTCATGGTGCCACGTCAACAATTCCGACTTAATCCCCTATACGAAAGAAAAAAAGCATCCGTCTGCAAGGCTAATAATTCATGCAACTACGAACACGGTGACTTATACTACTGATCAACTCAAACAATCTCGAGCTGACGGAAAAGGTGGTTCCCCTCGGATTGAGACTATGTCGCTGTTGAGTGCAAATCACTATCCTCGAGGCATGAGATTCAAGATCGTCGAAGCTTGTGCACTTTTCATTGCGAAGTCGGGCCTGCTTGTGAGTTCGAAGAGTTGCAGCACTAACTATTATTAAAGTCTCTCCTTTGGAAAGTCACCTGTCACCAGTCGTCTTGGCATGTTTTTATGCCGTATCAGTCAACAGTTCGTTTCTAAAGTGTTATTAATGCCCTCGGTTTGAAAGTAAAAGTCGCTACTTCAAATGGCATTTCCGTCCGAGAAGAGCGAGTCGACACAGCGGAGCTCCTAGGGACCGGAATCGATAGGTCTTCTTGGTTCCGCATGGGAACTGATACATTACAATGGGGTCATCCATGATCCCATGACAAATTTCTCATGCGCGGATCCCAGAGCCGATATCCGCATTTCAGAGCGAATGCAACGTTGCAAAGTTCTTCCCAATTCTTTTGTCATTTGGGTGTCTTCCTAACCGCTCAACGCGGATGTGGACGGGTCCGGAATGCAACGCTGCAATCTGACCTCTTCACAAAGCCGTCTCTTCCGTGAAGGCTATTCCAACTACCGACGATCCAAGGCCATTCTCGGACCTCACACATGATAGTCAAGAAGCTTCACATGATACTGAGAAAGATAACGAGGAGGCTTGCTAACAGCTGGTCTATAGGCTATAAATCAATTCTTCAATCTACCTATATCTCACCGAACATGCAATGCGACTCTGTTTTCTCTGCACACCGGGCTCCTACGTCGGCATGTTTACGTTGTTTCTTTTTCCACGCGGGAATCGCACAAGGCAGTCGTCTGTCGTACCGCAAGTTAGAATGCCCCTTATTAGTTGTGAAGCGAGATACTGATAATCACATGATTGCTGGCCTCAACAATGGACCCTGTTCCGTACATCCGTCTTATTAATAGGGGGTTTTCCCCAAATCCGCCATCCTCACTACCAGATTTCGTTACCTGACCGGACTTCCGGCATCAGCTTCCAGGCCCACTGACTTAACTCCAACTCAGGTTTTACTAATACATTCCACATCCAATTCCTATTACTATTATCTAGCTACCAGAGTACGAGATCTACACTCACGCCCTTCACATTCAACAACTACATGCCAAGACCTCAATCACATGCGCCATAAGTGGGATGAGTCAAACCGGCACACCGGCAAAAGAAAACATGCCTACGAAGCACATGCGTGAGAATTTGTAAGTGGCTCGACTTCCACTCGATACGATGATGGAGGTCGTATGACTCTAGTGTATGAAGCTATATCTGTCGGCATATGAAAGTGCCTCTTTTCCTATTTCCCTCAACCCCCCGTTTCCTGTTCCGCCCCTAACCCTCCTCCGCAGTCATCATAGAAGTCTTACGCGCAGAAGCGAGAGACAACGGTTCCCACATCTGTACGGAATGCCTACGCTAATGCGGTGTAATCCCTATCCATCCCGCCAATGCGGGAGAATGGGGCCCCTGACCGTTACACTAGGGAACCTTTGCTGCAGTATCGCCGTGAACCGGGAATCCGCAAGCGGCCGCTCTGCTTTCGAATCTTATTGCCGAACCGAGCTGCTGCCTACCTATTCCGTCCACGACGTTACATGCCTAGGTTAGGTGTGCAATGCGCATTGCCTCTCTTGCGCAGATTTTTCACCTGCCTATACCATTAGGGGTGATGACAGTCGCGGACTACTGCGTAGGAACGAGTATAGGATGCACTGCGTTGCGACGTAGCTATATAAGCGGGCATGAATCCAATTCCAATGCGACGATATGCATGACGACATGGTCTCGGCTCAGACCCATCAATATTCACGCAGGTAGAATACCTGGACGTGCGAAGTACCGGCTACTTCGAGGCTGGCCGGACTAACCGTACCCAACTGTCAGATCTCGGTGGACTGACCGCAATCCCGGCCGTGCATACCTACCACATCGCCGGGTCCGGCTCGGGGCCCCGGCGGCCCCCGTTGCGCCCTCCCATCCACAAACGAGCATTGCTGTGTGAGTCTCGTCAGAAGACTACCAAATTGAGGGCTTCTTTTTGTCATTCCGGGATTCCGGATCCGTTCATTTTTATCTCCGCGGAATTCGGCCACGTTCAATCGCTACCACCTACAACGGAACCCGAGACAGTCTCAGCTCAGCCCCTGTCTCATCGCACACGCCCTGCAGTAACCAGCCGTTCAAGCTAAGACCATCCATCCAAACAGGTCTCACAGGTCTCATGTAAAGTACTTCCTTTACTACCCCGGTACGTATCGTACGTAGCATTACTACACCAGGTAATCCGTCCCTCTTGCCCTGCGTAGTCCCATGCATGATGCATCTACGTATGTACTTGTACGTAGATGAACGACCTCACGTTCTAGAACAATCTTAAATCGATGTCACCATTTCTCTCTTCGATTTACCTACATACACGCCTACTATGACAATTTGCAGCCCTCAACTCGAATCCTCGGCCACCCCCTTTCGCGCCGGCGGAACTGGAAACCAGTAGAGATCCAGGGTTCTCGGGGTTAGGCGCATACCTATCTCCTTGCCTGCACAAAGGCGATAAGGACAGGGATATAAACCAATCGTAAATCCCTTTACGAACGGGTACGATACGTTGGCATTTAGCTGTCCTCGGGTATGTTCTGGCTTTTATGGGGCGAGTACGGAATTGTCGCCTGCGCACAGTCAGAGAGATAAATCTGATGGCGTTATCGTCCACCGGGAGTATCGTTACGGCATCTACATACCTTGATCAATACATGTGTAGAGGACTCAAGAGTATAAGCGCGCATGCTGTTCGCCCAAGACGACAACTTGGTCACTGACAGGGGCTTATTACACCAATCAAAAGAGTGACGATTTACAGTGACTTCAGACTTTGAGGAATGAACTGGTGATTGAAATCCAGGTGAGGGAGGTTTCTTCGCAGGAGGAGGTGCAGCCAGTGACCAAGTTATTCGTCTTCGAACAGTCAACAAGATAGTCCTTGTCCTTAAGTTAATCACCACATGTCACAGCATACCACACCGGGTCGAGTACGTATTGAGCACGATTCCATTGTTTAGCTTCGGACGCAAGTCACTATCTTCTTCTATCATAGACCCTGATTGATGTAAAAGGCGTCATTGTCAACGCCTTCCGACCTGCGAGTCCAATACAGGAAACGAGTGCCGCCATTTCTAATGTTTTTTTTTTATTTTGCCAACCAAGAAGCCCCAAGCCAGTTTATTGTTAGAGCGAGCACATTGCGTTTCTATAAATTTTGCAACGCATGAAAAAAACATTCCGGTTCCTCATCGCTTGAGGTACGTGTTAAGGTCCAGGGTAGAAGATTCCATTAATTGGCAATGAAGCCTTAACGACCCCCTTGCATCGCCGCACGCCTTCTCATCTTGTCTGCCACAGCCTTCAAGGCCATCTTGACATCTTTCTGTCCCTCCCATGAGTCAAGGTCGTAGTACTGAGGTGCAAGTTCCTATCGATGGAGTTAGCATGGGGTCAGACAATGATGGTTTGAAGGATCAGGAGGATGAAAGAAAGAAAGGGGTAAACTCACCAGCAGCCATTCAGGTCGAATGCCAGTCACCGTTCGAACGTATTGCTTGGATGTAAGAACGAACTCGTTGTAAATAACCCACTCGTAATCGGCACCAAGCACCGTGCTCGGATGGAGCATGACGGCGGAGTTATTATCTTTCAAGGTGCGGTAAATCTTGCTGTTCTCCCGCTTGGCCACCTGCATAAAGAAACCTGCCACGAGGGCTCGGCGTATGTTGTTGTAATAATTCTTGTCGTTGAAATCGGTGCTCACAAGATCCAGGTTATGAGTTTCCATAATGCGCTTAAGCTGTGCTCGAACATTGTCGGCACTGGACAGGTGACGGAAGGACAAATAGTGTTGATGGCACCATTTCTTAGGATCCTCACCACGGTTGATGATGCCCTTGAAGGCGTGGTAAACATTTAACATGGTGAGATGGTCACCGTCATTATGTTTGAAGAGAGACTTCATATCGTCTGCTTCTTTCCTCTTCTGTGCTGGACGCAGGAAAATCTGAGGCACCGACAGCAGAGCGGTGAGTGAAAGCATTTCGTTGGAGCAGTAAAATTCGGGGCTAGAGATCAACATGACTGCCAATGAAGGGTCAAGAGGAAACTCGGATGCCATGCTGCCCAATTGTGTAAGCTCTCCTTCATCGTCGAGACAGGCCAGATAATTCAGCTCCTCCAGGGCACGCATCATTGTCTCCGGGGCGGGAGGATCCATGAGGTCGAAATGCACTAAATCTTGAACACCAAGCTTTTTGAGCTCCAACACCGTGCTGGCCAGATTGGACCGGAGAACTTCGGGATATGTCTGCTCAATGAGTTCCTCCTTGAAAGCCTTCTCGGTGTAAAGGCGGAAGCATTTTCCGGGCTTCGTACGACCAGCACGACCAGCCCGCTGCTGGGCCGAGGCCTTGGAGATGGCCGAGACGAGAAGTGATTCGACTCTCAATCGAGGGTTGTAGATCTTCTGTTTACTAAACCCGGGATCTACAACATAGACGATACCGTCAATCGTCAAACTCGTCTCGGCGATGTTGGTGGAGACAATGCACTTCCGACCGGGACGACCACCCTTGGTCAAAGAAGGCGGTGGCGGCTCGAAAATCTTCTGTTGCTGGTGTGGCGGCAAAGTACCATAGAGAGGATAAACGACCATGGGGCCGCAGTCGGTCTCCCGAATGAGCTCATCGACCTCCAGAGAAATCTTTCGGCACGTGTCTTCAATCTCCTCCTCACCGGTCAAAAAGAGCAGAATGTCACCCTCAGCTTCACCGGCGTGGATCTGCAACACAGTTCGTATCGCGCCTTCAACATAGTCCTTCTCTGGCTCCGGCGTATAGAAAATCTCAACAGGATGTGTACGACCTGGAACAACAAGGAGAGGCGCATTGAAGAAGTAGCGCTGGAATTTCTGGGCATCAAGGGTGGCCGACATGACAATCAGCTTCAGGTCGGGACGGCGACGAGTAACGTCCTTGAGGAGAGCCATCAGAATATCGGTGGCCAGAGTTCGCTCGTGGGCTTCGTCGAGAATGATACAGCTGTAGCGCGACATATTGGCGTCGTGCATGGCTTCTCGAAGCAGCATACCATCCGTCATGTACTTCAAGATGGTGCTGCTGCTAGTCTTGTCCTCGAAACGGATGCTGTAACCGACTTCCTCGCCGAGCTTAACGTCGAGCTCATCAGCAACACGCTGGGCGACAGACATAGCAGCGACACGACGCGGCTGGGTACAGGCCACCATCTTGTTGTTGAGATGGGGCAGCTCGTCATAAACCACATACTGGGGGATCTGGGTAGTCTTTCCCGAACCCGTCTCACCGACGAAAACGAGGATTTGCGATTTGTGGTAGAGGTCGAGGAACTCCTGGCGTTGCTTGTGCACAGGAAGGTTGCGGCGTGCTTTGAGGATGGAGAAGTACTGAGACGAATGGGAGTATCCGGTGAAAGGGTTGTTCTCACCGTCCTCAGCCGTGGCGGCCTGCTTGGCGGTCGTTTCGCGACGGGTAAACTCTCGCAAGGCCGACCCTACGGGCAGCTTATCGTTCGCATCGTTGCCGGCGTAGTTATCCCAATGAGCCAGATACTTGTTGGTCTCCATCTTGTGTTCTTCGGCTCCCGTCTTCACAACCCTCGCACGCTTAGGCGACAGCTCAGCATCCACCGGTGCCCCAGTCCTCTTGCGCACGGAGTTCTTGCTCTTGTGTGTACTTTCGTCGGCCATGGTCTGGTATTTCTAGAATGCCTTCTTGATCACCGTGGCTGCCACTCTCAGGGTGATGACTTGAGCAGGATTCCGGATGACCTCCCAGGCGAAGGGGAGTCAAACTAGGGGAAACGACAGAAAGGACGGAATCGAAAACGAGGGTGGATAGAACGTCAAATTGAGTACGGAATAGAAAGAAAGGAACGATGTTGGCTGGATACCGAGGTAACAGTGTAGGTACCGGCACGCATACCCAACACCCAACGTCGAAGAAGCAGGTGTGCGGATTAATCCGTAGATGTTGGCTCCGGATAACCTGCGGCGAATGTTTTTGGGAAGAGAGAGTTGCGATGTTCAGACGCGCTGGAGAAAGAGACTCTTGATGTGACGCCGATAAGCCAGCGATAAGAGCCTGGACCCACCGTAAAGTCCTCGACATGAGGTACGCCTTGGCTGTCTGGTAGTATAGCGAATGTATCCTGTACCTACAGATCTTTCGCTTCACATACAAAACTGGTTTGTTACGGGCATAGATGCGAGTACAGACTACTAGCAAAGTACCGAGTACTATCTCATGTTAAGTTCCATGACTGATTCTAAACCTTATTTGCAGACGGGCTCCCACAGGTGGAGCCTCCATTCGATGCGACTTCCAGAATGATGTGCACGTCCTGTTGTGTGCAAAGCAGCTGAGACCCGACCGATTCATGCGGTACGAAGAGGCATCCACAGATTATTACGGAAAACCCTCAGGCACCGTCTCTACTGCGTACATAACGTGAAAACAGGTGCGAGGTAGGAACATCCTCCTGAACCCGATTGACTGATCGATGTGATCTTCAACTTCCAACCCAAATCCGAATGCTGGCGATAACACTCGACTAACAGTCACAACGTAAAGCAAAGATGATGTATTAATCCGTAGCTTCTATGGAATAGCAATGCCACAACGTATTCATCCCCCCGAATCGTTTCTCTGCTTGTTACAGCGCCATATGAAACTCCATGAGCCTTTAAAACCCCTTGGTATGAGCTACCGACCTAGCGCCATATCATCATGAAGAAAGCACATCGTATTTCCCAGCCTTGGTGATCCCCCGAATGCAAATCCCTTCGGATTCTGTGCTTCCCTGGCCCTCTGTGCAATGTTTGCTCCCCTTGGTAGCACCCTATCTAGCTCCATATCCGTGTAAGCATGACATAGCCCGTGACCCCAAACGCCAATCAGAACGAATGTATCGTTCAACACATCATATCGCAAATTCTAGGTATCCCGAATACGTAAAGACAAGCCGCCCTGTTTGTCAAACGCCTTCGCGCCATCCGGAAAACGATCCACTGGCCTTCTGGGCACTTCTTATGATGCTCTCTACGAGTTCCATGGATCCGTCCGACACTTCTGGCAGGTCGGGAGTCCCAGCGGCCTGGTTCGACAGCACCGTGCTCTTCGGCTGGGGAATATGTCGAGAAACAATTAGTCCTCCCGGCACGACGGCGGTAAATGGGTGAGGTCCTGGTATTATCCTAGGTGGTGTTGGGATTCGTGGAGGTGTTGTGATCATGGATCGGGCCTGTGACTGGGACCCGGCACATTGAACCTGTCGTTGTTAGCCACAAATCCTACATGGGTCTGCTGCAGGGGTCCGCTTACATCACGATTGGTTTGAACTTCCGATTTGGGAACATACCCCGTTCTCTCAAATTGGTTGTAGGACGGTAAAACTGGCGGACAAGGCGTGGTCGACATGGAACTGGCGGTTGCGGAAGCATGTAAGAACGACTGACTGCTAGCAGGTGGGGTGGAAGGTGTTTGCATCTTGCGCAAGGTTTCCCATGGTCGTGGTGCGGGAATGGGCGTACGTTTCGGCGGACCAGGTGCAGTTTTCACTGAACTGATTGAACTACCCGCGGCTGGTGATCCAGTTGATGGAGCGGGGACCGATGGCGGCGGAATGGGGGTTGTAGACTTCGACTGTACGACATTCCTAGATGCAGACCGACTAGATTGGGGTGTAGATGATAAGACTGGTGTGGGAGTTGTGGATGCCCGCGGAGTCGCCGAATTCGAGGGACCCGAGGGAATAAGGGGCACCGATGGAATCACAGCTCGCTGCTGAGTTTGCTTGCCCATGTCAGGGTGGCTTTCCGCCTTCACGTCCCAGTTTTGTACCATGGCCGCATAGTGTGCCCGTATGGCTGGGTGTAGAGCTGCCCCATTGCCAGCGTTGACATCTGCAGAGTTGGGATCACCAACCGAATTACTTTTCCATGTAGATGAGTCTTTCACCACTGATTTCGGAGTCACAAAGGATGGCTCTGACCGGGTTCCATAATCCGATGCTAATGGTAAACCCCCAGTGTGAGCGGTAGCTGACGATACAGTTGGAGCCCGGTGTGCACTGGGTGATTGACAGTGTGACGCGGCTGCGGTGGAAGGACCGGCTGGTGGCGGAAGACTCGTAGCAAGCTGCCCTGGAGGAAGTGAAGAAATTCCAGGACTGTTAGTTGCGCTTGAGGCCAACGGCTTTCTTTGAAGATCCAGCAATGCTCCAGGCGTTCTCATCAAGTGCGCTCGCAGACTCCCTTCATATCCATTGGTAAACCCACCCCATTGGGCATACGGGGTCCTATACTTAATAGAATCCCTAAATAAAAAAAAAAAATTAGTTTACAAACAAAATATTTGACCAATATAGAAGGTATGGTCAAAGACGAACCTGTTGTGATGGACTTGGAAGAAGGCATATTTCTGGGTAATGCTTGGCCGCGGCTCCTTGGACGAATTTGATTCGATGACTGACTGCAGTCGTCCCGCTAATGCTTGGGCTGAAGTCGAGGATGACGCTCGGATGGCGGACGAGGTCATGGGCGTATTAAGAGAGAGATTTGATATGAGGGAACTGGAACGGTTTCTTGCTTGTGTCTGGAACAGCTGGTTATTTTGCGGTGATGGTGAAGGTCCGAGCCCTGGGGTTTGCGTGACACCAATGCTAAAAGGCGACTTCGTCATGGAGTCCACTCGGGCACGTCCGTACGATGAAGGGGGTGTACCGAATCTTTCTCCCGAGGCCAGACCAAAGCGTCCACCATGGCTACTTACAGAGGACCTGTTTCGAGTATGGTTGCCGGTATTCTGGGTGTTAATTGATCTCGCAAGAGAAGGACGCCTTGATACAGACGGTGACTGCATTGTGGTAGGAGTCCAGGCAGCATTAGGACCCGCTTGCGGTGGAAAGGTAGCCGTAGACTGTGGTGCCGATGATTGTGATTCCGGTACCACGTGTCTACTTTGATCCGTGCAAGAACTTGACTGCGGAGTAGACTGCTGTGAAAAAGGATGACTTGGCCGGCCGAACTGATGCGGTGTACTATGCTGTGGCTTCTGTGGTATCTGATACAGAGGTTGTGCCTGTGGTGCTGGCGGTGCCGGGGCAGGCTGGTGCAAGCGCTGTGTCTGCGGCGGAGGGGGAGCATATGGCGTATGCTGAAACTTGTAGTATGGCGCAGGCTGAGGTGTAGGATACGAGACAGGTTGAGGGGCGGTAGACCAGTTCGGCGTTGCAGTGATAGGTGCCGGAGGGTGGAAGAAGGCATTACCTGTAGGAGCCTTGGGCTCGAACTGGGAAGACTTCGGTACAAAGTGATATGCCGTGAAATTAGGACTAAAGTATGTAGGGGGAAGCGGATCTCGAGGCTTATATTGGTATGGCTTCTCTGCCTTCGAAACAGGCTTTAAGGCCAACCCCGGATTCCGAAGAGCAGCGGGAGAACCGTACGACCCTCGTGGTGGCGGTGGAGGAAGAGCTGGTCGCGGAATAGAGTCCAAGAAGCTGCTCTTTAAATTGTGCCGCTTGACCTCGGGGTCTTCGGTATACTGCGGTCGGGCATCGGTAGAATATCTTCCGAGATAATACCATATCTGATTCTGCTTAGACAAGTCAACTGGAACTTGGGCCTTGTTCGTGTCAAGATCACAGTAGTTAAACTCGGCCCAGGTAAAGCCACCGTCAACGAATGGCTCTTCAGGGCGAGGCGGCTCTTCAATGCGTCTTCTAGTCGCATTGATAAGCTCCTTGGCTTTGCGTGAAGTCGGCATTGAAATGGCGGTCTTCGATGCGTGTGGTAGACGTAGATCGGCTGCATCAGATAACAGTAACCACTTCCATTCAACCTCTACCCGATCCCTGGTAGTTGTTAGCATCTCTCTACTAGCAGTTCTACTTTGGATTTCGTACCCATTAGGTAGGATGTCAACCAGCAACATTTGTTCGCTGTCCCTATTCTCGATGACGATCCCCGCAAATATATCACCGCGGTGATACTGAAGCTGACAGATATCTCCCTTCTTGAGCGCGGAGGCAGCTTGCCGCGTCTTCTGACAATCTTCGAGTATGTTCCCACCCAACCTCCGATCACGCTTCGTTCTGTGGAAACGGCAGTTGAATTCAAATGCCAGCTCTTTGTATTCGGTTCCGTCTTCGCTAAAGATGGGCACTTCAGCTTCTTCGACAAAAACTCCGGCTGCGGCAGCACAAGTTGCGTGATAGGATCTCGCACATTTCTTATGTGAGCATTGGAAGCACGTTCCTCTCTTCGAACGGCAAAATAGACACTTAAGGTCAAGGCGAGCTTTGCTGATGTTGGCAACATTTGCCACAATGTCGTTTCCGTCAACTGACTCAATCCAAGTTTCCGCGCCGTAGAGGGCGCACAAGCGATGGGCCTTACGATTGTCGTCAGTAGGCAGCAGTTCCAACCCGGGCACGTCATGTGGGCATAGACAACACGGTGGCTCGACCTGACTCTTAATACGCAGACGAATCTTCTTGACTTTCTTCTCGGCTTTATCAGTCACCGGCCGCTTGCGTTTCCGTCCAACTGACTTGAGTTTGATGGTCTGAATAGAAGGAGGCGTGGGAATGCCTGTGTCAAGCTCATCATCATCATCCTCATCATCCTCATCCTCATCTTCGTCCGTTTCCTCGTAATCCGTCTCCTCGCCCCGCAATTTGCGCTCAATCTCGTACACGTCAACCCATACACTGTCTTGGGCTTGAGCACATTCGCATTTCTTCGCAATCTTGCCCATAGGCAGCCAAGAATCCAGGGCAAAGTTGACAGCCTCAGCACAATTGTAGCCAAGGTTGTATCCGGAGTGGTAGCCATAGGGGTAGGTGACGACGAATTCTCCGGGATAGGAAACGCACTTGTTGACTTTGATGTTAAAATTTTGCTGGAGATGGTTGGGCGAGATAAGAAAAGCCTTATGGCGCAGAAATTGATCGCAAGCTTTGGCATCCGTAGGCCAGATGCTTTTCATGGCAGCCTCGAATCGGCGTGCATCACCCTGGGAGATGCTGTACCACTGTTTAGGCGCGCCGAAGTGGAGATAATTGATACTGTAAAGATCCACATCTTCCAGATGCCATGCGAATGTGGACTTCCACATGCCAAGGTACAAGTAAGCCGTGTTGACACCAGGAACCTTGATGCCAAGTACATCGAGAAGATTCGGGAGTTTGTTCAAATTCCAACTCTCGGTGGAGTCGTCGAAAAGCGTGCCGAGAACATCAGCCCCGTAAAGGGGTGGCGCGTAAGTGAGCATCCGCCAGTAGGTACGCTCCAATTCCTCGCACCTCTCGGGCGTGTAGTCAGAAATATCCATGCGGTAATCGAAGTCTCGGAACGCATCCTCGTCAATCTTGGCAGAGCCCTCACGACGGGCAAATTTCCGTCGATAAGAAGTGCTTTGTTCCTTGGGCTTAGCTTGTCTCATCCCACCCATGCGACCGGCAGCTCGAGGGACCGGATCGTCATCATCTTCGATAGTATCACCGATCTCATCTTCAACTGAATCAATGATGGTCTCCGATGGCCTGGGTGAGACTGGTGTTATTGGGCGGTCGTCTGACTCTGGTGCGCTAGTTTTGGCGCCAGCTCTCTTCGATCTGCTTCTTGTAAGGCGTCCGTTGGTACTAGTACTAGTACCAGTACCGGCACCTTCATCGGCACCACGCCTCTTCGAACCGTTCGACGCTAAAGTAGGTGTCGCCTTGGGTCTCGATGGTGCTTGCGCACGTCTCTCTCCTCGTTTAGCTGGCGGTTGATGCTCGCTCTGATCACAGAGCTGGCGCCACTGCGGCAAATTATAGGATCGCTGATGGAGAATGTTCACCTGTCGGTAGGTGCCACTAGTACCCATGATTTCTTGTTTGATGGGTTCACGAACTCTGATCCGCTTCACCAAGTTGTCGAGCGCCGGCAGGCTGTCCTTCCACTCTTGTGGGGGGACGATCTTGACGATACCAGACTTCATGCCATAGGAATCAATCTTTTCCATCTGTTTATGGCCCCTGTTAGCATGCAAAACACGAAGAGGAGGCGAATTATAGAACATTGGCGACGTACGAATTTTTTAAAATCCTTGAACTGGCGCATGTCGGGTTTGAAGATAGGCACATTGCCTGACCAATCGCTCGGCGTGACTTCGCCAATGTCCTCATCTTGTGGAGTTTCCTGAGCAGCAGGTTGACCGTTTAGGAGTTTTTCCTGGTCGGGTTCAAGGGTGGGATCTTCAACGTCGCTTAATTCCGAGGAATCGTCGCTGTCGTCGAGCTTCATGGCACTATTGCTGTCGGGTGGTGAATGCAGGCCGGTGGACTTGGATGCAGGGTGCGGTGCATTAAAATCGGCGACTTCATTAATTACTTCGGTATCGTGTTGATTCTCATGGCCGTGGTCGGGATTGTTGAAGACAGAATCATGGTGGTCGTCGTGATGCATTGAGGTGCATTCCCCGTCCAGAGGCTCTGGCGCAGGCGCAGACACCGCAGCAGTGGCGGCAGCAGCGGCAGTCGCTTCAACAGACATGGTAGCGATGGGGAGGCTACATGCGATCTACCAGGCAATTAATTCTCTTCATCGACGCGACGGGATGAGAGTAGCGGTCCTGGCGAAACCGCCTTCAGTCGAGATTTCGTGGGTCAAAACTGGAGACAACAGTGATCGACGTCAAAAGTCGTAGCGGCAGTGGCGAGACCAGCAGCGGTGCGACGTGCGGTCTGTTTGGTCGTTACGATCGATTTTTATCGTGTTTGTTCGGTCTTTCAATCGTTACGGCCTCTCGCGTATATTATCAGTATGCTATTATTATGGAGTTGTTAGTCGGCTGGTTGATTCGCTGGACTATCAAGGCCGGGCTTGTCGTCTGGTTGGATTGAAGGTTGATCGATTGCTTGGTCGAGGGATGGAGAGGCAGACAGACAGAGGTAGATGTACGACCAGAGTGGGCCCCAAAGACACTCGGTCAGTAGCGCTGGTTGGCTTCCTGCCTGATTTGTGGGCCCATGGTGAAACGCTACTGTACCGTACCTACCTTCTGCTACTCGTAGGGTCCACCGCGCCTGTCGAGCCTGTCGAGCCTGTGTGGCTTACGCGCTTACAGAGTGCCTGTTCAACGGGGGCGCAGGTGACGTGGGCAGAATCCATCTCTCGATCAGTGAATCACACATCCAATACGATTGAACCCCCGTTACAGACATACAAGTGGACTTTGCGATCTCGGATTACGGATTACGGATTTCCTCTTCTGCATGGCTCTGCACATTGGCATTCTCCGTAAATCGTAGGTAGGCATTCTGCAATCGTGCTGTTTTTCCACGTGCTGCACGACCCTTGGCTTGTTGAGTCCGCTTGACGCACGTTCAAAGGATGCCTGCTGCACTTCCAAAGAATGAAGTAACCACCAGTGCATTCTGTCTTTTCTACCACATCCAGGTATGAAATGGCTACAGCTCAGACGTTAAATGGATGTTATAAAGAAATATCGAACAAAAACGTATTCCGTATGAGGTATTATCCCGTAAAGATACTGGTAAATGGCAGTATTAATCCGTACGGATTACTCACATTACATCATCGTCTTGACCTAAATCTCCTCCGACAGGCAAGTACTATCGTCATCAACGTCATCGTCACTGCTCATCCCTGCCACCAACTATTTACGGATTAAATCCATCTTTACGTCCACAATCAGTTCCAACTGCTCATCTTTTCACATTCAGTCTCTCACTCAAACAAGTTTGAATACAACACACTCTGTTGTGTGCGGAATAGATAGTCTGCGATCTACTCTCTGTGAACATGTTGAGCCCGGTATATCTATTGACCATAAGATTCAAATTACGGTCGTGCATGATGATGGAAAGTCAACGCCAATAAGAGAATGATTTGAGCTGACTCATAGTTAATGCTGTGACTCTCGAAGCTGGTCAAGACATTGGATCATCGACCTCGACCGTTAAGCCCATGCTCTCTTATCGCATGTGCATAAAACGCATTCGTAGCGAAGGAGACTTATTCGACCATGTGGCCTTGACTACGGGTCTGCAATCATGACTTAGTACTGTCAATAAACCAGCATCACAGGCCGAAAAACAGATAAAGGGGGGAGGAACAGGCGAAGAGTGCTCCGGGTTCTGAGTTATTCCCTTCTAGCTAAGTATCCTCTGGTTTCCCACATCTTCTCGACACCTCGAAAGCAACGCAAATCCTTCGAGGCCGGAGACTGGCGTCCCACCCAGCCGACTCCCTTCCGCAATTGTCAATAGGGTATCAAACCATGACACCAAAAAGGGGGTCGAGGGTCTGAGCACCCAGCGTTATAACAACATCTTCGTCCCCTCATCCGCTCACCACACAAACGTCGCGCTGCGATACGCTGGTCTAGACAACATGGTTGGTGTATCGTACAATGGGGGTATTTGCCGCGTATGACAGACTCAAAGGGACCGTAACCGAGAAACCCAATAGACTCCGTTTTTCCACAACCCCCCCTTTTTTTTGTTAGGCCCGAATTTTGTCATGCCGGGCACCAGGTAGGAAAATACACACTGCGTTGGTGGTATGGACAGGCGAGGGAGAGCAGGGGGTAAGAGACAAGATAGGCCACTAGGAGTAGTGTGCTGGTGACTGCGTGACACCAGTCCTCGGGTAACCAGGCTAACTCCGTCCTCCTCGCGTGGCTGCAGAAGCCGATCCACGGGGGTATGGATCTCGGGGCAAAGAGCGAAGCAATCAACCCGAATCCATGTGGCGTCCCGCGTCAGAGGGCATCGGGCATGGCCAAAATCCAAGACTTCATCAGAACAACCGAAAATGCATGACTGTCGCATGTGGCTCGCCGCCCTGTTTCAATGACTTTTGGTTTTTTTGTTGATCGTAAGGTCCCCGCACCAGCCTTTTGATTTTTTTTAGAACACCCCTAGACAAAAAGGAAAGGAAAGAAAAAATGGAAGAAGAACAGGGCCTGTTGTTATGTGCGTGAGACCGTGACCCTGAATCGCCGGGTTCCGATGTCTCTAAGGCCGTACATGCTGACTTGTCCTGACCTACACGTTAAGCATAATGTATGCGTAACCGGTTTCTCGCGCGGGTACTCCCGTCGTGTAGCATAGGTTGTGTAGGTCAGGATATCCGATGGTGTAAAAAGCAGGGAACAGGGAGTGTGCAAATGGTATCTCTCTATGTGCAAAAACAAATGGGGTAACAGAAACTGAAGTGCAAAAATGAGTTCCAGAGACATCTTCGAGACGACCATGTTTTGTGAAAGTCGTGCGTGCATATGACAGGTTATTTTTCGTAGTGACGCCCCGTGTTTTGGCTGCATACGATAGACGCGTGTCTTCATCTTGGCGTCTTCATCTTCGCAGACCGACACGGTCTGACAGAGCACGCCAAAAGTTCGGGCGCTTGTTGCGTTCGGGCGAACTCATCATGGCCTCCCGGACCATGGGGCCCACGATATCCTCATCTCCGCGTTGAGGAAACTTGCCCTCGCCATCGATACGGGGAACCGTCGTGATGATGCTCTCGTCGAATTTGTCGCAGCCCGCTGCCTCGCCACTAGCTACGATAGCATCAACCATCTCATCGTGGTAGCTGCGCCAGGAACGGTCGATTTCGGCCCATTTCTCTTCCGTGTATGCGTAGGTCTTGGAGAATATCCCGTAGTGCTCGCCAGTTCGGACGAGATGCTTCGTGTAGTTGACGCGTGCCAGTTCCCAATCTGCTCGGAGCTCACGTAGCAATGGTAAGGTCGCAGCCTCCGGCCTGTATGGCACAGGTAAGATTGTGAAGTTAGCATGTCCGAGACGATTAGACCAGAAATCCGGCTCAGGAGGTAGTTCATTTGATGACATGATGTGAGAGATAGACGAGATAGACGGTCTTGTGCTCAGTGCGGGAGATAACAGAAGAGGCGATTGCGATTCGTCATCGAGTCTAGATGCAATCGACGGAGAATGAAGCGGTGAGATTTTTGCGGCAGCATAGTCGGCAGAGTTGCTAGTCGTGATGGGCGGTAGTAAGGGTGTGGTCGCCAGGGCGCGTTCGCGTTGAATAGAGGACAAAAGAAAATCAGCTCGTGTCGTATCCAAGGGTCCAGGCAATATGATACTGTCGCGACTCTCAAACGATAGTGCTGGGGTCGGCGGGCGGGGTGGTTCGTTAGAGTGGTCGGGGGGAGGGCAGTTCGAGCCAGACACTGACGATGATCGAGTTGAGGCAGCACGCGACATGGAGCGGCGCTCGGAGCTGAAATCTGAGGGTGAACTGGCCGTGCTCAGCTTTCGAGGCGACTTCCACCGCGAAAACGACGGCAAGTGAGAGCCTAGGCGATGCGACAGACCCTTCAAAGCCGGCATCGATCCAGCGCGGTTCTTCCTCCTCAACACTTGAGGATAACCAGAGAAGTCGCTGTCACTCAGACATTCAAGACCATATTCAACGTCTCTGCCTCGCGCAAACAAGTTGGAGCTGCTTCGCACATAACCGGGATCTCGGTGCATACACGGCTCATCGCCTGAGGAGAGTAAAATGGTGAGCATGCGGCGCCACTACTGTGATGAGAGTAAGGATACGTACATAAGCAGTAGCCATACCGATCAAAATAATCTGACACCGTCTCATAAGCGACATGGACATCTCCGGCATAGTAATCGAAGGGGTCATATTCAAAGGGCTCTTCCTCCTCGACGTCATCGAGGATGCGTTTGCCAGGTAACGGCTGGGCTTGGGAGGGCAACGACAACAGATCCTCACAGCTAGCGGGCGAAGCTAAATCAAACGAAGACATGGAACTCGAGCAACGCAGCTGGCGCCGAGCAGAGAAGGTGGGTGTTACTGGAGACGTCATGTCTGACGAGGTGGAATCCGCCATGGTGAGTGGGTGGTGGTGGGTTTCTTGGTGTTGCCAGTTGTGGTGACGGTAGGCACTAGCACTAGAAACATGATCCTCGATGGTTCTACCAGGGACTACGACAGTAACGGCAGCGGGAGAGGGAGTAACGGCCTCCCCTTCTTCCTGTTTCCTCCTTCGCTCGACCAGGAGTGGCAGCTGAAGAGGGCGCAGGCCAGACGACATGTTGTCCGTGGTACCAAGGAGTGCAGATGAGCGATCACAACGCCGTCCGACGGCGATCCCTCGGGCCTGAGAGTCTGCTTAGGTCGAGTAATTTTTTTTATTTTTTTTTATTTTTTTCAGATCGTGAGGTGAGACGGCCGATGACTTGACTTCAACGTCGACTCGCGAGTACCGTGAATGCCAATACCTGTTTGGGTTGAGCGTGAGAAAGGGGATGCAAACGACGGGCGTTGTTGATGTGAGTCATGTAATCCGTGAGAGCCGTCAAGGTTGTTGGTGTAGATGCGCGCGTTCGTCAGTGTTTGGCGTTTCAGCGACGGTAAAGATGGGTGAATGGTGTGCGGTGGGGATGCTGCTCCAATATAATACCTCAGCTAGCGAAGGTGGTATTGCGGTGTTGTCTCGGTGTCGTCTCTCACGCTCACTCTCCTTTGCTCGTTGCTCTTGCCTCCCGCCTGTTGAGCCTTAAAGCTGACGTTCCGTTCACGTTTTTCGCCGTGATGGCCACCAAACACCGAACCAGGACACAGAGGGGGATACGTAGGTTCTACCTCCGCATAATATAGTTGTTAAGGCGGATTGGATAGATTGGGCTTATGCGGGTTCCCTGGTCACGGCTCCCGATAGAGTCAGGATGCGAGCCCACTGACTGGACTGGTGTGGCTTCGTGCTTCGTGCTTCGTACGCAGCAGGCAGTGGGCAGGACGCAGTACGCAGTAGCACGCTGTACGCTGTACGATACGTTCATACGTGTACCACTCGCCGTGTACACGCCTATACCTAGTTACTCTCGTCCACGTGTACCCAGCAGCTGGTGTGTGATGATGATGGGGGGTGTAAGGTGGTGTGCGGTGAGAGAAGAGCTGCTGCTGCTGCTGCTGCTGCGTGGGAGCATTCGTGGGGTAGGTAGCAGTTAGGCTCCTGCTGTGTTGTGCTGGTCCCTCATAAGAAGAGAGCTGTACGAGACGTTATGTTTGCCAATGAAAAACGAGATACGTCCCAATTCCGATACTGACCCGGGGGTCTCGTGGCTACAGGCCCTGTGACATCCGGCCAAGCGAGGGGTAACTAGTGGTGTGCGCGAAGATCTCTCCAAAATCGAGTACTCCGCGGTAACAAAGACACAGCAGCAGCAGCAGCTAGCAACTGGCTGACGCAGGAATAAATATGTACATATATTTCCGCGAAAATGAATATGTAACGAGCTTCCCTCTCAATCTCGTAACAGCAGGGCGAGGGGTACACAGTAGACGGTGGTGAATGCTGGTTGTAGGAAGATATCCAGTATGTAGGAGGTAGGCAGATATGGGTGAGCGAAGGTGGGAGCTCGGGAAACAAAAAGGTCTGTAAATCCGTAGTGCAGAACTGGAGGCTCCGTGCAGGCCAGTGGGTTGGTCGGTTGGCAGATGTTGGACTGCGTTATCTCAAGGGGAGTCGCTTGACCCTCTTGCCCCC
This sequence comes from Xylaria sp. L1 SY-2022, assembly GCA_023079495.1. Taxonomy (NCBI): domain Eukaryota; kingdom Fungi; phylum Ascomycota; class Sordariomycetes; order Xylariales; family Xylariaceae; genus Xylaria; species Xylaria sp. L1 SY-2022. The sequence continues at coordinate 144,699 of JALIDW010000001.1, read as the reverse complement.
TTTCTCTGTTGCTCGGTCTCTTACGAGTACACAGACAACGGCGCACGAGGTACGGAGATGGTGTTTGCTTATCTCGTGTGTCTCGTCGTCTTTCTTGTTGAGGCCAAGTTCAGAGATAAGTGAAGAGTGAGGAGTCCAGAGTTATCCGCAGGCAGTGAACGTACGAGTAGAAGTGACAGAAAATGGTTAAGTGGGTTGGGCGAATTGGACTGATCGACGGGCTAACTTGGGCCACTGACACACGACATCAACATGAGTGAGTAGCTTGGCAGCGCCACTCACGCTTCTCCTCCCTCCATACCGTTTTTTTTTGTTTTTCGCCATCTTTTTTTCCATGACTTATTTTTTTCTTTCTTGACCAAACAGCACGCGGGAAATCAGCCCAACCAGGTGGATGGGTTCTTTTTTTTTGCCCTCTTTGTCCTTCCTCTATTACCTGTTACCCACGATACAACTCCCAGGTCGATATTCCGTGCATGTACCTACGATGTACATTAGAGATGCATGCAGCATGGTCACTCCGGAGCAGACTCACTTCGTGCACTAACACATGTCGCTTTCCTCTTTCTGGTTTAAATAGATACCGAATGGCAAATCCATCCTTGTTGACCATTCACGCTCCATATGTCACATCACTCCATGGGTCCATGGGTAGGTAGGTACTCGTACTTATCAGAGCTCATAAGGAATGCTCAGCCTACGAATTCGTACTCGTAGAGGTTGTAGGCCGCCCCATCTGGCCCAAACCCAGACAAATGGGAACTCCATCAAAGGGAAAACTCCATTGGGACAGGCAAAGCGGATCCCGGTTCGGGTATGTAGAGCAGGCGGTCCGCCGGATGGTCGGTTGGGCTCCTGTTCAGGAAAGAACTTTTCATGACATACGCATGGCTAACAATCCTGTTTGATGCTTGTCTGCTTGTTGTTGTTGCTGCTGCTGCTGCTTACACCGGAATCCGCCATCTGCAGTTACGAGTAAACAGCGAAAAGTCGGTCTGAAGGCGCGATGTTGCATGTAGGTATTCTGGAGTACCTAGTCCGTATGTCAAGACTCTGCGTGTGCACAATGTCGACTTGACGAGAGAAGGGGACCGATAAGGGCATGGGTAGTGTAGCAACAGCAGGCAGTCCGTATCGGTAAGGTAGGCGGACATACGATATTAGCCTGCAGTACAGAAGTTGTACACTAGGTACCGTACACTATCCCATACTTATAGATAGAATCTTATTCCGTTTCTTGTCTCTCATAACAGCCGAGACCAGAAGAAACAGATCCAGGAAAAGGCTGGCTCACGATGAGTTTCACGATGAGTAGCGGAGTTGGTGTCGGATGCGGTACGGAAGACTCACGAGTTACCGTACCTCCTCTTCCTGCTGAACATCTGCGCTAACGCAGCGTGCGACTAGCGCCTTGCTAACTACATATGTATCAGTTCCGTCGCGTATGCATGTACGCACTCACTCTAGCGCACATTTTTACATAATAATCCGTAATGCTCGAACAGATTCCGTCGTAGGCGCGCGAGATGCGGCACTTTAGGACACTCGGAAATGGTCTAACTTCATCGAGGTAGCGGGGCAGAGTATCGGTCGGTGACCTCAATGATCTCGTTGAAGGCTTGAACGTGAACCAACCGCAATTTTATGCATGCTCAAAACAAGCGTGCATAACGGATTATGTGCCATACGCAAGAGCATGTCCGTTCAAGATACGGCTTAACTTTCCCGGTTACGGAACATTCTGAAGAAACACCGATCCGTGATCTCATTCCGTCTTCTCACTTGCCTTCGTACCGCGACTGGGTGACAATATGGCAATCCATCCTGTTTCGACTTCACATCAGCAATATTGCGTGACAAGAAACGCATCCGTATCATTTACGAAGCCCAGCATCGACGGAACAGTTTCTGTACCAGCTGTTGAAAACACGAAATGTTTCCTGAGGTCTCAATCAATTTTGTGTCCTTGGAGTGCTCGACAACGGCAATGACGATATCTGACGGAGTTCGGACCTTCTCGTTCGGCTTTTATTCGATTTTTGAAAAGGGAGGCGTGTCGTAGATTTGTAGTCTCCTCCGGCCATGGTTCATGCAGGCATCGTCATTTCTCTCTCACAAAACTGGCAGTAAGCAGTCACAAGCTTTGTGACGAAGCTTCGCCGGCACTCCGACATGATGTAGGCGCAGAGTTTATCCACGCGTATGACAGCTTCCATTCACAGATAAATAGAATTGAGAGTGCTCTGTGTCCGCCATCCGGCTAGCAAATCACTCTTCCCCCCCAATTCCCTTCAGACTTCATCGTGATCCAGACTCGACTTGTTCCTATTCAGCCCTCGAAAGGCCCATCTCATCGTCAACTTCTCTCAGCCTCCTGGACCGTTCTGAAAACATGGCACCAGCTTCGCATCTTCATTCCCACGGACTGTTGAAAGCACCGAAAGGTACTCGTGACCTTGTCGGCCAAGAGCTGTTGCTACGCGACCGTATTTTGTGAGTTATCCCAGTTGAAATAATCATTCCTATGTGTGGCTTCTCGCTTATTCGTCATTCGTCTTACCCCTGAAAAGGGACACAATTAGAGACGTACTTAGGCGTCACGGTGGGGTCCCCCTGGACACTCCGGTCTTCGAACTTCGACACATCCTCTCCGAGAAATATGGCGAGGACTCGAGATTGATATACGACCTGGACTACCAAGGTGGTGAGCTATGCTCGTTACGATACGATCTCACCGTCCCGTTCGCTCGCTGGCTAGCCATGAACAAACAAGTCAAGCAGGTCAAGCGGTACCATATTGGCAAGGTTTACCGTCGAGACCAACCCGCTATGACTCGTGGCCGGTTCCGAGAGTTCTTTCAGTGTGACTTCGACATTGCTGGCACCTACGATCCCATGATCCCCGACGCCGAGATCCTACGCATCATTGTCGAGGTGTTTCAGGCCTTCAAGCTACACGTCACCATCAAGCTCAACCACAGACAAATCTTGGATGGCTTATTCGAGGCTTGTGGCGTCCCCGAGGATAAGGTACGTGCTATCAGCTCCTCGGTTGATAAGCTGGATAAGGTATCGTGGCCCGAGGTTCGAAGGGAAATGGTCCAAGGAAAAGGTCTTTCGGATACCATAGCGGATGAAATTGGACAATACGTACTGCGGAGCAGTACTATCCGCGAGATGATCGAGATACTGAGATCGGATGAGAGACTCGACGCCAACGAAAAAGTCCAGGCAGGACTTGACGACATGACTCTTTTGTTATCCTACCTGGAGGTTTTAGGCGTAGCCAATAAAGTCTCCTTCGACCTGTCGCTTGCGCGGGGACTGGATTACTATACTGGATTGATATACGAGGTTACCCCCAACCCATTTGTGCCCCAAGGCCAGGTCGGTAGCATTGCCGCAGGAGGACGCTACGATGGCCTCGTCGGTATGTTCAGCAAGCAGCCTATCCCTTGCGTCGGTATATCGTTCGGCATAGACCGCATCTACACTTTGCTAGACGCACAGCTCGAAAAAAGCAGCCCTGAGCTAGCAAACGAGACCGACGTATACATCGTAGCCTTAGGCGGCAGGGACTTTGATGGGCTTTTCCTCGAGCGCTTGAAAGTGGCTCGCGAACTGTGGGATGTTGGTATCCCAACCGAATTTACCGCCAAAGTGAAGCCCAGGCGGCAGCAACAGCTCGATGCTTCGAAGAGTTCGCTCGTCATGGTCATACTTGGCGAGGAGGAGCTGAGAGTTGGTCAAGTTAGACTGAAAGTTGTTCCAAGCGGAGGTGAAAACGACGCACGAAGGGATAATACGAGAGGGAAACTCATACTCAGGGAGAGATTGGTTGAGGAGGTGCGGCAGCAGTTGTCGGTACTCAAAGGTGGATCACCAGAAGCGATCCAGATTCATCGCGACGACGTGTATATTTTCTTGCTGTGTCTGATTCCGTTGTGTTTTACCTTCTTCACAGTCCTGCAAGAACACGTGTGAGGGCTGGTAGCGATAGTCGGTTAGGTAGCGTTCTATATTGTACTTGTATAATACCTACAGAAAGACGTAGTGAAATGAACTGAAGTGTTTTTGAATCTGGGAAAAGCAGTTGGAGGTGCGGAGTACAGATTGCGGCGGGGGATGGATTTTGGAGTTGACTCACTGCGACCGGGAATGCATACTTGTAGGACGGATCATGCCGTTCCCAATATAATCCGTAATCCGCATCGCTTGTTTCTGATCCGTTATTTTGAACCTCCGGTATGAAGCTGCACGGAAGAGACTACTCGACACAAGAAGAGACGGCCAGTCAAAACACAACAACGTAGCACATGATGGCTACCGGGCAAGGGCATAATTCAAGACTCAACAGTTGATTCGTATTCCAACCCTATCATATATCTAGGTGCTTCCAACTCGTAAACAAAACTCAGACAACTCGTCGACCGCATTCGATGTTCATCATTTCCTCCACAGATTCACGCCGCTGGAAAAGGTAGCAGGCGACTCGAACTGTCTAAGCGTCAATATAAATGATGGCCCATGGGATGCGTAGAATACTAACTCAGGGGAACGGCTTACTCATCAATGATGACCCGATGTCCGACTGATTGAAGGCCAGATGTGGTCTCGATACCAGGCTGAATAATCGCGAGCCCAAGCTAGGTCTCGTTCAGAAGGTCCGGGTGCCGAAGAACTGTTTGTCTCTCGCTGGGCACTGCTTGAGGCCTTCTGGCTGGCGGACTGGGTAGTCTTCGATTTTGGGGCACCGGGAGAGCGGGAGCGGCTTCGGGTCTTCTCTGCTTTCTTGCCGCGATCCTCCCGGTAGGACCGGTCCTCAGAGACGTCGCTGGTGGAGTCGTCGTCTGATGATGTTCGCTCGCGCGGCACGCCTGACAGGACGAGGTTGAGCAGTTGCTCCTCGTAGTTTTGGAGCGACTTCATGGCCTTGTCGCGTGCCCGGAGTAGGTCCCAGAAGTCGTATTCTAGTTCTTCCTCCCTTTTTTCGTGATCGAAGTCTTCGGGGTCCATGGTTGCAGTGGAAGAAGTGGATGGAGTGGGTGCAGCGGTTGAAGCAGACGGAGCAGGTGCAGCAGTTGAAGTCATTCTCATGCAACAGTTCGAGATGTTGATGTACAAGTAGAGAATCGACGACTGATGGTAGGAACTGACACGCCAGGGCAGGCGGTATATATGAACAAAAGCCCGGGGGGCCAATTGTTACCGGAGCCGAGCAACACCAGCATTGAATCTACTCGTGCTGCGTACTCCGTACAGACACCGACCGACCTTCTGCCCATCTGGAAGGCTGCTGCCTAACGCACGAGCCAAATGAACCAGATTTCCGTCGATTCTTGGGTCTCTGGCGCCAACTCACGAACCACGAACCAAACGGACCCGTCATCGGCAGCCTGGATTCGACGCGCCTGCTTTGCTTTTGTGTTCCGTAACCGCTGTTGAAATTCACATCACGACGCATGCACACCGCTCCTTTGCCGCTTTCACGTCAAATTCACGAGCGAGCTTGACTTGTAGTTGAAACTCATACTGGAATGTGCGGAGTAGCGTGCACGAGTGCTGGGTAAGGCTGATGGCATCAACGCTATTTCGTACGGGTTACTATCAGCAGGGTATCGTGAGTATCGGAGCGTGGAGGGCCAGGACCAGCTACGAGTACGGGTACGGTGAATACTTGTAGTACGGAGTGCTCATTGTGTCTTTCTGACTGCCCAAAAGGCTGCAACTCAGCAGTACTACTACGTTATCTTACCGAGAAGACACTCACGTTCAACTCCCTCGTCGTCGGATTTCTTGAGAGTCGAGAAGAGGGTACGAAATATTTCGTGAAGTATAACCGTCAGTCATTGACAGTGTTGCAATGCTCCAAATCCCCGTTCGGTGACTGAACTGCCGGCTTCGGCCAGTCGAGAAGGAACGCGTACAACGTGACAAGTAATAGGTGTGATTGGAGCATTGGAGCTGCAGACGTACCGCGACGTCAGAGGTCAAGATTGATGATGAGTGCCAAGAGCATGCCCCAAGTTGTGAGACGGACTTTGTTGGCCAACCGTTCACGGAATACGGAATACTACTACCAAGGAAACCGTTTTCATTTGCATAAGTTATATCCGTTCGAAAAAAGTTACTGAATTCAATGCATAAAAATCCTCTTCGGTCAGCTGACCGAACGGGGTGCACTGAGCCACTGAAACACAGTTCCCATTTATTTTAGACGCCACATTCACACTGTACCGTGTCCGGAGTGTGTCTGAGACACCAAAGTTCAATCTGCGCGAAGACTTGTAACCGCCAGCTAAAGTTGTTTCTAGCCCATCGTCAGAATTTTCATGATGCGAACTCTGCAACTCCACGTGATGGGACCATAACTGCCTACATTTGGCACGACGGGCTAAACATTGGCGATGCTACCTACTACCTACAAATACGTAGGTCCTGTCGAGGTACCCGGTACACGACGCTACCCGAAGAGACATCAGTCACGCCTGATCGAATGTACACACACCGTTCCGCTTCCAGGGTGCCATTGACGATGAATGTTACCTACGGATTACCTACCTCTTACGAATGATTCAAGAGCAGTACTTACGATAGGTAATCGCTACCTACGATGGTAGAGATGGGCTTCTAAGTTGAGAAAGGATCGTCGCCTGAGATCAATGAAGCTGAAGTCTGCCTCAACTTGCACCATATACCAGTAATAATGTCTACTCCATACAGAATACATTACGGATTACATACAAGTATCCGTCCTGTTGCTTTTTCCAGCTGGTATGCCTACGGAATAGTTGTAGATGACGGTTGGAGAGCAGAGAGAGACGCAAGTCAAAATCGGATCGGATGAACTGCTTCGAACCCCCTTTTCCATAAGAGCACCTTGCGTCCGACTACGATGACTATTCCTGACAGCATTATCAAGGTGCAGCCGAGAACAGTCGGGTTCCTGATATCAAGATTTAGATATCCAACACCGTCGATTCCGATTTTCAGCTCAAGAAGGAAGCTTGTCTTCTAGAAAAGCGGCCGTGTGCATCATCTCGGAACTCGATCAAGGCGTCGACAGGCATATCAATTATCAATATTTTATTATTTTCTTTCCTGGCATGTTCGGACCTCTTGTTCGCCGTTCTCTGCAGATGCATCCTTTACGCACATGATTTGCACCCAGAACTGACATCAGCGCCCTTCCACACTCAGTCAGCGCCGTCCTGCTGTTTTTCACAGGACATATTTGCAGGCCGGTGGCACCCCAGACGCATCTGGATAGGCGGGCTGGTTTCACCCAGTTCACCCTGAATGGCGACAGAAAACTCCTAATCCTTCTGCTGGTGCCGCCTGCCGTGTCACGACCTCGGGGTGTCAATCAAAAGCATTCTTTTCATCATGAGATGCTTTTTTCTGCCATTTTTTTCCCATTCTTGGGCTCTTGCCCTTACTCTTCTCTTTTCACCCCCAGCCTGTTGCCGAGAAGAGCGGAGATCCGAGTTCTGCATCTGCATCTGCGTACGTACATCCAAGCAATCTAATCAATCAACCGACTCGGGATCTTGAGGACTCACTTCGCCGATCATCGTATCCGTCTGCATCACGGCACGTTCACCAGCTTGGCCGCTTAGCTTTGGGGTTGTCTTAATGACGCAGCACGATATAGCATGAGATCATTACTCTTGTCAATGGAGTCTGGAGAAGGCAACGGGACTGTCAACTCAAATGAACGAAATATTGTAGGAGTCTGGAAGGACATTCTGCGAAAATGTTGACATGGCTGCACGGAGTATCGACATGCTCATAGCCACCAGGGAGGTTGAGAACCCTATCGATTGCCGAACGGGCCGTCTATGGATATAGACCGCAGGTCTGTGTCACGACGCTGGAGCCGGCGGCAACGAATGCCTCCAAGCGAGCCTTACAAGAAAGTCTAGGCAACGTTTGCTCAACCTAGCACAGTTGAATCTGGGGTAACGGCGGAAGATCTTAGTCGCCTTCCCAAGGCTAGTTCTTTGATGGTCCTTGGCATGCTGTTCGCCGTTACGCAAGTCCAGTTTCTGCGCAATTCTCTACGAAGTACTACTACTCCATACGCTGCCGATACAGCATAAGCCGGCGTTCATGCTCGCGTCAGACGAAAAAAAGGGTTCGCCTATGAGCGCTTTCGACTGTCCAGTATTACTACCTCCATATACTACTCGTAGGTACCTATCTGTGACTGCAGCTCACCTGGGTTAATCCGTATCGCCCCCTCTCCTTTTCCTGATTCATAGCTTCTCGATACCCGGACGTCTCACCCTTGTCTTTCGTGTGATTGTTATCAGCGGAGTTTCTACGAGGGACGGATATTCCACTGCCATCATGTCTAACATCTGGCAGGTTTCGCGACAGTACCGACCTAGTCAGAAGGTCTCTACGGAGTACCTAATGGTGATAAACAATACATACAGACGGCAGTGCCGCTGGGCCGTCAAGACTGGTCTGGCAGGGCGTTGTGGCGTACCTTGCATTAGTCAAGACGCGTTGGAGGGTCAGGTAACATGCCTATTCGGCGGGTACCGCAGGACACAGAGCATCGGTCGATTTGCTCGGCAAGTCTGGGTAAATAAACGCACCAGCCAGACGTCGAGCTGCAATCTAGATCAGGCTACGGGTCTGGAAAATCGTACGGTGATAAGACCTCGCCTCGCGTTCGCTTCGCTTCGAGGGACGATGAAGGATAAAGGTGTAGGGTGTGCGGTAAGTAGCATGGGCCCGAGTTCGTCCCGTCCCTATCTCCGGGGCATTCCAAGTTTCTTTCTCGTTCGGTAGGACGGGAGGCGATTACTAGCTATGTATCTGCATGTGAATCAACCTCGTTTTGGTCACGGGAGGTTCGATGTCACGGGGTGTTCGAGGTGGAAGGGAGGTTTTTATGGAATGCCTTCTCGCCAATGTCGCGACCGCAGGCATTCTGCATTGCAGGCATGAACTGCACTTGTGTCCGATGGTGTACATTGCGATACCTTTGCACGGTTAACATGGTTGAATGTACAGCCGACATCGTGATCACTATGGAGGTAGCGACGATATTACATCTAGACTAGACATCTGCCGAGCAACCTGGTTGACGTTGCCGACTCCGTTCCCGTCCGACAGTTGACCGAGGAAGGATACAGACTCACAGTCCCGCAATGATGCCGACAAGAGTAGCGATCATGCACATCATCCGTCAATTCCTATCCTTTCTACAGTATGTCAAGTCGAATTGACATCTAAATCGGAAGATAACAGTTGACTCCAAGTCCCGATGAATTCGGAGATACGAAAAATAAAGGGTAGGCAGGTAGTATTATTACTTGCACGAGCAAAGTCACGGAGTTCGCTGCAAGCTGCGGGTGTTACCAGATAATGGCGAACAACGTCTCTCTCGATTCACCGAGAATCCTGATGTTTGGTCCAGTGCACACATGGAATGCACACGCCTCCTAGGTACGGAATATACGTAAAACAATGTAGGGAGTTAACAGTTCATAATATAATTCAGATAGATTAAATACATACACTCAACTGACCGTAAAGTGTTCTCCATTGAGAATATGCCGACCGAGTAAAGATCTGCATACCGGAGGGAGTTCCCGTACGGAATACTCACAACAAGGGAGTTAACCCACATTAGCCGAAGGAGAGGGGACTCGGAGCACGTTACATTAGGATGCATGTATTCCGTTGGTAACAGTTTCGTACATTTCTAGTACTTAAGAAGTACATATTCAAGATCCCTTGCCTGAGGATGTAAGTACTACGGAGAAAGTAGACGCAAGTCATGTAAGATCCGGTGTTGGTTGAAGTCGTTAATAACACATGAACTCGGCATCTACAGATCAACCTACATAAACCCACTGACAACTACTCTTACACCTGAGATCCATCTACACTCCGTAATCCGTATCTTACTTACTTACACCACATGTAAGTGTTTACAAACGCGGATAGATTGCCGTCGAGTTACTAACTGTTAACTGCCTACATAACTAACTGACTGACTTACATACATGACGGACCCTACTGCGTTTCCGTACTTGTACATCATGTACACTACGCCTGTCATCATGCGCCCCGCCATGCAGTCAGAAACTGGAGGGAAATAAAATCGTGAAAAAAGAACCTACACATATGTAGCTAGAGATGTAAGGTAACGCGCCTCTGCCCTCGCTAAGGGTCTGTATTCTGTATAGTATGTATCCCGCAAGTACATCGGAGAAGCTCTTCATATGCCGAACCGGTATGTAGATGAGAAAAGAAAGAAGAAGAAAAAAGAATAAATCGATCTAGCCCTTTCGGCTCCCGGACTGAAAAAAAAAACAGAAAAAACGCCGCGGCGCTCTAGGGTCTGAGACCTTGAGTGAGATATGTATGTCTCTAGGGTATCGCACACATATGTCCTCAGTGATAAGCCTGCCCTTCCTTTCGTATCGTACTCAACGTTCGTCGTTCCATTGTTTCTGGAACCATCTACGAGCTGAGATCTGTCTGTATGTATGTACGAGACACGAGACGGGGACCAGCGGAGTGTGACCTCCCTATACTGCAACGAGTTAAGACTTCTTCCATATGTATGTAGGTATTCCGTCTGTATGTACGGAGCAGAAAACGAACTCCTAGTGCATGCAAGACAAAGGCAACTCGGATGGCGAGCCCCTCCTCCTTCCTACAGTGACTTACTTACTTACATACCCGCCGGGGCCCCCCGTGCCATGCCATGTGTCTCGGACATCCGGGTCCTATCTCCATCCACCTTCCCACTTTTGCCTAGGGCCTGGATGATCTCGATTTTTTCTGGACCCTGGTTTATCGGGAACGGGCTAATGCGAAAGGAGTTTCGTCGTTGGGAGATTCGCATGGGCGACTTCGAAGCCAAGTTCGGTGTTGCTAAGCAGGGAATCAATCGTGTTCATGGTTACCTGCGGAATACGAATTTATGCTTAACTGGCATGTGGTGTACGGGATGGCGATGACGGTGAGGAGGAAGTAGATGTTCCCGTCTCCCTTCGTCAACGGCTCACCTGTGGCTCCGCCTCCTCCCGCCTCCTCCTCATCGGCCACTATCATCGAAGCCGTTCGGGCCGCGCACAAGGTCAGGTCACGTACCGGATGGTCCCTCGTCCTACGTGCATGAAAGACATACTACATACATTACTCTCCGCTGATATCATTGGCAATATCGCCATATTATCAATGCATGATCTTTGCTGTGCGTACGACATTCTGCTGAAAATAGTACTTTGTGCGCCCCGTGGAAGATGCCTTCTAGAGAGAGAGCAAGCGTATGTGGATGAGGGTATTGCGCAAGCCTCGCGCCCTTGGGCTGAGCGGGGTTCATGATCTGATCATGGATGTAACGGCACCGTCGGCCTTTACGAGCTCGAGAGAGAGGGAGAACTAGGCTCCTTTTATTAATTCTGCAAGGTACGGCTGTCTGCTAGGTAGGTAAGTAAGTGATTACGCGCTCGTGTCGCCGACACTTTATCGTCAGCTTGTATTCCTCCGTATTAGAGCGTCATTCATGGCTTGAGGGTTGGAATAGGTCGTCGCGAAGACGATCGACGATGCTGTCGCACAACTTCAGACTGAGCTGTACGAGATCCTTACGGATACACCTTTTCCTATCGCTGTGTTTCAAACATGCTGCTGCTGCTCACGATAGCAGGTCTCTGATCGCCGCATAGCATTACCGCAGTCATCCTGGACAAAGGCATGTACATATTGGCGCACAACGTCGGATTGATTTTTCACGAGCCATGAGGGGGGTATACGTTCATGAGCGCATCGAGATCATCTTCTTCGTTACGAATATTGGATAACCAGCCATTGGGGTTACGACACCCCCACCCCTTCGCTCAATATCACTCAAATCACCGGAGATACCCCCTACGAATATCACGCCACAGCAAGGCGAACAGCTCGCTCGCCTAGAAGCTTAGATATCGCGTTCTGCAGAATCGTTGATACCCTCTTGAGATAATACATACCGACATATCTCCACGCACACACACACATCTGCAGAACTGCCGCGATCATAAGGCTGAGTCCAATGGGAAGATATCCATGAAGCAAAATGTTCACCTCAGCAGGACGTCTACGTGGCGTGATGGGTGTATTGGCCCCTATTCTATGCAGGTACAGCTGACAGTCACCTCTCGTGATTACAGTATAATTTAGGACTTCTTGGTTGTCGATCGTGATTTGGGACAGGGTGTAGATACTCTTGTGGTTTCAATGTCGGCGGAATGCTGGCATGCGAGCGTGCGCAAACTGTTGCCTGAGCTTGAGTGCGGTGCAGATCTCTGGTTCAGCTCTGAAGGACTTTGCCTGGATACGAGACTGACTGCTAAGTCTTGTATGCGGACTGGTATTGTGTCGGTCTCCTCATCTGGAATACGAACTCGTTGACCAAAATTGCCACGCCGTATATTTTTGGGATAGTATTGCAGTCTTGAACCTGATCTCAAGAACCCATTTGCCAAGCTGTCAGTCATTGCAACGCGAGGCCGTAGCCAGGTAGGTGGGTAGACAGGGGCTTCTCCATCCTATTCGACGGACGGTGTGGGCAGGACGCCTATTCATTCGCTTCGTGGACGTCTGGGGTTTGGGTTGACCGGTTTAATCTATGTTTTTCGTTCAGGGTTAATTTATGTTTTTTGGTCAGGGAAGTTGATAGGATGCATTGCGAAGCGTTGCATTTTTGGCTATGGTTAGTTAATTGGGGGATACGGGGGGTGGCGATGAGGTTGCATTCTTCGTGCCTGTGTGGTTAGATTCTCGCAAGGGGTGTTGAGAACTGTCACATGATGTGGGAGGTATTGTGATGCATGGACTTGGAAGATGCTTCATGGGCAGGAAGTGGTGCTTCACATGATTGAGACGGAAGGTTGTTTGCTAGATTCTGACAAGATGATAACCTGGTAGTCGGTAACAAATGGATATCGAGTTGCGCAAAAGTCATACAGAGTCCTCGTGACTCAAGAGTGCCTATACAGAACAAACGTGACCCAATAACAAAATATAAGCAGTAACGGAAGAGAAAACCATACCTGAGACCAACACTACAAGATGTAGCGGAAACCCGGAATCACTCCCGATTCATCACCCCTATCCCCAGATCCAGACTCCTCCCGTTCCGCCAATTTCTGATTCTCCCTCTGAAGCACCAGTCTCACAACGCCAGCGATGATTGCCACGGACAACGCAACACAAGCCGTGGCAATACCACCACCTAGATAGCGCGGGCCGTCAAAGGCAGGATACATGTAGCTGCCGTAGATATTCGCCCCGTTGCCGATGAGGTTCGCGAAGGAAATGCAAGCACTTCGTTTCACCAGCGGACGGGGAAAACTGTTGGCGAGCCAGGCTAGGATGATTTGGTAGGCCGGGACTGCGCCGATGGGAAGCAGGAAGATCTACGGTATTCCAGTCAGCGATCGCGGGTGTGCAAGCAGAATAGAGAGGTTTATCCCCTGAGCGAAGGATGTTACTCACGGCAAAGAATCGCGCTCCCGTGTTCAGAGTCGATACGGCAATGATGTTCCCCACGACTGAAACTATCATCAGGCAGATGATGTGAATACTACGGTCGCCATAACGACCCGATGTGTATGTCGCGAGGAGCGAGGCGAAGAAGGTAACTATCCACGCAGGGGCAGTAAGGAGCAAAGTCTCGATATGTCCGAATCCGAGAGTGGCCACGATGGTAGGGAAGAAGTACTGAAAGGCTTGCGACAGGATGGAAAGATGTTGGAGGAGAGTGAAGAGATACAGCTTGGGATCTGTGAAGGCTAGCTTGACGCCCTCCATGATCGAAGTGGAGGTAGCGAGGTCGGCCTCGCCGGTGTCGTCCATTAGTCGCCATTGCGCGTATGCTTGTTCTTCAGGGGTCAACCACTTCGTGTTTGTCGGGTAGTTTGGGAGGATCAGAGCCGCTGAGAGAGCGACACTGATGGTGATGACTCCTTCGATGATGAAGAGCCAACGCCTACGTTCTGTTTAGTATCTCAGTGGTGACGGACAAGTGATAATGTAGCGCTCACCACCCCGAGATTCCATGGGCACCGCTCAAACCAGAAAGAACGCCGGCGCCGATGAGACCGCCAAAGGCGTTGGCCAGTGAGCTGCCGGAGTAGAACCAAGCAATCCTGTGGGCCATCTCTCCTCTTGTATACCAACTTGACATGAGAAAAATCTGAAAGATGACAATTTGTCAGTCGCACAGATATACGAAGAGATATGATCGTTAAGTTGTGAAAGGGATTCTCACCGCCCCAGGGAAGAAAGGTGCCTCCGCAAATCCAAGGAAGAAACGGGTCACCACAAGACCGGTAAACGACTTCGTAGCTGCTTGCGTCGCCGAAATAACACCCCAGATCGTCATGGCCAGTCCAAGGTATAACGACGGCCGTAGTCTGGTGAGCAACAGGTTCGATGGCAGCTGCATGAGTATATATCCTACAAACAGGATACTCGTCGCAAGATTGAAATCCGTTCCCTTCATCCCCAGGTCCTCTTCGAGAGTCCCGAGGCGCGCTTGCGATAGGTTACTGCCGCAATGTCAATGAGAAAAACACGCGAGTATGCGCATCACGGTGGGCTGGACGTACTTTCGGTCCAGGAAGTTGAGGAGATACATCAGGACCAGGAGCGGGAGCAAGTGTATGTCAACCTTTCGCAGTAGTTTCCTTTTCATGGCTCGGTGCCAATCTGCATTTGCTTCTGTGAACTGTCGGAACCATCTGATATCTTCCTCGCTGATACCCCGTTTTCTAGCCGCCTCTTCCATGACATGCCTTCCAAATTCAACTGCATCCTTGTCGTCGTGGATAGCCACAGGGGCTTCCTGAAGCTTGGGGTCATCCATATCGGATCAAAGGTAGATGGTAGATATGGTGTGATGTCCTCAGTAGTTCTGATGGACTCAATGGCGAGTCGACAGTAACAATATCCTATTGATATAATACCATCCCCCGTCTTCTCTTCCTCGGCTGTCCGGTTTGGAATCTACCGAAAGGGCAGGTACTTTGATGCAGAACTCCAAGCTTCCCCGCAGATACCGAGATCGTGTGCATGCAAGAAGCATCCTCCCGTGGGGGATCTCACCCTGACAAGACCGGCTCCAACGCGGGGATGCCGTGTCAATCTGGGGTAAAGGGGTCGCGATGTGACGCTACATATGGCAGTTAGAGATCACTCCCGACGCGCACCGTGGTGGGGTTCGATGAACTGCCGTTGGTTGCGACGAGTGCGGATTCGGATCTCTATTTCTATATTTCGCAGTTTGTTCTCGAATGAAACGATGACTTTGATCCTCTGTGCATCTAAGGACTCTTGAGGTCCGTCATGGTATGTCTGTGAGTAGTCCTGGACTCTTGGAATCGCTGGCATGACGCGGATGGAAAGAGAGAATTGAGCAAGACTGAAGAAAACAAACAGAGAAATGGTTATTGTCAAAGTTCAGTTGGACAGGTCCAGGAAGAAGTTATACTCGCACACGTGAGGGGCTGCATGGAAATGTCTTGGCGATCGATGCTGCATGATCAAAGTGACAGGATCGACGAGGAATGGCAATTGCTTCTGTTATTCATTAGCAATGTCGTTGTTCTGATTTGATCGGTTTGGCCCTATATTACTAGGCACCGTACTTCAGGATTGGAATGAAGCAAGTACCAAGATTCGATGATTGTGATCGATAATGCCTGGGCTGTAACAAGTAAACTGCAATATGGGTGTAACGGACCCTTTCGCGTTCACGGATTGATACCGGAAGGGTAAGAAGATGAAGCCTAAATGATCGCCAGTTAACCACTTAGGAGTTGTACATCTCAATACAAGGGACGATACGGCCTCCTGTTCCAGCTCATGACAAACTGGAGCAGAGAGACTTGGAGTACAGGCTCAGCATTAATGAGATCATGCGTCAAAGTAGAATTTCTGCAGAATGCACCATGAGGTTGATGTAAGGACTGGTAATAACTCGGGTCTTCGTAGTGATGAGGCAGACTCTCAACCCCTGAGAGGTAGCTGATAACTGCCGCGGCGCAACCTCTCAGGGTGATCTCAGTGCAAGTTCGATGTCACGTCAGTTATGTTGAGCCAACCGGATTACTTCGGTCACCCGAAGTCGACTGTGCGAGTGATGGCCTAAGCAGGTATCTTATCAGTGTAGAATCGGTGTATCCCCTCTTCTTTTCAAGGAGTATTTCTTCTCCTATTCAGCTGAAACCCGATCTGACAGTTATAAACGCTGTTCATATTGTACCCCAGAGTTCATGAGGAGATCGTGTCCCATCGTTTGCTCCGCGACTGCTGGACGCCATGCCAGCGCAAAAACTTGAATAATATTAGCAACGACGTTTTTTACGATTCGTGGACCATTATCTTTCATATATCCTCTTTATTAGCAATTGTGTGTATCTCTCTACACGGGTATCTTGAATCCTTCCTAGCTCATGAGTTCGCAGCCTTCTCTGACGACACCGACGACGGCGCCCGTCTGGATGGCCTCGTTTGCACCGCCTGAGATTCTGTACTCGATCTCAGCGAGGCCGTCGAGCCAACGCACCATAACCTCAGGCTTGACCTCCACCGTAACTAGCTGCTCGGACACTGCCGTAATGATGTCGGCCAAGGCAAGACCGTTCGCAACCTTGAGGGTGTTGATGGTGGAGAGGCAAGTTGTTACATCGCTTGTTGTTAGCAGCGTGTTGACAATCTTTGTGATGGCATCGGGCGGCGGAGCAGCGATGCAATTGTAGATAGTTTCTGTTGTGATGATTTCGCGGACAATATCCTTTTCAGGAATTTTAGGTCCGTTCCTCGGCTGCATAGGTGTGCCTTTATCGTAGTTAGTACAGGCTCATGGCTTGCTTAGAGTGCTATGAGACTTACTAGATGCGTGGCAAGCCTGTAGGACATTCAAGGCTCGTCGCATATCACCCTTGCTCAGCTTTACTAGAGCATCTGTGGCGTCGGCGTTGATCTTGACCCCTTCCTCCAAAACCACCTTGTCGACGAGGACACGGATGTCTCCTTCTTTCAGCGGACTGAAGCGGAAACGCGTACATCTCGATAATAAGGCGGGAGAAAGCTTGTGTGTGTAGTTTGCGATGACGCAGAATCGAGTGTTGGCAGTGTATTTCTCCATTATTCGGCGGAGAGCCATCTGGGCCGTGTTTGTCATGGCATCGGCTTCGTCCAGAATGATGAGCTTAAAGGCTGCGACGCCGCCAGGACGTGATGCGCCGCCCATCGTGAAGATCTGCTTGGTCGAGGCGAATGTCTTGATTTGCTCGCGCACCACATCAATACCTCGGTCATCTGAGGCGTTGAGCTCCAGCACCATCTGGCGCATATTCTCCTGGCCGTATATGCGGCGGGCCAGGGCTAAGATTGTCGACGTCTTTCCAGTACCGGGCGGGCCATAGAGAAGTAGATGCGGTAAGCGGTTCGAATCTACAAACTTGTTGATGGTAGCGAGAATGTCCTGGTGACCAGAGACGTCAGACAGAGTCACAGGCCGATATTTCTCAACCCTGGTTCGGCGTTAGTTAGAGTCCAGGCAGGTTCAAAGCGACGAGGGGCGCAGTTCCATACCATGGAAGAGAATCTTCAGCCTCAACAGGCAGGTTCGCAGCGCTTCGCTTGCCCTTGGCGGTGTTATCTGAGGAAAATATGATGTCGTTGGTCCGGGGACCATCAACGTCCATCTCGTCCTCATAATCAGACATGGTGAATTATTTAGTAAAGCGGCAACTGTGGTATCTGTAGTATTTGCTCTCTCAGTACATCAAATGAGAGGGTTGATGAAATCTCAATGACTCGGGTGTGGTGTTCTCTTTTCTCTATGAAGCTGGGTGACAATAATGAATGGACAGCTCAATTCGCTAAGATCTGGAGACGCGTAAAGTGATTTCATAGCGCGTTCTAGGGCCTGCATGACTCGATAGATGCATATATGCCCTTTGTATGCACTAACCTCTCTACAGGCATATCCCCTACTCATATATGTATGAAAGAAAATATGTGTATCTATGCAGACCTATCCCTTGCAGATGTTTTGGTGAGAAGCTTCTCAGCCGGCACCATAAGTAAACACATCAAATTTGATGCAAATCGTTTGAATTACCTGACCTGTCGAGGCAAATGAACAACCCATTCTTTCTATGAAACGCCAACGCTGGTGACATCAATCACCGCCACTGAAAATGAACCTGTCATCCCTGAACCACATCCACAACCACGCTCGTCCCGAGTGACGGTCACGCGTGAAAGAATCTGTAACCAAGAGTTCGATAGGTAACCCTTTCGCAATGCTTTCACCCCTTTACTTTGGTTTCGAGGGAGCTGGTATCAGTATCAGACTCCGAGCTGAAGGAGGACCAATCACTGCCCTCTGACTCGCTGTCTGAGTCCGAGTCCTCCACGGTATCGGAATCAGTGAGATTCCGTACCGTCAGCTTCTTGGCAGGACTGGTCTGCACTTCGCTGCTATCAGCCCAGTCTTGATCATCGTCGTCCTGTTCAAGATCATAAAGATCTTCAGTATCCCCTTCTTCTTCGCCCTCGCCCTCGCGCATCTCCTCCTTGAGGCTGGGACTAGCAGCCCACCACGCCTCTCTCCCCTCTTTCAGCTTCTTGGACCCCTTTCGGCCTCTTGACTGGCTAGGCAAACTCTGCCGATGACTCTGCTCGGTCTCTTCGTTATCATCGACAGGGTGCGACGTGGTTCTGTCTAGGTCATCTTTGTGTCTCAACCTCAACGGCACATGTCTGTCGGCCTCAAAACGATACGCCTCTTTCTTCGACGCCTCGAGCGCAAGCTCGTAGCGACGCTGGAGACACTGAGACGGCGAGTCGCAGTCGAGCCAGCAATTATGCTTGTTCTTGGCGAACGCGCGGTCACGCACTTCAGGATCGCAGTGCCCCATGGCCTCCAGGCCCAACACCTTGCGCCGCCAGGATCCCCACTGCTCCCAGCCTGTGTAGTCGAACATGGCCGCGCATGTACCTGAGTCTCGGCGCCGCTTTCTTCCGCGCGTGCCGCTGTTGGTTTGGGGAGTGGCTGTCATGCAGTAGGTGTGGTCGCAGTCCAGACAGCGGCGCGTGCAACCGAGGCGGTAGACGGTTTGGCAGAGATGGCATTGCCAGATCCAGGCTCTAGGTGTGCTCGGAGGCGGCGGCATGAACGAGGGCTGCTCAGGGCTTGCCGGCAGAATGTTGCGAAGATGAAGGCGTGCCGGTGGTGAGAGGGGCATCGAGCCCCTGCTTGGGGTCCTTGAATGACTGGTCTGCATCGGCGTCTGGGTTACCGAATGGGTTCGGATGGAGGAAGGTCGCGATGAGGAATTCGAAATCGATGGAGTGCTTATACCGGTTGGCATATCGGCGACTTATGTCTCGGATTTGTTGACGAGTTGTTTTACTATGACGCTGTTTTGCGACGAAGCGTTTGGGTAGGAAACAAAGGGTGTTATGTTTGGGAGAAACTGGGCAGGCAATGTGTCGATGTTGCTCTGTGATAGATTGATGGATCTCGTGATGGTGAGTGAGTGAGTACTTGTCGTGGAACTGACCCGAATTAGATCCTTTTGGCGAAGCAGCACGTCCGGCGCGCTGGTACTACAAGGGAGTGTGATTTAGTGAGAGGAAAAGAGAAGTGAAGTATATCTAAGGAAGAAGAAGAAGAGAAGTGGAACGAGAGTTGCAAATGACTGTTCAGAATCGGACGGAAAGAAAACCAACAACTAGAGAGCGGCACGAAATAAAAGGGGGAAAACACCACATGCTTTTTACATCACCCGTAAGTAGAAGACTGCACCAACAAGCTGAGAATGCTGAAATCGTCCACATCTAGCAGCCAGGGACTTTTTAAATCTACCCCGACAAAGACATAGGACGACGACTCTTACACAACTCGGCAATTAATCAATACCCGCATAAGGTCTGCTCATCATTCGGCTTTGTCCAGCATCTGATTCTCCTCGGGGCAGAGAAAGGGCGTCTCTCCAGCTGCTGAAGCCAAAGTGGTAGATACCTAGGATTTGGGCATCAGATCTCATTGTGTCGTGGATAAAGGAACACATCACTCGCGTGATGATGCTTTATCATCCTCACACGACCCGTCTCGTGCTGCCCGACAATGAGAAATTCCCGACGAACCGACAGACGAACGATCGAGACAAAGGCTTTACCAACGACATAGCTTTACAGGATAGTGCGTCACAGCTGACCCGGTTGGCACACATACGAATACCACAAGGGACGGTTTCGGTAACTGACATATTAGCCTACGGATTATCGGTAGGTCGTTACTGTTACCATTACGCTCGAATCGGTTCATCGACGGTTTCCAGAACAGTCCCAGACGGCCTGGTTGACTCTTGTATTTGTTATGTTCACAGTTTGTTGAGCATCTTGACCATATGGACTGGTGCAGTACTGGCTGTGTGCCCTACGATCACTTGACTGAACAGATGGGAAGTGCAATTTCTGTTCAATTGATCGGAGTATCACTACTAGTTATTACACGGCCCGCCGGAAGTCAGCAAAGCCTGATCGGGAGTGAACGTGTTGTTTGACAGTTTTCTTGCAGACTGATTGACAGGAGGCGCTTTAGTCTCGTCTGGCTTGAGTTGCCATGCCAAGACTCGTGAGCACACCCTGCATTCTGTGATCCATCCGTTGTGTTTGGGTGGCCTAGGTAACAGGAACCTTTGAACGATGAAGTATAGTCTGCTTCAGAGAGAAGAATGAAATCACGCAACCGAATAATAACCGATGCCCGTCATAAACTCCGCCACAAGAATCTTCTTACTTCTTTGCTCCACATCCATCACATCGCGCCCGCAACAAGAGAAGGATGGAGTCTTAGCCCAGAACCAAGCATTGAGGAGTCGGGGATACATCAAGGAAAAGCCATGGTATATCGAGAGAGACTGCGACCTCAAGACTCAATAGCCTTGTTCTTCTTCTTCTGCTCAACCTTCAGGAGCAGGGCGCGGTTGATATGGGGGAGGACACCACCGTAGGCGATGGTTGCGCGGATCAAGGTATCGAGCTCTTCATCGCCACGAATAGCGAGCTGAAGATGACGGGGGGTGATGCGCTTGACCTTGAGGTCCTTGGCGGCATTCTGAAGGGAATGTCAGCTTTATGCGTCTCTTCAACACAAGTGCGGCACATGTGAAGACTCATGTGCACAGCACAGAAAAAGGAAACTGAGAGGAATACTCACGCCTGCGAGTTCGAGAACCTCGGCAGTCAAATACTCGAGGACGGCAGTGACGTAGACGGCAGCTTTGGCGCCGACGCGCATCTTGTTCTGAGTATTCTGCTTCAAGAAACGCTTGACACGGCCGCACGGGAACTATGGAGATAACGCGTTAGCTTGACGATGAAGTGGATGTGATGGAGCATTGTGAAAACTATGTCATGCGCAGCTAATGCACTTGGTCCAGCTGCAGCCGAATCCAAAGGTGAAGAACCCCAGAAGGCCGCAGCTCAACTTGTTACTGTCGAGAGGTAGCGCGCCAAGCTACGTGCAGCGGGGACGAACGATGGAGACGACGGCGACAGCGAGCATAGGTGACAAGATAGGTAGGTGTATTGAATTGGATCATTATCGCGGCGGTTGCATTGCGCGGGCGCCCCAATGCGTAACTCGGGGCGAGGGGGCAGTAACGGGCACATGGACTATCGATGGACGAGGGGGCGAAGAGGCGAGGGGTGAGGAGGATTCATCGGCAGCGTGGGCGAAATTCATTTCATCTTACCTGCAGACCGGCACGAGCAGAGTGGCTCTGCTGCTTCTTGGGACCCTCGACGGTGGTCTTGCCGCCAGAGCTCTTGCCGCCGGAGACTTTGCCTTTTCCACCAGCCATTGTTGTGATGCGGGCGGGACTAGAGGAGGTGGCGAAGGCGCGGAAACCGAAAGTGGATTGATGGACGCAATTAGCGGATAGCGAGAAACTTGGTCAATGACCCGATGATGAGTTGCGCAGCGGGACTGGACGTGGAACAATATCGGGAAAAAATGTGTGTCGGGGTTGGTGATGTCTGTGGGAGAATTAGAAAGTTCGAGGTCGTAAATGTGGATGTGGGTGTTGTTGAGAATGTTTGCGCGTCGGGATGCAGCGAAAATTGTTTTGGAGCTTTGTTTTGGCTGGTATGAATTTCGGACGGAAAGCACCTGATCGAGTTTGATCGCCCCCCAGTTCAATTTAGAAACGCCAGCAGTGCCTGTAGTGACGCCTGTAGTGACGCCTCTAGCGACTGATGCCTGGAAGAACGGCCTGAGGGTGCTATGTTTTAGGCAGGTTAGGCAGGTGGTCCGTAATCAGATCAGTTTTAGCTGGTGTGGTGTTGGGGAAGGGAAGCCGCGCCCGGACAATGTCAGGCTTTTGTTGGTGTCCGGTTAGCGTGTCTGTTCGAGAGGCAGGCACGAAGTACTTACGTACTGACGGAATAAGTACGGGAATACAGGCAGTGGGAGCAAAAGGCGTCGGTCGCGTGTGATGGCAGCACGACGGTTCGAGCCTGCCCGGGATGCGTAAGAATGGGCCGCCTGTATTCCGTAATCCGTAGGCAACCTCAACCGTCACTGAACGGTGCAGTGACGACCCCGCAGCAGACTCAACAGTGCAGGCGGGCAGGCACACCTCAGCAAACTGGGGAAGTGATTACTGCCCATGAGCCGCTAAAACCTTAGTCATACGGTCCACGCTAAGGTCGGGGAAACTCCGGGTTCGGGGAGATCATGCGTCTCTGAGGGGAGCCATATCGGCTTCACGATGGTGTTGAAGATATGGCCAAGCCAGGCCAGGACTGCCAGACCCTTCTGCAAAAGGCTGTGAGTCGATTGGGATGCAATTCACTTACATCATGAACCCCTCTCATTGGAGCTCAGATGACTGGGAGGTGCCAATATATTCCATATATGAGGCTTCAGCAGTCTCTGAGCTGGACTCCCAGGCATGATGACGGGCTTGCCATTATGACCTACCTAGACTCGAGTTTAAGGAGCCTGGAGGACAGACATTTGTTGGTTTGGTCTGTGTGGGACAAGAGCTCCAGAAGTGAGAGATGAGACACACATAGTCAAAGAGCCGGCAATTCAGCATAAAACCCAAGACGGTATAAGTACGAAAAGATAGCCTGATCTTGGGTGCGCGGTGCTGTCGTCCATCAGAAGGCCAAAACCCCGAGTGAGTGGTGCGCCGTTGCCAGATTGAAGTGTGGCTGACAAGGTATTCCCACCGCCACATACGGATTTTGCAATCCTTGGGTGCGCCACAGATGACTAGGCCGTAGTCCCGGCCGAAATATTCCGTAGGTACGGATTAACGCGCATTACTGATCAACTTTCCTATAAATAGTATGGAATACCTACGAAATAGTTGGGCTCAACCTCGCTCGGCGAAAAGTACGAGTAGGTAGCGTCTACTTCTATCAGGTGTAGGGAATCCCATCGGTTCAAATGGGTGCCTGGTATTCCGTAGTCGTTACCTGCCTACACCCAGAGGAGGGCAAGCTAAATCAACCTACGGATTATTCCCTACCTATGCACTCAATTCGTGGAGCTGGTATGTGTGATATCCGACCCCTCTCCAGTTATGTGAGGATATAATGGAATGCTTGCCCATTTATCGATGAGTCGTTTCGTCTCTCGCTCATCTGGAACGGAGCGAACTACACGAATTAGCGGTCATTAAGGGCCTATAAGATGAGGTTAGACGCTCACCTTGACGATAGTCAATGCCATCACGCGCCGGGAACGTCAAGTACCCATGATTTGAATTGCCTCTCACAGCTAGGAGCGGGAATTGCCCAGTATTCGTTCGACTACTACTTCAATCGATCCCCTTCTTCAAGAGCCCCCTGCCTTCGTGCACAGCTTTATCTTGGGTGTGACTGACCACGACTTTGCTCTGGGATCCTGGTATCATATCTTTCACTACGTCTATCCACATATGCCCGTCTTATTATATGCAGCGTTTGGTGAGCCCTGAGAGCGTGCACGGATTAGGGAGACTTGGTGAAGAGAGAGTTGGACGGTCATGGTTTCGTAAGTATGGTCTCTGGCAGGAATCCGGCGAGCTGTTCGCTCACAACCACGATATTGCTATGTTTCCAGTTCCCTGTGACTGGTGTCCCTTTAAATGGACTGAGATTAATTGCTAGCTGACATTGATTTCAGATAGACCGGTACAGGACTGTTAAGGCTTGTGTTGACATTCTCTACTCTGTTACACCGAGGGTTCGACCTCCGACCTTCGGAATAGGGGCTACAATCTTAGAAAGTCATACCTATCCGTTCGATCTTTTAAGGCTTCAAAAGGTACGAAATGACAGTCACCATTTTACAGAAGACGTCTAAGCACTTCCACTGGAAATTCCGAAGGCTTAGGTAGTCTATCGGCAAAATATGAGAGTCCGGAGTTGAAGCCCCTGAATGAGGGTCTACAAAGCATTCACACGCTTGCCTGGGTAGGGACATGCTCTTTTGTTGGCTTACCTGGATTCTGGAGTACATGACCTCGAAACATAGTAACATCGAAGCTGAGACAAACATAACGAAGGGTGCGAGTAGCCGTTGTCAAAACGCAGCTGACGGCTGTCCACATGCCTAGAGATTGGTATTGCATCTGCTTTCGTCCGCCTGCATGCCTGTAAAAATGCCCGGTTGGACGGCGGATGTGGTCCCGCAAATTACAGACGAATTCCTTGGATGGGATGGATTTGAGGGAGGGATGCGACATCTCATTCGAGGCTTGAGACTTGCATCTGACCTGAGACAGTCGTGACAGGGAGTGTGCATCTTCGTACGGATTGCATGATCCTGTCAATTGCCTTGAGTTAGCGGGACGCTCGATTCTTGCTTCGTTTGTTTGGCTAACTGCAAAGTCGATGGGCAGTAGTATCTACATATGTTCAACCAAGCGCACGCTTCGATCCAAGAATCTCACGATGGTGAAATCAAACGGCTCGGTGTTGGCCTCTCGGGTACGATTCATTCAATTATTTGGCTAGGCAGTAGGTCTATTGTTAGTTGGAGTAATCCGTAGATACTTATTATTAGATCTTCCCACGTCATGTCATTCGGCTCCTTGACGCGGACAGGCTCACCAGCACGGCCGAGAGATAGGTACGGATATCGATTCCAGAGGCTGGCACGGATGGGATCGTACCGATTGGAAGGCCAGTCTGTAGATGCGAGGTGTGGTAGCACGCAGCCCAAGATCACGGATGGAGGCGCACGCAATACCAAGTGCGACCCGAGACTCGTCCGCATGGCACTATGCTGGATCCGGTGGTTTCAATAAGCGGAATGGTGGTCGTCTCTCATACGGGATACGGAATACATGTGCTTACCACCCACCTCGATAGTCCGGGTGAGTGCGAACGGTTGTCGGTGTTGACGGCGCTGGACACGTTGGGGCGGATCAGAGCTTGGGGAGGCATCGAATGGGGACGGCACGATGCGTGGCCCGGATTACCTGCATACCACTACATTTGTATTGTATCTACGAGCATGAGGAGTGAGATGCCTACAAGTAATCCGTAAATATAAAAGTTATTGGTTTATTTCATACATCTCATGAGCGAATGTTCAGCAGGCAAGGGTCAAGCAGACTACGAAGTTTCTGATCCGGGCAGATCCAAAGGTAATGGCCATTATCTACGAGTATAAAATTTCTGTGGATGACCCGGCACAAAATCTTTTTGACGACGACCCACCAATTTATCACGGGCATCAACATCCCACCGGCGGAACGCTTTAGACAGATCCTCTTATTAGTGTCCGAGGACCAGCGAGGCCGTCTCTGCTAGGTTAACAGGTAATATTAAGGGGGATTCTCCCGTCTGTTGTTCCCACGAGCCAGACTACATATGGAATTCCTGCTAGGTAGCTCCGTGTCGGTATTGTCGAGTTGACGAAATTTTCGTACAGCATATGTACCTTGGGCACGGAATACTCGAAGTAATCACAGAACATACCTAGACCATACGGATTACCTGACATTCCGTACTTTTGATGACAACTATTACCTACGTGCACTACGGGGCTATGTTGATAAATAGCAGCAATGAAGTACGGAGTATGTATCGTAGAGACCAATAAGTGTTATGGCAGTGTTCCATGATGCATGCTGTTCAGCGCCGGAGTTACCTAGGTACCTTGGGAGTTATCGAATCCGTTAACTTAACAGCCCTTCATTTAAACCCTCGTATCATCAACAGCATGCAGAGGGTCTCAGACGATTCCCAAGTTACTAACATGTGTTAATGTAGGTAATCCGTAGGTAAGTAATCCGCACATTGTACCTGTCTAGTACCGCACTACCGGGTCGGGATTCTCTTGGCTGAGGGTTGTCAGGTCGCATTGCTGACCCAGCAGCGCGCATGCTGACTTACACCTCGATGTCACCCTACACTTGCAACTCCATTCGTGCGTAGCAATTCGCATACGAGTAGGTAGGTACTACATACCTATCTCTCTACCTGTGGTACGGATATACCGCGGAGTTCTCAAGTCACTGCGAGTAAAAGCTGGAGCCGTTGATCTTCACCTTGGACGCCGATTCCTCTACGGATTAGTCGTGATCAGTGCTTGAGGGAGCACCCGACTGGTCGGGTTGGCTGATCCGATTCGTGCCTGGTTGAGTTGACAGCTACGAGTACAAATCAGATAGGTACCAAACGGAGAAGATACGGAATACCTACCGTAGGTAGAGTGTCATGGCAAATCAGCACCAAAACTTGAACGACAGGGGCTCACGGCGGTACCTGAAGAGGCAGATGGGCATTGTACTCAGTACCAACGATCCATGTTATCCGTCGTAGTGTTCGGGTTATAGAAGAGTTGCTATTACACGAAGGTACACTAGATAGGGGCAAGGCCTAGCACACTATACATACATCCTACACCATGTGCGTACGCTAGTAGCGAGGGACTATGGTTCGATTTGTTTCTAGTGTGGCTTCTGGAGCAAGATGCCCATGTTCAGGACGGAATACCCCAGTCTAGTGTAGGTAAATCATCGTTGGTACCGGTACTCCATATCTAGGTAGGTATCGTGCATCTCTACGGAGTAATCAGAATCGTAATATTCTGGAGACAGAACTGGCTGATATTAATTCCTGAATAGGTTGCATCTGAGATGGGAGGAGCCTACCCCATCAGGACTTGGTCTGCATATCATCATCCTGTCGAAGCGGTTGGACTACCTAGGTAGGTAATCCGTAGGTGTGCATCCCGTACGGAGATGGGCTATGGGAGATGGGAGATGGGGCGTTTGCCTCTTGTACAAAAGACGACTTCGAGTCGGCATGGACGAGATGTGAGTTGAATGTAACAGGGTCAACGCCGTGACTGTTGGTACCATGGAGGCACAACAGAGGAAGATTCCACCTGTAGCTAGGCAATGCCGTAGCATTGCCTCAACATCCAAAGCAACTATTCCGTGGCTTGATCTCTTTGGGCATGGCTTTGATACAACAGTCTTCGGAACGCCATGTACGGATTAGTTGTAGACCGTTTCAATGGAGTAGTCGACTGTTTAATTGCCATGTCTTTGGCATGGCCGTTACCCAATCGTGAAGATGGAAACGTGTGTGTTCAGGTATGTGATCCACCTGGGTGATGTCGAAGTAATCCACGACTACGGATGACCGTAGGCAATAAATATTCTGCACGGAAGTTCGATTTGGATGCTTGACCAGGCCAAGACGCCAAGATTCTGTGTAAAGTAGCATCGTGATGTTATTTACCCGGTATTATAAACAGCCTGTGCAGGCGCGGGAGAGCAGAGACACCATTCACTTCTAGCTCCTATGTATTTTCCATCTCATCAGCCGGAGGCCCGGACTCTGACGGCCTAGCTAGCACCACGAGGTTATTTATACCTATAGTGTGAATGCATTCCGCGAGGTATCCTGTATATAGTAAGGTGTCCTTCGATCCGGGCGTGTATCTGGTAATTACGGATTACCACGTGCGAGAGAGGAGCCAGGGCCCATTCACCCAGATGCTCCCAGTCCGCGATCGCCTTCCCGTCGGGTTTCCGGCGTGCTGCCGCGTGCCCTTACGGAACACATACGGAGTACGAGTACATACTTCACGATAGGGACTGCTCGCACGCGTCGCATGGCTGTCGTGAGGAAAAGAAAAAGAAAAACAACTCTATCTCATTGAGATTGAGACACTACTCCGTACTTGCATCATTCCACAGAGAGTGGTTCCATGTTGCTGTCGATATGGTGGCCCAGATGAAAATGAATGAGGTACACTAAAATATGTACAAGTAGTGTTCGGTAGGATGTATGAACCACATTGTAGGGTGGTATTCCGTATTGGCGGGCTTGGTAGGTAGGTTGCCAACCCTGCCCGAGTCTCAACCCTCAACCTCAACCTCAACCTTCAACCGTAACCGTGACCCTCAACCCAGATACAGTGCGTTTTGGACGCAGGCACACTTTACATGTGTGCCATGGGGTCGTACCGTGTAATTATTCCGTATTCCGCACGTCTTGGGGTTGTGCACCTCGGGATACCTCGGGGGTACCTGGGCGTACCGTCTTCGCAGCATCTCGCACATCGAGGAACTACCCATCCGGGTATAGCCTCATGCGCTAACGCCCTGGTTATAACGCCCCAAATACACACACTTGACGTTTTTCAGCACTGACTGTCAGTCTGTCATGCTACTAACCACTCACTAAAGCACTCCGTATGTGGGGAGGTAGGACAAAAAGGGGGTTCTGCCATCGGGCTGACAATTACTCTTTCCTCATCTCTGGTTGTGTCCGTCCAGCGGCTGGATTCTATCACATCTGGAAGCTTTGGTCAACCGGACATATCAGAATGCCGCCAGGTACCAGATAGGAGTTGCTTGACGTCGGAGCATTCTGCTGATTAGCGGGACTCGTTAAGCCGAGTGTACGAGTAGGTACTCATACATATCGTACAGAATGCTGCTAGGCCGTTGATACTGCGACGTTCAGGTATCTTAGGTACGACTGCGTCCAACTAATGTCGGGTTTCCATCCGACTAGAACGCTAATAACGATTCGGATCCCCCCTAAACTCGATGAGAAATTACGGAAGACGCTACACTATCAGTTCCTAGTCGTAGTCGTCCACCTCCTGACAGTGTTGATAGTATTCCGTACGGAATACGGAATCCTCACGGATTGTGTACTCGTACCTAAGTCATAGTCGCGCAACCCGTGGGCTCTCATAGGCTGTCCGGAAGGGCATAGCTGGCGCTTGCTGGCCACGAGGCTGCAGCAGCGCATCGAGGTCGCCGTGACTCCAGCAAATCAGCACGTCCTGCTGCCTTGCCACGACGATGCATCGCCGCCGGCGCTGTCGATGTTCACGATATGTGCAAAGTGCCCGATAGTGTGGTGTCGGTCGTCCGCTGAAGGGGGCGATGAGCCTATCAGGTAGGGAATACCTAGGTCTTCAGGTCACCCTGAATCGGCTCCCATTGGGCGACATGGGCCCCCATGCCGTTTTAGCTTCCGTCCACTGCACCGCCTTGAACAATTTACAACGGTACTAACAGAGTCACTATACATAATAGTCCGCGATGATACATAGGAATGTACCGGACTTCACTTGCCTGTCTCCTATTCTGGCTTCTTGGTATTGCAGCCGTCAGTGTGCTGAGGAGGAGTGAGAGACTGGCCTAGCTCACGAACGTCGTACGGTTAGGTATGAAATGGTAGATATGAGGTTGAGGTTGAGGTTGATGTGTTCCTGTGAATCTGAGGATTAGTGGTGGTGGTTCGCCTTTTCGACGCAGCTGGAGCGCATTACGGATTAGTACGGAATACGGAAGGAAGTGGGCGACTGGACGATACGGATTAGGTACCTGGTACATACCTCCTAACGTTCCCGAACCCGTATGAGACGATGGCAGCGGACCCGCCTTGGACCGCTAACTACTGGCCACAGCTGTTCGGCGTGGGAGGGTGGGGAGGGAGGGGCAGACCAACGAAGACGTTTAGTGTGGGCACTAAAAATACATGATTTCAATCAGAAACCAGAGCTGCCCGCCAGCTGCATCCCTGCTCCGGGGGGTGTCAGTGGTCACGCCTCAGGTACCTGCCAGGTAGAAGCGCACTGGAAGGGCAGAGAGGACCAGGACCTCAAGGGCAGACCAGACCAGACGGCCTCCCAGAACCTCAAGTGTGTCTTTTTTTTATTAGTGCCATATTGGCTGCCCATGCGTACAAACCTCTTTTTTTTCTTCCCTTCCCTTCCCTAGATCCCATTTTCTTTCACGCGGTACTTCGTACTTCCTCTATCGTCGCCTTATCCCGTAGAGCCCTCAGTCCAGGTACCGCAGCGCTGCTTATTTGATCTCTGCCATATTCCCATCCATATTTCCTACTTCCCCACACAACTTTAACCCGGCCAGGTCCCAAAGAAAACGGTGAGCAAAATTTCTCTCTCTGGCCTCTCTCGGGACAGTGCTTTTCTCGCGCCCTCGTTATTTGTGAGGACAGATCCCTTTCCCCTTCTCGTTCTCGTTCTTGTTCTTCGTTTCGTTCCATATCTTCTGTGAGGAGGGGGAGCCATAATAGCGCCCCAGAGCCACAGCAGCATTGCCGACTACCTACCTGCCTGCCTTCCTCACGCACTTCTGAGCCGACATCACCATCCTCATCATCCCCTTCATCCTTGCATGACCCTGACCTTGGCTTGTGATCCGTCGCCAGCGTGATACACACCTAA
Organism: Xylaria sp. L1 SY-2022; assembly: GCA_023079495.1. Classification (NCBI taxonomy): domain Eukaryota; kingdom Fungi; phylum Ascomycota; class Sordariomycetes; order Xylariales; family Xylariaceae; genus Xylaria; species Xylaria sp. L1 SY-2022. The sequence continues at coordinate 113,936 of JALIDW010000001.1, read as the reverse complement.
GCTGCTCGGTTTCCTGCATCTGACCTGACCGCCCAACCAATCTTTTCTCCTCCTGCCCGACCCTCCAGTCAACCAACCAGCCTTCTCCATCTCCATCCCACCAGCCTCCACCGGCTCTATCTCCCCGTCGACGTGCACACATCTCGTCTAGTCACTGCTAGTGCTACCGTGTGGTTGTCATCGCCATCGTCATCATCATCGTCGTCGTCGCCCGTCGTCGCTGGTGTGGTTGTCGCTGTCCCTGTCGTTATCGTTGCGTTGTCGTTGTCGCTGTCCATTTGACGTGACCCTCTCGTCGTTGATACTACCTAACGCGACGGATCCATTGTGGGCCCACTCGTTATCGCCGCATTGCAACGACAAGTCGTGGCCGTTCTGCCGCTTCGCTAGTTGGAAACTAATCTTGTCGGTAGACCAAGGAGACGAACAAGCCCAACCACACTACGAGAGGCCCAACAGACTCGGTTGTCTCCCGACCGCCGCCACGCGGCTTATTCGCTGTCCTCACGTTTAGGTCGCTTATCTTCACCTCAGCCCCGTTTAGCCCCAACAAGGGAGCTGCAGACTGCTGGTCACCCGCAGTAGCAGCTGCTGCATCTGCCCTTCTACCCATTTCGCCGCAGCAACTATGAATCGCGAAGACATGTTTTACGATTATCCCTCGGCCGCGCGCTCGCCGGGCTCCATCAGACAAGGATACGCCACGGTGGGCCTGCCCGCCGGTTTAGGAGGAACCCGACAGGGCCAGCGCCCCCTTGATCCCCATGGCCAGCACCTCGCCTCTTACCCACACGACAACCGTTTGGGCGGGGCCTCGGGCTACGAAAGGTTCAATCAACTACCCCCTAATGTGCACGCCGAGTATATGTTGGAAAACAACCAGACCTGGGCTTATAATGGAGCCATAAGCACCATGAACGGTGCCATGAATGGCAACAGTCGGTTGGGCGTGAGACAGGTCAATAGACGTGCTGCCTTGCCATCGGTGAGTCGCCCATCCCCGTCTCTAGACTAGTAAATTGTGGTGTTTTTTGGCTAAACTGTTTTTGTTGGTAGACATGGACCGATCAAGCTGGTGTAGCTATGCCATCAATGTCCCAGATGTTCGAGCAGAGTTTGGTCATGGCCGGCAATGAACATGACATGTCCGTTATGGCTGCTGACACGCGCGGCATGATGACAACTCCTGCCTCCGCCGATACGGAGCAGCTCATCCCCACTGCCATTGTCATCAAGAATATCCAGTTCCAGTGTAGGAAAGAGATTTTGCAGGGCCTCATGGCTTCCATGAACCTCCCTCAGCCATATGCTTTCAACTACCATTTCGATAAGGGAGTTTTCAGGGGCCTTGCATTTGCCAATTTCTCCAATGCCGACGACACAGCTCTTGTGATCCAGAAGATGAACGGTCTTGAAGTCATGGGACGTAAGCTTCGTGTCGAGTATAAGAAGATGTTGCCGCAAGATGAACGCGACCGGATCGACCGAGAAAAGCGGGAGAAACGTGGACAGCTTGAAGAGCAGCATCGCGCGCCCCTCCCGATTCACCAGCAAAGTGCTCTCCAGGCGCTTGGTGTTAGTGTCAAGCAGCAGCCGACCAACTCGCCCTTGCGTATGTTTTCCAGGCATTCCTCCCTGCCTTCCTTTTCTGATTATTTGAGACGTGTTGATACTATGTTCGTGAGCTGACTATGAGTCCAGGCGACGTTGATCTGAATGATCCTGCTACCCTTGAGTTCTATACGCAGCTGACTATCTTTAAGAATGACCCGACTCGTGAGGTTCATATTTTCCCCGCCGATATCATGCCCGAGCAGCGTCGACAGATACACATCTTAGCGCATAACATGGGCCTGGAACACAGGTCCGTCGGTGAAGCAGACCGGAGGCAGATCCGAATTATGAAGCGGCCCGAGAACTCGCCGCCTGTGCACGCGCAGAACCAGGCTCCCAATGTATCCTGGGAGGATCATAGGCGTGGGTTGAGTCGCGCTGCGACCTTCGATTTTGCCGAATCCCGAATCGGCTCCAGTGCGTACCACACTCTCGGACGACAACACCCTACGTTGGCTCTACCCGGCAGCCCTGAGAATGGCGTGCCCAATAATCTTCGTGCTGCCAAGAGCTTTGCCGATCTCCGAGCTCACAGTCCTAGCCCTGCCCCCTCTGGATCCAGCTACGCGGGCCTCGGAAATGGCCTGGGAGTTCGCTACGGCGATTTCTCACAGACCTCGTTGACTCCCCCGAACTTGACTCCGACCACCGCCCACAACGCCGCTGCTAGTACTGATGCTTTGCTTTCGTCAAACATGAGTTCCTTAGCCCTCGGCTTTGATCCTAATGGGTCCCAGATCCGTAACCGAGAGGCCCCCGGTGCTATTGGAAGCCAACGACCGAGTGCCAATGGAGCTAGCACCCGTAACCCCGATCGCCAGCCACGTGGTCCAGAATGGGGAGAGACGGGTTCGGGTTTTAACGGACGCGGTCGCGGCCACATGCCAAGAAGCAGCGGTAAGTCCTTCAGTTCTTGATCATTGTTCCTGGCGCTAATCGTGTGATGCTAGCAGACTCTTCGGATGCTGGTCGAAACTCAGGCAGCTCGCGGTTTCATTGATTCCGCTGAAGCGAAACTCGTGACCCCGAACCACAATTAGACCACATTTAGCCATAACGGCCCATCAACCCGGTGCTACTGAACTTACAAGAAATCTAGGAACCCTCCATGTTCGACAATCTTTTTACCCAAGGGACCTATGTTGACTTCCGGCGTCCTGGAATCGTATCCAGGCGACAATCTTAAGCGACGTTCAAGACAATATGTGTGCCGGGTTGTGTCTCGGTCGTGTCGATTTTCATCCTGACCTTCACCCCCCCAAGTTTCAAGCTCCTCTGAGCATCGGATATTTCCATACGAGAGATGATTTTATGATATAGACCTACAGCCTGTTCCATGGATCGGATGTCATTTGCTTGCCGTCGCCCCCCCTTCGCCAAACCCTGATTCGATACGTGTCTCCTGGTCGACAAGGTTACTCTCATCTCCATTCCGCGGCGTTGCCTTTCGATTATTTTGTAATTTGATGACTACTTCTGCGGCTCATCTGTGCCCGCACAGTTCGTTGTTTCCTCGTTTTCAAAGATCTGCTTCACGCAGAGATTCGGCCCGACGCGAATGGAAAATGGAGCAGGTGGGGGGAAGTTCGAAAAGTTGATGGAGGCGGCAGATGAGAGCATCGTATCATCCTCACCATTCTATGCTACAGACACCCCCCCCCCCTGATGACCGGGTATACGAAGCATCCTCTGGATACAATACAGCAAATTCATGGGCGACCATTCACGGCTTGACGATTCCACTCCTATACCTGCGGGGGTGTTTGCAGGTTTTCTGTGCTGATCATTCGAGAGGGGTCAGCAACGCGGAGACCTGGAGACCTCCTTGACGATAGCTACGCTGTTACGACGCATATGCACGTCAATATTAAAAAAAAAAAAAGTCCGGGGCGATGCTAGTTGGCTTGAGTCCCACTAAGACCACCCTGCTAATGATTGTTCTCGCGGCAGAGCAGAATCCCGGGATGTCTACGTGGCGGCCAACTCACCGTCGGCTGACTGGACATGAAGGACGAAACAATGAAGTTGACGGAAGTTATTACCTCTGGTTTTTCTCTCTCATTTTAGTTTGTGTTTTTACGGCCCGGGGGGTTATCTCTGGTCGTTGTGAGTGCGCTGATTTGTGGCGACGAGGGAGACAAGCGTGACGGAAGCGAGGGAGGAGCGCAAGGGGTGGAAGGAAAGAATCTTTGTATATTGGACGGTGCCGCTGTTTTCCGCCCTATCTCTCCCGAAGCCTTCGTATTGAGCATTGCGATTTCATGTGGCAATCCGTCCATCTGCAGTACAGCTATAACGGTTAAGATCTTTATCGGTGACACAGCGAGGAGGGTAGGGGTTTAAAGACGTGAGCAACATCGTCATGGGCTTAAAGGGGGATTTCATGGTGACATATACAAAAATTCCCTTGAAGGATTGTACAGCAATAGTAAAAAAGCATTCCGGTGGTTACATCTACCTGACGTTTTCATGTTTTTCCCTCTCTCTATTCACACGAGCCATCAACGTGCAGTGCAGTAATTATCTGAGCTAGTATCTATCTTAATATCTATCTACCTACCACCTTTCTTAACATCCTGCTCCCGGCAAGTCTACTCGTACAGTGCCGTAGGGCGTGAGGTACGTAGTCGGTGAGCTGTTTTCGAGCCAGCGTGCACTCGGCTAACAGCAACTCGAGTCATTGCACAAACCATACATCATACGTGGACACTCACTAGTAACTTTATATGTTTGGCTTCCTGCTTATCACTATCATAGTACGGATTATCCAGGTGTTCTGTACACGTGTAGGTAGGAGGTAGGTAGGTTGGGTAGAGGCAGTGGTTGACCAGCCAACAGGATGTCAAGTTAACACAAGAGTAGTTTTCACACTAGATACATACCTACCTAGCTTCTCCGTGTTTCGTATTTTGTCCGTAGATGATGTCTCTAACTCGCTAGAACACTTCAGAAGTGTTTAGCTCCGGAAGATGTTGACAGAACAGTTGGTGGGTGGTGGTGGTAGTTGCGTATCCTCATCTAGTATGGGATATTGGCCTCTCATCCAGTGGAAATACTGGATAAATCTTCACCATACTTGAACAATACAACGGTAAGATTTAAAAAGAGACTGAGCTGGACTCGAATAGACGGCGCAAGAAGCTCAATTGAGTGAATGGAGCTCATTGACCGATTTGCGAAAGCATCGGAGGCCAAAACGGCATTCCATGGCACTATCTCGATCCTTCGAACTCGACTTCGTAGCGAAGTCGGAGAGACATTGTCTTGAATAGCGGTATGTGCAGATATTGTAGGTAGGCAGTCAAGTCTGGGTGACTCGAGGAACAAAGTGTGTCCTCGATGCTGTTCCTCGTCGACTGTTGACTGGATTATTTGTCGAGATCGAAGTCTTGCCCCTTTTATGCGTTTAATCCGTAGGAAGAGTTGATGAGCCAGTAGCTACCCTTTGGATGACTATCTCAGGTCAATTGATGTATTCTGAAAAATACAGACCTGTCGGGGAAGAGGGATTTTGAAGACGATCCAATGACTGCAGCTGACTGAATACTGGAAATCCGGCCAGTCACTGTAATTGAATATGATGCATGTACAAGTGAGTCAGCGGACTTATCATTGTCTCCTGATTCACGATACTTGCGATAATGCTCGTGACTACGGCTACTACTAATGTTTTTCTTTTCTTCCGTCTTGCAGATTCGCCATTCCAATGAGACGGAATCTCCGCCCTACCTCCTAATGAGAGCTGACTCTGAGCTGTAGGGGTTTCAGATTCGGAGACGCCATGCCATACGACTCATTGGACAGCTTCGGGTGTTTGCATTGCGACGGGGACGGAATAATGATAATGAGAACCAGGTAGTATAGCCCATTGGATATGTGCGCCGCAGTCGTAAGTGGCTGAGATGGTATGGGTACCAACGCGAAGTCGTCGGTCACGATTCCTCAGCACAGATGTCCCTTGACATGTCGAGAAGGGCGTGGAGTGTACCTGAATATGACCCGTAATGCGTAGTATTGCGACGGATCGCGCGAACCACACAACTCTCCAACTCGTCGGAATCATGGGGGAACATTCAGGGGTTGAAAGCACGGGTGCTACGGCATAAGAATCCCTACCGACCTATCGGAATGACTTGTCAGACCGGGGATCTGGTCGTTCACGGCGAAATGCTGTGCATCGCAAATCTGACAATCAGACGTCACATTTTGGAGGGCATGCTTGGCAAGCGACAGACAGACAGCCTTCATTCAATCGGAATCCGGGTGCATACGCGTGAGCCTGTGCCGACACGTCTCGGCGCGATAACTCAGCCATGAGACTCATTCATTGTAAGAGCATGAGATTCGAAGACTTCGTGCAGGATATTCCTCGATATGCCATACTCTCACACACCTGGGCCGAGGAGGAAGTTTCCCTTGAGGACATGCGAAGGGGTGATGAGTCCTCACGCAAGAAAAAGGGGTATGCGAAGATCACGGCGACGTGTGACATCGCAATGGCGCAGGGCATCGACTATGCGTGGATAGACACCTGCTGCATTGACCAGTCTAGTAGTGCTGAGCTCTCCGAGGCGATCAACTCCATGTTCGCGTGGTATCGGAACGCGGCGGTCTGCTATGCCTGGCTGAGCGACTTCGAGCGAGACCCGGAGTTTGACTTGGCGGATGAGACTGTCCTCTCTTCGTTCGAGTTCCGCGAGTCCGTGATTGATAGGGAGGGCGCGTTTAGCGATCCGCCGCCCCTGACGTCGACGGAGCTCAATATGCGCAATCGCATCAGTCAGAGTCTGGGTCGGTGTCGGTGGTTTTCTCGTGGCTGGACATTGCAGGAACTCATTGCGCCGAGGAACGTCGAGTTCTACGATCGCCAATGGGACTGTTTTGGGTCCAAGATGCAGTTGGCGCCGATTATGTCCTGGATTACGGGTGTTGATTCGGCCGTGCTGAAGGGTGGCCCCTTGGACCAGGTGCTGGTTGGGCGACGCATGTCGTGGGCTGCGAATAGACAGACGAGACGCGTAGAGGATATCGCGTATTGCCTTTTGGGCATCTTTGATATCAATATGCCCCTGTTATACGGCGAGGGCGAGAAGGCATTCACGAGACTACAGGAGATGATCGTCCGGTCGAGCAATGACTTGTCCATCTTCGCCTGGACAGCTGGGCTCAGCGATAAGCGTGCTTATAGGAGTCTATGGGCCAGCTCGCCGAGTGAGTTCCGATCCTGCAAGTGGCTCGTCAAGCCCGCGTTGGAGTGGAATCTTGGCCGAAGCGAATACAGCATCACGAGTCGTGGCCTACGCACTATCGATATGATCCGCATTGTAAGGGGCGAATCCTCGCGTGCGGGAAGCTACTTCTTACCCCTGGATTGTGTGGATGCGCGGAATAAGAAGGATATTCGCTTTGTCTCGCTGGAGCAGTATGGTCCGAGTCTCTTTGCACGGAGAAAACCGTGGCTGTTCGATACAGTTGTCGACATTGATGTGTCACTTGCTGCGAGACTGCCGTTGCCGCAGTATATCTGTTGCAGAGAGAGTCCGGATCTCGAGACGATGGTGAGGACCAGCCGGGTGGGTTCGGTCAAGATCGAGTTCTCGCTCGAGGCCTTCGACGAGACGAGCATCATCGCGCATCCCGAGGAGGACTGGGACCTGCGGAACTCGGTACTCCTGAGCTATCGCCGGCGACACTTCTGGGGCTGCTGGCGCATATGCACCATGGCGCGGGACCCGGGTGTGTGTGTCGTCTGTGTGCAGTCGGACGGCTGGTTGCTCTACGGGATCTTCCCCTGGAGCGAGTTTCCTGCCAAAATGGATATCAGCAAATTGCTTCCGTCGATGGTGGCAGATAGATTGCAATCCCTACCAGAGCGGACGTCGGCGAATTGTCCGCCGTGGCATCATACGCTTGAGCTTTGCGAACAGGATGCAAGGGAGAGCGGTGATCAGGAAGTCGTACTCACGTCCTTGCGGATCAAGAGCTCTAAGATCACAGAGATGAAGCGTAGCAAAACGGATGTGAAGAGGCGATGGAAGCGGCTAATTGGGAAACAGAGCTGGCTGTGAAAGGAGATGTCCCAGTGCGATGATTGAAATGCAAAGTATTTACGAAAACACGATTTGGGAGTGTGATCTCTTCAACCCTTCCCTCGGTGATTTCAGGGGCTATTCTGAGAGGGCTTGGCTTGGATCAATAAGACTGGCGGGATAAGGATTATGATGGTATTGATGAATGGATGCATATCCTATTCCGTATGCTGAGAGAAGCCTGATCACGGCTCGTCATGCGATCTCCTCGCTGGATGTATCTGGTGTCAGTCAACCTGGCAAGTCATGCATCCCTGATTCGTATGATGCCGAGGAGCATGAAGCAAACCAGGGGTTTGGGTAAGTCCAAGTTGGATATGGGAGGCAAAGTCTTTTTCTCTGCAACCTCACTGAATAGGGGCTCATATCCTGCATCATATCATCGTGCCTGAGACATCATATTCCGATATCCATGTATAATAACGAATCGAAGTAGCCCGCACACATATCAGGAGGCATGGAAATCTGGCCATAGTGATCACTAAAGCCAGCACGTGAACAATCGCAGATATATCTAAAATATCAGCCGAGAGAAGCGAGAGAGAAAGGGACACCAATAGTAAACAGACAAAAGGATGTGTAAATATATAGCTAGTTCATCTAGACGTAATCCCCGCTTGTGTCAAGCGAGGCATCGAACTTGTAAGATTGACATGAATGCTGCCACGAGTGAGAATTGAAGATCCAATGTTCGGAATAGGGGGGAAATTATGAACAGATAACTTCGGATCGCTTCCGACGGTTATGCGCACTCGGGCCCCGGGACCATTCATCATGTCTACCAAAAACCAATTCTTTAACTTATGAGCCTCCAGGACCGCCGAGGAGAGCAAAACGTCTCACAATGCCCGGACCATATTCTTGATACTAAAGGAGGGAGTTAGTACGTTAATTCGCGATAAGCCTCAGCGGGGCATGCTCCTATGCCTGTACGTATCTCCATGTAGGAGACATGTAAGGCGATACAGAAGGACAGAGAAAAGTGAGGCGCTACGTACCTCAGCCTTAGTATGGCAATACGACTTGAACTCGGGTGTTTGGCCTAGCAAACTTCCTCCAAACCATGGCCCGTGTCGTTGTCGCTTATGTGTAATGACTTGGACGTCCAGACCGCCACTCTTGGCACCGCCGCTACGAACCTCGCTCTGCCGGATACGGGCATCCACTAGATGCTTGATGTCACGTTGTAACCGCCGTCCAAAGTCCTTGTAAAGTGTGCTTCCTCCCGACAGCACAATGTTCTTGTAGAGGCCTCGTCGGACATCGATCGGACTTGACTGGATTACGCCGTCGACTACCACGGGCAGCGGCGTGAGGAAGTCCGAGGAATAGATTTCGGGGTTGAAGAATATCTCGGGTGCCAGGAAACGTTCATAGCCCACGTCGACGCTGACTTGGCGGCCGCCAGGGTGGGAGACGACGTGCTTGAGGAAGCGACTGCGGTCGCGGTCGAAGCGCGAGAACTCCTTGACGATGTCGGGACAGACGTAGCAGTACTCTTCCTTGATTTCCTGGGCGGTCTTCAAAGAGCTATCGGGCTCACCACGGTCACGAAGCAGGGACTGCACGAAGTAGGTAATGTCTCGACCGGCGATGGGAATGGACTTGATGGAGGAGCCGATGACATAACCTTCGGCGACGGGGATGACGTGGGTGACACCATCACCAGAGTCGATGACGGTACCCGTCAAGGAGCGGTCGGTCACTTTCGTCGATGTCCAGGACGCGGCGAGTGCTAGGACGGCTTGGACAGCAATGTACAGACCGGCACAGTTGAAGGACTCGAAGAAGATCTCGGCCGTGTTCTCACGGTTCTCGGGGGGATTCAGGGGGCTGGTCAGTCCAAGGTTAGCAACTGACTCGTGTGGTCGACCTTGCGGCCCACGGTGTGTGGCATGCATACAGGCTCGGTGAGGAGGAAATGATGGTCTTCGGGTTCGACTCGGAGGTACTTGAAGATGGAGTTGGACCAGAATCTTTCCATGTGATCCTGTGCGCGCACGGCATGTCAACTAACTGTCACTCATAGAACGGTTTTCATGAATCGTTGACAAGTGGCCTACCCAATTCTCGATCTGGCCATGTCGGATAGGGTAATGAAGACCGTAACCTAAGCGCGTGAGCATGTCGACTCATACATCCCCTACTATGCTTCAACGCGCATGCACAGGGGGCCGTACCTGGGCCGTTGGAGGCGGCGATGGCCTCGTCGCCAATGAAGAAGTCAAGATCTTCGGTGCCGCGTTTCATGGAAAGATGGCCGGATGGACCGGCACCACCGGTGAGAAACGAGGGTTTATTGGCCACGGCCGGGCGGCCGGAACCGGTTCCGCCGCTTCCACCGGCTGGGCCTTTCGTTGCTATGGCGGTGGGGAAGACGAAGGAGGGAGAATCGTTACCAGCGAAGCCTGTCGGATAGAAAGAGAAGCAGAATGTAAGCACTCTGTGAACGAAAGGGGGAATGTACTATAGATGCGCGCGCCAATTGATGGCATCTTACGCAGAGCCGGAGAGGAGAGTGACGGGGGTATCGGAGCCGAGGGGAGAGGGAGCCTCCTTACCAAGCTTAGAAAAGCCCGTGCCGCTATAACGGGTAGAAATGTCAGCACGACAACGAGATATACATTGCCGCTTTTCCAGCAGCACCAAGGAGGCAGAAGGGGCTGAGCGCAACGTACTTGTCCATGACAACGGCCGGAGTTTGGTTGGCCATGGCGAAGAGGCGGAGGGGGCGAAATGCGCAGGGCTCGAAGTGAAGGTTCTAAGGGCCGGGTCTACAGTCCAGAATAGTGCAGATCCGAATTAGATATTAGAGGAGGGTTGCGGTGCCGAGATGAGAGACGACGACAACGTTGGTGATGAATACGGGGTGGTCGGACAGTCGGTCGTCAGCTGCCTAAGCCTCTAAGCCTCCAGCTGTCTCTCTGATAGGAGCTCAGTGGGGTAAAGCACTCCCCATAGGCCGAGGTACCTTGGCAAGGAGGGCAGAGTGTCGGTGATACTGGAATGGCAGCCACCGAGACTGAGTGATAATGGATTCGGTGTGCGTGGGCCTAAGTTGTAGGCGATGACGATGGGGAGGATGATGAGGCCCAGTAGCTGTCGGTGCACCATTCCCGTACGGGCGGATTACACGTAAGTTGGACCTATTCTCCTTATGTAATGGGCCTCGTCTTCCGCATACACTGCGGAATAGTCCCTAATCCGTATATACGGATCACAGCGGTTATGCAGAAGACGGGATGATGCCTGTTTTGGTGGGGAAGCGTTTCGCCGGCTGTCTGCAGTTGCTCGTGGTTGTCACAGACTCCTGCGTGCACTTCAAGCCCGTCATCGTCTCATTTGAAGCATGGGTTGATTTGCGAATCAACTTGATCTGACGTTGGCCAATTCCTTGCGGAATATTTACGTTGGTCCAGACTATCAAAACCCTCCAATCTTGCTTCGATCTCGGGGTTCTGACGGCGATGATAAATCATTGATCATTATCCCATCTCCCCTACTATTTTATACCAAACAGTTTGATCGGTTAGGGTCGCTCATTGATCAACACTGTGGGTTCGTTCTCAAGGCAAGTTCTATCTCCCACTTTCGAAGGCCGATTCAAATCGGCTGTACGGATTACGAATTGCTTGTGCTGTAATCTTGGCTCTGGGACGGTCGGTAGGAGGTAGGTCTGTAGGTCTTGGCACCGTAGAAAGACGCGGGCCTCTCTCGTGCTTACCAGCTCACCTCCCGCTAGATACTCCCACCTACCCTGGACAAAGACACATCAGACGTTCTTCCTACTTCGAGCACTCTGCCCAGCTATGAGTGCCTACCTCAGTGGTCCTGTCTTGGGCGCCCACATGCCCATCACGTCACTGTACGTCTCTATCGGTCTTTGGTGGTTGGATGCTTCGATGCTCTGAACTGTGGCCTTAGACTACCTACTTCGTTTTGCAAGCCCCTCCGGCGTTCACGTTTAAACCGTCCTTTTTATTTGTGCTCCTAATCTTCGATGACCTTCCCTTTCTATTCCGTGTTTTCCTCGCGCATCATCACTTATTTTCCTCTCCTCTGCTGTACCCAGCTTAGTGCCCCCAGAGGGCACGCACCTCTATCTAGTAACCTCTTAACACATTGACTCACACTCTTCGAATCAGGCTCTATCACAAACATTTGAAAAAAGCACCGACTGTCTCCTGCTGACTGCTGCGTATTCGGCAAGACACTCACGCTGGTCACTTACACTGGTTATTTGAGCGGTGGCCCATGAATCTGCAGGCTCAAAGGCTGCGTATCCGATATTCCATCAAACTAATGAAATCTTCCTGAGCAAGATGTCGAAGCCGTTAGACGGACCACAGTCTGCAAAGACTTCGCGGCAGGAACCGGCGCCTCTGCGGACATACTACAACCAACTTCGCTCCCGTCTCGGAAAGAGAGCTCATGAAACGGACGAGGCCATCATCACTCCTACAGAAACGCCTCCTACGGCTGGTTCTCATCCCACGACATCCGTTACCCAGCATCTCGGTGACAACACCATCGACGCCGGCCTTGTCGTAGAGAAGCACCAGAGCACCGAGCAAGAGCAAGCTGAGCTTCTCGCGGTTGATGGCGCCGTCGATAAAATAAGTAAGCGTTGGTGCAAACCTGTCTCTGCTGTATTTATACATGCTGGAGCTGGCTACCACAGTACGGCGAACGAGGAACACCATCTCAGAGCCTGTAGGGAGTAAGATCGACCTTATCCGTATTCGCTGGACATGAAACATACTGATAATTATTCTTAGGGCTGCTCGTGAGAGCATGAAGGTGCTTCGAGGCGGGCACTCTGCCATCGAGGCGGTTGAAGCCGCCATCAAAGTTCTCGAAAACAAGGAGATCACCAATGCTGGTTATGGCAGCAACCTGGCGATCGATGGCACTGTAGAGTGCGACGCGACAGTTGTAGATCATTTTGGACGCAGCGGAGCCTGTGGTGCAGTGCCCAGTAGGTCTCACAATGTCGATTGTCCCCCCCCTGTGGAATGCCTTTGTCGTGTCTCTCCTTTTTGCCTTTTAGTATCTCCATGCACTGACGAGGCGCATAGATGTCAAGAACCCAATCACCCTAGCGCGGTCGATACTGGAAAGCAGCTACAAGCCACTTTCACTTCGCCGTGTGCCTCCCAATCTTCTTGTCGGTGAGGGCGCCAGGGACTTCGCGAAGACCGCGGGAATCGATCTTGTGGAAAATGACGACCTTATATCCAAAAATGCCCGCGATCGATATATCCGATGGAAAGATGATTTGAAGCGGGCTGAAGACAGAGACGTTCCACTGTCACCATCCAGTCGTGCGGCGACACCTCCAGCGTACGACCAAGATACCGGCAGAGAGCATACCAACGCTATCCTGACGGGAACATGGAACGAGGGCCAACCTGACTCACCCGCGCCCGGCTCGCCCTGGTCTGCTCCACGGAATTCTGGACTACATTTGTCTGCAGCGCCCGCTGGTAAAACCCAGGCTTCATCTAAACCCGGTCATGAACGCAGTCCACTTAGTTTTCTGGGAGCTACACTGTCGCATAAACGCCAACGATTTCTACCAGCTCGCAGCGATGACTATACGGACAATTATACGGGCGATAACGGCCCACCGCTAGAATTAAATGACAAGAAAATGACAAACCCGAGCTCATCTGGTCCATCTCCTCACGATGGTGCTTGCGACGACAGGGACGTCATTGTCTCCGAGTCGAGCGAGAGCTGCACTCGCGGTAAATGGATGAGATCGAAGCACGAGAGAAGTATGGAAGACCAGATCACGGACACAGTCGGCGCCATCGCCATCGATCAGTTTGGCCGCATAGCCGCGGGCTCGTCATCGGGTGGCATCGGCATGAAGCATCGAGGCCGCATTGGACCAGCAGCACTGGTCGGAATAGGCACAGCCGTGATTCCTTCAGATGCTGGCGACCCTGAAGGTATAACGGTAGCAGTCGTAACGAGCGGCACGGGTGAGCACATGGCCACAACGATGGCATCACAGCGATGCGCCGAGCGTATCTACCAAGGCCGTGTTCGCGGCCCCGCAGGCCAAGACGTAGATGAGGATGATGAGAACATCATCCTCGAGAGCTTCATTGCCAACGATTTTCTAGGCCACCCTGGTGTTAGAGAGTCCACGTCAACCGGCGCTATGGGTGCCATGGCGGTCAAGAAAACACCGGGGGGATACTATCTGTATTTTGCGCATAATACCGAGTCGTTTGCCCTGGCTTCGATGAGCTCGAACGATGTGAGCCCGTCGTGCGTGATGTCTCGAATTAACGAGTGCGGGCATAACATTGCGCAAGGGGCTCGCAAAATCCGGACCTAGCAGAATACCAACTTGGACTACCTAGTTGACCAACCGAAATACCTGCATGGCGAGTTGATGCTGCTTTCGACAACCGTGAGCCTGAACCTCCTTACTCCGAGCATGAAACGGTGTTTGATACCCCTAGACTGGCACCCTTTTCTTGCGTTCGTGACTCCTTTTATTTCTTTTCATCCTTCTCTCCTGGTTCATGCTTCAGAAGTAGTATGAACTGGGTATCTAGTACGGAGTACTTCCCGGTATGGGAAGAAACGGGTCCTGTTGTATGGTGATGTTTTTAAGAGTGATGAGTCGAGTATAATAGGGTATGGGCGTATGAACGGGTAGGGGCCGCTTCGTGTCCGCGGATTTGCTGTCCTACGGTACTCACATGCTTCTGAGAATTCATCATCACGAAATCCTAGTTAGCTAGAATCCTAATACTCAACACCAATAAGCTGTCGTTATTATTGTCTTCGTAAAATAGTGCATGGTTTAAATACCAAGCTGCTTCTCATCCCGGATGAGACTAGGTACCTAGATCGGTGAAGTAATAGCCTTACTTCTCTCATTCTGCTGTTCATGTTTTCATTGAAGTCATAAGACTGGGTATATCTACATATCTAACAAGCCCGTTTACGCCCAAACAATTCTAAAGGAAATGCTAACGGCAGCTAAGAGGGCATCGGAGTACCCGTGGCACTACCCGTCTCCTCACGCCCACCAACACCGAGCACACGCTTCCGCTTCTTCTTCTTCCGGGGCACGACGGCAGGTTTTGCGCCGTAGTTACCGAGGGCGAGTTTGGTGCCGCAGGTCAGACACTCGGCATTCTCAGGCACGCTGCAGAAGATGCTGAGACAGACGCTGCAGACGAAGGCCGTGTCGACAACGTTGCGATGGCAGAAGCAGGCGGCGCGGAAGTCGACGGTGTCCTGGGTCGGGGTGACGAGGGACCGGCGGGCCTCGACGTCGGCGAGAAAGCCGAACATGAGGTAGGAGAGGAGACCGCGGGGATTGGAGGCTGCGGAGAGGAAGATGCCGCCGGTTATGAAGGCGGCTTGTTGGAGGAAGGTGGAGGCGGAGGAGTCGTAGAGGGAGAGTGTGTCGATGGGTATGTTGGCGTGTGCGGCGGCGAAGACGGTGTTCATGGTGGGGATGTACTGAGAGGCCTCGGATTGCGAGACGGAGAGCACGAGGATGCGGGCGTGGATGTTGGGGGCCGTGCTTGTCGGTGCTGGCGCAGTGACGGGGTTCGCTGCGTCGGTGGATGGCTTGGGTGGCTCGAAGGCTATGGATGTCTTGTGGATGTAGGAGAGCGCCATACTCAGGGCACCGGAGATCATGGTCGTGGGATTCAGATCGGATGGAGTGGTACTGTTAATGAGCGAGCGAAGCGATGTGAGGATGGACGTTTCGATCTTGGCAAACTGGGGGTACTTGTTGGCGGATGAAGCCGACCGTGGCCCTCGCGATCCGTAACCATCAACACCGGTCATCTCGACATCATTATCACCGCCATTTCTGTTGTTCGCATTGCGATTGCCGTCGAGGTCGGGTGATGGTGGATATAACCAGACAGCACGGTTCGTATGTGCGGCGAGGACAGCAACCTGGTTCTCGTTCCCAAAGGCAAGATGGGCGTTTATGAAGACCAGGATGTTCGCGATGGCCTTTGAAATGGGGAGGTCGTGGATGGCGGCCCAGGCACGAGGGTTGGTGTCGATGATGACGGTCAGAAGAGAGGGGATCTGGGTCGCGAATCCACTCTCGTCGTAGTGTTCAGAGGCATCGATGCGATTCATCTTGACTGGCGGAGAGAGGGCGACACGACTACTAGCAGCAGGAAGACAAGGCGAGTAGGAATCCGAGCGTGTTGCGTAAGAGACGGATTTGTATCATGCTTTGCAGGAGTCGAAGCAGGAACCCGCCTTGGTGCGATGTTCAGTTCCCTCCGTGCAGTTGTAACTATCTCAGACCATCCCGTGCGTCTATGCTCTGAATTGGTACTCGTTGGGAGGTTGTTGCCGGTTTGATTCGCTCGACAACAATAAAGAAAGAATCCAGTAGGAAATTTGTATGTAGTTGTACGAAGCACGTAGTATTGACATAACTCCGAGAGGAACCGGTCGCCGGGAATATCCAGCTTAAGGTACCTAACGGGACGAGTTATGTAAGCAGTTTGTTACCTAGGTTAGGTACGCGCCATGCCGCCTTCGTTAAGCGTCGTGCGAACATGTCCCGCTAGGGGTCTGTTTAGCGCGCGAATCAGCCACATCACGGCACGTGCCTAGACCAGAACTTGAGCCGCCAAACAGAGCTGTTTTCTACGAGATACGGATTAGCTGCCCCAATTTGTGGCTAGTACTACCTATTCTGGGTGCATTGGAGATTAGCGCTCGTAGCCAGCAATGGGTTCAATTCAAATGAGCGAGATGTTGCAAATGGTTGCAACTTCCATGGGCGGCGGGCAGAGCACATGCCCGACAGGGATACTCCTAATTAGGCATAGCGTGAACTGGATATAGCTGACGTCATTCTAGGTGGATCCCAGTCCTTCCATAGAGGGTTAGTTAGTGCAAGTGGGGGGAGAGGGGACTGTGAGGTCCCTATCAACGCTCTGGGGCTCATCGTTTGGCGGGTTTTCTAATTCGTGGTGTAAGCTCATTCAGGAGCGAAGTCGTCACTCCATTCAACTTATACGTGGTAATTCCTACATATCGAGCGTGTAAATAACGACGGAGGGTTGCAGGCTTGCTCAGTTCAAACCTCAGAAACAGGTATAGTTGAGGATTCTCTTCTCTTCTCTTCTCTCATACAGGAAAACGAGTGCTTACCTGCATACCTGGTATTTGGTGTTCGGATTCGCAACCACTCGCCTCGAGGGTCTCCAATGTCTGCGGAATCACGATAGAAACAGGAGGTACGTATGCACTTCACCATCTCACAACCCTCAACTATCCGCTCTCCAGCTCTCGAGACGAGACACTGCAAGCTGTCTGTCCACATGCAAACAACAAGCACTTGTGAGTAAACCGAGTATTTCATCGAGCCGTGGCCATAATATCTTCGCATACACTTCGTACCCACGGTTGGAATATTTTCGTTTACGTGTTCGCTGCAAGATCGGGGTTTGGCTTTCTCATTGCCTCGCCCCTTGATTCACATCCGTCGCAAGAGCATACTTTGCCGTCCATCGCATGCGCAATGCTCGGAGTTCCGTGGCATTTTCCTCCCGATATTTTCACTGCCTGCATGCTACAAATCCAAAACAGATTATGTTTCTGCACTTCCGGTTTATCACGTGGACTGAACGGAATCATGGTTTGTGTTTTGAAGCTTGTTGTCGGCCGTTCTTGCCAAACAGACACTTGTGCAGAAGTATAAGTCGACTCTTGCTTACCATAAATATTTACGCACTCGCGCCTCCTCTCCCTTTCGCTCTTCCTCTCTTCCCACCCTTTCCTCTTCCCCCAGGATTCATCTCAAAGTCCTCATTGCCCACCGAGTCCAAGCCCAAACCCCTGGCACTCTTCTCACCCACAACCCACCAACCTATCAACCCATCATCAACCCACACTATCCCACTGTTCTCCCAGAATCTCTTGCTCATACTATCTCAAACAGAGAGCAACAGCCAAGATAACGGGACAACTGACTCCTGACTCCTTTTCCGGTACAAGCAGCCATTCCCAGGTACCGTCACTTTTTATCATACGTCTCCTACCACTGAACATCTACCTACCTACCTACTGCCATCAGCTTCATCACCATTCATCTAGAGCATCATGGGCGACCAGACTGTTCCTGTAGCTTCCGACTCTACGTCGCCAGCCAAGGAGCTCACCGACATCGAGCAGACCCAGCTCATTCTGGCCAAGCTGATGGAAGGAGGCCAGGAGGATGACCAGACTCGTCACACTCTCGACGAGTTGACCAAGCTCTTCAAGGATAGCTCTGCTCCCAAACCCAAGGAACAGACCATTTGCGACGTTGTCGACGATGTCTGCGTTGACACTATTCTGGGCTATCTCGACATGAGACAGGCCGAGGTCGTCCGTCGTCACGCCCTCCTGACGGTTGCAGCGTACCTTGGCGCCGCTGGCCACAAAGGCCAACAAGCTCTGCGCAAGTTCTTCTTGGACCGCGTTCAGAGAGGAACCTACGACGACTACATCGTTGCCTTTTGCGTCGCTACTGATGTCTTTCCCGTGTCACCAGTCGTCATCACCGAACTGTTCCTTAGCGAGGGTTTCTTGCCCAGTCTGGATCCCTTGATGCGCCGCAAATGGAAGAGCCGCAAGGTCGAAAAGGCCTGTTTGGAGATGTTGAACGTTGCTGCCAGCTATTCTGATTGCCGGCCGGCCATGCGTAAGTATTGCAAGGAATGGCTCAACGAGATCGCCTACAAGAAGCGAGAAGACCTGTCTGATACGACCGAGTCCGCTGTGGAAGGCGGAGAGGCCAGTTCAGGGTCTATCGCTTTGCGACAACACACGATCCACGTTCGCAATCTCGCCGTGCTCATCTTGGCAAAACTGACGGTAGGCACTCTGAAATTTCCGGACACCATCATACCCGACGTGGACAACCACCATTGGTCCGTGTTCTGGAGCGATTGATTCGCAACATCTCGCTGATATGGTAATCTCAGGCTGTGCCCGTGTCGCCATCTGAGCAAAAGACGCAAGACGGCGGAGATAGGGTTGAAGAAGTCGAATCGAGCATTGAAGACTTGTCTGCGAAGCTCACAGATATGCTGCTGATTGATCCTGAGACCGAGAGTAGCACGAGCCATGCTATCGAGGGTCTTGCCTATTCTACCATCAAGCCTACTGTCATGGAGGAGGTTGCACACAATGCCGACCTCTTGAAGGCCATAGTCAAAACCCTCTCCGAAGCACCCGCAAAGTCTGTTCTTACTTTTGGTTGTCTTAGTATCTTTTTGAATCTCACTCGCTATCAACCTGTTTTATCCGCAGAGCAGAAGAACATGAACCAACTCAGGGCCTATGCTAATGCGGCGGGCCATCTGCCCAAAGCACAATCCAATCCCTTGATTGACGATAACCACGTCGCCGAGCGCTGCAAGCGGGTCTTTGAGGCTGGTATCGTGCCCGTTCTCGTGACTCACAGTCGCCACGGCTCAAACGCATCGCTCGCTATCATCGTTTCCATCATTTCTTCTTTTTCTGTCAGTTCCAGTCTCAGGGGCCGGCTAGCACAGCAGGGTGCAGTCAATCTGTTGATCGCAGCATGGTCGGCCTTGCCGGACACTGATGAACGCGCCAAACGAGTGGCGGCACAAGCACTGGCTCGCATTCTGATCAGCACCAACCCCACGCTGGTGTTTGGAGGGACTCGTGCTTGCCCGCAGAATGCGGCCATCCGCCCCCTGGTTTCTCTTCTGTCGCCCGACCCGACCGCCGACACTCGTGACCTCTTGCCAAGCTTTGAAGCACTGATGGCCCTCACCAATCTGGCCTCGACCGACGATGATACACGAGCCTCGGTCATTCGCATAGCAATCACAGATATCGAGGAGCAGCTGCTGTGTTCGAATAATATGGTATCAAAAGCGGCCACGGAGCTTATTTGCAACTTAGTCCAGTGCGTCGAAGGCATCGCCTTGTACGCTGCCGATACACCCCAAGCCACCAATCGTCTACATATTCTGCTGGCGCTCACTGATGCCGAGGACGAGGGGACCCGGAGTGCGGCGGGTGGCGCCTTGGCGGCTTTGACGGCGTACGAGGAAGTTGTGCGAGGAGTCCTCAAAAGGGACCGCGGCCTGGAATTGATCTTCGGATTGTGCGATGAAGACAAGGAGGATTTACGGCATCGTGGTGTTTTCATCGTTCACAACCTGGTTACCATCGAAGGCGAACTGGGCCGTACGGCGAGGAAAACAATCAGAGAGAAGAACGGTGTCGAAGTTCTCAAGAAATGTGCCAAGAAGAGTCGCACCTCGGACGTTGTCGAGGTCACTGTACACGCATTGAAGGTTTTACTGGAGGAGGACTAAGGAGATGTTGTTGTTTGGGTTATCTATCTTATTTCCGAAGTCAGGATAATTCTGGGAGAATGTGTTGCCAATGGACAGTTTGTTGATTATTCACTGTGGCCCCTTTATGTCTGTTTTAGAGATGTTGCACTTTCCTACCGTAGTGCCTTTGCCAATCATAATCGATAGTGTCTTATTTGCCAATTCCTACTCGAGAAGTGCCACTCTAAGGTTGCTTCATGAAGTGGCTCGTAGCAAGTGTTTAATGCATGGACCCTTACGAAGGAGTTACATGCACGTAGAACAATCTGAGAGTAGCACACAGGGACTACCATAACGGCATGGAGTGAGTTCCTCGCTACTAGTTTCCAGCATGATACTGTCTTTCAGCTAGAAGGATTACTTTATATATAGGTATATACAGTTCGTGCCGCGCCAATGAGACGGCCAGTGTTGCCTTCTAATGCGGCATCGAGGAGAACCAACTTCATAAGAGACTAGGCCTCTGCTTCAACGCGGTTCAGCACGGCAACACCCTCGACATGACCAGTCTGCGGGAAAAAGTCGAAACCGCGCAGGCTTTCAATCGCATATCGGGTGCCCTTCTCGTTCGACTTGGAAGCATCTGTGCTGCCAGTCTCGCCGCGTACGAGCATGCCGACGTCGCGTGCCTGCGTGTGCACGTTGCAACTGACGTAGACGACCCGCTTAGGGCCGAAGCGGAGCAGTTGGCTGAGGAAATCGGCATCGCAGCCTTTCCGGGGCGGATCGAGCACGACGACGGTCTCGTCTGCGTTGTAGGTTACGCTCTTAAAGAGCTCGCCTGCGTCAGCGGCGATGAAGCTGGCTTGGGAGGGCGGGAGGTTGTTTGCTGAGGCGTTGCGGCGCGCGAACTTGATGGATGCATCTGCGATGTCGATGCCTGTGCTGCTTTCGAAGAGGGAGGAAAGCGTGATGGTGAAGAGACCGGAGCCTGAGTACGCGTCGATGAAGTACTTGATGGGCGTGGAGGGAGAGGTGGGTAGGATGTGTTGGCGGATGTAGTCTGTGAAAACGGGGAGGATGGAGTTGTTGTTTTGGAAGAAGGAGCCGGCGGGGTTGTGGAAAACGTAGTCGTCTATGTACTCCGTCGTCGTGCCATTGTTATCCGTGACGAAGGTTTTGTAGTCTACGTGGGTGTCCGTCTCAACCTTGACAGCGTTGGCTGGGACGGCATCGTCAGATGCTGAGCCGTCTTTGGGGATTCGCTTGGTGCTCTCTCGCAGGAGAATCGTGGCACCCCGTTGGTACTTGTTGAATTCAACAGCCATCCTCTCACGCTCCGACTTCATACCCATGCGCACAGCATCGGTACCGATGGGGCAGTCCTCAATGTCCATAGCCGAACGCCTTCCCTTGGGCATGAACCCGATATTGGGGCGCTCGGTAAAGCAAGCCGCGTTCTTGCGGCGGTTCCCTGGCGGGCCGTCGAAGTGCGGCGTGAGCTTGGTGCGATATCCATATTGAAGGGGGCTACCAATAGTATCCTGGATGGCCGGGATCAGCTCGGGGGGCAGGTCAGAGAAGTTGCGGAATGCCTTCTCGACAATCCTCCTTTTCAGCCGTAGCTGCTCGGCATAGTCGAGCATCTGGAACTGGCAACCCGAGCATTTCGAAAAGTACTGGCAGCCTACCCGACCGTCGTCTCTCAGAGGCCCGGGCTCCACAACAGACAGGAAATCCGCTACGGTGTACTGCTCCTCGTCCAAGTGGCGGAAGACTTTGATTTTGACCTTGTCGCCAGGCACGGAGAAGGGGACTACATATATCCGTCTGGAGCCCTCCTGTACGGCCAGGCCATCACCTGTAGATGAAAGTTCGAGCACCTTTACCACGATCTCAGTGCCGGGCTCCGGTAGATCATCAACGCCAGTAGCAGTGGAATCGCTCTCTGCATCAAGAGAGGCACGGAGCTGGCTGATGTCGATGGCGAGGACCTGGTCGGACGAGCCAGACTGCATGTCACGTTCCCGCTTCCGCAGCTTCTTGTCTTGTCTCTTCTTACCGAGTTGTGACTTCTGGCCAGAGAATGGCCTTTTCCCCTGGCTTTTGGGATTCTTGTCTGCCGTCGACTGCGGCTGCGTTGCGGACTCCATGGCGAAGAATGCTCTCAAAGTCTGACCCTGACTATGAAATGTGCGGGTACGAGGGACTGCTGGTACTCTGAGTTGGTGCACAATATGATGGCTTGTTTGGGATCTTATCCGGTATCCTAACAAGTTCCAAGCCTTAGCTGCAGTTGTAAGTGAGCCAGGCCTCATTCCGGTAATGACTGAATCTGAATCGAAGTCCTCCTTGAAAATGCGATGCGCATTGGTGAATGATTTGAGGTTCCAATAAGAATTTTGAGACGAATCGACCAATGACAGGCACGAGATGATCCGCACCAAACGCGGATTACGCCTTACGGATTGGCTCTCTTCTCATTGGCTCCATCTGCTCTACAGTGTCGTCGACTCTTGGCACGGTTAGGTATCCGGGCGTGCCACATGGCTGGTATTAGATGTGGCTGACAAGTCGCAGGCGCTGTGGCTGAGTTGGACCCCATGAATCCCGGCCCCTGGATCCCCAGAATCTTGGTTGGTGCTTCCGTGATAGGTATCTGGACAACTGCAGTCGCGTTAGGCCCACCCCCACTTCCTTATCTTTCTCGTCCCCGCCACTCCCATCCACGGGCGATTTTCCATGTCCTGTACGGATTAGGTACTCGTAATCCGTAATCCGTACGAAACACATTCCGGCCGAAAATTGTGTATCCTCCGAGCAGAGGTAGAGGTCGCAATTATCGATGCTAGGTATGAAAAGAGCGGTTTTGCCTTTGTGTTATACCGCTGATATGGAGAGCCTCTGGATTGGTCGCAGAGAAAAGATATTCTGTAATCCGTACGGAGTACGGATTATTGAACCATGAGACACCAGTATTCACTTTGATCTCCGCGCCGTAATGCCTGCAAAAGATGACGTGGATACAGCGCGAGAATGGGTGGTACGTTACAGGAGCAGCGACTTCTTATCCGGCTGATATTATAGGCACGGGTTTGATTTACCAATATAATTGCGTACCGCTTGTGCAGCGATGGAAACCCTTGGTCCAGGCTGACAACAGTATCGTATGTACGGATTACGGATTATCAATCATATCATGATATACGGAATATTTCCACGTTCATGATATGGACGTAGGTTGTCTTCTTCAGAACAACCAAACAATGGCGACGAAGGTAACGACGACGAATACCGAATAGGTATGTACTCGTAGATGAATTGCCCTGCGTCTTTCGACTCGGTCTGAACTCTGTGATCCGTTAAACTTCTCAGTAATACGGGTTGACTCTCTCCTTGCACGAACCCTTCCTTTTGCGGAATAATACTATGTGACAATGTCTTTTCCCGGTATCAAAAGAGGTGATATGCACGTAATTTCTCCTACTTCGTTCGTACTTCAGGTTGTGAATCCTGACGATCAGCAAGCCACAGCCCGGCAAGGCCAAAGTTCATACCCGCGAACCAGACAGCAGTGATTCAACGATGCAGCCACTCCAGATCTCCCGGAAATCGTGCTCGATCTTTGGGCGCGGATCGAGAAAGAAGCGGCTGTGGCGTTTTAGGGGCCCAAGGGTCCTTGGTTGAGCCCGTCAGCTCTGCGCATCTCGCTGAAAGAAGTCAGCTGACCTCGACGTTCCAGGTCACCTGCATATGTACATATTCTCTTTCATAACGCCGATATCGAGACGGCAAGTGCCAGTGAAGAAGAGGATACATAGTCCATAAAATGGCATCCCTCCTTTATCTACCGGCGATTGTTTGAGCAACCTGATGATCAATTCCCACGTGGTGCACAATGCCGTGATCAAAGACCGTGATCAAAGACGGCCATGCGTATTCGGCCCGGCCTTGAGTTCTGACTGTACGGGATAGGTGCAAGACCTACCTATTACCAATCGTGTTTCCGTAATCCGTACGAAGTATGCTTCTGGCGCATTGGGGCTGGATTGTTGCGGAGTTTACGGATTCGATTCCCTCCTTCATCGGACCCCGCTGGATCTTATGGGATCGTTCCTACGGAATAGACGCGGATTACGGAATAACGCGTGGGCACACGTGTAGGTAATCCTATAGCGACGGGATGATGTGGGCGTAGTGACGGCGCCCGGCAAGAAATTGTTAGATTACTACCCGATGAGGCATAGCTCGAGATACACCTCCGGCACTTGTGTGCTTTAGCGGATACAGACGGCAGATGATGAGCCGGGGTCTTCTTCTGCTCGACCTTCCTGCTTCGGACACTGCGATCATCAGGTACGGAATACAGTTATGTATTTCGTAATTGGGTGTGTATCTAATCCGTAGGTAGGATTTCGTAGATGGATCCAGGAAGGGATTCCGCAATCCGTAATCCGTCTTCCGAAGGGGGATTTCCCCCGAGTCCCGGCTATCGGAATGTACTCGCATCACAGGGGAGTCCCCTACCTGTATTATAAAGCCCGATTAATCCGTACGGATTACATAACCCGCCCTCGCTGCGACTTAACTTTAATACAAACTCCCCTTCGCCCGGTCCCTCGAGATTCAGACTGTCCCGATTTACTCGTGCCCATCTGAATCTGAATCTTCGCCGGCTTCGATCTCACGTGCGAGCATGAGTACGTCTTAGTATAAAAAGAAAAACGTCACATCACCCTCACCCCCCCTTTCTCCTATTTGTCCAAACTTGTCATGGATTACTCACCGTCTCTCTTTACTAACTAATCAAAATTCCAGCAAGATTCTCTTCCGTTCTGCCGTCGGGCTTGCTGCTCCTTTCAGCCGCTGGGCCCAGTTTTGCCACCCCTTTCCAGCAGTCATGGAGAAGTGAAGCCCAGGCCGTGCTGAAGCCTGAGTCATGGCGAGGCGCCGTTGCCAGTGAGGTCAAGATCTGCAGCCAGATCGGCATCGACTTGTTGGAGTTGGGTGTGGGTAGTTGGCTCCTGTCCCCTAA
This sequence comes from Xylaria sp. L1 SY-2022, assembly GCA_023079495.1. Classification (NCBI taxonomy): domain Eukaryota; kingdom Fungi; phylum Ascomycota; class Sordariomycetes; order Xylariales; family Xylariaceae; genus Xylaria; species Xylaria sp. L1 SY-2022. The sequence goes on along the minus strand of JALIDW010000001.1, from coordinate 88,881 downwards.
TCTCGAACGTGACGCTCATCCGAAAATCTCGTGTGTATAGGGCAATGCCGTCGACGCTTTCATCGGTACGCAGCTATGCGTGGGCGTGATCGGCATGTACCATTCCGGTCTGGGTGGTGGAGGCTTCACGCTGATTCGAGATACCAACGGGGAGTACATCGTGATCGACTACCGGGAATCCGCTCCTGCCGCCGCCTACCAAGACATGTTCCGGGGCAATGTGAACGGAAGCATGTGGGGCGGTCTGGCAGCCGGTGTACCGGGTGAGCTCCGCGGCTTAGAATTCGCACACAACAAGTTCGGAGTTCTACCTTGGCGGGTTGTCGTCGAACCAGCTGCCATAGTGGCCCGTGACGGCTTTCCCGTGTCCGAAGATCTGTTGCGATATATGCAATTCGGCGTCGCGGAGGCAGGCTACAACTTCTTGGTGGAAGACCCCTCGTGGGCCGAAGACTTTGCTCCCAACGGTGCGTATTCATTGTCTTCTCATGAAAATCTATACGGAGTCGTAGTCGTAGTCGTGCTAACTGGACTTGAAGGAAGATTGGTGACATTAGGTGATACCATGTACAGGAAGCGCTTGGGAAAGTGAGTAAACCATACTAGCCATGGCATAAGGGAAATAATAAGCTCGCTAACAAGCATACAGGACGTTGAAAAGGATTGCTGAAGAGGGTGCTGATGCCTTTTACACGGGCGATATCGGTTCGTGATCCTCCTTCTACCCCCTTTTTGCTGATTCCCTAAGGGGCAATCAACTGAAACTAACGGCACCTGCACAGCCAGTGCCACCATATCGGCACTCCAGAGTACCAACGGCACGATGACCCTGAAAGATCTGACTGACTATGAAGTCATTGTTCGAAAATCAGTGAACATCACGTACGGTGATTTTACTCTATACTCATCCGGGGCGCCTACAAGTGGCGTGGTGGGACTGAGCATACTGAAGACCATGGAAGGTTATGACGATGCGAGCGACGTTAATCTGACCATCCACCGGTTTGACGAAGCAATGCGCTTTGCTTACGGTGCCCGCAATGCCCTCGGTGACCCAGCCTTTGTCAGTGGCACTGATGTCCTAGAGGAGAAGATGATAACCGCTACTAAGGCTGCTTGGATACGCGATCACATCCTTGACAATGCAACGCAACCGGTGGAGAACTATAACGTCGAAAAAGTATACATGCCTGACAGCCATGGCACCTCTCACATAGTCACGGCTGACGTATCCGGCATGGCGGTCTCGAGTACAACGACTATCAACCTGCTCTTCGGCAATCTTGTGATGGTCCCATCCACTGGTATTATCCTCAATAATGAGATGAACGACTTCTCCATCCCTGGCGTCAGCAACGGGTTTGGTTTTGCGCCCAGTGCATCCAACTTCGTCAGCCCGGGTAAACGGCCCCTCTCCTCGATAACCCCGATTATTGTCGAGGACACTGCTACCCGCCATCTCCGTGCGGTAGTGGGCGCTGCAGGAGGATCACGAATCATTACCGCCACGGTGCAGGTCGCCTGGCGACTTTTAGAGCTGGGAACGCCGTTGCTCGAGGCCATCCGTGCTCCGCGTTTCCACGACCAGCTGATGCCCGACGTTTCCCGGTTTGAATACACTTTTGATAACGCCACGGTAGCGAGCATGAAGGCCAAGGGCCACAATGTCGAGTGGGTGCGCGAGGGCCAGAGCGCCGTACAGGGAATCCACATCACCGCTGATGGCCGCTTCGAGGCCGTATCGGAGACTAGACAAAAGAATAGTGGTGGTTTGGTTCTATAGGCGGTACTGAGACCCGCCATGCGTTGGATTATAGATATAGAAAGATACATAGGGGGGCTGATGATCATATGGATCTACTACATAGAACTGGACACAGATGGATATACCGAAACGAACCATGGGTGCTGCATATCAGTAGCTGACAACTACTTACCTCGTTAGCTGCGCTAACAAGGGATTGAAATGGGAACTCGTCGATCGAGATGAAATGGAATCATGTATGAGAAATGACAGAAAGATGAGAATAAAGTCGTGAAGACACTGATATTCATTCTTGGGCACACTTGAGCTTAGAGAACTTTCTGGGTCCATGTCCCGACCCCTATTATTTCTGATTTATATATCGCATACACTACTGGTGAAGTGAACTTCACAGCCGGCCCAAGACATTCAGCGAGTATTCTCATCCTGCGCATCGAGATTTCATTGGGCGTCCTCGACGACGACCGAGCTCAATGACTCCTGAGAGATCAAGAATGACTAAGCTCTTAATTAACATGTTGCTTAAGCGTTGGGAAAGGAGTCACCGCAACTACCTGTAAAGGATACAACCAAAACAGTGACATCACGAAAAAGCCCTTGCTCTGGCTATAACAATAATGAAACCTTTGTTTGAGCTGCGAAGCATGTGACCATTTAGCAGGAGACGTTTCAGGAGCGAAAAGTCTCATGAGACATGTCTCATGGCGGACGAGACGTCAAATGTTGCTCCGTAACCGCAACCTCACATCAGAACGAACAGCTAAGCTAATATGGGGGTTGTTCTTGGGCTCGCGCTTCTCAAATGCACCTACATTGGTTTCCCCTTCTAGTAAAAGCAACATTTAACTCCGAATCACTACACTCAGGGGTATCGCACGTTCTTTACCTAGGTATATACAACTGTGATTAGCACACATCAGTTTCTTGTGCTAACCAGCTTCTGCAACTGTGCCAACCACCGTCTAGCAAATTCCTCCTCTGCGAATCGCTGGGCGGATCTACGGGCTCTCAACCGGACAGCCAACGGATCAGGGAGACTGAATGCCTTTTCAAAGCCTTCAGCATACTCGGTTGATGTGGTCGCGTGAAATCCTGTTTTATATTCCGTTAGCACGAAGCAACACTGAATGGAAAGGGCAGCTGGCTTGGGTACCTGTTGGCTGACCATCGACGTCTGTCACAATATCAAGCTTGGGGCCACCACTGTTGTGGACCACGGAGATAAGCCCGGCCGCCTGGTATTCGACGACGCCAATACCGAAATGCTCATTCCACATGCCGTTGACGCCAATGTAAGCCTTGCCCAACCACTCGAGGACCTCGGACCAAGGTACATCCAGCTTAAAAACGACCTTGTCTTTGATTTGGAGTTCGTTGACTAGAAGACGTAGTTGATAGATACGGCGCTTGTCATTGTCGTCCCGCACACTTCCAAGGAGCACAAGCTCAGCATCTTGGCTCGCGGCGGAGCCGGACTTGACGAACTCGGCAAAAGAGTTGACGATGAGTTGATGGTTCTTTTCGGGCCGGAATTGAGCAATATAGACAATGCATTTCTGGCGCTGCATCTCGGTCTTTGCGGATAGTTCAATTGCATTCTCGATTTCACTAACGGCGCATGGCGGATAGACAACAGCGACCTCACTGGACTGTGCTGTTTGCCGACGACGAGGACCCCATAAACTTTGGATGTGGGCTTGAGTCCATGACGAATTGGTCATGACGACATCCACGGAGGCTCCCATTCGCGAATAGAGGGAAGCAAACAATCTCCAGTAATGTCGCTTGACGGCACCTTTGAAGCCGACCCCCTTGCCCGCATTCACACCCTGGTTTCCAACAGAGGTTTTGGGGTCCAGAGAATCGAGCATATCGGTCGAGATCGTGGGGTAGTGTACATAAGCCGCGGTGGGAATATCTGGAAATAGTAGCTTGCAGAGGCCAAGGGTAAAGGCATACCCCATGGTATCGATGAAGATGTCCGGCACGAGGTAAGAGAAGGCATCCCAACCCATGACCAGGGAGCCGAGGGACTGGCCTAGCAGTGTAGCGTAGGGCCAGGTAGACGCCAGCACCCAATGTCGAGTTGAGAGATAGAGAAAGTGGATGGTGGGAGGGTGGATGTCGATGCTGAAAGATTTCTGCTCAGAACAAGGCAAGGTGCCGGTCAGCTATTGACGATGACAGGACGGATACTGGTCTTCCTGGTGAAGGATGCACCGACCTTGACACGAGCGAGCATCATTTCCTTGGAAACTTCGTCACCGGTGTAAACGACAATGATAGCCTTGGGCCATCGGTTCTGCGTAGCACGCACTGCAGCCCACAAGACGCGCTCGCCACCACCGCCAGCATTGCAGAAGGGGTGAAAAAACCCCACGATGCCGTTCCATTCCCGGTCTTTCTCCGCTTTGTTGTCCTCATCATCGGAAGCACCCGGGATTGTGCTTGGTGTAGCCAAACGTGTCTCGTTCGTATTGTTCTTCTCCCTCAGTCTAGCCTCGGCAGCAGCGACAGTGCGTACTATCAGGGCACGGTGATCCTCGGTCTTGTTTCGCAAATGACTACCAACATGCGCGCCCAGAGAACCGACGATGGTGAAAAAGAGAATGGAGCCGACATGCCATAGCGCGATGGCAACGAAGGGACTGCAGGCAATAGCGGCGCCTGTTACTAGTAGTGTGAGGGGATCCATGCCGGCGACTTAGCTGAAGATGGCGACAGTCTATCGAGGCATATTCTGTAGGAATACCGTACGGTGTACCCGTGGGCCGTCTCTAGGTGTGGAAGAAAGGAAGTATTGCTGGGGACCTTGCGATACGAAATACTCATTGATGATGGAACGAGAACATTAAGTATGATTAACCGGCACACATTCAGAAATGATCAAGCGGCAAAGGAATTGAAAATTGTGAAACGAGAGACAGGAATGGTGAAAATAGGTGAGGCGCGGCGATCGGGAGGGTAACGGTCGCGATGATGAAGACGGAAGAGGTTGAGAAGAAGCCATTTCTACGGAGACCTCACGGCTCAAAGTGTCCATGACGATGATCCACAGCGACTGCAGCATCGGGCAATGTACAATTACGTAAGTCGAGTCCCCGTGCCAAGCCTTCTTCTGTACGGATGACGGACCATTCCGTACCAGTTAGGCGAGGGCCACGTTGACCTTGCCTTTCAGGGCAGTTGACTGCCTATTCGGTTTAGTCGACAGCAGATCTAAATACCTATCAAGGCTAGTATCTTGTAATTCTCACGGTGGTGTACGATAGGAATTCCGTTTTCCGTATGGAAATCTTCATCCATTAATCGGATCGTCATGCACGAAGTACATCATCAACTTCAATTTATGATGAGATCTCTATGAGACCACTCTCATCGACAGCCAGATATTGCGCATAAAACTATCTACTATTTCCTAGCTACATTCAAATGTAGTTACAGACCGCATATCTCACCGTGCGCTTCAAGTTACGAGGGCTTCAGTGGATTTCTGACAATGAGCTCTGTACGAAGCCTAACCCTCTTACAAGTGAGAAGGCCGGCTTCTCACTCTCTCCGGTCAAGCCATCTCACGCGCCCAATCTTCCCACATCCGTATCTTCACCATGTTCAACATGGCCGGCGCGGCTTTCATTGGCAGTCCGCCGCAAGTGTCGCCATCGAAGGCACGCAGCAACTCATAGTCGATCTGCACGCCGTCACACATCTACCCTGGTTCCTGACCATTCCCCTGGTCGCATTCACAGTCACTGCCATCTTCCGCTTACCCTTCACCGTTTACACGCAGCGAATTATGGTACGGCGCGCTGAGTTAGGGACGATCACTCAGGCCTGGAACGCGCGTATCCAAGATGAAGTCCGCGAAGATCAGGTCCCTATGTCCCGCTCCATGTCCGAGGTGAAACGTCGCCAGGACAAGATTCTGGCCAAGATGTATCGGAAGCTTGGCCTGCAGGGCTGGAGGCTTTACGGCAGCTTTCTAAGCTTCCCGGTCTGGCTCATTACTATAGACGGTGTGCGTCGACTGTGCGGCGGTCCGCGCGGCCTGATAGGCTCCTTGATCGCCGGTGCCGTTGAGCCAACCGAAGCCGCCGCAGTGTCTACGGCAAAGTCCGCCGTCGACACTGTAACCACGGATTCAGCTGCCGTCGTCTCGTCCGCAGTAGACACTGCCTGGGCAAGTATCTTAGACCCCAGTCTTAAGTTTGAGGGCTGTCTCTGGTTCACCGACTTGACAGTCAGCGACCCATACCATATCCTACCCTTTGCCCTCTCTGCGACCCTCGTCTACAATCTCATGCCAACGACCAAGCAGCAATTCCTCGATCGCGTGCGTATTGCCACGGGTCGCCAGCCCCAGAGCGAACGGGCACAAATCTTATCCCAGGATGCGAAGGTAGGCTGGGGCGAGAGAGTTCAGGCGATATTCCATCTGACCATGATTGGTCTGGCCACCATGATTGGGCCTGCCACGTTAGACTTACCAGCGGCCTTGCACCTATATTGGCTGGCCTCATCTACTAGCAATGCACTGTTCGCCAAAATCCTGCGCCATCTCATGCCCGTCAAGGGGACGTTGCGAAAGCGGTGCAAGGGTGTCGAACAAATTTACATACGACCGCGACGGGACTAAGAAGGGCTAAATTCGACGTGGTGTAAGATATTCCAGTAATGGATACAGGGAGACATAGAGAGACTGTGACATATTGTCTTTTTCACGGCTTTGGTCTGTGCCCCTATCATCAAATAGAGGCGCATTCTGCTCATTCCTCATAGAAACAGGGGAGATCATTCTCCCTGCGTTGGGAAAGAAAAGACGAAAAGCCGGATCTGAAGTTGCATATGTATCTTGCCCCAAACAAGACATAGGACAGGGGACTGTTGATGTATATTATCGACCTCCCTCCCGGAGCATAGTCTCATACATTGCCTACCGGCCTTCTGTGAGAACACAATGGCACGGCGAGAAAGTCGTTGAGGGCACGAAATAAGAAGAAATGTACGAAATGAAGATAACAAATTTATATATAGACTACAACAAAGGGAAATCTACTCGATGGCGACTGTAAACCAGTATCTGAAAACCGCCCATCCCCTCCCGTCCTGATTCCTTGCCAGCCGCATCCTACTACCTGTGTGCCAAAACGCCCCAACGCCAACACATATATGCCGCTCCCGTGGCTGCAGAGAAATTCAAAGTACCTAATCAATGATAGACATAGGCGTGACATGACGACTCACCCCAGAAATACGGCGAGCAGCACAATGGTCATGATGACGGCCAGAACGAGGAGAAGGCAACAGGCCTTGCTCCTGGCGTTCTTCTGATACCGCGCAGCAGCCCGCAACTCATAATCGGCGCCGCGGGTATCGTCCCGCACATCGATGGCATTGTTCTCGATGGTCTGAAGCTGCTCGCCCTGCTCACTCACGATCTGTGCAACTTGCTGGAACAGAACATTCAGATCGCTGACACCTTCTTCAATATGTCGGATCTCCTCCTCGCGCTCGGTGATGAGCGCATCCTGGAAGTCCACCTCATCCTGCGCTGCCAGATGAACCTGCTCCTGCTGCTGAAGCTGAAGCTGACCGGCCTCGTGACTCGAAGCGCCCTCTTCACCAACGGATCCGAGATCGAGAGCTACTTTGGCAGCCGAAACGGAAGCACGCTGCTTTTCGATAGCAGTGCGTTGAAGAGACTGTAACTCGGCGAGGGCGGCTTTGAACTCGCGCGACGTCTTTTGTTGAGAGTACTTTTGCGTTGGCTGGGACATATCTCGTATTAGCCCAAGTCCAAACCCAACAACACAACTACGACGGCGTGCGCATTTATTCCCTTACCGTGACATCCTCCCAGGCCTGCAGCTTCTTGATCCCCTCGCCCACGTCCTTGAACTGGACGGTCGATCCCTCGAGCGCAGTAGAGACTCTCTCGCGCAGACGTGGATTGTCGCGTTTTGTGCCCAGAAGGCCAATGTCGGAACGCAACTTGGAGATGTTGCCCTGCAGGTGAAACAGCTTGTTCATCAGGCTCTGGGACAGGCGAGAGAACTCGGGATCGTCGGAGTATGCGCCGTTGTTCGACCGGCGACCGGCACGGCCGGCCTCGGCCGAGGATAGCTGATCGAAGGACATGGTGAGCGAATGGAATGCCGTCGGCGTGACAGGGGGAAAGGCGGGTGAGCAGAGTGCTGGATGTTGGATGTGGGAACCGAACAGCGGTGGCCTAGTCCGTATTCCGCATGAAAAGCCGCGATATCATCGACAGCGAGCCGAAAGTTTTGGTGGGATGGGGATGCCCCTCGATTGTGATGGCACCGTCGGATGGTTAGTATGTCTGCTAGTGTCGGAGGAGATAGTGGGAATCCTTGAATGGATAGCGGCTGACGTCGTTGTTTGTCATGGAGATTGAGGACCGTCCAAGGTAGCAGTGCCTTGTGCAGCAGCAGCAGAGGACTGGAGAGTTCAAGGGATTGGGCACTCGTGGCTGAGCAAGACGTACCGGTCAAGTACCATGAAGGGTGCGTGCTCACCTTGGCTGGAGCGCAAGAAACTTGAGGAGGTACCTGAGAATGACTTCCACGGTTTGGCTGCACCCGCAGGCTAACGGACCCGGGCACTGTTTTAGCGCTGTAGAGATGCGCTAGTATCCCTCTTTAGGCTACCAACCCACTAGCCTTCAGGTAGGTCCGGGTATCTCTAGGTACCTAGGTATGGCCCTCCACGTAATGCGTGGACGATGCTCGTACCCTTCTACGGATTACTGGACATCTACCGAACCGCATCCATCTGCATCAAGCTCCAGCTCTCCCCCCCTGCAATTTTTTATTTACATCTCTCAACAACAAAGAACAGACGCCGTTTGACTGGTCCGCCTCAAACATCCATCGACCTGCTCACCGTCTTCAACGCGTGTATTCTGTCCTTCGTTCTCTTCACAGACCATGCGCTAATTTTATTACCCTTCTTTCTCTTCTTTCTTGTGTCGTCGCAACAATGCCTCCACCGGTTGCGCGGCGGATGCCATACAAGGATTTCCTTCAACCCGCTCTCCAGAGACGTTTCGCCGGTACCGCTGCCCTCATCCTCGGCCTCAGCTATCTCGAGGCTCTCACTCTGTCCAAGTGGAACTCCAGTAAGTTGCAGTCTCCGCGCAATCCACCCGTATTCACCGACTAAGCTTGTCTCCTCAGTATTCTGGTCATGGAATCCTCTGGGTCTCCCCGGTCTGCGGGCCTTGGGCATCTTCCTCTGCGTTCTCCCCATCGTCGTCCTTCGCATCGCCCGTGCCCATATGGGCCGCCGAACCTCCAATTCGTTCTTTGAGATCTTGACCAATCTCATGTTCCTCTTCTCGACCTTTGAGACCATCCTGACTTACCTCATCTCCGCCTTCGTCTTCAGCCAGATCTACCTCACGTCGACGCCCGAAGATGTTGGCATCCGATGGATTACGCGTGCGACTGGACGCGCGCGTCTCAATGAGCAGGCTCTCTTTTATACCGTCAGCATCATGCTTATGGGTCTCGTGCAAGGCGTCTTTCACCTAGCCTGGGATCAGGATCGCCTACTTCTGGGTACTGTGAAGACAACACGACGCGAGGGCCAGGAGGGTCGGGAGGACGATGCAGCCAACACCAGGGCTGCGGCGCATTGGGCATCTAGAATAGGCGACTTTTTACCGACGGCAGCGGTACGATCGGCCATAGTGGCTGTCGGAACGGCCATGTTCAACTACCTCGTTCTGTTCTCGTTCCTTCGAATCACCTCTTGGCGCTCGGCCATGTGGTTCTTTCGTTTTTTCTACTCGGACCTGCCGAGATACAACTTCCCTATTGGGACTGCGCCATGGAGTCTTTGGATGCTTGGACGCACAATTTGGGCCTCCTTTCTCCTGGGCCTTCTCTGGCAGTTCGGTGGTGTCGCATTCCGGGCGCAGCTTACGCGTGAGCCGCTGAAGAAGGAACAGCCGTTGACGTCTGAGTCCAAGGACCCCACCGGTAGCTTGGTCAATGGTTTGCAGAGCAAAAAGCCAAGGATATCTGTAAGTAGCCAGCCGTTATATCATCTCGGATTCACCAGGCAGCCACTGACTGGTCATAGGCATTCGCCATGTGGGAGCTGGCTTTCATCGCACGAGACTACGCAGCCCGACGACAGGCTATATTTGAAGATATCGACCGCAAGGATGGCACCATGTGGTCCCAAATATGTGCCGTTTGTCTCGACACGATCAAGAGTATTGAGCGCAGAGTCGACGACTACGGAAAGCCACCGGCGCCCGCCAGTGGAACCAATGCGACTGCAGCCCCTCCAAAGCCGCGTGAGCGCATAACAACACCACTTAACAGCGACGACGTGTATGCGCCAAGACACACGGCGAGGGCCTCGCTAGTGGCACATTCGGTGTCAAAACTCGTGACATCACCGGGCAAGACACCGATGGACGCCTTGATGCCCGGAATCAAGAGGCAGGCTTTGCAACCCGATGCGCTGCAGGGAGTTTTTACGAAATTGGCCATGTACATTTTGACTTTCCCCACGATCGGCCCCTTCTTTCAGCGCACATTCGACCAGCAGTTAGCCAAGGCAGTTCTGGGATCGCCGTATGCAGACACCAGCGTCTATGTGAACGCAGCATACGCGCTGTCACAGTTGGCTGTGTGCAGCTTGACAGAGGACAAGTACGGCAACGTGCAGAGAGACGTAGCGACGATTATACGGACGTTTACGACGGTGATCAGTAAAATGGAATCGTTTCGGGACCAGTTCCCGACACACTGGACAGACCTGAGCAACGAGCGGCAGAGCCCGGTGGTGTCAGAAGTCCTGCTTGCTCTGAAAGATGGCCTTGCGGCTCTTGTGACAGCATTTGGTGAGTACAGTAGGGATCTTAGACTCACCCGCGTCGACATGAGATTAGCAGGTCAAGCGGCGGAGGATGGCCGGGAGGCACTCGTTCGGCAGGTAGCACAGATGCGTCCGGACATTGAACAGTTGAGCTAGTGGCGCAAATGTCGTGTCTGGCCAGCATCACTATGGGGATGGATGTTTCGAGAAAGGACAATCTGATTCTGCGGACAGCAGGCCGAGTTCCTGCTATGATAGCTACTTGTTAGGCAATCATTGACATGGTATGCCTAAGGCATGATGATGCACGCCACAGAATAGCTTAGGTATCTGTATTGAGACGAGTGAAAGAAAGAAAAAAAAAGTAATAACCCATCCCAAGTCATTGCGGACTCAATACCAGGCTACCTAGATACGTACGGATTACAAGTAGGAGTAGAGCACATCTGGCAAGATGCTGGTTCTACTGATGCACAAGGCATTCATCATGATTCCGTACCATAATACCTAACCGTTGGTGTTCCTGGCACGACAGCATGCCCACGTGCCCGTTATTGTAATCCGTAGTGTAGCATCGGCTCTCGCATGCGGAGGCACGGATGATTGAGCTGGAGGGCGGCTGGTAGTAATCCGTTCGTACGGAACCCCTGACGGGGATACGGACTACGAAATACGGACTACGAAATACGGAAGCGGTGGAACGGATCACCAGCAATCCGTAAGAGGTACGGAGACAGTGTCCAAACCAACCACTTGCACTGTATTGCTAGGGACATAATTTAGCGCCGTCCATTCGCCCATCGTGAAATTGGACTTGAACCTCTTCTCTTCATCCCTCCCCTACCGCAATTCTTAATTCCTAATCTCGCCTCAGATCTCATGAAGTCTCCATCTCATGGTAGAATGAGATCGCGCTGCTTGGTACTTGCCTAGTCCCGATTCCTTACGAGTATTATGATGATCGAAGCGCTGAGAGAAGCTCGGGCTCCTGTCATCCGCTGGACGACTTGACCAGTCGTCGTGCTCTGACCTCGTTCATCCCTACCTTCTACTCGTAGGTGCTCTTCCTTATAAGGCTGCATGTAATCCGTACGGAATCTCAGCTGTCGCCAGCATCTCAGACGCAGATATTCCGTCCTTTGACGACCTAATTCTATCTCCGCCACAGTCGCCATCTACATAACATGACAAAGACTACGGGACTTGCTTCGCGCATTGCCTACAGCTCGGTCTATGCCGTGCTATGTCTCGTGTTAAGCGCCCTGCTTCTTGTTGTGCCGGGCGATCTGATCCGACAAGCTCTCACGACGACCCATCAAGTCATCAACCTCATCGTCCTCGCAGTAGTCTTTGTGCCGACGATTCTCATCGTGCTGTTTATCTACGCCCTCAGGCTATACGTCACCCGCACTGTGCTCGCGTCCATCCCGAAGCCATGGATTCCCATCGAGAAGGGTGATGTCACGAAGGAGGTTCGCGACATGATTGTTGAGCGGCTAGATCGTAGTGCTGCCATTGCTTTGGAGGCCCGCCCGAAACTACTCGCGCCTACCCCTGACCCGGGCCCACATCTGGCGCCCGCCGGCAGCGTTATGGAGGACGACGGTGCTCACGCTGTCGGGATATATGAAGGGGGCAAGTCCATTTCGTTATCGAGGCTGAGACCTCCAGCTAGCACAACAGATGATATGAGCATTTCTTTCACATCGCCGGCGCCTCCCCGGCCCATATGGGGCGAGGTAGAACACTACGGGTGGAGCTCGCCGGCGTCACCTGACCTACCCAACCTCCAGTATGGCACCGTTCTCGAGGAGCTACCCAACTTGATCGAGGCCAAAGCTGTTGCGCAGGCGCCGACTGATCCGGAATCGGCCTCGGATGCGCCATTATTAGACACGAATGCCATTGTGTTGCTCCAACGGGCGCCAGACATGACGATGAGGAGCTACATCGCACATCTCACCGAGCTTGACGTCTTGCCTACTTCTCAAGGCCTAGCCAGTTTTCTAGACATCTATGAACGGGTTCGTTTCTCGGGGCATCCCATGTCTAATGCCACGTTTCGGCGACTCATGCAGCTCTTTGCCGACCTACTGCGGGCCATGCGACCGCTTGCCAGGTCGGTTCTTTACGAAGCACGGGACGACGATGACAGCAGTTATTTTGGGTTCGACGGGCACATCGACGACGATGCGCCGCGGGATTCCATCCCGACCACGCCTTCGCGAAGTATACGAAGTTTCAGCAGCTCTGACCAGGGTAGCATACGTTCGCAAGCACGTGGGCTCAGACTATCTGATCAGAGCTCGTCAATCGTTACAGGACGTCAGTATCGCACGGCGCCCAACACACCCAGGAGCATAGGTCGAGGCGACGGGACCTTGGTATCCCGCTCGCCCAGCGTAATCAGCGGGCGAAGTAGTTTTGCGCGGTCCAGCAGGCTCTATGCTGCCAACCGGTCCAATGCGAGTCTCGTGTCGATGTCGCAAGGTTCTGTGATCCGGCTGGCTACGGCGCAAGATGGGGTCGATCTCCCCTATGTACTACAACTCACGGACACCTTTTGAGAGTAGATGGGTGCTTGTTGGTTTTTATGGGTGGAGTGATATGGCTTACGAACGCGGGCGTCGTAGGTGGATTGAGGTCATTGTGAATAGTTCTCTTCTTTTCGCTGGTGTTTATACCGAGAGAATACAGCGACGCAATAGGAGGCACGGGATGTCCACTCATGTTCCCTGTATAGCATGTCGCGGAGATAAACAGAGCGTACCTTAATCTATAGGGCTTAATTATGTTGCTTACAGCAGCATCTTGCCAGACGTCCCCGGGGATAACGAATGCGACCCTGGCTTGTGTTGTAGTACTCGTGGTGCTACCATGCACTCAGCTAGATGGGGTAATATCTGTTTTTACAATACCCAAGTAGATGGAGTTGTGGAAGCATTGTCAATGGACCAGGTTGAGGAAAGACTTGGAGAACGTGGTGATCGAAGGAAACATCATAGACGAACGACTCGAATTAATCATAGCTAATAAATAGGTGTAATGCTGTTGTAGGATAATTATTCGGATGGCATTCTAAGATGGATGAGTGAGAAGTGAAAACATGAGCCTACCCGTCGCAAATCGTTCAGTGAAGAGAGCGATAGACGGGTGCTGGTTGGTTAGAGGGCAACCGTCTCTCGTCGGCAGGGCGTTCGCCCCTGTACTTCGCACGATATGCCTTCTACTCCAATCATCAATGACTACTACCTGGACTAGACCCATGATTAGCGAAGCCGAATCATAGAATCAACATAAAACGCAAGTTTACAGGGAAGGATGAAAAGGGGGGGAAGCATGCGTTTGACGGTATGAACTGCTAAGAGTGTTTAGAGTCGAAAACCCCCTTTTTAAGTGCTACACCACCTATTCTCCTTCATCAACAAAACACCTAACCCAGCGCGTGCCGTACCACGGTCCACCGCACCCTGTAGAATACGATAGATACGGGAATTGCAAACCTCGAAAAACTGTTAGTGTACTGACACTGGATCACTTCAATTATTAGAGGGAAAGTAAGGAGTTGACATACCTGCCGAGGGCTTTGATCTACACATCACCTTGATTGTTCCCGTTGTTGAGTCCGTTGAGGGTCGCTTGGATTTGCTCAAGTTCTCGATGTATTTGTGCCTCTCGAGAAGCTACGCTTGTCGCGATATCGTCGCCGCGAATGGCCAATGCCGTGACGGAGTCCCCTCCGCCGTTTCGAGAGGACATGTATAGAAGAGTGCGCTCGTGTGCTAGGACATTATTGTTCGTAGCTTGGGTGAATTTGTGAGGTTCCTTGACGGGATGTTCACTAATAGATCTAGAGTCAGGATTATGTTGATGCAGAGAAAGGACTGTTGCACGGTCAAGGGAAAGAAAGGTGCTATGTTATCATGTGCTCTTGTGTACTAGACGGATATGCGTAAGGGACAGTGGAAGTGGTAGGAAGGAAAGGGAATCATGGGATGAAAACAGAGGGGTCGTGTAAGTGAGAGAAGTCTGACCCGTTGACGACGGTAGCGGTTGACTCGGACATGATTGATTTGTGCCGTATTCAGTGGGATTGAAGGACTACTAACGCTTCACCTGTCGATGTGTGGAAAGAGGCATGGCAGAAGAGAAAAACATAGGGAAGGATGGACATTATATAGATATAGCATATTCGAGGCTCTTGTTGTCAAGATATTACTTTAATATGGAGGGCAAAGAGACGGTCGAGTCCGGTCTGCTGCCCGCACTATCGTCCGCCTACATACTCTCAGTGTAACCTACTTTGAAGATCGGACCTTGGCAAAGGCCACATGCATCCACATATATTTCGTAGGTACTGTCCACTACTGTCACTCAGTTCGGATGCAAGTGCCAATCATCAGCAACCAGGTGAGATTCACTGCCTGCTCAGGTACTGTCGCCCCCCCCCGTCAGACTACCTAAAGTCATAACAAATCGCTGCTGTTCCAGGCCTTCGCATGGATTATCTGACGATACTATCGCGAAATTTCAAGGAGGTGAGAGCATCGAGTCTCACTCCAGACACATGAGAGAACCCAACTCGAGTAGGTTTGAACAAATTGCGTGACGACGATTCTGCCAGTACCCGGGCGAGAATGACTTCCAGCCGGGTCTATTCCGTACATGATGACTATCTTGATCGAACCAAGCATTACCGGGTGACTGGGAGTTCAATCTTATGAGTCCTCCATATGAGAAAAGCCACCATCTGTGCTATGAAAGGATCAGATAACATATACGGCTTTAGAATCAGCGAAATCTATTGGTTACGAAGGAAGGTGATGCTTCAGCTATAAACGGAGTTTTTAAGGAATGCTAATATGAGAACTTCATCAGTGGTGGTCGCGAGGAGGGATAAACAAACAGCTGTAGCGGGAAAAACTTCATTATTTCATCAACATGAGGTCTGTATGCTCATGTCAACAGGCACGCGTAAACTCGTCCTCAACCATTGCCAAGATACGATCAAGAACACACAATATAAAGAGAGAAGTGAGACTCTTGTATAGGTAGATTATTCCGTTACCACATCTCTATTCTGACAGAGTTACTTTATGAGAAGCAAAGCGACAATAGTCGGCCTACTTAAGAAACACATCCGTTCGTGTGCCCCGCCGGTCATATCTTTGGAAGGTCGGTAGAGACCTTGCCATGTTCGCAGGTGGATAGAACGGGGCCCTTTGTCCCGTCGTCAGTCGCCGCCCTCATCACTCCGCGCAGACTGCTGAGTCTCTTCCCGGCATGCATGACCTCGCACTCGATCTCGACCGTCATACCAATGGGCGCTGGCCGCAAATAGGTCACGTCCAGAGTGCGACTCACACCGCCGCGTTCCCAGAAGCCGGGGCGCGAGACTAGCTGCAGAGATATGGTGGTGCACACATCGAAGATGGTGGACGCGCAGCCGCCGTGCAGATTCCCGAGAGCGTTGGCGTGGACGGGCTGAACGGTGAAGCGGAAGGTGATGTGGGGATGGGGAGCAGATGTAGAGTGAGACACAATGGAGAGGCCTTGCAAGATGGAAGCGGACCAGTCCTAGGGTGTCCATGGGTTGTGAGCGGGTGCTTGGCTCCGAATTGGGGGCACCGGCTAGCACAGCAACGGCCGACAGGTCATTCCGTTCGGTACGGATGGGGAACGGAACGGAACACTTCACTTACAGTTCTCCCGCCCGACTGTCTGAAGAAGTCTTCGGCTTTCTTGAGTCTGTCAGCTACCTGGGAGCCGTCGGCGTCGGGTTTCGGTGCATCCGCCATAGTTCAATGGGCGACGGGAATCAGACGAGTTGGATGGGTGGATTTATCGACGAGTGGCGATCAAGGGAATAAGGAGAGACAGTTGCAGAGATGAATCGACGAGATGGAGCACTCGAGACATAGCATTCACATGTCAACAACCAATGACAAAAAGAATTCACCACGAGATAAGATGAGAAGCTGGCCGGAATCGCCATGGCAGCAGACCGAGTCGACTAGGCGCGAGACTCCCTTGCACCATGAGTTTAGCCGTATCCGGGGAGCCGAGGCTACAGATTAGTAGCAGGCATTGTGCGGATAATCCGTAGCTGGGAATACTGTAATCCGTACGGATTACGGATTCGTGGGTACCGTCTTGTCACTTGTGCCGTATTGAAGGTCAGTGTAGATGCCTGTATTCCGTAGGCTGTATTCCGCCTGAAGGGACTGAAGTGGAATACTCTACGGGATAGTCAGTGAAACTCATTCTGTCGCGAGAGGTGGGTTGAAGAATGTTGCTGCCGATCGATGTTGAGGGTCAGTGTAGATACATGGGCATTATTCCGCGAGGTCGTTGCAAAGGACGACGCGACACTTGCTGAGTGAGGAAACTGGTCTGATGTACTCGTATGCCGTACTCATAATACCGTACTGAATAGCATCTTGCCGTATTCTGTACGGCGAGGAGTTTGCGACGCACTTGCGAGCAGAGCAGGATGCTGTAAAGTGATTGAAGCCAACCTTGGTGATCGATGGCTGTCAATTATAAGACGATGAGAATGATGGAGTTTGACTCGTGAGTTGATTCCACCCATTATTACGGATTAGTATTTTGGCGACTGATGAGACCTCAGCTTTGCGACGTGCCGAGTGATGACAGTGCTTGTATGGAACATGGACGGTGCTCCTCTCAGCTGCTGCGTAAATAAGGCTACCTAGGCCCTGGATTACAGGGCACTATTAGTGGAGCAGCCGCCCGGCGAGTACCTAAAGAGGTCCCTGCCCAAGGTCCCGCCCGTGCTCACTGCTGGAGTCCCCGCCATCTCCACCGGGACGTTTGGACCTCGAGAGTTCAAGGGATCTGGGTACTTATATTATACTCTGGGGTACTTGTGCTACGTAATAGAATAGGCCAGAATGTGCAGTCTTCTCAGTGAAATACATGCCCCCTATCAAGTACCTCTATCGCCAACCAATGTATAGACTAGGTACCCGCAGTACGGCACACGGACTCGGTACGAAATACATTTCACCACCGCCATTCGACCACATATCATCATCCCGCCAGGTCGACCTTACGAAACACCTAACGGAATATCCACCCATTCCGTCAGCTATTCCGTGCGGCCATTCCGGGCTAGCATTCTAATCCGTACTTCGCGAGTCCCTCGACGGCAATCCAACGAATAGAACGGCGAGACAGCACACTTCACGGGCCCTCACAAGTTACGACACGGCTTCACGAGCAGAAGTGCCACAGAGTCGCGACGACTCACCATTCGTGTGACCCTGCTCTCTGCCACCAGCGCTTTTTTTCCCTTCCCGCTCGGCCTCTGTAATCCGCACTTCCTGCCAACACGGATTACGGGTTGCATCTGTCTCTCCGTTTCTCATCGCGTCGCGACGCTAGACGTCGCTCATTTGTTTCTGCAATCGCCATACCCTAACCTGCACAGCTTATTCTGTTCGAGCGATTTTCGGCTGCCTTTCGGTTGTCTCGTTCCCTCGTTGTCTCTCGCCGCAGACCCGTATCTCTGCTGCTGTCTCCTGACCACCACTTGCGAGGAGATACCTAACGCATCTCCTCCTCGGGTATCGCCCCTCACTACGACCGGCCTCTCGTGTTTCGTCCTGCCCGCCTTTCGCCTGCGTCGATTGCGAGCCACCGTTCTCTCTGACCCCGTCCTGCCCCTAGATGCGAGCCTTGCATCGCCCTTCCCTCCTCGTCTGCACACCCTTCCAATGCGCATGTCGATCCAGCTTACACAGACTCCACGGTAAAACGAGTGCGAGCGCGCAATACACAGGCTGATACCCTCCCGTTTTGAAGGGTCCACCTCCCTCCATGAGCTGGCAACAAGTCTCTTCCATGGGTGTCGGCGTCGGCGGCAACGGCGTTGGTGGCCCCGGCTCCAGTCTCGGCTCCAGTCCCGGCTCCAGTCCGGGTGCCGGCGCCAGTGCTGGTCTGGGTCCTGGCTCCGGTCAGGATCTGTCTGGAAGCGGCTCGTCCTTGCATCACCACCCCAACATGCCGCACGCCACCGAGTATACCCTACAGGGTGTCATGCGTTTCCTGCAGACCGAATGGCACCGACACGAGCGAGATAGGAACGCTTGGGAAATCGAACGCCAGGAGATGAAGGGCAGGATTGCCGCTCTCGAAGGTTCCAACCGGCGTGCCGATGCCACCCAGAAGGCCCTGAAGCGATATGTTAACATCCTCGAAAAAAAGGTGAGGGATCTGACCACCGAACTCGGCGCCGCCAACCGAGCTCCAGGCGTGTCCGATCACTCCGTGAAGCAACCGCCCAAGATCGACAGGGCTGCCATTATCCAGGACAAGCTAAAGCGTTCGTCCCACCCACCCGGCTCTCTCACATTTCTTCACAGACTAACTTGTGCATAACCCTCGTAGCAACCAATGACAGGTCGAAGAACGGGCTCCCTCGGCCTGAAGCACTGCTTACAATACAAGGAGACGAAGATCGTGAACGTGACGACCTGAAGAATTTCCTCGATCAGTGTCAGGCCGAGTTCTCTTATCTGATGATGACGCCCGCGAACCCCCCACCTCCCCGCGAATCGCCCCCGCTGCCCCTCATCGAGGATCTACGAGAAGGCGATTTCGGCCTTCCCCTTAGTCAGACTCTCGATCCTGCCTTTCAGGTCCAGGCTCTCAGGATGCATCAGAACCATGTGAAGGACATGACGTCCCGTGTGGCCCCGAACGTGAATCAGCATGCGCCATCGATGCAGTCCGCTAGTGGCGTCAACATGACCTTGAAGGCCAATGATGCGCAGTCGGCTCCCATGGTTCGCTCTGGCGACGCCCCTACTGGAGGATATGTGCATCAGAGCGACTGGTCCACTCCCATGGCACCTTCGAACTCCCGCGGCTCGGACGATTACCCGTCTAAGCAGAACCACACTAGAGATACCGCACGAACCGAGAACAGCCAGCCCAATGTGGACAAGCGAGTGAATGAGACAGAGGGGTGGAACTTCAACGACGCATCTTTCCCAGAATCTCCATCGTCACAGCCTGTCCAGCCATTTCCACAACGTCCCGACACCGACGTCTTTCCGGCTGCCGAGAATCTCCCCAAATCTCCTAATCGCGGGCCGACCACTCATCGCCGAAAAAGCTCATTGTCTCGCAGAAGAAGTACCGAGCAGGAGCTCTCTCTGAATGCTATGAATCAAAAGACAGACAGTTCAAACTTCAAGCTTCGATATGGACTGCGTGGCCATCTCAATGCTGTTCGCACCGTCATTTTCTCTGGCGGTGGGAGCCCGGGGGAGCCCGAGATTTGCACAGCTGGTGATGATGGCCTGATCAAGCGATTCCACCTTCCTCGCGAGAACCCCAATCATATGGGTGCTCAGTCTTCCGATCTCGATGTGCCCGCCGATTTTACTCACCGTGGACATACGGGTTCCGTACTCTGTCTCACGTCTTGGTCTCCCGCCCCTAACTTTTCTACCGGCGGTCGCGCTCAAGGTGACGGCTGGATATTCTCGGGAGGACGGGATGCGACAATCAGAGTATGGGAACGGGGGCGAGTCGACCCCAAGGCCACTATGGACGGTCATTCCGATGCCGTCTGGGCAATCTGTGTGCTCCCAGGGACCCTGGGATCCTTGTTTGGGCAGTCAAATCCTCACGGCACCCCGGATCGCATCCTGCTGGCATCTGGCGGAGCTGACGGTGTCATCAAGGTCTGGGCCGTGAGCGCGCCGCCTCAGTTGTCATGCCCGCCAGCAGGACCTGCAGGCAGACGCGCGGCCGGGGGCGGACGTGTGAGAGGAAACTCGATGAGCTCTGGATCGCAGTTTCCAAGTTCCCCTCAGCCGAATACGGCTTCGAACTCCCCTTTCCATTACACACTTGTTCACGATATCCGCCGGTCTGACGGCTCCAAGGCCTCGCCCACGTGCATAACGCCACTCTCAACAACGGGAGAAGCCTTCGTCGTCAGCTACTCAGACGCGGCGATTATAATATTTGATACGAGGACGGGCGAGGAGATGGGTTCTATGGCGAGCCTGGAAACCTACGACAGCACCATGGCTACCAGTGTCAATGCCGTCGTTGCCACCACTGCCGGTCTCGAACAAGGCACCACCACGGGTCTTCGCGACGAAGAGGCCGGTGGCCCAACAGGCAGCAGTGGGTCGTCGGGCAGTGGCGTCGAAGGCGTCATCATCTCTGGGCATGAAGACCGCTTTATCAGGTTCTTCGATGCCAATAGCGGTTGGTCTCATCCTCTGTCTTCCTTCTCCCTTCCTTAGTGAGCTAACAATTCAACGCAGGTCAATGTACATATAATATGCTCGCCCATCCCGCTGCCATCTCCAGCCTCTCACTTAGTCCGGATGGTAGGGAGCTGGTATCAGCCGGTCATGATGCCAGTCTCCGTTTCTGGTCACTCGAAAAGCGAACTTGCACCCAGGAGATCACGAGCCACCGCATTATGCGGGGCGAAGGCGTCTGTGCCGTTGCGTGGAGTCAAGATGGTCGGTGGGTGGTCAGCGCCGGTGGTGATGGCCTCGTGAAGGTTTTTGCGCGGTGATATGGAGGATCTCATACGACTTGTGGAAGATTCTGGTTGCTCAGGTGATCCCAGGAGAGGTTGTCAACTCAGCCCGTCCCGTAGGTACACTCAGGGACACCTTTCCGATCGCGTAGAATATCATGACGCGATGTAATTGATACCCGAACAGCAAAATAATTCCACAGGTTTTGTTTCTTAATGCTGGAGCGGACGATGAATCAACGGCGAGTTATAGAGCCACGGGGTCTAGGTGGGTTCACATACTTGAACCTCAACACCAGACCTTACCTTATGTACAAAACTCATGTTAAACATACAGCATACCTAATGCTAGAGCCTTGTTGCGCGGATGTACGAATCGATGGTGATGGGTTAAACTACTTTATACTTGAACCCGTAGCATAATAGGAGGTAGACTACAGCGGACTGGAGTGGTCGGTGTTGAAAAACGTCCCTTCAGTAGAAATCTTACTGCGCATACGGTACTCGTGCCACGCCCCACCTAAAGTTGGTGCTCCCCACGTACTTGGCCCAACCAGGGGGATTGCCCAGCCTTACAAATTCCGTACCTCGCAACCAAATTACCTTTCGCACCCGAATTACCTCCTACTACCCACCTACTAACCTACCGACTACTCGACACACCTCCTTCCCAATTCTCCGCCAACGCTACCTATCTAAGTACACGTCATTGAATTGACGGCGCATCGCAATGGACGAACCAAAGATCCAGGAAGCTCTCCGATACGCTAATGAGCATCCAAACGAAAGCGTACGTGCTGTCGCACGTATGTTCCAAGTCAAGCGCGAGACCTTGAGAAACCGCATTCACGGTATAAAACCTCTGACAGGGAGGTCCCCGGTCAACAAATTATTCACCGCGGCTGAAGAACAAGCTATCTGCAACTATATCGACCGTCTCGATCGCATTAATCTGGCTGTACGCCCAGAATTCGTTGTCGATGCTGCCAACACCATTCTAGCTGTTAAGCACAACCCAAAGGACCCAAATCCGCTGCCCGTGGTCGGTGTCACGAAAGAGAACAACACGAACGCTGAGGCAGAGCTCAACCTAGTAGTATATTCCGGTAATGATACTAAAGCTAAGGAGAGAAAGAACTAACGAAGGAAATGGGGAAACAGAACGGGATTATATACATGAGAAAAGCGGGGCTGCAGCAGTGTCCGGCAGCAGGCAGCAGCGCTCGGCACTGGTGACTCCAACATCCCGTAGTAACGTTCCATCAGCAAGATGTAACGTTACTCTCCACCTCATCCATTAAGCGCATTGCTCTCATACAGCGATATCTGTGCGTCCCGAAGTGTGAGCGAGGGAAGTATGCGCCAATACAACACTTGCGACAGTGACGCGACAGTGGGTGCTGTCACAACCCCCCCCCTCCGACAAGACTCGGCTCGAGTCGTTAAGCCCCACGGTTTCTTCGTCGCATACGAGTGCCATGAGTTGGCACCGTCGAAGGTCGGTTGTCGTCTGCGTGTGAGGGGTCAAGAGCGTCGTTCGCAGCAGAAGTAATCCAACGGTCGAGTCGTAGAGGCGGTCCGGGCTTATCGGGATTCTTGTCGTGGAATTCTTTCAACTTCATCGGAGCATGTTTGAAGTTCTCGGCCAGGTACCATTCATCGTCGGGATCCCATCCCTTCCAAGACACCTGATAGTAAAGCTTGCCTCGGGCGACCTTGGATGTCAAGACATTGTCGACCTCGAACTCCTCTTCCCCAAGCGCTGGATCAATAACTTCACCAGCGGGTCTCTCGTAGTCCTGTCCAGGCAGAGGGTTATTCGGGTGTTTGCGTAAGCGGTCGGCGTGGAACCATCTGCTGCCTTTCCAAGTGTCCGGAAGCTCGAGCTTAAAGGTATTGGGGTTCTCAGGACGGACGTGGATGATCTTGTATGGACGTCGTGTCATCGGGTAGTCGAGCTTGTCGCTAGGCCGGTCAGTGAGCTCGCCCTTCTTGCGGAGGACATAGACGAAGTCCCCAACACCAAAGTCTGGATCGCGGCGATGTCGGTTAGTATGTTCGATCATCTTCTGCTGCGATTTCCTGATCTCGTCTCGGGCCACTTCGACGTAATCTTGGATGCGGCGGGCATACTCTTGTGCATCTTGTCGGCTGAGGCGTTCACGGAGAGGTCGAGAGGCAAGAGACTTCGTTCGTGATTCCCAGTCGAAGGGCATGCGCATTGGCCGTCCCATCAGAACTTCGCGAGGAGTGAGGCCACCCAAGGAGTCATGCGGCAGGGAGGCCTGGACAGCGTCGAGAGCAGGCAAAGCCCGTGACCAGTCCCTCTGGTGGTGGGCCACGAACGGGTGTAGGCGTTGATCAATCCACTGGTGCATGTTCTCGATGAGGCCAACTGTCTCGTGATGTCCGGCGGAGGAGAAGTTCAAATGGGTACCATGGATGCGGGACAGTTCGTTGGTAAAGTCAGAGATGAACTGTGGACCGCGGTCACTGGTGAAGGTCTCAGGCCATCCGAACACTCTAAACGGGCCGCGATAGTACATCTCTGCAGCGTCTTTGGCGGTGACAGTGTCCTTGCACGCTGTGGTCCAAGTGGTCTTGGTCAGGCGATCCATCATACCAAAGGTCATGTTGTTGCCCTCTTCGTCCGAGGGAAAACTCTTGAAATCCATAACAATGTGTTGCCAGGCGTACTCCGGCGCAGGCAATGGCGTCAACTTTCCCGGTGTCTTGTCGCGAGGAACCTTGGTTGCGCGACATGGGCAGTTGGCAATGTATTGGTCGACGTCGCGGTGTAGTCCCGGCCACCAGTATCTGGACGCAACAAGGTGTCGTGTCTTGCCTCTTCCAGGGTGAGCTGTGGTAAGACGGCCGTGAACCTCCTCGATGACGCGGGTGCGGAGGTTGTCGGCATCAGGCACCACAAGACGTCCCTTGAAGAGCAGGAGGTCATCTAGCAGAGACCAGTCAGCGTCCTCTTGGTCCAGAGCGCGTGCGCGTTCCTTCTCGAGGGTAGTGTCTTTGCGGTTAGCGAGGAGTAGCGCGTCTGTGAGTACAACACCAGAGAGCGGCGGTGGGGTCAGTTCATCGAGAGCACACAATGAGAGGGGGTCATCACCGGAAGCGGCTGTGGTCGAAGTCGATACCGGTTGAAACAGGGCACGGGTGCGCTCTTCATCGCGCTTCTGCTTGTGTGTCTTGACTCCTTCTGCTGGACGAGAGAGAATGTCGGCGATCGTGTTGCGGGAGCCCGGTCGGTAGGTGATCACAAAGTTGTAATGCGATATCAGCTCTGCCCAGTTGGCTTGTCGGAGGTTCAAGACTCTTTTTGTTGTGAAGTATTCTAGCGCGGCATGGTCGGTGATAATCGTGAACGGTCGTTTCTGCTGTAGCCCAATGAGTTCAGCTCGCCAACACATGAGACCCTTGATTACAGCCAGCATTTCTTTGTCGTGTATGCTGTAATTAAGCTCGGCTCCGTGTAGGGTCTCGGAATAGAAGGCGACGGGTTTCGAAGGGTCGTCAGGGCCGCTGCGTTGGGAGAGGACGCCAGCAGCCACTCCATCAGAGGCGTCGGTTTCCATTCGTGTCTCGTCGTCGAAAGAGAAGTGTCGGAGAACTGGTGCTGATGTCAATGCCAGGCGTAGATCATCGAACGCCTTCTGGCATGCAGCGGTCCATTCCAGTGAGGCCCCATCACGAGTGAGCTCGTTCAGAGGCTTTGCGATGCGCCCGTACCCTTCAATGAACCTGCGGTAGAAGTTGCAGAACCCCAGGAATGAACGGACACCACGCAGGTGTGCCTTTCCGTCGTCCACTGGAGGTTCCCAGGCTTGAACAATCTCCACTTTGGACGGGTCCACGGTTATACCGTCGGTGCTGATGATGAATCCCAGGAACTTTGTTTTGGTGACATAGAACTCACATTTCTTGAGGTCGGCTTGAAGGCCAGCCTCCCTCAGTCGGGCAAGCACTTTGTTGATATGCTCTGCGTGTTCCAGTTCGTTGTCTGAATAGATCAAAATGTCGTCTATATAGGCTGTGCAAAAGATGTCCAAGTAGTCGCGGAGAGTATCGTTGATGAACCTCTGGAACGTTGCCGGGCCGTTGGTCAAGCCGAAGGGGAGCACCTTGAACTGGTATGCGCCGTAACGCGTTCTGAAGGCCGTGAGGGGCTCGTCGCCAGCGGCCATTCGGACGCGATGGAAGGCTTGCCGGATGTCGATTTTGGTGAACACCTTCGCACGAGCTAATCGCGTCATGGTCTCTTCAATCAATGGGAGGGGATAACGGTCTTTCTGGGTTAGCGAGTTCAACTTGCGATAATCAACACAAAACCGGAGGGAGCCGTCGCCTTTCCGGGCAAAGAGAACAGGTGCGGCCCATGGGGCATTGGTTGGTTCAATGAAATCTTTGGCAAGGTTCTCGTAGATGTACTTTCGGCAGGTCTCCGCTTCCTCCAGCGACATCTTGTAAAGGGGGCTGTAGCCGAGAGACTCAGGGTTGCCGTCAATTACCAAGTGGTGGTCGACACCAGGGCGGTATGGCGGTAACTGGTCAGAGGCTGCTTTGCTGAATACGTCGAGGTAGTCATGATGCTGTGGTGGCACCGTCCGTCGGGCAGCATCTCGGAGTTCCTGTTCGTCAGCAGAGAGAGCCTCTTCCTTTTTGTTCTCAATGTACTTGTCCAGTTCGCAGATGCTGACAGCGCCGTAAACGTCTGTGTCTTCTTGTCGTATCACCGTTTGGAAGGCAGCTGCGGAGATTGAAGAAACTTGGATTGGTCGCTTCCTGTACCACCCAATAGCGTCCCGAGTCAAAGCACTGCTGCCTTGATCGTCAGGCAGGCGGGCAGGAGGCTGAGGCGGTAACAGGACTTCATGGTTGGTCTGGTCGAGTTGTCTTTCCATCTTGTGATGCTCTCTTCTGATGCGGTCTTTGGTCTCGAGGTGCTGAACACGGCGAGGGCGTAAGATGGCCCGCGGCGGCTGTGCGGGCTCTCTGCAGACTGAGTTCTGAGAACATCGTTCGAGTTCCGTGATCCGTTGTTGGACAGCAGCGAGGGTTGGTGACTTGTTTGCTGGTGTGGCGAACCGTACCTGCTTGCGGGTGGGAGGATCAAGCCGCCCGTCTCTGCGTCGTTTCTCATCTGCGTCGATTGCCTTGTCGCGGCGATCTGCGTCGGGCTGATACTCAGGCTTTGACAGTGGGGCACCGGCTTCGTCCATTGCAATCTCCTTCGTGTGGTATTCCGTCTGCCAGTCACTTGGAAACAGAAGGCGCTTCCGTCGGCTGTCAACGAGAATGTCGTGGTGTTCAAAATATTTCTTGCCAACAATCATATCTTGGTTCATGTTGACAATCAGTATTGGGGCGTTGTAAACCGTCCGTCCCTGTATTCGGCAGTGAAGTTCCACAGCGGTGTCAATTGTCTGAGTGGCTTTTCCGTCGTAGCCAGCAACCTGGGCAGGATGGAAATCTCTGATCACTTTGGGATTCAGGTACTGGATCACGCGGTGGGCGAACTTCACACTCATAAGCAAGTAGACATCGGCTCCTGTGTCGGCGAGGGTTTTAGTGGATAAAGTGAGTCCATTGTTGATTAAGATACAATCTATGATGAGGGGTGCTCCTCCAACAAGGCCTCGTAGAAGGTCAAACGGGACCTTCCCACACTCAGTAATTCCTAGCGCAGACACTCTAACATACCCAGGAGAGGAGGCTAATTGTCCTGGGCGACATCTTTTGACTCCTCGGTGAATCCCATGCATGCGGCAATCTCATTGATACGCGTGGCATTCAAACTCGCGAGTTCGTCCTTGTACTTGCACTCGGGTGTGCGATGGCCGGGCTCGTGACAAGTGAAACACTGGCCTCGAGTCAAGAGCATTCGGATCTGCTCGGGTGTTGGACGGTGGTAGATGGGGTGTCCGTCTCTTGCAGTGGCCTTGACGCGAACTCCGTAGTGATTGGTGCCAGCGTCAGCCCGGGGTGCAGGAGCAGAGGGCGTGGTGTCATAACGCGGGCGAGCCGGAGCGTTGAAAGTGCGACGAGTAGTAGCGGTGGTGGTCGTGGTGACGGCTTTCTTTTCTTTCTCTACCTGATTGGACGTGAAGTTGCGTTGCTGCTGGTAGTCGATGGTCGTAGCAGCGCGGCAGTAGGCTTCATAGGAGACCGTGCTGTCGTGAGCGTCTCGAACGAGGTGCTCATTAAGGCGTCTTGGGAGCTTGTCATGTAGATCGCGCTTCATATCTTCCAGTTGGACACCGGCTTGGCTGGCCCAACGGGTGAACTCGATGCGAAAGTTGGTGAATTTGTCGGTGGGGAGCATCTTCAAGTCGCGGTATTTCAACCGGGCAGTCTCATACTCATTGGGATCATGGTACTGCTCGTAGAGGTGGCTCAAGACCTCGGCACTGGTCTTGAGAAGTGTTTGATTCCGGAAGTTGGGGGTAACCCAAGGGAGGAGGGCCTCCATGGCAGAGCCGCCCGTCCGGCCAACAATGTAGTCGATGATCTCCTTGTCGTTGTCGAAATGGTCGCGGTTCTTGTGTAGCTTCGCGTTCAAGAGTAGGTACCATGCCTTGAACTTGACTTCGGCCTTGTCTCCAGTGGGCTTGTCGTTCGTGAAGACCGGTGGGGGATCAGCCTTTGCACTACGGCCACGAGGTGCGGGTAGAGGGCTGAGCGAACGGTCGGGAGACTGATCGTGAACGGTTACCACATCGTGAACCAGGGGAATCAATGGGGGGAACCGGCGTGGTATCCATGGGGGGAAGAACGACAGGTTTGATGCCCACAGAGGTCCGTTTGACGTCGGGAGACATGGGAGGAGTAGTGGTTGTTTCCTTGGCTGGAGCGGTCGGGCCCGGGAGGGCAGAAGTCATGACAGGTTCAGTTTTCGCCTTGCGGTTTTCCTTGACGAGGTGCGTGATGTCTTCCTGTAGGTCCTTGATTTCTTCATTGCGGGCCTCAAGTTCCTCGGTCATTTGTTGGACAAGGATGGAGTTGTCGGTCGCGTCAAGAAGCTGATCCTTCAAGGTACTCACCTGGTCGGCAAACTGATGGATTTTCTTCGCGAGGGTGACTCCATCAGAGCTTCCGTTGGTAGCGAGTACGTTGAGTTGCTCGACAAGGGCCATCAGAACCTGGTAGGCAATAGACCGGATGCGGAACTGGTGGAACATGTCGACTGGGTGGTCGCTGACCAGCTTGATGAATTCATGGCCGGTGATGGTGTGACCAGTGGCAGGGAACTGGGGGGACAGGTTGCCCATGCGCTGGAAAGGAGTGACGGGTTCCGACTTATCCTTGAAATATTTAGCAGCCAGTTCGTTGAAACGCTTGTCGGCTTCGGCGAGGATCTGCTCCTGGGTGTAATCATGGGTAGGTTCAGAGTAGAAATCTTTCAGAATGTGGCGAGCGTAATACTCGCAATCGTTCTCGTCACCGGTGTCTTCTTCTTCTGTTTGTTTACCCTTGCGAGCTGTGTGCATCGCAAGAGGGTCTCGGACTCGGGGGTGCAAAGGCGTCTGGGGATAGACGTGTGCCTCGTCAGCGGGTTGAGCACCTTGGAAAACGGAGGAGGCAAGGGTCGTGTAGGTCTGGGCAAAGGCACCAGGGACCTTGGTAGATGGATCGGCGTCAGCCATGACTGAAGGGGAGTAAAGACAATGAGAGAAGGGTTCAGTGCTAGGCGCGAGATAGAATCGCGGCTTCCGGGGTCAGGTATCGGGTATCGGGTGTCGGGCGTTCTTCAATAGATAGAACGAATCGGGATCAGTTCAACAATCGAGGGAAGTTAACGTCTTCCTAGACAGAAGTTGGATTGAGCTTTAGTATTGTCACGAAAGAGAACAACACGAACGCTGAGGCAGAGCTCAACCTAGTAGTATATTCCGGTAATGATACTAAAGCTAAGGAGAGAAAGAACTAACGAAGGAAATGGGGAAACAGAACGGGATTATATACATGAGAAAAGCGGGGCTGCAGCAGTGTCCGGCAGCAGGCAGCAGCGCTCGGCACTGGTGACTCCAACATCCCGTAGTAACGTTCCATCAGCAAGATGTAACGTTACTCTCCACCTCATCCATTAAGCGCATTGCCCTCATACAGCGATATCTGTGCGTCCCGAAGTGTGAGCAAGGGAAGTATGCGCCAATACAACACTTGCGACAGTGACGCGACAGTGGGTGCTGTCACAGTCGGGAAAAACTGGCCGGCGCGCTTTTTCAAGCGTCACGAATATCTCCGCTGATCGCAAAAGAATCTGAATGCCGAAAGAGATGCAGCGGAGAGCGTAGAAGTCATGAAACAATACTACGAGCAGCTCAAAGCCGTTCTCGCTAATGGTGACATTCTTCCTGAAGATATCTGGAATATGGATGAGACAGGCTTCAGAATAGGCGTGGGGAAGAGCCAGCTTGTTGTCACTAAGCGCAAAAGAGCTCACTACTTTGCTCTGCCAGAGAACATGGAGACTGCTACTGCAATTGAAGCTATTTCAGCTGCAGGCTTCACCATTCCAGCTTTCTTGATTTTATCAGGAACTGTACATCTGGCACAGTGGTATGCACAACAACTACACCCTGATACAAAGCTCTGTGCTGTTGAATCAGTGTACACCAATGATGAGATCAGCCTAGAATGGTTAAAATACTTCAATCAGCACTCATCTAAGCTTCAAAAGGGACAGAAACGTCTGCTTATTGTTGACGGTCATGGTTCTCACCACACAATTGAGTTCATTGAATATTGTGATCAAAACAACATCATTCTGTTTGGTCTGCCGCCTCATCTTACTCACTTGCTTCAACCACTTGATGTTGTAGTGTTTCAACCATATAAACACTACCATGCTAAAGCACTCGACCAAATTGTACGGGATGGGTTAACGAACATCGGAAAGGTAGAATTTCTATCTATTATTGAAGAAGTACGCCAACAAACGTTTAAACCATCAACAATTCAATCTGCTTTTCGCAAAACGGGGATCTACCCGCTCGATCCTAGCCTGATCCTCAACGATTTAGCACAGCGTCACCCACGAACTCCGTCACCAATACGCGAACCTCTTGTCATTTCTTCACCCATTACAAGAACTCCCACCACACTACGTCAGATGTACCGAGGGGCGGAATACATCGAAGAAACGTCGGAATTACTAGTTCCAGGCACGGTGATTACAGAAGATTCGGCCCTTCGACTAAAAAACCTCGTGAAAGGGGCAATGGTGCATTCTACGGAGTTAATACAAACTAAGCGAGATCTAGGGCGGACAAAGTATGCTGAACGTGTGGCGAAAACTCGTCGCGCCGCCAAGAATTATAAACTGCAGAGTGGAGGGTGCTTTCCGTTGAAGATCGGCGCAGTATGGTTAAGAAGAACGTGGAGAACGAAGAAGCTCAAGCCGAACGTCTTTTATTAGCTGCAAAGGAGCGACGGAGGAAGAGATTGAAGGCATGGTTCGCTGCTGCTGCTAAAAAGGCCAGAAGGTCGAGAAAAGATGAGAAATTGAAGCCGGCGTACGTGACGCAGACAG
Source organism: Xylaria sp. L1 SY-2022 (assembly GCA_023079495.1). Classification (NCBI taxonomy): domain Eukaryota; kingdom Fungi; phylum Ascomycota; class Sordariomycetes; order Xylariales; family Xylariaceae; genus Xylaria; species Xylaria sp. L1 SY-2022. The sequence goes on along the minus strand of JALIDW010000001.1, from coordinate 58,185 downwards.
GAAAAGAGCCCCAATTGATGACGAGGTTCTGACCCCCTCCGACGGCTTGGAATGCGGCCCGGAACCTTAAAGATATCTCTACGTTAATTCTAGAAGCTCGAATCGCTAAAATCTTCGCCATCTCCTACTTCGTACGTATTTTATTCTGTTCTGTGAACTGTATTCCTCGTAGGTAGGTGGCGGCCGGCCGATTGAATAAGGTTGGGCAATCCCCCTGGTTGGGTCAAGTACGTGGGGAGCACCAACTTTAGTTGGTGAGCCCCGGCGAAACCAAAAAAGTGGGGCGTGGCACGAGTAGCCGTACGATACCTAAGACCTACCTAGGAGATATAGAGTACCCAACTTTCTTAGCAAAACATACACAAACTCAAGTACCTCCAATTCTACCATGGCCGAAAATCCTCGGGAACTAACTGCACTTTATATAAATAGAAAATACTATTCCTGTTATTGATACACAAAATGGTAAAATATAAAGACAAAATTGATATAATAAAAATTTAATAAATACATAAACTTTCAAAAAGTTATTCAATAATCAGAATTATATGTCTATAAAACAGAATCGAGAGCAATCAATTCAAATTCGTCATTTTCAACTATATCGTCATCACTTCAACTATCTCGGTACCTGTTTTCAAAGTCAAATGGCTTGTGTCATCGATCACATAGCATTGTTACGCAATAACACAACTATCCCCCAATGTCCTGACTATAATGTTCCCCTACAAAGGCATATTGTCATCGATTTGACAACCTCATCTCCACCACTGGCACCAGTGCAACAACTATCGGCTTACATATTCTAACAATCGCTGTTAAACATGAAGTGCTTGAATGATACAAGGCCGTACACGGTATTGCGAAAGTCAAAATGAACGAAAGTATCTTCACTACGGCAAAACTGGTCAAGGATGTCATAAATAGTATAGGTATCAACATCTACGTTGCTGAGGAACATGTGGATATTATTGTATCTATCCCAACAATTTGTCTGGAAAAACTCAAGCGTTGCAAAGTCATATAGGCTCGCCAGGTATTGGTCACCACTTTATTCAACAATCAACAACAACTCATTGAATATTTGACGAGCGCCTGGAATATTCTGTCTTCATTCTTGTTGGAGTCCAATTGTTGTCTTGTTGGATCGGTCATCTCTGAAAACAGGGCTACAGTAAAGGATGTATCCGTAAACGCAGATCACATGATTCGTTTGGTGGATATCAAATCTATGATAGCTGACTCCACTAAGGACAAGTTCAAAGTCAATCTCTACTTTCCACAACGCATCGTTCCTGCTGAGATTGACTCCAGTGTTGGTACCAAGAAGCTCAAACTCAATCAACGAGTAGATGGTATGGACCGGTATCATTCCATTCATGGACCAGAGACGCAGACTGCGGGCACAAAAGGCAGAGGAAAAGCGAAGGTCAAGATTGAGGTCAAACAGAAAACCTTAAAACAATCTTCATCGCCACGTGTCAAAGACGAGTATACGTCATTGATAGCGCAGTATCCAACGTCTCGATGAGCAAAGTACGACAATTTGGGACCACCAGTGCAAACACGGGGTGGAGAAAAGAAAACCGTACAACTTACTCTTCGAGATCAAGACAAATGACAACACAATCCCGACGATAATGAGAATCTCTCATCAAATGAAGTCCACGATGATGTCATTGAAAATATAATCGAAGAGGAGGAAGTGTAGGCAATGATGAAAGCGGTTGCCGATATTGATGTAACTGATATTGTTTAGAGATTGATTTAAGTCTGATTGAATTGATTCGATTGTTGTTGATTATACTTGAGTTTATTGTATACGTCATGTATGTATTAGAGTTACTATAAATACATAGAGTTCAACTATCATCGATCGTCAATCTCATCATCTTCCTGGAGATTATTCAATTCATCCAATGAGATCTGCATTTCATGAAGCTTTTGCCGCCTTTCATCCCAGCTTTCACGTGGTTTGCTGCACTCCGATAACCGTGATTCATGTTTAGACAACGTATAAGTCCTTAAAGCTAGTCGAAGCTGCTCATATTTCACCACATACGGTGTTTCCTTGTGAAACTTACGACTATGGAAAAGCCGATCTTGATAAGATCGAGATATCGCTTTACAGATCCGTAGTCTCGGGGTAGGAAGATATGCATCTAGATCGATGCCATCGATATCAGCTAAGCACTTCAATTCAGACCAAGTCTCCGAATGAAGAGGCGCTCTGCAATCCACGTAGCTTTCTACTGGGAAAGGTGAAGTAAAAAAGCTGATATGAGATACCAGGCACAACATGTTGCTGTGTTCGTTGACGACGAATCCAGTGCCCATTCCACATTCGTACAAATTCAACCCTCCCTTGTCGAATAATGGGCATGTAAATGTATAGCAGAGCGATACAGTCTTCTCTGACATTCTTATCCCATAGACCAGTGCTTTTCAGCATTGGGAAGTAATTCTAATAAAGTTAGTCAATCAAAGTCAAATATCATCAATCTGGATTGATACGAATCGAAGACATATCCTCTAAAACAATGCCCGATTTTCCTGTAGTTGATTCTACCAACTTTCAATGCGTTGATTCTGAGTACTCTTCCCATACGACCAACAGTGACTCCATGGTAATGGACGATCTAGAGCCAAATCCGATTGATTCAAAGCTTGATTGAGTTGAGTTTGGGCTGTGCCGTGTTTTGATATTACTCCATCCCTTGGGTGATGATGTATATGACGGGGAAACCAGTGACTCTTAGCATGCTGTGAAAGTAGATAATGTGCTGCTGCCATCATAGTAGTCTCTTTACCTTGATCCAAACGTACTACGTGTGGTATGAAGCCGTATTGTCCAACAACATTGAGATATTGCGTAAAAATGGCACCTGCTGTCAAACCTGACAACTGACAAAGAACCAGATAATGAATCTAGAGAATGTGTCAATACCTGCATATATCTTCAAGCCGTATTGAGCTAGTTTCAAGTGTTCATCAATGGACTATATATAGTTTGATCCTGGAGTTGTTCAACCATAATGTCGATGATGTGCTTGTTGAAGTGTGGCCTGAATAGCATTTTTGTGAAACTCTCGATATACATTGAATATATCGTCTGTGGAAAGGTTGAATTGTCGTTGTCGCATGTGTGTATACAAACTTCCCCTGTGTAAGGGGCCCACTGGACTAAAGGGAGAGGTCACGTGCGAAGCAAGGGGCAGCCGGAGGCTGTCCGGAGACTGGTTAGGATACGTGGCCGCTCGGAGTAAGTCCGGCTAAACTCCTCACCTCCGGGGCACATCTGTATATTTAGGAATTCCGGGCCGGAGGCCTCCTGGAGATTGGCCAGGCTATAGTCTATGTCCGTACGCACTTCTTGGAATTCTAGCCGTTGGAGCCATCACCTCGCCTGGTCAATTGCATTTGACCTCCGCGTTACACTCTATAGCCTCTACCTAACCTTCACGCGACGCGATGGCCGAACGAATGACGACCCGGGCGCAAGCTCGCCGCGAGTCAGAGGAAACCGAGGGGAGACCTCCCAGAACCGGGGGGCCTCCGCGCGAAGATACTCCGAGCGAGGATGGCACCACGGACTCCCTATCCACAATCTCCGCTCCTAGCGAGATGTTCTCGTCCTCGGACCTCGATCGAGGGCCCCGCCAGGAAGAAAACCTGGAAGGCATCCCCGCCTGGGCCCGGGGCGGTCCTAGAGGCTAACGCCAACATGACCGCCCAACAATCTCGCCAGATAAGACAACAAGAGCGGGAGCTGCGCCGGGCGCGCGAAGACATACGCGCGCAGGCGGAGCGACAGGAAGAGCTCCTCCGCCAACTGACAAGCCGGACCGAGAATAAAGGGGACAGCAAACCCCCCGAACTACAACTGCAAACGACTCGGGTCCGGGAGCCACCCCCGCAGAAATTGAAGACTGGATCGCCGCGATCAAGACAGGCAACAGCCACCGCCCGGGGCGGCCAGACCACATCCAGATAGATTGGGCGGTCAGCCACATGGAATGGACCCGGCAGGCGCAATGGCGAGGGCACCTCACGACCCTGCCTTACCCGGATCCCGGAGTTCGACGCCCAACTGGAAGACTTCTGGAAGTTCGTCCGGAAGGAAACCCAAGACCCCGAGAAACATGAGCGGGACTATCGCAACCTACTACACACGATGCGACAGAAGAAGGACGAAAGCCCCGCGGACTTCTACACACGCTGGTCGGTACTCGTCCGGAAGCTGTACGGCGGCATCGACCTTACCGACGCGCGCGACCACGCCCACCACTTCTGGGTCCGGTTTCAACCCTCGTTGCAAAGAGCCATGATCCGGGACAACGTGACACTCCGGGACTGCACCGATGTTGCGTTCCACGCGGGGCGCATCTGGGACTCCTGGCAAGATACGCGATCCCCCCCCACGCCTACGTGGGACGGACTACAGGCAGGACAGCCAGGTCCGCGAGCCCTCGCCCCGTGAACAACACGTACGACGCCGGACCGCGGGGACCCCCAGCCCCGAATCGAGTCGGAGACCTGCGCTGCTACAACTGCGGACGACGCGGGCACTTTTCACGCGAGTGCAGGTCCAGACGCACAGACGACGCACGGACGCATGGCGGCCGAGGCCCCGCACCGACGGGGGCCGCACGACCCCAAGGGCGCGCTGAGCCCCCCCGACGAGGGGGAATCCAGAACATAGGAGCATGGTCGGACGAAGAGGAGGAGTTAAAAGGCCGGCCGGAGTAGGACAGTACGTCCAGTCTACTCTGGCGGAACCAATTATGGCGATGAGTTTGAGCCACCCGTTCCGGGTCACTGCACAGGTCCAACCAGGAGGTGGCCGGGAGGCGAAGGAAGTAACGGTGGATATGGACACCGGAGCACAAGTCAATGTTGTATGTAAAGACTTCGCCAGGAAGAGACTCAAACGAATCGATACCCTTATCTCCACACTCGCGGGCTCCACGGGGGACCGACTAACGTGCCACGGAGCCTATGAGGCTGTGGTCCGGATGACCGACGTGAAGGGGGTGGAACGGACGTTCACCCAAGTGTTTTTCGCAGTACGAAGGGAGGCGGGAGCGCCAAAACTCCTGCTGTCACGGCCGGGCATGGGCCGGCAAGGAATAGTGTTGGATACGGCGTCCAACCAATGGTGGTTCGAGGGGTACGAGGAATTGGACCCGGAGGAGTTCGCGGATGTCGTGATGTCCGGGGAACAGGCGTACGTCGCCAACATGACCGGCCTGGGGTTACAAGGGGAGCTCCCGATCCCGGAGATCGACGACGACGAGCAGCCGGAAGGAGAGGCAATACGCCTGCTCGACTGCTTGCAGCGTTTCGCGCAGGTATACTCGGAGGCTGGCGCCAAAGGCCTACCAGTGCTACCCGACGCGGAGCACACCATAGACCTCGTGGAAGGGGCCCGGGTCCCCTTCGGACCCATCTACCCGACCACTGAGGCACAACGGAAGGTACTGGAGGAGTACCTGGAAGAGAACCTCCGGTCAGGGAGGATTCGGTACTCCAAGGCCGACGCCGGAGCCCCTGTACTGTTCGTACCCAAGAAGGACGGCACCCTTCGGCTGTGCGTGGACTACCGGGGCCTGAACCGAGTCACGTCCAAGAACCGATACCCGTTACCGCTGATCTCGGAGATCATGTCCCAACTGGGCTCCGCGAAGGTTTTCTCTAAGTTGGACCTCCGGGACGCCTACCACCGCATCCGGATTAAGAAGGGGGACGAGTGGAAAACGGCGTTCCGGACAAGGTACGGCCACTTCGAATACACGGTCATGCTGTTCGGCCTGACAAACGCCCCGGCCACATTCCAAGCCTACATGCATAAGGCGCTGGCTGGGCTGGTCGACCACATATGCGTGGTCTACCTGGACGATATCGTGATCTACTCCCGGGACCGAGAGGAACACGAGGAACATCTCCGGCTGGTCCACGAACGCCTAGCGGAATATCAGCTGTTCGCAAAATTGTCGAAGTGTGAGTTCTTCCGGGACGAGATAGAGTTCCTGGGGTTCGTGGTCAACACCTCCGGCGTCCAGATGGACCCCCGGCGGGTCACCGCGATTGCCGAATGGCAACCCCCGGCTTCCGTGCACGACATCCAAGTCTTCCTAGGCTTCGCCAACTTCTATCGGAAGTTCATAGCGCGGTACTCACACATTACCGCCCCGATCACGGCCCTGCTGAAATCGAAGGATGGAGTCCGGCCACCATTTCAGTGGACCGCGGAGGCGAACGAAGCATTTGAGGCGGTGAAGACCGCGTTCACCTCCGCCACCATACTGCGCCACTGGGACGGGGCGCTCGACACGAAGGTCGAGACGGACGCATCTACGAGAGCCGTCTCGGGGATCCTATCGCAATTGCATGGCGCAGCGTGGCACCCGGTGGCCTACTGGTCGCGGAAGCTGACGGAGACGGAGAACCGGTGGGCCACGGGACAACAGGAACTGCTACCGATTGTGGAGAGTTGTGAGCACTGGAGACAGTTCCTGGAGGGGATCGCGAAGCCGTTCACGATATGGACGGACCACATGGCGTTGAATGGTGTGGTGAACTCCCCGGCCCGGGACCTGAGGGGCCGACTCGCACGGTGGGTGTATCGGCTGGCGCAGTTCGATTTCGACATACGCCACAGGTCCGGCCAGAGCAACCCCGCGGATGGGCTGTCCCGGAGGCCGGATTACATGGCTGGGGACATCCAGTACGGGGACGTTATTCCCACGCCCCAGAAGCGGCTGCGACTCCTGGAAGAGTTGCCTGCGCCGCGGCACACGGGCGCCGGGGCAGACGATCGCGGGGACGCGGGGCGCCCCGGCGAGGGGGCAGCGGCGATGACGACTGCGACCGCCCACGAAAATGACACGCCACCGTCGCAGCGATCACGCGCGCGGCGCAACCGAGCCCCCGCCAGGCGACCCGGCAGACGAGGAGGACCCCCCCGGGCAGACGAAGCACGGAGAGCGATAGCGCCGGACCAATACCTGACCGCACACGCAGCGAAGGAAGCCACGAACGACGAAAAGATGTTCCGGTCAGACACATCGCGAGAATTCTACGACCTGGTCCGGAGACTCCAACGGAAAGACCTGGACGTCGAATACCTCCAGGACACTGCACAGCGCCGAGCGGGGACACGAGGGGGCTACCACGTAGACCACGACGGCACGCTTCTATTCAGAGGCCGCCTGGTAATTCCAAGGCAAGAGGCACTCCGCAGGAACCTAATACGCCAGCACCACGACGACCCGCGGGCGGGCCATGTAGGAGGGAACAAGACGGTGGACCTCCTCAAAAGGAAGTTCCACTGGGAAGGCATGGACCAAGACGTCCGGACCTACGTGATTACGTGCGAGCCATGCAACGGGAACCGCATCCCTCGGCACAAGCCGTATGGCCAACTACGCTCGTTACCCATTCCGGACCAACCGTTCCAGGAGCTGAGTATGGACTTCATCACCGGCCTGCCCCCGTGTAGCCGGATGGACAGGGAGATCTACGATGCCGTCCTGGTCATCGTTGACCGGTTCACAAAAATGGTCCTATTCATCCCCACGCGGAAGACACTCAACGCCGCGGAGTTGGCCCAGGTCCCTGTACGAACAGGTCGAATGCCGTTTTGGGCCGCCAGAAGGCATCGTGAGCGACCGGGACAAACTTATTACCAGCGGGTTTTGGAAGGACCTATGCGAGGAGCGGGAGATCCGGCGCCGATTATCCACCGCCTGGCACCCCTAAACAGATGGCCAAACCGAGCGGGTGCACCAGAGCCTGGAGACATACCTCCGCAAGTACGCCGCCCAGGATCCGAATGGGTGGGCTAGAGTCCTACCGGAGGCAGAGTTCGCGTACAACAACAGCATCCACGCCACCACCGGGTGCTCCCCATTCGAGGCTCTATACGGGTACCACCCCCGGATGATCGAGTATGTACCCGCGCGGATGCAGACTAAAGTTCAGGGCGTGCGGGAGCGACTTCAGCACACGGCAGCGGTCCGGAGAGCCCTGACACAACACTGGGAGAGGGCCGCGGAGGCCATGCAGAGGAACTGTGACGGTTCTGCCTGATGGCTAAGCAGCAACCGCCATCACAGAGCTTGTCATCACTATCTCAGGAGCTCTTCCGCCAGTGCTTGACATAGGAGCTCGTCGTCACCCACCACGGAGCTCGCTTATCTATGGTTGACGCTAGGACCAGCTCATCTGCAGCAACAGAGCTCGCCGTCGCCCACCACGGAGCTCGCTTGTTCACAGTTCACGCTAGGACCAGCTGGTCTCTTACAGCAGAGCTTCTCGTCACCCACCACAGAGCTATGGCGTCCCCCACCGCAGAACCGGGCGACGCAGGGTATAAGAAGGGTTCCCACTCATGTAAACTTAGTTCTCTTTCTTTCTTTCTTCTCCAGTTTAGAGTCTTTGTTCATAGCATCAATACAAGGTGTCAGAGCCTGCTACATGATCATAACACTACTCTAAACTCATCCAGACTCGCTGACGAGCGTCATCTAAATACGTCACTCGATTCCCCTCTCGCTGTGGTTAGCGTCCGCCAAATAAACCACCCAAGACCCAAGAAGAAGACCCAAGACCTAAGACACAAGAACCCAAGAAACCGAGCTCCATGACAGACGTGGGAAGCTCCTCGTCTGCAGCTCTTGCACCAAGAAGAAGTGCACGAATTGCATCAAGCAACGACGCCGCGCCGGCTAAGAAACGAGTTACCAACACTCAAGAAGACAAAGAAGAAGTAGACCCAGAAGACAAAACAAGAGAGAGCTCCCCACTATCCATGATGAGCTCCCCGCACGAGATGGCAGACCCAGCCTCCCATTCCCAGCTCATCCTCGAGATGCAAGCCACCATCCGTCGACTCGAACGAGAGCTACAGCTCAACCATCGTGCCACGTCCGTTGATACAGTCAACACCCATGCCACTCAAGAGAGTGCCTTTGGTGGAGGCTCCTTCCGAGCCTCTGGCATGGCAGCCTGGCCTGCTTTTGCCTCCATTTCTGACAACCCAGATGACGTGAACTCAGAAGCTTCGAGCTACAATCGAAAGTCCAAGGCTCGTGGCTCAGATCCCTGGCCACTTCAAGGGTGACAAGGAGACTTTTCGACAACTGGCTTGGAAAGCTAGCTGACAAACTAGAGGAAGACCGTGAAATCTTCCGTTGTGAGAAGAGCAGGATGCGTTATCTGATGTCCTTGCTTGAGGGAGACGCAGAGAAAGCCATTGAAACGCGATTCCGTTCTGAGACTCGTCCATACACTGGCTTATCTGAGATGGTGCAAGCTTTGGTCACAGCTTACCATGACCCCAACCAAGCAGTCCGAGCCCGAGCTCAGCTAAACGAGCTCTACTACAAGCCTGGCAGTGACGTTCACCAGTTCATCTCCAAGTTCAACCATCTTGCAGCAAAGTCTAAGCTCCCAGAGACAGAGTTCTCACAGATTCTCTGGCAGCACATTGACATGAACCTGGGAAGTGATGTGTTTGAAGCAAGCACCAACCCAGACATCACTTATGAGCAGTTCTGTTCCAAGGTCACCAAGGCTGTGTACAATCACGAGTATGCATACAGCCGCAAGCTGCGTCGTCAGGAGAAGAGATCAGGAGCTTCTCGAGAGGCCCCAAGAGCTCATAGTCATCAGGAGACCTCATCAGTCAAGTACAAGTCAGACAAGGCTGTAACTTCAAGCAAGGCTGGCCGTGCCTTGACAGACAAAGAGAAGAAGGTTCATTGGGATGACGGAACCTGCTTTAACTGTGGTAAGAAGGGCCACCTAGCAAGAGAGTGTGAGGATAAGAAGCATGTCTCTGGCACTCAGCATCACAAAAGACGAGCTTCTCACTCATCCTCCTCAAGCTCCGACTCGGAAAACTAGGAGGACTGCCACAAGACTCCCTTGGCAGTCCATCTACCGTCACTAGGTAAAGTAGATAGCTGCAATAAGAGGTTCCGATTTACCCAAACTGTTCAAGTTCAGCACCTCGATATTGCCATGAAAGCTACTGCCCTATGTGACACTGGAGCACAGATCTCTCTGATGATCAGTGGGAAGCTCGCTCGCCGAGCTAAGAGACAGCTCAATGCACGTCTCATTGACCTAGACAAGCCTTTAACTTTGTCTGATTACCGTGGCCTACCAGCTGGTCAAGTCAAACAGCATCTCATAGCTGACTTTGAGATTGATGGAAGAAGATTCAAGAATCAGAGCTTCTGGGTCACTGAGACAGGCTCGGAAGTGATGGTAGGCCTGGAATGGCTAGCAAAGCACAACATCCTCCTTGACTGTGCTCAGCAAAGATTGATCTGGCCTGACGATTCCCCAGCTCTGGCCAAGTTCTCCCCTGCCATTGTGGTTCCCCAGAAGAGCAAACGAGACAGGGAGATAGATCCAGCTGTACAAAGAGATGCTGATCGTCGAGACAAGATGCTGGATCACAGATATCAGATCCTGAAGAGACAGAACCCTCCTCGGAAGCTCATACATGCTCACAGCTCTGGAGATGAATCCGTGGCTTCTGAGCCCTCTGACGAGCTCGTGATCAGTCAGATTCTTCAGCAAGTAAAGGAACAGGAACTACGGAACCCTCACAGAGGTAAGTGGGCTGAGATCTCAAAGGCCACACCAAAGGAGCCCATCAGCATAGAGTATGGAGCTCCATCCGACGGGCCATCCATCTCTGCTGTTGAGCATTGGCAGACATTCGACGGCAAGGCTATCCCCTTTCCATCAAACGAGGACCCGGAGCACGTGAAGCTGGTCCGTTCGTTGATACCAGAGCAGCTGGCACACCTCGAGGGGTTCTTTTCTAAAGTTCAGGCTGATACTTTGCCTCCCTCACGTCCAGGCTTTGACGTGGTTCTCGAGACCACGGGGAGACCCATCTGACACTGGCCCTCCAAGATATCGTACCCCAGTCCAGTACCTGCCCTTGGAAAAGGAGGTGACGGATCAGCTGTTGGCTTCAGGATTCATTGAGCCATGCATGGAGGCTCAGGCCTCATCAGTGCTGTTTGTCCCCAAGCCTCACTCATCTGACAGACGTTTCTGCATTGATTATCGTTGGAGAAATCAGTACCTTAAGGACAAGATTGTACCAGCCCCTGACTTACAAGGCACGATCTTCAACACCAGAAATGCGAGAAGGATGTCCAAGTTTGACATCATCAAGGCTTTCCATCGTCTGAGAATGTCCCTGGAGTCCAGACACCTCACAGCATTCCGCACTCGTCAATGGACATTTCAGTGGAAGGTACTCCCCTTTGGCTTAAAGGTTGGCCCCTGCCTGGTGGCAGAGCTTCATCAATGCCCAGCTCCAGGAGATTCTGGACCTGTTTGCGAGTGCCTATGCTGATGACGTGCTTGTTTACTCAGAGACAGAAGAGGAGCACTGGAAGCACTGTGAGGAGATCATCTACCGTCTTCACAAGGTCCAGCTCCAAGGAGATATCAAGAAGAGCCGTTTCAACGTCACTGTAGTTGACTACTTGGGAGTGATTCTCGAGGCAGGAGTTGGGATCCGTGTGGATCCTCAGAAAGTTGAAGCCATCAAGAATTGGAAATTCGAGGAGCTCAACTCTGTCAGAGCTGTCAGATCATTTCTGGGGCTCTGTAACTTCATACGAATGTTCACGCATCACGCCAGCGACGTAGCAGAGCCCCTGAATAGGTTGTTGAAAAAGGGAGCTCCATTTGAGAAGGGAGAAGCTCAGAGACAAGCTTTCGAGGCCATGAAGAAGCTGGCCTGTGAAGCTCCTGTTCTGGCTTTCTTCAGGCCTGGCCAGCCAACGCGGGTAGAGACGGATGCCTCTCGTAATGCCACTGGAGGCGTGGTGATTCAGCAGCAAGAAGATAAGACGTGGAAGCCCGTGGGATACTTCTCCAAGACCATGACTCCAGCTGAGAGAGCTTATCCCATCCAGGACCGAGAGCTCCTGGCAGTGGTTCAGACGCTCGAGCATTACTGTCCTGAGCTGCTGGGAACCAAGTTCTTTGTCGTCACTGATCATCAGGCCCTCCTATACTTCTCGACAAAGCGTGTCCTCTCCACTCGTCAGGTGAGATGGGCTGACTTCCTCTCAAACTTTGACATTACTTTCCAGTACCGTCCTGGTCAACAGAACGTCGTGGCTGATGCCCTTTCACGAAAGACAGCTGATCTGCCCACTGTGAAAGCTAGAGAAGCAGAGGAACGGACTATGCCACTGATAGAGCCTGCCAGGATTCATGGGGAGCTCGCGGCACTTGAGGCAGAGACTGAAGCCTCCAAGGAAGCTGATACTGTAGACTCGACACAGAAGGAGCTCGACAGAGGTCACGAGGAGCTCGTTCCCGACCATAGGACAGAGACTGTGAGAGGAGCTGACCTCGTGGACTTGATACAAAAGGAGAACGAAGCTCAGGGACTGGGCATGCGAGACAATCAGCTGATTGTCCCAGAGATGACACAAGAGGGAGATATACACCTACGCACTGCCCTCATCAGAGAAGCTCATCACCCCACCATCTCAGCTCACCCAGGACAGAACAAGACAATCAAGGCACTGGAGAAGGAGTACTACTGGCCTCACATGAAGCAGGACATCAGGAGGTATGTCCGGAACTGCTATGAATGCCGGAGGAACAAGACACCTCGAGACAAGACCCCAGGCTTGCTTCATCCTTTACCTATTCCTGCATCTGTGTGGAAGCATGTTGTGGTTGACGGAAAAGACATGCCGAGGGATCGTCATGGATATGACTACATCTGGGCCTTCACTTGCAAGTTTAGCAGGCTTCTGATCACGCTGCCTGGTAGAAAGACAGACACAGCAGAGATCATTGCTGCTAGATACTACCGTCATGTGTACAGGCTGCTGGGAGTTCCTGAGGTCTGGATCTCAGACAATGCTGGCCCATTCATCTCTCAGTTCATGAGAAAGATTAACGAGCTCACCAGAACGAAACATCGTCATGGCAGTGCCTTCCACCCTCAGACACAAGGGGCCATTGAGTTTACAAATCAAGAACTAGATCAGAGACTTCGATTTTACATCAACAAGTATCAGGATGACTGGAGCACCCATGTTCCTGCTCTGGACTTTGCCCACAACTCATCATGGCATTCTTCCATTAACATGGCACCTCTGAAGGTACTGACAGGCACGGAAGTCCGCAACCCCTTATCAAGGAACCTGCCAGACTCAACCGAAAAAACCGAGCCCGAGACGTTAGCCCGCAAGCTCCTTTCACAAACCCAAGAGGTACAGAGATTGGCTTTGAAAGCAGGAGTTGCCACACAACATCGGCAAGAGATTCAGGCAAACCGGAAGCGTAGGCCCGTCGATTTCAAGGTGACAGACAAGGTGTTCCTCAAGAAGAAGGGCTTCAGTACTGAATCCCCAACCACCAGACTGGATTCCCAGTGGGTGGGCCCATTTGAGATCACAGAGGAAAGGGGCCACAGCTTTGTCCTAGACTTGCCAGCCAGCTACAAGATGAAGAATCTATTTCACGCTGATAGGCTCCGAAAGGCTAGTGAAGACCCTCTTCCCCAACAGGTTCAACCACCTCCCTGAGCCTGAAGAAATCAATGGAGAGGCTGAATTCGAGGTAGAGTCGATTCTACAGTCACGAATACATGGCAGAAAACAGGAATTGCAGTATCAGGTTCACTGGCAAGGCTGTGATCCCTGATGACACATGGTACCCAGCCGAGAATTTCAAGAATGCAGCAATGAAACTTCGAGCATTTCACAATGAGTTTCCGGAAGCTGCTGGGCCTCCCGTGAGGCTGACACAATGGATTGAGGCTGCGGCAGAGGATAAGGAAGCAGGAGATCACCCAGATGACAATCTGGCACAGAGACAAGGCAGAAACAGAGGCCGTCGTCGACATGGTTAACGTTGACCCGGCTCATCACCGTGTCTCCGTTTTGGTAGGGGGAAGTGTGACGGTTCTGCCTGATGGCTAAGCAGCAACCGCCATCACAGAGCTTGTCATCACTATCTCAGGAGCTCTTCCGCCAGTGCTTGACATAGGAGCTCGTCGTCACCCACCACGGAGCTCGCTTATCTATGGTTGACGCTAGGACCAGCTCATCTGCAGCAACAGAGCTCGCCGTCGCCCACCACGGAGCTCGCTTGTTCACAGTTCACGCTAGGACCAGCTGGTCTCTTACAGCAGAGCTTCTCGTCACCCACCACAGAGCTATGGCGTCCCCCACCGCAGAACCGGGCGACGCAGGGTATGAGAAGGGTTCCCACTCATGTAAACTTAGTTCTCTTTCTTTCTTTCTTCTCCAGTTTAGAGTCTTTGTTCATAGCATCAATACAAGGTGTCAGAGCCTGCTACATGATCATAACAGGAACTACAACAAGAGGCACACACCTATGGAGTTCCGGGTGAACGAAGTCGTAGGCCTATCCACGGCCCACTTCCGGTTCAAACAAGGCAAGAAGCTGGCGCCCACGTATATCAAGGTCATCGTCACGGAGAAGGTAGGCCCGCAGGCCTACCGTGTCCAACTCCCGGCCAAGTACTCCAGGATCCACGATGGCTTCCCAGTCTCCTCCCTCGAGCCCTGGCGAGGCAAGCCCCGGGAGGACAACAACCACCTACCCCTCCCGGACCTCGAAGACGAGCAAGACGAATGGGAGGTGGAAGACATAGTGAGACATCGTGATGACCGGGGACAACAAGAGTTTCTAGTGAAGTGGCAAGGGTGGCCGGTCGAGTACAACACGTGGGAACCCCGGAGCAACTTGACCGGATGTAAGGAGCTGCTGGTGAGGTACGAGAAGAAGGCCCAGAGGAGGCATCCGAAATGGGATGACCTCCGGTAGAGGAGAACCCCCGGCGAAGACCAGGAATGGGGCCGGAAGGCAGGGCATGCGATCACTGGCAAGACCAGGGAGCATCGCCAACAGAGATAAGTGAGCCAAAGGGCAGGGCATGCGACCACTGGCACGACCAGGGAGCATCGCCAACAAGGATACCACGAGCCGGAAAGGCAGGGCATGCGACCACTGGCACGACCAGGGAGCATCGCCAACAAGGATAACACGAGCCGGAAAGGCAGGGCATGCGACCACTGGCAAGATCAGGGAGCATCGCCAACAGAGATCAAGTGGGCCGGAGAGCATGGCCACAGACTCTACAGGAACCAGCGGACTTAGAAGATTAGAATGACAGAACACCCATTCAACACCATTTAGAAGGCAGGGGAGACCCGATGCCACTAAAGGAACGATGCCCCGGGAAGAAGTGACTCCGAAGAAGAAGGGACAACCTCAAGCATCACGGGCACGGGACAAGTAAGTACGAACCGGATGTATTAACGAGTAAAATAGCACTCCGGTCCAGGACAAGGCAAAAGGAACAGTCCGTATGTCACGTATGTATTCAACCAGATAAGTAAGTAAAAGGAACGGCAGCTACACAGGGCAAAGACACAGAACCTCCGAACCACCAAGAACTCAACACCATAAGTATAACTAACCGGGCAACCCTCCCATAAACACTCCGGACCACCCTACTACTTGCGAGCCGGAGCCTTCCCTTTAGATTGAGCATGAGCCCGCGGCTTGCCATAGGTCTTGGTCACCTGAGAGCGAGTCTGAACCTTAGCAGGAACCTCCTCTTCCTCGTTCTTCTCCCCACCGTCATCCTCCTCGACCTCGAACTCGGGGTCCTCATCATCCTCCTGAGTGTCCTCCGGTGGCCTCATTATATCCTCCTCGTCGACCTCCTCGGTAACACCTGCGGCCCCAACCTCCCGCTCTTCCTCGGCCGGAGCACCACCATCCGAATCCTCAAACTCCTCGGCCAATGGGTCCGCGGGGACAGCGAACGACGTCGCTTGCGAACACTCCTGGAGGCCTCGAGGACAACAGGACTACGGGCAGAGGTGCCCTGCAGGGAACTACGCTCGGAGGCACGGTGGAACAAAGGTTTCATGGGAGAAATAACAGGCACCGGACGAGTCCCGGGGGAGGTGACTGAAGCACGAGAGGTGCCACCTCGCGGAGCTGGGGTCGAGAGGGACCGAGTAACCTTGGCTGGGGCCCGAGTGGAAGGGATCGGAACAGCAGGGTAAAGATACTCCAAGTCATCGAAATGGCCCTCGTCGACATCCGGAGCATTCTCCTCCTCAATGGAGGGCATTTCCAACTCTGGAAGGCGAGAGGCACGAGAGGCGCGGGTCCGGGCAGGTGTTTTCTTGGCAGGCTTCGGAGCAGGGGTCGTGACGGTGGCCCCGACATCGGTCGAAGGCTGGCCAGATGCTGTGTCATGTTCCGCGCCGGCGAAAACCAGGGGGCGCCCCTTGTTGCGCAACCCGGGGAGACGAGGGCCAAGGAGGACCGGAGCATTGTTAGTTGAAGAAGTCAGCAGGTAACGGAAATCCTGCCAGAACTTCGACTCCAGACGGTAGAAGCGCGAGGGGGGGTCCAGGAGGGAGGACCAGTCGGAGGGGTCAGCGCAGTCAGGGAAATGATCCGGAAGGGCATGGAGAGAATCAAAGGAGTCCAGGGCCTCCAACCAAAAGGACAGCTCCTGGAGCTTGAAGTTCGTCAACTCTTGCGGAGGGACGGAGTCCCGGATACGCAGAGCGATTTCGTCATGGGGGCATACGGTCGCGAAGTTGCGCCCCCTACAAAACACGAAGAAGTCAGGACCAGTACCGGAGGTACACTCACCACTACACAGGGACCGGGTGCGCTTACCATGGTGATCTCGGAGTTCAATTGAGCGAATCGTCGCAGGGATTGCAGTTCCAGGTGCATGTACGCGGATCGGCAGGCATCGCTAATGTTACTCACCGTCGCCTCCTCCTCTTCCAGGCAGCGCCGGAAGGCAAACGCTGCGCTCTCCAAGACCCGGGTCATACGATGCAAGGGGGCGATGAGAGCCGCGTACTGGTTAGCATTATGACGGGACAAAGGGGGGGAGTGTCGAGAGACCCGAGAGGCGTAAGGCTCCACCCAGCAAGCGAAACGGGTAATAGCCTGGGCCGCACCTAGTAAGATCGGGGGCGTCTATCACCGGGTAAGCGCACCACGCCAGAGACGGAAGGGAGGAGCAGAGCGAGGATACTTACAGAACGGCAACCCTGCCTGCCGGCGATGCAGGTGTGGCAAGTACCACGTCCGGGCTCCCTGACGATGCAGCGACTGGGGAGGTCGCTGTGGCAGCGGATAACGCAGGCGGAGCAGGGCTGCGTGGCGTGGACAGTCAGGGGTCTCGTCCGCACCATCATCGCCAGTGACGATGACGGTCCGGTCGAGATGTGACCACCCTGTCTCCGCGTCAAAAGGGTAACGAGAAAGGAACGTTGAGCGATCCATGGCAGAGGAGAGGGATCACGAGGCACAGAGGAGGAAAAGGACGAGGCAGGGACGGGTGCCAAGGGGCCCTATTTATGCACCTCCGGGGCGCACTACAGTCACGCCCACACCCGGGACAGGGGGCGACACACGCGACGCGTCCCGCGACGCGGGAGGGGGGGCCTCGACAGGTCTGGCCTGTGCGGATACCAAGTCAACGGGGGCGGCGCGACACACGCGCACCCACGCGACACACGCGCTAACCCCGAGACCGCGCTCACCCACGCGACACACCCGCGCTACCCCCGGAGACCGCAACCGCGTTATGCCCGAACACGAGGGGGGGCCACACACCCACACTGCCCAGATCCCATGCCCCCCTGACATCACCGACCACGCTCGAGACTTCAGACCACCGAACACGCCATCAGGCACAGCGCCGGAGGAAAAGATCACGCTACCGGAGCAAGGGGAAAACACAGCGCGCAGGGGCCCCCAGTGACAACCAAAAATAGGATACGGAGGAAGGGTAACTACGTCAACCGGAAACTCACACCACCGGAGTGCGAACAACGCGATACGCGAACCCGCCAGCGGGACGAAAATAGAACGCGGAAGGGGGGGGGCATTACGTCAACCGGAGCACCCATCCATCAGTCAAGAGGGGGACTCTACGTTAACCGGACCAAGGCACACGCGGCCAATTACGTGACATGGCACCCGACAGCCCAGGCACTGCCGGGGACCGGCAGTCAGGGGAGGGGGGAGCAGTGTAAGGGGGCCAACCGGACCAGAGGGGAGAGGTCACGTGCGGAGCAATGGGCAGCCGGAGGCTGACCGGAGACTGGTTAGGATACGTGGCCGCTCGGAGTAAGTCCGGCTAAACTCCCCACCTCCGGGGGCACATCTGTATATTAAGGAATTCCGGGCCGGAGGCCTCCTGGAGATTGGCCAGGCTATAGTCTATGTCGTACGCACTTCTTGGAATTCTAGCCGTTCGGAGCCATCACCTTGCCTGGCCAATTGCATTTGACCTCCGCGTTACACCCTGCCCATACGTTGAACCATGCGTATGTCTGTACACTCATGTTGAAAGAAAGCTCGAAGTTCAGCTTGTCGTCCTCGTAAAAGTTCCGGAAAAAGCCGTCCATATATTTGTAGACCCGTTCTAATGCTCCGTACCTGGGATCTAGATATGTGAAATTCAGATCAGCAGAGATCTTGCTGTACGGCATCGTCAGATAAATCATATCCATAGTATAGATAGGCTAATCGCTCGTCCAATGATGTATGATGTCGTGTGCAGATTTGATTGCGTGCGACGTTCCACTGTTTCAGCTGATTGTAGAAAGAAAACTGACTGTAGACGTTCGGTATACCGGCGAGGTAAACCCGTACACTAGTCGTATAGTGCACACCCGGGGCAAATCATAATAGTGTGTTCCTTGAGTGGAGATGACTCTATTGTAGTCTACAATCTGCCCACACCTCTCTATATACAACTCGTACCCCCTTGGGGCCGTAAACTCCTCCTCTATATATAGACGAGTCCGCTGTATAGGTGCGGTCTCGATCCGCTTCCGATAACCGGAGGAGACGAAGATAAACCGTTCTAGACCCGTTCCTGACTCGTACCTGACTCAAAGGAAATACGTGTACTAACTACCTGAATCAGTCTAGTCCACCACACCTCCTCGGTGTCCCCGGCCGATATACGGACTTTTCCTTCTCGTTATCTGCATGTACTGCTTAAAGCATTGAGCCACATGCCAACACGCCCTCTGGCGAATTGCTTTAACCATCAGATAACCCCATCAGTTGCATAAACTGATCGTGCCCCGCTCGATCCAAGGGCTTCGTAAGTCCGTCTGCCGGGTTCTCCTCCGACCTAACGTATACGGGTCGTATGTGGTTCGCATCCACTTCCTGATTGACGTAGTGATACGCAATCCTAATGTGTCGTTTCTGCCTCGTCATCACACCGTTGTCGGCCCAACTAATGGCGCCGGCATTATCACACAACAGTGTGATCGGGCCCTCAGGCATGAGGCCCAACTCCGTGACGAAACTCCGCACCCACGCCAGCTCTCCGGCTGCTTCACTCATCGCAATATACTCGGACTCGCTCGAGTTACGAGCAACTGTCGACTGAAGCTTTGAGTGCCACAGTACAGGATTTCCACCAAGGAAAACGACGAATCCTGTCACTGACTTACCACCATCCAAGTCACTTGCTAGACTCGAATCCACGGCGGCAAACAACCCTAGTTCGTTGTACTTACGATGCGGGTGCGCATCGTCTAACTGTCGATATCGTAGACCTCTCGGTGCCGTACCACACAGGTAACGGCCAAGTCTCTTTACGCCTTTGAAGTGCTCCTCTGATGGGTTGGACATGAAGCGTGACCACGTCGATGCTGCATAGGCTGTGTCTGGGCGAGTGATCCAAGCTGGATAGGCTAACTTGCCCAACATCGACGCATACTCGAATATCTCACGGCTCGTAGCTGTGCCGTCTCTCTTGACTGCTGATGAGGTACCTTTTACCTCCATCGGAGTAGCTGACTCCTTCAGTGATGACATGCCCATACTGGTAAGCGCCTTACCAATATACTGCTCTTGGTCGAGGCGTACGCTGCCCGTAGGCGCCTCTCGTACGATGCGGACATTGAGAAACCAATCCGCATGACCAAGGTCAGTAGCAGGTACCATCTTACTTATCTCGGCTGCAACTCGCTTAAGACTCGGCAAGTCTGCTCCGTAGAGTAAGAAGTCATCCACGTGAGACACGATAGCCTCCTGCGTAGACGAGTTGAAGTAGACTGCATTGTCAGACACCAACGGGTCGAACCCGACTCGTTTGAGTATCGAACGTGCCTTCACCTGACACTCGTGACCGGACTGTTTAAGTCCATAAAGTGGGTTCATCAACTGAATGATCTTGTCAGCGTCGTAGTAATTCGATCGTGCTTCGGTCGGGAAAGTATCGAAATACTCCGAGAGCATCTCGAACTGTCTCATGTAGATCTTCTTTTTCAGATCTCCATTCAGATAGGCTGCGATGAAGTCAATCTGAATAACGTGCCAACCCTTCAATGCTGCGAGTGCCATCATAATCCGCCAAGCTGCGGCTCGGGCAGTACTCGCTTTCGTCTCGTGGTAGTCTATCCCACGCTTCTGCGTAAAGCCTTGTGCACATATGCGTCCTTTGTACTTGTCGATCTGTCCATTGGACAAGTATTTCTTTCGTAGCACCCACGTGGCACCTATTAGGTGCTTGTGCTCGTTTGCGCCTCGTGGAAGAAACTTGAATGTTCCACGTTCGAGGTTCCCTCGGATCTCAGCAAAGATGGCTTTGATCCACTGCTGCCTCTCTGGACCCGCTAGTGCATCCCTCAAAGAAGGCTCGTCGGGAGTGCTCGCTGGCTTCAACTTGAAATTCTCCATCAGCGGCTGTAGGTAGTCAATGTGTGTCGCTGAAAGTACGTCTTCGGCTCATAGGAAGTTCGAAGGTATGGCGGTTTCGGCTCGCTGGACCAGGTGTTTGATGTTTTGAGCATATTGATTCTGATAAGTATCGTCCTCGTCGCTCTCACTGGCCGTTTCCGAGTCTATTCCGCCCTCTTGGAGAAAAGCCATCAGAGCCTCTACAATGTCAGGGTGTTCCTCTGGTGCTTCGCATATGTATACAGCGCCCTCTTGCTCGGAGGGGCGTGGCGGTCTTGTATCGTTGGCGCCCTCTGCCCAACTCGCTGTTGGGGCATTTACGGGGTTCTTTCGTGGGCGCCCTCTTTTCTTCGGTAAGTTCTCACCCTCGGAGATGTCTTCTTCAACAATGTTGTCGTCTGGATTCCTGATCCTCGTTCGATTCTTGATATGTCTGTGCCTGCGTCGTAGACGCCTCTGCACACTGTCGGGCAACGATCGTATGACGTCCCGTGGATCAGGCATTTCCGACTCGTCTCCGATGTTCTCATGCACCGTAACATGAGGTGTACGCAACTCTCTCTTACCGTATATCAGCCAAACTATGTAGTTCGTCTGACCCTCGTATCCTAACAAGATACCCTCAGCACCTCGCGCATCCATCTTCTCTGCTGTGATACGCATACTCTCATCAATGTGGACCGAACAACGTCCACCAATGATGCGCAGATGGGACATCTTCGGCACGCAATCGCCTCGTTCTCCCATCCCTTTCATGTATCTCTCGTATGGAGTCTGGCCCTTAACCGTTGACTGTCCGGTGCGGTTAATAACATACGCTGTTGCCTCCATACCTCGGTGCCAGAAGCAAGTTGGTAGACGCGACTGTACAAATGTCGCTCGTGCTTCATCTTGTAAGAATCGGATACCCCTCTCAGGAGTGCCGTTTTGGTACTGGTTCATGGGCGTGGACGTAAGGAGTGCGATACCCTGCTTGTTACAGAAGTTCTCTAACTGGCCCATACCGAATTCCCTACCGCCATCAAGACGTAAGACTCGTGGACGACGTTGAAACGGCTCGTCGTCGCTCAGAATTCGACTCATCAACGCTGCTTTCACTTGTAGTAAGTACTTGTTCACAGCTTCTCGTGCTTGATCTTTCGTTCTATGCGCGGTGTAAGTTCGATAACGACTATCGTCATCAACTAACAGAGTGTAGTACCGATGGCCCTCAATCGACATCGGCTTGAGCTCGCCGAGATCACCCCATGTGACCTCTCCTGGGTAGGCAGCGCGCTCCTGCGGATCTCTATTCGGAGTCTTCTGTGATTTCGCTCTGTCGCATGCGAAACACGGTAGATACTCGACCGTACCCGGGTCGATATCGATGCCGGTGGTGAGACGTATAGTCTTCGTAAGTCGCTCGGTGCTGGGGTGACAAATTCGCCTATGCCAGAGTATAAGCTTGTTCTTGAGTTCATCTGACATATACACTTGCCCGTCTACGACACTTGCATGTATCGTATTCGACAAGTCTGCGATCTCTTCACGTGTCATCCCCAGCTCGCTTTCCTATTGCTGTTGGTGAAGACTCGGTTCCTCCTGCCCATGAGGCCATAATAGGAACCCCCGACGACTCGGGTTAAACGTCGTAATCGGCCCACCCTCGGGGCTTATCAACAGATGTCCGTTGATGTAACCACCTCTGAGATAGTATTGGTGGCCTGACACTATCTTGATCGGAAACTCCTGAATATACAGCACAAACGATGTACGGAGGGCATTGTTCTCCCCGTTTACGCCTCGAATAGCGTACGTAACATGACCGGCCTTCGTCGTTCAGACGTTGCCTGCTCCAGTCTTGATAAGAACAGGCTTGCCATCGGTAAGCTCTCGGACCGTACCCGGCACAAAATTGTTGACGTCATTGGTGATGTCCACTGTTGATCCGGTATCGAACAGTAGAAGGCTCTTACTCACACTGACACTGAAGGACTCAAGTTGAGTAATGTAGTTAGATGGCATCACGGTCTCAGTTCGCGTCGTCTTCGCGTCGGTAGTGGTGAGAATACCATACGTCTCTCAGTCCTGAGACGAGGCAAATCCGCTGTTGACCATGTCTTTCTCGTAGGCGGCTCGGACTTCGTCGAGGCCCGATGCATCAATGATAGTCGGGTGACTCGTCAATGCCTCAACAATACCGCCTGGGGGAGGTTGGGTGAACTCAGGATGAATGTTATGTACTTCACCCGTCTTCGCATCGTTTCCGTTATTGCTGCTGCTCGAATTCTGCTTGAATTCGCCGCGATTCGGACACTCTCTCATGATGTGGCCTATCTTCCCACATCCATAGCACCTAACACTGGTGCTACCACGCTTCTTGCCTTTGGCCTTCTTGCCAAATCGGTCATTCATTCCTGAGGTGTTGTAGGTTTTGTGTCGACTCTCTACGGTGGCAGGACGGCTCGGTGCCGCCTTGCTTCCGACTCGTGTACGGAATTCATGGTTGAAGTGATCGACGATCTCTTGAAGCGTGCAAGGTTTGATTTCGAGTCGTAGCTCCATCGATTTGTGCCACGAATACGCTTTCTCTTTGACACTCGAGAGAAACATGTTTATGACGTCAGCATCAGACCACTCCCACACTGCCTCGCGGCAGCGTCGAAGCATAAGCATCCACTTGGACGAAAACTCAATCGGATCTTTCCCGTCGTAGCGGTGGCCGTTAAAAGACTCCCACACGCCTTGTTTGTGAATCTTGTCCGAAGCGGCATAGGTTCGTCGAAATATCGAAATCATCTCGCTTCCCTTGATCAACCCGTCAACGAGGGTAAGTGGACCCTCGGTACACGTACTAGTGATGGCCTGTGCCACCACAGCTTCACCGTAATCGCTGATCTCGTTGCCGGCTCGGTAGCCCGCAACTGTCATAGCCAACTGGAGGTTGTGATAGTATGAGGTCCAGTTGCTCGCACCTTTCAAGAACGACTGCGGACTAAGCTTCAGCTTAAACTTCCGCCATTTCGGCTCTTTGCCGACTCGGTGACACTGTTCATCCGGCCCGTAATCGTCACGCTTGTGATCCCCATTCGAACTGGAGGAATCACTGCTGCTACCGTCATCGGATGGCTCTGGGGCCGCATCTGAGACATGAGGAGGTTGGCCGCCCCCTCCACCAGCACCGGTCTCTTCGGTGATGGCTTCCTCAGCACCCGATCTCTTACCGGCGCCGTCACGGTGAGGCTTCAATGGGGTATCGCCCTCACCCGCAAGTCGCTGTCGCTCCGACTCGCCAACGGGTTTCTTCTGACCCGTACTGCCAATGGATCTGGACTCTTCCAGTTCCTTGTTGTACTTCGAAAGCTGTTGCTTAAGTTCGCAGGCCTGAATGGACTCCAGGTTCGATCCACGGCCAAGGCGTATGGGCCTCAGAGGGGATTCAGATCGAGCTCGCTCACGTATCATCAGAGACCTCATCTCCGATGTCAATTCTTGTAGGAAATCCGCCTTAACTACGTCTAACGCAGCTCGAACGGGAGTCGTTAAATCAACTCCCGACAATGGTTCGGCCATCTGCCGCTCCAAAGCCATACGTGCATCTCGCTCTGTCTTGAGCTCCTCTGCAAGATTGCGGTATCCTGTCTCGATCTGTTGAATTCGCATGCCCGCCTGAATGGAGGTAGCAGGTACTGGTGGCAACTCCGCCATGACTTCGAGTTGTAGCTGTCTCGAAGGTAGTACCTAGACGCGTCGTTTGCGTCTCGCTTTCGACTCTTCTGAGTTGCGGATATCTGTCTGCAACTGTGCTATCCCTCGGTGGATAGCTCCGATGACACACAGTCTTCGGTCTCCGATGTCACCTAGACTTCGGTCTCCAATGTCACAAAGACTCTGGAGGATTCGGCTCGTATGCGAATCTTCTTAGCTTCTTGTTCTTGTCGTCACAGAACGCTAGCTACCATGTAGACGTTCGGTATACCGGCGAGGTAAACCCGTACACTAGTCGTATAGTGCACACCCGGGGCAAATCACAATAGTGTGTTCCTTGAGTGGAGATGACTCTATTGTAGTCTACAATCTGCCCACACCTCTCTATATACAACTCGTACCCCCTTGGGGCCGTAAACTTCTCCTCTATATATAGACGAGTCCGCTGTATAGGTGCGGTCTCGATCCGCTTCCGATAACCGGAGGAGACGAAGATAAACTGTTCTAGACCCGTTCCTGACTCGTACCTGACTCAATGGAAATACGTGTACTAACTACCTGAATCAGTCTAGTCCACCACACCTCCTCGGTGTCCCCGGCCGATATACGGACTTTTCCTTCTCGTTATCTGCATGTGCTGCTTAAAGCATTGAGCCACATGCCAACACTGACTGATGATTATTGAGTGTTCCTCTTTCAAAGTATTTAAAATGTCTTGAATTGATGTGTAATTCTGATATTCTCTAATTATCCACTCTTTATGAGGTTTGATATCAATTTTGGGTCAGGGCATAGTGCATTTTTAGATGTAAGAAGCTGACAGTAACAGAATCGCACTGCATCAATCCAAATAAGTTCATATTGAATCCAATCGAATAAAATCAAGTACTGTGCCAGGAGATATTCGTTTCCTATACTGCCAGAACTTTTTCTTATCTTATCCTATCTTATCTTATCTTATCTTATCTTACCTTCATCTTCATTTTCTTATCTAATATCTTTATCTTTAATCTACATCTGTTAACTCCATTTTTTCCCTCCATCTCTTATTTGCATCTCTTATCTGCATCTCTTATCTCCATCTTTTATCTCCATCTCTTATTTCTATCTATCTTTCCATAACTTTTCCCACCACTCTTATTTCTTAATCACCTACCTACAACTCCTGATTTTCTTCTATTTCCCACTACCCATTTCTACTTATGCTACATCTTTCTCCACAACAACTAACTTTCACTGTTTCTTTTTTCTACTCACTTTCCTCTTCTTCATCATTCTCCCACTCTCCACCCCAACACATGGGCCTCTAATGTCATACCTTTCATTCTCTATTCCTCCGCCACATACGTCATCCTCATCATCATCATGCCTCCCTCCCAAGATCCATATCTTGATCATGATATGGCTCTACGTCTCAACTATGGGACCTACAAAGGCAAAGCACTCTCTGTCAACGCATTGACTGATTCCATCAAAAGTCTATTATTCTTCATTGACGCCACACCATCTCTCATCCGGCAATGATCATCATCCACTATATCACGCCAAACCAAACGCACATCTCAACGTACACCTACTATGACCACCTTTGAGTTCAACCTTGATGATTAAGACAATGATCTTCAATTGATCACAAACATCATCAATTCCCTCCGTACCACTCAAGTCGTTGAAGCACGTCAAACTATTGAACATACACATGTACATAACCTTGCTTCTTCTCGTCTCCCCATTCTTCTCTTCTCCTCCTTCCCTCTCCGTCCTCTTCTCTCCCTCCTCCTCTCTTCCTCCTCCTCTCTATCTCCATAAGACGCGGGTCATATATCGCTAAAGACTTAACCTGTAAAACGAGGCGTGACGATAGTCTGGTAACGGACTGCACATGATATGGATCAATGGTTATATGGGTGGAACGTGGTTTAATTCACTTTATAATTGATTGTGATCACAAGGGTCGCTATGCTTCTAGTCCTTCTTCCTTCTCTGACTTTCCGGGCTCGTTACCATCTTTATAACTCTCTTTTACGGCCTTTTGAAGGGCCTAACGTAATATCATTATAGTGTGTTTGGGCTTGTTATTTGGCTAATTCTGACTACAGGAATAGCTAATGTCTCAAGGCCTTTGGTTTCGTTATTTGGTTCTTGAATCACCATGGTAGGAGTTTGTGTTCTTGAACTTTGAATTCTGCTTTCCCATATACCCACCGACCCCACTTAGGAGTGGGCACGTTGGAGAGGGCTCAGCCCCGCTTGAGGGATTTCCGAAGAATTATTAATATGGTAAGCAACCCACGCACCATACGGAAATGAAAGTCCTCAAGAGATTATTGATGACGTCTTACTCGTGTGAGACTCTGGATTTGTCTTGAGTCTAGAAGTGTCTTTCAGGGACCTAGCGGTGACCGTAGGGCTCATCATTGGCATGTGCAAAACCCGAGAGCCCGAACGTATATTGCGATGTCGGCAGTGTCATTCGGGTGACGGGTAGTTCGGGAGGACGCCCCCAAGTAGTGATGATACCTGTAGGCCTCTGGAATGAACTGCTGTAGAGGGTGGGAGCCTCGTGACAGGATATCATCACAAAGAGCCACGGTGGTTGAGCCGACATGCATCCCCTCGCGACAAGGGTCATGACCTCCACGGCTCCTCTAGGCCTGACCCCGTGCGGGCACACGGGATTATCTCTCGCCTATCCTTCACACTTAGCAAAGATCATATATGGAGGAACAGGGCGACAGGCCACCAACGGATGCATGTCTCGTGAGACACGATGACGGGTGTGTGTCTCCAGCGATTTTACCCAACCATCGTGATGAAGGGGCGCCCGGCATTGTACCTGTCGACTAGTTAGCATCCGGCCTCGGCCGTGTGACACTTGTTCTCTCTCCCTCCTTCTCTCTCCCTCCCTTCTTTATTCTCTTCTCTTTATTCGTTCCCTTTTTATTTCTCTATCTGTCTTCTCCTTTTTATTTTATTCACACCACTCTTTATTCTTCTTACTACTCCCCCGGACCTAAAATCGGTCCGGCTAATAGGTGGAATCTATTAGTCAGGAGCACCTATTCGTACGGGAAACTAAGATATATTAATTCGGCAGGAAATTACAACCAAACGGAGGTAGCGATGGTTTAATTCATATCGTCAATTGATGCATGGTGAGTTTCAGCGCACTTGCACGTAAACTATACAGAATACGCGACAATCACCTCATTAATCTGAATGTTATGATCATGTAGTGGGCTCTGACACCTTGTATTGATGCTATGAACAAAGACTCTAGACTGGAGGAGAAAGAAGGAAAGAGACCTAAGTTTACATGAGTGGGAACCTGTGACGGTTGTGCCTCACAGCTCAGCAGCAACCGCCATCACGGACCTTGCCATCACTATCACAGGAGCTCTTCCGCCAGTGCTTCCCATAAGAGCTCGTCGTCTCCCACCACGGAGCTCGCTTATCTACGGTTGACGGTAGGACCAGCTCATCTACAGCAACATAGCCCGCCGTCATCCACGACGGAGCTCGTTTGTTCACAGTTCACGGTAGGACCAGCTGGTCTTCTACAACAGAGCTTCTCGTAACCCACCACATAGCCAGAGCGTCCCCCACCACAAAACGTGGCGACGCAGGGTATAAGAAAGGTTCTGACTCTTGTAAACTTAGTTCTCTTTCTTTCTTTGTTCTCCAGTTTAAAGTCTTTGTTCATAGTATGAATACAAGGTGTCAGAGCCTGCTACATGATCATAACACTACTCTAAACTCATCCAGACTCGCTGACGAGCGTCATTTAAATACGTCACTCAATTCCCCTCTCGATGTGGTTAGCGTCCGCCAAATAAACCCCCCAAAACCCAAGAAGAAGACCCAAGACCTAAGACACAAGAACCCAAGAAACCGAGCTCCATGACAGACGTGGGAAGCTCCTCGTCTGCAGCTCCTGCACCAAGAAGAAGTGCACGAATTGCTTTAAGCAACGACTGTCACGAAAGAGAACAACACGAACGCTGAGGCAGAGCTCAACCTTGTAGTATATTCCGGTAATGATACTAAAGCTGAGGAAGGAAGAAAGAAAGAGAGACAGAGCGGCAGAAGGCCGGGAATTATATACATGTGTGGGGGTGTGTGAGTCACACAGTGCCCGGTCACAGTGCTCGTGCACTGCCCTATTCTTGGCGGAAGGTTCTGGAGGCCAGAGGCAACGTTGCATGAGTCGGAGGCAACGTTACATGAAGTGGTATGTGATACATGAATACCTCTTCCTACAGACATACCTTTGCGTCTAAAAGGGTCTGCGCTGACCGGGGAATGCATTTCCGCTGGTGCGCAAGTGTGCCGGGACAGCTGGGCTGTCACAACGACGCTGGGCCGGCTAAGAAACGAGTTACCAACACTCAAGAAGACAAAGAAAAAGAAGACCCAGAAGACAAGACAAGAGAGAGCTCCCCACTATCCGCGATGAGCTCCCCGCACGATATGGCAGACCCAGCCTCCCATTCTCAGCTCATCCTCGAGATGCAAGCCATCATTCATCGACTCGAACGAGAGCTACAGCTCAACCATCGTGCCACGTCCGTTGATACAGTCAACACCCATGCCACTCAAGAGAGTGCCTTTGGAGGAGGCTCCTTCCGGGCCTCTGGCATGGCAGCCTGGCCTGCTTTTGCCTCCATTTCCGACAACCCAGATGACGTGAACTCAGAAGCTTCGAGCTACAATCGAAAGTCCAAGACTCGTGGCTCGGATCCTGGCCACTTCAAAGGAGACAAGGAGCTTTTCGACAACTGGCTTGGAAAGCTAGCTGACAAACTAGAGGAAGATCGTGAAATCTTCCCTTGTGAGAAGAGCAGGATGCGTTATCTGATGTCCTTGCTTGAGGGAGATGCAGAGAAAGCCATTGAAACGCGATTCCGTTCCGAGACTCGTCCATACACTGGCTTATCTGAGATGGTGCAAGCTTTGGTCACAGCTTACCATGACCCTAATCAAGCAGTCCGAGCCCGAGCTCAGCTAAACGAGCTCTACTACAAGCCTGGCACTGATGTCCATCAGTTCATCTCTAAGTTCAATCATTTTGCTGTAAAGTCTAAGCTCTCAGAGACAGAGTTCTCACAGATTCTCCCGCAGCACCTTGCCATGAACCTGGGAAGTGATGTGTTTGGGGCAAGCACCAACCCAGATATAGCTTATGAGCAGTTCTGTTCCAAGGGTACCAAAGCTGTCTACAATCACGAGTATGCGTACAGCCGCAAGGTGCGTCGTCAAGAGAAGAGATTGAGAGCTTCTCGGGAGGCCCCAAAAGCTCATGATCATCAGGAGACCTCATCAGCCAAGTACAAGTCAGACAAGGCTATGACTTCAAGCAAGGCTGACCGTGCCTTAACAGACAAAGAGAAGAAGGTTCATCTTGATCACGGAACCTGCTTTAATTGTGGTAAGAAAGGCCACTTAGCAAGAGAGTGTGAGGATAAGAAGCATGACTCTGGCACCCAGCATCACAAGAGAGAAGCTTCCCACTCATCATCCTCAAGCTCTAATTCGGAAAACTATGAGGTCTGCCACAAGACTCTTTGGCAGTCCATCTACCGTGACTAGGTAAAGTAGATATCTGCAATAAGAGGTTGAGATTTACCCAAACTGTTCAAGTTCAGCACATCGATATTGCAATGAAAGCTACTGCCCTATGTGACACTGGAGCACAGATCTCTTTGATGATCAGTGGAAAGCTCGCTCACCGAGCTATGAGACAGCTCAATGCACGTCTCATTGACCTAGACAAGCCGTTAACTCTATCTGATTACCGTGGCCTAACAGCTGGGCAAGTCAAACAACATCTCATAGCGGACTTTGAGATTGATGGAAGAGGATTCAAGAATCAGAGTTTCTGGTTCACTGAGACAGGCTCGGAAGTGATAGTAGGCCTGGAATGGCTAGGAAAGCACAACATCCTCCTTGACTATGCTCAGCAAAGATTGATCTGGCCTGATGATTCACCAGCTCTGGCCCAATTCTCCCCTGCCATTGTGGTCCCTCAGAAGAGCAAACGTGACAGGGAGATAGATCCAGCTGTACAAATAGATGCTGATCGTCGAGACAAGATGCTAGATCACAGATATCAGATCCTAAAAAGGCAGAACCCTCCTCGGAAGCCCATACACGGTCACAGCTCTGGAGAGAAACCCGTGGTTTCTGGACCCTCTGACGAGCTCGTGATCAGTCAGATTCTTCAGCAAGTAAAGGAACAGGAACTACGGAACCCTCACAGAGGCAAGTGGGCTGAGATGTCAAAGGACACACCAAAGGAGCCCATCACCATAGAGTATGGAGCTCCATCCGACGGGCCATCCATCTCTGCTGTTGAGCATTAACAGACATTCAACGGCAAGGCTATCCCCTTTCGACCAAACGAGGACCCACACCACGTCAAGCTGGTCCGCTCGTTGATACCAGAGCAGCTGGCACACCTTGAGGGGTTCTTTTCCAAAGTTCAGGCTGATACTTTGCCTCCCTCTCGTCCAGGCTTTGACGTAGTTCTCGAAACCACAGGAAACCCATCTGACACTGGCCCTCCGGGATATCGTACCCCAGTCCAGTACCTGCCCTTGGAAAAGGAGGTGACGGATTAGCTGCTGGCTTCCGGATTCATTGAGCCATGCATGGAGGCTCAGGCCTCATCAGTGCTGTTTGTCCCCAAGCCTCACTCATCTGATAGACGTTTTTGCATTGATTATTGTTGGAGAAATCAGTACCGTAAGGACAAGATTGTGCCAGCCCCTGACTTGCCAGACACGATCTTCAACACCAGAAATGCGAGAAGGATGTCCAAGTTTGACATCATCAACGTCTAAGAATGTCCCTGGAGTCCAGACACCTCACAGCATTCCGCGCTTGTCAAGGGACATTTCGGTGGAAGGTACTACCCTTTGGCTTAAAGATTGGCCATGCCTGGTGGCAGAGCTTCATCAATGCCCAGCTCCAGGAGATTCTGGACCTGTTTGCGAGTGCCTATGCTGATGACATGCTCGTTTACTCAGAGACAGAAGAGGAGCACTCGAAGCAATGTGAGGAGATCATCTATCATCTTCACAAGGTCCAGCTCCAAGGAGATATCAAGAAGAGCCATTTCAACGTCACTGTAGTTGACTACTTGGGAGTGATTCTCGAGGCAGGAGTGGGGATCCGTGTGGATCCTCAGAAAGTCGAAGCCATCAAGAATTGGAAATTCGAGGAGCTCAACTCTGTCAGAGCTGTCATATCATTTCTGGGGCCGTCTAACCTCATAAGAATGTTCACACATCACGCCAGCGACGTAGCAGAGCCCCTGAATAGGTTGTTGAAAAAGGGAGCTCCATTCGAGAAGGGAGAAGCTCAGAGACAAGCTTTCGAGGCCATGAAGAAGCTGGCCTGTGAGGCTCATGTTCTGGCTTTCTTCAGGCCTGGCCAGCCAACACGAGTAGAGACAGATGCCTCTCGCAATGCCACTAGAGGCGTGGTGATGCAGCAGCAAGAAGATAAGACGTGGAAACCCGTGGGATACTTTTCCAAGACCATGACTCCAGCTGAGATAGCTTATCCCATCCAAGACCGAGAGCTCCTGGCAGTGGTTCAGACACTCGAGCATTACTGTCCTGAGCTACTGAGAACCAAGTTCTTCGTCGTCACTGATCATCAAGCCCTCCTATACTTCTCGACAAAGCGTTTCCTCTCCACTCGTGAAGTGAGATGGGCTGACTTTCTCTCAAACTTTTACATTACTTTCCAGTACCGTCCTGGTCAGCAGAACGTCGTGGCTGATGCCCTTTCATAAAAGATAGCTGATCTACCCACCGTCAAAGCTAGAGAAGCAGAGGAACGGACTATGCCACTGATCGAGCCTGCCAGGATTCATGGGGAGCTCGCGGCACTTGAACCAGAGACTGAAGCCTTCAGTGAAGCTGATCCTGTTGACTCGATACAGAACAAGCTCGACGGAGGTCACGAGAAGCTCGTTCCCAAATATGGGACACAGGATTTGAGAGGAGCTGACCTCATGGACTTGATATAAAAATAGAACGAGGCCCAGGGATTGGGAATGCGAGGCAATGAGCTGATTGTCCCAGAGATGACACAAGAGGGTGGTATACATCTACGCACTGCCCTCATCAGAGAAGCTCATCACCCCACAATCTCAGATCACCCAGGACAGAATAAGACAATAGAGGCACTCGAGAAGGAGTACTACTGGCTTCACATGATGCAGGACATCAGGAGGTATGTCCGGAACTGCTATGAATGCCGGAGAAACAAGACACCTTGAGACAAAACCCCAGGCCTGCTTCATCCTTTACCTATTCCTGCAGATGTGTGGAAGCATGTTGTGGTTAATGGAAAAGACATGCCGAGGGATCGTCATGGATATGACTACATCTGGGCCTTCACTTGTAAGTTCAGCAGGCTTCTGATCACGCTGCCGGGTAGAAAGACATACACATCAGAGATAATTGCTGCTAGATACTACCGTCATTTGTATAGGCTGCTGGGAGTTCCACAGGTCTGGATCTCAGACAATGCTGGCCCATTTATCTCTCAGTTCATGGGAAAGATTAACGAGCTCACCAGAACGAAACATCGTCATGGCAGTGCCTTTCACCCTCAGACACAAGAGGCCATTGAGTTTACAAATAAAGAACTAGATCAGAGGCTTCGATTTTACATCAACAAGTATCAGGATGATTGGAGCACCCATGTTCGTGCTCTGGACTTTGCCCACAACTCATCATGGCATTCCTCCATTAACATGGCACCTCTGAATGTACTGACATGCACGGAAGTCCGCAACCCCTTATCAAGGAACCTGACAGACTCAACCGAAAAAACCGAGCCCGAGACGTTAGCCCGCAAGCTCCTTTCACAAACCGAAGAGGTACAGAAGTTGGCTTTGAAAGCAGGAGTTGCCACACAATGTCGGCAAGAGATTCAGGCAAACCGGAAGCGCAGGCCCGTCGATTTCAAGTTGACAGACAAGGTGTTCCTTAAGAAGAATGGCTTCAGTACTGAATCCCCAACTACCAGACTGGATTCCCGGTGGGTGGTGTCACACAGGTAAGGCCGGGACATGGCTCACGATGCTAACTAGTCGACAGGTACGACGCCAGGCGCCCCCTCATCACGATGGTTGGGCCATATCGCGGGAGACACGGACACGTCATTGTGTCCTGCGAGACATGCATCCACGGGAGGCCTGACGCCCTGTTGCCTCATATATGATCCTTGCTGGGTATGAAGGATAGGCGGGAGATAACCGCATGTGCTCGCAGGGGGTCAGGCCCGGAGGAGCCGCGGAGGTCATGGCTCTCGTCACAAGGTGATGCATGTTGGCTCAACTGCCGTGGCTCTTTGTGATGATATCCTGTTACGGGGCTCTCACCCTCTACGGCAGCTCGTTCCAGAGGCTTACAGGTATCATCACTATTTGGGGGCGTCCCTGCCAAACTACCTGTCCACCGAATGACACTGCCGACATCGCACCATACGTTCGGGCTCTCGGGCTTTGCACAAGCCAATGAGGAGCCCTACAGTTATCGTTAGGTCCCCGAAAGACCCTTCTAGACTCAGGACAAATCCCGAGTCTCACACGACTAAGACGTCATCAATAATCTCTCGAGGACTTTCATTTCCACAGGGTCCGTGGGTTGCTCACCATACTAATAATTTTTCGGAAATGCCCTAAGCGGGGCTGAGCACTCTCCCACGTGACCCACTCCTAAGTGGGGTCGGTGGGTATATGGGAAAGCAGAGTTCAAAGCCCAAGAACACACACTCCCACCGCGGTGACTCACGAACCAAACAACGAAAGCAAACGCCCCGAGACATTAGCTATTCCGGTGATCGTAATTAGCCAAATAACAAGCCCGACCACACTATAGCGATATTACGATAGGCCCTTCGAAGGCCGTAGGAGAGAGTTATAAAGAGGGTCGCAAGCCCGGAAGGTTAGAGAAGGAAGGAGGAGTAGAAGCATAGCGACCCTTGCGACCATAATTGTCACGGCGAGGAGTCACAGAACGTAGTGCCAAGCCGGCTACAGTATATTCCTCTATGTACGAGAAACGAAGGCATGAGGAGAGGAGAGGAAAGCTACGGAAGTGGCCGGCGGGCCGCGCGCTATATATAAAGGACTCCTACTTCTCTGGCACCTCTGGCATCCTATCCCTTCTCCTGGCTCCCGCCCGCTCTATTCTTGCTCCACGCAAGGAGAGCTTCGTCGGATAGTGCCTGCGGCCTCCGACCCTCATCCAAGACCTCTGCCGTGTGTGTGTTGTGAGACAGGGTGAAGTTTTTGTCTTGTAGCAAACAACTGTCTCGCCTCGCCGTGCCCTGCGTGCAGGGTGGTTCCTTGCGGCAGGACCGGAGGGCGTCGGCGAGGGTCCCAATGGTGAGGGTGTACGGCCTCCTTGGCCGGTGTTTGCACCGGCGTGGCGGAGAGAGCCTAGCGTGCGCCCTCACAAGAATCAATTATAAGCTGAATTGAACTACGTTCCGCGCCTCTAGCTATTGATCCATATCCCGTGCAGTCCGTTACTAGACTATCGTCACGCCTTGTCTTACATGTTAGATCTTTAGCGATATATGACCCGCGTCACAGGTGGGCCCATTTGAGATCACAGAGAAAAGGGGCCACAGCTTTGTCCTAGACTTGCCAGCCAGCTACAAGATGAAGAATCTATTTCACGCTGATAGGCCCCGAAAAGTTAGTGAAGACCCCCTTCCCCAACAAGTTCAACCACCTCATGAGCCTGAAGAAATCAATGGAGAGGCTGAATTCGAGGTAGAGTCGATTCTACAGTCACGAATACATGGCAGAAAACAGGAATTGCAGTATCAGGTTCACTGGCAAGACTGTGATCCTGATGACACATGGTACCCAGCTGAAAATTTCAAGAATGCAGCAATGAAACTTCGAGCATTTCACAACGAGTTTCCGGAAGCTGTTGGACCTCCCATAAGGCTGACACAATGGATTGAGGCTGCGGCGGACGATAAGGAAGCAGGAGATCACCCAGATGACAATCTGGCACAGAGACAAGGCAGAAACAGAGGGCGTCTTCGACATGGTTAACGTTGACTCAGCTCATCACCATGTCTCCGTTTTGATAAGGGAAAGTGTGACGGTTGCGCCTAACAGCTCAGCAGCAACCGCCATCACGGAGCTTGCCATCACTATCTTAGAAGCTCTTTCGCCAGTGCTTGACATGAGAGCTCGTCGTCACCCACCACAGAGCTCGCTTATCCATGGTTGCCGCTAGGACCAGCTCATCTACAGCAACAGAGCGCGCCGTCGCCCACCACGGAGCTCGCTTGTTCATAGTTCACGCTATGACCAGCTGGTCTTCTACAATAGAGCTTCTCGTCACCCACCACATAGCCAGGGCGTCCCCCACCGCACAACGTAGCGACGCAAGGTATAAGAAGGGTTCTCACTCATGTAAACTTAGTGCTCTTTTCTTCTTTCCCCTCCAGTTTAGAGTCTTTGTTCATAGCATCAATACAAGGTGTCAGAGCCTGCTACATGATCATAACAGTTGCATACCCCAGATAGCTTTGTCAGAGCAAAACACGCTCATGTGTGCTGTGGACGTCATGTTGACTGGTATCGTACACATGAGAATGTGGTAAGAAAAAATTTGAATGGTACGAATAGCTGTAGCCACATTATAGGTTTCAATTTTCCCTTACGTTGCAAAATACAGTGTATATATGATCATACTGTATACAATATACATTACTGTTGTAATGTATATTGTACATAGCATAATAATATATAATGGTACGTGTAGATAATCGGTGGTCAGCCGATCCAGACTCGCACAATAAACGCACAATCCCTGACACGTATAGGGCTCGCAGTTGGCTGTATTGCACTTCTACCTAGTCTGGTTGACGAATCCCTCTAGTCCCGGAAGCACCTTCCCGAGAGTCGCTATATATAACATAGCCCACGAGTCAAGTCCAACTTCCTAACTCCGAATACGAGGTCTGACTAGCTTACAAATCGTCTTAACTCCATACAATACCCTAGACTCATGTCCAGTTCCCTAGTCTCGTATACAATCCGAATACGCCCCTTATGTGTTACGTCATAGGGTCTATTTATACTCGAATGACTCAGATAAACCCATGAGCCTACTACCAACACGCCCTCTGGCGAACGGGTTTATCGATGAGCTCTGTGGGACACACCCAACAGCTCCAAAAATCGCAAGTGTGCCGAACGGTCGAGAGGCTTCGTGAATCCGTCAGCTGGATTGTCCTCTGACTTCACGTAAACGGGTCGAATATGGCCCGCATCCACCTCTTGCCTGACGTAGTGATACGATATCCTGATGTGCCTTTTCTGTTTCTTCATCGCACCGTTTTCAGCCCAACTGATGGCTCCGGTGTTGTCGCAAAGCACCGTGATGGGACCCTCCGGCATCGCGTCGAGCTCGGTAAGAAAACTTCTGACCCAAGCCAAATCACCTGAGATCTCGGCCATCGCTGTATACTCGCACTCGCTCGAATTTCGAGCCACTGTAGACTGTAGTTTCGAGTGCCAGAGTATCGGATTTCCCCCGAGAAATATCACTGCTCCTGTGACTGACTTGCCTCCATCTAAGTCACTGGCAAGACTCGAATCTACCGCAGCAAACAACCCAAGTTCGTTGTACTTACGATGCGGGTGCGCATCGTCTAGCTGCTGATACCGTAGGTTCATCTCTGCCGTGCCTCGTAGATAGCGTGCAATGCGTTTCACGCCTCTCATATGATCCTCTGATGGGTTCGCCATGAAGCGTGCCCATGTTGCCGAGGTGTAGGCTATGTCAGGTCGCGTAATCCAAGCAGGATACGCCAACTTTCCAAGTGTCGATGCGTATTCGAACACTTCGCGAGCCGATGCCGTGTCTTCCCTTTTCACTGCCACCGAGCCTCCCTTGACATCCATTGGAGTCGCTGTCTCCTTGACTGTAGACAGTCCAATACTCTCAAGAGCTTTGACGATATACTGCTCTTGATCGAGTCGGACATCCCCCGTAGGTGCATCGCGTAGGATGCGTACATTCAAAAACCAATCAGCATGACCAAGGTCTGTAGCATCAACTTTCTTCCCTATCTCAGCCGTAATCCGATGTAAGTGCGATAGGTCACTGCCAAACAGCAGAAAGTCATCCACATGAGAGACGATAGCTTCACCCGTGTTCGAGTCGTAGTAGACTGCATCGTCTGATACCAGCGGGTCGAAATCGAGACCTTTGAGGATCTGTCTCGCCTTCACCTGCCACTCATGTCCGGACTGCTTCAAACCATACAACGGCTTCAAGAGCCGTATAATCTTCTCTGACGTCCAATTGTGGGCTCGTGCCTGATCCGGAAACGCCTCGAAAAACTCACTCAACATACTGAACTGTCGCATATATATTTTCTCTTTCAAGTTTCCATTTAGGTATGCGGCAACGAAGTCGATCTGTATAATATGCCACCCTCGAATCGCTGCTAAGGCCATTAGTATACGCCATGAGGCCGCTCTCGCAGTAGAGGCTGAGGTTTCGTTGTAGTCAATGCCTTTCTTCTGCGTGAACCCTCGAGCACAGATTCGTCCCTTGTACTTGTCCAGTTGACCTGTCGACAGATACTTCTTTCGCAACACCCATGTGGCATCCACGAGGTGACCACGGGTCGCTTCCGATCGATCAACAAACTCAAAAGTGCCTCGATCGAGGTTCCCTCGGATCTCTGCGAACATGGCTTTAATCCAATGTTCTCGCTCGGGCCCAGCTAGAGCATCCTTCAGTAAAGGCTCGTCAGGGGTACCCAGACGTCTCGATGAAACTGCTGCCATCAATTCATGAACATAATCAACGTGGCTTGCCTTCAACACGTCTGTGTCTCGAGTATAAGTCGAAGCGACGACGTTCTCGATCCTCTGAACTGTGTGCTGCATATTTTTGGTGAACTCAATTTTGAAATTTTCACCATCATCACTGCTGCTCTCATTGCTACTAGCCGTATCCGAGCCATATCCGCCCTCTTGGATTTGAAGCCATCAATGCTGACACGAC
Source organism: Xylaria sp. L1 SY-2022 (assembly GCA_023079495.1). Taxonomy (NCBI): domain Eukaryota; kingdom Fungi; phylum Ascomycota; class Sordariomycetes; order Xylariales; family Xylariaceae; genus Xylaria; species Xylaria sp. L1 SY-2022. Next base: position 19,645 of record JALIDW010000001.1, on the reverse strand, counting down.
ATCGGGATGTTCGTCTGGGGCTTCGCATACATATCTAACTTCTTCCTTCGAAAAATGAACGTCTTGCGGTCGTGCTGCGCCCTCTCGGTTTTTAGGGGGTCGCCCTCTTCTCGGTGGTAGGCCTTCTCCTTCAGAAATATCCTCATCTACAATGTTGTCATCTTTGTTTCTTATCTTCGTTCGGTTCTTCATGTGTCTGTGTCTGCGTCGCAAACGACGCTGTACTGACTCGGGCAGGCTTCGTATAACGTCTCGTGGGTCCGGCTGTGTCGACACGTCCCCGACGTTCTCATGACATGTAACATGAGGCGTTCTCAACTCACGCTTCCCATACAAAAGCCAAACTATGTAGTTCGTATTGCCCTCGAATCCTAGCAGAATTCCTTCAGCAGCTCGGCCCTCAAGCTTCTCTGCTGTGACTCGCATGCTCTCGTCAATGTGTACCGTACAACGTGTACCAATAACGCGTAAATGGCTCAGTTTCGGCCTGCAATCGCCCCGTTCTCCCATCCCTTTCGAGTACCGTTCGTATGGAGTCTGGCCCTTAACCGTGGACTGACCTGTTCGGTTAATAACATAAGTGGTGGCCTCCATACCCCTGTGCCAAAAGCAGGTAGGTAACCTCGATTGGATGAACGTGGCCCGCGCTTCATCTTGGAGAAATCGAATACTTCTCTCAGGCGTACCGTTCTGATACTGGTTCATAGGTGTTGACGTTACGAGTGCGATTCCCTCTCGAGTACAAAACGCCTCGAGCTGCCCCATACCGAACTCCCTTCCTCCATCCAACCTCAAGATACGTGGACGGCGCTGGAACGGTTCGTCTTCGGTGGGGATGCGCGCCAAAAGCGCCATCTTAACGTGCAGTAAATAATTCTGTACTGCCTCTCGTGCCTTGTCTTTTGTCTTGTAGGCCGTATAGTCTCGATAACGACTATCATCATCCACCAACAAGGTATAATAACGATGTCCTTCGATAGACATCGGCTTCAACTCGCCCAAGTCCCCCCCGGTGACCTCTCCCTGGGTACGATGCCCTCTCTTGGGGGTCTCGGCTCGGTGTTTTCTGTGACTTTGCTTGGTCACATGCGAAACACGGTAGGAACTCGACCTCTTTCGGGTCGATGTCGATGCCAGTTGTCTGTTGTATAGTCCATATCAGCCGTTGTGTGTTGGGGTGACAGATGCGTCGATGCCACAAAATAAGCCTGTGCTTAAGCTCCTCGGTCATATATAAGTGACCGTTGACGAAGCTGTTTCGAAGCGTATTCGACAAGTCCTCGATCTCACCGCATGTCATCCCCAACGCGTTTTCCTATTGCAGATTCAGGATGCTCGGTTCTGGCTCTCCGTGGAGCCACAAAAAGAAACTTCTTCGGTTCGGGTTGAATGTTGTCAACGGCCCGCCATCGGGCCCAATGAGAAGGTTCTGATTGATGTAACCGCCTCGGAAGTAATGTCGGTGCCCGGAGACTATCTTGATGGGAAACGCCGGCACGAGGAACACATAGTTCGTTCGCAACTCGTTTCTCTCCCCGTTTACGCCTCGTACTGGATACGCAACGCACCCGACCTTCCACGATTTCACATCCCCTCCACCCGTCTTAATCACCATGGGCTTGTCTCGAGCTAGGGTATGAACAGAACCCTTGACGTAGTCTGACTCGTCATTGGTGATATCGATCGTAGATCCCGTATCGAACAAGATGAGATTTCGGCTCGTAGATAGGCTAAAGTTGTAGGTAAAGAAGTTGGTGTTCTGTTGTTGAGCCAATGGTGAGCGGTGTCCCTCGGATGCGGATGTCGAAACGGTTTCGACTCGATGATGATTCGCATCCGAGACAGTCATGGCACTGTCATGTGCCCATGCCTCCATGAAAGGCAACTCACGTCTCTGCATCTCGATGTCATACTTCTTCATGACTTCATGAAGAAACGCCACGTCCACAACTGTGGCATGACTCTGAAACGGATCGAAGCCGCCTGGTGGTGGCTGATCATACTCGGGGTGGTTCTTCTGCTTTCTCTGCACATCTCGGTTGTGCTTGTTCACGGCTTGAGATAGAGTCATATTCGTGTTGAGCTCGCCTCGGTCAGGACAATCCCTCGCCATATGGCCGCGCTTCTTACACTTGAAGCACTTGACTCTCTCCAATCTCTCTGATTTAGACTTCTTGTTACCCTCCGCACCAGACTCGCCACTGCCTTGAGTCGATCTCGAGGCCGCATAGGTGCGATTCTTGCTCGGATTAATGTTGTTAGTAGGGGTAACTGCTGGCTTACTATTCACCTTGCCACGGAATTCATGATTGAACAAGTCGACGATCTCTTGAAGCGAGTGCGCCCTCATCTCGCGTCGTAGCTCAATCATGCGGTGCCACCCAAACGCCTTCTCTTTGACGCTTGACAGAAACATGTCGATGACGTCGGCCTCGGGCCAGACCCATCCTGCCTCTCTGCACCTCCGAACCATGAGTAACCACTTCGAGGAATACTCAATCGGATCTCTTCCGTCGTATCTATGGGCATTCAACGCGTCCCAAGCGCCATGCTTGTGAATCTTATCCGACGCGGCGTATGTTCGTTGAAATATCGTAATCATCTCACTGCCCTTCACTAAACCGTCGATCAAGGTCAATGGCCCATCCGCGCAGGTAGTGGTAATCGCCTGCGCCACGATGGCTTCGCCGTGCTCACTCATGACATCACCGACCTTGTGTCCGATGACTGCCATAGCCAATTGGAGATTGTGGTAGTAAGAACTCCAATTGTTCGCACCCTTCAGAAACGACTGTGGGCTGAGTTTGAGCTTGAACTTGCTCCATCTCGGCTCTTTGCCGAGACCGTGGCGTCGACCACTAGACTCGTGTCCGCCACGCTTGCGACTTGGCTCCCAATCGGAGTCATCACTGCTGCTGCTATTGCTGCTGCTGCTGTCGCCATCGGGTGGGTCTCGATCCGCACCCGACATGTCAAGGGACCGGCTTTTCCCTTTGCCCTTCTCTTTCTTGGGCTGCCGAGTCGACGGCTCTTCGTCCTCAGCACGGAGTTCCTTGAACTCCTCCGAGAGCTTGGACAAATCGCTCTGGACGCCGAATTCGCTGGATGCTTCCTGATCCTGCTTCGAGACTTCTTCGCTAAGTTTCTTAAGGTGCTCGGCTGGGATGTCTACCGTATTGGACCCGCGTCCGAGTCGCACGGTAGGCGCCCCTGAGCCCGGACGGAGCTCAGACTGATCCGGAGCGACGTCATAGTATTCTTCTTCATGCGGAGCCCGAGCCTCGTATTGCTCAAGGGCATTTTGGACTGCGTTTTCAATAAGCTCTTTTTGTTCGTCTCTCAAACGCTCCATTTCCGCCTTCATATCGGCGAGCTGTTGCTCAGTACTCTCGTGACGTTGTCGCTCCTCATTCAACGCTTGAACGGTGTCTTCATACTGCTCCTTGATCCGTTCTATCACCTCGGATGGATCGTAAGGCTCTCGATCATCCGTCGTATCCTGTGAGACAACCGGTTCCGTCTCACCCGGCAACTGGGGTAACTGTGGGTAATGCACTTCACCCGACATCGTGACGTTGCCGTTCCGACTCAACTTCGAAGTGTCTCCTGCTGTGGGGTTTCTTACAGTCCACAACACCGAACGCTATAGTCGACTGACGCTATAGCACCGAGAACTGATCGTCGGTTGATTCTCGAGTTCGAATCGTTTGCGCGTCTTGCTGATCTTCAAAGAGTGAACAGAACGCTAGCTACCATGTAGATAATCGGTGGTCAGCCGATCCAGACTCGCACAATAAACGCACAATCCCTGACACGTATAGGGCTCGCAGTTGGCTGTATTGCACTTCTACCTAGTCTGGTTGACGAATCCCTCTAGTCCCGGAAGCACCTTCCCGAGAGTCGCTATATATAACATAGCCCACGAGTCAAGTCCAACTTCCTAACTCCGAATACGAGGTCTGACTAGCTTACAAATCGTCTTAACTCCGTACAATACCCTAGACTCATGTCCAGTTCCCTAGTCTCGTATACAATCCGAATACGCCCCTTATGTGTTACGTCATAGGGTCTATTTATACTCGAATGACTTAGATAAACCCATGAGCCTAATACCAACAGTACGGGAAGTTAACACTGCGCTGTGAATCTTGCTTTATGTTATGTTACAAAAGTTGCAAACAATATCCGTTTGTAAGTAAAAGTTTTTCTATATATATACACTGTTTGATTATTTCTGTCTGTTATCTTTTCTAAATCCTCAATCATTACTAGAAGGTTCATCATCACCATGGCCTCTTTTGGTGACTCACCTGTTGCCTCCTCAATCAATCACCGCAGTGATATTATGCTTCATGTGAATCCCCATTCTACTGCTACTTCATTTAAATCAGATAATTCAGAACTGAGAGACGCTAGTATTGAAGACTATTCTCTCATTCCTGACAGCTATGCACGATGCATTGTGGTGAGTACCTAACCATCCTTTTCATGAGACATGAAGTATCGTGCACCACGCAGGAGTGCAGGGCTCAATACCTCACGTCACAAGTAGGAGGTCAAGCCAACAGCTGATATGAGTGCCAATCTGTGTATATGTCTAGTGTGAAGTCTACAGGTCAGGCTGGCTGCCAGTCAAGTATAGAGGTGGTCCGCACTGTGGGTATATCTGCCATGCATCTTCTTCGTACCTGCTCTCCTTGTATACTGCAGTATACTACATGCCCCCCGTACAAAGTGATCGCCGTGTCCTCACGGGTGTAACCACGATCTGTCTGCCTCAAATGGCCTGAAGCCACGCAATATCAATATCCTCCTGAGGGGGTGCGTCACCGGCACGAGGGTGATAATCCTTCAGCAGTCTGGGTACATCCTTTTGCAGCGCCTCCGCTGGTTCCCATGTAGGGTCATGGTAAGTCATCCACTTGATTTTATAATACAGCTTTTCATGATTATCGCCTGGTCTTTTCATCATTGTGTGGGTGATGATGTGGTCAATAATGTATTTATCTTGTCTTTCGATGCGTAAAGGTCCTATTTCTGGAATTGGTCTGTGATAGGGGTCTGATCGAGCGGGTATGAGGTGCTTGAGAAATATTTCTAGGTGCCAACGCAGCCCTTTTGGTAGATTGATACGGAATTTAAGAGGATTGATCACTTGTTGTATCTGGTAGGGGCCGGCTTCACGATATGATAATTTGGTCTGGTTTTCTAAGTGGTATCCGTCTTTGGCTGCTTTAGCAAGTCGCACGTACAACCAGTCGCCCACTCCCATCCGGGGTGGTGGTGTGTGGTTCTCGTCGTAGTACAGCTTCATCTTTGCCTGTGCCAGAGCGGATGAATCGGCTGCTTCTTGACGAAGGATCTGTTGAGTAGTAGTGTAATTGTCTGTGGAAACGGAATGATCGATTGGTAAGAAGGTTTTCGGCTTTCGTCCATATGCCATCTCGTAGGGGGAGCAGTTAGTTGTTGTGGAAGTTGTAGCATTGAGGCAGTGGAGTACATGTGGCATCACAGCTTCCCAGTCACCCGGGTCCAGTCTGGCTCCCAAGATTGTGACCATGGCGGTAACGAATGTTTGCACAATTCGTTCTGCTTGGCTGTTGGCGGATTGATGGTGTGCAGCTGTGACTTTAACGGTTATATTGGCGGCTTTGCAGAGGGAGAGTCAAAAATCGGACATAAATTTGCTATCCATATCGGAGATAAACGTATCGAGAAGGCCCCAATCTAGATAAACGTAGCGTATATAGGACTGTGCCCAGTCATGAGTGGTGAATTTCTTGGTACCAATGAGTCCTTTGAGTGCTTTAGATGTTTTATCAACGACGATGAGGATAACGTTATTGCCTTGGTCTGAATCCGGCAAACCGACAATAAAATCGAGGCATAGTGTTGAGAGCGGAATTCGTGGTATAGGAATGGGCTGTAGATCTCCGTATGGCAAGGTCGAGTCATGCTTAGCCCCAGCACATTGTGGGCAGCCTTGGGTGATATATTCGGTTATGAATTTCTTCATATCCATGAAGAAGACCGGATGCCGAAGGAACTTGAAGGTCTTCAATACCCCGTCGTGGGTACGGTCGTCATGGGCCATGCGTAGTATGGTGCGTCTTTGCAGGGATGGTATCACTAGGCGATCTCCTTCTATATCCATGAAGTAAAGAAGGTGGGTGTCTGGGTCGATGCGGAAGAGGGTGTGAGTAAGTGGCGTTTCGGGATTAGAAGTTCGATTCGCACACTGCTGCATCAGTTTCTTGTATATCTGAGAGATGGGTCTGTCCTTGGGATAATCTTGCGTGAATTGTTCCTGCAGATCTGGGGACATGAGAAGTGTGGCAGCTGTACCGTTGTGCTCAGTTTGCATATGTACTACTGCGTCAGGTGGTTTCGCTCGCGGAGTATCGTTGGATGGTTCTGCACGGCTCTCTGGTGAGGGTGGAGTATCGTTGAGCGGTCCCGCGCGGTGCTCCAGCGCCTCCGGAACTGAGGTGTCAGGGTTTGCTTCGCATTTTGCTTGAGCCCTATTAGTGATATATTGCCTCACTGGTGGTTGCCTTGTTGTTTGTTGAACCCGCGGTAGTCGGGAGAGTGCGTCCGCATCTGTAAGTGTCGAAACTGGGACATGAATTATCTTGACTTTGTCAGCAAATCGTTCTAGGAACAAACGCCAACATCGGAGACGATCAGAGACTTTGGCCCTGCCGTTGGCGTCCATAAATGACTGTTTGATAGCGTTGTGGTCGGTGTAGATATAGATTTCACTGTGGTCCAAGTAGTGCATAAGTTTCTTGAGGGTCCAAACCAGTCCGCAAGTCTCAGCTTCGCAGATGCCGTACCGCGACTCCGTCGACGTGAGGAGCCGGGACAGGAATAGGACTGGTTGGAGTCGGCCGTTATCTTGGATCTGGTATAACGCTGCTCCGATGCCGTTGAGCCTACTGGTATCGACCCGCAGTATATATGGCTCAGTGTAATCGGGATGGGCCAGTTCCACTGCTGAGCATAAACGTTCCTTAAGAGTTTCGAATGATTTCACTGCTCACACCCAAAGCTTGGGTAGGTAAGTCGAAAGGTCGTCATACTTTTTCTGGGCTTTGGGGCATATCCATCCCTCTGGTCCCTTGGGTGGTGGAGTAGGGGTTGGTGGCAACATGCACCGCTTCGCAAACTGACGCCCGGCTGGGTTAGCTCTTGCATCACAATCGCGGAGCGCAATAGTTTTCAGTTCTGTGAGTGGTGCCGCCAGAGCCGCGTAGTGGTGTATCCAGTTGCGCTGGAAGCCCATAAAACCCAAAACATGTTCGAGGTCGTTCAGGTTAGAAGGCATCTTCAAATCGTGTATGGCTGCAACTTTCTCCGCTGTGGTTGACAGGCCGAATCTATATACATGGATGCCTCAAGCCTCCAAGTCATGCTGGGCGAAATGACACTTTTTGATGGCCATGGTACAACCGGAGTTTGCCAGTATGGCGAAAGCGACGTCCAAATGGTTGATGTGGTCGTCGATGGATTTGGAGTATATGATAACATCATTGATATAAACCAGAACGTACTTCCAGAACTGCTCAGAAAAGAGCTTCTCCATGCGATGTTGAAAAAATCCTGGTGATACTTTGAGGCCCATCGTAACCACTGTAAACTGCTCGTGACCTCGGTGTGGTGTCACGAAAGCGGTCTTCCATTTGTCTGAAGCCGGGATAGGTTGTTGAAAGTACCCTTTCATAACGTCGGAGGGTGAATACGGTTGCGCCCTGCAGAGCTGACAGGATATCGTCTTGCCTGGGCAATGGGTAGGCGTGATCCATCATCTGTAGATTCACCTTGCGCATATCGACGACGACTCGTGGTTTACCCTTATGCCACACATCAAAGGCTGGAGAGGCGACTGGAACCGGATCCCTCACGGGGGCCTTCTCGACGACGCCGCGCTCAACCAAACGGTCAAGTATGGAGTCCATGGTCAAACGGTCCAATTTTGACTGCCTATAGGGCTGTTGGTTCAGTCCCTCCAGACTGGCGTTCTCCCTGAATATCACCGGCATGGTCACTCCATCATTGAATTGGCCCAGGGCAGAACTGAATAGCTTAGAATGCCGATTGACAACTTCCTCGATGCGGGTTCGGATAGTAGGGCCCCAATCCTCGGGGACGTCCAGGTCACCCACTGAGATGTGGGAGGGGAGCGTGGGTTGGTTAGTAATGTCCGGTATCGCGTATGGGTAACCTCCCCCGTATCTGTCGTCATCGTCTGACTCGGGCTCAGGTTCCGCTGTCCCGATGACCTCTGCAAGTGGGACAGGTTTGGGCTGGTGGGTCTCCCGCGATGCTCACCAAATAGCGGTAGCTTGAGCTTCTGATGCCCGCTCAATTGTAGCCAGTGATTGATGAGGTTGGAGGTGGACTACCTTCGACGTGTGATTAGTAAAAAGTATGGATGTTTCGTCACCTCTGACTAGTGCGTCTTGTATCGCACGTGGGAAATACTTCCTGGCTTTTGCGTCCTCCCGATGAAATAAGAGAAAGTTGCCTGTAGGTGCATTAAGTGACGGGTAAGAAATTTCAACAAGTTTGGAATGATATGGTTGGATTGCCACTTGAGACTTAGCTCTAACGTTAAAGATTTTGCGTTTGAACTTGCGTGGGCGTCGGTGACGTATTGCTGAGGCGTAGAATTGTCTATCGGTACCGCCTTGCAAAATCTTGTCGTGAGTGTCTTCGTGACCTCACACTATGTTGAATCTATTAGGCTTAAGAAATTGAGTGCCGAGCAGGAGGCGAGGCTCAAAGTCGTCTACCAAATACATCTTCTCGAAGAAAACATGATGATCCCCATCTTGATCGGGGAATTTCAAGGGTATAACGCATAAGTGAGTAATAGTGGGTCCAACTCCTCCTACTCCTGTGATAGGAACATGAGGGTCAATTTCTTCGACTGCAAATGTCGGGAAAAAGTGCTGAAAGAATTTGCGGTCGATAAGGTTCATAGTGGAGGCGGTATCTAGGTAGATATGGACTTGGCCGTTAGGTATGTAAGCTAGAATCTTAAGATGTTGGAAACTGTCCCAAGTGTGGGTATGGTCTTGAATGCTACAAGAAAAAACCTTCTTTCGGAAACGAGAAAAATTTGCACCCCTGATCTCGAAGCTATCTAGTGCATCTTCTATAGCCAGTGGTTTAATGCTGCAAGGCGTCAGAGACTCGGGCGTTTCTGAAACATGATCTGACTGTTGTAGTAACATATCAAGGTTTGCGGAGGTCTCCGCTGGTGGGGGATGGTCAAGATTACTCAACTCAGAAGAGACGTATCCCCCAGACGTCTTCTCTAGTCGTTTTTTGCTCCGCTCGCTGACGCTTCGGTGCCTCGGTCAGGAGAAGAAGGATAAGGTGGCGGTTGGAAAGCTTCTATCAGTTCCAGGACCGTTGAGAGGTGATCGTCGTCCACCTCGTAAAGGCGCTCAGTGTCCTCTTCCTGCAGACAGGTCTTGCCATCCATAACGAGAACTTTGGTGGTCTTGAGTTTCTCGGAGGATTCGTCCTTCAAGTGTCGCTCCTCTTTGTAGTGGCTGGGGTAGTTGTCATTGTAACGGCCGCGATTCCAACGCCGACCCCTTTAGTTGTCTCTCCAGCCCCGATATACTCCTTGCCAGTCGTCGGTCTGTTTCTCATCTCCGGAGGGAATTTCCTTGAGTTTATTGAGGACTGTCTGAGGTATCTGCGCGTGGCGGTCCCCAGACAGGATGTCTTCCTCGTCACGTAGTTCTTCGATTTGTCGCGTATTGTCTTTCGCCACCTGCTCCTGGTTCGCTCTCCATTTCTTGTTTTTAGTCCATTCCTCATATGCAGCTTCCCGATGCTCAGCTACCTGGTTGCGGAGGTCGGCTATAGTGTTGTCTTGAGCTTGATGCATCGTCACCCGCGCCTTCAGATGGTCGTCCAAGCCGTTGTAGATTTTGAGAGCTTGCCAATCCTCGCTCAAGGATCCCGCTTCATTATAGCATTTGACCTTCTCGTCGATGTAGTCGTTTGCCGAGAAAGTTTCCCCATCGGCGAACGAATAGGTAACCTTGTCGCCCCTTCTCATCATGGTATTCCTGTCCTTGGTGAAACGGGTCCTTATGGCGGCCTTGAAACGGGTGTAATCTGAAGAGAGTTTGGTCTTCTCATCTGCTGGTAGGGCAGTAAACCACTTAGTGCCTAGTGACTTGGCTTCGATCAGAATGCCGATGCCCAGGTGATTGAGGACCTGCCGTTCTCCGTAACGACAGACCAAGTGGTCCAGTTTCGATATATAGGAAGAGATAGGTTCCGTGTCCCAATGGACGAACAGTTTGTGCTCAATCTTGACGTCGCGGGTACGCTCGCCGTTGGTCTGACGGTGGCCTCCTGCGTAGTCATCTTCTCCCCAATGGTTACCTTTTGAGTGGCGGACGTCATGGTAGACCGAGTGATGACGGCGCTCCCGGTCGGTCAAATTGAGTGACGTCCTGTCTCCGGTAGTAAGGTGCGCAGAAGGGGTTGCAGAAGAACGGGATGGTGACAATAGAGATGGTCCACCTACAAATCGGCGGATCAGAGCATCGAAATGCCGATCAGATTTAGTGACCATTGGGACCCATGCCAAAGCTGCAAAACGGCGATGCTCGGCATCAGCGATATCCAGGCTTGCCATGGCTGCCCTGGCCCGAAACATCAGGTCTGCAGACATCATCGGTTGCAATCCCACGTGATCGCCGAGGGACATAGCGTTGGCTATCTCCAAGATAGTAGCTGCGTCCTTCAAATAGTCTGATTGTGAATAGGGCATAGCAAACCGGCATGTCTGATTAGTCCCTGGTGGGGTGTCATGATGATGAGTAGGTCATTGGTCGGTTGGGCCTCCGTCCGGTATGGTACGTGCGTCTCCGCCCCAATCTCCCAAAGGGTTCTGACGGGCGGTTGGCACGGGGCCCGAAGGACCTGCCGCTCCTTGAAGGTCGTCAGCCATGGTGAGTCGTCGTATAGGATCCGTGAGTCCGGAGTTGGGGCTGATTGAGGAGTCAGGGTTCGAGACCATAGGCGAGCTGCGCTCGGATCTGTCTGCTCCGTGTCCATGGGGTGAAGGGTCTCGGCTGGAGCCTGGAAAGTCCCCGGGGAGTGAGAAATCTCGTTTGGGTGAAGTTTGAGTGCGAATGACAGTCGTGGGGGAATCGTGAGAGGAGCAATCTGAGTTATGATGACTGGGAGTCACTGGTGGTGCTGATCTCGATGTTCTGTCAGTCAGTGAGGTTGCTTTCCAGTTCGGTGAGGCGAAGAGCTGAGCGAAATGGTTATGAAGGTGAGGGGATACGCCGGTGGTGGCAGTACTCGTCTCTGCAGGCGTGTGGTGACCGGAAGGCTCGCCCACGTCATTGCCAGTCCACAAGGTTTGGAAATAGCGGGGGAGACTCAATCGGTTTGTCGCAACCCTCTCAGCTGCATGGTGCACCTCCTGTCGCTGGGATGCAAGCAGGCGCGAGTCCGGGGGCGTAGAAGGTGCTCCGGCTCTCTCCTCCCCCTTGCGGGTAGCCCGGTCATCCACGGCAACGGTCGCTCGTTCGTTGGTCGTCGCGGGTTCCCCAATTGTAGTGCCCGCCGATTGGGGCAGCAGGCCCGCCGCCTGGGGTAGTAGCTGGGGACTCGTTGGGGCGCTCATTGGCGCGTGGTCGTCAGGTTGCCTTGGCAACTCGAGTGTCGTGGCTCCGCCGGGAGGCTGCTCACCCGCTGCCGTCTCAACGTCCGCCGTGTCTATGCGGGAGGCCCCAATAATTGGGGGATCGCTCGATGCAGGTTGATTCTTTGGCAGAAATCGTCCGTCCGCACCGCGAGGCCTTGATTTAGCGGCTTTCTTCCGCCTCATTTCCTTCGCTCCGCAGGTGGGCCGCCGGGTATCGAGTTCGCGTTGATGTTATGCTGGAAGCACGTGATGTAGTGGCTTGTGGTAGACCCGGAGGGGATCGAAATCTTTGATTGAAATCGCAAAATGTTATCGCTAGCTACCATATCGTGCACCACGCAGGAGTGCAGGGCTCAATACCTCACGTCACAAGTAGGAGGTCAAGCCAACAGCTGATATGAGTGCCAATCTGTGTATATGGCTAGTGTGAAGTCTACAGGTCAGGCTGGCTGCCAGTCAAGTATAGAGGTGGTCCGCACTCTGGGTGTACCCGCCCTGCATCTCCTTTGTACCTGCTCTCCTTGTATACTGCAGTATACTACATCAAATATAACTTATCTGGATTCCATACTGCTCTCCACCACCTCCTGCCAGGTCATGGGCGCACACTATGATTACCACACCACACAACACCAATAATACGCTCGTTCTTGTTGTTGTTCCAGTTGGTGGACAACAACTCCGGGTGTACTGTCATAACCTTATTCAGATATGTGTGCTATCTCTACATGGGCATTGTGTACTGATTATACGTGGCGCAATCACTCCACACCAAATCTCGACCTATCGCTAATCGTACATCAATTCGTTACTTATACCGAGTTGTGAAATTCGTCATCAACCGCCTTGCAATAACTGTCAAAAATTAAGTCATCGCAGGAATGGTATTGTGAGACCTTTTTACTGGTGTGTTGCACTGGATGGCTACTTCGGAGGCTGCTGGGCGAATTGCAAGGTCCGAGATCATGGATTGAATTGTTCGTTTCACCGGGTATAGAGCTGTTCGTTTCAGTAGATGGAGAGTTGAATAGGCAGTAACGAATTAGATGTAGGAAGGTGTTAGTTAATTGATAGGTCAGAGGTACGGATTTGGACTCACAGATCCACAGATTCACGGATCAACAGATTCACGAAATTGAATTTTGTCATGTATGCATCAATGAACCTCTATACTAATCCGTACGTACGGATTGCAGACAGGTACCTATCATTGGGCTGGGTACGGAATGTTGAAATTCTGTCGATTACGTCATAAGGCCCACCGTCTACTACAGCGGACTAGAGTGATCAGTGTTGAAAAAGGTAACTTACCCTGATGTGGTCACACCTCGAAGTAAAGAACGAATTGATTGAGAGCTACCTATCACTAGCACGGTACGGCACTACCGATTACACTAAGGGTACCGCCGTTGTTCACAGATCCCTCATCGCGCACACTTGACGTGGGTAGGTATGTGCTCATTCATTCTCATAGTAGGGGTCGTACTTGCGCTTCTTGCTAGTACCCACAGTCCCACACCTCTATTGTTCGTTCTTTAGAAGAAGAATGTACTGATCAATTTCTCGAGCCGTAAGCAGTTGTACGTTTTTCTTGGTGAGTTCGGGAATTACACCACCATCCTCATCGTGAGAGTCTTATTCGGTGTACTTAGACCCCTTGTTCTTGTGATGAAACGTGCAATTACCTGATGTGGAGGAGTAGTGACAGCATGAACAAGCACCACCCAACACATCCTTACCAAACGATAGGCACTTTAAGAATGGGCTACTACTGTTGACGTGTTGACAATCAGAGCACGATTTGACGTTGACGGGACGGAGCATGATGTGGGCAGCAGTGGCGTTGTATTGTTGTTGATGTTTGAAGATGAGGATGGGCGTGGATCTACAGCCTTTGTTGTAGATGGACTTAAGTTGAATGCATTGTTGAATTTCCTACAGTAGAGATGTATTAGTATATAGATTAGAGAATGATGGTACTCGCTAGGACCTAAAATCGATCTGGCTAATAGGTGTTACCTATTAGCCAGGAGCACCTATTCATACAGACGCACCTATTCGTACAAGAATGTCGGTACTTCACCCGACGAGCGATCCACACCAAAAAATAAGTATTTATGTTTTATCCGATACATTCTTCAAAATCAATACCCTAACATGTCTACTGCGTCTAATTCCTTTACCGAACACGCGATAGCCTCGTTTCCTTCAATTAATCTACAGGTAAGCTGCACACTGACGTATTTTCGTCGCGACCCACGGCCAAAGATGCTGTATCTGAACCACTATAGTCTGCTTGCTCAGATTGTAGCAGGGCTTCGACGATTGCGTCAATTTCCAGGTTTCCGACTCAATGAGCAGAAATCACTTCGTATATAAGGCTCGAATTATAGGTCCACGGGGTGGCAGGTTGCGGTCGGTGGATCGGCGGTTCGAAGTATGTACTCACCCGCACGTCCATTCTACCATGAATTCTACGCAGCTCTTTGATTTCCCGTTGTCTGTAGTGCTCATAGATACGTTGGTGTTCTGCGCGTTCGTCGTGATATTTACTTAGAAGCCAGTCCAGGTCTTCAACTTCCGACTCTCTTTGCGCAAAGTGCTCTTTCATGGTGTTGCGGGACGTGACTCCTGAAGCATGTAGCCGACTTTTTTCCATCTTTATCGACTCAATACACTGCTTTTTGAAGCTCTGAATCCAGCGTTTTCAGCAATTCAACTCCATCGTGATTTCTTTCTTACAAACGCGACGTTTTTCAGCTTCCTTAACTGCAATACGGTTGAATTCATTGGTTGCAGCACGCAGCCTTGCATCGCCGACACGTACAGGGCCGTACCGTGCTGCCAGACGGTTTTGCTGCCTCGTCTGCCTTATTGTTTCTTCCAGGTCTCGTTTTCTCTTATAGCGTTCTTCGTGCACCGTGGCTGCCGCAAACAACCCCATTGCTCGTACAGCTTTGTCACGCTTCTGCGTCACCCTGGCGAGCGTGGGAGTCGGCGGGAGTCCCATTCGATGAAATGCCGAATTCTGATATCGATATAATCAGAATAATGTTGAATTTAGCCGATATTCACCTTTGGGGTACATGCTTGTTTCCACTGATTTCCTTCATAAGGAGCAGGAGGGGGCGAGGGGGTGTGTAACAAGCTAGGTATTGGCTTATTGGCATCCCGATTGCCCTATTGGACAGCTCTGTACAAGGAGTTAATCATTTCTAGACGAGATTCCCTTGCGTGCTCTGATTGTCTTCCTGCTAACTGTTCTGTAGCATCACCAATGTAGCCAGGTCTTGTTCTTAAACTGTCTGTATTCAAGGCAGAATACAGTGGATCTGGTAATACTTCAAGAGCAATGTTGGGATCAGATGCGTATAATGGTGACTTGGCCCAAGCAGACTGTATATTTTGTTTCTTCATGGAGTGTTCCATTATAGTGAACAAGCCATCAAAAAAATTGGTCTTGTTGTAGTCAACGTTTCTGAAGTTGAGATACCGTAAGATAGCTTTCTGATGTTGTTAATGTTGACGACAGCTATGAGGGGCAGGCTGGACCTCATCGGGGGTCTGTGTGGAAACCACCGGGACTTCTCCGTAGTGGCAAGATTGGGAAGACATTTTTTTAAAGAAGATAAAATTTTGAAGTTGAGGGTAGTAGCTGGCGATTGAGGTATATGGACATAAAGTCAAGAAACACTAACATATAGTAGCGGCGAATTCTAGGTAGAATTCACGTTTTTTTGTTAGTAAAAACAGAAAAGCGGGTCCGGCCGTCGGGGTAGAATTCACGTTTCACAAAGGGTAGAATTCACGTTTTTTTGCCTCAGGTGGCTGGCCGCACTAACATATAGTAGGTAGCGGCAAATTCTAGGTAGAATTCACGTTCAAAGTTTTTAACCTCACGGTGCGGCCGACTGCACTCCAGCGGCACACGGTGCGCCACTGTTCTATTAGCACCGTGTAACCCTTTTTGTTACTTGCAACCGCAAAAACTCAGACAAAACCCGCGTTTTGCAAAGCGTGACCCATAATTCATTAAATGATGGTATTCTTCATGGTCCCTAAAATACTGACGACTATCATGCTTTTTTGGGCAGATATCATGGGCATCATGATGTATTTATGTGTGTTACTTCTGCAGGAAGTTTTTAAATAAAAACAACAAACACACTGTAACGGTTCTGCCTGATGGCTAAGCAGCAACCGCTATCACGGAGCTTGTCATCACTATCTCAGGAGCTCTTCCGCCAGTGCTTGATATAGAAGCTCCTCGTCACCCACCACGGAGCTCGCTTATCTATAGTTGACCCTAGGACCAGCTCATCTGCAGCAACAGAGCTCGCCGTCGCCCACCACAGAGCTCGCTTGTTCATAGTTCACGCTAGGACCAGCTGGTCTCTTACAGCAGAGCTTCTCGTCACCCACCGCAGAGCTAAGGCGTCCCCCACCGCAGAACCAGGCGACGCAGGGTATAAGAAGGGTTCCCACTCATGTAAACTTGGTTCTCTTTCTTTCTTTCTTCTCCAGTTTAGAGTCTTTATTCATAGCATCAACAAGGTGTCAGAGCCTGCTACATGATCATAACACATACTAGTATATTGTTATGATCATGTAGCAGGCTCTGACGCTTTGTATTCACGTTATCAACAAAGACTGTAAACTGGAGATGAAAGAAAGAAAGAGAACTAAGTTTACATGAGTCGAAACTCTTCTTATACCATGCATCGTGACATTCTGTGGTGGGGGATGCTTTAGCTCCGTGTTGAGCGACGAGAAGCTATGTTGTGAGGGATCAGCTGATCCTAGCGTCTACCATGAATAACCGAGCTCCGTGATAGGTGACGACGAGGTGGTTTGTCAAACACTTGTCAGAAAAGTTCATGAGATAGTGATGACAAGCAGCGTGATGGCGGTTGCAGCTTAACCTTTGGGCAGAACCATCACATAAGCCAAATACCCCCCATGCGACTAGCCGCCGTCACAACCGTAGCTAAATTCGGAATAGTCCGCCCATATTCAATTAATTAATACGCGAATATAACAACGCACACAACTTGTGATGCCTTCAAAATTACATCTTCGTGTTTCTCGAACGCCGTACAAGCAAAATGCCTGGCTTAGCAACTCAGTTACGTGCTGTCGACGCTATAAACGACGTTGAACGAGGATATACTATCTCCCACGCGTCTCGAAATAATGACGTCTACCGCTCCTCCTCACGCCGCCGACTAGAAGGAATCCCCACCCGCAACGAAGCCAACCAATAACAACAAACCCTCTCTCATGTCCAAAAATCAGAGTTGGCCGCTTGGGTGAAAACCCAAGGTGCTTTAGGATACGTACGTCCAATCTCCCGTTCCCGCGAGTACGCCAAGCACGTTCTAACTTCGAGTGGCTCGGTCCATACTATAGGCAAGGCGTGACATACACGTTTTCTGATGCGTCACCCGGAGTCGAAGACCATGCGAAGCCAAATCATCGATTTTAAACGCGTCAACGGTGCCTCTCCTGCAAATATCGACATCTTTTTTGATAGGCTTAATACACCTGAGGTGCAGAGGGTGAAGCCGGAGAATATGTACAACGCAGATGAATATGGGATCATGCAAGGGGTTGGAGAGAATGGAGTAGTCGTTAGAGATGCCTTTAGAAAACTTATGTTGACTAATGGGCCTCTTAAGAAAGAGTGGACGAAGACAATTGAGGCGATTAGTGCATCAGGTTGCTCGGTACCCCCTTTGGTGATCTTTTCATGTGCATTGGTACAAGAACAATGGTTTCCCGAGTGACGACACGATTTGTTTACTGATTGGAAGTTCACGTACTCTCCAAACCGGTGGACAAGTAAAACGATTGCAATACAATAGTTGAAAGACGTGTTTATACCATACACATGGCCTACCAACACCAACGAGTGGAGAGCACTCATCCTCGACGGTCACAACAGTCATACCACACCACAGTTCATGGAGGAGTGCTTCATGAATCGCATTTATCTCGTCTTTTTACCATCACATTCCTCTCACGTCTTACAGCCTTGTGATCTGGGCCCGTTTTTTGTTGTGAAGCGACGATATCTGAAGGTGATGATGGACCTCTGCACACAAAGTTGTCAGGCCTGTCCAGGAAAGCTAGAATACCTCGAGGCAGTCGCAATTGCAAAGCAAGAATCACTCACTGAGGCTGATATCAAGGCCGGCTTCGTTGCGACAGGAATATACCCAAGAAATCGTGCAAAACCGCTAAATTTAAGGCTAGTGAGGATGAATGCCGACAAAGGAACGCAGACTTCACCTACGATGTTGTTCGAGAGAGCTACAACACCTAAATTCACTAATATCTTCACGGGGGTGACAATTTCGACACATAAATCGTCGAAAGATTTGAAACCTGTACGAAATTACCTCGCGCAATACCATAATGCTTTCAGTTCGCCGACAGCCCGCCTGCTGTTCAGAATACTTGCGCAGGGCCTGGACTTTTACGCCACCGTTGTCGCTGCAGATCGCATGAGAATTAGCGAGTTGGAGTTGCAGCTAGAGAATTTACGTCCCAAACGACGTAGAAAGGTCGTTGCCGCCAACTCAAGCGACCCCATAGACGGATCGTTAATCGCTATCAGGGCGAGTAAAAATTCGACCCCTTGAGAGGGCTTGGTTTAGTAAACTAATGTCAATATGAAATACAAAACTCAAAGCGGGAAGTAAACTTACATGTATGCCGGCAAAGCTTTTTTGGCCCGCTGACGGATTGAAGATACGATCACCGCATATTCTAAACTGTTGTTTTTTCCCTTTTCTCTAAGTGAGCCCGCTCGATGGCCCAGTTGATGATGACCGGGGCCTCAGCGAGTCTTCGAGTTGTAGGCGTATTTGAGGAATTCGCATTCCAGGCAAAAAATCGGCATCTCGGGAGGGGCAGGTGCTGGCGAAACGCCCAGGAATACTGCATCGGTAGCAGACCATGAAGCGGTCGTGAGTTTGATCCGTCGACAGACTAGAGGGGAGGGGGGGGGGAAGGGTTGTCTCTGTGAGCCCTGGGAGGGCACACCGCGCCGAGCCTGGTATTGGCGGAAGCGTCGTCGACAGGCCGCAGGAAACTCCTTCACAGCATCGAGGTAGTTGTACGCTTCGTCTTTGAAGTGTACAACTTGGTGCATCAGATTCGCACGAATCTGATTGACCTCCTCTATGGTGGTGGAAGTCTCGTCATCGAATTAGGGTTGTTGGGTGGACATATTAACAATAATGCAGACTAGTGGGGGCACACAATAGCATGTGAAGCAGGCAATAAACTCTTGTGACTACCTGGGTCTCTGGAGTTCCTTCGTGCATCAGTTTTGAAGGTTGATGTGGTCACCCGCATGTCGAAAGCCTCCAACCTCATGGAGTTTCCCTTCTGTAAAGGCATCATTGCTTTCTATCCCGCTCGAGTGTATTTGTCGTCATGTTACGTAGTGTGGAGCAGATGCTGTCCTGCAAGGAATGCAGAGAAGACGCTGTATTTCGACGTCTTTTGATGGGAACCAAGGGCGTGTTCATGTAACGTTAACGACTTTTCCACTTTCCCAGGTGGCTGATCCAATGATGTGCCAGAAGAGGATACATGCTTTGCGTTTATCAGATCATTGTAGGTCAAATATAGGGTAGCTGAACAGCAACACTGGGCTGTAATGGTGAAGCAGGGTTAGGGTTAGGGTTAGGGTTAGGGTTAGGGTTAGGGTTAGGGTTAGGGTTAGGGTTAGGGTTAGGGTTAGGGTTAGGGTTAGGGTTAGGGTTAGGGTTAGGGTTAGGGTTAGGGTTAGGGTTAGGGTTAGGGTTAGGGTTAGGGTTAGGGTTAGGGTTAGGGTTAGGGTTAGGGTTAGGGTTAGGGTTAGGGTTAGGGTTAGGGTTAGGGTTAGGGTTAGGGTTAGGGTTAGGGTTAGGGTTAGGGTTAGGGTTAGGGTTAGGGTTAGGG